>CM017793.1:15681033-16931033 GCA_008121215.1 Drosophila athabasca
ATTTATGTAACAATTAAAGAATTCAATATGAAATACCGAATCGCCGTCTTTCAGGGATTTATGTATTCGATTGTTTCTAGCTTTAGTTTTCTATCCATAATCTGTACTCTTCTTTCTTTTTGAGAGTATCTATTAGTCTGGTTCCTGGACAATAAATATTTCGCTGATTTGCGGTTTGCTCGGGCATGAATGTGTGATTATTTTTTAATAAAAATGTCTTGCTGCCAGGCATAGGCCATGCCACGATGCTACGCACTTTGTTTAACAACATGACACCAAACACTCACACATACAACACACACACACTTGTGTGTGTGTGGGGCTTTTGTGATTTGTTGACTCGTTTTGCAGTTGTTGTTGTTGCTGTTGCTGGGGTTAAAATAGGTCTACCATGGGGGCCCAGTCCTGCCGCGACTGCCGCCTGCGCCCCGAGGCTCCTTAACACGCACAACAAAAGTAATTTTCCACTTCTCCCCTCAGCATCGCACTGCTCTTCTGCTCTTCTCCTGTTTTTTATATTTTAAGCCGCTGACAACTGTCGGGGTTAGAGCTACACTCACACACACACACACACACATATGCATAGATATATGGGGAAAGAGATATAATAAAGCACGGCTCGGTGACATTTAATTTCGAAATCATCATAATAATATTCTGTTTGAATGCGCACATCCGCCAAAAGTCATCTACGAGAATGTATCTATGTATCTAGCCAGCCAGCTAGCCAGCCAGCCAGCCCGCGCACAGCTGCTTTAATGAGCCAGATACAATTTAGAAACAGTTTCCTGTTCTGGCTCGGTCCGGGTTCCTGGCTGCATTTCAAATCAGTTTACTTCCTTGCCCAACAGCAATTGGCAGCAGCAGACGGCAGACGGTAGATGGCAGCCAGCAGCAGCCCGACAACGAATTAGATCAAAACCGTAAATTTTCTTATGCCCATCCAATGGATTGGATGGGAACGGAAGCACATCAGGGAGATACGCGACAACAAGAGGGGGAGAAGCTTATGAGTAGATGGAGAGGAAGAGAGATAGCCAAGTGGAAGCTACAAAAATGTATCTAAAATGTGCAGGATTTGGCTAACTGTTGCCGATCCTCTGCAGGGATAAAGAAAATCCTAGTTATCTGCAGGATGTAGCTGTAGCTGCTCTCTCGGTGCTTTGTGTCTATATCAAATGTCAGACAATCCAAAAAATCGCTTATCAAGTGAGGCAGGCCTTGAGACCGTCCCTCTACCCTACTCTCCTTCTCTACCTCCTTAAGGCAATGCAAATTGCATCTTCAAGATGCACCAGAACTGATGCAGCCTCCAGCTCCTCCTCGTATTTCGCAATCTCTGCCTTTGTTTTTGCATATGCACCCCTTTCGGCTACAGCTACCGTCTCTGACATTGCATTGTTTGAGCTTTATGTAAACTGCAGATTCCCTATATCTCAGTTTTTTTTGGTGCTTGGGTTTGGGTTTTGGCAAGGGTTGGAATTTGGCCTGAATTCGGGTTTGCCTTCTGTCGGTAACCGGTTGCCTGCTGCCCCGTTGCATCGTTGCCTGCCTCCGTTTGTTGCTGTTAGAACACTGTGGTTAATCTTGTCGCCGTTGCCTTTTTTATCATGCATAAATATGGCAATCAAATGCTTCAATGCCAAAAAGGTGTCATCTGATTATACAGTAGTTTTCTTTTTCTGTTTTGTTGTTGTCGATCGCTGGGTTGTTTTCTTTTTTTGTTTAAACTGGTTTGGTTGTTTTCGTTTTATGCTGCTTATAAATTCATGCAGGCAAAATTTCTACAGGGAACTAGACTGAAGGTTTTCATAATTTTTGACTAGATACAGATCTGGAATGCAGGGAAGAATTCAAATTTTTTTTATAGTAGGAATAACCCAAAAAAGGGTGGACTTCATCATATATCTAGAATACTCTGCTATTACTAACTGAATGCTGAAGAAAACCATTTTCCCCTGGGGAATAGTTTACAAAATTCGTCGATTGACTTGAATGATGTTGATATCGGCTGTAACTAAATTTCCATAAGCGAAAGGAGTCATTTAATATCCATACCATAAAATTGTAGCAAGGGGCTATGTGTGTGTTAGAGGCTATCTCTGCAACGCGCATTACATCAAAATGATCATAGTTTAATTTCGAATAGTTCCTTAAAATAAAATTCATTTAGTAGGCAGAAAAGCGCGGCAGTCTGCTAGTCCTGTATAAAATAATTTTCCCCCAGGGAATATTTCAAACAATATAATATAAATATAAAATATAAACAAATAATCAGATATAATTCAGATATAGTTACTAGTCACTAGCACGAAGGGGTAGCGCAGTCATAGCCACAGTGCCACAGTGAGAGCCAGCGCTAGCGCAAGTTCTGCTGTGGTGAGTTTCTACCCCTAGTGGCTTGAGTAGTTTCTCCATTGAGTGATAATTCAGAGTGACACTCGGCAAGGGGCAACCAAAACTCGACTCGACTCTCTTTCTGCTGCTTGCTGTTTGAGTGTGTGTGTTGCATGTGGCTGTTCTGTGTGGTTGTGGCTCCTGTTTTGATTGAGTCGTAAGCCCTAATGGAAATTTAATTGAGTTATTCTCAGAGCATTAGATATGCATACTGGCAGATACAGATACAAATGCGTGCTGCATTCGGCTCGTGTGTGTGTCTGCTGATGATCATTCCCGAAGCTGAAGCTGCAACTTTAACCCCATAAAATGCAACCAAATTGCCATTGCTGCCCGTCATCAGCGGTAGTGGCAGGTTGCAGGCTGTGGCAGTGAATCTGCGGCAGCTGAGAGAAGGTAGCGGGCAGCGGCGGAGAGATAGAACACAACCAGTTGCATGCAAAATGCCGGCAACAGGTGTGCAAAATAGCATCAGCTTAGACCCAGGCCCAGGCCCAAGCCGGCTGCAACAGCCACATGAAGATTACCTGCAGCAAAATGTTGCACTGCCTTGGCTCATATATGTACATATATACATATATATAGGTGTATCTTTATTTTTTTTTTGTATTTTTTAGAACGATAATAGTTGGCCTACCGTTGGCTTCCATCTCTCTCTTCTAGTCTCTTTCTGTGAACTCCCTTTGTTGACTTGGACCCTCTGTTCTTTCTCGACTTTGGTGTTAATCATCCTTTCAGTTCATTATTCACACATCCCCATCCCCATCTATCCATCCATCCATCTCTGCTTGCACTCGCATTCGTACTTCCCCTTCCCCCATGGCTCCTCTTGTTTTGTTCTATAAATGATTTTGCTCTGATTTTTCAATTAAATTTATTTAGACCGCTGTCATTTGTCTGCCATTTAGTTGGCCAACGGGTGGTGCCTTCTGGCAAACGGTACAAATATATCCGTTGTTGTATTTAGCCTGATTCACCGACCTGGTCGGGGTTTTGATTGATTTTGATTTGAGCTGTTGACAGATTGCCGCTCACTAACTGTCTCTGGGGGTCGGTCGGTGCCGCTGACTGATTAAATCTTTTGTATGCTAAATGGCTCTAACCGTGTTCACAACAAATTAGAAAAAAAATCTGAATAGCTGCATAGAGAAGAGATGTTCGGAAGTTAACTGAAAGATTCCTGTTAGGCAGTGACTGGAAGTCAGCAATAAACACATTAACAACAATCTCATTGCTCAACAGTTTTGATTAGTTATTAGAGAATGGAAACATGGAATATTTCTAGGAAATTGCACACACATAGGGATTTAGTTCTTTTCCCTGGAATACGAGCTTGAACACTTTTCCTATTGGTTACCCAAAACTAATCATAATTCCAGGAAACTCTTCCATTTGTTGTCCCTGTGGAAGGTCTCTGCTTTCCTCTTTGCCTTGAGCTCCCTTTCAAGCATCTCCCTTCCTAAGTTGTTTTGATAGACTGCCCACAATTGATTCTCCATTCCCTCTTTCCTTTCCTCTCCCTTCTCTGCCATTCAATAACCATTGAATCTATTCAACATTCATTCGAATCGACAACTTCAGAAGTGCAGAAAACGAAACAAAACGAGAACGAACTTCAATTGCGGCACTTGGCTGTTTAATGCTTCTTTTTTTTTGGAACCAAAATGTAAGCAATTTTTTGCGTTGTACACTCGAAAAAATATAAACAATTTTGTAATAGAAAAATGTTGTACGTTTTTTGAGAGATCTCTGAGGGTATTCATTGGGCTCTCAAAAACTCTTCTCTCTGTGTAGTTTCTGGTCATTCGTTCGCTGTTTTTGTTGTTTTTGTTGCATCTGATTATTGTTGCTGGTATAAATTTTGTTCAAGTACGTCAAGTTCGATTGCGTTCTTTACCTTGAAATCTTGTTTTCTATCCGCTGTTAAGTTTGCAAGTTTTGTTGTTGTTTTTGTTGCTTTTCGTTCGCTCTGTTCTGTTCGTTGCAGCTGCAAAAGATTTTGCATGCTGTGTGTGTGAGTGTGTGTGTGTGTGGTCCTCTCTTTCCCTCCCTCTGCCAGCCCACTGCCTAATATTTTATTAATGCATTTTCTATATTTATTGAGCTACAACAACAACGTCATCAATTGTGCCCAGCTTGGCTGCTGTTTGTTGTAGTTTTATTCTAAATATGTACTTAATTTGCATTTATTTATATATTGTATTCCATATGCCAGTGAAAAGGGGGAGAGCAAGGGGGTTTCGCATCGCTGATAAATTCAATTAAATTGTTGTACACAGTAGTCGTGGTATTTATGGAATTTTAACACCCTGAAAGAGGGTTAAAAGAGTGCCATAAACAGAGTGCAAGATATATCCCTATATATCCCACAGATAATCATAACTGGATACTGCAGAATGCACAAGAGTTGTCCCAAAATGTATCTATATTTCTACATTTCTTTTGGCATTATAGTAACATCCCTTTCGCATCTTTCTATATGTTCTGGCGGCAAGTGTATTCAGCATTCGTTTGACCCTTTTTCCTTAATTTTGTATTAATCTTTTCTCAGAAAACAAGGCAAAAGTAAAATGCGGAAGTCATCCACGTGGACACACTCATCTTTTAATAATAAATAAGGCGATAAATGAAATAAGCTCCTGGTGGCATGCAACAGCAATACTGCACAAGAACCTTGACATCAAAATAAACCTTCACATTACGTATACGTAATGTGCCGTTTGTTTTTTGTTTTTCGGGCGCGCAGTCTGGCAACGCCGAGTCGGGGACACTCGCACATCACAGCACAGCACGCCCCCACCCCCCTCTCCAAAAAAAAAACACCCGAAATGAAACGCTTCGTTGCATACGCAAAATGCTGTTGGTATACCCGGTACCTCGTAGAGTACAAAGGGTATGCTGTATTCGGGTAAAATGGGGAAGAAAGCGGCATTAAAGAGGCAATCCTTTAGTTCCTGTTAAAGCTAAATGTTTCAAAATGATATAACACCTCTTTTGGCAGGAATATATACAGATTACCGATAGATACCGATACAACGGAATATCCAAAAGCCAGAATGAGTAATACTAGATTCAACCCAGCCAACATTTTATGAAACTTCGGATCAACTTTGAGTCTTTTTCTAGTCCTCTTTCTGATCATATTTGCGCTCGTTTCCTGATCATTAATTTCACTGTTTCGGGAGAAATCGGTATCCTACCCACGACAGTTGTAGAAGAGTCTCTTATAGCCTGATTTTTATTTATTATATATGTATATAAATTATAATATAATCGGTATTAACCAGTCGTTATGTCATTTTATTGCATTATTACTTGTTGTTTGTAGTATTTCGTTTTTTTTCGTTTTTTGTTTCTATTTCTATTTAGTTTTGGCTGCGCTTGGCCTCCATTTCGGCATGCATTCATAACGCCCGAGAGGCGTGGTGCAGTGCGAGGTGGTGCAGGGTGCGGGATGCGGGGTGCGGGGTGAGGGGTGCTGCTGCCATGCAACGCAAGTCGAGGTTTCCATCGGTTTCCAATTTTGCCATTTGCTATTTGAGCTGCCGCCGCCGCTGTTGCCGCCGTTGTTTCTGCTGTTGTCTACTGCTTTGTGCCTAAAATTTATCGTTTTGCGTTTTTGTTTATTTCTTTTTTGGTTTTATTTCATTCTTGCTTTTTGTTGTTTTATTTGTTGTGTTTTTGTTGCGTTTTCTGTTGTTGTCTCTCCTCTCCTGTTGCTCGTCGTCGCATCAACCTCGAACTTTAGATTTGTTTGCAATGTTTATGAGAGCATAACCATTTTGTTTGTTCTGGTTTTTTTTTTCTTTTTTGTCGTGCTACGTGCTGTTCTTTATATATAGATTTCGGTGGATAGGCTTAGGCTTAGGTGACCAAGGTTTCAGTTCTGTTTTGAATCAAAGTTTGGAGTCCAGTCCCTAATGAAATTGCCAACGATGCTCAGAGAATATAAATTTAAATTTAATAAGCAAAATGTATATATGATCAATTTCCTTATCAGATCAATCTCTGGTTATACACGACTATATTTTTATCATTTTTCCTGTCTAATTAGTATCCTTCATTAATTTGGTCCTTTATCGATCTGCTGCAACATAGTTTAAGTCCTAATTGAATGTGTATCTTTAGTACAGGTCTCTTCCATCTTTGCTTATCTCATGGACATGTCTTTCATTGCTCTATCTACAGGAACATTCACCTAACTCACTTCCTAATGTCTTTTGCAGCTTCCAGTTCTGTGCCATATTTCATTCAAAAATGAACCCAACTCCTTGGCAGGCTCCTTCCTCTATTTAGGCCATTGGCGTTTGACTGACTGCCACAGCAGCCACCACATTGGCACCGGTAACAGCAACAGCAGCAGTGGCAGCAGTGGCAGTGGCAACAGGAAGGAAGCCACGCGAAGCAGTTACAGTAACACACTTTTGCCATTTGCTGGCCCCACTGACTGGCAGGCAGAGGGAGGCAGAGAGGCAGAGGGGCAGGCAGGCCATGATTTCCATTTGTGCGAACCAAAGCCAAAGCCGCTGCCGCTGCTAAGGTCGCGCCTAAGCAAGCCAGGGTCCAAGACAAGTTTCGTTGTTGTTGCTGCTTGTTGGAGTTTACTCGATTATGTGTATACCCTAGCAAAGGGTATGGCCATCCACAAAGAAGAAACAGGCACCTCATAGAAGGAGGCTTGAGAGAAGGAGAAGCACTTAGTATCCTCCTTCTACTACTTGGATTGCAGGAAGGGTATTTGCAGCTTCGGCTATTGCACTTTAGCCTTGCTCTCTAGCGTGTTTTTTTTCTCTATTTCTGCCACTGCCATAGTCACAGTCATAGCCACTGCCATAGCCATTGCACTTGCCCCTGGCTTTGAGTCGTCTGGCTTGGCCCGGCTAGTAGTTGGTTAACTTGTTTTTGGTTAGCGCTTAAAGCTTTTCGGCTTGATAAATGTCTGAATCTGAATTGCAAGTGTCTCTGTCTCTGTTTCGTGTGTGTGTGTGTGTGTGTTATGGCCACTTTACTGCTCTTGACCCTAATGCCAAGGCATTGATATGGCCGATGATGAAGCTCTATCAAATCGGGGCAGCTTTAACTCCTAAAAAGCAGCTGCCTTGGCTCCTGTTGTGGCTGCCACACAGCTGCTGTTCTTTTTTTGTTGACCGGAAATGGTTCGCCCACTTCCGTTAGCTTTCACACCCACAGAGAGGGGGGGAAAGCAGACCACAAGTGGCGCACTGGCTTTGGCTGCTCCTGTGGCACGGACATGTGGCAGGAAACGTGAATTTATCGTTGCCCAACTCGAGTGCCACTGAAGGGGGTCCACTCGACTTGAATCGACTCGTACATTTTTCGTGACTCCACTTGTTGCATGCAGCGTGGCGTGGCCCCTAACTAATTTTCGTTTCCATTCCCGTACTGTACATAAATATTTTTCCAGAAAATTTTCCATTTGCATTTAAATAATTGGCCTGGTCAGGGGCCGAGGGTAGGGGCAGGGCTTGGAGTATCCAGAATTACGAGTACCACAGCTCAACTTTGCTGCCCTCTCTCCATCCCTGGACAATTAGTTAAATGGCAAAGTGCACACACACACACACACACACACACACGTATATAGATTTATGTATATATTAAAAAATCTTTAGATCCAACTATTGGCTTGATAAGTATATGGTTAGCTAAGGGGTCTGGTCTGAAGTCTGGTCTCTCCGGGCTATTTTGCGCACTATAAACTGGAAGTTGTCCCAATCAGAATAACCAAATGACTGCACAAACGACGGCAACAACAACAGCAACAATAACAACAACAACAGTAACAACAACAAACAGTTACAATAACTGGTTCCCCTATTTAGTAGATATATCTCTCGTTTTGTTTGTGGTTTTTTTTTAAATATTTTCGATATTGTTTATATGGCTGATTGGCCGACGTTGTCTGCCAGCCTCTGTCTGGGGTAGCGCGCCTTTTTTGTCCGCTTTTACCTTGAATTGAAAATTGTTTATATTATAATTACAATATTTGAGCAAATGTGAGAACATTAGCCAAAAGATGTGGGAAAAATAGACATACTCATAGATACAATAGATGTAGATGCAAATAAAAATATAAACATGAATTGAGATTGCAAATTGATGGCTTTTACACATAACGTTTATCTAATCTAATAGATGATTCAATTTAGACCACGAAATATCGATTATTCGCTCGATTATCGCAACGATACTCCTCGATCAATACCCCACGATTATTCATAGATCGATTCATAGATTGATTCAAATAAACATATGTATAAGGTATGCAAGAATTTTTAGTTAATTGATTGAAAATTAAAATTTAATTTATTGCTTTTATAAAGAGTGTTTATCGAATCGAATAAATGATTCAATTTAGACCGATTCATTCTTTTACTATTAAATATCGATTGTTCGCTCGGTTATCGCAACCATACTCCTCGATCAATACTCCAAATCGATTATTTATAGATCGATATATAGATAAATATATACAAACATAAGCAGAAGAATTTTAAATTGATTGATTGATTGATCGCAATTTGCAAATTAAGACTGAACGTATTGCTTTTATAAAGAGTGTTTATCTTATCGTACAACTGATTAAATTTAGACCAATCGATTCTTTGACCATAAACTATCGATTGCGGCAATTATCCATCGATTATGGCGGGAAATGCATTCCATAACGAGATGTTATCAGCTGATTTCTAGCTCGATAATCCATACATTTCACTAAGCAACCCTTTTGAGTACACAGCTTTTTCTATGAAACGATTATTTTCGATAAATACCATACATCGATTATGTTCGATAACGTGAAATATCCCAAATCGATTGCTTTAAACATTTGGCACTTTTATGGCTTCTTCTGTTTTTGTTATCAAGAAACATTCCAGGCTGTTCTGATCGGTCCACGATCTCCAATGTCGTTGCCACTGCCGCGGCGGCTGCAACTGCAACTGGAGATGCATTAGGAAAGGTCAGTGCCATCTTTGTCTCTGTCCTCCGTGTCCGTCGCCGTCTCTTTCTCTGTTGCTGTCGCTGTCTCTGTCGCCTGTGCCTCAAATGCATCAAAACGCGCTTTTCTTTTCGTATTTTTTGTGTGTGTGTGCCTGTGTGTATTTGTCGGTCTCTGAGTCGCTGTCATTGTTGTTGTTGCAGAAATTGTTGTCGCTGTTGCTGTTGTTGTTGGTGTTGCCTGCGTCGCTGTCTATGTGAATGGGAAAGAGGGACTTCGGTAGGGAGGTACCTTCGGCTCTACGTTTCGCGCTTACTTGCTTTTAATTCTTGCATTGCGTTTCAAGTTGCAGGGCACTCAAGCTCACCAATACACACACAGGGGCAGAGAGAGAGAGAGAGAGCGAGCGAGCGAGCGAGCGAGAGAAAGAGTGACAAAAGAGAGGGGAGTTGTGTGTGGTTAGTGCAGCTGCAACTGCAACTGCAACTGCAGCAGCAGCAGTCGCTGCAACAGCGGCAGCACAAAAAACGCGCAACTCATTTAAAAATGCCAACGTCCATCAACGAGGATCGCCGAAGATGGCAGAATTTGTTGTCGTTTCGCTTTTTTGTCAAATTGTTTTGCTGAATTTTCTTGAGAACTTTTGCATTGTATTGCATTGTCCCGTCCCCGTCCCTGTCCCTGTCCCTGCCCTTCTTCTGCACATGCCTCTTTTTGCGGCAGGCAGTTGCTAGAGAGAGATGTCCGAGGAAGTGGCCACAACTAAAGACGACAATGAACTGTTTTGTATTGTTCAGTTTCAGTTCGGTTCAGTTTCAGCCTCTGCCTCTGCTTCGGCCTCAGCTGGGTTCAGTTTTGAGGTTCGTTCAGCTTTGGTTTCCATGAGGATTTCCATGAGGTAGGAGGAGTTTCATCTCTCATTTCAGCCTTGCATAATCCAGCCAGCCTGATTTCATTAGCCATTTCAATTAAATGGGAAAAATCTTGAAGCATTTCCTTTTTGCCTCCGACAAACAACATTCGAGAAAGAGAGAAAGCGAGAGAAAGCGAGAGAGGGAGAGAGAGAATCGCCAAGGAAGAGAAATATTTTACGCTTGAAATTCCTTATTTTTGCATTTTTCTAATAGAATTTACGCTAATTGGAAGGAGAAAAAAATTAATGAAAAAATTTACGCAAAATGCACGGCGGAAAAATATTCCATAAAAATGTAAGGAAAAAATGTAGGAAAATTTCTAGGAAAAATAGCAGTACAAAATCCAGCGAAAAAACGCGACAACAAAAATGTAATTTTCATATTTCGTTTTATCTGCCGGCTAAAGAAAATTGAATTCAATTTATGGCAATTAAGTGCAATACTCCACGCTATTTATCGCCCTTTTTCTACTCGCTCAGCACTTTTCATTAAGAGGGAAAACTTGAATGGAAATTTCCCGATTCCTCCATAGCTAGGGAAGTGATAGGAACTGTCGACTAAGGCCCATTAACAGGCATTTTTGGCCACATAATAACTCAAATTGCAGCAGACTTAAGTGTGCTTTTGTGGGATGATACATACATGATGTATACGTACGTGTGGTTCACATGTGTGTGTGTGTTTTTGTGTGTGTGTGACTGGATGTTCATGTGCGGTTTGTGGGGCAATTCAAACTTTTTGGCAGCATTTTGAGGCTGCCTCAGGCTGGCGCTGGCTCTGGCGCATGCACAGCATCGAGGGAGGACGCCCAAACAGAGTGTTGCCCAAACACAAACACAATGCTTAAACGCCACAAGACACCTGTTGCCTTGCCACTGTGCAGGCACAGACTAATTTCATTACACACACAAACAACAATAGACCGCAAGCTAATGTGGCTGTAACAATAGGCAGTAACACACACTGCCACAAGTCGAAGCCGAAAATACCCTTGAAGATTAATAGGAAGCCTCTTTTTGTTCGGTTTGTTATTCGGTTCGTTGGCTCGATGATGCTCTTCCTCTGCAAGGGTATTAGAACTGGAATAACAGCACGACAGCATCTGCATCGAAAATTGCATTGCACTTTCGTTTTCACTGGACAAACACACAGGCATGGCACTCGGTGCTGGGTAGCCACACTTACAACTGACTCTGACACTGACACATACACAGACACACTAATTTGCCGGCTAACCTGGCTGGGCCAGACACACAGTCCCGTTCTGTGGCTACCGCCACCCACCTGTTTGATGCAACCAACTGGATTAGAGATAGGCCCATGACGGTGTTGAGGTGCTGAGGCTGTTGCATGCCAGGGCCAGCTGCAGGATCGTGCTGTGCATTTTCATTCAAATTTCAGCATCACCCACAAATATAGTAGGCCTTGCCTGCACAAACACACACGCTCACACACACACACGCAGAGAGGCAACAGTGTGTTTGGGGGCCAAAATCAGTTCAGGGTCACTTATGGTCTGGTCTGGCCAATTTGGCTGTCGAGTTGGCCGAGAGAGAGGAAGAGCAGGGTCTGTGTGTGTGTGTGTGCTTGTGGGTGTTTGTTTGTTCTAATCCTTTGGCATTTGTGTGGATGATTTATTCATTGCGTATACGTCATGTGGTCTCTGGTTAGTGCCAAAATGCTAAATTGCTAAATTGCCAGTGTAAATAAAATTGTTTGCTTTTCATAAGTGCATTATTTACCATTAGTTTTGTGGTTAACATTTTTGGTTGAAAGCTTTACATATTAATTAGGGGAATTCGTTTTGGGGGTCAAATCAATTGAAAATTTGATTTTGTTTAGAAGAATATAAGAAGAATATAGAAATCTAATTTAAATATATATTTTTAAGATGAATATCTGTAGATAAATATGTTTAGAGCAGTACTTTATTTTTAAGATTTATCTTTAAATCTCTAGCTATTTTTTCTTATTTTTCTCAGCATTCTATCCCACATCTAAAACTCTCAAAAAATGTGTAGTTCCCCTGGCAATTATGCGTTCATCTACCTGGTATCATAATTTTCTCTCTCCCTGTCTCTGTTTCTCTCAATGTTTTTTTAGGCTTCAAAACTTTTCTGCTATTTGGTTGAGCTTGTTTTTGTTCGCTGTTCTCTGTATTCTTCTGTTGTGTTCTCTCCTCTGTTCCAATTCTCATTAGAAAGAGTTTTTGCTGCAGAGCTGGTGCTGGTGCAGTTTTTGTTGCTTGAATGTTGCCACCCCACCCAAATCGGGTTGCTCATTTAATTGCATAGCATTGCACTCCCGGTGCCGTTCCTTCATCTGCCACTCTCTTCATCTCCTCTTTCTCTCTCTCTCTCTCTCGCTCTCTCTGGTTTGCCACCCCATCCCGTTGTGCCAAAACAAATTGTGAGAAAAATGCCCAAGCAACACAAAATGTGCGTGCTACATAAATTAAAACCTATGCTTCAGTGGTCCGGTCCGGCCTAGGAAAAGAGAGAACCGTGGTACAGAACACAAGATAGACTGCGAAGAAGGGCATGGCATAAGGCTCTGGCTGTTACACGATACCTTTTCTACCGATTCACAAAAAAAACATTGTGACGCGATCTTTTCCACTTTTTTGATCGGTTTTGTGTCGGAGAAATGCCAACGTTTCTTGTGTATGTTCTTGAAAAACCATCGGTGGAAACGTCATGTAAGGCCAGCGTGTTAATCCTCCTCCGTGCATACAAAGTTTTTTGTGCGCTCACTCTTTCTCACTTTCCTCTTCTAACCCTCTCCTCCCTCTCTCTGGTTTGCTCGATCTCATATTTTGTGTCAAAGTCGACGTTTTTTTTTGTGGTGCTCTTTTTGCATTGCTTCGCTTGTTTTGCATTGAATTCGGGTTCGAAATTGTTCTTGCTGCTGCTGCTGCTGCCGCTGGTGCTTCTGCTGCTGCTGCATCGCATATTCGTCAATTTTTTTGTTGCTGCTACTGCAAGTGGCTGCCATCTTGATTATGTTGTAGCTCCCGTTGTTGTTGTTGTTGCTGCTGCACCTCCCGTGCCCCGCGTCCCGAGTCCGACAACGATGATGATGATGATGATGGCGTGTTTGCTGTAATTTGCGCTACGTAAAACGTTCAAAAATGCAACAACGAACTGCAGCAGCAGCAGCAGCAGCCACAAAAAAATGCGCTCTAAATGAAGGGAATTGAGTGCTGGCTGCGATCGTTGACGCTGTCTTCCCCATCTTCGCAGCAGTATACGTTGTACTGCCGCTGCTGCCGCTGCCTCTGCTGCAGTCGACGCAACAAAAATAAAGGGCAAAATACGAAAAACCTTGAGGACGGTCAGTAACCGACAAACCGCCAGCCCAGTAAAATTTTTCGTATGAGCCGCAAAACGAAATATTTCCTTCGATGTAGTTTTTGTTGCTTTTCTTTCGTATTTCGTATTTAAATACACTCTCCGCTGAAAGAGTATATTTACTATGGGATTAAAGTGAGTTTGAACATAAATACTTACATATACATACATATAATATGTACATATGTATGCACCAAAAAACTGCATTGAGTATGATTGAGCCTGATCGAACCGAACTGCTCGATAGCGCAACTTTTCGGGTTCGAGCGGGCTCAATCAAACATGCAATTTTCGGCTATTTGCCGTTCATCGGTTCGATGTCGTTTCGCTCGATCACAGGGTTGCAACTTCGTTTAGGAGACGCAGACCGAAGCGACGAAATCCCGAAAAGGGCTTGAACATTTTAGACTTCGGATTTCTTGCAATTGAGTTGATTGTATGTTTGATTGTAAAAGAGAGTAGGTTTTAATGGGGAAAGGAGTTAAACAATAGACATTTTATTTCATTTCTATTATATAAAGGTACCAAATAAAAATTTAAAATGTGTAAAATTATATATAATTATATAATAAATATAAAAATAAAGGTTGTATGAATGACTCTCCGAATGTCGTTTGCAGTGACGAAATCCCTTAGCTTCTCCCAACTGCTGTATGAAAGTAAGTGTATCCTCTGCTTCGACTTTGTACTTTGCACTGCACTCCTCGCGATGGGATATTTATTTTTGGGCTGCTCTTTCTGCTGCGTTTTCGTTGGGTGTTTTTGTTGTTGTTGTTGCTCGCTCTTGTTGCTTTTATTGCTGTTCTTCATTTACTTTTTTTATTTTTATTTTCGTACAGTCAAATTGCGCATTTTTTGGCTTTGGGGTGGAGCCCTCCTCTTCCTTATGCGTTCAGCATGCTGACTACTGCCTCCTCCCATGCCCCTGCCCTCTGCTGACTTCACCGCTGATCATCCTCCACCGCTTCACCGCTGTTCTGCCGCTCCTCTCCCTCAGTGTTCTTTTTGTTGCTGCCCGGTTTTTGGGTGAGGTCGTGGTCGTCCATTCGCCGGTTGTTTAATTTTTTCGTATTTTTGCGTCATCAAAGCAGCCAGTGTGTGTGTGTTTGGGTGGCTGTGTAAGGGAGAGAGGGAGATGGTGATAGACCACTGCACTTGAAAACTCAACTCCGGCGTTGGTTTATATTCTCTTGTGGATGTGTGTGTGGGGGGGAGGGAGGGAGGTGGTGAGAGAAGAGGCTGCTGGCTGCTTGCTGCCAGGGACCCGACATCAACGTCATCATTGTGGACTTTAAGTGGTTTTCGGGTGTGCTGTGTGCACCGCCGTCTCGTTCTGCCTGCGTCTGGTCTGGCTGTGTGCGTGTACTTACATGTGCCAGTGTGTGTGGACCCCATGCGGTTAATTTATGCCCGCTTGCAATTTTGGCAGACACTGTAAAAAAGAAAAATACAAAAACAACAAAAAAAATAAATATTTGTATGTAGATATATTTTTTTGGTTTTTTTTTTTTGGTCTAGTACGCGATCTCTGTTGTTGCAAAGCCAGTTTCATTTTTAGAACTTTGGACAGTAACCGGTTTTTTTTCGGGACGCTCGGCGGCTTTCGATTTTATTTGTTGCCGGCGCGGCGTTGCATTAACTGGTTGCCGTTGCACCTCCCCTCCGCCCTCTCTGCCGCTCGTGGGACTGACTGCTGCAATTCTGTGGCAGTTGATAAATCTTTGGCGCGGCATTGCCGTTGTCATAAATTTGCATTGGGCCATGCCATTGCCATTGGCCCTGACATTTCTAAGGCTTCCTTGGAGTTGCAGAAAGAACGGCAGTCACAGATATGTACCGACTAAAAGATGCCCATTAAACGGATTTTATATGGATTCGAGATGTTATAATTTATGGTATTGCAAACACGACCCTCGCAGTCGACAAGTACGGGATACGATAAGAACAGCAACAACAAACAGCAGCCAATGCAATTAATCACAGCCAAATGCACAGAACGAGCATCTGAAATGACAGACAGACAGATAGATACACTGATACAGATACAGATACACATCCGAACAGATGCTGAGGTTATAGTAATTCATGTTTATTTCGAAGTCATCTTTTTTTCAGGCCACTAATCCACAATTCGACGATTTTCTTACAGAACAGGAACAATTCGCTGGCATGGCATGGCATAGGGGATATTGGGGAAATACAGCCTCAATTTCATTCCATGGCAGATCCATAAAGGTTTTTGTATTTCTCGTTGATCTTGTGGTGGAGACTCAGGACAGATTGCGACATGCTCACACGCACATTTTAGTTATATTATAGGCTTCGTTCGTCTGTTCTTCCTGCTGTATTACGCATGTTTCTAGGCTAATATTTAATTAGCCTAAACTGATTAATTTTGTTTATTTAATGTGTCTATATATTTATTATTTGGATATAGTTCTACAAAAAACCCAAAATCCCGATTCCAAATTGTGGGTGGTGGTAGGAAGGTGGTCTCATTAATAATAAATTAAGAACTTAAATCTCCTAAAAATCGGTCGAGCCATCAACACCGTGGCACGAGGGTAAATTTTAAATACTGAATTTTAATTCTCGGAAGTTCTTACTTCTGGGCGACCACTGTGCATGCATCACACACATACACTCAACCCGATACAATCCTAGACATGGGAATGTGACATGAGAGGGAGAGAAGGTGCCGATGTCGATGGCGTTGTCGATGCCGATGCCAATGCAGATGCAGAAATGTGGCCAACAATTTGATTGACTCTTTTTGCCATGGCCATATCACATTTAGCCAGACCGAACCGAACCCAAAACCAATCCAAGCAAAAGCAATGGCAACCAACCGAAGCATAGCGAGAGGAAAGAGAGAGAGAGGGAGAGAGAGAGACAGAGCGAGAGACTTGACTTCCATTCCGTTCCCAGCCTCCCCAGTTTCAGTCTTCTTACCTATCATAAACTGATTATTTTTAACAGAATCATTATCGTCAAACAGGGCCATGTCGGCAACGAAAGCCAGAGTCAGAGCCAGAGCATCTCTGGGTCTATCCAGGAGGCAACCTGGTTACATATCGTATACCCTTTTGAGGGAGGGACTTTTGCTAAGGGATAAACTTTGATTCAAGAGGTGTTATTAGATTGACCAATTTAGTTAGCTTTAACTGATTTTTAGTCTTTGTTCAACGTGTCTATAGATTTCTTTATGTAAAGTTACATCTAGGTCTGTCGGTCTTACTTATGGGATAGTTAGGGCATTCCATCACTGGCATTATCATCATCTCATTGGGTTCTTTTTTTTCTGTCGCTGCTGCTGCTGTGCCCCTGTGTCTGTCTGTCTGTCGATCTGTCTGTGTATTTGTGTAATTTGATTTTCTGAAAAGTTTCCGATTTCTAGTAAATTTTTCGCAGCAGCAGCAGCGAGCAACGTCTAGGGCTTGGGCTTGGGTTTTTGTGGTTAATTTCTTTTTTAAACTGTTTTTGCAGTTGAATTTATGAAGCAGTAGGAGGAAGACTAGAAGAGGGAAGGATGAGAGCTTATCATCAGCCCAGACACAGCTGTTGCTCGGCGCATATTCAAGACAGTTCAAAGTCTCTCTAGTCGAGGGTACAGTGAGGGTACAGTTTCCTTGGGGATATTTTTGCGTTCCCATGACCGTGATTCCTAGACGAAGATGATCTTCAGTAGCAAAAGCAGGGAATAAGCATGGAAGGGGGATGGAATGGAATGGGTATTCTAGTTCGTAAATTAGACAAATTATTTTACAAAATTATAATTTCAGATGGAGTTCCAATGGAGTTTCCTTCCTTGTCCAGTTTCCACCGGAAACTTTTTGGTTTGCGCTTTCGTTCCAGAGACTATTCACTGTACTTGTATCTGGTACGAGTATCTGGCTGGTGGCTCAGTCTCCGTCTTGTATGCATGACTCAAAATTGAAATTCAAAACGAACTTGACAAAATTAAAAGAAAGAAGCTCCATTCATGCACGCACACACACGCACACACACACACACACAGACAGAGACAGCCACAGAGAGACAGAGAGGGTAAGAGCGGGAGAGACACTGAGCAAACAACATGCACGCATGACAGTCAGTCATTCCGTCAGTTTAGCCAGCCAGCGCCCTCAATGCACGCTTTATGCAGCAGCGGCGGCGGTGGCGACGACAACGACAAAAGCACCAGAAGCAGCAGCAACAGCAGCAGCAGCAACAGCAGCCAAAAAGTTCATTGAACCTGGCCCAGTGCGAATTCGGTTGTCGTAGGTTAGGGACGACCGACTAACTGGACAAGAAGGGGCGGGCAGCCATCGCCGTCGCAGTCGCAGTCGACGTCAGCGCTGTGCAAATACGCTGCTGCTGCTTCTGCTGTTGCTGTTGCCGCTGTCGTCGCTGTTGTCGCTGCTGCCAAGTGTGACGAAAAACATACAAAACAAAATACACAAAAAAAGCCAAGCAATGGCAGAGGGAAAAGCAACAAAAACAACAATGGGAGCAACAAAAAAAAGCGTATTCAAAATAATAATATCAGAAAATAGCTAGGCTTCCAAATCGAAGCTGGAGATACACTTTTTAGGGCGATCTTTAAGGCACAGGAAGACGAATGATGGATATTTTTATGACTTTTTGGATCGATTGGATATATCATTGGTTGCTGTATGATATAGTCATCCAAAAAGGATCTGTGGAAAGTTTCAGCAAAACATGGACATACCTTGAGAATTGAGGGACAGCATCGGACAAGACTATAGCCCTCCTAATATGTGGCCTACTCCCCGTCTTTGTAATCATAATACCCTCTGCTAGGGTATACTCGTATACTCGTACAAATCGGTTGGTGGTTGGCGAATGAAAGAGGAGTAAGCGGTTGAACAGCAGCAGAGGCTTAGGAGGAGGAGGAGGAGGAGTGCGCTCTGACAGTGACCGTTGTCCGCTGCTGCTGCTGTTACTGTTGTTGTTGCTGGATCGTTGTCCCTCTGTGTTGTGTTGGTCATGGACGCCATTTCACATTTTGTGAATCATGTGTCGCGATAAAGAAATACTCATAATAGTAGGAACGTATCAAAATGGAAGACAGAGACAGAGAGAGAGACAGAGAGACAGAGAGGTGGAGCGAATCACAAACCACAAAAATTTTAGCTTTTGCCTTCCTCCTCTTTGCACTGATTCGCATAGCAATCACAATCAGAGAGTCACACACTCAAACACAAAAGTATATATCCCCACATTTTGTGAGTAATGAGGTTTTTGAACTTTATTCTTCTGCACCGTTTTGTGTGCTGCATGAAGAACCCATCCCCCTAATCCATACTCCGTTTTCGATATACTCCCATTTTCAAACATAATAAAACAGTAGAACTTCAAAACAGAACTCTTCTAGGTTTCCACTGTCCATATACAGTGAAAACTCTCTGTTGCCATTCCCTGTAGAGAGCTTTCACTGTGCTCTTCTCCTCCCCTGCTTGACCACCTACACATACACACAGTCGATCTGGTCAAATGTTTCGATTGACAGGGCAAAGACCAAATTGAGTTCAGCTTAGAACTGGGCTACATATGCCAGTGGGTGGGACAGACGACTCTCTATACATTGTGTTGCCCCAGAGATTGAAAGCGGAGCAGTAATTGTTGCACGAAATTGCTGGTATTTGCTCATATGCGTGGATTTTGTGTTGTATTCGTATATATTTTTTGACAATGGCCTAACAATGGGGTTGAAGACAGTTGAAAGCAGGTTGCGGGTTTTAGTATTTATTGGGGTTGATTCTGTGCAAACCATGCCACAATAAAATCATTGAAGTGAAGCTTTAAAGATGCTTCAATAAAGCAGCATTCGGATTGCCACAAATATCTCCATGCCAATGCCCCGGCGTTTCCACAAATTGCATAAATTTATAGCTTTTGTTTAAGAACCAAAATTCAAACATTTAAATTCTCATCACAGGCTAATTTTAAAGCCCATTAAGGCACACAGAAACAAACACACAGACAGGCAGACACCACCACAGGGCGGCCCACATGGCGTATGCGTAATATTAGATATAATAGAATTATTTTGCATATGCCTGTGCCAAAAACACTTTCGCTTTCGACGTTCATTGATACTCGTATCTATGACTAAACATCTAAAAGCTGCCAGCCAGAATCCCATCCACACATACACACATCCACACAGGCAGGCAGCAACTGCATGTGTTGCAACAACACTGCCTGTGGCAACATAGCAACAGCAACAGAGCCACAGCCGCAACAATAACAACTACAAATTGAGTGTGAACACGTGTCTACAATAACTGTGTGTGCATCCATGGGTGTGTGTGTGGTTGTTTTTAGGCCTGCAGGCGCTTTGGCATTTGGCAGGAAGCCAAATAAAATTTAGAGATTTGACCTTACACAATATGCCACACTGCCTGCCTGCCTGTCTGCCTCTCTGCCTGCCTGCTGCCTGCAACAACAACGTATTGGCCCAAATGCTGAAAATGGTTTCCGCGTGGATGCTGCGGCCTCCATTAGAAAGGCATTTGTTGCTGTTGCTGTTGCTCGTTGACATTGACATTGGTTAAATGCCAATTTGTGCGTGTGTGCTTGTGCACTCTCTCTCTCTCTTTGTGTGTGGTGTGTTCATTCATGCTTGTGGCAAATGCAAATCTAATTTTATGTTTAGACCAGAAACATATGTTTGACAGTGACAACATTAGAACGTCCTACAGTGACCTACATATCGGAGAGAAAATGGGAGACGGAAATAGAGTTCCAAAGGGGAAAGCATAAATACGATAGGGAGGAAAAGGAAATACACATTCTGGTAGATAGAATGATAGGCAGTACCGCTAGGAGGTTGAGGCTCAAAACAGATGCAGAATATCGCGTATTAATTGTATAATTCGTAAGCGTAATGGAGACTCTGCCTCTGCCACTGACTCTGGGCCTTATCAGCAGGCTCTGTGTGGGCTCTGTCCTTACTATCTTATCGTCGCACTTAATCTCCAACGGGGTGGCACTTCACTTTCTTGACACAGCGAAATGAAAGCGAATCCGGCAGCAGAACGCAACAGCAGAGCCACACAAATACTTATTGTTGTACAACAGCAACACAATGAAGCCCAGCAGCAGCAGCAGCAGCAGCAACAGCAGCCGCAACAGCAGCAATAACAGCAACAAAACTGTTAAAATCGAAAATGAAAGAAAAGAAAAGCAAGGGGAAATGAAAAGAAACATTTAAAATATTTATATGTAGACATTGTGCCCTGACCAAGGCCAAGCAATTTTGTATTGCTCCCGAGTTCCTTGGCCCCAGACAGCGACAGCAGCAGAAGCAGAAGCAACAGCAGCAGGGGCAGAGGCAGAGGCAGCAGCAGCAATCTCTGTGAGCTTTTTGATTGTGGTTGTTGCTGTTGTCGTTGTTGATTCTTGGTCATTGGCTTGCTCTTGCACCCTGGCTCCTCACAGCCCATCTTTGGGGCAAGCATCTCATTGCTTATTTGTTGATTTCATTTCGTTTTTGGTTTATTTATTTTGGGATTCTCCTCTCTCCTTCGTTTTTTCGTTTACTTTTACTTACAGCTGAATGCCGCAACGGTGCACACACACACACACATACAGAGCTGAGGTCATGCCCCATCAGCAGCAGAGGCAGTCGCTGTGGCAGTCGCAGCATAAATTTGAATTGCATGGCTACAGTAATGGTAATGACAGCTTAAAAACTTAAACATAATTAATAATTTACAATATATAATTGAAATGTGGAAAAGCTCTATCAGCAATTGGACAAAAATAAAACGGAAATTAATTTATTTTCAGTATTAATCTTTGCCCCTCGGTTGCCAGTTTTTTTCTTTGTGTGAGACTTAAACCATTTTTACGAGCTGCAGCTAAAATTAAATGATGAAAAAGAAAAAACAAATGGCAAACATATATAAGAGTCGCTGAAAAGGGCATGGCGAAGAATGATGGGGTGTGGCACACTCAGATACACTCAGAGAAAAGAGCCTGAGATTGGAATTGTTACTCTTTAAATAGACTTAAATATTTATGCCCCGAGAGAGTGGAAATATTCGCTCTAAATATATTTCATATATTAATTAAATATATTTTATACTTAAATTAATTAAATTTAAATAATAAATCATGAAATTTGAATATTAAATATAAAATATTAAAATTAAATATACGAAATATTTAAATAATTTAATATAATAATTTAGTATTTAAATTAATCATTTATTTCCTATAAATTTAATATAATATCATATTTTTAAATTTTTTATTTTCAGATTAAAATTTTCCTCATTAAACAATTTTTTAAAGAATTTCTTTTACAATCTAAATAATTTAATTATATTTAATTTTAGTATGTTTGTATTTGAAATCCTTATATATTTAATTAAACTAAGCCCCTTTCCTCTCAGTGTAAACAAATGCGCAAAAACGTTTTGCAGACAAGGAGCCACATTTTTGTAATTAAAATATTTTTATGGTTTAAGGAGAATATTCTTAGCAGATATTTTTCAGTAATGTATGTGTTATTTTTCCCAGTGTATATTACTGTATTTCTTTTTAACACGTACTCGCTACAATAAAATACAAATATAAAATTGATTCATTGCCTCAACATTGATTTTGATGACGGGTTTTTGATGCGATTATTCTGCGTAATTTCGAATCTGCTGCTGCTGCTGCTGCTGCTGTTGAAGGTTTTCCAAGTTTAAGCACTCTGGAATGATATTGAACTCAATCTTGATCCCAGTCCAGTCGCATTGCTTGATTGACAACCTCCTGGAGGCGAAACCCACGGACACACGGGCAAGAAGTCATCAACATTTTTGCCGCACTTGAAACTGTCTCTGGCCTGGCCTAATGTCTCTGGCACTTATTTCTAATTTCTCCTAAGCATATGGCAATTATAACCGATTTATCTGGATTTTCATCTAATTGCAAGTTTAATTTCGCCTCATTATTTATGATGGCCAGGCGGAGCCAGCGGCAGAGCCAACCACTCCAATGGAGGTGATTGTTTTTCCTCTGTCAGAATAAACTCATTCCCAAGCTCATTTCAGCTGCAACTTCCGCTCGAACGGAAGTTCCGCCAGTTGCCAAACGCCAAACGCAGTCGGGGCCAGGTCCGAGCCAGGTCCGAACCAGGAGCGGATGCAATTGGCTTCCTGCGCGGCTCTTGGGAGCTTCTCATTTGGCCCAATCAGCCTGGAGACGGTACGGAACTCCAGCGTTGACAATTTCCAATGCCCTTAGCAAGGGTATCATGAATTGGGAGGGAACTTTGTGGCACAGGAAAAGGGAACTCAGATTAAAACGGAAGAACTGTGAGAGATATCTTAAGGATTTCAAAGCTTGGATCAAGCAGGAACTTTTCCGGATTCATTTAGGTCATTTAAGTATGATAGAAATCTGTTAATCCTCTCATAGCTTTCTGGGAAAAGAGTATCTCTTAGCTGCGGTAAGGGCAACTTTTCTCTACCAGTTTCTAGCAGATAGGAAATGCATAATTTTGTTGCAAAAATTCATTTTGAAAAGTGTTCATTAATCAAGCCTGCGTTTCTGCAGGGGCATATAGCAAGGGAAAGGAAAGGAAAGACTTCCCTGAATGTCTGTATGGAAACCCTTTTACCCTGCCCCTGACTGCCTGCCGGAGGGCAGTCAATCCCTTTCTTCCAGTTCCTCCTTTTGCTGTATCTTCAAGATGCACAAAAATGCATTCTTTGTGTGGCGCAGCAAGGGCAATGCATTTGCATTGGTGTGCGTGTATTTTTGAGTGCTCGTATCTGTGTGTGTGAGTGTTTGCACCCCTTTGGCTGTTTGCATTGCGTCAGCCCGTTGCATTTTAATTTTAGAATATATATTTTTGGGTCTGGATTGCAGCTCGACTCGAAGCGACTCGACTCGGCTCGGCTTTCAATGCTCATGCATGCAATGCGTTTCATTATACGAGTATGCACCGTACCGTACCCCATCTGTTGTGTGTGAGTGTGTATGGTGTGTGTGTGCTGCTTGCCTGCTGCATTTTTCATTATGCAAAAATTGCATACCACTTTTTTTTTGTTTTTTTTTGGGGAACTTTTTTCCGATTTTTGTGTGCGTTTTTTTTTTGAAATGCATTCAACACAAATTGCACGTTTGGGTTCGTGCATCTTTTGTGTGTGAAGGGATGGGGGGACAAGAGGAAGGGGTTACAGAATGCAATTGCAATATAGGGTGGATTTTTTGTACCTTTTTTACCCCATCCATTTCTGTCTCTCTCTCTCTCTCTCTCTCTCTCTCGCTCTCTCTCCAGTTGTGCCCCTTTTCACCGTTTTTTCGGGGGTTTTTGTCGCATTTGCTTACGTGGTTTTAATTTTAATTGCTTCTCGTCATCGTCATTCCCGTTTTGGGTATATACCCTTTTAGATGGTACTATGATTCCGACTAAATGCTTGTAATCACCAAAGATATGTCTGTCCTTGATCCTTTTCTTGCTGCAAAGACTCCTCCTGGAATGGCTCTGAAAGAGTATCAAAAGCTTCGGCCCAGACCTTTCGGACTCATTTTCGATTGCAGCTTTTTTAAAAACATTTTTTAGCCGTGTGCATGTTGTCGCCGATTTTATCTTTTGTAAATACAGCAATTATATATACGTACTCCTGTTTGTGCTCCTGTGATGGTGACATTATGTTTTGAAGTCCTGGTCCTGCTCCTGCTTTTGCTCTGCTTTTTTTTTCGGGACACTAAGTGGTTGGAGGAGTGGTTCGGTTGAAACGGATGTGGGCATCAATCGTTGGATCGCTGGTAGGGTGGGTCCCGAGGCCTGAAGGATCATTATGCAAGTCCTCAGTTTGGGGCTGGGGGGATGAGCAGGAAGAGACAGTTTGTAAAGGTGTTTTTGTTTGGTTGGTTTTCGTTGTATTTAAAGAAGATTAAGGGGTTGTTTGGTATATACTTTTGAAGGCTGCAATCTACTAAAATCATGGCTGTACTTTAGAATGGTTTCTTTTTTTTTATATATGTATATATCAAATATATCTACCAAATTGCCACAGTTTCCTCCGTAATTTTGTAAGCCAAGGCCTAAGTAGTTCCCCTCCTTCCTCCTTCATCCCCCGCATCTGGAAATATCAAATCTCAGCCGCTTCTATCCAAGGTCAGGTTCTGAATGCAATTAAATGCACAAATATTTTTCGCTTATTAGAAAAGCATTCAAATGGCTATTCTGCAACGAAAACAAAACGAAAAACTAACTAAACAATTACCTACTATTTTTATTAAACACGAATTTTGTTTCTTTAATTTACAATCATGCTCAAAATACAATAAACAACAAAAAACAAACAACAAAAGCAGCCAGCAACTCGGTAAAAATAAAACGCAACACAAAAAATTACAACGAAAATTTTCGCATTAATTGAGAGACCTTGAAACCAGTCACGATTCAAAATTCTGGCAGAGAGAGACCAGGGGCCAGGCCAGGCCAGGCCCAGAGGTGTTCCGCTCATTCCCCTCTCTCTCCTCCGTCCCCCTCTCCGTCTCCAACTGCATTTGTGTTCCAATCCCTGTCTCGGACTACGAGTCAACGCCAACGCCAAGCCAAAAAAATTTACACAAAAAAAAGAAGGAAAATAATAATAATAAAAACTAAAAAAACTAAAAATATTTTCGTCTACAATGACATGCAATTGAGGCGCTGGCCGAGACCCGAGTCGAGGCGAGTCGAGTCGAGTCGAATGGTAGTCTGCGGTGTCAGTCGGTCGGTCTTCCAGTCGTTCGTTCGTTCGTTCTCCCAAAACGACCAGCCAGTGAGGAGCCCAGCCCATGCCTCCCCTCAATCTTCAGTCATTGGAAGGGGTAGATTTTAAGAACTCATTCTGGTCGGTTCTTCTGGAACTCTGGGACATTGAATGGTAGCATTATCAATGCTATTCAGTTGATGAATTGTTCAGAGAGTCTGTGGGGACTTATTAGTATGTAAATCCTAAAATATAAAACCTTTCTCTTAATGATTTCCTCAGTTAGTCAATCCTTTAGTCTATGTTGGCGAATAATCCTGCAGATCTTGAATCAGTAAGTTATCTATCCCCTTCATTCTATACATGAATACCTCGTTTGTAATACTCTATATATGTACTACCATATCTTTTAAGCCGCTACCAGTTGGTAGCCTCAATCGATCTCTCAATCCCTCAATAAATCATGTAATGTTCTAGACTTTCGTACATGAACATACTTCCTCTTCCAAGCCACTGCCATTCAGTTCCTGAATCAATTCCTCAGTTTATGCCTCAGGCAGTCTCTCAATCTGTTCTTCCCCCAAGCCCTTGCTTTTCCCCCCCGCAAGTCGTTCGAATTATTATAATTTCGGTTCGCTCTCGCACTCGACATTCGCAATAAAATACAAAAAAATAAACAAAAAATTGCACCGAAATCGAAAGCAACAACAACAACAGCAACAGCAACAAAAGTGCATGTGCAACGGTAGCCCGCCCCCGGTTGCATCGCCCCCGTCCGGTGCGGCGGCCTGGTCTGGTCTCTGGGTCTCTCCCTGGCCCTGGTCCGGCTCGGATCGGCTCGGTCGGTTCGGGGCCCGGGCCGGCCCGGCCCGCCGCCAGTTGCATTTCGAGCGGTGAGTGCGAGTGAGCGTCTCCAGTGCTGGAACAAAGCGCTGTCGTCTCGGTTTCGGTTGCGGACTTGTTTGCGTCGCTGCTTAAAAATCGAAATTCACAAAACAAAACACAACAAAAAAAGCCCGCAAAAAATTCTACAAATTCGAGAACAAAACTGCACTCTACAAAAACAAAACAAAAATACAGATATATGTAAAAAATAGTGTGAGAGCCGAGTGATTCTTAAAAGAGAGAGAGAAACGCAGTCGGCTGAGAGCAAGAGCAGAGATAAGCTTGCTGCAGTTCTTCGCTCTCCCTGTGTATGTGTGTGTGTGACAGTCTGTGTGTGTGAGTGAGCAGTGCAATTAAAAAACTACAATGCGCTGCTGGCCTTCCCCGCCGCCAAGAATCACTCAATCCGCTCTCTCACTCAACCCAGCCGCCAGAAGGAGAGGAGTCGTCCCAACGCTTCTTGTCCACCATTTTCTTTTTTTTTTGTGCTTTGGCGGTGCTTCGTTCCCTCTCTTTCTCTCTCGCTCGCTTACTCTTTTTTCTATGTTAACCAATTTCGCTTTTAACGTTTTTTTGCCGGCTGCCATGAATGAAGCGCACCAACACACATGCACAACGACAGCACAGTGACAGTCAGCCGGCTTGGGTCTCTCTTTCTCTTTGGTCTCTCACTCACTCAATGCATTTTTTGAGCATTGCTAAAAAAGCGCTGCCTCCGTCTGCCTGTGTGTGTGTGTGTGTGTGTGTGAGAGGGGCACTGCTGCTGCTGCACTCATTCTCAAGTGCAGCAGCGTCAAGCGACACCGAGAATGCTCTGCTGCTCCGCGCTCCTGCCTGGCACTGCACTCCGCGAGCAGCTCAGCTGGATGTCGTCGGGCTGGCAGGCAGTCAGTCCGCTTGCTTTATTGTCGCTCGTTTCGAACGGTTCGCTTCGGTACGCTACGCTCCACTCGCGTCTCGCTTCTGCCTTCGGTTCGTTGTTCTTGTTCTTGTTCTTGTTCTTGTTCTTGTTCTTGTGCTGTGCTGTGCTGCCTTGCTGTTTGCTGCCTTGCTTGCTGTTGTTGTAAGCGGGCAGAGCAGAGGGAGGCAGAGAGTGGCTCACTGAGAGGAGAGCAGTGCAGTGCAGTGCAGCCTGGAGCAGCGCAGTCGGCGTCAGCGTTTACTGAGATGTTTTCTAGCTTTTCTTACTGTTGTTCTTGTTCTTCTTGCCTATTGTTGTTTTTGTTGTTGCGCTGCTCCACACACACACACACGCACACATTTGTACAGAGACGCATGTAACGTGCACACGAACATGCATCCACTGTACATGTGCTACCCCCTCCCCTTCCCCATCCATACAGAATACAAATAACAACAATTCGCATAGGAAGAATAAAGAGAAATAGAAGAAATACAAGACATAGAAAAAGAGCACAAAATGAAAGAAAAGGGAAGAACCAGCGGAAGAAGAGTGAAAACAATTTTTAAAAAATTTTTTGTTTACTTTATGTCGCATAAATATAGCAATAAATATTACAATTAATAATAAAAAAAAGGTAAACCAACTTCTTAAATCTCTGCCTTAAATTTGCTGAAAAAATCATACAAAAAGTGCTGTGAAAAATTAAAAAAAAACTAATTTTACAACTAAAAAAAATATATACATATGTATATTACGAAAATACTACAAAAAAATTAAAAAAGACTATAAACCAAAAAAAAATATAAAAAAATATAAATAATAATAATACAAATATATACACATTTTTTATATGTAACTCTTGGGAGAACAGCAACAAAAAAAAGTAAGTACAGCCTAACAGACATATGTACATATTTATTTTTAAATTCATTTAAATTTTTTTTAATTAAAAAAAAATTATATAGCACTGCAACCTTAATGGGGGGCACACCACTTTAAGGGTCACAGCACCCATAAAAGACAGTTCAAGAATTTTCCAGGAGAACATTAATTTATAGACATTTTTTTAATTAATTTAATTGTTTATTTTTGTATAGTTTTTTGCAAAGAATTACCATATTCTCTCTCTCTATTTGTAGTCTCTTTATTTTTCTGCTCTCTCTCTCTCCCGATCTCTGTGGTATTCTCTCTGGTTTAGTCATTTACTCCCGATCCCAAAGACTGTTCTTGGGTGGACTTCACTTGTGATAAGAAATGGTGCACGAGTGGAGCTGGCTTTTATCTGAGTTTCTTAGCTCGTATAATCGCATAACTGAGCTCTGACTACGCTACTCGTATCTTGTAAGTAGATGTTAGATAGTGTAGATTCGGATCATACTTTGGGACTGTAATGGTCATCATTTGCACTGATAAATGTCTGGTTTAAGTTCTCTATTCACGTGTTCACGGACTGAATATTGCGGGATAGGTTCTGGGTACCCTATAATGATTCATAATGTTCATTGAGCTGATTTCTGGGCAGTTTCTTATATTTCAAGGGATTACACCTATCATTTGTCAGTTACTCATCAGCTGTATAAATTATTCCTGAAAAATTTGCACCTACGCTTATTGTATAATTATAATTGAGAAAGAGACATTTTTCAGTTCTCTCTTGAGAGTTTTCCCTCATATATGTAATTATTAGTTTTTCTTTTCCTATTTGCCTTAAACGAAACGAAATGAAACCAAAAGTACCCCAAAATGTAGTACCCTCAAGCCCCAAGGAAAAGCCACAGCAGATGCAAGCTGAAACCCAACAAGTGCCTCGTATGACTGTCGCTATCGCCCCCCTACCCCCACTGTCCACCCCCCTCCATCTCGTAGAACCCGCTCCAATCATATTCGCCACCGCACGGCCAGGCCACACAGTGGGCATCGCATCGAATGGCAGGTTTTGGAGGCGAAAAATTCCCGGAAATCTTTATTAGCAATTAATGCGTAAATATGTATAAATTGAATGGAAAGTAAAAATCAACAAATGCAACTGAATAACAATAAAAATGTCTAATTAATGCGCTTCTAATTTCCAGTTGACAGACGGAAAACGTTTTTTCTGTTTTCTATTTTCTATTTTCTGTGTGGCATGGCGTGTCTTTTGTTTTGGATTCGCCTTTGTGCACAAAATGCATTTGATTTCGAATAATTCATTTGCGGCAGATTTATGGAGACAGCAATAGCAATGCGGCAGGAAAAACAAGAAAATGAATCAGACACTGTGGCAGATGAGAGAGGGAGAGGGGAACTGGGGGGGGGCAGACTGGCTAACACCCACGCGTTGCGTTGTCGTGCAATTTTCTTTTCATTTGTGTCGCACGCGTTGTCCTTGAGAGCTTTCCTTCCGCATTGCCACAGCTTTAATTTGTGGCAGGCACAACATCCTCGCGTCAGATGGATTGCAATTTAATTTCATGTTCTCAAATTGATTTGTGCAGCAAGAGAGACAGAGAGAGTGAGAGAGAGGGGGAGATCCCTGGCAGTCGACAGGCGGCACCCGGCAAACGGCAACAGGCAGCCGGCTTCTGAGGCCCATTAGTCATGCTGTTGTTGCCCCATGCCCCATGCCAGGCCCCTCCTCAGAGGTGGCATAAAAAGCTGGCAGGATTAGCATTAGAGAGACAGCATGCAGCATGCAACATACAATCATCTGGCTACCAGTGTGTCTGTGTGTCTCCCTGCCTCTCTCTCTCTAGCTGTCGCTCTCTCTAGTGTGTGTGTGTGTTGCGCGCTTGTGGCACGTAAGAAACGAGTTATTGGAACAGGTTCATGACCTTGACCATCAACACAAGGCAGCAGCAGCAGCAGCGGCCGTTGCAACAGCGTCGCGTCTGTGTTGCATATATGCCTCTGCTCTGCTCTGCCACTGCTCTGCCTCTGCTCTCCTCCGTCAGACAAAAGGAAGCGACTGCTGTTGCATTTGCCACATGCATTTGCATTTGCCATTGCCATTGCCATTGTTCGCTTTCGGATTGGATTAGATGTTGCAACAGCAAGAGCAACAGCAACAGCAACAAGTTGCCACCACTGAGAAGTCGGGCAGTAGTCGTTGTGCCCGGCACATGGATTTATCGCTGAATGAGTCACACACACACACATACACACAAACACGGGCATACAAGGGGCAAGGGTTGGACCTAGACGTGGATTCAGACTGGATTCTGATTCTGATTCATTCGATGGCAATTTTAAGCATGAAATTCCGCGAATCCGACAATCATTGAATTCTAATTGATTTTCATAGGTTTGAGCGGAACATTAAAGATTCTGGAAAAGATGGAAATTATAGAAAATGATAGAGATTATCCCAGGGAAACTGATTCCCTAACGAAACTTGTTGTTAATTTGCAGGAAATGCAGGAGTAACGGACATTTATATCATTTTTTATTTAAAGTGTATTAAAAAGCTCTTAAAATATAAATTAGTTAATCTTTCGAGTGCTTAAAATATTTCACAAATTGTTCAAAGCTACTTTTCCACTTTTCTCTCACCAGAAACGTCGCTTCCCCTCCCCCTAACCCATGGAAAAAAAAAACTCCAACAAAAACTAAATAAACTGTTGCTCGGGAGGTTCGCCCAATTGGGAGGCTCTAGTTTTTTTTTACCCCCTTCTTTTCTTTTTTTGTCGTATTTTACTTCTTACCCACAGTCTTTTTTCACTCTTTCTTTCCTCTTCATTCTCTCTTTCGCCATTATATAGTTTGGTGTTTGGTGGGTGGTGGAGGGTGAGGCGGCCCCTGGAAGTGCACTGGAAAGTGCCCCTCAAGTACATAAGCAAGTGCAACAGGCAGTTGTTGTTTTTTTTTCGAGCTCAAGCTTGAGAGTGTGGGGATTGGGGATTGGTTTCGGGATTGGGCTCTGCCTCGCTCCGCTGCCACATAGAAGGCGTGTCTGCCACTGGTGTGGAGAGAGAAAAAAAGCAGGGGGGTAGGGAAAAAAAATGGTTTTAATTTAACTTTGGCCATGTCACTAGAGCTCCCTCCTGCAGATTATTCTCACCGTTTTGCATAACCCACAAATACCAAGAATTCTGTGACAGAACGTGCAACAGGTGTGGGTGCACTGGGGGGAGGTTTCAAATGAGGATTTGTTGGCTATAGGAATAAAGATTTAGTTGAATAATCAGAAAAGGATAGCGATGAGGATTTATTCTGGAATGGAAGTCCAGCTTTGAGGCTAAATCGGGCCACACAATCGGATGACCCTCATAGCGACAGCCAATTCCCGCACAGCTATTTATTTCATTTGGCTTGGCATTCGCTGTCCCCCTCCCCTCCCCTCTTCTCTGCTTTGTGTTGTCCAAAAACAAAATCGATATTTTCCATATGCATCAACACAATTGAACAAACAATTTTTAGGCGAGTGCTGCCGCCGCCGCTGCTGCTGCTGCTGGCAATGCCAAAAGCTGCCATATTGTCCTTGAGCTTATCACCTTTTCCACAGCCAACGAAACGAAATTCACACACACAAAAAACTAGTCAAATACAGACAAAAAAAACACCAATAGAAACAACATTGGTAAATATCAATCCAACTGTTCTCACAAAAAAATAGCGAAAAAATAATAATAATAGAAGACAACACAAAAAAGCGCGACAAATATTTTCACAATTTATATTTATAATTGCATTTAAGTTTTGTGTTTTTTTTCTTATTCTTTTATTACGTATTTTGTCGTTAAGTTTTTTTTACGAGTATTTGATCTGCCATTTGCTGAAAGCAAACACGAACGAGGCTTCTCTTTAAACATTTTGATGGAATTATTCGGCGTTTTGTTGGAGGCAAAATTTGTGCCACTTAAATGAGCAAAAAGAAACCTTCTTGTATAAGAAATTTGTACATTATGTATACACATGCACAGTACATATATAGAGAATATACATAAAAAAAATAGGTATAATATGGACATACGAGTAAATACAGCAAAGGATTTTTGGGGAATATTTAAACAAACAAAAATTATTCGAATTATTTTTATAGAATTAAAAGAAAAAGTATTTGCATTCTTTGAATGAAATCTTATAAAAAAATATTCTAGTTACTCCATTAGCTCTTCCTTTACTCTTTTATATCTACCCTTTTTATATCTATACTTAAGTTCTTAGAGTCCTACATTTTTATTTATTTTTTGAAAATATGCCAACATTTCCCGCTCCATTTGCCCTCCATTTCCACACATTTAAAAAACCTCTGAATATTTTTCAATTGTGCCTGAATTTCGTTGATGCACACAGACGAACACGACAGAGAAAGATATACCTAAAAAAAATAACAAAACGAGCGAGAGAGAGAGAGAGAGAGTGATTGAGTGATAGCTGGCAAGACAGAGAGGGCCATACAGGGCCACTTGTATTGACATTTGGTTTGGCGACAATTGATTTTTGTTACGTTTTTGTTTCGTTTATTTTTTCTATTCTTTTTTTTTGTTGTTGCCGCTTCATATTTTTGTTGTTTTTGTTGTTTTTGTTGTTGCCGCTTCATTTTTTTGTTGCTGTTTTTTTTGTACATTTTTTTGTTGCTTTTTTTTGAGCAATTTAGTTCGTTTGCTTTCTGGCATCGTTGTCGTCGGACGTTTCGCTGTTATTTAGACAACTGCTGGCAAAAAAAAACACAAAAAAGAAGAAAGAATATTTTCCCCCTCTTGCCCCCCGTTTATCAGCGAGGCCACACACGCGCGCTGCACTTTGCTGCATTGTTCATAATTTTTTTGTGTTGCTTTGTCAAAGGGTATTATGATTTTTATACGAAGGAAGGAAGCATCATAGGCATTATTTTTAATTTTTTGACAGCACACAAATTATATGGGATTAATTTTTATTTATTTCATTATTTTTTCAAGCATTTTTACTGAGTTTTATAGGGAAATATGATAGAACTTGAATATTTTTGATGGTAATAATGTGAGACATTGGAAAATGGTAAGCAAACCTTTTATTTTCGAAATTGCCTAACATCGAAACGATATTCCACAAAACTAATCCCAACGAATCCACAACTAATCCTTCCTCTAGACAATCGTATGTATGAGATGCTATATCTTCGTATGTCTCCTGCTCCATTTCCCAGACTCCACCGCTGTCTATTTCAATCTCATATTTAAACAGAGATAAATGTAGATATTTTTTTCCCAACGTAAAGCTCCAGAGTATTTTCCAGAGTATCTCAAGCTTCGGTTTCGCCTCTATACTTTTTCTATCTGTTTCAATTGTTGCTGCTTTTGCTGCTGCTGTTCTTCTTCTTTGGAATTTTCATTTGTTTTTTCGTTGCTTTTTTTTTGTCATTTGTTTTTGTTTCGGTTTGGGTTTTTTTTGCGAATTGCCAGCAACAGTTTTCTGGACGCTTTGTCGGCTCTCGCCTCAATTTTGTCTTATCTAATTTTTGTTTCTATTCCCCCATTTTGCTCTCTTTTTCTATTGCCGTTCCTCTCACGCCTGTTGCAGTTTTTCTTCTTCTCTCGTTTGGTTTTTTTTCGCTGATTTTTTGTTGTGTCGAAATCAGGGCAAATTCATCATCATCAAACAACAACAACATTGTTGCCTTGTTGTGTGTGTTTTTTTCCAATTTTTCCTTTTATTTTGTGTTACAAAGATAAGGGTTTTGCCCGGGAAAAGTGCTTGTTTTTATTGTTGTTGCTGTTGGTTTTTATTCTTTATATAATTCGAGACGAATGGGTGGAAAGGAGGGGGCAATGGCGGAAAGGCCGGGCCGGGCATTTTTGTGTGTTCGTCGAGTTAATCATTTCGGGCGAAATTTGATAATTTTGAAGGTGACCCCAATTTGTGAGCGGCAGAGACGGCAGTGACGCCGTCCGAACCCCCAAGACATTTTTGTGATTGATAAGAACCGAGGAGCCAAAATGGTGGCAGGCAGCATAGGAAGCAGTGGACGGGAGGGGCATGTACATAGAGCTGTTGGAAAACATTCGAAGTAGATGCGAAATAGCAATAATTTTTTTAAGATTTGGTATTTTAATTGAGAGAAATAATCATTATTTTTATAAGAATAACAAATCCCAATAACCATATGGTAGAACTGGGAACAAATACTTTCAAGCTAATAACCGTTGAAAGAAAATGCAGATACTTCCTTAAAATATGCCCCACCAACTCTCAAGAATAGAGCGAGTTGTACTCGCTCTCGAGACTCTTAAACAAATAGCTCTGAGCCAATTACCAAGTGTCGCAAATCTCTCAAAAAGAGAGACCATATCCCGTCTTAGGTGCACCTCACTGGCAACCAGCATCAGCCATGAAAATCTCCTCAGGAATCCCTGCTTATTACCTTCTTATTAGCTGCAGCATAAGAAAACCGCTCGTATTAAAAGAACCAGCCGCCTCCTTGGAAGCAAGGATGTAATGACGTCTCAACTATCGCGGGAGCAACAGGAGACTTCAGAAGATTTTGTGTACTTATTTCCAATAATTTATTCTTCAAAGAAGGGCCATATGGAGGACCTCCTCAACAGCGCTGTCGAGCACTGCCTAAGATGAAATTATTCCACATTTTCTTCAGAAAATACCCATTGATAGCTGTTTGTTGTTTGTTTGATACTTACATTAACACATTGATACAACATTAACACATTTAACATTTTAAATTGAAGCAGCGAGCAGGTGCAACATCTGGTTGCAACACCTAAAACCTTGCTGGCATCAGCGGGTGGCTGGCTAATGTGATGATGCATTTGACCTGCTCATATATTTATGAAAAAAGCGTATTTCCATCTGCATTTAGCCAGGAGCATGAGCAAGGTAGCAAGGTAGCAAGGACCTGAGCCAGGACCACAGCCAGAGCCAGGAAGAAGCGGAGAGGAGAGCCATCCCATATATCTGCGAGCAGTTTTAATAAAACCCAAAACTGACATCATAAAACATGCTTGCACATACACTTGTACGGCTATGACACTCAATGTGCTGCACACACAGGTCGTATACGTAACACATGGCTGCGACGACTGTGTGCAGCATGCAGCATGTAGCATGCCACACCCATAGTGCCACACACACACACACACACAGAGACAAAGCAACAAGTCGTTGTACCCAAATATATAGTGCAACAACAAAAAAAAGGTGCAGAGCGAGAGAGAGAGAGAGCGAAAAAGCATAGAGGTAGTGGAAAAACCAAACTAAATAAAATGAAAACGAAGACAGAGTTCCAGTAGGTGGGAGGAGTAACCGAAGGAGGAGTGGCAGAGGCGAAGGGAGAGGCAACCCCCCCCATCCAATGGCAGCAGCAGAGGAACGGAACAGCAGCCAAAAAACAAAGTCAAAGCAAAAAACATAGTCCAAAAGTGGTGTGGGGGGGTGGGATGTGGGGGGTTATGCTGCGTTAGGGGAGGGGTTAGATGGTTAGAGTGGGTTTGGGGTGGTGGGTGATGGGTGGTGCTCTGCCAGCGTTTATCTGTGCATTTGTATTGGTAGCTTCTGCTGCCGTCGCCTTCTTTTTCCTTCATCCTGGCTTCAGCTTCAGCTGATGGTGCAGTGCGGTGCTCCTCCTCCTGTTGCTGCTGCTGCTCCTGCTCTCTCCTGTTGCTTCTGCTGCTGCTGGTGCTGCTGCTGGTGTTGCCTCCTGTTGCGCATATTGCAACGAAAAAGTTTCGTAACATTATTTTGCACATTTCCTGCACGATTGTAACGGGCAACGAGGAGCTGGCAGATAGTGTCGTTGCTCTGCTGCCAAAATGCTCAACAAAACATGTCGAAAATGTGCCACATTCAGCAGTGGCATAGCTGCAACACTGTGGTGCTGCCACTCCGGCTCCTGCTCCTGTCGCATGCAACAGTTATGTTTACACACACACACAGACGTAGACAATGCCGCAAGCCAAATACAAATACAAATATAAAGCACAAATAGAGCAGACAGCAGACAACACACATTTCGACATGCCACATTTAGCATCCTTGAGCGGCATTTAACTTCATTTCACCCACAGAGAGAGACACACAGAGGGACAGAGAGAGACAGACATAGACAGAGACAGAGACAGGAGCAGAGCAGCAACACCCATTGTTTCTTCCCTCCTGTTGTTGATTCATTATTCGATTTAAAAACAGTTCCCCTGTCTAGTCCTTTCCTTTATGCAATCAATGTTAGCACCAGTATGCCTGCCAGGCTGCTCCTCTTTTGTTTTCCTGCATATCAGTGTGTGTGTGTGTGTGTGTGTGTGCGTCAGAGATATTTCACAGGAAATTAAGTTTTTGGCACTTTCGGGTGCCAGCTACAGGCCTCCCCCCGTCTTTCATTGGGGTCAAGAGCAATGGCAGAGGTGGCCTGGCCCGGCCTAGCCATTGCATATGGGCAATAAATCAGCCAATGGCCAGAGCCAAAACCAAGCCAAGAGCAAGTCCAATGGCACAAGACTCGCAATCGCACTACCAATGTTGCCACAAAACTTGTCTCTCCGTTGGCGGGGGGCTCTTTTTTCTTGTTTGTTTTTGTTTTGCTACCTCGTAGTTGTGAAAACGAGGTGGGCTATGATGTCAGGCAGATGTTACTTGATAACAGTTTTCCTTATGGAGATTTCTATGATACAATACTCTTTTTTTATACATTTATCCGCATAAATCTCTTTTATTTTAGGTATAACATTCAATTTTGTGTTATTTTGGCATCAAATCATTGACTAATGAGCACTCCATAGTCGCAAGACTCCCTAAGAGCCTTTCTACTTGTCGTTTTTTTTTGCTGTTGTTACTTTGTAGGTGAGCTGGGCCATGAACGGAGGCAGGCTCGACCTTACCACCAGCCTCACTCGCAGTCGTGGCTGCCGCAGCTCGCAGATCGCTGATCAACGTTAGAAATGGAAATGCGCTTGACTGCATACAATGGCCAACAGAGCAGCAGCAGCAGCAGCCACAGCAGCAGAGGCAACAACTAAAACAGCAACTGGAAAATGTGTGTTACTGTAACGGCAGCAGGCAGCAGGCCTGTTGGCCAGTTAGTGGCCAGTAAGCCAGGCCCGCCAGTCAGCCAGCCAGCCAGTGACTTTGGTTTCGTTTTCGATCTTCCTGTCATTGTGTTGTTGCTGCTGCTGTTGCCAGTGTTGTCGTTGCTTTTGTGGCGCGTGCTCTTCTTGGTTTAGTTGCTGTTGCTTCTGCTGACTGCCTTCACTTGTTGCACACGCCCGCGGCGGCCACTGGCAACAGGCAGCAGGCAGGCAACAGGTGAGAGTTGTCATTGTGTTGCACAAACAACAAATAATGGCTAATGATCTTTAAGACGACGGAGATGTCTGCTTCAGGGCAAAGATAAATCTCAACAGCCGAAGCAGCAGCAGCGGATATGTGGCATAAAGATAAAAAAAGATAGAACAAGTTGGTACATTCAAATATTACTCATACGCCAGGGGGTACGCAAAATTAAGACGCTTTTATTTGCTCCACTTAGAGCACTCAAGGCTTTCCAGGAAATTATATAAACAATTGTAGAGCTGCCATAATATCTTTACAATATTTTATGTAATTCTTTAGGTAGCCTTGAGATAGAAAAAAACCACAGAAATTGTTGATATTTTCAAAAGACGTCAAGGAATGTTTTATGCCCCCTAAGAAACTCACTCGAGTTTTTCCCCAATGAAATCGTTATGCCCTGACTTCCTGATTCCAAATAACAAACCGCATTTCCACATATTTCATTTGTTCAAATTACAATCCAAAAATTAACATATTCGAACAACTTAAAACACTTGGAATTAAAATACAAATTACAATTTACCATGCACGGCGACAACCGAAGGTCGATACCACACAACAGCTCAATAATCGTTGAAAGATCATGCAATCAGCGGATAAATCCGTAAACTAATTTGCTAGAAAGTAAGTCTATCTACACTTAAAAACGAGCAAAAACTAGCAAATTAATTGATTAATAAAGTTATGAGAACACTTTGGGGGCGAACGCGAATTGAAACGAATGGAAAGCGTCTACTTCCGCCTTTTGTAAATGAATAAGCAAGTGAATCAACAAGCAAGTGATTGAATATGAAAATGAATATGAATAGAAAAGCAAAGCAAAGAATTGCTATGCAAATTGAGTATTTAGAATAACAAAAAGCGAAGCATTAGATTAATGCATGGAGCTGGAGCTGGAGCTGAAGCTGTGGCAATTGCCAACAATCAAAACCATTTCAAGGCCCTAACATTGGCTTGAAATTTGGCCCAAAGTCTCAACTTTAACTTTGAGCTAATGAAAAGCCAGTTGGCAACTGGAAACTGGTTAGCCAAAATGCACTTTGTGCCCACCACAGAGTGACAGAGAGAGAGAACACATTATCCAATCCAATTCAATTCGAATCCAATCCGTATCCAAAGATATTAACTCGTTTTGCTTTAGACAACATTTTGAGCTCTACCTTTGGCCACACAGCCAATCAATTGCTGCCATTTTTTGTGTGATTTTCTATTCTATATATCAGATATATGTATTATATAGTGCATAGTATATATGGATGGATATCTATATAGCTACAAGTTTCTACGATCTGGCAGAGGGTGGCCTTGATATTTTGTTTTATTTATGAAATCAAATGCCTCTGCTGTGCGATGGAGTGAGCAAGCGATACCAGATACAAATACAAATACTCATACGTAGAACGACAGCCACCAGATACTTGTGGCATTTATTATAAAAAAAAACGAAGCAAGCTTTCGATTGAATGAGTTCCCTCTGCTTTTTTTTTGTATTTTTGTATCTGTAACACGTATGTGACAGGCAGGAAGCCACAGACAGAGCTCATGCCACACGACGCAGAGCAGAGAGCTCAAAAAAAGCATTGACTTTGCATATTTGTACCTTTCATTCAAAGTCTTCAAGGGTATATCAGGCAGGCAAAAGGAAGCAGAATCGATGGGTATCTTCCAGTCAGCAGTCGGTGGAAAACTTGATTTAATTTTAATTAGAAAATTACTTAAAATAATACCAAAAAGAAGGGGCGTTTGGGGCAGGGACCTAGGAATCGCTCAATCTCCTTGTAGTCATCGTCATCCTCAGTCTTTTCCCTCCTTCCTTCCTTCCTTCTATACTCCGTTCATGTTTGATTTTTCTGTTGGCAAATTGCTCTACTCATGGCTGGCAGCTTCTGGTTCTCGTTGCTGTTGCTGGTTGTTGTTCTTCTTGGTAGGCCGGCAACGTCCATCATAATCAACGTCCATCATCAGTTGGCTGGCACTGCCACTGCCACGGCAGCAAACTACTGCTGCACTGCCCTGCCCTTGTGCCTCGTGCTTCGTTGACACGCCCACAAAGTGGCTACTGCACGCCAGCTACAGCTCCAGCTACAGCTCCAGCTACAGCTACAGCTCTTTGGCCGTGTGGCAGTGTGTCCGTGTGGCCTGTGGCAGTGGCAGCTGGAGTAATTTTTCATCAGCGTAAACATCTTGAAAACTCTCTTTGGGCTACCAGTTTTTACCTTCGCTCCGACAAGTGGCAGCCTCAGTGCCAGCCTCTGCCGCAGCATCAGGCATCAGCATATCTGCTATCTGCTATCTGATATTAGAATCTCAATTACATTTTCCACTGACTTTGCGCTGTTCTTTGTAATTTCCAGCAATAGGCAGGAGGCAGGGCAGGGGCTGGTCTAGCCGGTTCCTCTCTTGGGTTTTCGGGGTAGGCAAATATTCAACATGAAAATTTAGTGGCTGTCAGTGTGGGGAGGGGAGACAGGGAATATCGAAAGAGAAAGATAAAGAGAAAAGGAAATGCAAATGGAAATGGAAACGGTGAAAAACGAGAACGAGAGTACATCCAAAACAATCATTAATCATCTCTGAACAACCAATTATAGGTTGGGAAAACTTTGAAACCCCTTGGAGAGAGGGTTTTCCCCTTTACCGAGTTAGAAATTACCCAAAAAAAAAAAGATTGGATTCCATTAAAACAGATTCAATTGCAATTCAATTGGTTGTAGACGGGGCATTCAACGAATTAGCCAAATGCAGTTCTGAAAACCCGAACACGTTTCGCAATTGATGACTTTTTAATAATCAAAAAACAAAACAAAAACTAATTTAATGCAAAACGACAACACAGCGACACAGCGACAACGACAACGGCATTTGAATAAATTAATGTAATAGACAGCTTAAGTAGAAAGAAATATTGTTGTCTGCCTGCCTGCCAGAACGGGCAGGGGCACGGGCACAGGCAGTACAGTGCGTCACATGAACTGGGCAAGTGAACTGTGATCTCTAATTTGGGAGTGTACTAAACAAAAATATACCTTTATATATAAGTTATTAGTTCCCGATTATAAGTTCTCTGGATTAAAAGTTGTAAAATCGATAGATCGATAGATACTTTTGCTTGATTGACAGAAATAATCGAAACGATTAACGCTTTAAACCAGTGCTCGGCACAGCCCTATCTAATGTGGATAGCAAAAGTCTCTGCTGTTGCAGTGTCGCTCACGACGTATACAAAAGCAGCAAGCCTTCGTGTGGCTTCGGCAATGCGACTTCGGCGCTTGCTATTTCGCTTTCTCCAGTTTAAGGCAATAAACCGATTTCTCCCGCAGGAATTTTCGGGTTTTTGTTACACATACCAGCGCACTTGAGTGTATGCGTTCCGAGCACTGATTTTAGCGAATGCTTTTCATGAATAGCATAATGCTTATCCAGAGACATCTATCGAATAAATTTTGAATACTAACACGTTTCCGAATCCAGACCAGTTATCGATTTTTATCTGTATTATATTTAATCGATATTTTTTTATATTTTAAACTTTTTTATTTAAATTAATAATCGAGAAAATTACGAAATGCGATAAATGTTATCGCATGCAAAGACTCTTTCAACTAGAAGACCCTCAACTGAACCTACACTTTTGACACGCACTGTATCTGTTGGAACTAGGAAATATCAAAAACTGGTAGCTGCCCGAATAGTAAAAGCCCCGCAGCCCCACAGCTAAAGCAAAAATAGCAAAAAAAACACAACAACAACAAAAATACAAAAAAAAACCACAAAATACAACAAAAACAACAACAACAACTAGAACTACTTTAAGCAGGAATGCAACTGCAACAAAAACAAAAAAAAAAACAACAACAAAAACGATAGCCGCAGAAACAAAATCAAGAAAAAATAAATACATTTTTGCAGCATATGAAATAATAAACAACAACAACAAAAACAGCAACAAAAAAAAACTACTAAAAATATAAAGTGCAACAGGTTTTTGTCTGTGTGTGTGTGTGTTTTCGCGATAACCTTGAAACAAAACTCGTTTAATCATTTATTTTTTGTTGTTTTTTGCAAGCGCTCGAAAATGCAACAAAAGCAAAAACAACAATAAATGAAATTTTATATGGCGCATTATAGATTTAATAAATTAACACTCATTTCCAATTCCATTGGGGAAATTTGTTTGCCGTTTTTTTTCTGCTTTTTTGTTTTCGTCTCTCGTTTCCCGCTAATTCTATTGAGTTCTTGGTTGCAGGTACAGTTGTGTTCGACATTGGGGAAAGCCAAAATGGCGGACTGTTCGTTTGCCAGATGCCTGCAGGAGCGGCGTCTCATCAAGCGGGAGCTATCCAAGTGGTCCAAGGATATGCTGCACATTGTGGGTGAGTTGTCAAGACAATAGAGAACAATTTACAGATAAATTTAACAAAAATATTATAAAATAAATATAAATATTAATGATGGACGCAATTCGATAGACCATAATAGTATTGGGTTCCATTCCAAACAATCCTTAAGCTAGACATTTCCCATTGCATTTCCCGCTCCCGCCTTCAATCCAATTAAAATTCGTTGAAAGCTCTAGAAAAATAAACGCCATTAAGCTCAATAATTTTTGTGCAAAGCCAGCCACAACTTGTATACATATATATATACACCGATTTCTACACCGATTTCTAGCCCCCTTGACTATTTTTTCCCTTCTTATTTGTGCTTTCCTCCATCCTTTTGCCTGACCATCCTGCCTTGAGTATTAAGGCCGCAAATGGGATTTGTCCGTTTAAATGGTAAATGAAGTGCCTCTGGACTGCCACACAAATTGGGCGCCGGGAGGCCGGGGAGGAGTTCTGTGGCAGTTTGTTTGAGGGAAATTGACTTTATCCAGGACCTAATCAACATCGAGTCCTGGCCATATGTCTTACGGTGCGAAAAAAACATAAAAACTCTGTCCAGAGGACACCCGATCCTGGCGCTAAAACCAAAGCAAACACCAAGCAAAAAAAATTAGCATAAATTGCATATTTTTTTGCGCCTTTAGGTATTACTGTGTTTTAGTTACTCTTACGCCCACACTCCCACTCCCCCTCTGCTCCCTCCCTCTGTCTCTCTTCTTGTTCGGGGTCCTCCCTCCCTCTGTCTCTCTCTTCTTGTTCGGGGTCCTGGCTGGGCTTTATCCTTTTGCCTGAAAAACACTCATTTCGGTTTTTGAGCACGTTTAGCACGTTGCTACCGTCCCAATCCACCAAGCTACCAAGCCACCAATCCACCCTTCCCCTATCCGCTGGATCTTCCTCCACATCCCCCATACCCATCCTGGGCAGCATTAAAATGTTAAATGCCTTTTGTTGCTGTAAAGTGGGGTGGGCGAAATGTCGTATATACACCCACACACACACACACACACACAGAAACCTTTATAAATATATAAACGCCCCTCTATACTATATATACATTTTTTTTTTCCGCCTTTCATCCATGCCACCCACCCACACAGCCAGCCAACACGTCCTTGCCCTGCCCTGTCCCTGTCTCGTGCACTCAATTACTTCCTCAATGCGCTCCATAATGCTTATCGTCCTTGTTTCTAGTTGACATTCTCACACACACACACACACACAAACACACATAGACGAACACACACACACATACACTGAGACAGCGCTCTTCTTTCCAATGGCTCTCTAGACCTCACCCCGCACCACACTCCGCCCCCCTAAAACCCTTAGCACATTTTTCCAGTGACAATTTTTGTTGGCTCTCGAGTTTGAGGTGGGTGCAGGCGGCGGCAGCGTCATCGTCGTCGTTGTCGTCGTTGCACGAAGCTGCAAAATGGGAAAGAACCAAGAAAAAATACAAAAAAATATAAGCTCTATGAGTTGTCGACCCAAGAATACCCTGTACTGGAAATAAGACTGTTGAATGTACTTCGCACTAGACAAAAATTGGGTGGCTGGCTTGAATGAGAAGACATAACACTAGGAATATACCCGCAAACTATAAGCATCTATAAAGCCGTTATGCTAAATATTTTATAATTTAGTAATTTATAGGGTTGTTATTCGTATCCATAAAGTGGCTGAACCTGAAGATATATCCAGCCAAAGTTCGCTACCATTTTCTACATTTGACTTTAAATTTGCTTTTTTTGGGTTTAGTATGTATGTTTCTTTAACTTTGAAAATGCTTTTTTTATATGGTATGGTCATATTTTTGGACTTCAGTTTTTTAGGGTCATTAATTCCTAAATAAGTTACTAAAATTAAAATTGTTCAAAGAATACCAACGAATTTCGTATTAAATCAACCCTATTTAATACTACAAAAAGCAGTAATTGTTGTGTCATTTTGGAGTTATACATATTGCTCTATATTCCTAACATTTCCCGATCTATTATAGTAGTTTTTTCGGGCATTCATTATGTCCCTTACCTGTACCAGCATACCCTTCCACTTGCGACTACAGGGTATAGAGAATATCCAACACGGTGTCTGGCTTTTGGGCTGCTCTGGCTCGAGCTTTGGTTGGTTCGGTGGTTGGGGGTTTTTTACGCCCCCTTTTTGGGGGTATGGGTTTCGGGTTAGTTCTGGCCAACTGCAGTGGGAAGGTGTGGGGTGGGGTCGGGTCTCGATCTCGGTCTCTATGTGTGTGTGTGTGTGTGTGTTCCCAAAACGAAGTGCTCTGCTGGAGATAACGAAGCACACTTAAGCACACGCACACACACACTAACACACACACACACACACGCACATGCTCAGGGTTGGTTGGGAGGGGGGAGAAGTGGGAGGAGAGTGGGGGTTTAGAGGGTTAGTGTATCCCTACGAAATATATTGCACAATATAAAAATTGCAGACGATGAGTGCCGAATGCGTTTTGCCGCCTCCGTTGCCGAAAGCCGAAAAGGCAGGAGCAGCAGTCGATGCAGTGGCAGCGTGGCAGCGACCGATGGAGGCGGCAGCAGTGTGGCATGTGGCAATAACAACCGTACCGAACGCTCTGAAACCCGAACCCGAAACGAGGAGCCAACGAGGAGCAAGCGTTTTAGCCATCGTCCTCGCTCCTCGTCCTCGCACTCGTCCTCGTCTGTGATGTTGCCTGTTTTTGTGGCCGATTTTCGTCGCCGTGGCCCAAACGAACGAAACGAATTTTCCTGGATTTCTTTTTTTTCCCTCTGCTTTTCATTTGCTTTTTTTCGCTGGCTAGGGACTGCTGCTGCTGGGGGATTGCTCTTTCTCTCTCTCTCTCGTGTTTTTGGTTCATCGAAGTCGAAGAAGAAGACAAAGACGACGACGAGGACGAGGACGACGCCAGGCAGTCGCTGGTTGGCCCAGGAATTGGGGTTTGGGGTAGAGGTGTTGCCGGCATGGGGAGGCACCAGAGCCATCTGTGGGGGGAGGGGATAGTGTTGATGGCGAATCTTGCCTGTTGCCTGTTGCATGGCCCTGTTGCCTGCTGCCTGCTGCCTGTTGCCCCATCCCCCACCACAACTGCCTGTTGTTCTCCGGGTGCTGGAAATGGCTCAATCAGTGAATCAGTGGTGGAGTCTCATTTGATTGTAATGGTACGCCCCACGTCCCCACGTCCCACCACTTGTGGATTCAGGTGGCACGGTGCCGGCAGATAGCTATGGGTGTGGGTATACGTACACGGAATTGGAATAGTGCCAGAGTGCCATCGGAATGAATAGGGATTACACTAACCAAATTATATAAGATGTCGTTTGGGATTGTCGTTGGACTGTGGCTGTGGATGACAACCATTTGCGGTTGAAGAAATATGAAACAAATTAGTTTCGAATGGGAATGGGAGTTCCTCTAAGGGTGTTCGGGATTGTGAATTTTAGGGATCCGATTGGGGGGGAGAATTTAAATGATTAATGAAAGGGTAAAGAAGATCTATAGCTCCCTTTATGAATCCTTCCTCCCCTTCGAATGAATTTGAATATTTTCAAAACTTAACAGCGCTTTTATAGATCCATTTCTGGCCAAAGATGAGAGTTCTTTATAGGGGTCTTTGGAAGACTGTGGGTGTGTAAAAAAATGTTAAAAGTATCCCAAGACCGGAAAAGCACTTAAACTATACAGAAATCATAAAAACTTTAAACACTTTTAATCAGCAAAGTAATGCACAAAAAATATCACATGCGAATTTAATATAAATTTAAGAATTACATTAGAATAAGGAACTATTATCCGCCTACCATAAAGGTCTAATGAAAACTCTTAATAGGAAAATAGTAAAAGTATTACCCTCTTCAATACCTGATTGGATATTTGCCAGCCAGTGGAATTCCACCTTCAAAAGAAAACATAATTTTCATATAAATATTTGTGAAATGGAACCTATTTTCCCTGTAAGTTATTAATTCTTAATATTCCCCTAATAAAATCCTTTGGAATACAGTCAGCAATTTGAAGCCTTCAACAAGTATTTGCCTGTTTTTATATATTTCTTGTGCAGCAACTTTTGCCTCCACAGAGCTTTAACTTGTTGCATGGACAGCCGCGGCGCCACCGTCTCAGTCTCAGTTCTTATTTTATTTTTATTTTGTTTGCACTCCTCCCATCCCCAACCCCAACCCCATAGCCATACCCAGACCTCTCCTCACAGCTCGATTGGGGGTGTAAACATATTAAAAAGCCAAACTTTTCTCCTGCCTTTATTTACAGAAAAAAAAGAATTAAATAAATAGAGGAGAAAGAGTGAAAAAATCTCGAATATATAGGAGAAGAAAAGAGAAGGAGAGAGCCAAAAGCAACAGGATTTACTTAAACACACACACGCATACACGCATACACATACAGAGCAGAACAATTTTTTCTAGCAAAGAAAAGAAAGAGAGGGAGAGAGACATTATCTAGAGAAAGAGAGAGGGAAAGTGTCTGAATGTGTGTGTGTCGGCTAAGAAGCAGCAGGTGTTGGGTAATATTGTGGGCCATTTCCACACTCTCTCTCTCTCAGTCTTTCTCGCTCCTTCTCTCTCTCGCTGTTTGCAGAGTGCACTGTTCTATGTATCGCCTGTTTCGCCCACTCTCCAAACTATTCCAGAACCCCCACCCCCACTATGCCACCCCCTCACTCACTCACGAAACTATCCCCCCACCAGCCGCTTTGCCAAACGCATCTTTCGATTACCAGAACAAAAAGAACGAGAGAAAAGCGTTGCAGGCGCCGCTGTCGGCGTTGGCCATCTCTCCTACTCCTCAACCTTCAATCCCTCCCCATCCCCCTACCCCCCTTTGGGTTCTACTTCTACTTCTTTGGCTGTAAGAAGACATTTTTATGCGCCCACAGCCAGAAGGATGCAACAAGCTGAGGACGAGGACAGAACGACAACGACGGCAACGACGGCGACGACGACGGCGACGACGGCAACGACAGCGACGACTACGACGACGACGTTGCAGCTCCCCCAAAAGCCACCCAAATGCCACCCAAAATGCTAACCCACTGGCGAACCCAAACCCAGACCCAATCCCTATCCTACGCAATAAGCACTCCACCTACTTTCCAGCCGAGAGAACTACTACGACTACGACTACTATTTTCCTTTTCTTTTTTCCTGCGCTCGCTTTCCTTCCTGGTCCTGGTCTTGGGACCAGGGGGGGAGGGAGGAGGGAATGTGGCCATATAACGTTGAATTTTTTCTGGCGGTTTTTAGGTTACATTTTTACGAGTTTTCTCCGCTTCCACAGCTGCAGCTGCTCCTGCTCCAGCTCCAGCTTCTCCTGCTCCTGCTCCTCCTCCTGCTCTTCCTTTGGTTACTGTTGTTGTTGTTGTTGTTGGGCCAACGATGACGCTGAGAGCGCCGAAGGAATCGCTTGGCGCCGTCATCGTCCTTCGTGTGGGGCAGCCAAATTCTTTCTGTGTGTGTATGTGTGTGTGTGTGTGTGTGTGTGTGGGTGGGTGGAAGCGCCACAAGTGGGTGAGACAGAAACAGAGACAGCGACACTGTAGAGACAGAGAGAGCGAGAGATGGAGGTGGAGGTGGAGAGAGGGAGAGGGAGAGCGAGAGACAGAGACAGCGCTACAGTTTGGTGCAGTTCCTTTCCGCCTTTCGTTCGGGGTTTTCTGGTTCCTGGGTGCACAGAAATTGGAAAATAGATTTTTTGGTTGGTTGCCTTTTGGCCCGTTTCCTTTCATCCTTTTCCTTTCCTTTCCTTTCCTTTACATTTGTGTATTTTTTCTTTGATTTTTTTTTTTGCATTTCTTTTGCATGGAGATGCTGCTGGTCAGCCGGGGTCCGTGGCCGTGTCCGTGGTGCTGGGGCTTCTGGCCAGGAAGTCAGGAAGCTCTCGAGGTGGACTTTGAGGTGGGTTCGAGTTTGATTGGGAATTTGCGAGAGGGGGTGTGGGTGGGGGGTCAAGGTATCGACGGTACAATGGCCTGCTTCTGTCCCGTGCCCCCCCCTCTAGCCTCCCATCTTCAGCGCACAAGACGCAAGGGCCGCACTGTTTTTTTTCTTCTGAATTTTTTCTTATTTCTGGTTGTTTTTTTTTTATTTTCGCAAGAAGAAAAATGAAGCGGAAGCACGAAAAAGCACAAAGTTAATGCGAAAGAGGGGTTGGGTGGAGGGGGAATGAGAGGTAGGTCCTAGTCGGTAGTGGCAGTGCAAGGAGGAGCCACCAGCCAAAGCGCGCCAATATGGCGCTAAGGACATTGGGCAAAATGCACTACGGGAAAAAATTTCACATTATATGTATGTATGTGTGTGTGTGTGTGTGTATGTATATTTATATATATGTATGTGTGTGTTTGTGTTTGTGTGTGTGTGGAGGAGGCGAAGGCAAAACAGCAAAACACACAAAAACAAAATGGCAAAAATATAAAAAAAAAGAGAAAAGAAAAAATGGGCAAAAACAGTCAACGCTGCTGCCATGGCCGTGGCATGGGCGGCGGGTGGGTGGAACGTAGAGCGTGTTGCATAGTGAGCAGGGGGGGGGGGGGGGGGGGGTGCTTGCTGGGTTGGTGGGTGGGTATTTGTGTTGCAGCATAGAACCGTCTCTGAGTCTCAGTTTGAGTTTCGGCTGCGCTCTGCACTGCGGACTGCGCTGCTCTCGGCTTCTGCTCTCTGCCTGGCGCTGCTTCTGCCGCTGCTGCTGCTGCTGCTGCTTCTGCTTTTTTGCTGCATTTGATTTTCGTGCTGAAAAAGTTTCGTGTGCTCGAAAAAAGTTTCGTCGCTTCGTTGACGTCGTTGCTCCAGCCCCCTACGGCCACCCTCTTTGGCGCCCTGTGCTTTCGGTAGTTGTTGTAGTTGCTGCAAAGTGGTGGCAGCCCCCACCCACCCTTCTCTCTCGCTGTATTTGTGTGTGTGTTTGAATAGCATTTGGCTGGGACCTGGCACTGGGACAGGGACTGCGACTGGGACTGGAACTGGGGGACTGGGTTCGGGTGTCTCCTCCAGTGTTTGAGTTCTTGCAGCAACATTTGGCTGCACTCGGTTGGCTGGCTACGGCTCCTCCTGGCTCCTTCTCCTGCCTCTTGCCTCTTGCTTTTGGGGGCCCTGGCTATAGTTTGGTGGGTGTATCACACATTTTTGTCGAATTTGTTGTTGTTGCAGTTGTAGTAGTAGTTGGGCAGCGCAACGCCAACGCCAACGCCGGCAGCGACTGCGACAGCGACTGCACAACTATTGCGCTGTGTGGCACATTGGGTGCACGATATTGGCGTCGGCATTCGTTTGGCATTGTGCAACAAGTGAGTTTGGCAGCAGCCACCAGCAGGACGACAACGACAATTCGGCAACGAAAAGAAACCGAAAATAGTTCGAAGACATCTTCAAGGAAAACCAAAATGGGACACTCTTAATAGGGGAACCTTTTCGAAGGAAAGATCATTTAAAGACCCCAGAAGGAGCGGATCCTTAGAAGGAGGAATCTTAATTGAAAGATGCCTCAGTAGAAGCCACCTCAAGGAAGGCCCCTCTAAAGAGAGGATCCACAGCAACAAGGCATTGCAGCCAGAAGGACACTCACAGAAAGTCTTGTCCACAGAGTGAAACTTTAATCCTTAAACTCGTGGGGCAATTCCAAGAGGCATGCACCTGAAATGTTAAATGTTGAATCGCCGGCAAAGTGTGCAACAATCTCTCCCTTTGTGAGCCAAAAACTGAAAGCGACTAAGCGACTCTTTGTGGCATCCATTCAGATTCGAGTGTTGATTGAAGCAACAATTGGCGCCAACTGTTGCACCGCGACGCGTTTCCGCTTCCGCCGGAGGGGCGGAAAAGTGTGTTTGACAAAAGTGTGTTGTGTGCTTTCGAGCGTCTACTGGTTGTGTGTGTTAGTGTGTGCGTGCCTCCCACTATGTGTGCTTTTCTCTTACTCCCTCTGTCTCTGTCTCTCTCTCTCTGTGGTGGTGGTGCAAAATTTAATTAAAAAACATTGTCATTGAGTGCCACAAGATAATTTATGTGTAGGCATTTAATTAAAGTGATCACACAACCATTTGCATACACAAAAGACAGAGACACTGAACTTCTTCAGAGTGAGATAGAGAAATAGGCAGAAAGAGACAGCTTGTTCGAGTTAGATAGAGTCAGATAACTGTGGCATATGTCGCCTGTGGCCGTGTAAATTCCTAATTGAAGTTACTGATTGAGAACACCAGCAGCGGCAGCGGCAGCGGCAGCAGCAGCAATTTGTTCAGAATGCAACACTAACAAAAACTCTAAGAAAAGGTGAGTTCTTTGATGATTTCACGGATAATAGAAGTTCAAAAAAAGTGTGAAAAGATAAATATTAAAAAATATTTGGTAACCGAAGTGGGTTAACGTAGGGTTAACAGAGTAGAGAATTGGAGATGTTCTTTTAGAAAAACTCTAAATATGCAACAAAACCAAAAACAACACTTAATTTCTTTAATTATTATTATTTCTACGATCAAATTTATCAAACAAAAAAGCACTCGAAAAAAGCATTCAAAAGATTTCTAAGAATTCAAGAAGTTTAAGAAAATTAAACACAATTTATAAAATATTGGTTTTTTAGATACAAACATTATGAAATTAAATACCATTTACATTTGCTTAAACATTAATTTAATTTAATCAGTTTTCTTTCTACGGAACTTTTATTTATCTAAATACAAAACACTTTAAAATAAATTATTATAAATGTAAATAAGTAATGCATTTGGGGGAAATATGTTTTATTTAAATATACAAATATTTAGTTTAAATATGAAATATAGGTATTTAATTCAAATACATATTCTCATGTTAATTTCAAAATGTTAGTGACGACTCGTTTTTTTATATTTTCCGCTCTCGATTAACATTTTCAGACATTTTTAAAAAGGAATCGAAAAGTGTATAATTTGTATACAGTCGAACTATCTTATAGCGAATATAAAAAAAAATTCGATGCACAAAAAATTGTCAACATAGAAATCGTGAAAATATATTTTTTAAGTTTAGTTTATTTTGAAATAATTCCTAATTTGTTTACGTTTGATTTTTCCACTTTCCCTGCTCAAGACTTCAATGTCGTTAAATAAAGCAAATACATTTTCAAGCGACGTGTTTCTCTTCTCCATTAGGTTTGCTGAAATATTAATACCTCCTTGAGAGCTCCTTATTCCCCTAAAATGCAATCGCGCTTAAAAATGTTGTTAGCTATCAACCTCTATCTCTCCATAAACTACAAACTAAGAACTGATCTTAAACATAACTAGTGACTTTCCGTTTATCGACTGTTAACGAATCATTTATAGTTCGGGACTGCCCGAAATACATTTTTACTTTTGTTTTGGTAGGAAACCACAATCGAAATAATTTTTAAACAAATATCTTTATAGGGAGCTCGAAAGCGCTAAAGCATTCGAGTTAAAGAAATAATCTCTAACAGTAGGAAGTTCGTTATAAGGAGAGAAAAACGTACTTAATACTGAACAAAATTGCAGTGTTCTGGAAATACATTTTTTATACTATAGGAAATTTCGTTTTACGGAAATTTGTAATAGAGAAGTTCGGCCGTAACAAATATTATGAAATAAAAATTAAATTCTGATTTTTAAATTAAAATAATAACAATAACCAATATAACCAGAAATGAGCTTTTATTTTCTAATTTGTATTGTAGAAATTATAATTTGTACCAACTTTTTATAAAGAAAACATGAAGTAAATTTTGTAAATTTAATTTTCAAGTATTAAAATAAAAATTCAAAATAAAAACCATTTAGCTATTGAAAAAACACATACAAAATATATGATAAAAATTGAAAATAGGGATTGAATTCAATTATCTTTTGAACGGGCAGATGTCTATCGAAAGGGTATACATTTTTCTGATCAAAAATCATAATTTCAGGGCTCTTTCTCTGGGTATAGGAATACTTAAGTATTCTTAAGAATAATTTAGTTATTTTTCAATCAGAATATGGACTTTCTACAGGTTCTAAGCCTCGATGTATGTGGAGTGTTTATTCTATAGCCAAAAATCACATAATTTAATTAGACAAAGATTTAGTGGAACGCTCTCATGAGAAACATCTCCGTTAACTTCTCAAGGGAACGCATAACTATCACCTTCTCATGGCACCCTTTATGCATATGCAAATCTATTAAATCTATGCAAAAGTTTTGCATGAAAACTTACAAAGTGTAAAAGCCATTTGGGTAGCAATTTACCAAACGACTTGGCCAAAACTATTAAAGAATCCAAAAAGGAAAAGTCAAAACAAATATGAAACCAAAAGGGGAAAATGGGCGAAGAAAGAAGAAAACTTTCAAAAGTCGGCTCGCTGCTCCTGGCCCGTTGACAGATTGTGTGGCAAAAAACACTTGCCACAGCCACAAGACCCGAAAAAGCCCGAGAAGCCCAACTTTTGAAATGCAACAAGGAGTTGCAGTGGGTCTCAGCCAGAGTCTCAGTCTCAGACGAGTATGTTGTGTGTATTCTGATGTAAGTGTTCTTCGAGAGCAACTTTTTCTACCCCGACCTAACCCCCACCCCAACACAGACAAAACATATGTCTGCGACAAAAGCTGCCGAAAAGGAGCAACAGAATCACCCCACCGAAAAAAAACGAGACCCGAAACATGCAACGACACTGATGGCGACGTGCCAGACGTTTATGTTTGACTTTGCAACATCGTTGCACAACAACAGCAGCAGCAAACTAGCGCACTTGTTGCATAAGTCTTTCGCACACACACACAAACACACACACACATAGAGCTGTACAACAAGTGGCAGCCACAGCAACAGCAGCATCGGCAAACGCACAAAAGTATGCAAAGAAAGACGGAGGGACGGACGGATGGACGGACAGCACTTCACACGTTCTAACAACACCAACGCGACGCAGCCGCCAGCAGCGCGAAAAAGGAGTGGGTGGAGCAGAGGGTTGGGGTAGTGAGCAGGGAATGGTTTGAGTTTTTTTCGGGGGGCGTGGGGGTAGGGCTTGTGGCTGTTGCCATCGCGTCACTTTCGGCGATTTTCGACGAAGCTTCTTTGCCACCAAAAGCACATGTGTGTGTGTGTGTGTGAGGGAAAGTAGGGAAAAAGTGGAGGGAGTGTGAGAGAACGAGGATGTTGTTTTGGAGCAACAGTTGTCAACAGTCGACACTTGTTGTTTGTCAGAGAGAAAGAGAAAGATGCACGAAAGTCACAGAGTTAGAGAACGAGGACATGATTAGGATCTGCACCATATGGCACCTTACCCCCCTCCCACCAGATAACCCCTAGAGACAGCACCTAGAAATTAGCCAAAGAAATCTGTTGCCAATCCAATCATCGCCAGCAAAAAAGTGTCCTCAAAATCCTGTACTAAGCCCAGCCTGCGGCCACACCCAAAACGAAATTGCCGCCGCCCCCCAAACCAACCAACATGAAAATGATTTTACTTTGGTTTTCCTTTGTTTTTTTCTGCACTGGCCCTAAAAAGGAAGCGAAAGAAGAAATGGCCGAAAAAAATATGACAACTTCCAGACGAAAAGCGTTTTTCTTTTTTTGGTTTTTCCTCAAGGGATGAATGGATGCAAGTCGAGTTTTAGATGCCCTTCCAAATGGATCTAAAATCGGATGTAAATATTGACTAAATATGCAAGATCATGCAACAAGGGATCCAGGATGATCGATTGATATATCTATCACCATTCCATGACCTTTTCTAACTCCTTCTTAAAACCATAGAACTCTTTGCAGAAACCTTCGATTTTGCTGAATTTTTTTTGTTGCTTGTGGCACTTGTGGCGCCTTCAACTCCTTGAAGCTGATTCTCTGCTGCCACTCTGCTGCTGCTGCTGGAGCTCCTTGGTGGCAATTGCTTTTGTGCGGACACTACAAACTGTACTTCCGTTTTATCTGCTGCGTCTTTGTCTGCCACAAAGACTTATACATATATGTACATATATACACGGGAAGAAAAGAGATAGAAAGAGACTCAGAGAGGGAGAGACGACATCTAATCGATAAATATTCAGCACATTGCTTTGTAAAAATACATTGAAAATGCATTAGACTTTTGCTCAATGGCATGAATTTTAATAGCCAGCCGTAGGTCTTGGATCGATGCTACCCTCCCACGGGATCCCCCTCGATACATATGTATGTATAATAGATGTACATATATACTATACTGTTTTTTTGTACATTTAATTAAACTTCGTTCGATGTTCTCCCAGACTCTAATGTGAAAATCGTGTGCCATAAATTTTCAGAATAAATATACAAATTCTATTGACAAGCCAACCCGCCAAGTGCACAATTTCTAACCGCTCTCAAGGTCTCTGGCAAAAAAAAAAAAAGTTATAGTAGAAAAATCCAGTTAGATGTTTTTTTTTTGCAATCAAAATGCTGCAAGTCAAATGCCATTTGCCGGCCACTAATTAAACGTAACGAAATTACAAGCATAAACAAGCTTAAAGAATGAATGGACGGGAACGGACGCGACGCGACGGACGGGAAGTGCGAGCAAGTGAGAAGTGAGACACACTCGAGACTGAGACTGAGACACTGGCGACAAGTTCGCCTTGAGATTTCACCAAAATGGCGTTGCAACGGTAAACGGGTAAAGAGCAGTAGAGTGTGAGAGGAGAGGAGCGGACCGGACCGGAGCGGAGCGGGGGAGCGGGGAGACGACATCTATGGCGAAACGGCAGCAACTTGTTGCGCGACATTTTATGCGGAAGCGAGTAAAAAACCGCCAAGAATATAGCAAACGACAAAAAAGTGGTACAACAATGCGTATACGTGATATGTCGCAATCGGCTAAATGGTTCAACGGTCAATGCGGGATTGGGATTGGTTGTAGCTCTAGAGAGTCTAGAGATATGTACTTAGGAATTGAGGAAAATCTACAGGAAATTTGAACTAAATTTTTGAAGTATTTATAGCTTTATCTTTACGTAGAAATGACTAAGTGATGTCATAATTAAGGAGTTAACATAATCCATTTTATAACTCATTGGCTTAAGCTTTTCTCACTCATCGATACACATTGCTGTGTTGAAGTGGCATGATAAGAGAAGTCTTAAAATGTTGCACTTTGCCAGGCCCATTACTCACTAAATAAAACCCAGTATATGGTTTAAGTAATGCCTTATTCGTGACTGCCTCTAAGTGCAATTTATAGAATTTCATCAGAAATTTCGTGGCAATCAATAATACTTCTTGCCACACACAAAAAAAACCACTCCCTCCCTTGGAGCTGAATCATCTGCGGCATTGCAGTGCACATCGCTGATAACCAGCCAAACGAATGCAACAAATAGCAATAAGTAGCAAAATCTAAGAAAATACGCAATGCATTTCAATATATATATATATATATATATGTACTATATGTACTATATAGAAAATGCCCTCCCATAAATTCAACGTGCTAAGGAAAACAATAACAAAATCGCCTCAAATTGATTAAAGAGTATTATCAACAAAACTGGAAATACTTATTGCAAAAATATATACATATACAATATATATTTTATGATGCTATATAGCATGGAAGTATTGTAACGAAAAAAAATTGATTAAATTGAAGATGTTGTAAATAAATGCAAAGAGTATAAAGAATCACATGTGTGTCCCAATGACTTTTTGTGTGGCAACAAAAAATGTGTTGTCTCTGGCTCGGGCTCTGGCTCTGATGAGTCGCCTGTCTGAAGTGTAAACAAAAGGCCAAACGATAAGCAGACATCGATCAAAACTGGAATACCATCTACCGTCTGAATAAATGTACTATATGCAGGCACTGGGGGAAAATAATGATTAGGAATAATAATAATATGTGGAATAGGCTTTCAGAATCATAAGAGATATTTACGAGATTTGTATCATGTTTCAAAATGATTAAAAGAATATTTAAAGAATATTTACCAGGAACAAGTAATGGTTTTATTATTTTATTTATTTATTTAATTTAAGATTATGTGCTAATAATATATTAAGATAACGGACAGATAAATTCTGGAAATGAAGAAAGAATAAAATTTACAAATTTGTTAATATATAATGCCAATAAGAGTATATGTTATATCCGACGGGCTTTTCTGAAATAATGATTTTTTTAGCATTTAAAAATAAAACATTTTCCTTTAAAAAATTGTAATGGATCGGAAATATTTCCTTAAATACATCCAACATTTCAGAATTCATCTAAAACGCAGTCAATTCAGTAATTCAAATAAAAAATATTTGTGGCTGGCTTGTGGATAATTCATAAGAATGACAGTCCCTAAATTGTATATCTTGTTCATTTTTCTCAGTGTACGATTATCTATACCTATACTATATGTAAGTCTTCTTCTGTACCAGAATGTATATCTCTGAACTCTTATCGTATAATGCAATTTTCATACACATTTTCATGCACATATCGTATAGATTTTTGTGTACTTTTATTACGTTTATTAATGATAAATCAATGATCGAAGCAGGCCCAGCAGTGGGGGATGGGTATGGGAAGGGGGTGATTAAAATATATGTGAGGGGTTTGGAAGTCATTGCGCTTTCAGTTGCAGCATTCGCCCCACATGAAAATGACTTTGCAACTGTTGCGCGCTCTCATTGTTGTCGTTGTTGTCGCCGTTGTTGTTGTTGTTGCTGTTGTTTTTCTTTTTGAGCAAGGGCTATTGTGTTGCTGCTCTCTTCTCTCGCTCTCTCCCCAGAGACTCTGAACATGTGGTGTGCCTGTGTGCGTGTGTGTGTGCACTTTATGAGATAATACCTTGAACGTGCGTCAGTCAGGTCGTTGGCGCTGCCTTACAACTACACAACAATTGTTGTAGTAACCGTTACCGAATGAAATGAAAAGTGTGTAAAGATTTTGCAGGTTCTTCTTCTACAGTTCTGTTCCCCTCTGATCTACAAAGTGGAATCAGGCTTTATCTTACATTTGGCATTAGTCATCTTTGAGTAAAGACTGCAAATGACACGTTCCACCATTTTGGACAATCTAACTGCGCATTTAGGCAGGTAAAGAAACAGATATTGAGGGAGTCGCAGAGAAGGAGCAGCAAGAGCAAAGGCAAGAAAGAAAGAGAGATGGATATAGAGAGGGAGATAGTTGGAAACAAAGACCAATCAAAGTTCATACGAAAAAACAATAAAAGCAAATGCAAAAACTCGCAAAAAACCAGAAAAAGAAGACAACGAACATTAAAACTCATTTACATGCTTCTGACTGAGTGAGTGAGCGAGAGTGTGAGTGGCTATGCGAGGGGAAGATTGAGTGAGTGCATGCGAGAGCGGCCGCAAGCAATGTTCTTGAGTGCAAATGTAAGCATTGTCTGGCGAGGGGAAACCAAATCCACCACAAAGAGAGAGAGAGAGAGAGAGCGAGAGGGCCCTTGTTAATGAGCAGGAAATGCAATTCCTCAAGCTCATTTGGTGGATTAATGAGTCGATGAGTGAGTTTTTGGGGTCCCCCTACTTCCAAAAAGGGGAAGCCAAAGCGCATTATGCAGATAATATAGTTATAGTTTTATTTAATTATTAAGGGACTTCCCTTATATAAAATAATATGAAATATGTAATAAATTCCAACTGTATTTAAAAACATTAATTTCCTCTTTCCCTTCCCGCGTAGAAGACAGTTCCCCCTAAATACGTCCCAACGTCCACGTCAACAGCTCCCTTCCCTATTCACCCCACTCTCAAGCTCGTCACCCCTAACCCTACCCAACCCTACCCCCTCTCAACCCAAAACAACAAAAAAAACGCAGCTAATTGCTGTGACTGCGACGCGTCGACGGCAACAGCGCAGCAGCAGCAATGCACTTCTTTGCCAGTGTGCGTGAGTGGCACAAAAAAATGTGGTGAATAAATTTGCGAGATGATTATTTCCATGTGTTTGTGTCTACATATGACTTTGTGTTGGCTTTGTTCTAGGCAAGAACTTCAGCTGTGTGTATGAGCAAATAATTTGAGTGACTTTTTTGTAGTGCAGGGTTTATGTGTGTGTGTGAGTGTGTTAATTGTAAGCCACATTTCTTAGGACAATTGTCAACAATGTCAAAAGCTTTGAAAGAGAGCAGGAAGGGGAGTGCGGGGTCGCTCGGTCGGTCTACTGCTAGAACCGACAAAGCCCGAACCGCAAACGAAGCCGAAGCCAAAACCGAAGCGACGCCGGCTATTTTGGCAGCTGAGCGCGCAGTCGGCTGTTGGCTTTTTTATCAACGCGCGCTGGCATCGCTGCAATTGCATTGCCCTGCTGTTGTTGCTGTTGTTGCTGCTGCTGCACTTGCTCTGCACTCTCTCTCTGGCCCTGGCGCTCTCAAGCTCTAGCCTGCTCTCTCAGGCTAAGGCTCGCTCTGCGGTTCTGGCTCAGTCTCTGGCTCTGGCTGTGCCTTAACCTTAACCCTACCCCCACTCTAGCAAAGTCGCTCTCTCTCTCTGTCTCTCTAGGCACTACCTGAGTCGCAGACTATATTTTACCCCGCTCAGGCCTGTTCCTGGTCGTACCCCATTACTCCTAAAGTTTTCGCGTATGCGCTTTGCCCAAACGACTCAAAATGCTCTCCATGCAGTCACTCAGAGCCTCCCCTCCAGCTCTCATTCTCACTCATTGTCTCTCATTCTCTCTCACTCTCTCTCGCTCATTCTGGCCAAGCTCTCTCAGAATTCTAGCTTTGTTGTTGTTGCAGTTGTTGCTGCTGGCAGTTTTTTTTTGCTTTTGTCGAGTCCGAATGCGCTTGTATGCAATTTTTGAACGTGCGACGGCGGCGTCGACGCCAGCGCCAACGCCAGCGCCGTGGCTCCGTGTGTCTTCGTGTGTTGTTGTGATATAATTTTGCAGTCGGCTGCGGCAGTCGCATAAACACAACGCATCCGATATGCAACGGAACGCATTTTCGGACGCGGCCCGAGTCGTTCCGAGGTGTAGCGTCCGCCCGATCGCGTATATCAATCGTAAAGCACTAAGCGCATTGCCCATTTACACGCAGGCCATCAGGCCACACACGAAAATCGTTTTACACACACCGAAAATTATTTGGCATTGATAAAGCGAAAATTTAACAGATTTTCACAGGAAAATACAAAAACCATAACCCATAAAAAGTGATTAAAAATTAAAAACCAAAAATTAGCAAAAAAAATACAAAATATTCTGAAAAATATATGAATAATATTTGAAGAGAATTCTCTTCAGGCTAAGAACAACCAAAAATCAAGTGGTGAAAACTTTCAAATTGTGTGATAGGCAGAATAAAAAAAAAAACAAAATACGAAAGGATGAAAGAATGAAAAATTGTAGTGTGTCTGTGAATTGCGTATACGCCGCGCGAGTGTCGCTAATTTTTGGGCAATCGCAGCGTTGGCCACACTAATCAGCATCAGCATGTGAAATATAGAACCGAAAAACTCACAGTTTCAAATAACTGAGGGACATGTTTGGGCCATTTCAAGCCACTGACACATTTGGCAGTCTGTCTGTGAAGAATCGGCATACATTACCTGAGAAAAACCACATGATCCTCGTGCGCCTCGTACATTTTTGGGCCAATCCACGTTTTGGTCACTCGTCCTCAACGTTTCTTTGGACTGGTCACACTCCCATCACTGAGGCACACACGCACACTGGAGACACCCCATCCCATCCACCGACTTTACGCACTGCCCAATGGCCCCATCAGCCTCTCTCTGCCCCCCACCCCCCTATCGCACGCCCACCCACTCATCAATCCCGCTCATTTGTTTGACTTTTTTTTCGGACAAAAAACCACAATAATATCATGGCAATCGCCGCTTGTCTCATCTGCGCTTATTTCTCTTTGTGTGTGTCTGTGCGTGTGTGTGTGTTGGTGTGTGCGAGAGTGTGGCGACGCTGACGTTGACGCCACCGCCACGTTGACGTCGCCGTCGACGTCGCTGCTGTCATGCAAAATGCGGAAAAGTTTTTTTCGCGCACTCGCAAAATTTTTATAGAATGCATTTTTATTTCGGTCTTTTGGTTGAATAGTTGCATTGCCCGGCTCAAGTGCGTGTTGCCTTCCATATTGACTGATTGATTGATTGACTGATTGACTGACTGAGTGACTGCTTGACTGATGCCTGAATGTGTGTGTGTGTGTGTGTCCCTGTATATACAATTAGTGGTCACTGTACCCGTACCCACCGGTGAAAACACAAGAATGTTTGGTTGTTACTTTTAAGAAGGAAAACCCTACAATGTTTTCAAAGCTGTGAAAGTGTTAAAAAGGCATTAAAAAATATTAAGAAAAAAGCAGAAACAAATCAAACAAAATATTACAAAACTTGAGAACGAATAAAAGTTTAATTAAACTGTAAAATAATTCAATTAAAAATCAAATTAAAGAGAATCATATTTCATAAAAGTTGCCTTACAAATATAATTACAAAACAATTGAAGTGTGATCTGTTCCCAATATGAATATGCCAAAAGAAAAACATTTCCTTGAGTGAAATATAAAATACTGCAAATTCGCAATAAAGTTATTAAAACAATTTAAAAAAAAATTAAAAACAAATACTAAAATATCGACAATAACGCGTCCAACATATTTCCACTCCATTAGTTGCACTCAATATCATTAAAAACATTCATTTACCCATCAAAAAACATTGAAAAATGATTGAAAAATATCTGGATAATTCTGAAAAAATGAAAAAATATTAAAAGAAAAGAAACTCTTGGGGAAAAAAGAGAGTGCCACAAAGCCAGCAGCAGACAAAATGAACTGTAGCCAAAACTGAAACTTCTGAAGCAGCAGCAACGAAGCAACAGTAAAACAAAACAAACAAAGCAGCAGTTGGATAAAAGAGGGAGAGAAAAGGAAAGAGTAGAAGTAGATGGAGATGGAGATGTAGATGTAGAAGAAGTAGCAGTAATAAAGTGTGTATTTTTTTGGTGGTGGGTGGGGGTTTTGGGGGTTTTTGGTAACTTTTCCTGTGCAGCAGGCAAATGTAACAAATTTTTGTCAGTTTCAATTTTCGTCAGGCGCCCTTTCACCCTCCCCACCCACAGAACCCCATCCCTGGGAAAGACCCGTCCACCATGACAATGGCCAGGTCTCTCGGTCGGTCTCCAGTTTTGCCGTCGGGGCTTCGGGCACACAGCATAATGAACAAAAACTAAGAGAGAACATAAAACGAGAAAAAAAAACAGCAGAAAGAAACCATCCGAAAAACAAAAAAACACAAAAAAAAATGCCAAATTAAATAGCCGAAAAAAATTCCGTAGCAGCGCTGCAGCAGCGCAGCATCAATTGGAATACCCTCAACCGAAAGCGGAGTACCCCTCATACCCCCTAGCAGATGTCCAAACTGCAGCAGAACAGGGAGCAGAGGGAGGGAGGGCTGGAGTCGTGGCTGGGGCTGGGGCTGCAGCCATTTGATTTTTCTTATTTCCTTGGCTCTCACCTTCCGTTTCGGGTTGGATTTTTCGCCAGCTTTTCTTTTTTCGGGGAACATCCTGTAGCCCCCCATCCTGTACCCCCTTCCAAAACTTAAATTACTATTTACAATGGTTTTTTTTTCGGCGATGCGATTTTTCTATATATATTTTATATACATTTTTTATTCGCATTTTTCGCTGGCATAAAGTTTTTTGTTTAAGCTCAACTCTGGTTGAAGGGCGAACGAAGGGATGGGGCGTGTTTCTACGTGGGGGGTTCGAGGGGTGAGTGGCTGCTGTTGTCCGTTGGCTAATTTCATTCTGGCCATCTACACAGTTCATTTTTTCTGCATTCTGCAACATGGCGCTCTCTGTTCGCGTAAATTCCACTAAAATTGGATAAATCCAAAAACTTAAATCTTATTGGAGGAGATTTTATATCGAAAAATGCGATTAATCATGCACGTACTCTTGGCATTCCTGAAATAGCTCAAATATTCATCAGTCAGTTATCAAAAATATTATCTCATTTATCTCATAGATTTCGCAATTCCATTCATTGGTGTATCTGCCATGAATGGGTGTGTGTTTTTTTTTAACAACGTTTCCCCCTCCATTTTCACCATTTAGATAAAAAACAACAACAGCAACAGCAGCAACAACATTTTTGTTAGTAAATTTATGTTGAATTAAATACAATATACAAAACGAAACAAAACAAAACAAAAACAAAAAGTGCAATCCCATCAAACAAATAAACAAAAAACAACAACAAAATATTAAACCTAAAAGCAGCAAGAACTTAAAAATAATTAGAAAAGTAGCGACATTACTTTTGAATTATTTTTAAATACAAGAGAGAGGTAAAAAACAACGGATTTAACAACAAAAAAGGCAAAGGTTTTAAAAAATTAAATAAAACATATCAAAGAGGGCGCAAAATTAAAAGCAGGAAAAATAATAATTGAAATTGAAATAATTAATATTGCAACAACAGCAACTCGGGGCAGCAACATCTGTCAAACAACAACAACACAAAGTGCAACAAACAACAATTGGCGCTGTCTGTAAATTGGACATCAAATAAATAAATATTTAAAAAAAATATCTAAAGAAAAAGCCTCGTGAAATTTTCACGCCCTACATATTATTTACTTTGTGCCCACATACATATACATACATACATTTGTATATATATAAAACCGACATACAAAAAAATCACCAACAAAAAGACTAACAACAACAACAACAAAATTTGCCTGCACTTTGCCTTTTGTGTGCCGCTGCATCCACACACAAAAAACGGAAAGAATTTATATTGTATATAAAAATTATATACCCGAAAAAATATATGTGCAACAACGCGAAGGAGGAGGAGAGCTACTGCAAAAAAGAATATCAGCAGGGGGGAGCGGCGGCAGTGCTGCAACTGCAACCCCACACCACACCACGCCAAGTGGCAACGCCGTGCAGCAACAGTAGAGGCTGTGGCAGCAGCAGAAGAATCTGTGGCAGCATCAATTTGGCTTTGGGCAAACCGTAATTCCAGACAAATTTATGTGATGCTATGCACATCAGCAGCTATGAAATATGTACGTATCTCCCAACACCCCCAACCAGAATTGGGTACCAAATAAATAAAACTTAATTTTATAAATAATTATAAGAAAGATCAGGAAGATCGTTCAGGATTATCTGTGATCGTTAATGTAATAAAAAATATAGTTCTGCCTGTTCTTAATCGTCACTTCCATCACTTTCTATAGACCTTTCCATATACATTTCCTTTCCTCGCTTTCCATGATCGCTTATCGGTCGCTGTGCAAACCACCAAAAGCGTTCATGAACAGTAAGATATTCATGCTGATGCCTCATTGACATTGTCCTTCAGTCGGAGAGCCATACAACGTACGAAAGCGAAATGTGTAAACAAAAGATACACAATGGGTGTACGAAGAGGCATGGGAAGCCAGGAGATGTGGCACTGGGCAGGGGAACGGGGAGGGGGAAGCGGAAGGCCAGGGGCTGGCTATCAGAGGCGTCACAATGCGATCGACGCAATGACAATTACATTGAGCAATACTTAAGGACAGAAGTTCAAGCAACTGTCGAGTGTAGGCAGGCACACAGATACTTTAACAGATACATTTAAAAATACCTACAGATATCTGACAGATACGTTTACGGAAACCCTGAACAGACACTTGCATAGACACTCTTTTAGAGATACTTCCACAGAGACATTTAAGAATACTTTTTGCAGACTTTTTCTACAAATATTTCCAAAGATACTTTTGCCGATAAGCTTCAAGATAATTTTACAGATACTTGTGCTTGTGTAGATGTAGATATCTGTGTAACTCATTCACTCAACATTCATTCACAGACAGCGACTCTTTGGTGGCCCAAACCACTGCCCATCCAGTCATAAAGCGGAAGCGAAGCTACAGAAACCTGTACGTTTCCCAACATTTCTCTACGTTTCTTCATGGACGGCAGATAGTTCTCGATTAGATTCGGAACAACCGTCCATAATCGTTGGTAATCTCTGCTGAGGCAACACACACACTTCTTATCAGCCAGTCCCTGACTGACGTTCGCTTATTCTGACCCAAATTGCGAAAAAAAAAACAATATAATAAAATAAAAATACGAAACGAAACGAAACTTTGGCTCGCCCCAACGCCTGGGCTGATACGTGGCGAAATCTCGCAAAATCCAGCACAGAAAATTTCAGCAAGAAATGATTGAACAAAAAAATATGTATACGCGAATATATATTGTATATTGTATGTATATATTCTTATGGCATGTCATGCAATCGCGCAAACACAAAAACAACAACAAAAAAAGCGGAAACATTTTGCGCTTTTCTTATCAAGAGAGCGAGAGAGAGGCATACGAAATTGATTTTATTTCGTTGCTGACAAAATTTTAACGAAACGAAAATGTTACGAGTGTTCCAATGTTCTTCCTATTATATAAAGAGTTCTATCAAGAATTCTACACTGTAATGTTCGTAGAATTCTGTAAGATGTGGTCCATAAATGTACTACAAATTATCGCCATTTCCATATACTTTTTTATATATGTAAATATATTATAGTTTTTCTTTTTCACAACATAGTCGAATGCTGATAACATTTAGTGGCGACGGCGGCCATTGTGTTTCTGTTTCGTACACTCTATAGAGAGTCGTAAAAACCATACCATATATTATAAGTATGAAAACTGCCACAACAGAACAGAAATGAATTCGATTTTGAAATTACGAGTATTTCATATTTGTTCTTTGTATCATTTTTCATCGCTCTCTCTGACTCAGGTTCTTTATGATTAATCATGCCCGTATTTTCCTTTCTTTTTCCATTTATTTATGTACATATTTCTTTATAATTTTTTGTGTTTTTTGGCTGGAGGAAGCTTTTGTCGTTAACTGAACTTGTTACAAAATAAATATATAGCGAAAACCCCATTCAGCGATGATCAAATTTCGTTGGCAGCTGTTTTCGGGCCGACGCATTAGATAGTGGGGACACTCGAAAAGTGTTTACCATTTTGCCCTAAAAGATAACACACACAAAGATACACACACACACACAGAGACATAAAGGCATAAAAGGTGTTGTAAACAGTAACTGAAGATACAACAGTCGTGACAAATGTGTGAACATTAAATACGCTTATTAACACGAAAGAAAAGCAAAAAGAAACAGCGCAAGCGAGCGGAAGAAAACCCCATGAAAATAAACGAAAAATCTGCTGACTGCGGGCCAAAAGCAGCAACAGAGAGGAGAGGGGGTTGGCAGAGTGGCTAGAAGAGCGCCAGGCGCTGGCCACACACGCGTGGATTTACTTTAGGGAAAGATCAAGAGAGCAACTCCTTTCTCATGAATTTGTATCTGCAAAAACCCTTCCTTATCTTAACACATTTCTATGGTCCTAAAACGCACTGTTTGCCTGTAGATGGTAGCTGGTAGATCGTAATTAGTTGACATGTTGCACGGGTGGAGAGGACAGAACGACACAAGACACAGGCCACAAGACACATTTAATGCCAAAACAAATTTACAAACATCAATGTCTTCGGTGGCAATCTCTTGCCAATCATTCGGCCTGGACTTTGGGGACGGACGGACACAGCAAACATTTAACAAACGGAAACAGCTGTCTCTGGTCTGGGGATTGGGTCTAGGCTGCCAGGGCCATGGCTGCAGGCCACAGGCTCCAGCATATCCATCTGCATATGCGGCATGTGCAACGAGCGGCGGCACGGAACGTGTGTCGATTTGGAGCTGGTTCTGGAAAGGAAGCTGCTACCAGCACTCTGCTCCGCTGGCAGCAGGCTCTCCTCCTCGAGTGACTGACTGCCTGCCGGTCAGAACCTTCCTGCCACCAAATGCTAGGGATGCACTGAGAGAAAAGAGCCTTAGAGATCTCCATTTCATTGAGTTTTTATTCCTCCTGGTTCCCCTTTCTGGAGATTCTCCTTTCGCTCAGTGTACAAGGAGTTCTTTGGCACATGCCCCCTGGTGCCTGGTGCCACAGTTCTAGCCAGCAAACAGCCGAAGCAACAACAAAAGCTGGCTAAATAGTTACATGGCCTAGGCCTATGCATAAAACTTGGCTAACGACTTTTTTCCGTTGGCGCTCTTGACTTTTGCATTGAAAATCGTGCAATTCACCTGCTGCCTGCCTGCCTGCTGCCAGCCTGCTGCAGTTGCAGTTGCAGCAGCAGCATGAACTGCAACAACAATGACGTTGAATGCATCTGCATCTCAGCAGCAGTAGTGGCGTGGCAGTGGCAGCGTCGTCTGGTTGCATGTTAATGTTACAGCTGCACTTGCACTTGCAGCGTCGTCGTCGTCGTCATGAATGAGACGCGACTCGACGCGACTCTGCCCCCCTCCCCGCCCTGCAACTTCCACATGCAATTATTTTTCTAGGCTGCAAATTGCACGCTGCAACCTCTCTCTCTCTCTCTCTGTAGGTAACCTCTCACTCTCTCTCTAGCCATCTCTATCCTCTCTCTCTGCCTCTCTCTCTAGCTATCTGTATTCTTGTCTGCCTCTTGCTCTTCCATGCTGCAACTGCATCCTCTACGAGTATCTCTTACTTTTGCCCTGTATCTAACCATCTCTAGCTTTAGTCTACCACTCTCTCTCTCTCTCTCTCTCTCTCTCTATCTCTCTCTTTTTCACTGTATCTTTTTGCGGGTCTTCTGTGAGTCTTCTGGGCCGGCTTTTTGTTGATTTTACAAGGTGTGGAATGGCTTTAGTAGCGCCTCAGTCGCTGTCGCAGTTTCAGTCTACGTTTCGGCCTCAAACATTATTTTGTGGTCTAAGCCAGACTCTGGCTTTGGCTTCGTCTTTGGACCTGGTCTGCACGTTTATGGTCGCGTTTTAATGTAATTGTTGTTGTATTACAGCAAATTTGTAGCCATTGCCTGGTGTTTGGTGTTGGTGTTGCCAATTTGCCATTCATGTTGCTCTGTTGTCGGGGCCAAAGTGGCGATTTGTTGACTGTTGTTGTTGCTGCTGGGAAAATGCCCAGCTTTTCCCCGATTTAGCCACAATTTTGTCGTGTGCCACAGTCGATCTGCCTGCCCCACCTTCCTTGCTTCGATTACCATCAAAAGAGCCAACTAATTATTGAAATTAGTTTTAGTTTTAATGTCGCCCCATAATCGGGTTACAACAGGTAGCCAAGTGGCAGAACCACTGAGCAGCTAGCGGCTACCTTTTGAGCCAATATTTTCCAACAATTGCCAATAATTTAGGGTCTCTTCGTGGCACTTAATATCCCATCCCCCCATCCCCCCTGCTGAAAGGTGCTGCGGGTGTTATTTATTATGACATTGATGGAAAGGATGTGCACCGAAGGCACGACGGACTCCAGTGGATGATTGACTAGATGACTGACTAACTGACTAACTGACTGAGTGACTGTCGCTGAAGTGAGTGACGCGCCACGAGCTGCGTCAGGGCTGCCTCCAAACTGTGTTATTAGTTAAATGGCGTATAATGGATGAATAACTTGACAAAAAAATAGCAAACAAATGCAAAAACAAAGCAAAAGACAGTGAAAATTGAGAGGCTACAACAAGCCGAAGCTCAGAATACACTTAAAAGTGCAGAGAAATGATATTATCATTGAGAAATGATCCTTGGGAGCCGATCCTTTGGCAGAAGAACCCATAGAGCTGATCCCATGGCATTTGAACCTGTAGGATCTTTCGGAACTTTGGGTACATTCCCTTAGGGTAATCGAAGGACTTTCTAATGACGCCTTTTCCTTTTCCGTACTCCAAATTATGATACTCTCCCGGAGAGTAAAAGCCACCCAAGGAAATGATAAAAGACAATGGCCAAGCCACTACTTTTGTGTGTGTATTTTGATAGCCAGACAATGACTGGAACGGCGACTGCGACTGCGACTGTTGCGACTGTGGCGACTCCTCATCGGACCACACCTTAATAATTACTTAAAAGGAAAATAATTTACGAAATTGCATTCATAGTTCAACATTGCAGCGTTTTGCTGCAACAAAAGCCAGCCATAACAAACAATGAATGCCATCAACAAAAAAAAGTACGGAAAATATTGTGCGAAAAATAGATGGAAGACGATGCAAGCAGCGCGTGGCCGGTCTGTCCAGGCGCTATCCAGGCGCTGTCCAGGTATTGGGTTTCCCTGCAGTGCACAGGGACAAACATTGGTGGCAGCCGCCCCCCAGTACGTGCCCCTACCAAATAGTGCCACATTTTTGTCGTGCTTGCAGATAACACACGGGGCATGGGGCATCTCAATTTAACCTAATTGCTGTCCTTCAATGACATATTTTTGTGTGTGCGCGGAAAATTCCACTGGAAGACGATATGCGGCGCATGAGTAATGCCGTAGGAATTTGTCACGCGGCTAAGTAAATAGAATAGAAACCTCCAAACACAACAAATTTGACACATTTCCATGCCATGCCGAAGTCCGAGACCCAGACCGTCGTTTCCAAGCCTCCAAAAACGCCTCGAAATAAACAACAACAACAAAAAACACCTGAAAATGCATTCGCGCATGGAAAATGTGCTAAGCAAACGCAAATGAATTTTTGCAAATTCGAAATTCAAACGTGAAGCGACAACAACCGAAAGCAACAACAGCAGAATGCATAAATTGAAAACTCATGTGGAAATATCACAAAAAGAAAAGTCCAAACAAAATAATGGAAGAATTCTCCTTTTTTTCAGTTTTCATTTTTTCAAGAACGTTTGTCATCGAGAATTTGGTTTTTGTATGCAAAACCAGTTCTGACTTTTAGATTTTGGACCTTGGACGGATTTGGATTTGGATTTGGATGATTGGAAAATGGACATAGTACATATAGTCTAATTTATGCGGTACTTTGTTGAAGATTAAGAATGAAAAATATATCTAGAAAATATAAATATTTCATAAAGAACTGAATGATCTTGAATTTTAAAGGGGAATGGAATGTTTAATGATCGTCGATCCTTGGGAAGATCTTCAATCTTTTATTTATTGAGTCTCGAGTCCATCCATCTCTTTCTCTCATTGGCATTGTCTTTGGGACTTATTGTGGCATTAATGAAGGTGTCCGCCATGGCAGCACATGGACTCGCGATACAACTCTCATCGGAGACATCAGACATGGGACTATAGATAGATGTCGCCTGATGGCCTGATGGCCAGACGCAAACAATTTGCTCAGACGCAGACCCCCGAACAGTGGGAGAGGGGGGGCAGACATTGTGTAACCTTCGAACTGGGAGGAAACAGCGGCAACAGCAGTCGGTCTGCAGTCTGCCGTCTGCTGAAAGCGAGAAGAAAAGTATGCAAAAGTAAATATGAGGAAAACTGTTGCCATTTTCCATCCATTTCTTTTATTTCTGATTGTTTGCCAATGTCTGGTCAGTTCGGTCACTCAATACTCAATTCACGATTGGTAATGGAAATGGAAATGCCAGTGGTCTCAGACTCTCAATCGCTAGCTCAGTTCTCATTTTCATTGCCATTTCCTGGCAATAAATTTGTGTGTGAAAATAGCTTACAGAAAACGTTCATAATTCAAAAGAAAATTACTCAAATTTATTTATAAGGAAAGGCCAACAAAAGGGGATATAAGAATAATACTCGTAGGAAACATGAAGCGAAGGCTCAAAGTGTTCGAAGAATACAATATACCTTTGATAGTCGAGTCGACTCGAGTATGGGGTATGCGGGAGTGGCACACAACCACTCTCACGTGTATCTGTATCTGTAGCGCCAAACGAAGGCAGAGATCAGCTTCGATCCATTGTTGAGGCACACACAGATACACAGACTTGAAAACCATGAACTGGAAAACCTTGAAAATTCAACAGCAATCTATGCTTATTGCAATTGGTTTTTCTGCCTGGTTATTCTTGCCTCTGAATCTATGTAGATCTCTCTGCCAGCAAACACATGTTTTTCCAATGAAAAGAGGGTTCTCCTCTCCCCCGTCTAATTGTCGAGCCCTAATGGCCTCTGTGAATTTCATTAGCCCACCAATAAACGCAATCTGTTTATGCGTAGCTTTTCCTCTGCCTCTGCCCCACATCATGTGGCGGACTCTCTTTTCTTGGTTTTTCTTTTCCATTATCTTGTTGTTGCCAGTTTCTGTTTTTTTTTTTTCACCACTCACCTGTAATTGTATTAGAACAGAGGCCTATGCCCCAGGTCTATGCCACGCATATGCCGCAACTGCATTATTATTATAATTTCTCGCTATTTTTTTCCTCTTTTTTCTAAGGGGTTTAGGGTTTGACGGGGGGCGGTGGCGGCTCCATGTGGCATCTACAATTGTTTTATAGACAATTCGATTTGGTTAAGTGCGCTTCCAAGTTGCTATAATTACATTCTTTTGCTTTCTTTCTTTTTTGTGTGTGTATGTGTGTGTGTGTGTTTGTGATATTTTTTTAAACTAAATTATTATGTGCCTAAGTGGGTTCTGGGGCTTTGGCTTTGTGGCGGCTCGGCTTTCCCCTTGTTCTATTTTGTTCTGTCTGAAAGCTTTTTATTAATTAGGCATCATTTGCCTATGCCTGTGCCTCTGCCTCTGCCAATGCCTTTGACTAGACACTTTGACTATGGCAGCGTTATGCAAAAATGCATCCAACAATCAATTAGCCAGCAGCCGCCGTCGCTACCAAGGCTAAAGCCACACAGCCAGGCCATAGACACTGGCTACCAAAATGTCAGGCTCTCTGTGGCAAGCCCCAAAACGAGCTTTGCTTTCGACCATGTGGGTGTTGGGGCTTTGGCGGCGCCAAATTTGGCTTAACTAAATTTACAAAACAAATTGCAATCATAAATAAAAATCAGCCAGCAAACAAAAAAACGAAAACCAACTAAATTTAAATTGAAGACAAGAAAAAAATGACCGCAAAGAGTAGAGGTATTGATACCCTGGAAGTGTCCAAAGAAGATACATAATATTTTGAAATTATTTAGAGGATGAAAGAAATGCAGAACAGAATTATAAAGAATTATTAGTGCCAGATAGAAGAAACCTAAACCCCTTGATTCGCGCACTCTCCGTCTCTTACTCTTGAGGCTTTCTCTGCACACTCTCTCTTCCAGAGCAGCTTAGCTGCAGCTGAACACTAGAGAGGCTAATATTTTGATTATTAAACCCATTTTTTTTATGATTCTCTCTGCACTCCAATTATGCATAATTAATCTGGGATGATTGCATTACACAAATTAATTTTTGCTCATTTTCTTTGCTTGCTCGATGGCTGGAATCTTTCTTACCCCCCTGAGAGCTCTATTTTTGCACCCACTTCTCCTCTCTTTTGCATCTACATTTCCCATTTTCCTATACATTTTTCTTGCTCTTCTTTTTGTTGCATATTTGATTACACCACATGAGCCGCCGCCTCTTGCACTGCTCTGCTTTGCTTTTTTTCGTCGTCTCCCTTCAATTAGATATCCCCCATCTTTCCCACTCTCTCTCTCTCTCTCTCTCTCTCTCTCTTCGTCTCTTTTAATCCTTCTTTCCATTTCTTTCTGTTTTCTTTGAATTTGGTTTCGTTCTGTGCGCTCATTTGTTCTCCCTTCAGCCGCTTATTGACGTTTCTACTGATTTTCGTGTAGTATTTGGCGCATTTTCGTATATGCTTTAAAAATTCTCCACACAAAAAAAAACTTGTTTGAATTTTTTTCTATTTTTTATCTATTTTGCATGCGGTTTTGGTTCTAAGTTTCTTTATCTGTGTATCTGTGCACGTGTGGTGTATCTGTATCTGTGTATCTATGTATATCTGTGTGAGTGTGACCGCTTTGGCTTTTTGTTGCTCATTTTCATTAACAGAGCTCCATCGACACATGGAGAATGTTTTCGTACAACAGTAAGTTCTCTATGCCAAACGGAATGGAATCGCTAAACAAACAAATTTTACTGTTAAATTCTCTCTATTTTGTTTTGTGGTTTTTTTCTGTTTTTTTTGCTTTTTTTTGTATGCATTTCGGGGTGTTAATTGTGTTGCACTTTGCCAGCGGAGAGACGAGAAGAAGGCAAAGACCAAACCCAACAAACGCCAAACGGAACACAAAATGCACATTCTGTTTGGGTGGAAAACTAAGGCGAGCTTTGTCTTTCGGGTTTTCCGATATTGTTTCTGTTTTTTTTTGCAAAGGGTGTGTTCTAGTTTAGTAGGGAAAATGATCAGATCAGGCCTTTGAAGTGTAAATATACCTGCTAAGCTACTCTGGAAGAAAAAAAGAGAGAATTGGAGAGGGAAGTATTTGATTTAAACTTAATTAAAATTGCTTACAATTTGTCATTTTGGCAAAAGTAAATGCTCTTAATGTGTTTTCATAACTTTAAATAATAAATGGAATAATCAGATATCAATCCCTTGGATGATACATTTTCGATTACTATACATTTACTGTATTTACTGTTATTTCATTAATCATATTTTGAGAACATTTACGAATCATTTTCGAGTCAATTTCGCACATAGTAAAAATAAACAAAAATATTTATATGAAATATGCTGTTTTAAATTCGTAAGAGTAATGATTTTTATAATAAAAATTATGAATATTTCAAATAAATTAAATAATATATTAGAATTGCAAAAACAAAAATATTTAATTTAAATATTACATTTTATATATAAAATATACTTATGTAAATCAAACACTTTTATATTAAATGCATTTTCTTTTAGAATTTCTCCTTTCTGTGCATAAATATTGAAATCTAAGTGTAAATATTAAAATTTGAGCGCTTTTTTATTCACATTTAATGGGAATTTCCATTAGATTAGATTAATTCAGTTGAGTTTTAAGCATTTCAATATTACATAACACTTTTCATCTTCCGCGAAATATCCATAATATCTTATGCAATCATTTTACAGTCGTTTATGACAAACAAATTGCATTTAGATTCTCGAATTGCCAGCAGCAACACACCCCACACCCCCACCCCACCCAATTGACTTTGAAGCCAGAACCATGCGATACACAGAACACAGAACCATCTAAACATAGATACAAAACACATAAGCATAGATACAAACACATACATCTGCACATGTGTATCTTTTGCAGTGTTCAAATCGTAATTCCATATTTCACAGACTGCTCTTTGCATTCAGATTCGTTAATTTTATACGCCTTGATACTTATGTAATTTCCATTCCATTCATTTTTCTTCAATTTTGTTGTCATTTTTTTGCTTTTTTTTGCTTTGCTAAGTTCAAGATCAGTGTGGAAGTCGCGGAGAAAATGGGAAAATGAAAAATTGCAATTTCAAGCAAAGGGGGGAACACATACATATGTACACATTTGTGGCAAGAGATCGATGGATTCTTGATGGGTAGATGAACTTTTCGAACAGTTGAAACATCTGTGCGGAATCAAATATTCATCAAATTCCTAGATTCCTCCATTAGCTACGCCCCATTTCCACTTTGAATCATCTTCCCGTCCCAAATCATAGTTTTAAAGGCGGGAAAAAACCTGAACAGAACCAATTATACAACAATTAATTGCCATTAATTAATAAGCCATCATTTTAGCCAAAGCCGACTCAAGGGATTGCAATTTAAATAAATTCAGTCGGTGCGGCGGCAAATCTCATTTGTAATTGTTATTTCCGAGAGAAACGACGAAAAAATAAAAGTAAATAAATTAAATATATATTTAGCTGGAAATGCATAAGGCGAATGCGACACGTTGCCAAGCCCCGTCGTCGTCGTCGTCGTCGTAGTTCCACACCCTAGAGAGCCCACACACGCCTCATGCTGCTGCTGCTGCTGCACCGCTCGTACTCCTCGGATCCGATCCGATCTGATTGGGAGAGGGAGGGGTGGAGGGGCTCCGATCGGGTCTGTCTGGCTCTACGTATGCGGAATTAAGCGCTCAAATTGTAACCGAATATGGCGCAGCACAAGTTCAATTCTAATTTATTTTGGCGAACACACAGACACACACACAGCGGACAGACGGAGGGGTGGGTGGTGAGAGGGGGAGGCGGGCTTGTCCAACTTTTCAGCGTTTTCCATTTTCTTGTTCGCTTTTTGCGTTCTGGATCAATTGATTCAAGGTTTTCCATAGCTGCCTTTTGATTTGAGTTTTCGTTTTGCGGTGCGGTGCGGTGCGGTGCCGTGCGGTGGATTGTTTAAACAAGTCTACCCCTCTCTACCCCACCGATAAATATATATATACGATCGGTATATATATGCATGTATATTGCAAAGGCAAAATCGTGCGCTTTCATTGGAAGTGACAACAAATGCATTCTTAAGTGATTGAAATTTAACACGACAATCGACAAACACAAACACACAAGCCAACGAAAATTGGAAACGAATGACAGACGGGCCACATAAACGTTGACTTTGATTGAACATAAGAAGAACAATTCTTGGCCACCACATAATAGATTGATAAATGGGTGCCGTGCCACATGCCGCTAAAGAGAATGCAACAATCTGTAGCTAGAAGGGTTCTAAAAACGTATCTCAATGACTGCCCATAATTTAGTCAATCATTTGAAAGGCAACTCCATTATGTGTGTCTGTTCTGGCACTGTCCCAAAATAAAAACCCCCAGCAATTGGCAGCTTCTTTATCCTCACACTCCTGCCTCATGCCCACCGCCTGCCCCATCTGTCTGCCACACACACACACAAATCACTGACAATCACAGTCAGCCGCCAAGCTTCTGGCAGCCATAAAAAACGCTACTTTCGCGCGCGCGAAAAAAAACAGATGGGAATAGCCGGCCCATGGACCATGGACCATGGCGCGTGGCCCGTGGCCCGTGGCTTGTGTGTCCTGCATCCTGCATCCAGGCGGGAGGTGTTACTGTTGTGGCCGCGAAAAAAAAAACAGGAGCAGCAAAAGAATTGACAGAGGCCCCTCCGGTCCGTTTGACTATGGAATTTTTTGGTTCTTTGTTGTGCTCTTCCATTTTTTTTCCGCCCCGCCAACATTCGCCATTCGCCGGACGATGCCAGGACGATGCCTGGCAATGCAATCAAGTGGATGATTGGTGGCCAGACTGTGGGACGTGCGGCTGGATGCGTTGTTTGCTCTGAGGCGGGTGCAAGCTGCAACACCCAGCACCCAGGCACAGTCGAGTAGCAGGACCCAGGAGCCAGGACCAGGCCTAAAAGGATTAAGGCGATCTGTGTGCAATCCGCGCAATTATCCCCGCATGATGCACAGGACACCCACTGACTCCGCAATTAGTTGCATCACTCAACACTTTTCTTTCTCTTTTTTTTGGGCTCTATTTTTTGTTGTTGACTTTTAGCTACATATGGCGGCAGCCCAGCCCATCCAGCACCACCCCCTCCCCCCCGTCGGTGATGCCACTTTGCATTCTCGTTATCGTTTTTGCATTTGCCTTTCGGCTTTTGTGTTGTGTGCCTCTCTCTCTCTGCCTCTCTGTACAACGCTGCGTATACGTGGCGCCATCATTTCGCTGTTGATTCATGAATGGAGTGGCGTGGCATGGAGTGGAGTGCATGGAGCGAGTGCAGTTTTTCGGGTTCTGCTGCTGCTGCTCTTCTTCCACGTGTCCATGGTCCATTCCATGAAGTGGACGACACTTAAGTGGCCTCCAAATTGGATTCACACTTCACCCATTAAGTGGTGCCCCCTGTCTCTGGCTCTGGGTTGCTGGATGCTGTTTTTGATGCAGCTTTGTCGCTGCGGAAATTGTCTATTTAGAGGTTGCTGCTTTGGTGCTTTGGTGAAGGACACTGTCAGAAACAAAGTTCCAGTTAACAGTCTGGCCGGAAGACTGCCACTGGAGGGAGACTGGGGTTCTGTGGCTGCTCTGGCGCCTTCTCTCTGGGACATCGAGTGCACAACTGTTGAGCGAGGCAGCTTCTTCGTGGCAGTTGTAGTCGTCCTTCTTCTCTCTCACTCTGACCACATTCGAGGCAACATCCCCCTCTCTGTGTGGAAGCATAGTTTTGGCTGCCACTTGTTGGCTTTTAAATTGAAATGCCAATGCTGTGAATGCTCCTGCCATGCTGCTCCTCCTCCTGCTGCTCCTTCTACTCCAGTTTCCACTCTGTGTATTCCATGTCATCATTTGCTCTTTTTCATGGCTAAAAAATCCCTCACTCCCCCCCTACACCCCCTACACCATTCATTGTAAATTCAACTAAATCCATGAATAAAATGTTTACTCCTGTTTTACTCCTGCTCTCCTTCTGTCTGTCTGTCCTGCCATGCCACGTTTTATTGCACATCGTTGTGTAGTTAACAATTGTTGCATGCCAGTCTCTCTCTCTCTCCCTCTCTGTCTTTGTTGCTGTGGCGCATCCTTTGGCTTTCTCTTTCTAACCAAATTGAATTTCCGAATTCAATGAATGAATGAATGGGCGAATGAATTGGTTTAGTTTTTAGTTGTTTAGCCGGTTTGTTTTTCCTCTCTCTCTACCGCTCTCTCCCGCTCTCTCTTGAGTGTTGTGTGTGTTTGTTGCATACTTTTTGGCTGCCGCCTGTTGCATGTCTGCTCCAGTTACCGTTTGTATATATCTATATATGTATATAGTATATATATGTTGTGGCTGTGTGTGGTGGCATTTATACGAGTATTATGCCATCAGTTGAATGCCGCTGCTTGGTCGCCGCCACCCGCCTGTTGCCGCCGCCTGTTGGCTGCTGCTGCTGTTTGTTGTTTGTTGCATCTATTGCTGCCACACAGCTTCTGCTGGTCTCTGGTATTGTTGTTGCTTTTGTCGCTGCTGCAACTGTTGCTGTTATGCTAGATGTTGCTGCTGTTGCACCTGTTTTTGTTGCATCTTTTGCTGCTGCTGTGGCTGCTGCTGCCGTTGTTGGCGCAGCTGCAATTTCAATGTCCTCTATGCCTGCCCCTGCCCCTGCCTTCTGCCTCGCATTACTTGCTGCCTTATTTTTTTTTTGTATATTTTTTGTGGCTCTCGGCAATTGTCTAGGTTATTGTTGCTGCCGCTGCTGCTGCTGTTGCCGGCTGCAGCAGTTTACTTGTGCGGAAATTGCATTTCTCGGCATTTTACATTTCAATAAATTTCGCTCGATGCCCCGTACCCCCGCCAGTCCCTGCCTCTGCTGCCGCTTTGCTTCTCGTTTCTGCTTCTTTTTTTTTATGTCGCTATTTGGCCAGAACTTTATTTATATTAAAAACATTTTTATATATACTTTTTTCTGGTTCCCTTTTTTTTCTCCTCTTTTTTTTGTTGCTTAGAATATTTATTTGACTGCGTTTCTTGGCTGCGTTTTTTTATGGGGCCGTAAATTTGTGGGTTCCTTTTTTTTTGATAGATCAAGGCTTTGGCCAGAAATGATGGTCGTAAAGCCGAACCAGAAATGGAAAATGTGATGAAAACTATTTGCAGCAGTGATAAAACGGCAAATGAATGAATGAAGGATGAATGAGTGGATGTATCCAACTATAAAATCGGGAATATTATTAGATTTTTATTGGTTGAAGTTTCTGAGAATGTTGGGGGTTATATGTAGGAGTCCCATCAAAGCATTAATTGGAGTTACTTTTTTTGGAGGTTCCTACTACAAATAACTTTTTTATAAAGAAAAAAAGAAAGTTACTTTCTAAAGACAGTTGGTGGATGCCCTGAGAATTTAATATTCACACTTAGATTTGAAAATGATAGATTTTTATTGGACTTGCACCAATAGTGGAAATTTAATGGCATATTGTTTCACTGATATTTTAACATTAATTAATAGTTATTTTTTTTAAATATAATTTATATTTAAAATAAATATATTTATATTTTAATGAAATATGTTTCTGTTTAGACCTTAACATAAAAGCCTAGCAGCCACTTGCGAGTAGAAGTTGAATTCATACTATTCAGAATTTTACTATGAGGGATGGGGACAATTTGTATTCTATTCCCATCGCTAGACCCACGGAACGGGTGCATCGGTACTGCGAGTGGCCAACTGATTGCATGCAAGTATTTTTGGTCTTAGGGTCTTAATTGCTTACTGCACTTGACTTTTGGGATGTCGTGTGTGTTAATGCACCCTAGCAGTCATAAATTCTCTATTTTATGTATGTTTTTTACTTAAAATAGATTGGTTTTGTGTTTATCCCCGTGAATGTGTAAAGACTCTTGTTCTTTAAGTACAATTTTAAGTACAAAATTAAATTAATTATTTTTGTTTTTTTTTAAATATGTATATTTCTCTGCAATTTTTCTCGGACTCTTCGAATAGATCGATCGATACGTTCCTCCTGCCTTTTATTCAACTTTTGTGTTCTTTAGGGAACATCTGATATCCCTCTGGGCTTTAGGGATATTGCCTGAGTCCTGCCTATTTCATAACATTCCAAGAAGTATACGTTTCTTATTTCCAACCCAAAAGAGAAAGCCATCCAAATGGATTGAAACATTAATCAATATGTCTTCGTAGCCCCCACTGCAGACACCACAAATTTATAGATTTCCTGTCATAATTGAAGCCCAATCAAGTCCAAAAAATGCACCCAATAAAACCTTCAAAAGATAACTGTTTTGCTACCCCCAAAAAGCGGGCAAAGGCAACCCGTCAATCGGCACGACCGACACCTGCAATTAGCAATTGGCAATAGGAGTAACAGAGTAACGGAGGGCTATGCTATGGTCTCTCCAACATAAGCACTTAGCACATCAATTATGGCAACTTTAGTCGGGTACTGCCCTGCCCTGCCCCGCCCTGCCCTACCCCGCCTACGAACTGCCCAAATTCATGGCAATTTCCTTTCCACCAATTGCACGGCTGCACTTGCCATTCGAAAAGCCCCAAACCTGAACCTGAACAAACATGCAATCAAATGCAATTGAAACGAGGAACTGCTGCAAAAGAAACAAACATTTTCGTGTTTCGTGTTTCGTTTTTTGGCCGAAAACTGTGCGGCCAGCCAATCAGAATGCATGCGGGCCCGAAAAATGCATACGAAAGCGCATTAGAGCGGGACAACGATAGCACGAACACACACACACATGTGCTTCAATGTGTGTGTGTATGCGAGAGGGGGGCATGCACCCACGCCAAAAAAAGAAAAGTGTAGAGACATGCAACAACAAGATGACGGCCGGGCCGAATCGAGACGAAACGACGAGCCGAATGAGGCAATCGAATTTGTACTGCTGCCTCCTCTAATTTGTGGCGCCTCAAAACGAAGGCAGAAACCGACGACAGCCGCCACCGACTCTATGCCCAATTGCCAATTGACTGGAAAATGGTTCGAGGTACACAAACGGATACTCTAAGAAGGATAGGTACATAGATACATGTGAGAGGTAGCCACAAAACAGTGCGGCATAAAGGAACAGAAAGCAAAGGAACCGAATCGTCCTGTATTTATAGGAAATAAATCGCATGAAACGTATGAATTTATTGAAAACTACAAAAAATATATACTAAAACCCCCGAGAATCCCCAGGAATCAATTCCTAAAGAATTGCACATGCATGGAACACCCTTTTCTTGCACTTTCTACTGGCATTTGTGGCAATCGGTTCGCTTGCTTTTCGCAATCTGATTTGACGCATCAAATCCTGGAATATTTGATTGACATTTTGGTGCAACTTGGCCGATGCTTCCACATAGGGCACGCCCCACTTTTGAGCCGTGGCCTGGCACTCGCTCAGCGGCACCTGCCGCTCCTCCCGCAAATCGCTTTTGTTGCCAACCAACAGAAATGGAACGCTCTCATCCTCCGTTAGGTGCACGACGGTGTCCCTAACTTCCTGGGTGTAGTGAAAGCTTTTCTTGTTTGTGATCGAGAAGACACAGAGGAAGCCATCGGCACGGCGATAATAGCTATCCCTGATCACGACATTGACCTTCTGGCCTGCGGTGTCCAGTATATCGATTTGCACTTCCTCGCCGTCCAGCAGGACGGTCTTCCTGTAGATATCCGCCTTGGTGGCCTCGTACTCATCGTTGTACTCGTTGTACAGGAACCGCAGGGTGAGGGCGGACTTGCCCACGCAACTGCTGCCCAGCATGATGATCCTGTGGAGCGGCACTGCGGCCTTTGGCCGACTCAACGACTCATCGATCGTTGGCTCAGTCATGGGGGAAATAATTTGTTTACTGAAGACTATATTTGACAAGAATTTCACAGAACTAAAACTACAAGCTTTATGTGGCAAACATCTGATCAAAATCGTTATGCCCCAAAGCCACAAAAGACACTCCTCCTACAGGGTGTGTGTGTGTGTGTGTGTGGCGACATATTGATGTTGTCAGTATGTAAATTGCCATATGCGACAAGTTTTCCCCGCAGCTGAACAGCCTTAGATACTACTCCACCCTCTGAACACATTTCTTTTCAGCTCTTTCATTACTATTTTTTTATTTTTGGGGTAGGTTAGGTTTTGCAGGGGGTTGAGGGTTGCTAATGGTTCAGCGGAGGGCAGAGGGGTAAGGGAGAGCCTGTCAACACTGCCGCCGCCTGCTTAGAATTGTCCTACTCATCTGTGTGTATATTTCTCTCTGTGTCTGTGTGTGTGTGTGTGTGTGCTGCGTATGTCCTCGCATTTAGTGCAATTCATTTACATTTCAACGTTGCCTTCCCTGCCCCCGCCCCTCGTGCCTCTTCTGGCCACCGTTCTAGCCGTATTTTTCGGCCCCTAAGCACGCAGAATTGTGGCCAGTTGCATGTTTGTCCACACACACTCCTTAAAATGGGGGGTGGCGCCCACCCCCCGAAAAAAGGGCTAAACTGTACTCCGTTTACCGTTCATTTCCACGCATCGCCCAGCCTTCCTCCTCCTCCTTCTAGTTTGGTCCTTTTCCCTCTGCGCTTTTTTGTGTGTTTTCTTTTTTTTGTGTTTCCTTTGCTGCTGACTTTTGGCTTTTGTTTCTTCTGTTGTCCTTGTACTGCACATTCTGACCAATTTGTTGTTGCGCTCAGGACATGTGACGCCGGCCGGCAATGGCAGCGGCACTGCATACACGAGTACACTCCTGCCACCCACCTGGTTGCATCCCCATGCCCCCAGCCGCCAAGTGGAAGAGTGGAAGTACGTTGACATTAGACATAACTCAAAATGTTATGCAAAATACGATGGCGTGTCGCGGTGGGCGAACTGCAGCCAGAGTAGAAGCAAGCCAGAAATAACCCACAATATGTTGAATTTCTAATTAAAAGTATTTTAAGGCAGGATTTTAAGCAACTAAAACGTAGAGCCACATGGTAGAAATGATAGCTGATCCAGCCAGGAGTACTGGAAGATACCTTTCAATCATACAAGGCTATTGGGATCTATTAAGTGTTAAAATATTCACCAATTGATTCTTTCCCTTCAATCCATAAGAGGTACAATTAATCGCTGAAGCGCTGCAGCGGCTGCATCTAAAATGCCTGACCCCCAGGCAATTAAATTGGATCGACGTGCAGTTAGGAGTATCTAATTACCTGTGAACAGTGCCACCTGTCCACATGGCCCAACACCTTGAGACCTTGCAATCCCCATTCACTATTTATAAAGGCAGGCAAATCGCGGGGCGTATACGTAATATTACGTATGCGCCTTCTGACATTTGGCTGTGGATTATGGCACGCACTAAGCCAAAAAAGAAAAGGAAAAACTTTCTGTTGTTTGTCTTGTGTCGGAAGGGAGCCCCATCGTTATTAAAAAAATTATATCCCTATATACAAGATTTCAATGCAAATAACACCCAACACATCCAACAATAGAGTGCGGGGGAGAGAGAGACACGTTATGTACTGGGAACTCCTCTTCCTCTGTCCACAGTACATAATGTATCATCATTACAGTAATTTGCTTATGTAAACGACTTGACAGCAGGGGCCCAGCAACAGCCCCTGCCACAGCCGCAGACCCCCCCCTCGAAGGAAATTAAAGGATGGGAATTGAATAAAATTCAATGAGGCTGACATAACAGCAACAACAACAACAACAGCCGGCAGCAGAAAAATGCAGCAATTTTTTAATGACTTTTGCACGAACATATCTGTACATACAAGCATGTACTCGTGTGTATGTGATAGATACATAAGGGCCTATCTACCACAGACACACAGACAGCTACAGCTGCCATATGTGCATGTATTTATGTACACAATATGTATGTACATATGTATGTATGTGAGGCATATAATGTGGTACATTAATCGATAATTGCATTTTTTTTCACCCATTCGTTTTTCGTTTCTTTTTACACCCTTTAAACAGGGTATAATGAATTTGGGATCCGATTTTGGCAAGGCAGGACTTAAAGGACTTATATTCAGTAAATTTGGATACTAAAACTCTAAAGAATGGATCATTAAATCACCGAATTTTAATCGGAATTAAATGACTTTCACATCCCCTTTTGGCATCATATTATATATCTCCGCTCCCCCCAATCGATCTTTAAAGAGTATCTTAATCTTCGGTTACCATTCTTATTTTTTTTTGGTTTTTTTTCTGTTGCATTTCTTTCATTTCTTTTGCCACTTTTCATGCGTTTCCTCTCTCTCTCATGGCGCATGCCATTTGCATTTCCACGTGTGTCCCGCCTGTGTGTGTGTTTGTGTGTGTGTGTTTTAAATGAGTTTCCGTTTATAATTGCTTAATTTTTCAATTTTTTTCCCTCTATAGAGCGATGGAGCCATGGAGCGAGGTAACTCCTGACCAAACAAAAATGAATATTAATCATACGCCCCATTGCGGCCCCATTCACAAATTAGTTCAGGCATTTGCTTTAATAGCTAACTTTGATTAAACGCACTTTCGTTTTTGTTTTGCGTTTCACTGTACGTCCATCCGTCCGTCCGTCTGTCTGTTTGTTTGTTTTTTGTTGCCACACACGCACACACACACATACAAACAGTAGGGGCACCGCATCGACCCTAAAACAAACAAACAGATAGATAGACAGACGGACGGAGAGACAGACAGAGAGACAGACAGAGAGACAAACTAACTGACAGTTTGGGCAGACGTAAAGCAAACTTAAACCCAAACCGTAAATGAACTCGAACTCAAACTCAAGCTGAAGCCCAAACCCGAACCCGAATCCTAACCCATGACATGTCACGTTGCGTTGCCTTGAAGGCAGAAGAACCCACTCTCTCTCTCTCTCTGGCATACCCACACTCGCGTGTGTGTGTGTGTGTGTGTGTGTGGGTCGTAGGGGACCTGGGGTCTGGAGCTGACGACATGCACTCCTATGCATACAAATATTTAAGTTAGAGCCGCTAAAAAAATTCTATTTAGCATACATTCAGGCACTGGCGCTGTCTCTGGCTCTGCCTGGCATAATGTGCTGCAACGCAACGCGTCAGACAGTTGCAACGAGGGGTGGCAAACTTCAGAGACGGAAGCCACGATACCCTGGAAATATGATCGCTATCAGAGGATTACTTTCTTTGCTAAATGCGAGATCGAATAGATTCTGGGCAAGCTAAAGCCTCACTTTTGGAGGAGTAAACTTATTGATACTTTTCTGGAAATTTCTGGAAGGAACTCGGTTATTGCCAAGTATACTTTCTTAATCGAACATACCCTTATCTTAAGGTCTAAAATGCTGGGCACCAACGGAGACAGACCGAGACGACCCAGAGCCTGAATCAGAACGAACCTGCAACAGCATTGAAATCCCGCCTTGCGGCCAACGTCGTCGTCGTCATCTTCATACGCAATGTGTGTCGCCCAACCACAGGCACAGGGCGGCACAGCACATGGATAGGATGCACCTATACCAGCACACAGTGCACAGACCAGAGATAGAGATGGGGCAGACACTGCATTGTGCGTGCGTTGCGTGCGTGGCATTGTGTGTGGCTTGCAACCCCTGCAGGCCAGGCAGCATATAGCAGATGCGTATGTAGGGTTTCCTTGCGGGAAAGAGCATTGGCGAGTAGGAGTATTCACTTGGCCAGAACGCGATTCAGCGATACTCGATTGGAAGAGACAAATCACAGAGCGATCAAACAAATATCAAAGATCCCTGAACCCTTGGGAATCCTTGAGGATTTATTTGAGACGATGGTTCAGCTTATAAATGTTTAGTATGTGACATGAACTAGAATGATTTGATGAGGTAACATAAACCATGGCTTGGTTTAATTACTCCCCTAAAACTTGGTATGGATTGTCTTCCCCCAAGAGTATTTAAGTTTCGAGTGAAACATTCTTAATTTTCCCTCCATTTTTTAGCCATGCATGTGTCTGTGTGTCTGGTGGACTGGTTGCATTTTAAAGTTTGAGTTTCCGCAAGTCCCGTGCGTGCATTCACCTCGCTCTTTTTTCGCCGTTTTTTCGGTGCGTGTGGCAACTTGCGGTACATGCGGTGCGGTGCGGCAAGGTGCGATGGCAACCCCCGAAGCGCTGACGCAACGGCGACAACGGCTACGGCTACGGCAACGACAACGACGACCCTGTTTATTTGAGCGCTTAAAAAAGCGGAGCTGCAACAACAGCAACTGCAGTTGCAACTGCCACTGCCTCTGCACTGCACTGCCACTGCAACTGCAACGGCAACGGTAACTGGGAAAGCAATGCAATTTTTACACGGTAAAAGTTTGAACATGCCGCTCCACTTTCGCGCCGGAATGAGCAGCTGCAGCTGCAGTCCGTTCTCCCCATGTGCTGCTGTTGCTGCCGCCTCTGCTGCCCCATTTCCACTTCAGCCCCAAAGTTGCAGCTGCACGCACCGTACGCACGCACTTGTGCGCAATCAGGACGATGAGGCAGCCGTGGCAGCAGCAGCGACAAGGACATCCCCGCACACACTAGTTAGCTGCGGCGCTAGAATTTCTCTCATTTGTTTTTGTTTTTTCCCCAACTTCCGGTTCCAAATGCATTTTTTTTTTATTTTCGGGCTTGTGCAGAAATGCACTAAAAATGCCACAAAATGCAGTTGCAATTCCCTGCAAGTCCTCTGCCACACCCTCTGTCTTCCGGGCATAATTTGGTTTATGTGTGTTTTGGGATACCTTTTAGTGGCTTAAGGGATATCCAGTCTAGCGCCTGGCACACATTGAGACTCAATCTTTACTGCTAAGCAGCTCTGTGAAAGAGTGAAACATTGTTTTCTTTATTCTAGCTATAATATTGATGCGATCGCAATGAGATTCAGGAATCTTGTAGATATCTAGATCCCTAATGATTCTGCATTCCTGGGGATAGCCAGAGGTATCCCCTAGTCGTTCTATTGGCCTATTCTTGTTGTGTTTTTTCCCCGTTTTGCTTCTTTTAATTCGCATTTCGTGTGAGTTGACGCGTAGCCTTTTGCCATATGCGCAAAACTTTTGCTTTTGAGGCACGCATGCCTGGCCATTGAAGTGGGCGGGGCTGCCGGCTCCAGGCTGGGGCGGCAAGCGACCGACCACCTGCATTTTGCATTAAATTGCATAACTTTTGTGGCAATTAGACGTTGGCTATGCCAACGAAGACGAAGGATATGCCTGAGGAAATGCTAGGAAATTCAGCTGCGCTGCAATGCAAACACACAAATCTATCAATTTTCCATTGCTGCACCACGCGAAGTAAGGAGAACAGTAAGAACTCCACATCCATGACAATTACGCATACGCAGTGTGGGCCCTTCCTAAGTATAGAGTACAACTCAGGGTTTGCCTATTGCCTTGGATTTTTTCCTATACTTATACTACTTTTTTCTTCTATATTTTTTCTTGCATTTTGCATTGCATTTCAATTAAGTAATTTCTGTCTGCACAAATTCCCAGGCAAAAAAAAAGCCAATCCAAACGAATGGAAATGTGATGGCAAAATTGTTAGAAATAATTGCCACCACAGCAGTAATTATAGTCTATATATAGAGGGTTAATAATTGTGTAATCCAAAACAAACTGTTCAAGAATTTTATATTAATTTTGTATCTTTGCATTCATTTTATCTTTTGGGGCAGGCTTAGAACGTGTTGCTGAGGAATTTATGGGTCGCAGGAAATGGAAAAATTATCAAGAGCAAGCGACGCGCAGCCAACTGAATATCGAGGAGCAACAGCCAATAGCTACAGCCGGTTCCGACGAGGACGAGGAACCGTCATACCGCAACAACCACAACAAAAGCAACAGCAACAGAAACCACTGTAAACCAGAGAACAACCACCACAACCACCGTTTAGAGCAGCAGTTTGAGGAGGATTTTGGTGAGTTTCGGTTGGAAAGGATCTTCCCTCAGTCAGAGTTCGCTAAAGTATCTCTATTTTAGAGAACCAAACATCACACGATTCATCACGTACAGCAACACCCATAAATATACCATCACCACCGCCAGAACCCAACGATTGGAGACCGTCGGACAAGTGCAATTTCTGTGTTAACGGTCGCCTGCTAACGGTGAACGCCCAGGGCCAATTGGTGGCCGAAACGGTGGCACCCACAACCACAATCCACAGCAGCAGTACTAGCAGTAAAAGCCACATATACCACAACGGTCAAGTGAGTGTATGGCAGTCTGTTCTATACTCTAAGAGGCTAACAAATTAACCTTAAACTTATTCCAAGCAGCACGACAGTGACAGCAATTCGAGCGCATCGCTGCACCAGTCTGGGGCACGCAACATTGCTACTGCTGCTGCAGCAAGTGCAACACCACCAACAGCAACCGGCAGCGGCACCGGCACGAGCACCGGCACCGGCAACTCCCTGGAACTGTACAAGCTGCTTACCCAACGGGCAGCCAAAATGACATCAATGGACTCGATGGCCGCACAGCTGGCCCAGTTCTCACTGCTGGCGGCTGACTTCAATCTGATGAACTCCCTGGCCAGCCAACAGCAACAGCAGCAGCAGCAACAGCAACAGCAACATCCGCAACACAACTCGGTAACACCAACTACCTCAGAACTGCTATCGGCAGCCGCCATCAGTCCCGCACTCAAAGATACACCCAGTCCCAGTGCCGATGCCCCGCTCGATCTTAGCAGCAAGCCATCGCCAAATTCATCGATTAGCGGCGATGTAAAGTCCATCAGGTGAGTGCCCCTTACCCTCCTGTACCATGAAATATATAATAAAAAAAAAACCTATATATAAGCATGTACTGGAACATAAATCTGGCAATCTCTGCGCAAACGCCAAAAAATATTTAACAACAAAAAATTCGCCCCAAACACAATACATAAAAAACAAAAAAAAAAATGCATGTAAAACGAAAAAACTGAAAAAAAAAAGGTGGAAATTAATATTTATGCAAAGCCGTAAGACGAATGGGGAATACCCTAATTTAAAGAAGAGAAGGCACTAATTTTAAGGGACGAAAAGACTGAAGAACTAAAGATCTTATACAGATCTTTATAGATACATATGTACATATGTATATTCCCTTGCCAAGTCAACCAATAACCCCGCTCTTTGGAGAGGGTATCTATAATATTCACAAAAAAGAAGCAAACACACACTCACACACACAAAAAAGAGGAAAAGAGGAAAAACACCGAATCGTGTGGCAGACAATACATGAGATAATTGCACTTTGGGCGCCTGCTGGCCCGCCGCCTCTGACACTGCACTTATTGTAGCATACTTAACGGGGCACCCCACCCAGACCCCAACCCCCTGCTCGTCCGTCCACACATGTGGCAGGGCAGGCTCATGCTGATGTGTGGCTGCAGCAGCCGAAGCTTTATTGTTATATGCCTATGTAAAAATTGTGCAATTATACAACTGTGTGTCGCTCTCTCTCACTCTCTCTGCGTTTCTGTCTCTGTGTGCTTTATGAAACGATGCCGAAAATTACACATACGCCTCATGGCACATCGCATTGGACCCCCCGCTTAATTACCAGGCGTTAGGCAGGTGGGCGGTGGGTAAGCCGCATAAATTTGCATCAAATTTCCCAAAAAAAAAAAAACGAACGAAGAATACAGAAAATTTATGTATTCCGTTTTTTGTGCGTTTTTTGTGCCTTGTGGCTGCATCTTAACTCCTTGAGCTCTTCCGCAATCTTTTTTCAATTCGCTCTCCTTTTTTGCTTACTTTTTTTTGGTCCTGCCATTTTTTTAATTACTCTAAAATGTTCAGGAGCACCTTTTATTATTACTTTGGGCCTGGAAGGGGGAACGGGCAGAGGAGTGCCAAGGAGTGTGTGTGTTTGGGGCATACAACTTCAGACGAGACGACAGATCCCCCTTGTTAGCGCCTGGGAAGCCCAGGCGTCGTGTGCATAATTTTCCAGCACTTTCCACGATTTTTGTCATTACTCTTTTCTTTTTTTTTTTTTGGTTGCGAATTTTTGTCGCTTGCTTTTTTGTGTGTGTGTGTGTGTGCGATGCAGCGGCGACTGTGGCAACGACGACTGCGGTGGTCGGTGGGCGATGGGCGGTAACGGTGGCTGCCACTTGAGCCGCAAAAGCACCAGTCCTTGTCTATTGTCTAAAGCATGGCCAAGTGTTTGTTAGCAGCCGCCGCCATAGTCGTCGTCGCCGCCATGCACCATCTCGTACACCTATTTTAATTGTCATACACAAAAAAAAAAGCAAACGTACACAAAAAAAAAATGTCGAAAAAATGTACAAAAAAGCATAGAATATATAGGAGAAAAGGAAGTGTTTGCGGTTACAGTGGGGGGAGGAAAGTACAGATAACGAAAGAATAGACATAAGAGCAATGTTAGAGTTTCAGTTGAAGGACAAAAGCTTCGACAATGATCGATTCATTGATATGTAGAGTACCACCCCCCCCCCCCCCCCTCCAATTGATGGATGCATGTCCTGGTTGCCTTGCGGCTTATTCATGAATGAATTTCCTTATTTCTGAGTTAATAAAACTGTTTTATGGTTAAAGATCGACCAATAAATAAGCCTTAAATCAGATGACCGTAACTCAACCCCACTGCCTCCTAGGGCACCCCTCTAATGGCCTTATGCCATGCAATACACCCCCTAGGCACCTTCTTAACCGCCCCCTCAACCCCCTCAACCACTTGAAGCACAAAAGCCACTGACGCTGCAATTTTTGGCATTTTTTTCCTCTCTTTTTCGTCAAGCGTTTATTATTACAGATTTTTTTTCTCAGGCTGTCGCTGTCGCTGCCGTTGCTGCTGCTGCTGCAGCCGCTGCCGAGGATGATGAGACGACGTCGCCACTCCAAGTGGAGCGTTGGAAGCGCAGGCAGCAGCAGCAGCAGCGTCGACGTCGACGTCGCCCAGCGCAGCAGACAGAAATGAGTGCATCATATCGATCGCTTTTTTTTTGCACGCTGCGTTTTACTTTTTTCTCTGTGTGTGTGACTGTGTGTGTGTGTGTGGGTGTGTATTTTTTTCATTTTGGTATTTTTCGGTCTTTCTTCTTTGCTACTTTTTTCTATGCACTTTTCGGATGGGGGGGCTGGGCGGAAGGGGGGCTGGCAGAGGGATTGTCGCTGGGTGTATATTCATTATTTTTCGTTTACGAAAAAAATTCTTCCTGAGAGAGAAAGACAGGGAACCCGAAAAAAAGACACCGAATGACAGAAAGAGACAGAGACAGACAGAGACAGAGAGAGACAAGAGAGATTGCGAGAATGTAATAACTGGCATAGAGTGATGACGTCGACTGCGTCGCCGCTGCGTTAACCATTTGGCCCCAAAAACAAAAACCCCCCCAAAATGGTAGAAAGAAACAAAAAAAACGAAAATGAGGGAAATATACAATGCGCTGCAATACGGCAACAAAAAAAAGAGAGCTTAATGCGTGTGCACTGGCCATTGTTATACCATACCATACCTCTTGTTAGGGGCTATAGCAGGAAGAGAGGGAGTTCCAACCTGTGAGACACCCTTTATTATAATTCGACGATCATCTGAGATACATCTTGCAGATGGCAGTGAAGCAGCGTGCTCTCTCTCGAGAGAGAGATAGATAGTAGGACTACTACTTTATAGAAGGATTATAAGATATCTTGGTCACCAAGACTAGATGGATCAGAGCTTATGGCTGAAAATATTGTACCTTATTTGTTCCAAAAGTAAACGGATGTTGCCCTGATATGGAGAAACGTCTTCAAGCCACGAAAAATGGAAATCACTCCTAAGTAATAAATAGTTTGAAAGACAATTCCTTTATAAATCGTTCGTTAATGTTTTAAAGTTGTAATTTTAAAAGTTTCCTGCCAAAAACCTGGGGAAAACGGATTTAATTTGATCGATCTAAGAAACAGTATTTGTAAAACATGTTCAATAACCCCCCTTCAATCTTCATTGATCCCTTGATCCCCCCTTCGAATTAGGTTTAATATATCATACGCCTGCCATAAAAACTGTTGACTCTGCCAGGGTATCTATGGCTTCGATCTCGATGGCAATCTTTTGCTGTGTTGCGTTGTTGTGGTTTTTGCTGCAGTCCGACACTTTTTAACGGTTATCGCCAAACCCCTCTGCCGCTTTTACAGTTATTTATCATTCCCCCTTCCCCGCCCACTCCCGCAAAAACTCATTTACCTTTTTTTTCCTTTTTTGTATATAGTATATTCCACCATTTTTTGTCATTTCAATGACCGCTGCTCGATTCGGTTTAAATGTCTGTTGCTGTTCCTTTTTTCCTTTTCTTTTTTCTTTTATTTGGTGTACAATAATTTTGTGTGCGTGCGTGAATGAACGAGATAGAAACAACAAAAAATAATATACAAAAAATGGAAATGCATATAAGCGTGCAGCAGCAGCAGCAGCACATGGGCAGAGGCGTCAACGCCAGCTGCAACAGCAGCGGCAGCAGAGGTGGACGAAAATTAAAAAAAAGAGAAATGAGTGCATATCTTCCGAAAAAATGCAACTGCCATGAATGTGTGCATGGCTGTGCTTGTGTATGGGTTGATGTATGCATAAGCATACGTGTGTGTGTGTGTGTGTGTGATGGGTGATGGGTTACCAGGGGGTACGGCTGACAGGGTGCTGGGGGGTGTTGGGTGGCCTGCGCACGCATCAAGTGTAGGCCGAGGCCTGGGACCGGGACCGGAGGGCCACTGCATTGGCAACAAAAACCAACATGCAATTGCATTCATTCCGAAACACACACACACACACGCACACATACAGAGGCAGCACACACGCACACACACATGCACTTAATGCATTTTTAACAAAATTGCATTCGACGTTGTCAACACACACACACACACTCATAGGCCACACATACATTGGAGGAAAAAAAAGAAGAGAACCGAAAGAAGGGTAAAGGTCTTGTCGAAGATTTCAATACTCTTTTGGGCCGCTTGGCTCCTCCTTTTCCTGAAGTCCGTGAAAAAGCGAGCAACTAGAGAGCGAGACAAACAGAGAACGACGATCCAGCGATCCAGCGATTCAGCCATCCAGCGATTCAGCGATCCAGCGATAGAAGCTTATGAGAGAGTCGCCAACAGCTGTCTAAAGCGGGCGTGGAGTTTTGGCTCGTCAGCGTCGTACGATTTTTCCTCATATCGGCGTAGAGAGTGAGCAGGGGGGTGCTAATATTCCCAGGTGCTAATATATATCTTCACTGCAAGGCAAAGATATGACTAAAGTCATATTACCCTCCGCAAAGAGTATACAAAGAAGCGAAAAAAACCCACTATGGGGGGACAGAGTACGGCATTGTGCGCTCTCGTTGGAGCCAGCGGCAGCGACTTCCTACTACAAAAAAACCCACCACCCTAGCCCCAATCCTCACCCCCGTACCCTTAACCATTAACCTCACATTCCATTCCTCCAGTCAAATGCCAAACATTGCCCCTTTCCCGCCCCACACCACACCCCAGCACACTCTCGTTCCGCCACTGGCACATTTAGCGGCCGCGTTGCACGCAACAAAATAAAAAGACAGCAGCAACGGCAACAACAAAATATATACAAATAAAAAAAACACCGATAAAAATTCAGAAATCATAATTAATTGACGGAGAGGGAGGAGCTGAATAAAGGTTTTTTTTGGGAAGTGATCACAAATATTGGGCGAGTTTCATAGGTATTTTTGTTGTACGTAGATCCTGCGATACATTCAGGGATCATGATATACAAATTAGAAAAAAACTCTTATTTTCAATATTATAATGATTGAAAATCAAAATTGAATTAAATGCAAGTCCAAAAAATATTTGTATATTAAATTTGTATTTTGTAAGTTAAAAAAAAGGTTTATATTTTCATTCATTCAGTAAAAATCGTACTTCTGTTTCCAGCTTTTAATACTATAATATTATAAATAAATTGTATGCTCCTCTTAATTATTTTTGGTAGTTCATAGACAGTTATCCCTTACATACAATATACAAACCGGATAGATCTCAAAGAATGCCCCCATATTTCATGCCGCGTTTCGGAAACATTCAGTGATGGGCCATCACTGATGGCAGACACCTTTCGCGATCTTTAGCAAAAAAATCAAATTTAAATTTGGTTTAAAATAATATTTTATTCATAAAAATTATAACCAATTTGAATATTTGATGTGGATGGTTATTGGGGGTGTGTGTGGGTGTGCGTGTGTGTGCGTATTTACTCTTAACTGTACATATGTCAGTGTGGGCAGAGCGCATAAAAAGGTGTGTGGGATGAACCGACAAAAATGCAATATTGCGCATAACAGCAACAACAACAGCAGCGAAAGTCGCTGCAGTAAAAATGCATTTCTCTGGTACCGTGCAACATTGCTACAACAACAGCAGCAAAAAGTATTAAAAAAAACCCCACACATACGCAACACACACGCACACACACACAGGAACACGTTGAATAAAAAAAAGCAACCCTTTTGCTGCCACAAATTAAAACAAAATGTCAGAAAAATTGCAAACGCCAACGGAAAACGTGAAGATGTGGAAAGAGCAAGGGGGGAAACCGATGCAGGGAATACCCTAACAGAGATAATTTCCATGGAACTAATTGAATATTAAATAAAATATGACACAAATTACTTTTTCCAATGATACTGAAATCAGAAAATTGTGGAAAAATACTACAATATTCTCTATTGTTTTGGGTAAAAGGGTTTTGATAAATATGACGAAGATTTCATGTAAAATTGGTTAGCAAGCGATGGTTTTCTTTTGTAATTTTTAAGATTCGTTTATTTCAAACCAAAATATTTAAAATATAAAAGTTCAGTTAATAAATTCAATTTTAATTTATATATTTTTACTTCGGCTTGTGACATATTTAATGTAGTGAATCGGATCCCATTTAAGGCTCAAAAATATACCATAATATTAAATGATCATGCAGAGCCAACCCTTCTAGAGAAAACATAATTCCCTTTCGAAAGAGTATGTATGTACATAAAAAAAGGAAAAAGGATGCAAAAAAAAAGCCCAGGTTCGGGTTGGGTTTGGGGTATATGAATGTTTTCTTTTTTTTTGGGTGCAAATGAATGCGCTCCACATGCGTGTGCAGCGACAACAAATGCAGGGATATGTTGTACAACAACTGCAACAGGAACAGCAGCAGCCGCAGCAGCAGCCGCAGCCGCAGCAGCAGCGGCGGCCTCGGCAGAGAAACGTGCTGCTGCAGCAGAGCCAGCTGCGGCTGTTGCAGTGGCAAATTGCAATTGAAGTGCAGCCAAAAGGTAAACGACACCAACAAAAAATCCAAACGACATTGAAATGACATTTTTCATTTATTTTTGTGCGCCATCCTTCGCTCCTGCTGCTGCCGCTGCTGCTGCAGTTGCAGGGGCAAATTGGTGGCAGAGACGGGGGCTGGGAAACATCCTCCCAAAGGTTAAGGCCGCCGGGCTTCGGGTTTTGCGCAATTATGCAAATTTTTGTGTATATCTTTCCCTCATACCCCATTTTTTTTTTTTTTGTGGGAAGGATCCCTTTTTTTTTTTGTATGATTTTCTCTCTTTTTTTTTTTGGGGGAAATTATTTTGTGTATGCAAAATGAGCAAAAATGCGAAAAACTGTCGCCATTTAATGATGATGCCCGCCCGCGGTCCAACCCCCTCCCCCTCCCCAACGTCAGCCCACAGACCACAATTTACAAACGGTCAGCCAAGGGCCACGCCTCCACTTGCACCTGCCTCGCCACCAGAACCCAATCCACTCCTGCCACCCCTCTCGTGCGGCAGCCAGCTATCATACAGTTTAACATTCACTGCTGCCACCTGCTGCCGCGTTCTCTGCCACATTTTTCTTCTCCCCTGCTGAAGCATTCTACTGCCTCTGCCCCTGCCTCCGCCTCCGCTGCTGCTGCTGCCTCTGCATCTGCTTCTAGCTGTTTTCCCCGTTTCTGTTTTTTTTTTTGTTTTTGTGTTGTCTGCACAATTTTCAGACATTTTCCAGACGCGGCAAGGACTCCTCCGAAATAAAAATGGGGTAAAAAAGTAAAGTTGTGCTCTGACTTTGCCATCAACTTTTGCCAGGGCCGTCTCCTGTTGTGCCGCAGCGAAGGGCGCCAAAAGAAGCTGTGCGTTCTATCTACCCATCTCTCTCTCTATTTATAGTATATGCATGTATATATGTATATCCTTCTCTGTCTCAGCCGACGACAGTCTGTCGGTGCAATGTCCCCAGCCACCCACGAAAAACAAAAACAAAAAAAGCAGAAAGGGTCTCGAGCTCGTCTCGTTTTCTGGTTGCGCATAAAGAAAAGAAATATTTCGTACGGCTTCTGATGATGTTGTTCTTGTTGTTGTTGTTGTTGTTTCAACACAAAAGTTGCCTTTTCCTGTGGGGGGTGGGGGGTAAGTGGGTGGCACGTGGAGAGGCACAGAGGTGCGCCCCGTCAAGGCAGCGCTTGGCTTGGACTCGCGTTGGCATTAAGTGAAAATGGTTTTGGTGGGTTCTTTTTTTTTTGAAAATTTGCCATTTGCACTACCCTTGGCAAGGGGTATCCCTATTTTGAGAAATGGTTGAAAAAGGCTTCCTCCAAGGGTATTTGTATCTTCGGTATCCCCAAAAACCCGTTGATTTATATGTTTTTTCGTTGTGTTTGTTTGCTCTTTCTGTTTCTGTTTGATATTCGTCTAATGAACTTCAAAAACATGTTTGGTCCCTGGCCTCTTACACCCGGAACACCCATTCCTTTTGTCATTCCCAGCTCCTGCCAGACTCCTTTTGGGTTGTCATCTTTTGTCTCTGCTGCTGCTGCTGCACCCGAAAAAAAGGGAACACAAAAAATGATTGTGTGGCAGGGCACATCCTTGCCTTTGCCTTTGACACCCAGGCGTCGTCGTCGTCATCGTCGTCATCCGTGTGTCCTTCTTTCTGCTTCCTTATGGCCTGATGTAGACATTTAAGAAGCACTCATTGTCAGTCCTTCCACACTCTCTGTCTCTTTGTCTGTGTGTGTGTACGAGTGTGTGTGTCTATGCCAAAAAAAAGGGAGAACTTTCTAAGCCAGGCGAAGAAAAAAGAGGCGGGAAGTGGCTCTCAGGTCCTTTGATGGTGCTGCCAAAAAATGTTACCCTCGAACCCCAAAAGCCATTGTTGAAAATTTCTGGAAGATAAAGGATGATTGACTTCCAGGATCAAGCTTGGGTTGGGATGAAATGGTGTGGGGATACCCTCTCATTTAAAATATATATATATAAGGAAAAATACAAATATATATATAAGGAATTTGCACTTTAATCCTTAGCTCTCGCAAAGGTTTAGCTCTTTCTTTTTTCGATCAAGACTAACCCTTGTCCTTGTCCTCTTTTCAGAGCCCTCTCGGACTGTCCCACGCCCACGCCTTCGTCGGGGCGAAGGGCCTACAGCGACGAGGACCTGAACAGGGCCCTGCAGGATGTGATGGAACCCCGCAAGGCGACCAGTCAGCACCGCTCCAGCCTGATAAACAAGCTGGCGCACCTCGAGCAGGACGAGCCGGATGAGCCGGAGGACTCGGCCGACGAGGCTGAGGTGGACAGCAACGCCTCCACCCCGGCCCCGGCCTATCCGGAGTTTGACCAACGCATCGCGGCCACGGCCCAGCTCCGCAAACTGAGCAGCCACCTGTCCGAGCACAATGGCAGCGAGGATCTGGGCGAGGATCTGGAGAGCGGGGGGCAACACTCGCCGAAGCTGTCCAGGATCCCAGGGCCCGCCAGTGCAGTGGCGCCCGGCGGCCTGCCGAATCCCATCGATGCCAATGTCCTGCTGCACACGCTCATGCTGGCACATGGCATCGGTGTGATGCCCAAGCTGGACGAGACCCAAACGGTGGGGGACCTGATCAAGGGCCTGCTGGTGGCCAATACCGGGAGCATAATGAACGAGGCGCTCATCAATCTGCTGGCCGCCAACCAGCAGGAGAGCAGCAACGGCAATGCCGCCAGCCTGCTCCTGCAGCAGCATCAGCATCAGCAGCACCAGCAGCAATTGAATGCCTTTCATCATCGCCTACCAAAGTCTGAAACGCCCGAGACGAGCTCCTCCCTGGACCCCAACGAGGCCAGCGAGGATCCCATACTGAAGATTCCGTCCTTCAAGGTCAGCGGGCCACCCAGCATCTCGCCCAGCATCAGCCACAGCCACAACCACCACCAGCAGCAGCATCAGCAGCACCACCATCAGCACTCACACCACCACAACAACCACAGCTCCAGCAGCAACTCCCACGCCCACTCGCACTCCCACGCCCACTCAAACAACAGCAATCGGAACGGGGGAAGAGAGCGCAGTCCGCACTCTGCCTCGCCGATGCTGGCCGCCGCTGTGTCCAACAGCAGCGCCAGTGCCGCCGCTGGACTGCTCTCGGCCTCGCCCACCTCCATCCAGAAGATGATGGCCAGCAACATCCAGCGGCAGATCAACGAGCAGAGCAGCCACGAGGCAGCGGCAGCCGCCGCGGCGGCCACATCCAGCGGCAACCTGCGCAACGGCAGCACTAGCGCCGGCAGCGACTGCAGCAACAATGGGGCAGCGTCCGGCAACAACAGCAGCAGCAGCAGCTACAAGAAGCCCAGCATCTCGGTGGCCAAGATCATTGGCGGCACGGACACCTCCCGCTTTGGGGCATCGCCGAACCTGCTCTCCCAGCACCAGCATCACCATGCACACCTGGCCACCGGCCATCATGCAGCAGCCGCGGCGGCGGCGCACTCGCACCAGGCGCAACTGAGCGCCCAGGAGGCGGCTGCCCTGGCAGCGGGCAAAGGAACGCGACCGAAGCGTGGCAAGTACCGCAACTACGACCGGGACAGCCTGGTGGAGGCCGTCAAGGCGGTGCAGCGTGGCGAGATGTCCGTGCACCGGGCTGGGAGCTACTACGGCGTGCCGCACTCCACGCTGGAGTACAAGGTGAAGGAGCGACACCTGATGAGGCCGCGCAAGCGCGAACCCAAGCCCCAGCCGGACCTGGTCGGTCTGACGGGACCCGCCAACAAAGTGTGTCAGGAGAAGCTGAAGCCCGGCAACCACATCAACCACACGGGCAACCACCACGGCGTCGGCGGATCCAAGCTGAGCAATGCCCTCAAAAGCAACACCTCCTCCCAGGCGGCAGCGGCAGCGGCGGCGGCCGCCGCAGCAGCGGCCTCAGCCACGGCCCCCAATGGCCTCAAGCTGCCGCTTTTCGATGGGGGCGGACCGCCGTTGGCCTTTCAGTCCAATATGTTTTGGCCGCAGCCGAATACCAGCAATGCATACGCACTGCCTGGCCTGGACCTGCACCGCATGGCGGAGGCCATGCGCCAGCAGACTAACCAGACGAATGCCCATGAACTGCCCATGAAGAGCGCCCGGGAGATAGCCGAGCACATGTACGACGGCATCATCCGCAAGAGCCTGCAGTCGTCCGGCGATGGCAATGGAAATAGCAGCGGCAGCGCCAGCAACATCAACGGACACGCTCTGGGCGTGCTCGACCGGCTGCTGGTGAATAAGACGCCCCTGCCGTTCACAAACAATCAGAGCAATGACTACCGGGGGGCCACCTGTTCGAGCGGCGGTGCGGAGCGCATCAAGCGATCGGCCAGTCCGTTGGGCGCCTATGCGGATATCAAGAGGGAGCGTCTGAGTGCGGATAGTGCCAGCAGCGATGAGGAGAGGGATCGGGATCATGATCATTCCAGCAACAACAACAACAACAATAGCGATCTGGCGCACAACAAGAACAAGAGCAGCAACAATAATGGAAACAGCAGCAGCAACAACAACAATGGTAATGGAAGGAGCCGAATGACCTCCAGGGACTCGGATGCCACGGATGCCAGCAGCCTGAAGAGCGATCAGAGCAGATCAGGGCACAGGCACCGGCACAACAAAATGATGGATCTCAATGGGAGCAACAGCAGCAGCAGCCAGAACGATGGCGATGGCGAGGGCGAGACGACCCACTCCCAGATGCCCAGTCCCAATCCCAGTGGCAGTCCCAATCCCAATCCCTGCCTCACTCGCAGTCGCAGTCCTGGCTGCAGCAGCAGCGTCGGCGGCAGCGGCGGAGGCTCCATATTGCACGAGAAGCTGGCCCAGATCAAGGCCGAGCAGCTGGAGCAGCATCAGTTATAGGATCAGTCGATGGCAAGGCCAGCAGCATTCGCTTGGCCGCCGCTGGCCACCCACTACTATAGCTTCTAGATAAGGATCAGCAGGGATCGACCAGGATCAGACAGAGAGTCAGGGAGTCAGGGAGTCCGGGGAGTAAAGCAAACCAAATTAAGCAACATTTTTTATAGTACATAAAAGATTACATATATACAATAGATATATGTATATATACAAAAGCGGGAAACAGAGCCTCCCCCCTGAGATCCGCATAGAAAAACAGCAAGAAACCAACAAACAAAATACAAAACTATACAACTATGGCGCGTTGTGTACGTGTGTATATGTACGTATATTTGTTTCGTTTTTGACAATCGACAAATAGGCATTCTCTTGTACAAAACAAAAAACAAAAACAAAAAAAAACACAACCTTAACAACCTTAAGACCAACAAAAAAAACTGAGCAAGAACCATTTTCATTTTGCATTTTTTTATGACAATTTCTCTTTGGTTGATAGATATATAGTATATATATATTTTTATTGAACAGAAAACTAACAACAACAACAGTCCAATGGGAATACAAAATAAAACAGAAAATCAGAAAACAACCAACAAAGCAGCAAAAACAGCAGACAGTCTGTGTGGCCAGAAATCTCTGGGATAGGATTTTCCAGACATTCCAGACACAAGCAATACAAAATATATAGATCCCAGGGATACTTTGTGCCTCGCACAGACTGCCACGATATAGACCGAATCGAGTACTATAACAGCCAATAACTACATACAGCAGAGACCACATACATAGACAACAACATCTACAATATCCGATCAACAACAACAACAACCAACAGCAATAACAACATAAAAAACAAGAAATAAAATAAAACACACAGAAAACAGAAAACAGTAAGCAAAACTCCAATAGCAAAATTCTAAAATGAACTAAAAACAAAACCAAAATTCCACCACAGCAAACATTCAACATTTTTTCTATAATTTCAAAAAACAAAAAAGACAACAAAACGAAAAAAAAAAAACGGAAATCAATAAACAAAGCTGCCTTCACATTTACAAATTAAATAAATTAGTAACAAATCGTAAACAAACAAAAAGAGAGCGGAGGAACGTTAGGAAAAAGCACACAAAATAAGAAATTCAAGGGAATCCGTAAAAAAAAACCAAAAATCGCAGAACAACCAAAAATTCAAAAATGATTTTACTTTAACTCAAAATTGAAAGCCCACTAAAAATCGTAAAAAAATCAAAGTCCCAAGAAATCAAAAACAAAATTCAAGCCACTGAAAACCAAACAAAATTGAGGTCCCCAAAATATACATAAAATCAAAATGGATAACAATTTTACACCAAAATTAAACATCATTGAACATAAAAAAAATATACATACATATATACAATACCAATTTCGAATTCCAAATTAAAAAATCCCCAAGAAAAAATCCCCCTAAAAATGATCTTTCAAACCCACACTTCCACTATATTGAACACTAAATTTAGAGAAAAATTTAAATGTTTCAATGTTTACATAAGAAAGAAATATTAACCAACAAAAATTATCTGTGTTTAGGCTTTAAAAAACAAAAAAAAACTTAACAAAAACAAGAATTTCGGCTTAAAAATACATTTCAAGTACTTGTAAAAAAAAATTAAACAAAAAATCATAAATATATAAAGACTTTATATATGTATAACTATATATAATGCTTATATATTTCTATGACATATATATTTGTATATTTATGTATGTGTGTGTCTTCATCACTACGCGTATACCTCAAACCAAACAAAAACAAAAACAAAAACATGATCATTTTGAGCAACTGAAATACTATATATTTAAATGTACTTATACACTCTACACACACTCTTTTACTGGAGATCCCCTAGACATACCTCCTACATATTTACACAGATCCAGATCCAAATCCAGATTCCCCCTTTGGCCAATCCAATCCCCCTTTCGATATGTGTATTTTGCTTTCGTTTCGACTCTGAAATTCTATCCTAACTAAATGTCTGCGTAAATAAAAGTAAATAAAAAAAGAAAGAAAAAAATCATATATAAATGTACCTAAGGAAAACCGAAAAACATATTTTGTGTGCTAGCTAGTAAGTGTCAAAAGAAAAACCATACAAAAATTATACACCATATATTTAAAGCAAATGAAAAGTGGAAAGGCGGAAAAGCGGAAAAGAAGAGAGGAGTGGTAAATGTCGGTAATATTGTGAACATGTTTAGTGAATTATTATAAAACTTAAATGAAGGAAACTTATGGAAAATAGGGGAAAAAACAATATATTTAAACAAGAAATGGAAAAAAGTAAGCTTCTGTTAGGCGATCTTTCTCACCGATGCTTTTCGAAAAGAAACCGATAGGAATCATCTCACCGACGGAAAGTCTTTTCAAACTAAAATGAAAACATTTCCTATTTAATCGGTTTCTATCATCGATGGCAGAGAACCATTCTCATGGAATCAACCGAATCAACCTAATGAGAAATGAGAATGGCCACTTTCCGCATCCATGGAAAGGATAAGGTGGAAAAGCGGCTTTAACAAAAATATATATCAAAATTATATTATAATTTCCACCAAAAATATTCCAAATTTAAACATTTGATGTGCATAAATGTTGTGGTTTAGTATCCAAAAGAAAATTAATCATAAGGACAAAAAATATTATTGAAATTCTGCATTTGGTGTAAATGAAAACAAAAAACAAAATGAAAAACTGAAAGAAAAAAAACAACTAGTAAATTCTCTGAAAATCAAAAACTTTTTATTATATAATGAAAAAGGAAAAGGAGAGGCGAGGAAAGGAAAGGAAAAGAAAGCGAAGGAAAAATAAATCAAAAGTATTTATTGCTAATTTAATTATATTTGAAGTATACATACATATTTATTATATATACAATACATATATATTAGACACACTATCTGTGATTAATAATCCAAAATTTTGAAGAGCATTTTCTGAAAATCATGTTGGAAAAGGAAAGGAGAAATGAATAATGGATATAAAAACACACACACACCAAACACACACATATAAGACCCCCATTGTAGAACAGATCGGATACAAAACCCAAGCAAACACAAAATAAAACCAAGCTTACAAAAGCACCAGGCAGGAGAGTCTACTGTACTCAGAAGAGCTCCTAAAAGCTACATCACTAAAACAGAAAACAACCCGAAACAACCGAAAACAGAGAACGGCACGGAACGGATCGAACCGAACCGCTTCAAAGCTTATACAGTTGTATATATATTTTGGAATAATGTTTACTCAAAAACTAAAAATAAAAAAAAAGGGAAAAATAATACTGCGAAACCAGCAACAAATATCCAGTTTAACTCAAAATTAATAAAAGATAAAGTCATAAATATATGAGGGAAATCTTTTATAAAGCAAAATTATACAAAAGATGAAGAAATGATGAGGAAAATGGAAATATTTCAAACTATAAAATCCAAAACATTTATTTTCTTGGTAGAAAAGAAGAATGTTATGTGAAAAAATTCAGTGTAAACAAAAATCAAACTTAAAATAATAAACAAAATGATAAAGTGCAATTATACGGTTTATATAAGCAAATTTAAGAAGCGAACGTTAAAAAATATATTATAAAAAAGAAAAAACCACAAGCCTAATAAGGAATACATTTAAAAACCAATTTCGAAGCATGTCTAGCTAAAAACAAAATAAAAAACACAATTCAAGAGCAGGTTTTGCTTAGGCGACAAGTTATTAAAAATCAGTTAAAACGAAACCAAAACAAGAAAGTAACAAACAAAGAAAAAGACAGACAAACTACATACATAAAACAGCCGGAAAGTGCAGTGCGTTTTGAAAATTTGATAGGACACAATGTCCAAGTTTTTCCACGGAAACGCACTGTATGTACGAGTACATATGTCTGGCTGTGTTGCCTTTGGTATCACTGTTGGAATCACAACAGCAGCCATAGGCCAACAAAAGTATACTATACCTTACCAAGAACAGCAAGAACCAGCAACAGAAATAGAAACAGAAACAGAACAACAGAAAACAGACAAACATAAGCCGAGTCGAAAGACGTAATGTCAACCTAGTGGTAGGCCCAAAAAACAGAAAACAGAAAACAAAAACTAAAAAACTAAATAAAAACAGTCTAATGTAATTGAGTGACAGCTTGAGAATGTTGAATTGTATAGAATTTTTGCATACCCACCTGCGTTAGGGCGTCGTTGAGGGGGGCGCGTGGCACCTGTCCACAACAGAGCCCCCTCCCCTCCCAACCCCTTGGGCATGCGAAAACGCTCAGGTACGTGTTTTATTTTTCGGAGAGAAAAAAGATTGATTACCCATACACATTACTTATTCTTTGTTTTACTACAACATAATAGTTAATATCTGTATAAAAAAAAGACGAGTAGGAAGAAAACTAAAACCCACTTTAAATTGATATATTAATTTATGAATTGTTTAAAGTGGTTTATAAACAGAGAGAGAGTTAGAGGGAGAGAGTAAAAGAGAGAGAGTTTCTAGCGTGCTTAATGAAATTGCTCACATTTGTGTATAAAATCTAATTTGTTTTAATGCGAATCAAAATTTGCTGAATGTAAGTGCATATACATATATAAATTAGAGCCAATATTGTTTGCGTTTAGTTTAGTTTAGTGCATAAAAGGATTAAGATTAGTTATTATCTAAGCCGTAGGCAAATCGAAATTTCCGCTTATAAACCAATCAAACAACGTTCTTTTGTAATCATTATGATAGTTATTATTATTATTATTATTGATTGTAATATTGTAAGCCTCGATTTATGGTTTGTATATATTAGACAACATTTATTAATGGTACGACTAGGACAAGGAGTATTCCCCCCAACTCCCAGCCTTTTTTTTAAATAATTATAACCCTGTGTTCTTTATTGATTTCTTAAATGGGCAAACATCATTTGAACTATAGTGCAATTGTTTCAAACAAAAACCAAGCAACACCAACAACCAATACTATATTAAACATTAACGATTAATATTATTGAAGAGCTTTCTTTGCCAAAATATGCCAAGATTGTGAATGTATATGGATCGTATGGATCCGAGAATCAAAAATCTTTTTAAGTGCACATATTTACCTTTTTTTGTTTTTAAGACTATCTATGCCTAGGTTTTCCGATTTCTATGCGCACGATTTCAATATGAAAGTAAAAGTACAACAAAAACAAAAACAGACATCACAAAAACTCAAAACTTTTCTTCTTATACGTATTCTCTTTCAACTTGAGCGACACAACATCGTAAACCTGGTACAAAAGAATCAAATAAAATAAAGCAAAGATCATGAAACAATAGCCCAGCCGAGACAACAACCAGCAAAGACATCCACCATACACCCACACCCACACATACAATAGCCCAGTCAAGACAACAACCAAGATCAATAGACCCCAAAAACAAAAAATAATTGAATTAAAAATTGCAAACAAAAAACTACAGCAACAACAATAAATAATTAATTGTTACATTAAAATACAAAACAAAAAGAGAATAAACAACAGAGCAGCCTAAAGTCGATTGTACTTTTCTTTTTTCTACCCACATAGACAGCCACAGCAGAACAGCCGAACAGCAGAACAATTTTATTAAACAATAGTACTACTCTTACTACAAAACTTAAAATAGCCACAGATAAATAGAAATAGCCACAGCAATTAACTTAAAACAGAGACCCGTAACACAGACACAGCCACAGCTACAGGAGATGCAGCTGCAACACACATACAACAACAGTTTTTTCATAGCCACATAATCAATACAATAGCCACATAATTAGAGAAACAGATCAGAGGGATTATATAGATCGAACCGATCGACCGACCATCCCTACAATAGACAAAAGACATATACAAGATACAAACGAAATAGAGGGATTGTATAAATCGAATCCCAGCAATAGACAGCAAAAGACAGCCGCAGAAAAAAGAAAGCAGCACAAGATCGAACTGCAACAAAAGGCCAGCAGATTACAAATTTCATATAAATAAAAAAACAACAACAACAATTTTTATTTCAATTATTAACTCTTAAAACTCCACAACAATTACAGTTACAACCATACAACCACAACAACAATAGCCCTAGACAAATATTAACCATAAATAATCAGAAGAAAACCAACAATTTCAAATAGTAATAATAAGTACGAATAAATTGGCAAGCAAAATAAAAACAAAAACAAACAAGAAAACATCTAAAAAAACTAAACTTAAATCTTAGCCAGGCAAAAAGTTTTGAGCAGATTTTTTCATTATTTTTAAAACAAACAAAACTGACATAAGTACAATTTTATAATTCCAAATGTTTGGATAAATTACAGAAGAAAATATTTCTAATTTTTGGAAAATTAAGTTAAAAAAAAAACAACACCCACACACACAGAATTTTGTTTAAAGGAAAACCACAGCCAATAAGCATATGAAAAATATAAGATTTCAATTATAATTAGCAATAGCCCATAAGTGCAGAAAGAAAAACAAACAGTGTATTTAGCATTAAAAACAAAGACAGCAAAGAATATAAAATAGAAGTAACAAAAACTTAAGCAAACTTTAGTTCTGCATTGAAGAAAAAACAATCCAAAATATGTTTAATTTGATAAGTAATTTATACAATTTACATAATGAAATTTCGCATTATTTGATCTACATATATAAATTAGAATTGTAAAACTTTAATTAATATATTTACAGAGAAATTGTTATAAAAGAAAAACCCACACTACACTTTAAGTTTATAATTTTCGTTATTTTCTATTATTTACTTATTATGTTTTAAACGCAACGCAAAAAAAAACGACCGATTTATATATACAATATATATTTACGCATTAAACGTTTATTAATAAAACAAAAACACAATAAAAAAAAAAACAACAATACATATTTTAGTTAAACATTTTACGTTTTTTAATTGATTTTTCTTACCACCACTGGAGGCTTTTATTTGATATTTTAACAAAGTGAAAAAACCAAAACACAATTACAGAATAAATAAGAGAAATATGCTATAGAAAATTAAGGCACAGTCTAACAACTGCAACCAGATATCTTACAGATACCATTATATGCAATAGTTATTAACGAATAGAAAACAATGAAAAACAATTAATTAAACAATAGCCCAAAGTAAGTATTGGCCGTGATTGGGTAGCTAACAAGGCCAATATTTTCTCCATTTTCACATGCAAAAGATCAGCGCAAACCAACCAATTGGCACAAAACAACAACAATCAGAACAACCAACAGAACAACAAACAGAACAAGCAACAACCCAAACCAAAGGCGATTGAAACAGCATTTCTTTCAGTTGATTGAATCGATCATAATTTCGAATATTCAGTTCAGTTTAGTCAGTGGCGTAACTACCATAGGGCAATCCGGGGCAATGCCCCGGGGCCCCGCGATTTTAGGGGCCCCGCGATTTTTGCAGCTTCGCGATCATCAAAAAATCTAAGAGAAATTTATTTCGTTTGCCATCACTTGGACAGTGATGGGTAGTTTATCGACTTTATTGAAAGAAGGAAAAACACACTAAAAATGCAAAATTATTAATCAAAAAAACATTCATGATACAATTTATGGTCCCCTAATGCTATTCTGAAAGTTTGACTAATAAATTAGTCAAATAATTTTTTCTACTAATTCATTAATGAAATTTAATTAATTCGAAACAAAAAGTGAGTCACTAATTCAAATTAGTTAAAATGTTTAGTAATTCATATTTAGAGAGTACCCCCCACCACCAAAAAATGCACTGTGTAGCAAATTTTCTTCTCAAAAATATTTGGCTGGCAATTTCGGCAGCTCTGCACACGTACACACACATATGAATGTACTTGCAAGTTCTCTCTGTGGATGGACATTCGCATAAGAAATATAGGGATGATTTCAAATTTGACTCGCAAGTGTGGCACTAAAATCCGTATGGACTCATTTGTTACCCATTTATATGTCATTAATATCCATATTCAAGGATGATATATATATTTTTTTTTAGCGCATACTACTTTTTTATATATGATCAAATATATCATTGTATAATACAATACACCATACAATGAAATATATATTTGTGAATATATATACATATATCTGCTCAATATATTAGTATATTCTATATTAAACAAAGTTAGCATCTAAAGCATGTACAAAATAACAGTTATTCTGGTATTATAAGGCAAGCGTCTTCAAAAAGGGCCGACTCCAATAATGCTAAAGTGAAGGGTGGCGCGAGCACAAAAATCAAAACAAAGTTGGGAGAGCGAAAATTTCAGTTGTGCGCTCATACACACTTGCAAACACGCAATGTACATGCATGCTCATGAGCACAAATACACTCTCACGACTCGCCGAGTTGCTGATCCACACATGCACAACACGCAAAATAAGCGAGAATACATGTGCACACATACACTCTCACGACCACCGTAGCTGGTGCCCGTTTGTAGCTGGTCTCTGATTGCGTTGCGGACACTTTCCATGTATGAATTGTCATGTCTATATATTGTATGGTTAGTGCTACCGATCACTGCACAAGGAGCATATATTACGCAGTGGATTTGATCATACGCCTTTTTTCGATATATCGTTGAATATTTAAGGTTATCTCACAATCATTGGGTCCCATAAATGTATACCAGTTCGTTTGTCCTAGACTCGACCAAACTTTTATTGACTGAAATCAAAGACATTATTGTCTTTACTGAAATCTATTCTGCTTAATTCGATAATTTGTCTCATGTGAAAATACCTTTACATTTGTAGGAAACTACGAATGACGCGTAACTACCCATCACTGTTTTTGTCGTGTTGTTCAACCTTGTGGGTTGCCATTTTTATAGTACACACCTACAATATGTCAATATTAAATATTATTATGACATAACCTGATTCTGATAAATTATTTCGTGGGGCTGCAGCACATAATGAGTGAACGTCAATATAAAAGTGGTTCTCAGAAAAGAAAACTACAACAACAACATGAAGATGAAAAACTCAAACATCCAAAAATCGATTGCTTTTTTAAAAAAGTAGTAAAATCAGATTTGCAAGATGTTTCAATTTCTCAAGTTGAAGACCAGGATTCAGATTTGACAAGTGCTGAATCTACAACAAATATTCAGGAACAAGCAGATATAAATACAAAAATATCGCAAGATGCAACTTCTAAAAATTTGCTGGATTTCCAAGATCCCTCTGATCACACAATAAACGCAGAGCAGGTAGAAAGCAATGTAATTATAATCTAAAAAATTCTAATCTTATAAAACTTAAAACAGTTGATATTTAAACATAGAAGTAGGTTTTTTATTTTAAGATAATTTATAACAAAATTTTAACTACGTCTTTAATTTTAGTGTCTTGGAAATTCATCTGATCTTGGATACTACGTGGGAAAAAATCTATCAGATAATGATAAAAAGCTTATTTTAAGCTTACGATCAAACAGACCAGATGGTCCGTTTCCTAAAGATCCAGCCCAAAATAATAGGAGCTTTAACGCAAGTTATTACAATATGGTGACAAAATATGGACCTGTTCCTCGCTTATGGTTGTGTTATTCAAAAGTTATTGATGCCGCTTATTGCGAACCATGTTGGCTTTTTTCTAATTTAAAAAATATTTGGTCAAGTGGAATGAGAGATTGGAAGCATCTTTCTACGAGAATTGATGAACATGGTAAAACTACACATCATATTCAAGCTTGTGCAATTTTAGAACTTTGGAAAAAAAATGAGGTCATAGATAGTGCCTGTGAGGAGAAGATAAGATTTGAGGCGTCTTTTTGGAAGATGGTTTTGGAAAGATTATGTGGGATAACTTTATTATTAGCAAAAAATTCTTTGCCATTTCGAGGTCATCAAGTAGGTCTTGAAAATGAATATAATGGAAATTTTCTTTCCCAAGTTAAATTTTTAGCGAATTATGACGATATTATGAAGCAAGTTCTAGAAATGCCTTCAGGTTCTATTCGGTATTTAAGTCCGAAAATTCAAAATGAGATAATAGAATGTCTTTCTCAAAAATTGCTATCAGATGTAACAAAAAATATAAATTCATCTCCATTTTTCTCTATTTTGTTAGATACAACACAAGACATTGCTAAAAAGGATCAGTTAAGTGTCGTAATTAGAACAGCAAATGTCACACGTGATGATAATCAAAGTCCGATAAGTTTTGAAATAAAAGAGACATTTTTGGGTTTTTATCAGTTACAAAGTCAAACAGCTCAAGCTATGGTTGACCAAACGTTAGCGGTATTAGATTCTTTAAATATTTCGCTAAAAAAATGTTATGGGCAAGGATACGATGGTGCCAGTGTCATGAGCGGTGCATATAATGGGGTTAGAGCAAAAATTCAAAACATTCAGCCTAACGCAGAATATAATCATTGCGCTAGTCACAATCTAAACTTGGTTATAAATGATTGTGTGAGCGGATGTCCTCAAATCTCTAATTTCTTTGATATTATTCAAAATATTTACACATTTTTTGGATTGAGTATTAAACGATGGGATTTACTAGCATCATTTACGACAGACTCAGAAATTACACTAAAAAAATTAAATCCCACTCGATGGGCTGGAAGGATTTCATCGATTTCAGCAATTAGATTCCGTTTTTTTGATATTCTGAAAGCACTGGCCAAAATTCAGTTTGAATCTGATAAAGTTAATGAGAGAAATGAAGCTCTAGCTTTAAAAAATAAGATGATGAATTTTGAATTTATTTTTATAACTGTTTTAATGTTCAAAATTTTATCTGAAACTAACTTTGCATCAAAAGTTTTGCAAAAGAAAGATATAGATCTTAACGAAGCCGCAACAGTTTTAGGTAGAGTAAAAAATAACGTTACACACTTGAGGGACTGTTATGAAGAGATAAAAGTTGAAGCAGAAAATTTGGCAAAAGAATGGAAAATTGATCACAAATTTACAAAAAAACGCCAACGGATAATCAAAAAGCATTATGATGAGATAAGTAGAGACCACAGGTTTGATAATACAGAGGAACTGTTTCGAATTAATGTATTTTTATACGCTATAGATCAAGTAACAGGACAGATTGAAAATAGATTTGTAGGGATGAATACTATTTGCAATTATTTTGATTTTCTAAATCCTAAAATGATTATTAACACTAGGACTGAAGATCTTGTAGAAAAATGTAAAAGATTTTACAATAAATATTCAGAAACAATAGAGCCCTCTATTTTAACTGAATATCAACATCTTCTAACTCTTATAAAAAACGACAATCTGAGCAATATGTCAACAAGAGAATTCTTCGAAATGATAATTGAAAAATATGCAGTGCTTGAATCAGATTTTAGCCAGATTTATTTAGCTTTTTTATTGTTGTTCACATTGCCAGTAACTGTAGCAAGTGTTGAAAGGTCTTTTAGTAAGTTAAAGTTAATCAAAAACTACTTAAGATCACAAATGGGTCAAAGTAGACTAAGTAGTCTAGGTCTACTTTCGATTGAATCAAAAGCTGCTTCAAAAATGGATTTAACTGCAGTAGTAAACGAGTTCGCAAATAAGAAAGCAAGAAAGCGAAACTTTTAAAGCTGAAAGAAGAATTTTATTGAAGAATTATTATCTTATCTTTATATTTATACTCTTAAACTTTTGTATTAATAACTTAGGGAAACTTACTTTGTAAAGAAGGCTTTAAACCTTCTCTAGATCAAAATATTTATATAAATATTGTTTACGACTAGAAAACCAAATAAATGTTTTGAAAGAAAGCAGGAGTAATTTATTTTGATGCTAGGAACTATTTTTCAATTATGATTTAATTTAATTTCCTTAGAGGGGCCCCGAAGATTGGCTTGCCCCGGGGCCCCGAGCTCTCTTGTTACGCCACTGAGTTTAGTTGACTCTCAAGACTTTCGAAAAATGTTTTGGCGTAAACCCAAAATCAATGAATAAAGGAAGTAACTACCACGGACGAGCCAAAGGAATCGTATATCTAAACTCAAAACAGCTTCAGGGACCAACTAAAAAAAGAAAAGAGAAATGATTTAAAACAAAACAACCAATGAAGAAAGATTAATTTAAACGAAAAATTAATAAAGAACAACTGGTAAATTATACTAAAATGTAAAGACAAGGCAGAAAAAAAAACGAAACTAAAATTAAAGTAAATTTAACATTTTCAGGCATATCTAAATAAAAACAAAGAAAAATTACAACAAAAAACATTCAAAATTATGGAAAAAATTCATATGTATGTACATATATAGAAAGGAACCCCCCAAACCACCCTTTGGTAAGCCATATACATCTTATATATGATATATTTAAGCGTGTCAAAAAAAAGAAGCAAAAATTAACCAAAATCAGATAAGTATTTCGGGCAAAATCATTTCGGATGGCAAAAATTCGATATATATGTAAGGCGAAAATGTATACGATGTGCAAGAGAAATTACAACTAAAAGTGGATTAGGTGTATAAGATATACCTAGATATTTGGCTAAAAATATAAAGGAAATTTAACCCGTTCGCTTTGGTGTAACGTTTTGTGTAAATAACGTATGATTTTCTAAAACAAAAAACAGAAAAGGAAAAAAAACATTAATCCATTACAAAATAAAAATAAAAGTAAATTCAAATTAGAACAAATTTTTGTCAACAATTAAAATGACCTAGTAAATGCTAAATTCAAATTTATATAGTACATATGTATTTGTGTACGAGTATATGAATGTATGTATGGCGTGTATTGCATAAGTTCGATGTGAGTATATAATGATTATTATTAATATTATGCTTACCCTATCCTGATTTCCAAGTTATTTTGTTCGTAACAAAAAAAATAAAAAACCAATCTAAAACCCAAAATCAAAAAATACGGAATTTCAAAGCCAATGACGAGAAAAAAACAACAAGAACAAAAAACAACAACAATAAATGTGCTGATGTGCTGAATGCCACAAGAAGAACAAGAACCAGATGGAAACATTTCGATTCCATTCATTTCAAATGTTTAGCTAACGCAATACCAAATAAATCTATGGCAAAATCATTGTAAAAAAGTATAAAAACAACAAGTAATGGGGTGGCAGATGAAAAATTGCCTAAAAGAACAGTTACGATTTGTGTAAATGTGAACATAATGAACATAATGAAAAGATATAGCAGGTATACAATAATGGCCGAATGGAAACCAAAACAAAACTAAAGAAATGAACAACTTACCGCAAGGAGACAAAGCAAATACAAAATACAAAATAAACAAAACACAAATGACACAAAAACAAAACTATTAACTTGTAACGATGTGAACTTGGAGCATACTTTCAGTATTTTTATGAATACTGTCAATAAAAATTAATAAAACATAAGCCGAGACATTGTTTTAATTTCGCCTACTATGTACATATTATGTTAGCCCTGACGGCCCTCAACGGGCCCACGAATAGGCCAGTACATATGACCCTTAGTAATCAGGAGGGGTGGTATGAACCTTTACGGTTACGGAACCTTTACCACCAAACTCCACAGGAGGGGACTCCACCTTGAGGTCTGCCCCTATGTGCTCCTTTAGCCATGGAAGCGCACCCGTCTACAATTTAGGTTTTTTATGCAGAGGGTGATTGCTGGGTGTGTGTTGGTTGCTCCTAGGCGATCCTAGGACATATTTTATGTGGTTGTAGGCTGTCTCCACCGATTTTCCCTTGATGTAAGCATACTGGTTGGTTGGCCTCGGTCACCCTCGTGGAGAGTTCAGCTAGCGGATTTTCGCCAGCCTACTACATATATATTTAACTTCAATTTAGGTTAACAATCGGATATCTCCAAAACCCAACGGATAAGTTGGCTGTTCCCTGGAACACTGAATACTTCAAGGAAATGTTGTTGAAATTCATCACATAAATTTAACTTTGGAGAAGACCAGATGGGATTCAAAATTTAGAATTTTAGAAGTCACATTTTCACAATTTCCAAATTTTCTAAATGTTCTAAGTTTCGAAACCAGTACAAAATTCGAAACGTTTAGCAATGACCAAGAGATTAAAATGCGACCTCAGTCCGGAGCTGACCACCTGCCTGAAGTTGAAGGACAAGGAGCGACCCGACTGTTGCCGGATCCAAGACCCCATTCCGTATGACGCCGAGTGTTTCATGAAGGACATTGGCAAGGAGCTTGGTAAGCTCTCCCGACGCCATCATCGCATGTTCGTCAAACGCCGACGGATCATGGAACTGGCCCTGCCACGCCATCGAAAATGTCGCTACGTCCCCAAGTGCCCGTGTCAGTTCAGCAAAACCATCGAGATTACCCACGCCGATAAGCCGAGCTACACGCGCACGGAGCAGCTGGCTCTGCCCACGGTGCGGCGGCTGCTCGACCGCAGGAGGTTCGCCCGTGCCGGAGGCGACATGATCGCCGAATCGATTTTGAATCGACTGCTCCGCTATAGCTATCTCTCGGTCTACAGTCGTCTGACGAACGTACAGCCGTTAAATAAACCGTAAGTCCCTCCTGGTCCTTTAACAGACCAATTCTGATTCTCATTCTCCTCTCTTCTCCGGCGTAATGTCACTTTTAGAAAGAAGAAGAAGAAGCAAACGAAAAAGGCAAGGCTTCGCCAGAACAGATTCTTCGAACAGTTGGCCACACCGAAGGTGGTGCCGAAACCACCAAAGCCGGTAAGTCCTCCATTTGATAGGTAAAAGACTCCACTTTTAATTACCATCTCTTTCGACCTCACCCCCCGCACAGGAACGAAAATTCAAGGAGATCAGTCAGGGCCGGCTCAAGAGACTGGCGCGGCCTAAGCGCGTCGTGGAGGAGGTCAAGCCCAAATGGGAGCTAACGGACACAATGCGCAATTACAAAGCGACAGCCCGCATCAAGAATATGGCCAGGCCCAATGAGCGCGAGAATGTCCATATTAATGAGAATCCCGAAAAGGTGTCGCCCAATGCACTGACATACAAACGTGGGTAGCCATATAGTATATTTTCTGGCTCTTTTCTGATAATGAAATCTTTTTCAGCGAGTGCCCGCATCAAAGAGATGTCCGAGCCGCTCAACACACACGACGCCAATAAGGCTACGACGGACCTCAAGGATGATCCTTTTGCCATCGCACCAAATGCCCTCAAATACAAGGCAACGTCACGCATCAAGGAGCTGGCCGAGCCGAAGGAGTTCGAGAATACCCACATACGCGAGAATCCGTTCGCCATCTCGCCGGCGGCTCTCAAGGCCAAGGCCACGCCACGTCTCATCGCACTAGCCAAGCCCAAGGGCTCCTAAGGATGGAGGAAAGCAATTTCTTTCAGATTTTTTTGGCCTATCTACGTTTCGCATCGTTTGGATTAAATTTTATTTATATAATGGCTTGATTGGTACAATGACAGGTCACAGGACACCGTAGCCTGTGGCTTGTCCTTAGCCCGGTAGACTTTTTTGCCTCGGCTGTGCCAGCACCGCGCTCCGTCGCACAGTAAAGAGGTTTCGCCGTATAGTGCTTTGGCGTGGCCAGGTTGTCCAGCCTGATCTCCAAGGATTCGTTATCAGCGGGCATCTGCTTCCTGGGCACTGCCAGCAGGTTACTGCGCTGAGTGGCTTTGAAGGGGGATCATACATTTGGTCTCAGTTGTAAGATTATTTCTACCATTGTAGGTCAATGCCCGCTAAGGCACGCCAAACGAACTGTACAGCTTTCTGGCGCATGGCATCCTGCTGTTGACCAATTTCAGCAGACGACCGCTGGGCTGAAAGACCACCATCGGCCAGATGTTATGCCAGGGCTCCCTGGCACTCAGTTTTGTTTGCATAACATATTTGGCCTAATTAGATATTTCTCTTTCCTTTTTTCCATGTGTAATGTTACATTAGGCGGCATCCCTTAGTTAAATGGAGTTCTGTGTCTTCATGCTGCGTCAGTGATCATTGTAAGTGAGCAGGGTGTTATTGGCCCTATCCAAGCTGGAAAAGCGAGAGTTAAAAGAGTGTTAGCAAAGGAGTGAGGTGGATTGCATCTAGGGGTTCCTTACCTGGTCAGACGCTCTTCCTGTATGTGCTCGGCGGACTAGTCATTCTTTTTTTTTTTTGGATTTTTTTCGTCTTGTCACGGCGACTCCTTAAGATGCCCGAACCTGCCAGCGAAATATTGATAATAAATTTTGTCAGGTATGAAAGGGCTTAGGATTATGTACACTAAGATTTCTAAAATGTTGTTTGAAGTGACATCAACGTTTGACATGTCTTTTTTTTTTAATATAGCATTAAACTTAATTATTCTTTTATAATTATGTGTAAGGGAAAATTTGTTTTTTTAACAAAACCTAATGAGAACGATTTCTTCAATGATACCGATTTGAAGAAAATGGTTATAGGTTTGCCTGATATTTTATCCACATGGTTTGATAGCAAATGTTGGAAAGTCTATTTCTTTTTTCCATGTGTATTGTTACTTTTGATTCCAAGTTCCTTTCCTTAATATCGGTTAAATATATTTGGGAATCTGCATCATGTGGCCCATTGTTGTCGTGCCATTACTGTCCGACAATGTCAGCTGGATGTTTCCTGTCAACAGCGACACCAGATCCAACAGATCCTCTGATCACCAGATCCAACGGCAGTGGCTGTGGCACTCAGCTGTTGCTTATCTTTGGCAGATAAGGATGGTCCAGTCGGAATGGAAAAGGATGCCGCCGACTGCTTTGCCTGGCCGAAGTACAGGACGAGCAGCTCGGATTGTCCGCCACGGTATGTACGATATCCGAGATAAGTCTGGCCCTCGTGACGGCGAGCTCCAAGAGTATCTCCCAAATACATACGAAGATAGATACATCCACACATCGCTGGCGAAAACTGCAAAATTGCATAAAAAAATCTCTTTTTCCAACAACCCCAGAAGTGGAGATTGAGGTGCGTTTTTTTTAAAGAAGGGTTGCCCAAAGGCGTAATCCACTGAATTCGAAAAAAATGTAGACATAATATCTCGTTATTGGGGTTGCCAATAAAGCGTATACGCCCACAACAGTTATAACCATGTGAGTGGGTGGTTGCTTCTCTCGCATATCTTTATGCGAATTCTAGCATTTTATTAGTCCTTGCAGCAACTTATTTGCTTAGCTTCTCCAAAATATCGCAATTTATATGCGTCATGGGAAAGGGTAAGGAGGACCAGCTTATATGGCGGTCTTGGAAAGCTATCGAGGGCCGAACCGTTACATGATAAAACCTGGAAAACCTCTCCAGGCTTTCTTCGAAATTCTGTTAGGTACACTTGCAGCCGTAGTCTTGGTCTTGGCCTGGCCTTTGCCAGTAGTTCGTCCGCATGGAAATACTTCGTCGACATATTTGCCACCATGTGCGATACGTCCCATCCTACTGCGGCCAAGCTATTGGCATTTCTTTTGGACATCCTGTTCGCTGGGCAGCCATCGGACACCACGGCCACTAAATTCTCCACCATATTGTGGGCTCTAATAGGGCGTCCAATGATTTTGCCCAATAACGTTGTCCAGGCGACAACTGCTGGACCTTATGACGTCGCATGGGCTGCCAGTCCTGCACTAGTAGAGTCCCCGATGCCTGGCAGGGCTAAAAGGGAGGGCGATCGATCCCTTAATATCGCACCACGTGTTGGGCAGTGGTCCAAGGCCGGCCATTGAGGTAGGCCCCTTGTGGGTATTCGGGGTGGCTGTGGTTTGACACCCAAATATACGCGGGGAGAACCGCTAGGTTGCGGTCGTAGCCGGATGTCGCGACCCATAAATCGGAAGAGGTGTTAGGTACACCTTGCCCCCCTACCTAGGGGGATTGTATGCCCGACAAGTATACTTTTAATTGGTAGTGGGAAATGCCACTATGTACATAGCTATAGCTTCTTATCTTAGGGCGTTAATTCCCTCTTCTCCGTGTTTGCGGTCGTGGGGATGTAAGAGATTGTAAGAGTGATCGTGGGAGTGATCGTAATCTTGAACGTGTTCCACGTCCGACACGTCACCGGCCACAGCACTGCCACTGGCCACACCGTGCTGCGTCAATATGGCGTTGATTTCAGCCAGAAGGTGTTACGCTTGATGCGGCTACTGTGATTGCTCCGGCGCCTTTCCCTGTTTTGCTGCAGCAAAGTTGATGGGCGCCTGCTCCACTTGTTCCTCTTCTGAATCTGGTTCAGTTTTGGATTCCTGTGCCGACAGAGATGGTCAATATGAATGTCCTAAGTTGTAGATTACAGCTATTTACGCGGAGGATGCGACGGTGGGCGTGACCGGCCCAGTGGACGCCACCCCACAGAAGGAGGCGGGTGCCAGAGCGCACCGAGTGCATTACATTGTAGATAACGGCATCCACTTTGAATGTGCCTCATGGCCGCCGCCATGCCGTTATGATCGAGGGGGAAACAGGGATTGAACTTCCAGCGATTGAACTTCTTGTGGAAATAGTTACTGCTGCTACTGTTGCTGCTGGTTGTGCCGACTGCTGCCAGTGACAGCTCCTCCTCCTGTAGCGTAATTTTGCCGTCATGATCTCACTCACCTGCCCTGAGCGAAATATTAATTGCACAACAAACAACAAATAAACTTCAAAAGAAACACACCAATCTATAAATTCTTGGAAAACAACAGCAACGGAGAAAATTCAGTGAGTTTGTACCTAGAGCCAGTGAGTACAAGCCGGTGAGTACAGTGAGTACTGTGAGTACAAGTGAGTACAAGTGAGTACAAGCCGGCTCCTACAAATTTAACAACACTATGCACTTCGACATTGCTTCGGATTTTATGAATTTTTTTGCTTCATCGACTTTTGAGCGACATGGCTTTTTTTTGGCGCCTAGGCTTGGTTGCAAAGCTGTAATGGAAAAAATATCGATATTTTGTTCCAATAAAAGTTGATGCTATTTGTACATAAAAAAAAACTTAGGTCACGCCGGCGTTCTTTTCGGCTTTGGTGGTGTTTTTGTGAGAACGCGATGGGCTGGAGGCGCCAAAAAGTACTGTCTAGTATGCACACTAGAAGTACGAAACGCCTTCAATTCGGCCAGCTGGAGGAGCATCCTGAAGGCCCTGACCAGGAGGGGTATCCCACAGTACCTCATACTGACACTGACAAGCTATTTTACTGACCGGATCCTGCTTCACGACATTGAAGAGGGACCCAGACATCACATCTGTTCCGCAGGGATCTTTTCTAGGGCCGATCCTGTGGAACGTGATGTATGGACGACATCTTGCGGCTCACACTGCCGGAAGGGTGCACGTAGTGGTAGACGCTTCGCCACTAACTGTAGTCCTTGGTACGTGGCGTACCAGGGCACATAGTCGACATCGTGTTTCAGGTACTCCATAAATTCGAAGACACCCGCGTAGTCGACGTAGCCCACACGAGCAAAGTTGAAAAGATCATCGATAATCTGTGGTTGGCGGAGGACAGCGCCACCTGAAGACTATCCAAAAGAGGCTTATCGTAGAGCACTCGATAATAGTTTGCCTGCTTCAGGTTGAGGACGATCCAATCAATAGCCTCCTCCTCGAAGTAAAGTTGCAATATGTCTACGACCTTATGGAGGTACGTTGTGGGCGTAAGGTTTTCGAAGTTGGGCGATAGATTCGTAGCATAGGTTATGGGCACTGTGTACTTCAGATCGGGATCGCTTCCGTCTCCGCGATTTAGGAGAAAACGCTGCTGCTGCACTTGGACAATGTGGTTCTCCCGTGTCGCATTCACAATCAGCATGGGATAGCCCACTTGTACTGTGAAATCGTAGAAAAACTGATCCTGATTGACAGCCGGATAAGTGGGCCAATTATCTCTAAGGTGATCAAACAAATCGTTCGGCCTTGTATTGCCCAAGTGGCTGCCAAAAGAGGAAAGTTAGAGGGACTCCTTCGAGTGTGGTTCACCTGCTGTCTGTCACTTACTGCTGCTTTAGGTAGTTCCGGATGGCTGTATCGAAGTTGTTGGCTCCCATCGCATTGCGCCACATACGGACAATGCTCGCGCCCTTCGCATAGGCAATGCTGCTGAACTTGTAGCCAATCTGTGAAGGCGTTTGTATGCTCGCCTCCGAGCTTGTCATGGGCTGGGTGCTATTCACGGCATCTGTGGCAAATATAAGTTGCATTTGGCGCACCACAAATTGCTCGTCCAACCGATATTCAGGATACAGCTGCATATATAATATATATGGATATCGGTTGCATTAGAACTGGTTGTGTTATAATTTCGTAAAATCTGGTCGCACCTGATGTGCCATGAAGTACTCGTAGTATCGTGCAAAGGCTTTTCACATTTTCCATATTGCTTATGTGGGTGCACGGCTGGGTGTTGGGTTGGGGGCGTCTATAAAGACGTTCATTGCAACATCTTGTACACGCGAACAAACGAGTATTTGCATGATTGTGGGCTCCGGCTCCGGCGGAGTGAGATGTGGAAATGTACAAATGTTGTTGGAACAAAGTTCGACGACGAGTTGTTGTTTTAGCAGCGATTGGGCTTAAAATAAAATTATGTGAGGGAATCTTCGAGCATGTTAAATTATGTGAGGAATTCTTTTAAAGCAAAGCCCTGTTAAACAGTTAGGTTAGGTATTTGGTTGGTATTTTTGACAAAAAGAAAAACTAATTGGTCTGACTTCACTTCTTCTTCTAAAATGTAAACATGTAAACATTATGGGCAATAATATTGTTTAAAATTATTGTGAGTATTTGATAATTAGTTAGTTCAATTAATTAGTTACCCTCACTAGATAACTCGGACGGCCCATCGCAGGCAGAGCCTGAGTGCCGCCGCGAGAAAGCACCAGCGGAGCAAAGGAAGGAAACGGAGGAAACTCAGCCTACGCAGCCTGGCTACGACACACCGATCACCACCGCCACCATGCATCGCAGGCAGAGCCTGAGTGCCGCCGCGAGAAAGCACCAGCGGAGCAAAGGAAGGAAACGGAGGAAACGCAGCCTACGCAGCCTGTCTACGACACACCGATCACCACTCGCCACCATGCTGCCAGGGTGCTCTGGCGTCCCTGGTCGCAGCCAGGAGTGCGTGGCAGCCTGCCCACCCACGAGGACGGCACTTGCTCGGATGAGCCACAACGACTTGGAGAGCCGTCCCAGCTGCTGCCGCCCTCGACTGGAGGTTCAACCTCATCCCAGCTGCTGCCGCCGGTGTACTCGCCCGCAAACGACGGACTCGACGGGAAGTTGGATGTGGGCGAGTACACCGGCGGCAGCAGCTGGGATGAGGTTGAACCTCCAGTCGAGGGCAGCAATATGTACTCTCCGGGCAATGCCTACTCGCCCAGTTCCACCAACTATTCGCCGAACTCGCCGACATCACCCTCGTACTCCCCATCGAGTCCCTCGTACTCTCCAACGTCACCTTGCTATTCACCAACATCGCCTTCGCATTCGCCCACATCACCCAACTATACGCCAGCGACGCCCTCGTATTCGCCCACATCCCAGCTGCTGCCGCCCTCAACTGGAGGTTCAACCTCAACCCAGCTGCTGCCGCCCTCCCAGCCCATGGACGCGACCAAGGAGTGGGTGGTGTGGGAGAATTTTACTTGCTCAAGCTACAAGTCCGAAAAATATATCTCGGTTCAAACGGTGCTGCGCGTGCTCCACAAAAAATTTGATAAGCGAACAAAAAATTATAGAATAACGGACTCCATATTGGAGAAAAAAAAAACAAAAACTCTTCTTTCTAAAATTGAGAGACTATTTATAAGGAGACAGGTGGGGTTATACCTTATTGAAAGAAATATATCATACTGCCCAATGGATTTCAATAGCATGAATGCGGAAATGATTAACGATTTTGGAGAGCCAAAGAGCGAGTGGCAGTCAGCGGAAGTAAAAAATAAACAGTTGAGATGCGGAAAGTGGTATCATACATATAAATATATTGGTAAGTATATTAATATAAATATAATATTTACAAGTACATTATACAATTTATTTTCAGAGAAGTACGGAGTAAGAAGAGTACTACGGAGTAAGAAGTAGAAGACTGAAGATTATATTATAGTTTATTTTGTTTTTTAGTTTATTTTGTTTTTTTAGTTTATTTTGTTTCCATTTTTTATTTTCGTTTATTTTTTTTTCAATAATCAAATTGCCTGAAATGTGACCTGAAATAGAAAGAAAGACTGCAACTGAAAACTTTGTTTATCTCTTTTCCACACCACCCGAGAGGTTGAGATTAAGGTGCGTTTTTTTTTAAGTGGTGTCCCCAAGAGGCCTAATCCGCTAACTCGTTCATAATTATGCAGGTTAGACATAATGTCGGGTAATTGGTGTTCCCAATAGAGCGTATACCCCAACAATGGTTGTTACCAATTGAGTGGGTGGTGCCCCCCCTGAATATGCATGCGCGAGTTCCAGCATATTGCCGGCTCTGCTGCCAACCTCCATCCCAACCTTCTCCAGAATGTTGCAATTAATATGCAACATTGCAAAAGGTTGGGAGGACCTGCTGAAATAATTCCGTATCATCCGCGTAAATTGTTTAATTTCCGCGTCGCACCGCAGTTGCATTTCCGCGCTCATCGAGGGCTGAACCTCTTCACGATAAAACTTGGAGAAGGTCTCCAGTTTTTCGTGGTAGTTCTCCAGCGTGTAGGCGCAACCGTAGAGCTGAGCAAATATCTCGTCCGCTACTTCGGCTTCGCAGATGACATCAGCTAAGCAAACACGAGACGAAGAGGCCAAGTGCAACGAGGCAATCGAGAAAATAGTCCCTTGGCTCTCATCCAATGGACTGCCCTTGTCGGAAAAACAGACGGAGGCAGCGATAATGACTAGCAGGAAGAAGGTGGAGCAGGCATGCTCAACTCTACCATCGCGACCAAGCCTGCCCCAAAATATTTTGGGGTAGGGCTGGACCACAGGCTGGCATTCAAGGCTCACCTCGAATACGCCAGCGCGAATGCAGCCACAGCAACGGCGGCCCATAGCCGAATGATGGCCAACATAGGGGGACCACGACAGCGCAGCAGACAGCTCATCGCCAGGGTGGTCACGTCCATAATTCTGTACGGATCAGCAGTGTGGGCACCGGCAATGAGGGTCCCTACGTACAGTAGAGACTGCAGAAACGCATACCGACGCTGTGCCCTCAGAACCACATGCTGCTTACGAACGGTATCTGAAGACGTACCTTGAAGGGGAAAACAAATTATTTGTATTAAATTGGAATTTTATTATTACTTACAAAAATTGGAAGGAACTTGGGCTATTGCAAGGACCTTGTACTCCTACCCATTCCCTCAGTTCGCCAGTCTGAAAATAAAAATAATTAAATACAAAATTTTAAAATTTTTATTTGGGTGTAGGGGGTATTAATTCAGGCATTTTCTGTGCCGACGGAACCACCAAACATTCTGAATTTTCAAAAGAATTAGATCCAAAATGATAAGCAAGGTCCAACTTAGCTTTCACTTATGAGAAGCGCAGAGAAGGGCGGAAGGCGAATTGTACAAAATTAGAGATGACACTGTCACCTAGTGGTGATTCAGCTAGTTATCTCTCTATAGTGTATAAAATTGTTTTGGGTCATCACCCAATGTATGATCGTCAATAGTTTCTGTACGTAAATTCTTAATAAATTGCGATTTATCGATCGGTGTTTGATTTGTGACCAAAGCAAATGAATCGGTTAGCTATAAACTAAGAATATCGTCCACTTCAACAGTCTCCTTGTCTATTTTATTGTTCTGAGAAGCGCTTTTTTCTAGCATTTGACGAATATAAAACTTATTGGCTGCTAATGAATACTTACAATAGCAACAACAGGCTTCTGTTGTGTCTTCTGCAACTTCACGAAGCCTTAAGAAGTGGCTCAATGTTTTTAAAATATGTTCAGACATGACCACACACATGAATCCTCGACGCAAAGCTCCCATCACGAATGGCACAAAAACTATGTAGCTCCGATTCTTTTAATACAGTAATCAAACAAGCTGAATGGTTTTTTATACCCGGTACTCGAAGAGTATAGGGGTATATTAGATTTGTGGTGATAACGGTTGTGTGTAACGCACAGAAGGAAGCGTTTCCGACCCCATAAAGTATATATATTCTTGATCAGCATCAATAGCCGAGTCGATATAGCCAAGTCTGTCTGTCCGTCCGTCCGTCTGTCCTTCTTCATTTGCGCCTATATCTCAGAGACTATAAAAGCTAGAGCAACCAAATTTTGTATCCAGTCTCCTGTGTGATCACACTACTCCAAATGTGTTGCAAAATTTCGCCCCGCCCCTTTCCGCCCTCACAAAGGACAAAAGTCTGTGGCGTACACAACTTTGAAGATACTAGAAAACTAAAAACGCAGAATCATAGAGAATAACCATTTCTATCAGAGTGTTGAATCTGGATCAGATCGGATCATTAACATAGCCCCAATGTGGAAAACCATTTCGAAAGTCATCGTTCCCTCTCGCTCTCTCTCACACGCGACCCCATCTGCTTTGCCCATTCGTATTTTTTGACGCCTAGTTCTCAGAGACTATAAAAGCTAGAGCAACCAAACTTTCTATCCAAACTTCTGTGATATCAAACCAGCACGAGTTTGTTTCAAAATTTTGCCACGCCTCCTTCCGCCCCCACAAAGGACGAAAATCTGTGGAATCCACAATTTGTAAGATACGAGAAAACCAAAAACGCACGTGTACGTATCGAATATGTAGTTATACATGTCATGTAGAAATTTAGAAGCAGATGTAAAAAGCATAAAAAGCAAAAAACAAAAATGGAAACATGTATAAAAATTCCAAAAATGGTTTGACTGTATTTTTTGATATATATTTTTATTATTATCACACATATTTTTCAAAAATTCCAATGACCGATGATATATACATTAGGTACCAAAACCAATATTTGACCCTTAAATACTGGGTTTTCCCCACCTGTTAGATCGTATTAAAACTTAAACTTAAACTTAAACTTTTTATTTGACACTGCATTATTTTGGCTTTGAGTAACTGTATGTACATATGTATATACTGACTGACTACCGGGTATAAAGTAGAGCCGCGACCTTTGCCGCGGCTCACAACGTTCCCCCGCGTTTTTATATATGTTTCGTTGCTAGATATATGTAGCTTGAAAGATGCTAAAATGGCATCACCGATTCTCGGAACGGTCGGCGGCGTCAACAGTGCTGCCAATTTAGCTATTTTCCCACTAGATCTAGTGGGTTGCAACAAGGAAATGCGGGATAAATTGCGATATAGCGGCTAGCGGGAATTATAGCTATTTTCCAAGAAAAACTTGCTTTACTTTATATTTTTGAAACATCTGGTAACTTCGTGTATTTTTATGCTCTATGATGCCATATTTTCATACGAATAGTATTTTTAAAAAAAGTTTCAATATGCCAATCTTTTAAAGCTCCATAGGATTTTTAATTATATTAAATTTCATATTTGTAGATACGGACTACGCCGCCAAGAAAAATGCTGCCACGATTACAAATTACCAGCAGCATGTTTGAGAAGGATAGGGACCAATGAAACCTACATAAACCAAGATGATGAAGATGAAGTCATTGATGAAATCATCCAAAATATTGAAATAAACCAATAAACAAAAAATGTATATTCTAACGGTTTTTGTTAGCTACGAAGAAACATTTCTAGCTATTTCTAGCTTTTTTCAAAGGCTGATTTAGCGTTTTCATGCAACGAAGTGTTGGCAGCACTGGGCGTCAAGTTTACGATCATAGCCCACTCCCTGAGGTTGCTGCGGGTTGCATTGAGTTGAGTAATCTCCCAGTACCTGTGGTCCTTGGCTTAGCAAATTTTATGTAACGCCAGGAGTCAAGGACAAGCACCATAACACGCTTCCAACACGCGGCTGACTCTTTTTTCGGTCCGACTCTGTCTTGCGCGAATCCTTTTTTAGTGCCCGAATCCTTTTTTCAAGGGAAATGGAAATCCAGTCAGGACCAAGCCGAAAGCCAAGTCCGATAGTCCGACCAAGCCAACAGTTTTGCAGTTCCAAAAGAATGCCGAAAAATGATTATCGAATAACAGTTTTCCGCGAAATTTATCATCCAAAAACTTTTGTTTATTTTGTGCTTTTATTTTATTATTATATTATTCTTTTTATTTTTATTATGCCACGGGTTCGCGATTTCCGTGATTATGGCCACGTCATTATTGACCGAGAACCACTATTACGAAGGTATATAAACTTAATACAGTGCCCCGCTATATCGCGAAGGGGCGTTGTAGATTTAACTGTAAATTTAAAGCATTTTCATGGAGCCTTCGTCATTATATTTGATGAATACCATCTACCAAACTTCGTAAGTCCTGCCCTGCAAAGGAAAAAATATAGTATAATAATATTCTTTTATTTTATTTATCAGGGCGATGAACTTACTCAATGGGCCGGTTCGAAGAAATGGAAGATCCTTGCCGTTGCCGCCCAAAGTTTAGATGGAAACATTTTCCATTACCTCCTTTTCTATGTGGTAAGGAACGGCAACCGGGCTAACGGGACGGCAAAGGCTAATTCCAGCACCCTGATCCCCACCGTTTGGGACATAACACACCTCGTTGCCAACATGGCTTCCCAACACTTGCACGGGGACAGACTGCTGCGAAAATATTACGACACGGAGTACAACATAACTAACTATTGTACCATTATCGAAGAAATGAACGCTGAGTTCGCCGAGCTTCGGCCCTCCCTCTCCGACGTTCTGCAAGCACGGTACGACAGGGAAGTGGGCGTCATCGTTGATTTAGTGAGGCGACACTTCACAGCGTCCGACCTGTCTTTGCACCTCAGGATGGTCAATTCTAACAATTTGGAGAGGATTGGGAAGGAGGTGATGGCAAAGACGGCATAAATGATCCGTTTCGCTTTTAGCAACGCTAAAAACAAAAATCCACTGGAGTACATAACGAAAGTCATAGGAGTGTTCGCGTTATTGGCAAATGGAGTGTCGCCACCCCTGGACAACTAACATGACCGCGCTGGCTTCGCCTATCCGCGCTGGCTTCGCCTATCGTCGGGCCTACGATCTGTTCCTGGAGCGCTACAAGTGCCTCAGCAAGTCCACGTGGCCGAACTACAAGGGTGCCGGCGGCCCCAAGGCCGGCGTCCAGCAGCTGGTCAAGGATCTGGGCTACGACAGCGAGCAGTACAAGATGGGGGAGACGAAGCTCTTCATCCGCTGGCCGCGCACACTGTTCGACACGGAGGACGCGTATCAGGCGAAGAAGCACGACATTGCGGCCATCATCCAGGCCCACTGGAAGGGTCTGGTGCAGCGGCGCAAGTACCTGAAGCTGCGCGCCCAGGTGATCGTCCTGCAGAGCTACTGCCGCCGGCGGCTCGCCCAGCAGGCGGCCAAGCAGCGTCGCGAGGCAGCGGACAAGATCAGGGCCTTCATTAAGGGCTTCATCACCCGCAACGATCCGCCGAACGGCTTCAACGAGGACTTCATTGCCAATGCCAAGCGCATGTGGCTGCTGCGCCTGTCCAAGGAGCTGCCCAAGAGGGTGCTGGACAAGAGCTTGCCCTCGGCTCCGGCCCACTGCCAGGAGGCCTCCGGCTATCTGCATCGCCTGCACCGCCTCCACTTGGCGCGCATCTACCGCCTCGCCCTCACGCCCCAGCGCAAGCGCCAGTTCGAGCTGAAGGTCCTCGCCGAGAAGGTGTTCCAGGGCAAGAAGAACAACTATGCGGCGAGCGTGGGCACGTGGTTCCAGGAGGACCGCATACCCAAGGAGCACATCCAGCGGGTGAACGACTTAGTGGCCAGCACCTTCGGCAGCGAACAGCTCAAGTACCAGTCGTTCTGCACGAAGTTCGACCGGCACGGCTACAAGTCGCGCGAACGCTTCATTCTGCTGAGCAACAAGGCGGTGTACGTGCTCGACAGGAAGACGTACAAGCAGAAGCACCGCCTGCCCCTCGACAAGATCGACTTCACGCTGACGAACCACAACGACGACCTGATGGTCATACGCATACCCCTCGACCTCAAGAAGGACAAGGGCGATCTGATCCTGATCATTCCCCGCATCATCGAGTTCTGCACGTACATCATCGACACTGTGGGCACGGCCCAAATCGTTTCCATTGTGGACAGGGACTCATTGGAGCACAATAAGGTCAAGGGCAAGAGCGGCATCATTGAGTTCCAAACGGGCGCCGAGGCCGGTGTTTTGCTTGACAATAAAAAGCTGGTTGTTATTAATACAGCATAAGGAATTTACTATGACATTCGACAACTAAAAACGTGGCTTTACATCGATGGAAAGATGAATTATTATTTTTTTTTTTGTTATATTCGTGTAATTTATACTGTGTACTTGTGTATTTTTTTGTTAATTTGAATTTTTGTATTCGTATGTTCCGTATATTCGTATGTAATATAAATATATATATATATCGATGACCATGTGCCGTTCAAGTTGGAGTGGAGGGGAGGGGAGCGAGGGGAGAAACCGAGAAACCAAAATCCGGAAATCATGAATCGGAAAACTAGGCAACCGAATGAGCCAGGCTTGTCTCGGATATCGTTCCTATCGTGTCGGACGTGGAACACGATCAAGATCAAGGGATTTACTTATCAATTATAAGATTACTTATAATTTGTTTTAATAACCCGATCAGACCACTCCTTCGGGTACCTTCCAAATAGAGGTGGAAAAACATCGATGTTTGGAGACATCGATGTTTTTAGAGAAACATCACAGCGTGGAGATGTTTTCAGAGGTAACAGGTAACATTCCCGGACAACGACGTTCACAGGGCTTTGCGGTTCCTGGAAGAGCGTCACGACACCTCCACGGGTATCATAGACCTGACGGCGAACTTGCGGTACTTCGGCCCCAACGACGAGTTCATTGTGGCATTCGACGAGAGCACCACTTGAGCCATTTCGTAAGTAGAAAGTTTTTATTTAATTTTTTATTATTATTTATATTTTATTATTTTTATTTTCAGGTTGGCGCAGGAGAGGAATGGGCAGGTACTGATAAATACAAAGTCCTTGCAATAGCGGCCCAGAACGTCGATGGAAGTGCGTTTAAATTCCTGTATCTGCACGCAGTAAGTAGTAATTTTTTTAGTACATTTTCTTGAAATTATAATTTCCATTATAATTTCTCTTCTAGGTTCCCAATACGCAAGTATTGGGTAGCATCGTGATCAACGAGGGCGTCCAGAAGGTGTTAGGCGCAATCCGTGCCCGAAACTTAGGAGACAATCTGGTGACTGTGGTGGCCGACGGCTGCCCAGCCAACAGAATGGCCAAAAAGTATGCGAATAGCTCGGTCGCTACTACGTGGGACGTGTCGCACATTGTGCCCAACATGGATACGGTAATCGCAGTGCTTGTTTTGGCACATCTTTATGGCTTGGAGTGCGCTCTGGATCTTATAAGGCATAACCTCTGGGAGAGACGTAACGTCGGCAGCGTGTGCCTGATGCTAGATGCAGCGCGACGATTCACTCTGGACGCCCTGACCAAAGACTGCTTTAAGTTTATGGACCAAAATGTAGTCGAAGTACTCAAACACGACTCCATCAAAATGCTGTCTAAAGATTCATTTGAAGAATTCCTACGGCGAGACTTGTGTGTCCCCGAAGTGAACATCTTTCAGGCCGTATGCAAATGGAAGGAGAGCAATCCCACGGAGGACATCACCACAGTGGTCTCGCTCATACGTTTCTCGCTTATGAGTATCGATGATCTGCTGCATGTGGTGCGTCCCTCCGGCATAGTGGAAGCGGACAAAATATTCGACGCCATTGATCAAGCGAACACCGGAAAGAATCTGCCCGACCGCATCTCCGCGTATGTAGGGCATGATGTGGCATGCGCAGCGTATTTTGCGCGCATTATCGCGAACAACCAATATGATCGAGTCATCCAACTGAGCAGCTCTTTCCGAATCAGCAATATTATTTTATTAGTAGATCAAAAAGTTTCTCAGGAAGAACATGAATTCACCGTGGAGGTCTCAAGCGACCAGACTACCTGGGAGTTAATGGGAATAATCGCGATCCCTAGAGTTAAATGCAAGGGAGAAATCCGCTTTGGGGAGCGTAAAGTTCGCTACATTCGGGTTCAAAATTGTAACGGTTTGAAACCCATTGTGAGGGCCAAGTACTTGCCAACTCAACATTCTAACTGTACTGCTAAATAACAAGTACATGCTAACTGAACACAGTGACTGTGTTATAGCCCAGATCGTCGTAGTTGTCAACAATTTTTGTACCCTAATACTTAATAATATTTCCTAATGCCTATACGAATAAAATTCACTGGATTTAAAAAAAAAAAAAAAAAAATGTCCAAGAAACACGGAGTAGCGGACGTGCTATTTTCTCGGCTGTACGGATGCGCCTACACCCTGGAGAACTACGCTGATAAACTGGAGGAGATCTGCACGTATTATCAGGCAGTGGTTTGGCCCTCGCTTTCTGTGGCAATGCGCTTGCGGTGCGACACGGAAGTAGCGCAATTCTCACGCATGTTGAGAAACTATTTCAGCAGGTCCTCCCAACCCTTTCCAATGTTGCATATTAATTGCAACATTTTGGAGAAGGTTGGGAAGGAGGCCAACAGAATGGCCAAAAAGTATGCGAATAGCTCGGTCGCTACTACGTGGGACGTGTCGCACATAGTGCCAAACATGTCGCTAAAGCACGGAGTAGCGGACGAGATATTTGCAAGGATTTACGGTTGCGCCTACACGCTGGATAACCACAAAGATAGACTGGAGTTTTTCTCCAGGTACTATCATCATACGGTTATGCCCTCGCTGACGACGAAAATGCAACTGCGGTGCGGCGCAGAAATGTACCACTTTCCGCGGATGATAAGGAAGTATTACGGCAGGTCCTCCCAACCTTTTCCAATGAAGCATATTAGTAACGACATTTTGGAGAAGGTTGGGAAGGAGGTTGGCACCAGAGCCAGCGATATGCTAGAATTCGAACATGAATATGCAGGGGGGCACCACCCACTCAATTAGTTACAACCATTGTTGGGGTATATGCTCTATTGAGAACGCCAATGACCCGACATTATGCATAATGATGAACGAATTAGTGGATTAGGCCTCTTGGCGACACCACTTAAAAAAAAAACGCACCATAATCTCTACCTCTTCGGTGGTGGGAAAAAATAGATTTATGCAAGTGATGTATCTTCTCTTTAATTAAATTAAATGTGTATACGAATATAAGATAAATATAAGCTGAGCAGTAAACGACGAGTTTATCGTCGCATTCAACGAGATCCACATGCGCTATTTCGTAAGTTTTTATTTCATTTCTTATTGTTATTTATATTTATTAATATTTAATTATTTTTATTTTCAGGTTGGCGCAGGAGAGGAATGGACCGGTACTGATAAGTACAAAGTCCTTGCAATAGCGGCCCACAAGGTCGACGCAAGTACCTTCCAATTCCTGTATCTGCACGCAGGAAGTAGTAATTTTTTTAGTACATTTTCTTGAAATTATAATTTCCATTATAATTTCTCTTCTAGGTTCCCAATACGCAAGTATTGGGTAGCATCGTGATCAACGAGGTCGTCCGGAAAGTGCTAGGCGCAATCCGTGACCGAAAGTTGGGGTCCAATTTGGTGACTGTGGTGTCCGATGGCAACGCAACCAACAGAATGGCCAAAAAGTATGCGAATAGCTCGGTCGCTACTACGTGGGACGTTTCGCACATTGTGCCCAACATGGATACGGTAATCGCAGTGCTTGTTTTGGCACATCTTTATGGCTTGGAGTGCGCTCTGGATCTTATAAGGCATAACCTCTGGGAGAGACGTAACGTCGGCAGCGTGTGCCTGATGCTAGATGCAGCGCGACGATTCACTCTGGACGCCCTGACCAAAGACTGCTTTAAGTTTATGGACCAAAATGTAGTCGAAGTACTCAAACACGACTCCATCAAAATGCTGTCTAAAGATTCATTTGAAGAATTCCTACGGCGAGACTTGTGTGTCCCCGAAGTGAACATCTTTCAGGCCGTATGCAAATGGAAGGAGAGCAATCCCACGGAGGACATCACCACAGTGGTCTCGCTCATACGTTTCTCGCTTATGAGTATCGATGATCTGCTGCATGTGGTGCGTCCCTCCGGCATAGTGGAAGCGGACAAAATATTCGACGCCATTGATCAAGCGAACACCGGAAAGAATCTGCCCGACCGCATCTCCGCGTATGTAGGGCATGATGTGGCATGCGCAGCGTATTTTGCGCGCATTATCGCGAACAACCAATATGATCGAGTCATCCAACTGAGCAGCTCTTTCCGAATCAGCAATATTATTTTATTAGTAGATCAAAAAGTTTCTCAGGAAGAACATGAATTCACCGTGGAGGTCTCAAGCGACCAGACTACCTGGGAGTTAATGGGAATAATCGCGATCCCTAGAGTTAAATGCAAGGGAGAAATCCGCTTTGGGGAGCGTAAAGTTCGCTACATTCGGGTTCAAAATTGTAACGGTTTGAAACCCATTGTGAGGGCCAAGTACTTGCCAACTCAACATTCTAACTGTACTGCTAAATAACAAGTACATGCTAACTGAACACAGTGACTGTGTTATAGCCCAGATCGTCGTAGTTGTCAACAATTTTTGTACCCTAATACTTAATAATATTTCCTAATGCCTATACGAATAAAATTCACTGGATTTAAAAAAAAAAAAAAAAAATGTCCAAGAAACACGGAGTAGCGGACGTGCTATTTTCTCGGCTGTACGGATGCGCCTACACCCTGGAGAACTACGCTGATAAACTGGAGGAGATCTGCACGTATTATCAGGCAGTGGTTTGGCCCTCGCTTTCTGTGGCAATGCGCTTGCGGTGCGACACGGAAGTAGCGCAATTCTCACGCATGTTGAGAAACTATTTCAGCAGGTCCTCCCAACCCTTTCCAATGTTGCATATTAATTGCAACATTTTGGAGAAGGTTGGGAAGGAGGCCAACAGAATGGCCAAAAAGTATGCGAATAGCTCGGTCGCTACTACGTGGGACGTGTCGCACATAGTGCCAAACATGTCGCTAAAGCACGGAGTAGCGGACGAGATATTTGCAAGGATTTACGGTTGCGCCTACACGCTGGATAACCACAAAGATAGACTGGAGTTTTTCTCCAGGTACTATCATCATACGGTTATGCCCTCGCTGACGACGAAAATGCAACTGCGGTGCGGCGCAGAAATGTACCACTTTCCGCGGATGATAAGGAAGTATTACGGCAGGTCCTCCCAACCTTTTCCAATGAAGCATATTAGTAACGACATTTTGGAGAAGGTTGGGAAGGAGGTTGGCACCAGAGCCAGCGATATGCTAGAATTCGAACATGAATATGCAGGGGGGCACCACCCACTCAATTAGTTACAACCATTGTTGGGGTATATGCTCTATTGAGAACGCCAATGACCCGACATTATGCATAATGATGAACGAATTAGTGGATTAGGCCTCTTGGCGACACCACTTAAAAAAAAAACGCACCATAATCTCTACCTCTTCGGTGGTGGGAAAAAATAGATTTATGCAAGTGATGTATCTTCTCTTTAATTAAATTAAATGTGTATACGAATATAAGATAAATATAAGCTGAGCAGTAAACGACGAGTTTATCGTCGCATTCAACGAGATCCACATGCGCTATTTCGTAAGTTTTTATTTCATTTCTTATTGTTATTTATATTTATTAATATTTAATTATTTTTATTTTCAGGTTGGCGCAGGAGAGGAATGGACCGGTACTGATAAGTACAAAGTCCTTGCAATAGCGGCCCACAAGGTCGACGCAAGTACCTTCCAATTCCTGTATCTGCACGCAGGAAGTAGTAATTTTTTTAGTACATTTTCTTGAAATTATAATTTCCATTATAATTTCTCTTCTAGGTTCCCAATACGCAAGTATTGGGTAGCATCGTGATCAACGAGGTCGTCCGGAAAGTGCTAGGCGCAATCCGTGACCGAAAGTTGGGGTCCAATTTGGTGACTGTGGTGTCCGATGGCAACGCAACCAACAGAATGGCCAAAAAGTATGCGAATAGCTCGGTCGCTACTACGTGGGACGTTTCGCACATTGTGCCCAACATGGATACGGTAATCGCAGTGCTTGTTTTGGCACATCTTTATGGCTTGGAGTGCGCTCTGGATCTTATAAGGCATAACCTCTGGGAGAGACGTAACGTCGGCAGCGTGTGCCTGATGCTAGATGCAGCGCGACGATTCACTCTGGACGCCCTGACCAAAGACTGCTTTAAGTTTATGGACCAAAATGTAGTCGAAGTACTCAAACACGACTCCATCAAAATGCTGTCTAAAGATTCATTTGAAGAATTCCTACGGCGAGACTTGTGTGTCCCGAAGTGAACATCTTTCAGGCCGTATGCAAATGGAAGGAGAGCAATCCCACGGAGGACATCACCACAGTGGTCTCGCTCATACGTTTCTCGCTTATGAGTATCGATGATCTGCTGCATGTGGTGCGTCCCTCCGGCATAGTGGAAGCGGACAAAATATTCGACGCCATTGATCAAGCGAACACCGGAAAGAATCTGCCCGACCGCATCTCCGCGTATGTAGGGCATGATGTGGCATGCGCAGCGTATTTTGCGCGCATTATCGCGAACAACCAATATGATCGAGTCATCCAACTGAGCAGCTCTTTCCGAATCAGCAATATGATTTTATTAGTAGATCAGAAAGTTTCTCAGGAAGAACATGAATTCACCGTGGAGGTCTCAAGCGACCAGACTACCTGGGAGTTAATGGGAATAATCGCGATCCCTAGAGTTAAATGCAAGGGAGAAATCCGCTTTGGGGAGCGTAAAGTTCGCTACATTCGTGTTCAAAATTGTAACGGTTTGAAACCCATTGTGAGGGCCAAGTACTTGCCAACTCAACATTCTAACTGTACTGCTAAATAACAAGTACATGCTAACTGAACACAGTGACTGTGTTATAGCCCAGATCGTCGTAGTTGTCAACAATTTTTGTACCCTAATACTTAATAATATTTCCTAATGCCTATACGAATAAAATTCACTGGATTTAAAAAAAAAAAAAATGTCCAAGAAACACGGAGTAGCGGACGTGCTATTTTCTCGGCTGTACGGATGCGCCTACACCCTGGAGAACTACGCTGATAAACTGGAGGAGATCTGCACGTATTATCAGGCAGTGGTTTGGCCCTCGCTTTCTGTGGCAATGCGCTTGCGGTGCGACACGGAAGTAGCGCAATTCTCACGCATGTTGAGAAACTATTTCAGCAGGTCCTCCCAACCCTTTCCAATGTTGCATATTAATTGCAACATTTTGGAGAAGGTTGGGAAGGAGGCTGGCACCAGAGCCAGCGTAATGCTGGAACACGCGCATGAATATGCAGGGGGGGCACCACCCACTCAATTGGTTACAACCATTGTTGGGGTATATGCTCTATTGGGAACGCCAATGACCCGACATTATGTCTAACTTGCATAATGATGAACGAATTAGTGGATTAGGCCTCTTGGCGACACCACTTAAAAAAAAAACGCACCATAATCTCTACCTCTTCGGTGGTGGGAAAAAATAGATTTATGCAATTTTTCAGTTCTTGCCAGTGATGTATCTTCTCTTCTATTTGGGAGACATTCTTGGAGATGCCCGTCACGAGAGGCAGAAATATCTCGGATATCATACATATCGTTTCGTACGTGGAACACGATCAAGATTATGACGACAAACACGGAGAAGAAGGGGATATACAGCTCTTGGTGAGTGGGCTCATATTCGACAACAAATATACAATGGCAGACCCGAACAATCGGAGCTTCTCATCTAGTACCTCTGCAACGCCCAGCAAACATCAGTCGCCGGCACCCGTTTCCAATGGACCATCATTGTTCCTGCACGAGGAACTTGACGGAGCACAAGAATCTAAAGTGCCTAAAAGTCATAAGGAAATATGGAGCTAAAGTTTTTATTTGGGTGTAGGGGTATTAATTCTGGCATTTTCTGTGCCGACGGAACCACCAAACATTCTGAATTTCCAAAAGAATTAGGTCCAAAATGTTAAGCAAGGTCCAGCTTAGGTTCCACTTATGAGAAGCGCAGAGAAGGGCGGAAGGCGAATTGCACAGAATTAGAGATGACACTGTATCCTAGTGGTGATGCAGCTAGCTATCTCTATATTCGATAAAATTGGTTTGGGTCGTCGTCGCCCGAAATTTTATTTTGGGCCGTCACCCGATGTATATCCATATCTAATCGCCAAATAGTTTCTGTTCGTAAATCCTTGATAAATTGCGATCCATCGACTGGTTTATGTTTTGTTACTTAAGAAAACGCCCTCTGTTTAGCTATAAACTAAGAATATCGTCCACTTCATGGACGTCTCCTTATGTCTATTTTATTGTTCTGAGAAGCGCTTTTTTCTAACATTTTGAGGAATATAAAACTTATTTGCTGCTAATGAATACTTACAATAGCAACAACAGGCTTCTGCTGTGTGGTCTGGAACTATACGAAGCCACTCCATAAATTCAATGTTTTTAGAATATGTTCAGACATGACAACAGACCACACATGAATCCTCGACGCAAAGCTCCCATCACGAATGGCACAAAAACTATGTACCTCCGATTCTTTTAATGCAGCAATAAAACAAGCTGAATGGATATTTTGTATATATGTTATTTTTGCTTGAATGTGAACTTTGCATGTATTATAAGAAATTCCACTTAAAAATGCTAGATATATGTAGCTTGAAATATGCTAAAATGGCAGCACCGATTCTCGGAACGGCCGGCGGCGTCAATCGCCACAGTTCTAACGGGACCTTTACCGTCTACGTTTTACGCTGCTTCTTTTTGCGCACGGCACAGTGGGACGGATTACACATTCACTAGACAAAGAACTCTGGGCCATTTTTATGGGATGAAAGAAAATGTATAATTGAATTCTAGAAGTAAATAGTTTAATTGCAAAAATGCTACAAAAAACCCTCTGTTCAGTTAAAGCGTAGCGAAGAAGCTTCGCCTAAGGAAAATATCTACAGCAAAGATACGTGATTCGACGAATGTGCTCTTCTGGAACGGGAATAAGATTTATGAGATGGGGTTAACCATATAATCCATTGGCTTAACCCATTAAGGGCCAATGGGTGTTTAAATACCCATGCAAATATTAAAACTTGAAGAATTTTTGCACGGGTCTGGTAAAAGATATTGCAATAATTTTTTTATGAGTAAAAAGCTATTAGATGAATCTACAAGGATTATACAGATTTGAGATTAATCTAATGTGAAGTCATGTATTACATACATTATGTATTTTTGCATAAGTACATTCGATCATTTTTTATTTTTTTATTTATTTATTTGATGTCAGAAATGGCTTGCAAAGCCAAGTCCGGCATGAGATCTTATATCGTGCTAGCTGCCAGGGCCATCGGCTACAGAGTTAATTATATATGTGCAAGTTTTAAGTCTATTCTTCTCTCTGGCTTCTCTTCAATTGTCGAATAAATCTTTCGCCTTTTACATTCGATCATTATATTCATCATTATATATAAATTCCTTTCATAACTATCCCATATATTAATTTTAAGAATTTAAGACACGCTACTAGCGATCGTTTTGGATATATTCACCCAGATATATCGACAGAGTTATAAAGGGAGTAATTTTGTATCTAAAATCTCAATTCCCGCCAACTCAAAAGAGTTTTCACAAGTCTAAATATGCTTTTCCCTATAAATTATGCCTCTGAGGGATATCGGTTCTAAGTTAAGTCGCAGCGGGATTTGAGTCGTAAAAGTGACCCCATCCTCATCCTCATTTCCATCCTTGGAGACGGTACCAGTGTTGTGTGCGACAATACCGACAAGGTGTCGCCCAATGCACTGACATACAAAAGTGCGTAGCCATATCGTCTATTCTCTGGCCCATTTCTGATCATTTATATCTTTCCTAGCAAGTGCCCGCATTTGTGGCCTTTCTACGTTTCGCATCGTTTGGATTAAATTTGATTTATTCAATGGCTTGATCGGGACAATGGCATGACCTTAGGCCTGTTAGCCAGGTAGACTTGTTGCCTCGGCTGTGCCAGTTCCTCCAGACGTGCCGTCATATTAGCCCGCATCGCCCTTCGTCGCACTGAAAAGGGGTTCCGCCGTATAGTGGTGTCCTCCCGCTGTTTTGGCGTGGCCAGGTTGTCCAGTCGTAGAGTTATCCGGCCGGGACGTCCTTTGCGTATCGATCGGAGCTGGTTATCCAGGGATTCGTCATCAGCGATCATCTTCTTTCTGGGCACTGCCAGCAGGTTAATGCGCTCAGTGGCTATGAAGGGGGATCATAAAATGGGCTCTCAGTTGTAAGATTCTTAGGCTATGCCTTACCTTTGTAGGTCAATGCCCGCTGAGGCACGCCGAAGGGACTGTAAAGCTTACTGGCACATGGCATTCTGCTTTTCACCAATTTCAGAAGACGACCGCTGGGCTGAAAGACCCGCATAGGCCAGGGCTGCCTGGCACCCAGAACCTTGGGCGGATACTTGGCTTGGGCCAGCTCCTGGAGACGCCTGTATACATTGGAAGTACGGGATGTACGTTGGGACTGATTGAAATGGTGGCACGTAGTACTCAAATCATTAAACGAACTATCCTTGGATGAGGGTTCAATATTTCGGAAGGACTTGGGATAAAAACTTAAAGTGGATCCCACTTCGGAAACTTTTTGATTGGTGCTACAACTGGTGCTGCTGGATGCCCCGGGGGGAAGGCGCATCCTCTGCTTGGAGTCCAATTGCAAACGCTTCCCGTAAATTCGCTTTTCAGCACCGCTGTAAAAGTTCATTCACTTATCCCTTAGAGCATTCGAAATCCGGCTTTTAATTACTCACGATTTTTTGTCCCAAGCTTTAGACATTTTCGCGATCTCCAGCTCATTCAATGTCAAAATCTTGGGACAGTACTGGTACAACTTTTCGCCTTGCTCATTCCATGGCAGCTGAGCTTGAAATCTTTCTCTCTTGGTCGGCTTTTTGCTGAATGGTGCACGAGCCCGGATTGGGCCATACATTTCCCGATGCCACGACATAACACAGAGCAACTAAAACAGAATCTCTCGAGTAATATTTTCTTTCTTTTTAAAGTTTTTTTTCTTTGTTTTACTTAAAATTTAGACAGCTCTCAAACTGACAATGGCTTTTAAATAATAATTAATGTAGATTTGAATTTATTGTTATTATATCTCGTGCTCTACGTCGGAGCCTCGAGTAGAGTGGGGATCCACTCACAGCTATCTCTCAAATTGCTTAAGCGATATCATCTCGGGTTATTCTTTAACAATTTGCGGGGGGGGGGGGGGGGGGGGGGGGAAAAATAATACATAATTACAGCATAATCGGGGATCGGCCAATCGGTAAAACTAAGGGAGAAACAGGGCGGGGCGTATTGGACTAAACTTAAATATTCGCCAGAAATAATACTCATTGAAAACATGGGAGGGACAAATAAGGAAACAGCATACTATACGAGCGTTGGGGGGCGGGAGAAACTAAAAACGAATGCAAATCTTATGTTCTTTTAACAAATCAAATTTCGCTGCGGCAACAACACACAAAGAGAAAAACTGTCTATTGTCTATGTAGTAAGTGCGAGCCTTGAAGGCCAATGTTGTTGCCTGTTGCTGAGGAGTTGGATTCCTGTGCGGATCGATCTGTGCCTGGTTCCAATCTTTAGTGCAAATTGGCGATGACGGCACGGGTAAAGTCCATTGTGGTGGATTGTCCGCCCAGATCCTTGGTGCGCACCTTGCCGTCGTTCAGAACCTTGTTAATGGCATTGAAAATGACCTCGCTGTAGGTGGGCAAGTTGATGTGGCGCAGCAGCTTCACACCGCACAGCATCATGGCCGTTGGATTGGCCACATTCTTGCCCACGGCACCAGCAAAGGTGTGACGTGCACCCTAAGAAAAACATTCAAATCATTACTAAGAACACAGAACCCATCAAGGGAGACTCACAGGCTCAAACACAACCGTCTCCGCCGAGTAAGAGGCGCCAGCAACCACACCAGCACCGCCCACCAAACCAGAGGCCAGATTATCCACAATGGCACCATACAGATTCGGGGTTACCATCACATCAAACTGATTCGGATTAGACACCATCTGCATGGTTGTGTTGTCCACAATCATCTTCTCGAACTGGATGCGGGGATACAGCTTGGAGACGTCCTCGCAACACCTCAGGAAGAGGCCATCGCCCAGCTTCATGATGTTGGCCTTGTGCACGGCTGTGACCTTCTTGCGCTGATTCTTGGTGGCGTAGTCGAAGGCGAACTTGGCAATGCGCATTGACTTCTTCGCAGTAATGATCTTCAGGCACTCCACAATGCCGGGCACCGATTCGTGCTCCAGAGCCGAGTACTCGCCCTCCGTCTGCTCACGGATGATGACCACGTCGATGTCGGTGTGGCGCGTCTTGACGCCGGGCAAGCTACGCACATGCACCACATTGGCGTAAAGGTCCAGATCGTTGCGAAGCTTCATGTTCAGGGTTTGCAAGTCGCCCACATTGCTGTAGTCGGGAGTGGCCAGAATGCCCTGCGATAACAGAGACGATATTGCAATAATCGGCAATGTTATCTCCTGGATTTACCAGGAGCGAAACACCCACCTTTATGCAGACTTTGTTCTTCTGGATGGAGGCCACCACATCCTCCAGCTTGGCACTCAGCACAGGGTTGATCTCCGACAAGAAGTAGGACTCGAAATCCACGGGCACATTGGCTGCCTAAATAAAGGAAAGGGGACTTGGATAGCTAGCATTTTGAGAAGAGGCCAGGTTAAAGGTTTACCTTGAAAACTTCCTGCAGGGCATAGACGATCTCGGGACCCACACCATCGCCGGGAATCAGTGTACAGGTGGTTCTATTGGCTCCATAGGTGGCATCCTGTAATTTGTGTCCTGTACGAACCTTTTCGAGTGTCGCTGAGGTGTGAACACTACGTGCAGCCGCCGCCTAAGAATAATGCACAAAAAATCAAATAGTTAATCCAGCTTCTCGCTAGGATTATAACCTCAAATACTGGCATCTTGATATTCGCATACAGCGAGGGCCAGCAGCAGCCACCGCAGCATAAGCAGAATCGGCGCCTGCTTCTGCTGGCCCAAGTGTTTATGTAAGAGCTCGCTCGAAGCGGGTGAGGTTTACCTGCAAAACGGTGCGTCCAAGGGTTCTGGCCAGCATTGACATGGTGTTCGTTAGCTTTCGCGTTACGACAGTTGTGTGGGCAAATTTAAAATTGACAAAAAGCTAACGCACTCGAAATTTTCGTAAATTTTTTTTGCAACCGAAAATTTCAATAAAAACCAATCGATCAGCTGATTGACTCGCCAGGGCTGCAATCTATATCGCGCTGTCCATATGCTGCAGCAGGGTTGCAAATCGAGCTGTTTTCGATTAGTTTTTGGCGGGTAATTTTGAATTATTTCATTAATTTGCCAAGGGGAATTTATAGTTGACAGGCTTTGAAAGGCTTATACGATCTATCTTCTTAAGCTATCATAAGCTTTGTAGAATAAAGTTGTAGAGATCCTTTATGGAATAAAACAAATATATTTGTCTCGGTTAGGGTTGATTGAATTTTTCTTTAAGAAACATTCCCAAAAAGGAGAAACTGCATCTAATGGGCCCTCGAATTGCTGATCCTAACATGCATGTCCTTTCTCTAAATATAATTGGTATAATTGAAGCTAAAACAATAGTTTACAAATATATATACGTTATCATTTGTTTAAAGTGTGTTCTTTTGTAGGAATTTTACATATTGCTTTGCATCTTTCTTTATCAAATTATCCGTCTCTTTTTGTGTTGCATTTCTGCAGCTCCTGAACTAAAGACAAATCAAATCGGTTTTGGTTAGAGGTAGGGAACATAATCTACAAATACACGACACCGCTGGCGGCGGCATGGGACATCAGTGTGTTGGCCGCCTGCTGCATCTCCAGCATGAGGCGGACCTCCTTCATCCAATCGCCAGCGACCTTTCGTGACGCACCCTGCAGCAGGTTCAAGTACTTCAACGCCAGCAGGAAGTTGCTGCGATCCACGTAGTACCTAGAAGACCACGCAAATAATTAGATGTGCGCAAAGAGAGCTCAAAGATGGTCATGACCCTCACCTGGCCCTGTTCAGTATGTCATAGGTGTCCAACTTGCTGTAATCGAAGGGTTTGTCGTCGAGTTCGTCCGAGGAGATGGGATTATCGGCTCGCATGATAAATATAGATTGTATATAAGATAGCAAATAGATGGGTAGACTGGCCCCATCCTCTGGCACCAAAGCCAGCCTCCGGGCCACACGCTCCACGTTAAGGAAACGTTCACGCAGCGCATCCTCGGGATAGACGCCGCGCTCTCGGGCCTCTTTCGGCATGCTCTCCAACACGGCTGACACGAGATCGTCGCCCTCTGCAAAAGGTTTGCTCATAAGAATAAAAGGATTCAGTTAATTTTGATTTAAACTTACGTGACACCTTCTCAATGGCTTTGATCTCGTTTTGAAGTGGACGCAGCTTGTCTTTGTAGCTGGCGCCTGGAGTTGCATTGCGGACAGAAGCCCACAGGGCCTGGCAGGCAGCCCACAAGGCCTGGGACTGGTTGGCCGTACGCTCGGCATCGGCGCGCTCTGCGAAATATAGGAAAAAAAACGTGGATCAGCAGACGATCTAAAGACAAATTTACAAACAGGTTTACTGTGGGTCAAGTATACCTTGAAACTCTTCCTCTATCTCTACACAAGCGCAGCATGATTCAAAGGATTAAACAGGGTTATATTTCTAGCAAGGAAACATGGGATCTAGCCAAACCCCAGCCACCCCAAGATACGCCACAACTTTTGTTCTTACGACTCACCTGCGAGGGCAGCATCCATGCCGCGCAGCTTGCCCAGCATAGTGGCCAGCTGCAGCTTGTAGTTGGCCTTCTCGATGGCCAGCTTGTCATCCAGCTCACGCTTGAAGCTGCGCGTCAGATCCAATTCGCGCTGAGCCACAATGTCCTTGATGTGGTCGGCATGAGCCTCGGCCTGCTTCTTGAGCTGCATACGCAGCTGCTTGTCGGTCTCGGCGTTGATGTGGAAAATCTTCTTCTGGTTCTCCACTGCCAGCTTGCGGCGCTCCGCCTCTAGGTGGTAGTCGAGCTGGGCGCGCAGGGCCTCTGAATCGTTGTCGCCACGCACCGCGTCGATGGCCCGCTTGAGACGCAGCTCGCCGTCGGTTTGCAGGCGCTGCAACTCCTTCTGGTAGGCCAGGACATGGGTGTAGGCGTGGAGAATGAAGAGATCGAGGTCCTCCTTGGAGAGATTTAGCTTCTTCTCGGAGAGCCTAAGGCCGGGGAAGATGGCTTCGATTTCATCGATGAAATAGTTGCGAGCCTGTTCCACATTGCGCCAGTACTTGTCCGACACACTCGCCGTATCCTTTTGCCTATACAGCTCATCCTTGACGTTGGTGATGTGATCCACCAGCTTCTTGATCTTGTTGCGCACAGCCTCCACCTTGTTGTGGTTCTCTACTGTGGCCGCTTCGCTCAGGGCAATCTCACAGGCCACTGTCCAGAAAAGGAAAAATTTACATAGATTGATAAAAAATTATTTCATCATTTGGTTTATTACCAATCTTCTCCTGGGCTTCGCGCGCTGCTCGCTCTGCTGTGGCCACGGCTGTGTCCCGGGCACTGGCACGGTTCCTTAGGGTCGTCCACAGCGTGTTCTCACCCGTCTCCACAGCCCTGTCCACAACACGACGAACGTCCTCATTGAATCTGCAAAGGAAAACAATTAGCCTCAAAATGGTACAATCGCTGGCTTATTTTCAGTCACCCCTTGAGTACGGTAATGGCAGCATTGTATTCCTTGATTGCCAGCTTGGCCGACAACTCAATGGCCTTCTCCAGCTCGACGACCTCCTTGGGCAGCGGCTGGGCGACCTTGGGTGCGGCAGCTGGTTGGGGCGCAGGAGCAGCTTCGCGCTTGGCAGTTTTCGTTTCTATTTTCGCTGCAGGCGCAGCGGCAGGTTTCTTGGCCTCGGGAGCTTCACTCTTCAGAGGCTGAACCTTGGGTTCCGGACTCTTGGGTTTGTCGCTGCTGCTGCTGCCACCACCGAACAGGCCCGTCACCTTGGAGGTCACAGAATTCACTGAGGAGCTGACCGAGTCGTAGCCAGACTTCACCTTGTCGATTTGTTCGTTCACACTCTGCGTGATTCCCTTGAATGGTGGCTCTTCCTGAAGCGCCACTTTGATCACCGCCTCGGCCCCGGGCACCTTCTGCTCCACCATTTTTCGGAAGTCATTGTCGTACCTGCACGAAAATAGGCCTCTTTATTGCGGCGGTACGCAGAATTAAGGATAGGGATACTCACTTGGCGTAGGTGATTACACCGCCGACAGCAGCCAGGGGCGCGAGCAAGACCAAATACTTTCCGAAGCCAGCCTCTCGCATATGTGGTGGTGGTGGTAGACCGTGTCCATTACCCTGTCCACTTCTGCTGCTGCTTTCTTCCCTTCTGCTGCTGCTGTTGTTGGAGCTGTAATGCCTGCCATTTGTTGTTGTTTGCAGGGAGCGCTAACAGAAAGAGAAGCAGAAAGTAGAGAGAGGCAAGAGGTTTGTGTATTTCGGCACTTTTAGCACATCCAAGTCGCGTGACCAGACCCTCCCGGTGTCCCAGAGCCACCGCAACCCCGGCTCGAACAAGGTTCAGCTGGAATTTTGGACATTTTCGCATATTTCCTGCATTTGGTAGATGACATAACCAGCGCTTCTTGTATATTTTGCAATTGGGCTTGTTAGTGGGTGCGGGAGCGGGGGTCGGGGCAACGGAACGGTCGGTGCGGGCCAACGTGACGATTGATTTTCGTCGGTCGTGTTATCACATAACTCACCTGCAAGGCGCACTTGCACTGATCTCGAACCGCTAGCCGATACATGATTTTATTATGGAATATTTGTTGAATTTCGCTCTAGCTTGGTGCCCCTGCTCCCGTATTTATGGCCGGCGGCGTGAAATAATTTTCCTGCCCAATTCTCTCCGTTCACTTCTGGACCTCTCCGCTGCTCGGTGTGTCCGCGTTGAGTGGTGAATGGCAAGCGGTGGCAGAGGAATATATCCACTGCCATACAGTGTTTTTAAAAAATTGTTTTTCTTAAAATGTAGTCGGCAGTACTAAAATTTTGTCCTTTTTTTCTTTAGTATTGACGTTACAATTTTAAAATCAAATCACAAATGTGATTTAAAGTTTTACAGTGTTAACGGCTTCATTCGTTTTGAATGGCAAACAGCTGATGGGTTGTTACGCGACGATTGACTGGCAGAAGTAAAATTGTCCCTTGATTTCGGAATTTTTTTTGACTGTTTTCTGTATTAAGCAAGGAAAATGCTTCGAACTCTAATCACAGGCGGTAAGTTCAAATACATCTCAATTATTATTCATGCGCTGATTTTTATTTCTGGTTCGTTTTCTAGCCCTGCGCGGCGTGTGTCGCGTTCCGCCAGTGGTGCCGCTGGTGCAACAGACACAACGTGCCTGTTTTGGGCAGCTAATGACCCTTCAGAAGCAGCACAGTCTGCTGTCCGCCCATACACTAGCACCAGCGTCGCTGCAGCTGCTTCAGTTGCCCGCTCTTGGAGCTCCAGGAACACCTCCCGTGCGCAGCGTTACCAAATTCTCGCTCATCAAGGGTAAACGCAAGACGGTGAAGGCAGTGCTGAAGCGCTTCAAGCGTCTTGACTGGGGTGCCTGGATTCGCACACACTCCGGCCGCCAGAAGAAGCTGTTCAAGAAGTCCAACGCCCTGCGGCGGCGACTACGCCAGCATGTCTTCACCAACGCCTCCCAGAGCTGGTTGCTGGACAAGATGGTCACAGACTTTTGGCGCCGGCCCAAGCACTACATCGATGATCCGTATGCACCCTACCACAAACGCGACGAGTACTTTGCCACCAAATCGAAACCATTCAAAGTTTAACACTTGATTAAATGCAATTATTTCGTTACACACAACAATTATAACAATTCACGGAAATGATCATGGATTTAGGGAGCCACAACCTTGTTGGTCATGGTGCCCAGACCAACGATCTCCGATTTGATGACATCGCCCGCCTTGAGGAACTCTGGCGGATTGCGGTGCATGCCCACGCCCTTGGGGGTGCCCGTGACGATAATATCGCCGGGCAGCAAGGTTATTGTCTGGGTCAATCTATTGATCACATCGTCGAGCTTGAAGATCAGATTGCACGTGTTGCCGTTCTGCTTCTCAACGCCGTTGATCCATGTCTTCAGGTTCAGATCGTACACGTTCTTGACCAGACTCTTGTGCACCACTGCCGGTCCCAGGGGCAGGAATGTGTCCATCGACTTGCCAATCAGGAACTGTCCTCCATTGCGCTCCTTCTGCCAGTCGCGGGCCGAGATATCCTGGGCAATGCTATAGCCAAAGACATAGTCCATTGCTTGATCCTTGGGCACATGACGGGCGACCTTGCCAATGACACAGACCAGCTCCACCTCCCAGTCGATTTTCTGTCAAGATTAACATGGAATTTTCCATTTGTGTTCTTCTGTTATCGGCGGTTATCTGACACTCTACATACGTCACTCGTCTTGTGGGCAATCACATTGTCTGTGGGCCCCACCAGGGTGTTGTTGAACTTGCTGAAGAACATCGGCTCCTTGGGTGCCGGCTTGTTCTGCTCATCGCAATGGTCCTGGTAGTTCAAGCCTATGCAAAATTCCACACATTAACACCTCCAAAACAGAGTTTTCCCTTGGAGACTAATTACCAATGCAAATGATCTTGCCGGGATCGGTGAGAGGTGGCAGCAAAGTGACATCACCATTCAGCTCCAACTTGGGCTGCTTTTGCGCCTTCTGAGCCAGCTCTTCGATGTTCGGGTTCTGGGCAATTAACGCCTTCAGATCGTTGGGCACGCCCTCCACTCCTGCCAGCTCCACCAGCGATTTCTGATCTTCAGCGAGCAGGCCAAGGCGCTTACCAAGGTCACCCTTGCGCAAATATTGTACGAAACGCATTCTGGCAGCTAACATCTATCTCTGAACGGTGTACTCCTCCAGCCGAACAATAATTATTATCTATTTATTACGTGTTTTCACGTAAATTCGTGATCGATTAGAACAAGCGAATGGCAAAAAGTTTACTTTAATGGCGAATCATGGTGTATGACATAGAGAGGGGAACAAAATTAGCCTAATATCAATAAATAAAACATCAATTTTAATCTTAGTAGGCATAGCACAAGAGAGCGGATGTTCCAACACTGTATGGTATTGCATTTTTGTATATAGTAATATTTTGTTAGTTTTTTCTTCAAATATTTGAGCTGGAACACCCTTTTTATATGAAAGAATATCCCTAATGCAGCAGCTGATAACATTTGAATGAAAAAAAAGTGATTAACTATTTGGAAAACAATTAGAACCTGATTAATTTTAACTGATAGATGAAACAATTTTCTACAAGATAGACCAATTTTAAAAATTGGATTCGGTCTAAAATAAGGCTTAAACAAGGAAGGTCAACAAATAAGTCCCTTTTCTTACATGGCAACCACACGTTAATTACACATTTGATACACATCAAAAACCTTTTTTCGGAGTATGGACATTTGTATACCCTACTCTACTTCTTATTAAATGTTAAAATACTGTTTTCCAATACTGTATTCCTGTAGGTCTGTGCAGATTATTTTGGCATACCTAATAAATATACAAAAAAAAGTTTATAAAATCAGTTATTGCGTTCGTTCGACAAACATTATTCCCTTATGCCCTTCAGTAGAAGGGTAGTAGTTGACAAAATGCTCCTTTAAGGAAAAAGAGGGTATGGAATGGAATGTCACGTCATTTGAACACTTGTTGCTAGTTAACCGGTAGTATCGACATTTGTATACCCTTTTTCCTTTGATTGATGTTAAAATTTGTTGTATTTGATTAGTTTATTAATATTTGTATCTCGATCCCGATAGCCATTTTCAGTCTTTGTAAGAAGACCAAAAAACCGTAAAATTTTCTGAGATAGAGACTGACTAGTTTCTGCAATTTGGTGCCTGGTATGACAAACATTTCCTAAATTATATTATATTCATTTCCTAAGGAAAAAATAATAATAAAATAATAAATATATAAATCTGTGATAGAATGTGATATTGAAATAAGTTAGTAAGTCGTTCGCGGCACATGCTGCTGGCCATACAAATAAATGTTGGTAACGGTAAAAAACTTAAGTAAGCATGAAATGCGACGTAAGAAACGTAAGTGAGCATGGAACGTCAGAATATCCCTAGGGATCAAAAAGGAAATTGTTGGGATGATGTTGCCTCCACAAAATCCCTCAAAAAGTCCCAAAAAAATATAATAAAATTCGTCGATCTTGATATTCTGTCTAATAGTAGTAGCTAGCTAAGACCACTAACCATACAGTATATAGTATACAGTATACTGTATGGTTAGTCCTAAGACCCTACGCACTGACCACATAAGTTTTACTGACAAATTATTCAATTTTCTACGACATTGGCGGAAAACTTGCCAAAGGTCTAACAACATCGAAAACATCACCGCGCCGGTTGTTCAGAAATACCGTATATGATCTATTTATTACGTGTTTTTACGTAATGGAACAAGCGAATGGCAAAAAGTAATTGCGAAGCATGGTGTATGACTTAGAGAGGGGAAAAAAATTAGCCTAATAACTATTTGGAAAATAACAAGGATCTGAAACCGGATGCATAATCTGGAAGCGTTATGGAGCTGAAATACACAAGGCCACTAAAAATTAAATTAATTATTATGCGTTTAATCATCCCAAACAACAATTAAATCAAAACGAATGGAAGACCGAATCTGGATGTACTGGAATAGAAAGTTCGAGGCCCGCAGATTGTCCACGGTTGTATCTCCTGGATCTCCCTCTAGAGCTGTACATACACTGCTGCCCATTGGCCGCCGGCCGAGAAATGCAGATACTTGAGCAGGCGAGAGATGAATTGAAAGCGATAGATTTTATCCGCCATTCCGATTCCGATTGTTTCTCTGTGAAGACAGGGCTGCCACATCCTCAAAAAAACCACAAAAACCTCAACAGAACCTTCACAACCTCCAGAGCGTTGCCCCATCGTCGAAACGTTCAAAAAGCGTTGCCAGATCGTCGTGTAAATGCATACTATAAGAAGCATAAAAAGCAAAAATAAATATAAATAAATCAATGTATTGGTCGTTAGAGCAGGTGGAGGGCATGCTAAATGTCCTCAAAACGTCGGGAGATCGAACTGTTGTGTATAAATGCCTGGTTAAGTTGCGCACAGATCTGGTAAAAGACAAGGATGGAATCGTTTTATTTCGCACTGCTGGTGGCGTTCCCATAATGGTAAGGTTTGAGAGCCACTAGAACAGTTTGACAACAATTTACATAGTCGATCATAGCCGTTTTGTGTGTGGAGTAATGGGATTTCAAAATGTAACTTTTCTTGTAGGTTCGTCTGATAACAAAGCTGAATGAAAAGATAATGGAAGTGGTTCTGAGTATATTGGGCAATTGCTGTACGGATGAGCAGGCATGTATTGAGGTAAGACCATCATACACTGTCTCTCGAAGAACCCTTCTAATGTTCCTCCACATTGCAGGCGGTCGAATGCAAGGTAATCTCCCCACTGGTTACTATCTTGAAGACTATACCCAATCCAGTGATTCAATGCCGCGCCTGCCGCATGCTGGGCAATCTGGCCAAGAGCAAGAAGGCATCGCAGTTCCTCAATGTACAGTATGCGGCTATTGCTCCGGCCATTTGCCACATTATTGAATCCACAAGCTCGGTTCAAACTCGGATTATGGCATTTCGCGTTTGCCGCTTCCTGCTGGTCAGCAGTCAGTTCTTCAGGCATTTTCTGGCTGCCAACGGATTTCTGCAGATGATGCGTATTTTTGTGGGTGTCATGAAGAACACCGAGGCGCCCAAGGAGCCGCCAGCCCAGGACATTGAGGTGTCGGCGCTGATGGGCCTGAAGCGGAACCAGCATCGTGAGAAGTACTTTGAGGAAGTGGCCCGCAATCTGGAGGGGGTGCGCAGCGATATCTTCGATCATCAGATGTTAAAGTACTCGACGCGCAACTGCGACTATGTGCTGCCAAAAGAAAACGAAGCCATCGAGCTTGCGCACGAAATACTGAAATGTCTTGTATTGCTCTCTGCCCAACCGATCGGCCTGAAGGCTTGGGAGGTGAGTCCAGATCGGAACACCTACTTCCGTATGAATACTTATACAATCTACTTGCTTTTTAGCCCGTTTCGCGGAATACTTCGCTGGCATCGATTGTATACTTTGCAAAGGAGGACAGCGACCAGCGAGCTTCAGCTTTGAAAATTCTTTCGAACTTCTGCAAGGATCCCTCCGCTTTCTACATGCTGAGCACAGCGGATGCCATTGTGGCTGCCTGCGAGATGCTCATGGCTGTTAACATGGCCAAGCCGCTGACAGAGAGTGAGAGCCGGCACTGCATAAACATAGTATCGACGCTGTCGACGGATGCCTGTAGTCGCTCGAAGATCCGACGCTGTGGAGCTCTGCGCAAACTGGTGGCCATGATACGGGACTCGCACTCCCAGAGCGAGCGCTCATCGCTGTTCCACATCTTTAACAACTTTCAATATGACAACTTGAGCATGGAGCTGTTGCTGTATGAGGGTCTGGTGCCCTTGCTGGTGAGGGAGCTGAACGATTATCTGGTCAGCGATGATGAGCATCATAAGCGTCGTCGCGAGGAGCGATTGCAGGGTGGAAAGAAGCGAAAAATAACCGAATTAGCCACACAGGAAACCACAGTCAAGGTGGGCTTTAGATCTTTAAATCGAAACCATAATATGTAATATTCACTTTAATTCTTCTTGCAGTTTGCCAAAACCCTTGACTCCTCGGACTTTGATTCGCCCAGCAGTTCGCCGAGCTCGTATCGCACCACCAGTCCTTGTAGCTCACGCAGCATGTCCCCATCCTCGAATCTCTTGCCCAATGATGACGATGACAACTATTCGCCGGCTTGCAGCGACGACGAGGACGAAGATGACAATTCCACGGCCAACAATGAGACGCGAGAGCGACGCATTGCCGCCAATCGTGCCCAGGCCTCGAATGTCTTAGATATCTTGAAGTTAATTGAAGACGGCGGCGAACCCATCGACGACACGTTGTCCGACAAGGAAGACTTTGAGGAACTCAGCTCAGATGTGCCGCCCCTGATGTCTCAATTCCGACATCACTCGGGCGACACCATAGACATCATTGAGAATCTTCTGTATCGCATTACCTTGATGCTGAACAAGCGCGTGGAGCTGGGCAAGCCGGAGACGCTGGATACGCTCATAAGGGCCATCAATTTGTTTGGTGCCAACAATAACTTTGCCAATGCCCTAACGAACATTCTGCTGTGAGTACAATATCTATCCAAAAGCATACAATTTACTAGAACTTCTTGTTTCTCTTTCAGGGAGAGCCAGTTCTTTGCCCAGATCATCAAACATGGCGTGGTCCATCAACTATATCAGCTCACAAAAGTGGAAGAGGTATTGTACATTTGAGCACAAATATTCTGACCTTTACCTAACTGTCGGTGTATTTTTTTGTAGATGCGCAAAGATGGCTTTGCATTTCTGGAAACGCTTACCAACGTGGGCGAATCGAATTATGGCAAAGAGGAGCTGGTACGACTCTTGCGCTGCGACGACACCAATGCCCAGCAACGTGCTGCCATATCCGTGGCGTACATCATCAAAAGCCCCCGTCTGCTTTACCAGTTTCTCTATGATGGCAATGCTTTGAACTTGCTGTTTGAGCTGCTGCTGCGAAAGAAAAGCGAGGATCTGTATGCGGATGAGGCAGCTGATGCTGTGACATCCATGTCCCGCTATACTCTGGGCATCTCTCTGCCCGAAGCCGATCCTGCGGAGAGCACAGCTGGCATCTGCACTCAGCAGCTAAATGAATCCACACCAATGCACGAGAACTGCGATATGCGATTTATTGTGAATAGGGAAGGCGACTCAACACTTAGTATTGGCTTTAACAAGCAGCTGCTGTGCGAGAGCAGCGAGGTTTTCAACAGGATGCTCAACAGTGACTTTCGCGAGGGCCATCATGGCGAGATTCAGCTGCAGGACTATACGGCCTGCGGCTTGCGCTATTTCCTGCATTTAATTGGCTGCCACGAGCAGCATTTGGCCCAGCCAAACTACTCTGCCCTGATTCAGGCATTCGAGATGTCTCGCGTGTACATTATACCCGAATTGGAGGTCATTTTGCAACAGCGTCTCGTCCACTTCCTAGATGCCCACAACTGTCTGCGTCTGCTCGAGTGGGCCCTGAAGAACTATCACGCAGAGCTGACGGAGACGGCCATCAGTTTCTATCTCTCCTCGCCACTGCCCACGCAAGAGAAGCTACTGCTTTTCCGTGCCGCCGAGGACTCGACCTATGCCAGCGAATGGTTCCAGCTGCTCAATGATGCGGTCTTTGAGAGGTGCCGCAGCACCGGCTACTAAACCACCTCCATTCTGTGATTGTTTTTTCGTTTTGAGTTGCGAGTTTCGAGTTATGTGATGTGTGTTATACATATATGTATTCTTAGAGCATGTGCTTGTGTTTGTGACCCATTCCAGGATAGATAGGACAGGCAGACCTGCATGCATTTTACTCAATTTTATTAGCCACAGCCCTAGCCAAGTATCTTCAAATCGATCCAGTAAATGTTTAGACTACCAACTACCCAATCTTTTGCCGGCTTGTTTCATATGTGGGCATCGCACAGAACCGCAGCGTCAGCCAGTCCACGAGAGGCGTGGGACAGATCCAGAAGAGCCAACGATACACACGATATCGCCAGGGCTCGTGTATGTACAGAGCCGATGGTTGTGTGCTCGTCAGGGCATCCTTGAATTTGGCCAGCAGCATCTCATCCTTGAGCTGGTTGGGCGCCTTGTAGCCCGACACGATCTTCAGATATCCGTTGAACTGCTCAAAGTAGACATCGTAGTGGGCGTGCTGCTCCGCGCTGAAGCCCTCGCGCATTCGCTGTGCGTACTGCTGCTGCCGTGCCGCTATGTTGCTGTCCAGGACAAAGGAGCCGGGTATAAAGTTGACCACCTCCATGCCATACTGCTGCAGTTCTATGCGCAGGGAGTCGGTCCAGAAGCGCAGGGCCGCCTTGGAGGCGGCATAGGGAGCCAGCGCAGGCAGGGCCTGGAGTCCACAGTGGCTGGTCACGTTGATGATCCGTGCCCGCTGCTGTCTCAGCAGCGGCAACAGCTGGCGCGTCAATCGCATGGTTCCCAGGAGATTGCAGTTGATCTGCATCTCAATTTGTTCGGGCACCTGCCATTCGAACTCCCCGAAGCACATGACGCCCGCATTGTTCACGAGGGCCGTCAACTGGTAGCCCGAATCCTCGGCCAGCATGTCCTGGAGTCTGTCATGCACCAGCCGTATGGAGCACGGCTGCAGCAGATCCAGCTCCAAGGTGTGCATCCGCCTGCGGTCGTCACCCTGCGAACTCAATTGCTGGAGCAAACGGGCCCCATCCGACTTCAGGTTGTGGCAGCAGGAGACGACCGTCATGGCGAGCACATTGTGACAGTAGACGGCCAGGCAGTGGCTGTGTGCGAGAAAAGCGGCTATTAGTTCTGTATTGACTGATGATCCAATTGCTTACCCCAAGCCCGAGTCACAGCCCGTGATGAGTATTACATTTCGGCCATCAACCGGTAGCTGGCTTCGGCCCAGGCCCAGTGTGCGTCGCAGGGCGCGGAAAAGGTGGCTACTGCTCATTGCGCCAGCTCTCGTATAACTGAAACAAAGACGCTGAATTCTGATACTGAAAATAATGCAAACCAGGCAAACCCGAAAATGAATATATGTATAAACGATATGTATTTATTATCTGCGGCCAGGCCTAATGGACGGCAGGGGAATGCTCCTGCTCTGCTCTGTGGCTTACCTGCCGCTTTAGACTGGTCCTTAACACAGCACTGGAAGCGGACAGCTTACAGAATGAAGTCAATCATATTCAAACGAGTGCATTCTCCTGCTAATGACTTTATGGTTTATGGCTGCAAGTCTCCTCCTCTGTTTTTTTGGGCCCACCCTAATTTACCTGATCTGATCAGTGTTACCTGCCCTGGCGATCTGCCGATCAGTCGATCAGGCCCAACCAGCCAGCCCATTTGCAAGTCATGTGGGCATTACCTTTGCTTCTAGAATAAATTGGATGTACACTTTTTTGTTTTTAGGTTTTTTCGGTAGTTTTATTTTATTTATTTTTTGTCAATTTTGGTGTGTGTGTGTTTTTTGCCTTATAAGTGCATCGTATCGTAACTCTTTCTACAGTTTCCTGTTGATCAATATTTTGTGGTTGTGTGTGTGGATAAATGTAGAAAATGTAGAACATAATGCCCGCACAGGGCATATTCTGTTACCTGATTCTGTTCTGATTCTGATCTATTGTGAAAATAGCATTACATATAATATTATGATCGTTTTTGTTTTTGTTTTTGCATAATACATTAATTACATATTAAATAATTGCTTTGCTTTGCTTTTGTCATTATTATTTGTTGTTTTGTTCTTATAAATTGTATTTGAAAATAGCGCTTTCGTTGCGTTTAGTAAAAATATATTTGGGCTCTTCTACTGCAGGCTTAAAGAGTAATCGTCGTCGTACAATAAGTATACAATATTATCTCATCGTCTCACATGTGCTACGGCTTCTTCAATATATAAAACTGGCATCATCATTATCATCAATCAACGCGATTATTGTTTAGGTTTAATGTTTAAACATACATATAATGATAGTATACATATATATTTATATAAATTTTGTTTGTTGCATTTCTTAATTCTCTCTCAAGGCATTGTATGTAGTTTGTATGTTTGTATTTCTTCTCTATTGAATATACATATACATATAGTTGGTATATATATTTTACGCAATTTTCGTTTAAATGTACAATTTTAAAACCGGCTTAGTTCCTTTCATTATACGCTTTGTTTAATTCTTTTGTTTGCTTTCTACTTTATGTTTTTTTATTTGTTTTTATAATAAATATCACAACGCATCCTTCCATCCATTCATCCTACTACCACTTCAATCATTCGGTTTTGCATTTAACGGCTTAGACGCTTGCGCCTAAAAGCTGAAAAATGTCAGGCATACAACGAGCTAACATGCATGGTGCATCTATCCATCCATCGATCCGATCTGTTGTCTGTTGTCGTATGTATATTTTTGGAAAATATAACACGCAAATGAAATAGGTTTCAAAATTGCACAAAACACTCCTCCGGCATAAAGACATACTACTCGTACTCGTACAAAAATCATAAATTAAACGTAATAAAGATAATAATACAAAAACATTAAAGTTAAACGGAAAACAAGAGTACCCTCCTCCTCCTCCGCAGGGTGTGCAGGGGGGGCCTACGAAATATTCGTTACAGATACGATTACAAAAATGAACAAAACATCGTAAGAACTAGCAAAATGTTCGTCGCGTAAGTGTAGATACAATATTAATCGTACTCGTAGTTCATTCATTATATAAAACTTAACTTAATTCTGACTTTGTTAGCGCCGTGCGTCGGCCTCCGCTCCCGTTTCCGTTCCCGTTCCCGCCGCCGCCCCGGGCCCTATACCGGTTATAAGCTGACCAACTTAGACGGCTCGGTTGTGGGAGTGGGCAGCTCCAGTGGGTGCTTGTTCTGCGAGGAGCAGTTCGGGACCAGCGGACCGGAGACGGGCGTCAGCCCAGTGCCCCCGTCCATCAGAGAGTCAAAGTTGAAGGTGCCCGTCGACGGTGTCTGGATGGGCACACCCTGTATCTGCGTGGGCGCCTTGCCGCTCACACTCAGCTGCATCTGGCCGGCGAAGGGCCGTTGGACGGCCAGCGTGTTGGGACGCTCCTTGGGCATCTTGTTCAGAGTGTTAAGTGTGGGGCCGTTGTGGATGCTGTTGATGTTGTTGATGGTGATGGGGAAGTTGCCAAAGTCATGTGGCGCTGTGCCCGAGATGGGCGTCTGCAGCGAACCCGCCGCACCGGTGGGCGTCATCAGCGTGGAAATGTCGGGCAGCGCGGAATTGTTGGACAGCGTGTTAATGGGCAGAGCAAAACAACGCTTGTGCGGCGGCGGTCCGTCCTGGTCGAGCGAGGAGCTCGAGTCCAACGCACCGTCGAGCGGCTCGTCCTTGATGTTCAGCAGCAGATCCTCATCGATTGGCACCGGCTTGAGATCGAGCGGCGAATTGCTGCGCCCGGTGGAGTTGAGGGTGGCATCGAGGCCGGTGATGGTGCCGCTGCTGCTGTCATTGCTGTTGCTGTTGTTGTTGTGGTGGCTGCTGCCGCTGCCACAGCTGCCGGAACTGAGGAGGGCCGCTGGCCCGATCATCCCGTTGCAGGTGGACACGCTGAGCATATCGGCACGCACCTTCTGGCACGTGGGACGGTGCGCCTGCAGGGAGTACTCCAGCAGGTTCTTCATCTCGTTGAGCTTCTCCATCTCCTTCTTCAGGATCTCGCCCCGCTTCTCAAGCGCCTCTACCTCTTCGGTGAGTTCGTTAGTCTGGTCGACGCGTCGCTTGCGACAGCGTGCCGCCGCCTGCTTGTTTCTTTCCCGGCGGATGCGACGCTTCTCCTCCTCCTCGGGCGTCATATTGGCGGACCTGTTCGGACGTCGTCCGCCGCCGCGACGCGCCGGTGTGGCACTGTTTGAGGTATTTGTGTTGCTCTGAGAAGAGCGTCCGGCTGCGGCCAGGACGTTGCTGAAGTTGTTGGCACCGCCGCCATTGCCGCCGCTGCTGTTGCCCATCATGTGTCCATTCTGATAGGAGGTGCTGTCTGTGGCTCCACTTGCTGCAAGTCAAAAAGGACAACCAATTAGTATTTCTAGGCATTGTAGTGTGGATTCTGTATGAGATGCTTACAAGTATCGGATATGCTCTGATCCTCATTCATTTGCCCATCGGCCCAGGAGCCGTTGGACTCCTCCGTATCGCTGCCGGGCATAACGCTGGCCCCGCAATCGAATACCTGCTGCTGCTGTGCCTGTTGCTGCTGCAGCTGGCTGATCAGCGGATTGCTCACACCAATGATGGTGGCCGTTGTGGTCGTTACGGGCACCACCGATGATGCCAAACTGTTACCGTTGCCGTTGCCGTTTCCATTGCCGGTGGCACTGCCATTGTTGTTGCTCACCAATGGGGCCAGCGGGGGCGGCTTGAAGCCGGCCTGATATGGTGCATTAACCACATCGCTGGTCATCTCGTAGAATGTCTCCTCGATGCTGCGCAGCGTGGTCGGCGTCAGCGTGGGCGTCGTCAGCGTTGGTGCACTCTGTATGCCATCGAATGTGCCGAGCTGCAATACAAAAATTAGCGAAATTAATCAGAAATGTTTACAATTGCTTTTATGTTTAATTTGTTCTGAGAAAGAGAGAGGGGGGGAGAGGGCGAAGGAGAGAAATGTGTGTAGACAGGGAGAGGATGTGAGACAGAGAGAGATCCATCAATTAAATGTTTATATTTCTGTTCCATTGTTGTTCGGTTTTGTATACCCTTTCACAGGAAAGCAAGCATTTCCGACCACCGACCAGAGTCTTTGTTTTCCCACGCAGAATCTATTCCTCGAAACCCCACAGATTGGATACGAATTGATCCATTTCCTAGGGTATCCATCACTTCGCTGTCCACAGCTGGCCTTTCCTTCTTCTTTTCCAATCTATTTTTAAAGATGAACGAAAAGGCCAATCCGTATTCGTTCCAGCAAATTACACTACTCGATTTTCCCCTTTATTTTCGATATCGATAAACCCCCCCAATACCGATAAGCCGATATATACCTGCTGCATAAATAGCTCGCTGGCTAGAAAACTGGCAATTTCACTGGCATCCATTGCAAACTTGTCGCCATTCGTTGGAGTTGTTGTTGTTGAATTATTCGTTGGTGGAGTATTTGTTGGTGTAGTTTTCGTTGGTGTTGCTTTTGTTGGCGCTGCTTTTGGCGTTGGCGTTGGTGTTGTGGTTGTTGCTGTTGTTGGCTGCTGCTGCGTTTGATTGTAGTTAATGTGTGCACAATTGTTGTTGAACTCCTGCTGCTGCTGTTGTTGTTGTTGTGTAAAAAAGTTCTGCATTTGGCACATGGCAGCCATGGCAGCGGCGTTGGTGTTGGCTGCCGCATTGGTAAACGATTGCCGCAGCTGATGCTGCTGCTGCTGTTGCTGTTGCAGATGTTGGTGGTGTTGCTGCTCGTAGGAGGCTGCTGCCGGCTGCTGCTGCTGCGTGGGCAATTGTCGTTGACGTAACATTTGCTGCTCTTGCTGCTGCTGCTGAAGCTGTAGCTGTTGCTGTTGTTGGTAGTATTGATTGGCAGCAGCAGAAGCATTATATGGCCACTGTATCTGCGGTTGAGCGCTCTGCGTCAGGGCATTTTGTTGCGTATGTGGTGTCTGTTGCAGATGCGCCTGCTGCTGTTGCTGTTGCTGCTGTTGCTGCTGCTGCTGTTGTGCCTGATGCAGCTGATGGAGGTAGGGATGGTAGCACGCGTTATGCGCTCTACCATTGAGATTTTTCATCATTTGTTCGTTGTTCTCCTGCCTATCTAGATCCTTAACTATCTTCTAAATGTATGCTTATCTCTCTTAATATTAAGTATACGCAATGTTCGATCACGTATACGCACAGTTGGGCGCAATGACTAGTATTCGTTATTCGTTAATCAACAATATAATGGGACAACAATGATATATATATATATGTACTATATTCAATCAAAAATCAACAAAAACAGATTCTAATTAATGTTTAAATCTAAATGAAAACTCTTTTGTTTTTTTGTTTAATTATTAATATTTACAGCAAAAAGCAAAGATCTTCGATCTATCTTTAAATATATATATACTCTATAGATTCCTATATGTAGGCTTGTCTTTATGGTTGTTGTTCTTGTTGTTGTTGTCGCAGTAGTTGTTGTTGTTTCTGTTTCGTTCGTTGTATTTGGTTTTGATTTTGGTTATATTTTCGTTTATATTTTCGTTTTGTGACGTAGATTCGTTTATTCAATTTCTCAATTCGCTCAGTGAGTTGTTCAATCTGTCAATTGTTGCTTCGCCCTCCGTCTTCCGGGGGTCTGAGGCGCTTTACGATAAGCATTGGCTGATTTCGCAAAGGATCGAAATGAGAATTCCACATAATCAGCACTCCAAGTGGGACAGACACGTGTTTATATAATTATATACATATGTAAATAAATATGTATATAGAAAACGAGAAGGGCTTTCGTTTTACGGATTGAGCCTTGCGCCAGTTTTCAATTCGATTCTCATGGGTATACGGCGGGCAACGCCTCTCAAAAAGAAAAATACTAAAAAAAACTATTCCTCTGCCTTTTTGCTTTGGGCCAGCAATTCGCTTTTATTTCTCGTAAATACGTATACATATATATGGCATATGTATAGGTGCGATGTATATAATGATATCTATATATATATATAGATATAGCTTCTGTTCGTATGAATCCACGCGGCATGCAACGTAAACTGAGCAAAATGTGCGTCTCGTTTGATTTGATTCTTCCTTTTGTGCTTTGTGCTTTTATTTATTTGCTTTTTTTGCTTTATTTTTATTCTATTTTCATTTCATTTTATTCCTCGATTCGTTGTTTCTCCGAAGATTCGTTTTTGGCAATGCACACGCGCGCGCCGCAAAACAAACAGCAGGAAAATTTGTCAAAACAGAAAAAAAAGGCAAGCTGAAAATTCGGAAAAAAACAATTGCAATTTTCGTTTTTTTTTCGCTTTTCTTTTTTCTGTGTTTCTGTTTCGAATTTCCAAATTTATTTTCGTTTTGTTCGCTATTCGTTTTCGGATTTTTTTTTGGTTCGGTTGTTCGGATTTTCTCGAGCAAGGAAAAAGCGCGCGCGCGATCGCCTTTTGGTTTTTGTTCTCGAATTTTTTCTAAACTTCGATGGTTCGTTGTTCGTTTGCGACTGATTCCGGGGCCAGCGAGCGAGAAAAAATTGGCAACGATCGAGAGATCTTGAGATTGCGATTTATCTAGAGAACAGCAGCAGCCGCAACACACAGAATCCCCAGAGAGCAGTAGAGAGTAAGAGCGAGAGAGAGAGCTGCTTGCTCAAATTAGAAGACCAAAAACCAACTAAGAAAATCAAATAAATTTAAATGCTGGCTGCTCTTAATTGAGCGGCAGCCCACACGGCGACATGGGGCAGGGCAGGGCTGGGCAGCCCACGCGAGTCTGTGCCATAAACATTTATAGCAGATACACATACACACCCATACATATGTATATGCCATGCCATGCCCGCCGTACTATAGATGTAGGTTATTTCCGATTTTGCGGATCGGATCTTACTCTTTCCCTGGAAATCGCTCTTGCTTGCTCATAAATCATAAATCAAAGGCCTAAATGAAACACATTCAGCGCAAAACATTTGGCCAACAGTTTTTCGGCCAATTTGCGGAACATAACATAACATTTATTTATAGCCGAACAGAACAGAACTGTCGTCTGTCACAACTGACAGATAGATGTGTGTTGTGTGCCACAACAGGTGTGTGTACGCGTGAGGGGGGCATGAAGCAAAACATTCCGAGACCGAGACCCCCTGTCTCGCAGAGGCTGTCCAAATACAGGGTGTTCCTTGGGGTATACTGGCTTTTGGGGGATGCATGTGACGGGCTCTGGGCGCAGCCAGGATCAACGATGCCTGGAACACCTGGAGACGGATCACAGAGCCTCTTCATAGGCTGAAGTCTTGGGATTCTGTTTTCCTCTGTGATGAAATATTTCTGCGCTCTGATTTTTCGTTTATTTTCCTTTCATTGTTTAGATAGTTGGCGCCTTTTCAAATTGGGAATTAAGTCATTTCCATATTAAGAAAATACCCAAAGAGATTTCCTCTGAAGGAAAGTGTTCTATCTTTGTTTTTATTTCCGCCTGTTAAATGTTATTCTTTGTTATTGACTGATCTTATCGGAGGGAGGATACATTGCCCAATCCGAAAAGGCCATTCCCTTATTGACAACAGCCGTGGCGTGGCCTTTTGTGGTGTGTGGCAGAGGCAAACAATCGATTTTATTCTTTGTACGCATGTTTATTTTATATTTATTTATTTTTTATATATACATATATACATCTGCTTTTGAAGTAAGCCGCCGTTGAAACACCTTCCGCACATTGTCTTTATCGGAGACTTTCATTTTAACCCACTTTCGAATGTAAATTTGCTTTTTGCTTTTGAACATGAACTGTATTTAGCCGATGAATCAGTCAATTTAAAATATATATAAGCTATATATATATTACAAATAATAACCACAATAATATATATATACTACGAGCAGCCGCAGCAATTGTCTAAATTGAAACGGGGCTCAGAGTCAGAGTCAGCGCAGACGTCTCTGTTATCAGAGAGGTCTGAGCCCCCAGAGTTCACATCTGAGGGTCAATTGAGCAGCGCCAAAGCGTGGCAAATGAAATGAACATAGAACGGAGGAGCAGTGGAGCACCCAGTGGAGCACCAGAACCCAGAACTACTGACTGACTGACGTATGTAGTCGCCAGAGCAAGCAAATTGCTGACTAATACATGGGTCTGCCGCTGCCGCTTCTGCTGCTGCAAATTTGATTACAGTGGGACTCAACACAGCTGTCAGTGTACAGTGGGACAAGCGTTAGCACCTATGACCTTGACTGTAATTAGTTCAACATTTATTTTCTGTCTTTCTCTGGCAAAATATTACCTCCCGGGGGGCATGGAATGGGCGATGGTGCAGCGGGCATTGGCAACAAGTTGACAGCCAAAGAAACATCGCATCGACTTTTGCCTGCCACAGCGAGTGCCTGCCTCTGTGTTTCAGAGCTGACGTGTTGACTTATTTTTAGATCAATTTTAGCCTGACAATGACGTAATAAATGCAAAATAAAAGCAACTACAAAAAAACTTGGCAACATCAAAGGCAAAAATAACAACAACTAAACAACAAAAAAAGCGAAAACACAGTCGACAACAACATTTGTATTGTTTATATCATAAGTGGTGTTGAATTATTATGTTGGACGAGGAAGGCAGCCAACAGCCACTGTTAAGCGTCAGCTGTTAACTGCAAATGTGAATAGTTAACAGTAAGCTGTTAGGAAACGCTTAATACTTAACAGTAAGCTGTTAGGATAGGCAGGTAACAGTGACCAGTTAACAGGGAACTATTAGGATAAGCTCGTAACAGTTAACAGACAACTGTTAGTTTTCTGGTACAGCCTGTACCTGACCATTGCTAGTTTAAATCCGTTTTTCTGATGGATTTTTGGCTTATTTAAAAGATAATTAATGTAAAATCTGGCAAAAGACACAAAAAAATATATATTTCATGGCAATTTAAACTTTTTTGATAGAAAAAATTGCATTAAATTTCTATTGTTTGGAAATCAGTTGTTCTCATTTGTAAATTCTACAAATTTGCATAAAAGAGGCTTATTTCTCACTTTCTAAATGTATTTATTCTTTTTTTTTCTGAATAGTAGTAAAGTCACAAGATTTGTCTACATTTTTCTATTTAAATAAATTAATCTATTCAATTAATTTATAATTTCTGTTCCTTGTTTAACACACAGCCAGCAATCCATGCTAATGCCCTGCTAAAAATAATATATATCTGCTGCTATTCTCTTTCCAAATCAAGATCGAAATACAAACACATTTCGCTTTTGTTTCTTGAGTTGAGTTTTAGTTGCTATTAGTTTTGCAATGGCATAAATTAACTATCTGTGGAGCTTGTTAAATACAAAAATAAAAACAACAAAAATAAAAAATTGCCTTGATGAAGGTTACAGCAAAGCCTCTGAATGTTACTGTTGCTGCCGCCAGTTGTTTAGTTAGAAATGCGCATAATTATAGTGGCAGCTAAACAACACAAAAATACAATATATATTTGATTTTATTTTTCAATTGGCCAAGACTTTAAATGCAGCTCCAATCGGCATAGGCTGGCACATTGTGTTGTGCCACAATGCGGTTGCAATGTCACAAAAAAAAGCAAGAGGGAGAGAGGCAGAGAGCGACTCGAAAAGTTGACAAGTTCAAGTGCATTTCGAGCGTTTCTTTTGGTTATAAAATGGGTGTGGGATTCTATATAAAATATATATATACATATATATGTATGTACTATAAGCAGAGACTTCCCTTGACGATAAGCATGATTTCTGTGTATTTCTATATATAATTTGCATTTGCAAATATATATGCAAATATTCTGCGAATAAAACAATTAACTCAAAGGAGACGCAAAGGCAACGCAACAGAAATCATATTTTTATTTTTTTATACTTTTTTCGCATGAACGTGACCGCAATGCCAGAAGCGAAAGGAAGGAGAGTGTTGACTGAGTGCCGGGGAGTGCTGTTGATAAAGCCATGTAGTGTCGTGTGTATATCCCCCCGGCCACCCCTGGAGCCCCCTGGAGACTCCAGAACCAAGAATTTTGGAGTGCCACAAAGTCAATGGCCGGCGTTGGGATGGACAGCCATTTTTAGGCACGCCACAACAGAGGCAGCAAGCAGCAGGCATCAGGCAGCCCCTTGACCATATCGTGCTTATATAATATATACATACATAAAGATATATACATATACATGTATTTTCAATACTATATATATATACATATATCCCCCAACAAATATGTCTGTCTGTGAAAAGCAGCGCCGTCATTAAAATCACTTGAGGTTTAACCATTTTTGGAACGCCCCCACAAAAAAAACACACACAAAACAAGCGCACAAAACGAAAATTGAATTAAACTTAAAAAATTTGTTGTTGATTTTTTTGTGTTGTTTTTTTTTTGAATTGCTGGACAGCCATAATTCAAAATTTGCCAAAAAGTGCAGGCGACAAAAAACAAAAAAAGAAGAATCAGAAAAATGTCAGGGTGCAGGGGAAATAAATTTCAACTCGAATCGGACTTGGATTCGGATTCGGATTCAGGAATGACTTTGGATACTGTGGAGGGGAGGCTGTGAGGGGGAGGGGGGTGGGGCAGGCGTGCTCTGTTCCCTGGGTGTCAGGCCTTAAGTTGAGTGTCAAATTAATCAGACTTTTGGTGCCCGTTCCAGGGCGTGGAATAAGCAGCGATTGACAAATATGCATGCGATATTTAAAAAGAGAAAAAAGAGTTTAAAATATTTATGTTCTGGCGTTTGCCTGGCGGTGCATTGAACCCCAAGCGACTAATGAATAAAGGTACTGCCTCCTGGTCTCCTCTCTCTCTCTGTCTCTCTCCTCCTGTAAATGTGGAAATTTATTTGTTTTTGGGCTGGGCTGGGGCTGGGGGCAGCACTTTTGGGGGGGCTCAAAATCCATCAATTTCTAACCATCAAAAAGTGAATTTTGTGATAATTAAATGTGTAATCAAATGGGGGGAGGGGAGGGGGTGTAGTAAAGTAAACCCTCCATATACGAATAAACGTGCAGCTAATAAAATGACGCGGTATTGGTCTGGGTTTAATTTATTTAAATGCATTTTGTCGCGACGCGACACACACGACCAGCGACAAACGACACAGAAAAACCAAAAACAAAAACAAAACGAACAATGAACCAAAACCAAAAGCAGCGTTTTTTTTGGGGAGAGGGGGTGGGTGTGGGTGGTGTACGGAATTTATGGCCAAGTTTGCAGTTCGAGGAAATGGCAAACAAGCGACGCGTCGTCGAGGCGCCACCAAAGGATAAAAATGCACACACAAGGATGGGGCACAGACAGGAGACAGCAGACAGTGGCCACAGACAAGACAGAGCCAAAAAAGAAAGGACTTCAGAGAGAGAGAGAGAGAGAGAGCGGAGAGTGAAGTGTGGAGTGAAGCGTAGTAAAAGTTGTTTTCACTTTTCATTTGCGAGGCTTGGCCAATTCCGTTTCCAAGAAGGACACGACCGCAGCCATCAAAAGGACAGACCGGCAGACCCTTTTGCCAAGCTCAAATTACAGCTGGCAGGAGTCAAGGAAAAGAAGAAGGACCTTAGGACCGGCAAGAAGGAGGTGGTCTTTGCTGGTCTTTGCTGGCCAGCCAAAAGGACATCAATTACAGGGCAACTTGCAATCGTGTTTCTTCTGTCAAATTATCTGCACCAAATTTTTGTTGGCAGGCCCCTAAAAAGTCCATTATCCATTACGTGGTAGACTTGTCGTACCCATGAGCTTCTTCTTCCATGGAAAATCAACTTGAATTAAGAAGAAAATTCAATTAAATTGACTGGAAATGCAATTAGCTGACCGCACAGACACACACACGTACACACAGACACACACTTGAGCCCGTAGATACATTAATTTCGGCTGCATTTACGATAATTCAATTCAGTTGCTGTTGCACGCTCCATGGATTCCATGGACTCCATTGGTGGCATGATCGAAGCAGAGATCTACAGCCATATTTAGGCCAGTTCTGGAGGGGAGAAGAGGGGCATAGGCAGGGTGGCTGCTGCTGCCAGGTGCTGCTGTGTAGGTGTAGCTCTTACACAAAGGAAAGTTATTATTTACCCCTTAGAAAAAAAAAATATAGTAGGTAAATATATGAACAGCCTTCAAGTGATTTCTTTCATGACAAGGGGGCCCACGGCAAATCGAAGAACGCCCACAACTAACCAAAAAAAAAACCCAAAAAAAGCCGCACTCTTTCAGCGACTTAAGATTCCATTGCGAAAGTACAGCCACGAATCAAATAAAACAACAACAAAAAGTACAGCCAGACCATATTCGTTTTTTGTGTGTGTTTTTTTTCGAGTTAATTAAAAGAAAGTTGGACTTTGTCTGGATAAGGCGGGGGCGCCCGTTCCACGCGTCCTCCATTGCCTGTCGACTTACGAGTAATAAAACAATTTGAAGAGAGCTTAAGAGGCAGTGCGGTGCGGCGGGGTGCGGTGCGGTGCATGTGGCAAGTGTTTGACTTGCAGCATGTCACTTTGAACCGCCCTAATTGTAAGTGAGCGAGTGAGTGAGTGGAGGGAATACCCCCCTCCCCCCCCCGTACTCGTACATATATCCACATAAATACATAATTCCCCGAGTATCAAGTGTCACGCGAATGTGTAGTATTCCTCTGTGTGTTTTTGAGGTTCACAAGTCAAAGGGTCACCCCCATTTGGACCCTCATTCACTTTCCTCTATCATAAAAAATTTACCAAAAAACAGTACACAAAAAAAAAAGTTCCCTCAGCGGAAAGTGAAGCAAAAAAAAGCAGCGCAAAAGTTTATAAATTGTCACGAAAATCGCACGTGTGCAAGATATCAGCCATAGAGCAGCAGCAGGCAGCCGACGGCAGACAGCAGACGGAGACGGAGACGTCGACCGAGACAGAGAGAACCCGTTGGAAAAAGCGCAACTGCGGACCGGATCACTGGACTGTGAAATGCAATGTGCAAAAAATTAACCGAAAAATTAAGACAAACAAAAAAAAAACCAACAATGGTAGCTGTAAATAGTGGGCATGAAATTGCAACGTGATTTACCGTTTTGGGGGTGCATTTTGGGGGTGCTCTTTGAGCACAAAAGAAAACAATGATCACATCTACCAAAGTGCAGAAAGGATTAGAAGGACAGAAGGAGCAAAAAACCAGTTGAAAGGCACCTGCCATTCGGCTCTTTGAACACCTGGCTTCTTAGCAATTTTAATGCGAAAGGAAGTTTTAAGTTTCCTAGAATCGAGGTGTTTTTGGCAAAGGCAAGCAGTTTCCCTGGCGACCTCTTGGAGGCATCTTACAGTGATTCCAGCGTCGGTGCGCCCAGTTAACTTCTCCTTGCCCCGAGATGTTCCTGGGTTTCGACAGCCCCGGCTTAAATATGAAAGATTTTTTGACACTATTCTCTATATCAAATATTTTGACAATTAATATTTTAATTTTATATTATTTTTACTGAAATAATAATCGCTTAAAATTTTCCTTAAAATTATAAAAAACGAGGGGGAACGTTGTGAGCCGCGGCAAAGGCCGCGGCTCTACCTTATACCCGGTACTCAGTCAGTATACACATACATACATATATGAGCAATGTTCGCAAAAGGGACAAATTAAATTTTAGGCAAAAAATAATATTTCAAAAAAATGAAGTCAAATCATTTTTGGAATATTATACATGTTATCAATTTTGTTTGCATATGCTTTTTACAACTGCTTCTAAATTTCTACATGACATGTATAACTACATATTTGAGACGTACAAGTGTTTGCGACAGAGAGAGAGGGAATGAGTCAGCGCTTGGCAGGCGTTGCGTAGCCACTGAAATTTAATTTGTTTCTTCTGGCCATAATATTGATCCGACCTGATCCATATTCGGCAATCTGGTAGATATGGTAATTTTCCATGATTCTGCGTTTTTGGTTTTAATTTTTCTTAAAAATTGTGGATTCCACAGATTTTCGTCCTTTGTGGGGGCGGAAAGGGGCGTGGCAAAATTTTGAAATACACTTGTGCTGAATTGATATCACAGAAGTTTGGATAGAAAGTTTGGTTGCTCTAGCTCTTATAGTCTCTGAGATCTAGGCGCTCATTTAAACGAATAAGCAAAGCAGACAGGGTCGCGTGTGAGAGAGAGCGAGAGGGAACGATGACTTTCGAAATGGTTTTCTTCATTGTAGCTATAATAATTATCCGATCTGATCCAGATTCAACACTCTGATAGAAATGGTCATTCTTTATGATTCTGCGTTTTTAGTTTTCTCGTATCTTCAAAATTGTGTACGCCACAGACTTTCGTTCTTTGTGGGGGCGGAAGGGGGCGGGGCGAAATTTTGAAATACATTTGGAGTAGTGTGATCACAGAGGAGACTGGATACAAAACTTGGTTGCTCTAGCTTTAATAGTCTCTGAGATATAGGCGCAAATGAAGACGGACAGACGGACGGACGGACAGACGGACAGACGGACGGACGGACAGACAGACATGGCTATATCGACTCGGCTATTGATGCTGATCAAGAATATATATACTTTATGGGGTCGGAAACGCTTCCTTCTGGGCGTTACACACAACCGTTATCCCCACAAATCTAATATACCCTTATACTCTTCGAGTACCGGGTATAATTACCCATATCCAATGCCAAATTTCATTGTATACTATATTTCCACATTCTTTACATAACACTGATTTATCGATAGCATGGCCAAAAATTCCAGCAATGGATCCAATGATTTATTCCCTATCTATCGTGTCGTATGACAATAAAAAATTTGTAGCAATGATGGATCTCCTCCCCAATACGATTCGGACGAGCCACAGCCAACGAAAAACTCGTAATTCCCTTATCAAAAAACACAAATATAGAAATACCTTTTAGGGTAATGAGCATAGAATATATGAGATTGGGTAGATCCAATGGGCGGGGCCTTATCGGTGGACAAACAAAAACCGAAAAAAAAACACAACACACAATTGCAAAAACAGCAAATAACACTAAAAACTCGATACAGATAGGGGGTTAAAATAGGGGGGAAAATAATGGTAGAATAGAATCTCAAATTTCCAAGAATTGCATACTATACAAACGAACGATAACGCGAAAGCTTATTGGCAGAAATAAATAAATATAAGAGGCGTAATTAACAGAAAAAAAAATATAGTAGTAGTAGAGAAATTCTAGAAATTTCAGGGCAAAACGCAGAGCCAGTGGCACTGATAGGAGTCGACTCGAGCTGATAACACGCTTCCCTAACTATGCCAAAGTTGGGGTGGGAATGGCATACCATTCCATCGTTGGAGGGGGCTTAGGGATAGGGTTAGCTTGTTGGGAGATCTTACCACTTTAGGCAATGGCGATAGCGGCATGCTGAACAGATACTCGTCGCCAAAGAAGTTATAGTTATCCAGCGTCATCATGGATATGCTGGTATCTGTATCTGTATCTTTATACAATATTTTTTGTATTTTATTTCTATCCGGCACAAAGTCTATTTTGCCGTTTAGTCAAATGACTCAAAGCGATTTCTGGCGAAATACGCCGTTTTGTATATGTCTTTCAAATTCAGTTCACACACCGCCACAAATGTATCTCAATGTATCGATGTATCTGTAACTGTAACTGTGTAGGTGCCTCTGTTCGTGTGGCGCGCGATCGTGCGAATTATTTGCGTTGTCCGTATTTCAATATTTCCGAGAATTGTTTCAGCTATTCTTTTGCTTTTTGTTTAGATACAAATGCCGCACACATTCTGCCACAGAAAATTTCACACTGTTTTTTTTACTGTTTTCCTCTGTCGCTTTTCGCGTAAATGCACTCGATTTTTCTTGACGGTTGACGGTTAACACCCAGAGATTATTGCCGAAGCGTTTCGCACGGCCAACTTGTTTTGACTAATGCGTCATCGTCGTTCGACTGGCCTTATATACGCCCCCAGAGGCCCCCAGACGAATTGAGTCGTATATCGCTCCGAGTGAAAGAGAGAGAGACGGCCACACTGTTAGGGAGAGAGAGCGGGCCGTTTTTTGAGTGGAATTGAGAGCTTGGTGGGGCGGCTGCTCTGGCATTTCCTGAGCAGCACAGAAATGAAAAAAACAAAAACTGCACAGACCACAAATTATAGTACATATATAGATAGATATATATATGTACATACATATGTATGTATATGTATATATCGTGGGTTTAACCCGCTGGCTGCTACACATACGAGAGTATAACGAGGTACTCACGTGCCTCCTCGTTTCACATTTTCTGCTTCGTAGTGGTTTTTCTTTGGCTACGCGATGTTTACCGCCGCCTCAATTCTTTGGGCTCTTCTTATCTTATCGCCAGACAATTTAGTTATGACATAAGCAACTAAATTTAAAGACAGAGCCACAGGTAAAGTCCCCCCCAAACACTTTTTATTTTTCCAAATGCAACCAACAACAATGGCTGGCCTTTGTAATCGTTGGGGCCCCGAAAAGAGTCGCCCCTTATCTCGCATTTTGGCTCTACGAAATGGGTCGCCAGGCGATTTCAATTCGATTCCGATACGAATCGGTGTCGCGCCGCCACCGCCGACGCCAGCGACGCCACCAGCGATCCACCTGAGCTGAGGCGGCAGGCAGGCAGGTGTTCCTCGTATCTATGTATGATATGTCAGCTTTTTTCAATAAATATTGATGGGGTCCCCCCCCCCCCCGATCGGCCTGCCTGCCTGACGCTCCTACCGATTGATGCGCTGCGTATAGGTGCCATGTAATTTTATGCGCAACAAAATGAAAAGGCCACACTGACCTTGTGTCGTCACTTACGTGGCTCTCCTTTTTGGTCTGTAGAGGGGGGTTGGGAGGGGGATCGAGGGAAAGTGCAACTATAAGTGGGTCGTGTGACACTAAACATCTGTGTGGCACAAAGGCAATTGCTTTGCTCTACTTACCTGCAACGAGAGATACAGAGAAAGGGAACAGAATTTTCAATAAGTATTTTCGATTGAAAAATGCAAAAGAAATTGGAGATATTCTTCAAAAGCTTCAAATATATGGAAAAAATATGATCTATTGTATAAGGAATATAAGGAATGGGTTTGATAATAATACTTGAAGCTAATAAAACACCAAAGATAATATCAAAGAAGTTTATTCCTAAAGATTCTTTTAAAATAAATAGCCTATAGATGATTTTTTTCGAATATATTACTTATTTTTTAGGACGTTTTCCACAGAGACAAAGGCCGTAAATCGACCGAGGATATCTGCTGCATGACGCGTGACACTGTATAACCGTAACGGGTATTTCGTACAAGCAGGAAATGTTAGAAATTCTAATAATTTAAGAGGTTTTCTGATGGATTGTCATCAATTTGGAGATATCAAAAGCAGGAAAACATTACAGGCTTCCAAACTGAAAGACCCAAGCGATAGACCTACTCTTGGTTCCATAGAATCATCCAAGTCTTTTCAAAGGGGTGTTATTCATTCAAAAAACCTTGCAAGTATTATACTACTAGATAATGCTTTCCATTGACGCACTTGTTGGAAATGCTTCCCCTAACGCATTTCAAAGTTCTGGTGAAAATTTGCACTACCCCTTTTGAGTTGGGGTACAATCGGCAGTACGTTTTAGAGCAGTTTCTACGAACTCATCGCCGACGTCACGGCACGGAGCGATAAGACTCTCTTCTGTATTCGCCAGATATCGGGCGAGTATGTGGTAGCATTCGGAAGCACTCAACTCTGTTTGAGTATTTTTTGTATTTTTAGCAAATGGAATCATGTGTCGGCGTAGGACGTCAAAGGTTCTCTCTGACCGGAAGTAGAGCCTAACGTTTCCATATAATTTGGCAATCGGTTGTAAGGAATAACAAACGTAAGTGAATAATGAATAATGAGCGATTTCTTCCGAATAACAGTTGTCCAAAGCTGATAAAGACCCTCCCCTTCTCCTCCTCCACTGTATACGTATCTGAGCAAAGGCGTTTACATCAGTACTTAAAAATAAAGCTATCTTTTCAGTTCGGTTTCATTGTTTTTTGTCCAGCGATAAGAAAAGGCAAACGACTGCGATAAAGTCTTGCAGTTCCGTAGTAACGTGATCCAAACTTCCGCTGATGATGGGGGTGCGGGTACGTGTACGGGTACGAGTATGGGTAAAACCGTCGCCCAAGTAGTCGCCCAGTTTTGTCGTAGGCCCAGGCCATCAGATAAGATTTGAACAAAAACAAACTTAAATCTATGACAAATACTGGTAGTACTCGAATCGCCAGTTGTGGACGCGCCGGGTATCTGATAGGGAAATCGCTTGGCAATTAGCCCATGTTTATGGTGCAAACAGAAACTGTGAGCCTGGAAACGCCAATCGGTTGCACAGGTGACCCCGACTCCTCTTCGGGGAACAGGTCTCAATGTGAGAAGGAAGTATCTCACAAATACCAACAAGATTATTGTATAGTATCTGATCTCCTCTGCGAATCTGAGATCTTTAGAAAACATTCAAGTACTTCCTTAAAGTAAACATATCCTAGTGCGCGTCTACTTTAAGATCTGTTTTAGGATACTTTTCACCATATTGACTCGACTTGAACACCAGTCATGTCTCTTTTCTAAACTCAAAATAAAAAAAATCGAAATTAAACCTTATTTTTTATTAGATTTTAAGACTTGAAACAACGAATAGCTTGGAGGAGGAGCATGACGTCGATTAGTACCAACATCTCGCTGACATCGTTGGGTCGCCTTGCCTTTCGCTTGAGTAGTCCTGGACTGGCACTCGTCGGCTACAACCAGGAGCCGTATCTGGTGAAGGCCGTGCAGGGCAGAAGCAAGCCCCGAGATCTCCGCCCACACTCCATAAGGCAGTCGAGGGTCCAGCCAGAGGCCCAGTCCATAGCCCGAGCCACCCAGTGCTTCGGTGAGGACAGCTACTTCTATAGCTCCACGGCCAGAGCCGATGTGATGGGCGTGGCCGATGGTGTGGGCGGCTGGCGCGATCGGGGCATCGATGCCGGGCTCTTCGCCAAAGATCTGATGCAACGCTGCCTGGCCCATGCCCAGAGTCCCTCATTTGATTCGCGAAATCCGCGCAATCTTCTGATCCAGTGCTTCGACGAAATGAAGCGCAAGTGGAAGCCCATTCTGGGCAGCAGCACCGCCTGTGTGGTGGCTTTCAACCGCAGCGACTCGACCCTGTATACCGCAAACCTGGGCGACAGCGGATTCATGGTGATCCGCAACGGCCGTGTGCTGGAGCGTTCCGAGGAGCAGACGCACCACTTCAACATGCCCTTTCAGCTATCAGTGCCGCCGCCAGAGGCGAAGGATGAAGCGTGGTTCTGCGATGACCCGTCGGAGGCGGTGGCCACACGGCTCTTCCTGCAGCCGGACGACCTTGTGCTGCTGGCCACAGACGGACTCTTCGACAACATGCCCGAGCACATGCTGCTCTCGATGCTGGCCAAAGTGCAGGGCGTCCATGACGAGAAGGCCCTTCAGGACGCGGTCAATCGTTTGGTGGAACGCGCCGCCCACTTGTCCACCAATCCCATCTTCAAGTCGCCCTTCTACGTGCGGGCTCGGGCTAACAATGTGGCCTTTCCGGGCGGCGGCAAGCCGGATGACATAACCGTGATCCTGGCCAGCGTGGCGATGCGCCACCGCAATACCGCGGTGGATTCCACTGCACTTTAGGGATCTTTGGGGAGGGGAGGGAGGCGTTATCAGAGTTAAATCAAAAGTTTAAAAGTGTTGACCAGCAAATATTATTCCAAAGTCAATCAAAAAGTCACCTTGTGTGTTGCCAGAGCGATAAACATTAAATATACGATTTGTTTATGAAGAAAAAAAGCAATGTAGATTTCGCTAAACGAAGAGTACGGGGGGGTGTGCACGGGGGTGTACGTATAATATCTGTAGCCCCACTCATTCATTCAGTAAATATGAATGAATGAATGAAAGCGGCTACAACCGATTCCACACACACAGCAGAGCACCGCACAGCACAGCGCAAACAGATTGGACGATGACTCATACGTTTTAACCAGAATTCGTGCGTTTTTTTTCTTCTGTTTTTCTTAGCCCATTTGGTGTGTGTGTCTGTGAGTGTGTGTGGGTAGGGGCGGGTGGAGCCCGGGGAGAAGCGAGACGTGCCATGGCCCAGCTAGGGCTCCGCACACTCGGCCTGCGCCCACACTCGAACTCGCAAAAGCCGGCTCTATGCTAAATCACTCATTTAAGCACACGTAAGCACTCGCTCACTCACTCACTCACTCACTTACGAGAGCTTTTGCACTCAAGAGAGGGAGAGAGAGAGAGTGACACAGAGCCAGAGACAGAGAGCGTTATTGATGAGTGAGAGTGCGTTCGCTCTCTGCACTCAGATATGAAGAGTGAGGGGGGACCCGCAAAATCAGGCGATGGACGATGACGTTGGAAATCCCCAATGCAGCAGCAGCATTGCGAAATTCCCCTCCAGCATAATGCGAGTGTGGCTTCGATAAAATCGGCAAGGATGTGGGGAATACGACTAATGGATGCCCATTACAGGGTGAAGCAAACACCAAAAAAAAACATTTAAAAAATAAAACATAATCCTAAATAATTCTCTGCATATTTAACAATACACTGGGCAACCACTGAAGGAAATATAATAAAATTTATAATAATAATAATAAGATAATACCAAACAGAAGATATTAGCAGACAAATATCTGTAGATCCTGTAATAGGACATGGGAAAGAGTGTGCCCAAACTTGTACCAAGAAAAAAAACCCCATCAGAATACCATAGCAGAAGTAAATATACCAGATAATAATATAAGTAAATATCCCAGATATCCTACGAGTATATGTATATCCATAAATAAACTTTTTGAAACAAGCTCTCCTTGAGTGCCAGCACACCCACAGCTTCCGCTCATTGTCGGGTCAAGGAGTTGACACAATCTTTGGGTGGGGGTAGTGCTGTCGGGGGTGTCCGGGGTGGGGCGTCAGTTCTTGATAATTTCCCCATGGCTTTATCTTTTGCTCGTTTCGCACTTTTCAGCGCCGTGTCGAATTGAACCTGATGTTGCTGCTGCTGCAGCTCGTTCGTTCGTTGCCCCTTGGAATGTGGTGATGGTGCTGCAGCCCGATGGTGCGCCTCTTCTTGGAATTCCTTGCCGGATGACGCGTCCACACGTAGCCCGTTGCACGGGCCAACAAGGATCGACGGGCGTGTAAATCTTTCAGCATTCTGTGTGCTGTTTTTGTATGCATTTTTAGCCACACTCCACTCCATGCCAAACCAAACCAAACCAAGCCCCAACAATCCGCTCCAGATGTGCTCCAATTCGGATAACCAATTCCACATCCAATTCCGCATCCATTTCCCCAGTTCCATTGCACATTTCCATGTGCAATTTCCGCTGCTATAGGAGTACGTTATGCCTTGAATTAGTCGTATTGTCGATGTATATAACTCAATTAGGGGTAGAACAGGGGGCTAACTGAACATCAGGCAACTGCCATTTAGCACTGACACCTCCTTCTCCTCCCCAGTACTCCTCTTTCTCTGGGTCCTGGCCTTGCTCTAGAAAGTTCAACAAACCCATTGGGAACACCGAGGCAGTGGGCACAGGCGCCACAGTCAGTGGTCCAACAAAGGGGGTTCTTTGTAGTCCAGGGATTTTTAGATTTGACGGGAAAAATTCCGCACATTTTTGTATTTGTTTTGGTACCCTAGATATAGCATGATTGATTGAAAGAAAACTAATAACAAATAGAGCAATTGATTCCTTGAGTAAATTCCTTTAATTTGATTTGACAATCCTCCCCCCAATCATCTTTAATTACAATAGAAATAATACATAACTAACAGATTATTGTATTTTGTATTTAAATCTGTTGAAAAATTCTTAAAACTAACGTTTTTTTACATAATATACAGATTCTGATAACATTTTGGCTTTGAAGAATATTTTTTATATTTATTAAAAATTTTTGGAACTTTGTCTTCATTTCTTACTCATCTTTAGACATAATTTAGAGGAACAAAATTATGGGGTATAATTATTTCAACTTTTGAATAAAAATCCCTTTAATCCCTCCTTTGGACTACGCTCCTGATAAATGAATGAATGCTTTCCTTTTCTCCCTCACATGACATCCCATCCCACTCTTTGGGATCCCGTTTTCTCCACCGCACACAGCACTCTACAATAATTCCGAGAAAATCGAAAGCAAATGCGAGCTCCAAAACACGCAACTTTTGACATTTTCCCCCGCTTATTTTTCCCAATTTTGTTTTCATTATTGTGTTTTCGGTTTCTTTTCTTTTGCCACATTGTTGAAAATATACCAAATGACATAATTGTTGTGTGTTGATGTGTGTGGGGGGTGGAGAAATTTGCATTTGAACTGAAGCAAAGGAGCGATCATCGCTGAACTCTCTCTCTCTCTCCAGCTGTCTTTCAAGCTCTCTTTTTTCATACATCTCTTTCGAGTTCAGATTAGAGACGAGCTAAAGCTTTGAATGCGAACTCACGCACGAAAAGGCACGAAGAATGTGGAAACGGCTCTCACGATACAGCTTAATGAAGTTGGACCAAGAAAGTGAGAGCGTAAGCTCTTCGTTACTCTCTCGTGAGGCAAGCATAAGCATAAGCATTGGATTGGCCTCATTAGGCGAGCAGGAATACCAGCGAGATCTATATCTAAAAGTTATCTTTGAAACCCCTTTTGTGTCTCCATTTCTCGGTCACGGTGAAAAATACACCCACCCCTTGACCATCTCTGGATGTGACGTCATTCCATCGAGAAACTTTGTGACCAAATTAGGTTCTCTTTTTTTCAAATGAGCTTCGACGTGCGAGACATGCTCCGACATGCCTCGAACCCAGCCTCGAGGAGACCAACAAAACCGGCTTGTTTACGTCGCTATCGATGTTGTTGCTGTGGCTACAGACTACAGCCTGAGCTAAAGCTTAACTTTAAGCCATTGACGTCATGAGATAATTTCATTAGCGGAGCGCCAAAATGCACAAGCCCATGTGGAACTTTCGAGTGCAAAACAGCGAACGATATCCACAATCGCTCAAGTGGAAATGTGCAAACTTTTTTGGGGGACTTCCCCTAATTGATAAAGCAAGCAGGGCGTTGATATATGAAACCCTCCTCAGTCACAAATAATAAACAAAGAATATTGTACTTTAAATGGCAGTTCATTTCTTGCTGACTTGTAGATAAAACAAAAATGAGATAAAGATAACAGGAAGATAGTGTTGATTTGGGTAAAGTAAAATCCCCCGCGTACAGGTTATTTTTAAATATCCAAAATAAAAACGTGTCCCAATAGAATGGGAGATAGCTGTACGCAAAGAGAGCGAGTAGATGTGCGTGCTCTCTTTGGGTACATGAAAACTCACGCTTCACTGCTAAGCTACTCTGTGAGAGAGAGATTGTCCAAGGCGCGGAGTCATCCAAGGCAAATGGGTTTCTTTGTTCGGATTTTAATCAAATACATACAATATGTATAATATTTATATACAACTTCAATCAAATACCTAATATTCTTTACTACGCCATGACTCTTATATTACCTTCTAAACTTTCCCTGAATTCCACTTGTAGCCCCTTAAAAGCCGTGATGGCAAATTCCCATGAAACTCTTTAAATTCCACTTAAAAATAAAATATATACCTTTTCCACTTTAAAAAATTGAAACCTAGTCAAAGGAAACCTTTTGTATTATCTATCCATTTCTTTATCTATCTGTCGATTTCTGCCTGTCGGTTCTTCACGAAATGCATTACAAAATCCCATGAAATATTCTTGGAACAATCGAAAGCCATAATAAAATAATAAAAAGTGAGGACACCACACACACACACACACGTGCGGAACAAAACGTTGAAACGATCTAGCGATTGGTATGATTGGATCCAGCGATAAGACCGAATGTCGTAAAAGATTTGCACACACGAAAAACTTAAATGCGCCCATAAAAACCAATGAAGAAAACCTATAATTATGGACTTACCGCAGCTAAAGATACACTTTTGAATATCATTTCTAGGGAATCATATCATATCATATCTGATATGGTTTTCCCCAATTTGAATCGAATTAAGATATGACTTATTCGTCTACCGTTTTGCTTGTTGACATCTCCCTAACTGTATAGAATAACATAAACATCCTCAATCGTTTTTGTTTCTTCTGTTTATAGCGAAGCTGAGACAGAGATCTGTTGGGGGATCGAAAAGACAAACCGTGGGAGCGCACACCGTCAGCAAAAGTGCATTTTCCCCTCTCAGAACACTGATCTTTTTGTGGATACACGGAAGCCGGAGAGACTTCCGATTATGAGTATTATGAATATTTCTAGTAGGAGTCAGTCGTTTCGCTCGTGCGGCAACCCCAGAATCACTCGCTTCGCTCTCTCGCGCCGATATGCGGAAAATGTTGCACGATGACGAGCCAAAACATTTTTTTAATAATAATAATCAGTAATAGTTATATAGAGAAAAAGAAGTGGGAGGGCAAATAGGATAACGAAGATGTGAGAATGTGCATGTGAGCATCAGGCTGTTTTTCATTCTCAGTGATCTCATACCCCATTGAAAGAGTATCCACATAGCAGTAGAGTCTAGGTAGAAGTGATAGCCACCAAAAACAACAATAATAATTGATTGTTTGTTGTATTGTGTTGTATTTATTTATTTAATTTTTTATTCGTTTGTTTGCTGGTTAAACGACGACCTGATGGCGCGTTGGCGACGACCAAAAGGCATTGGCAGTTTTGATATTTATTTATTTTTAGTTGATGCGCACATTAAATTGGCAATTTCTGTACAGGGGATACCTGATCCGATGATGATGATTATTATACTCATTCGTAGATTGAGATTTTATATACTTAAAAAACCCTCTTCGAGGAGGGTTTCGCTCGAAGCTCGTGACATTTAATGCGTTTGCTTTTAATGCATGGAATATTTATGTGGCACGCTGCATGTTTTATGCAACAGCAACAACAACAACAACAACAAATAATGGCAATTTTCAGTTGTTCAAGTGCATGGCACCATATAAAGCACAAACACACAGATTCCCCCATACCCACCCCATTTACATCTCCATTTGGATCCCCATTCCACAGCTCCAACCCCATTCTCCAGCCTCCTCTCTGAATATCATGGGGAATGCAACGCGTGAGTAGCTTGACATTCTAAGTGGAATACCAGGGGGACACGACAGAAGGAGGGCAAAGCAGCTGCTGCTGTGTGCCATTTGACCTTGGCATTGGATTTAATTTTATGGTGAAATCAACTGCAGCATAATTTTGAATGTCAAGCGAAAAATAGACGAAAGAACGAATGGAGTAGACGGGGCAAAAGAGAGAGATGAATAGATGAGGAAAAGGGAGGAAAAATCTATGGCTATAAGAAACGCGTGCGTGGGGGGATCTACAGTAAAGTCTGGGATTATCTAAGAGATTTCTTTGTCACAAGCTGTGTAGGAATAGAAACAGGGGAAAAACAGAAAAGAAAGCAGAATTCATCTCTTAGATTGAAAACCACACAACGGTGTTTCCCCCCTCCCCTACTATTACGAGTGGAAAACCTTGACCTTAGAGCAGATTTAGTTTTATTTGTTGATGGTGCAACACACACTGCAGATAGATGAAATTTGTGCTGGCGCATAGCGAATCGTGCAACGTGCAACGCACGTGTTGCAAGCCAGAAACTAGAGTAAAACAACAACAAGATGCCCACCCACGCCAAAATAGATAGAAGACCGCAAAAAAGACGAAAAATAGAGAACGAAATCAAATTGGAAACAGTTTAAAATGTGGCAAGAGGGGAGGGGAGGGGTGGAGTGATGCAACCTTGAGGGGACTGTCAACACGAGTGCAATAAGAGGCCAATACAGCACGATTATCACTCACTCTCTCTTTTTGCACTCACTCCCACTCAAACTCATTTTGTATTTATGCATTCCCAGACATTTCCCATGTTTTAAGTTGCATATTTTGATTCCCGCTCTCTCTTTTTCGCACCTTCTTTATGCAACTATCATGAGAATGTTCTCTAGCCACTGCCTCTATTTGTACTCATGAACTTTGCGCTCTCTTGCGTTCTCTTCCGCTCTTTCGAACACTAAAAACTCGCATGCGATAAAAGCAACCCACAATCTGTGTACGTGTGAGAGTTCACGTTCCGTTTATTATCTGTGTGAGCGCACACACAGCCATAGCTGTAGAGAGAGAGAGAGAGCGGCGGCAGAGTGACAGCGCAAAACAACAACAAGAGTGTAAATTGAAATTCCAAAGATGTCGACAAAGTAAATACGAAATAAAAACCAAACCGATTCGAGTCGAAACGAGACGATTGCGATGGAGACGGGACGGATCGGAACGGAACGGGTCTGAGACTACAATGGGAAAAGATACAACACACACACACACATGGAATTCGGCGAATAATCATAATACAAAAAAAAAGAAGATGAACATAAAAACAACAACAGTTCAATGTGTTTTTTAAACAAGTTATTTTTCAATGTGATGTTTTTGTTGTATTTTTTCCACGGCTAGATCCGGATTTCAAGGGGGGGTTAACGGGTACATTCTATTGCGTTCTGTGCACTCAGAGTTGTACCAGTTTGTACCGCACTCTTCTTTTTGCCAGCGCTCTCCCGCCATAATCCATTTTGCTTATTCCCAACACATGCCATGCCCTTTTCAGTTTGGATTTAAACTGAAAGATACCCTTTACTGGAAACTATAGGTATATTTCGTACATTGTCTTTGCAAGTGCAAATATCGAACTATTTCCGATGTACATCCCAAAAATTGTTGTTATTAATTTCATTCCAACCTGGCGAGTCTACCCTTTCCCCTCTCCGCCTACAGGGTATCAACAAAAGAGCAATTCACTTACGATAAGATTGCGCACTGCTGCTACCGCAGCTGCTGTTGTTGGCGTTGCTGCTGTTGCTGGCGATGATATCGTTGTCGTTGTTGCCGTTAGATCCGCGGGCAGAAAGTCCAATTGCTCTGTCGTTGCCGCCGTCTCCTCGCTCTCCTCTTCGTCCAGCTTCGGCTTGCTCATTGTTGTTGCTGTCGCTTTTGTTATTGTTTTGCGCTCGACTTTAACTTTCATTGTCCTCTCTTTTGACTTCTGTTCTGTTGTTATTGTTTTTTCTGTCCCTTGATGCACTTTGCACTTGCACTGCTCTGCTCTTAACACTTGTTCCCGCTTCGCTCTTTACGCTTTGCACTCAGTTTCGTGCTCAAACAAATTCGTACATGTGCGGGTGGATGGACATATGGACGCTCTTTTGGGTGCAATACTTTGCAATCTCTTTCATGTCACGCCACTCCACTCTCTTTTCTGTTTGTTTGCTCTTTGACTGCCTTTCACACGCACGGGTTCGTTCGTTCAGATACAGCTGTCAAATTGTTGCTGTCTTTTCCTTTCTGCTGTTTCTGCTGCCGCCTGTCCAGAGTGTTAAAAATGTTAACGGTTCGTTCGCACAGAATTCTCTAGATTAAAGCGTCAGACCACGCCCCGCACCGCACCGTTGAACTTCGAACGCTTCCCGCTCTCTTCTCCAGTTTCAGAAGGCCAGACCAGGCAGAATTTTGTTGAATATTTCGTAATTATTTTGTGCTTTCTGACGCTCTGACGTTGCACTCTCACTCATGTATGTACATATGGATGTACATATGTATATGTATGTATATGGATGTATGTATAAGATAACGCGAAATCACAATTACATGGAGAAATAGTTACACTTTTTCTTTCTTTCTTGTTTTATTAAGGGAATGTACGAAATGTAACAACAACTACAATAACAGTGTGGTATAGGGATGGGGGGAGGGCAATAACAATAAAAACGTTTCTTGTATGCTGTCCCGCTCCAGCCACAGTGAATGTGACTGTGATGGCCCGCCTGCCAGACAGTTGCTGCGTGTAAAAGCGAGAAAGCGAACGCCTCGCAGACAGACCGACTGGCGATAGAGTGAGAGGGAGGGCGATGGTGGTGGAATGGCCGGGGGAGTTGTGGGGTGTCAAAGGAGAACTGATTAACTACACGGAGTGACGACGGAGAGAGAGACTGTTACGGGGGACGCGGCCGCGTGGCTTTCCGTTGCCGCTGCTGCAGTCGCGTTGCCTTAACAAAAAGCGAAAAATAACTGAGCAACAGACCGCTATCCACACCGTCGGGTGACGTCTTGGCCATTGCGCGCCACACACACCACCAAACTGCCAGCACACACAGATACACGCACACACACAACAATCACACGCTGGCGGGCAGGGGCACTGGAAATTTACGTTGCGTGGAAGCCAGGGCTGGAGATATCGCAACGGAACCAGTTGTAGTCGAATGATTATGAACAGGGTGGGACGGGGGACAAGAGGAATCAGTAGTAGCCCCTTATAGGGTCATTCATCGAATCGAGTTGTTTTTACATATATGTATATCACCCCAATAAGGATTTTCCTCCAGGGCTGGGAGGAATAAATATAAATATATTTTCTTTGTTTTCATAGATTTTTCGATAACGGATCCATTAGTTAGGTTTTATTTATAGATAGAATATATTTCCATATATTGGAAAACAGTAGAAGAATAATTTATTACAGGTATTTCTCCTTTCAATCTAGAAAACCCCAAAATATTCAAAACTTCTTTGAAATCAGCATAAAAACCGCTAATCATAATGGGGGAAAATCCCCGACGAACTGCTTTCGCATGCTCCACATGATTCCCGTGGCCCTGACGAATGAGGATGTGAAGATAAACTAGACGATAACTGTCAGGGGGAAAAACGCAAAAGGCAATAGGAAAGAGAGCGCGAGAGAGCGTACAATCATACCCATACAGAAGCAAAATCAAAATATGGCGAAACATTTATCGCATGCGATTGTTTAAGCAGCAAGAGAATATGTCATTCGCTCTTACTGTAGCTCTCTCTTTATTTCCTTCTTTTGCGTTTCCTCTCTTTCATTTCTCACTCGCATTTGAATGTGACTCAAAACTGGTTTCCACTCAAATGTTGGAATTTGGCGCGCAGCTCGTTTGTTGACATTTTCTATATGGAGGAACGTTTTGTTTTGATTTTAGTGCCGCTCTTTTGTCTCTCTCACTCTCCATCTCTCTGTCTCTTTCTCGCTTTAAAATAGTAGTCTCCCACTCAGTCTGTGGCATGCGGGAGGGGTGTGGGGGACTGGGGGCACATGTTGGATTTATGTATGCCACGCATCGCCATGCGGATGACTCATCGCGGGGTTTTTACACACCGATACACGCGCACAGATGAAGTGATGGCGTGTGAGAGCGAGAGAGAGAGGGGGATGGGGATGGGTATGGAGAGAGGTAGGCCTCAGACAGGTTCAGAGGCAGCAACCATTTGTTGCTGTCTTGCTCTGCGGCCACCTCTACGGCAGTTAATGTATCTCTGAGATGCATTTGGGCGCGTGCTAAATGCATCTATTAGGCAGGGCAGTCTCGTCCCCGATTCGAGTCTGCGATCGGATCGTCCTTTTCCATTAGCCCCGGGCTGTAGGTAGCCGAAAATATGTCTCTGCCATTAGGTACGAGACGATCCTCTCACTCTCTCTTTTCAGCCTCCTTTCGTTGCTCGCTCTCCCTCGTTCGCTCACTCTTTGCGATAAGAGCCGTGTGTCTGAGTGCCTTGCCGACTTGACTGGCGACGCGCCTTGCTTTGGCCCCGTGCCCCTTCCCTCCTGAACGACCAGAAGTGTCGACACTCAACATCAAGGTTGAGGGTTGATGGCCTCCTCCTCCTCTGCTTCGCTCTGCTCCTGCCTTTTGTTGTTGCTTTTGTTAAGCAATTTGCCAGGCGACTGGCTTCTAGGCCAACATTGTGCACTGATTAGGTTACCATTTCTGCGCGAGTGGGTTAATATTTTATGGGTTACCACGATGGGTTCATTTTTCGAGTCTTTATGCGAAACGGAAACGGAAATGGGCAGAAGGCAGCAATATTGCGCGAGCCATGCTTTGTGCAGGATTTCACTTGAAATACATATACATAACTAAAAAATAACCATATTCCCTAATGGTTTCCTTTAGTTTTAAAGAGATTTTTGTTTTGATTTGGGGTGGTTTTACGTGGACTATTATGTGGTTATTCCAAATTGTATCTCAAGAACAGCGTACAGCAGTGAAATTTTGCTAAATGTTGCACATTTTTATGGCTATTTATATCTGGACTATCGTAAACATCCGAAATTTTCAAATAAAGGCAATTTATTATCTAAGAAATATTATAATCATATAATTTTTATTACTTTTTTATTTTGCACAAATTTTGTCTATTTAAATATTTTTATGGATATTTATTTTGAAATGAAGACATTTATTGATTTCGGGACAATGACTGCTTTAAAGATCAATGCAGTGTAAGGTCCTCCAAGGACTGGACGACTTTTATTTCGATATTTTTTTGATGATATAGTATATCATTTTTTCGTTTACCTTTCCATACATGAAATAATCTGTAATTAAATTCCGAATCATAATTTCTTTATCTATTATCTATCTATGTATCTATCTAGCTATCTATTATCTATCACTGTTGAAGCTAAAAACACTCACATATAGGGTGATCTACCATTTCCGGAGTATCTCTATCTTGCTAATCAAAACCACATTTTCCAATCCCTTATTCATCGTCTGAAAAGTACAAGATTTTCTAAAATATACAAACCATAATAATGTAAAAATGTGTATATTTAACTATCCGATTACGGGTGTAATTATATTTAAATATATGCCAATACTAAGCGCTTTACCGCCATATCATTTATTTAAGTCAAACAAGACTTGTCCGCGTATTCATTCACCGGGCGATACGATCTGTTGAATAGTTTTTGCATTGATTAAACCTTTGGATCACGTCATGGAATGAACGTCATCGATTCGTGTAATTGAAGTCATCGATTTCGTGGAATTGCGATTAGATTTCTTAGAACTAAATGATTAATCGGAGGAAGTAGTCCCCAATATCCAACGGAACTGGAAGACAACCCGCAAAACGGGTTTGGAAAAACCCTAACCCATTGAATAAATAAAGCCCCCAAGTTTTTATTTGCTTAAAGTATCTTTATTTGCATCTAGATAGAATACATAGTAAGCGGTTCTGAATGATTTACCGAAGGGCCATCAAGACGAAGGAAACGCCAGTTGACAGAGGGGCATTGCTGCATGACGCGTCAATCTTTAACTCTAAAGCCATTCAACTCCGCTCACTTTCTAATGCATCCCCTCTATAAGGGCTATCCTCATTAAACCCTTATAAATAACCCTCAAATCGCAATCTTTCGATTGTTTTTTCTGGAGACATATTCTATCCCCAAACCATTAATCATTTACCAAACGATTTCCTTTTGCAATTAAAAATCCCCACAAAAAGTATTTCCAGTGTATTTTCTATTGGTTTTTCTGCCTCTGGCCTCCCCAAATGTATTTCATGGACACACTTTCGACAACCTTTTGGAAAGAACAACAACAACGCAAATCCAACCATAAAACAATCAAAATCCCAATCTAATTTCGAAAGGGGCAGTGATCGGGCGGGGGAAGGGAGAGAGAGACCTTCGAAAAAACAGCTGATTATAAAACTTAAATGCTAATGGGGGCGCAAGTACGGGTAGGCGTGGCCCGTTGCAACACTTTTGCAACGCCAGTAAATGATTAACAAAATGAGTTAATGAGTTGTGTTGTAGAACCGTTTTGCACTAACAAAAGAAAACACAAAAATCAAAAACAAAAACAACACAGAAAACAGAGAAACAGAGCGACGATCATTAAAAAAATTAAGCATACGATATAATGACAGAAACAGCAACAAGTGCAAATTAAAGTTGTTAAATATTAAGATCTTAATTGTTTTTGTAATAATTAATAAAAACAAAAACAAAATAAACAGAGGCACAAAGAGAGAGGTGGCCCCCAAAGAAACAGCAAACAGAAAGCAGCAAAGTTCAAGGATGCATATGCCATTTCCCTTGACAAAAAAAAAACATGAACTCTTAACAAAACGAGTACTTATGGCAGTTAAGTGAAGCAAGGACATTGTTGCATTAAGTGTTGACCATAACAGAAGGTTGCCACAACATCCAGTGAAGCTTCAACATTTAGCACTCAATCATTTAATTCGAAAATCTGTAGCATTCATAAAGAAAGATCACAACTACCAGATTTTCGAAACTTACTGCAATCGGTTCATTATTATATTCAAACTGAACAAAATAGATAAAAACCCACCTGTCATTTGGCTCTTTGAATACCTGGCGTTCGAAAACATTAGTGCCAGAGCATACATACTTTTAGGATCCGTACGCAGATCATCTAGAAACTGATTGCCGTATATCTTAGTCTCGAGGCATTAGTTTTAGAATCTCTCTGTGTAAATGTACACAGTTTTTCTAAGAAGTCATCTCTTGAGACTAAACAAAACTAATGCCCAAATATTTGCAGAATGAAAAGCATGAAGAATGAGGAGAAATTATCTCGGATATAAAAGCATTACCAACTGTGATATGAAAGGGGGTAATTCTATATAATCACTGGAGGAATTTAAGGCCTTTTTATTGCATCATGAATAGTCGTTGGGGAAAAACTGACTTGATAAAGCTCTAAAAAACATATTTCTTGGCAAATTAGTGGTTGATCTTGAATATACATAGATCGAAAGATATACATAGATCTATAGAATATAGATTATCCACTGTTGTAAAAGTAGATATTAAGTTACAGTTTATTTTATGTTGTGATATAATTTTTAATCAAAGAAAGAAAAATTTATTCCCCCAAAAAAACAAAATATATGATAGAAAATAGAATAGAATATAGAATAGAATATAGAAACATTCTTCTCGTAAAAAAAGATTAGGTTTTGCGAGAGATATAGACGGTTCTTCGCTTTTTTATATCTCGTATTTGCTTAGATTTGCTTTTAAGATCATTAAAAGCAGGTAGCAATTAATAGTGTAACCGAATATCGAGAAACACTTTGAAGATAAAAAAAAATACAATAAAACATAGAATAAACAATAAAACATCTAAACAAACAGTAAAAAGGCGAACCCTTTTCGAAAGAATATCAATTACTCACAAACACTATGTATATCATTGATATTATTGACCGTGAAAAGTGTTCCTTAAAGAGTGTTATATAAACAGACAGCGAATAAACAATAATGAAGTCATCCATTATACACCCTTCCAATATGTTGTGGCTTTTTACCCAAGAAATTGAAACTGATATGAAAATACTCATGGAAGGAATTACATCGACAATAAATCATGACGTGCTCTCTGAATGATAGAAAAATTATATTTTTGCAATAGAATTAACACTAATAATGCTCTTTGTGGCCAAGCGCAGAGCTTTACTTGAAGAAAAGTCACAAAAGATGGATCTGTGGATCCCTGATCTACCTTAAACATTGGATAACCTTTTAAAGAATAATAATACCGTAATATTTACTAATTCGTAAGCAAAGCTTTAGGTTTCTTCGACTAGGAGACTCTTGCCCTCAGGTGGGGATCAGGGCTATCAGTCAAATACCAATAAAATGTGGTCCTAACCAACAGCAAATGATTTGGCCTAGTCATCATTTGGACGAGTACGAGCCGTAGCACCTCCCACAACGTTAATCAGGTTCCCCTGCCCCTGAATCGCCGAAACACCATGCAATGCTCTTGGCATTTCCGTTCTACGGATTTCACGCTTTTTTTTTGCGTTTTCGACTTTGGCTCTTGCGCGGTGGCACGGCACCACTTCCTGGCCGGATTGGCACTACACATTCGTGACTTCGGGCCTCGAGCGACATCTTATCTGGAAGAGTCCAGAGTGTCGTGCTATGGCTGTCTTTCTTTCTGTCTGTCAGTACGTCGTTCGGGGCACTCTGTTGGCTGTTGGCGGTGATGATAATGCCTTGGTCAAGTAGACTTTCGGTCGCGACAGCAAGGGCATGCCTCACCATGTTTATTTTTACTTCATGATGACGCTTTGTTCTGGCTCGGGATTGCTTATCAAAAGGGGAGTTAGATGATCGGGCTATTGCGAGGATGGTTCGAGAAAATCGTCACTTGTAATACGAAATCCGTTCAATCTGTTATCTGAAACTGTCTACTGGATTAATTTATTTCAATTTATTTATATACAAATATAAACTCGGTATTCGCATGGATATATATACGATATATATATTCGCATTTAACGAGAGGATCTCCCCCCAAGTTTAAACAAAATTAAATTACTCCAAATGTATTTTTTATTGTTTGTTTTTTGTTTTTGTTTTGTTTTGGGGAGTGGCTTTCCCACGCCACAGAAAGCAGAAAGCGAGGGGCAGTAAATATTTACTTACAGATAAAACAGTCCAACATTTAAGCATTTTTTGGGGAAGAAAAGAGGGCAATCCTCTCTGCCTCCTTCCCTTTGAACTCAGCCACATGTCGTATACGTGATGTACGTCGGACCACATCAAGTATACGCCCAGTGGACGCCATTTTCCTTAGTTTTTTCCCCCTGAGACCGCCCGCTCAACTGCGAGTGTAACGCAATTACTGAGATGAGAAACCACAACGAGTGCGGGGTTTCAGGGGGGTGGGGGAACACTCCACTTTGAGTGGCCAAGCACCGCCCACAAAACCGCAAAATGAAAGGCGACAACAAATCACAAAGAGCTCTCAAGCCGAGAGATGAGTAGGAGAAGGAGAGAGAGAGACTGAGATGAGGCGAGTGTTGGAAGAGGGATGCAGAATACTCATATATATGTACATACAAATACATATGTATAATAAATGCTAATGCGTATGCAATGGGATACCTCCCTTGGTGGCGGGTGACACATTTTGTGGTATCCATTGTTTTCCTCAAACGTCTCTATCCCCGGGAAATGCACAAAGATGGAACATTGGGTTTCCAGCAAAAAAAAGTCCTGACTGTACATAATTATCCAGCAATCGTATATGTGAGGGATCTCCAACTAGCGTACAGTTCGCTCTTTTGCAGGGGACACATTTCTTATACTATGTTTATACTATGAATTTCATGAATTCTAGAATTCGTAAAACTAAAATAGCCTCTGTTTATCCGACGGAGACGAATTCATGCAATCATATCAGAGGAGTTGCCAGACGTGTAAATTGGAAACAATTTTGAAGTAAAATCCATCTATATTCTCCTCCTTCAGCAGTGCAAGAAGCTCAGTCACCTCCGCATCAGTCCAAAAGGATCTTTTTGATTCTTCTTGTTTCGTCGGCACTTTGACCAATTTATTTACCTGTTTCGCCCGGCGTAGCCACCTAAACGATTTCTTAAACACAGTATTAGTTTGTTTCACTTTTAGTTCACTTTATTCCACTTTTGGCACCGCCATTCCGTCTGTCATAAAGAGATCTTTCACTAAATATAGGGGATCCTTCATTATATTTTATTAAGGAATCATTATACATAGATTTTAAGATCTATATCGACACAGAGCAGCTTTTTTAGACATACACGTAGAAATATTTTCGTTTTTCACTTCTTACGAGTGTGTACAAAAGAAATACGAGTAGTATTTCTGTGAGGATTAGATGTCCTCGATGTTTATTCAAGCATCCTATCACCAGATGATACCACACCCACATGACCCGACGATCCGTGTAACACATTTTTCTTTTGATTTTCAAAGGTTTTCTGTTTCACTTACTTCAAACTTGGCTGCTGACAGACGCATTGAATAAACACAGTATGCTTGTGCTTTCCTAAAGAAAAACTTCCTTTTCCAAAATAAATTTCTACAGAATACCTTCATTCTATGAATATTCCTAGAAGGTGCAGAGATATACTATATTTTGATGGGAGAAGATGTCCAACCAGTTCTTCGGTTTCATCAAAGAGTTCAAACATTATTTTCATTTCCTCGACACAATCATTTCTATGAGGGCATTCTTATATTTCTAAGGATATTTTTAGGATATTTCTAGGGGCATACTTACGTTCATCCTTTGCCGTGCGGCTGCAATTAGTGTTGCAGGCACAGCTGATGGGGTGGTGGTGGGGGCCAGGAATTGCTGCTGCTGCTGATGTTGCTGCTGCTGTTGCTGCTGCTGTTGCTGCTGCTGTTGCTGCTGCAGACAGGCATAGTAGCAATTGTTAGACTGCGTTGTTGTTGCTGGCACTAGCTGTTGTGGTTGTTGCAGTTGCGTGTAGTTGTTGTACGATGGTTGCATGTACTGCTGCTGTGGCTGCTGTTGTTGTTGTTGTTGCGTCAAGTGCTGATTGTAATTGACATTCATGTTGTTATTATTGTTGGTAATCTGGCGCTGTTTGTTACATTCGGTTATCCAGGAGGCGCCTCGCTGTTGCTGCAGCTGCAGTCCATTGCTGATGGTGCTGTTGTTGCCACTGATATTCCCGATATTTGGCCAAACGTAATCATGCTGAAACTGTTGCTGCTGTTGGTGCAACATTTGCTGCTGCTGCTGCAGATGGCAGCCATTGCCATTGCCACCGCCACTGCCACTGCCGCCGCCGCCGCCACTGCCGCCGCTGCTACTGCTGTTGTTGTGCTGCATTTCGATGGCCTTTATAGCAATCATTCAACGTGCAACAAATTGTCAGCGTTTATCACAAAAATTTCTGTTGCAATTTCTGCCTCCCTGCTTCCTTCCTTCCCGCTCAGTTCCTTCCTTTGTCTGCTTTTTGTTTGTTTGTTTTCTTTTTGTTTGTGTTTTTTCCTTTCCACTGATATTTTGATGTATTTATGTATATTTGGCTTGATTTATCTTTGTGTAATTTGTATTTGTTGCATTCTCCAGCTCAAGTTGTTATTTTTTGTGATTTAATTTTAATGTATTTTTAATCTTATTTACACGCTCCTCAGGTTGTTTTTATTTTACTTGTATTTATATTTAATTTTTGGCAACTTGTTTTTGGGTTTATTTGAATTCTTTAATAACTAAATATATCGCGTTTTTTGGCACTGCACTTTTGAGACGCTTCTAAAATGGAAAGAAACAAGAAATATAGTTGTAAAAAAACAGTTTACAGAAATTGGAAAATTGTGAACATTCACATTGTATTTTTGTAAGCTAAAATATTAAAATTATTCCGTAAAAAGTCTGTTTTTGTGTGTGTCTCCTCCTCTAGAAACCCGTGCACTTTCTCATGTCCGAAGATGACTCAATCCTCTTGCTTTTCTGCTCTTTCTTCTCTGATAAGTGTGCTCTCTCTTTCGCTCTGTTTCTTTTTTGATCGAGGGGTTCACAGGGGTGTTTATTGCACACGCCCACTGCCCACTGTTCTGCCTTGGACGGGGTCGATCTGCACGTGCAGTTCAAGTGGTTGGTTAACGGTAAACGACGCGTAAAAAAGCACCATCCATACACCAGCAGAAAGGAGGGAGTGTTTGCGGACCGAGACAGCACTCCTGCACCTCTCCTGCACTCGCGGATTAAATTACGTGATTTTTTCGCTATAAACACAGGCGCAAAGTCGAAACCGAATTCGAAACAGAGACACAGCTTGTTTATTATTTTATTATAAATATACTTTTGTTTTTCTTATTTTTTCACTTGCATTGCACGTTTTTTTTATTAATATTATTACGTTTTTTGTTTTTGTTTGTTGTTTTTTTTTTGTAAATTCTCATGCACTCTTTTTACAGTTGTGGTTCGCGTTTCTTTAGCTGCTTTCTGGGCTGCTCCTTTGCCCACAGACTTCCACACGGCAGTACGGCAAAAATTGTATTAAAACAGAAAATGAAAATCGAATTTTGATAAACCTGCGCTCAAAGGCAGGCAGGCACGACGCACACACTTAGCACTCACTCACTCTCACATGCACACGCGTTCGGGCAGGCAGCCGAAGTGTTTCGCGCGATCGTTTCGTTACTTCGCTGCTGCTTCGTTGGGGGTTTCTGTGGGGGTGGTGTGGTGTGGGGTTCTCTCTCTCTTTCTCTCTCTCTCTCTCTCCCTGTTTCTCTCTTTCTCGCCAGCCAGGTTCTGGGGCTCAAAACTGCCTCTCGGAAAGGCTTGATATAACCTAAAAATTTCCAAAAAAATAATTATGAGGCGCGATTCGGTTTCTCTTTCTGCTGCTGCTCTTTCGGCCGCCGCTGCCGCCTCGCTCTTGTGACTAATCGCGTGTCTGGGGTGGTCGCCCCCCGTCAATGTCCAGCCAGAAAACACCTTTCGCGCTTGTCGTTACTATTTGGCGCCAATTGGTTAATAGCCATGCATATAGGTGAACACCGAACCGCTCTGTCCGCTGGGCATAGATCACTCGGCAACGTGCGCGTTCACAGTGGTGTCCCGTCTTCTGGTGTCTACGCCGACTGTGCGGCGGCCTGCTGCCCGGTCTCTGCCTGCCGCTGCGCGCTATGACTAATGCAAAGACAGCGCTCCAACTACAAAAACAATATGTAGAACAGGCAGAAAACAACAGCAAGAAAGGAAGGCTAGCCACGAGAGGTCGAAGATGTTAATACCCTTGAAGATCAATCGAAGCTAAAAATATGCAAATGTTTTATGATCGATCGCTCTTTCGATCCGATTTTGATCAAATTTGAACGAGTTATACAAAAACATACTGCAACCAAAAACGAATTTCTCCCAAAAGACTTTATTCGACTGATCGTGTTCTAACCAGTGAAAATCGTAATACGCTTTTCAAGGGTATACAAATTGTGAATACGAGAGACTCTCCGGCTCTCCCTCTCCTTTTTCAGTATTTGCTGTTTTTCTTTTTGCTGATTTTTAATCTATGCAGCAGCAACAACAGCAAATATGCGCGACGTGCCCACTTTTTCGTTCTTCTTGTTGTTTTTGGTTTTGCAAAATGCATTTTAATCAGCTTTTTTTTGTTGTGCGACACCTTGCGACGCCGAAACGCAAATGCAAATGATCCTGGCGCACATACACATACACTGACACACAGATGCATGAATTCAGAGAGACACCAACACCAGCCAGTCACGCTCTCTGCCTCGCTCTGTTTCACTTGCTCTTCTTCTCTCCTGACTGTCTGCCTGCCTGCTCGGTGTCTCTCTCACGCGTTGCGCCGCTTTTGCTCTCGCGACGCTTTTTACCTGTGCGAATGTTAATTGAAGAATTTATTGTTTGTCTCTTTGTTGTATTATTGCCTGGAGCTGCCCTGGCGACGGCGACGGCGGCGGTTGCGGCGGCGTCGGCGGCTCTTTTTTTCCCTCAAATTTTATTTGTCGCGTTTAATTATGACAACAGCAACAACAAACCCGAATAGCGACTGCGATCATTGACTTTTCTGCCCGCCACAGGGCGAATAAATATAGGGTGAGGCGGTTCTTCCTCTTCGGGTGGAATGACACTCTCACTATCTCCGCGTAAAACCATCCACTCATGCAAAATAGGAACATTTGGTAAGAAAGCATCCTGGGAATGACTCACCCTTTATCAATACACCTTGTGCCGCTCGCCCTGGCATCACATATGTACTTACATACATATGTATGTATGTATGTACATATGTAGTTTCTGTTGTTGCTGCTGGTTAAGCTTTTCTGCAGGTGGGGTTGATAGGCAGAGAGGGAGATTGAGAGATACGGATCGCGAGAGCGAGAAATAAACTTTACCGTTCTTGTAAACACTTTTAGGCTTTTGCGGCTTGGCAACAGTGCAATGAATGGAATGAGAGATGGACGTTTGTTTCTGATTAATATTAATAAAAATACAACCCCTCTCCACAATTGCCATTTTAATCAAATTTCATAAACAATTTAGCAACAGAATTCCTGAACTTTTGCGACCCGTTGACATGTTAATGACATTTTTATAATCTCCAAAAGCAAAACCAACAACCACAAAGGCGGATGCAACATTTCTCATTGTTTATGGGGCACAAGCCAGGGGAGAAACGAGCGAGAAGGAGCCAAACGAGGATACAAATTGTTTTTTGCCATTTTTGGAGAGGGAGCGGTCTCCACAAATACACACATATGCAGTCACACACACTTGTACAGAGATTGCATTTATTCCATTGACGTGTGGCGAGATTTTAAGTCATTTTTGATGTACGAGTGTTTTTTGTTGTTACAGATACATATGTATGTAAATATGTATGTGTATATTTTGTATATTTGAGTTAATAATACGCGGCGCTTTTAAGGTAACGGGTACAGTGAACTCCAAGCACGTAAATACTGTACTTACATACGTATGGCCTTTAATTGTGAGCTGTTTGTGTGTGTTTGAGCGATGGGACAATCAGCTGATATATACATATATCTTCCTTCCTCTTTTGTAATACAGAGGAACCTCAAAGGTCGATTTATTACGAAATCCGATAGAGTGCTTTTAGTGTGTATTAAAAGAAAAGAGGGTATTAAGATCTGAAAAGACTCACCTCATAAAAATAGACCTTGAGTGCATCCATCCTCTTCATCTCCTTCCATTAAGAATATTCAGAACCAAAACAAAACACGCAGTCCCAAGAGAGAGAGAGAGCAGTACAGACTGTGTTTCGAGAATCGCCAAAGAACAGAAGTCGCTTCGCAGTTGCCGTGGGCGTTTTTAATCGCACGACTTTCGGGCAGCGGCAGCAGCAGCAGGCCGAAGAGGTCGTCGTCGCGTCGCTGTCTCTGTCAATTTTGTTGTTGTTGCTGCTGGCCGTTGCTTGCCTTGGCCTCATTTCGCTTCTTCCTCTTCACCTCTATCCGTGTCCGTATATCTGCATGCTCTTCGCCAGCTGGAGGGGAAATTGCTGGCATTCCAGAAGAACCAAACCCCCCCTTTCCCAACCCATTCCATTCCATTCAGTGCACTTCCTAGCGTCACTTCCCACTGGATTCGCTCTCTTTGTTGATACCCTTGCAGATGGTATTGTTGTTGTTGCTTTATTTAGCACGTTTCGCGTTTATGATCGTAGCGTGATTTCTGCCTTCTTTTGTTGTGGCTGCTGATGTTCCGCGGGCGACGGCAGCTTCTGTTACTTTATTGCGCCGCAGGTTGCTTTTATTGTAGTTTTGGCAACAGGCAACAGGTGTGGCCCCCACTGTACATTGAACCCATCCCGCGTGTTCCGTACCGCTTGCCACACATCAAGCAATGTCACTCTAGGCTGTGACGTGTTCCTGCCTAACATACGATTATCCTTATCGGTGGAGGGCTTCCTTACGCACTGTGACGTCTTCTGAGTTTCAGTCCAGTTCCGTTCCCGGTTTTTCGTTGCGTCTTCCCAGATAAGCCACTGTTGACGTCTCTATGGGATGACTCATCGAAGATTTTACCCTAAGAAAAGAGCAGTGACGGCGGCAGCGTTACGATTTCTAACCCACATTAGAGCAGTGCGACAAATGTTGACAGCTCATCGACTTATTCAATTTCATCTCCCTCTCTCTCTCTCTTTCTTTCCTGCCTCTCCCTTTCTGCAAGTTGGGCTTGTAGTAAGGTGAGGCAGCACTGCTTTTACTCTCCCAAGCAGATGTGTGCCAGTCTGTCCCTCTTTCTTTCGCACCTTTTGTGTCTCCCGTAAGAGAGGTTCTACGACAACGCCTCACTTTGTCAGTATGCACCCTGAATTGCTAGAAGTTCTCTCCCGATCTGCCGCTGTCTTTTCACTTTTTTGTGTGGAGGGGATACCGGACCTAGGTCTATAAATATTGAGTATTCCACGCGGCCACCTTCGACGCCAACGCCGCCGCTTCTGCTACTACAATCAAGGGCCCTTAACCCTTGCTTAACACTGATTCGCCTGATTTGGTTAACCACTCCACTCCACTTACTCCTCCTCCACACCAGTCGGAGCCCCTTCAAACAAAGCGAAACTTCAAAATGTTTTAATGCCCTGCCAAAAAAAAAACAACTATAAAAACCAAAAAGCCTGCCCAAAAATAAAAACAACACAAAAAAAAAATAAAATAACAAACCCCGACCAAGTTCTGGTATTTTTATGCCCCTCTCTTGCTGGCAAAAGTGTCCGACGCATATTTCAACTTGTCAGCCAAAGAAAATAAAATAAAAGAAAAGAAAAGACGACCAGCGAAAAAAATTAAAAAAGGCTCGTAAAGCTGAAATCAGCAAAGCCGTTTCGGGGGGTAATTAATCGCCATCGCCGTAGCCGTAGCCAGGCGTTGGCACAGTCGGAACGGCACACACATGGAGATCGGAGCAGGCAAGAGGGACAGAGCAACAGAAGGACAGACAGAACAGACAGTGTACCCTAATATCCAGACCCAAAATAAAAGAGCAAGCCGAGCAGATCCCAAATGGCAGGCAGCAGCCAGACCAGACCCAAGCCTGGATATGCTTTTTTCTGTTCTAGATCTGCGCTAGAGACTTGAAATGATCAATCAGGGGTTGATTAACCAGTTATAGGTTTTAGTATAGATGGCAATAGTTCTCTTATCCAAAATCTGGGGCTGGAAAAAGTTTTAAGCAAAGAAAAGTAACCTCCATTAAGATTATATCTTGTCATCCCATCCCTCAAAATGCCCAAAGTAAAACCCCCCAAAATCTTTACACCAAAAACTAAAACCTTATCTCAGACCTATCACAAAATGGAACCAGTTTTCCGAGTAATCTCTAAAAATGGCGATCGTGCCGCTAATCAGGTCGTCCACACCCATCAACACTTTCATACACTTTCCATTCAATTGCCACATTTTTATGGGTTCTTAAATAAAGAAATGTAGTAATAAATAATTGTAAATCAAAGAAAAAGCCAATGGAGGGGGGATGTACAAATTTTTATCTGAGAAGAGACGGCTGGACTACCGATTCGCCACAGAAGAATAATTCCCTAGTTTCTACATTTAATTTCACAATCAATTTTTGACGCGTTTTCGCCGATTTTGGTCTTTGCTCTTTGCTGATTTTGCCTCATTTTGTGAAATTGAATTTATTATTTCGCAAGAAACAGAAACACACACTCATGGATACACATACATACATATGTACATATGCACATATATAGATGTATAGATATAGAAATAGTATAAGCGACAATGGCAGCCTGTAATTGACCCACTTATGGCCATGGTAGACGGTGGGTTGGGGGATACTGGTTAAGAGGGGTGCTTCCAGGTGGTGGGTGGAAGGCGACACAGGCTTGCTCTCAGCTGGCGCTGCCTCAACATCAACACGTGTGCGGCAAGCCCCCTGACTCCCGAGCCCGAACCCGATTCCGATTCCGACTCTGTCTCCGTCTCCATCTCCGACTCTGGCCTGTTGCCATTTCCATTGTGTTGTGTCTGTTGTATCAGTTGCATGTGGCCAAAAACCTGTTTGCAGTCGCTCTAATTGTGCACCCTAGACCCCTACCACCGCCACTCCCCAGCACCACTTCCCCAGTTGGCAGCACGTTTTCATTCATCGACAAACTGTTGCATGCAGCCGCCAGTTGTAAATTTATTTACTTATTTGTTCATTTCACTCATGGCACCGCTGCTGCCCCAGCCCCTCCCCTGCTGCTGCCTCTGCCTCTCTGAGTCTGAGTCGCTCGTGCCGAACCCGTGGAAACACTTGGGGGCTGCTTCTGGCCAAGACATAGCAGGGTCCACGCGTCGCCATGTAAGTAGATGGACGGATGGATGATTCACTTTCGGGTTCGCTCTCGTATCGTCTTTGGCTGTGGTCTGTGCTGTGGACAGTGTGCTGTGGTCGCCAAAGCCATTATCAAACGTGGCACGCACTAACAGACTCAAGCCTTCAAGACCGGACTCAAGAACGTACGACATTTCCGCATCTTATCTGTCGACTGTCGGTTTTTGTGGTTTCCTTTTCTATTGAAGATCGTGTTTGTGCCATGCGCGGATGGCACCCTGCCTTGTTTAATCTGGGGGTTTGTCCATTCGCCTTCGCCAAATATTGTTTTATCATAATAATTATTTGTCTGTTTGCCTCGTGTTTGAAAAAAACGGAAACTGACACAAAAAAAGATAAATAAATGCGAATACCAGTCCGAGTACGAGTAGTACGATGCCCTATTTGGGGTTAATACCGGGGAAAACCCCATGACACACACTCTGGATTTCATGGGGTCTTCATATCAGCTGGGTTGGGTTCTGTTGGAATATCCAAAGGCGATCTCCGCTGGCACCTACCCGCTGACGATCTTGGGAATATGTTTATTTATCACTCAAAATATACAACGGGTACGAGTTCGATAGGAATCATATTTCAATTGGAGATCTAAACAAACTTCATGGTTGGGAAATATAAGCACGTAATTGATGAGAAAGTGATCGAATCGAAACAGGTAATGGGAATAGTTCTAGATCGCACATCTGTAGGATTCTCATTGGAAAAAATAGCTAGCAGTTGAGGTAGTCGTAATATCCGTTTCGAGAGATAGAGAGAGACCGCGATGCAGTGGGAGATCACATATGTATAATCAGGTTACACTTCCTCTAAACATGTGGAAACACATGGCTATATCGAGATCAAGAATATATATATATATTTCATGGGATCTGAAACACTTCCTTCTGGCTGTTACGCGGATTTGTCTATTCCACTTTGTCCCTCTTGACATTTCTTCAAGTTGATATAATAAAATGATTCTTATCTGAAGAAGCCCCCGTGACCGGAGATGGATTACGATATTCTTATCCGTTATATTGTTGGATCAGACACCTGCTTGCGCACGTAGCTGCATCATGTGGATGCATTATGATTTATGGCCTGGAATAATAATTCTAAAAACAAAAATGTCATCAGTTTCAGTTGGAGGGAAATGTAACTAGAACATCCAGCTGTGGCAGAATGCTGTGGCTACGGCCATGTAAATGCTAAAGAGACCGCTCCTAGAAATGGAGAACAAACGTAGAAACATTAACCAATGCAAACTGCAGCTAATTTACAATTTTCAACAATTTTTGTAACAACTGCAACTGCAACAGCAACAACTGCAACAGCAGCAACAAAAACAACAACAAAAGATGCCGAAAACAAAGCCAAAGGCAAGCCGAGGCGAGGCGCGCGTTGCGCTTTGATTGAATCGAATGCGAGGCGCTTTGTCGAAGTCCAAAGTCGCACAAAAAGAAACACTAAGATGGGTAATGTTGATGTAACGACTACAAGATACCTATTACATGATAATCGAAAGAAAAACCGAAGGAATAAGGGGAGAAGTCGTATAGAAATTTTGGCTAAAGGCTATTTTTGATAATTTTTGTAAAAAGAAACAAAATATTTCTGGGTAACTTTTGGATGCTGTGCCTTCCTTTCTCCTGCTTTCCTGGACCACCTTAAAAGTGTAGAATAATAGATGCAACTATCCTAAAGACCACTCGATTCTGATCGAATCTTGTATCCAAGACTGCAATACACCCTTGCTACTTTGCTTCTTCTAGGGAACTCAAAGCGAAATAACAATAGTAACAACATTTAATGCATTTTGCGGCCGCTTCGAGCGCGAAAATTATGTGAATTTTCGTTGAATGCTGTATGCCGCACACCTGCGTGCCCAATCGGCACCGATTGCCGGCATCGCTTCAACATCGGTGACAAATCCACACAGAAAAGCGACACAAGTTTAATAAGCGAAAAATGAATGGCCAAGATGCTGTAGCGGCTGCTGTTGCTGCTGTTGATGGATTTGCTGCAACTGAAATTACCATAATGATCTCAATATTTGCACAACTTTATCACGACAAACTATTTAATTATACACAGAGGCAGAGGAGAGGCAGTTGCTGTTTGTTCGCTTCATTTTCTGCCGCACAATTAGACACGCGAGATCTGGGAGGGCAGGGCGTATGAGTAATGCAAGTGCAGCTCTATCGTTGTGATACGGCAGCGGCAACGGCAACGACAACGGCGACAGCGATGGCTACAGCAACTGTAGCCTGTACCTCCCCCGTCAACGGAATGACTTCAGCGTCTATTAATAGCATTCCAAGTCTTATTTTCTTCTGGTTTCGTTTTGGTTATTTTACTTGGCGTAAAACCTATTTTAGGCATAGCATAGCCGAAGCCACAAGTCGTAAGTCGCAAAATGGCCTCGCCAATGGGTGAGGCAATTACTCACGGCAAGGGCAGCTCTGACCCCCAGCGTGGCAGCTGAGTGGCAGCTTCAGTTGCAAGTACATACTCGCCCATTTGCCACCAGACCAGGCAAAGTTGCAACAAATTAGCCTGCGAAACGAGCGCGTGAGAAAAGCAAAGTTGTGCGGTCGCACTCTTAAAAATAGCAATCTGTGGGGGAGTACTTAGCGATGACATTGGGGGACTTCCAAGGAACACTTATCCCCGCATTCTGCGACTCTTTTCAGTTGGTCTTGAAAAGGAATAGAGTCCTAAAATAGATTTAATGCTTTGGCTATGCTCCATAAAAGTATGCTACGAAACGTGGGTGATATTTGAAGCAGGCAAAGATAATGTTCATTCAACTGTATTTTTTTGGTATGATAACAGAATTCGAAGCAGGATCTCTTGATGCTATATGTTCTTTATGAATTCTTGAACAACATGAAGATATTTTTACTAAATTAGGTAAAGTGACCTTCTTATTAGAGGGCATTGAAATAAAAGAAACATTTTCCAAGTCCAAGTATGAGCAAAGAAAATATTTATCCATTGAATTGGCATATCGTATGTTCTATCCTAAAATAGAAATACCAACAAAATAATTATTAAAGTAAGGATAAAGCGGAAAGTTTAGCTAAAATTTGTATTGATTAATGAGCAAAAGAGTAGCAGAATCTCTTTATATGATCAGAGCAGCCTTGACCCTGGAATTATTGTATGTAAATTTGTTCAACTGCCTCCCTCCCATTCGGCTCTCATGTTTTCATTTCACCAACATGTTTGTTCTTTTCCGTTCTTTACCGCTTTATCTTTGCCAACCGATCTAAATTATCCTCGAAGCTGGCCAAAACAGCTGTAAAAGCCAGGGCTAAATAAACAAGTTCAGTTTGAATTGCTGCAATTAGCGGGCGAATGTTGCAAACAGTTGGCAAAACAGATGCCAATATCCGGTTTTTGTCTGCACAACCAGATGTGGCAGAACCATCCCTGGATGTCAATCAAAAGTAGGTACTAAAAAAAAATGGTATTTCGTAGATAACGAAAAGAATCCGAAAAAGAAATGAAAACGATTTTCTAGTTGTTTTTTTATTATTTCAAAATTTTATTGATGATTAGTACTAAATAATGTTTCTTTTTTTTTGGTTGGTTTTCATCATTACCCAGTTTCAATGAATTTTATGTTTATTTTTGCAGTCTTAAAAATTTGTCTAAACAATAAATTTTCCATATTTCAATTATATGTTTTTTCTTGTATTCTAATGTTGAATTTTTCGGAGAGAATTTTTTGTTTGATATACGAAAAATGTCTGGCCAATAAATGGCAGAGGCGAGAGAGACTGTAGAGGCTGAAGGCGTGGCGGGAGGGGCGGGGGCTGTGAATCGATCGAGTTGCATTAATTACAAATATACAATATGTTTTTGCTTGAATGCATGCAAAAGGTAAAGGTTTGCCCATACACAAAGACGCTGATGCTTCGACAACAATGAGATTTCAAAAATTCAACGCTTTGTTTTTTGGGTTATTATTTGGTATTTTCAAAAATATATTATGGAAAAATTGTACACTGTTATTGAGGTATTGGAAAAAAGTCGGCATATATGTTAGGTATGTATAATCGGTATCCTTATTTATTTGTATGTACAGGACTTTCAAAAGTTTTGACTGTGATTTGTAATGCTTAGGCAACTCTAATAGTTTTCACATGCAATAAATGTCCTTGCGGTTTGGTGCTGTTTCCTTACTCGGGGGAAATACGTCAAAAACTGTTGTAGAAAAAGAAAATACAATAAATCACGATCCTAGCATACATGCACACACTCGCACACACGATGCAGCAAACCTAGGATATCCATATAACAAGTGCAATTTCTACTACATACGATTCAAAAATGTTATATCTGTGGAAAAGCTATCAAAATTTAGTTTCCATTCACTAATTGCTTGTGTTTTTTGGTTTGTTCTTTTCTGTTTTTTAGTTTCTGTTTGGTTCTATTTAATTCGTTTCCATTTATTATGAACTATATAAAAATATGTACTTCGTATTTAATATTTATGTATTAAAATTCACAATGTTTTTGGTTACGCTCTCTATTCGCAAAAATACGTGTATTTATTCACTTACATTTTTCTTCTTACAGCGCTGCTGGAAAATTTAATATGGAATACTTTTCATTTCTAGCTTGGAAAATTGGCGAGTAAAATAAATAAGACCAACGCACACACACACACACACACACACACAGAGAGAGAAACAGGCACACATTGATAGTGGGATTTCCGTTTATCCATCTTTCATCTTTTGATATTGAATCCTTTCACTCTCAATTTACACAAGAACTCTCTGCAGATGCCCCCGCAGCGATCGTCCTTACAACATTTCTAATATCAAAATGTAATCTCAACTCAGGCTACGAGCAGGAGTTTTCCCTGCAAGGGCATCGCATCGCTCATCCCTATATTTTAGTTGAATTTCCATCGATTTCTAAAAGTACAAATTTGAAGTTATTTACTAACTACTGCTTGGGCGCTGGTTTCTTGTTTCTGTTTTTATATAAATATATTAATTACATTTTTAATTACAGTGCTTTACATTTGAAATTTCGTTAGAGAGAGAGTTATAGAGATACATTAGTGAATATCGGTGCCAGCATTAAATCTATAATATGGCTATAAACTGTATCGAAATTGGAGGCTCCAAACACTGAGATTGCATTGAATGCAAAAACATTTACGAGTACGAAACAAAACGGACACGCACACAGAGGGGAGGGACATGCACACACGCATTTAGAAATATACAAATACACTCTGGGGGGCTGGGGTTCGACTTAAATGTAAGGGATGGAAATAACAGCTATATAACACACATAATGCTGTTATTCGGTTATTATTTTTAAAGCTTTTTGGCGCCCAATTTCAATGGGCCAGTCGCTCGCTGGGCGCGACGAGCCTCCAGTTCACGCTGTCGCTGCAATTTCTTCTCCTCGCGCTTGCGTCGCGCCTCGTCCAGTTTGTTGCCTGAAGAGTAAAGGATTCACATTAGCAGGAGATCGCTCTCAGGAGATCCCACGGGAGAACTCACCCATTCCCGGCTCATCCAGCGTCTCAAATTCACCGTCGGCCCACGAATCGCTATTCCAATTGGCATTGTTCGTCGAATTATTCAAATGCGACGAAGGCGGGCTTATGTTATTGCAGTTGGCAGTTGCCGACGTGGGCGACGTATTGCTGCTGGATAGATTGGGCAACTCCTTGGGCCGCAGCATGTTCTGCTGCTTCGACGGCGACGTGACATGGGAATTAAGCTTGGCCAGCGGTTCGATCAGCTCGTTTAGCTCGTGCTGCTGCAGCTGCTGTTGGTGCGGATGCTGGTGCGGCAGCAGCGGACGATGCTGCTGCTGCTGACTGGATGATGTTGTGGAGGATATCGATTGTCTTGCCAGCAGCTGCTGCTGTTGGTGTTCCTGTTCCGCCTGCTCCTCCTCCTCGCACTGCAATCGATACTAAATCAGTATCAAATAAATCTTTGATATATTTAAGGAACTTACCGGATCCTCTTCAAGGCTACCCCATTCCTCATTGTCCCAGCCATCGCGCACTTCAATCAGGGCATTGGTTGCCACCAATGTTCCTCCGTTGTTGGAGCTGGCGGCCAGCGGACTGCTGGGGTCCTGAGAGGTCTGAAAGTGGGAAACCCCATGTAAACTATTCTTTAAGGCTTTCCCCTTATTATACTCACATCCATTTCTCCCCAGTTTTCGTTGTCCCAATCGTTGTTGCCATAGTCGGAGGCCGAGGCGGAGGTCTCATTGCTTTCATGCTCCAACGAGGTCATGGAGGTAACACTACTTGTGGTGGTCGAAAGGCTGCTGCTCGATGGTTGCTCTAAAGAATCAAAAAATCAGCAATCAGAGTCAGATCAAAGGCAGGCCACGTGTTAAAAACTCACCAAGCGACGCTGGCTTGGAAAGATTGCGTCCAGTTAAAGGCGGTCTTGGTCTAGATGAATCACTTTGGCTGCGATAGAACTTGGCTGTAACGGCCGTCACTGCCCATCCCGCCCAGGTGGCCGCAGCATTGCCGATCGATGGGGTAGCCGTGTGCACATCGGCCTCTGCAAAAGTTAATATTTTAGCATTTTGCTTAGAGATGAATCTGGTTTTAAAGTCTCACCCATCGTCTCACGCAAACTGGGATCCTCGGAGACCTTCTCCAGCTTGCCCAGGAATCCGCGAATCGTTTTAAAGGCCGGATCGCGTACCGTCTTCTCCGGGTCTACACTCAGCGAACACAGCGATGGCAAGACACGGTTGGCCACCTCGCTGAGCAAAAAATACTGCTGGGTGGCGGCCAGCGCCAGGACGCCGGCAACACGGGCCGGCGGGAATGGATCGCGCATGGCACGAATGAAGGCAGAGACCAGGACACGCTGACGCACCTGCGGATGTAAATGCGGTGCAATCTTGCCCAGGCACACGGTCGTATTGGTCCGGATGCCACCCTGATCGTCGCGTGCCTGAAGACGCGCAAAATGCCGCAACACCTCCACGTTGAGATTATTGTAATTCAGCTTGGGGGCCAAGTGAATGATCGATTTAACCGTCTGCTCGCGAATGGTGGCGTTTGTGTCCAGAAAGCCATGAGCAACCTGCGGGAATATCTGATCGTTGACCACCTGTGGCTGCAGATGGGCTATGAACAGATCCAACTGCTGCAGCAGACGTGACCGCGTCACACGATCCGTGGAGGCAAACAACTTGACGACGCAGGGCACGATCCGCTTCTGATACTCCCCCTCGTCCAACAGTTTGCCCAGCTGCAAGAGTGATTCATTATTGGTTGTTCTTTAGATCGAATAACCATAGCCATACCTTGAACATTGGGGCCAGCACAGCGGAACCCGCATCTCCATACTCGTACGAGTTTATCAGCTGTGGAAGTATCTTGTGCTTGCACACATTATCCGGAAAGTTGTCCAAGTGCGTGGTGAGGCCACTAAAGAACCGATTCTTTTCCGCCTTGTCTTTGATTTGGATTTCCTCCAGAAAGAGCAGCGTGTCCACCAAATCGTTCTTGAAGAAACCGCCCGGCTTCCGACAACGGGTTATGATATCCGCCGGATTGGGGCGATTCGAAGGCGAGGCACCCACCAGCTCACAGTAGAGCGACTGCAGGGACTTGGGTATGTGATCGATATCCTTGAGGTTCGAGCGCTGCTTAAGAACCCCATTAAATGCCTCCCACACGAGGCAGCCCAAGCCCCACATGTCCACAGAACTGAGCGGGAGAAAACCAAAAGTATTTAGTCAATTATAACGAAAACGTTTTTTGAGAGTTCTACCATTTGGTGGCCGCCTTGAGCTTGCTCTGATCGTTTTTCTCGGGTGAGTCGTAGACCTCCAGGGTGACTGGAATCTTAACCGGCGGCATGGGGTTGCCATCGGCGGCGGAAACGTACTCCAGGCTGCCCAGCTTCCACTCGCCCGAAGAGTTGACAAATACCGACCAGGCAGACACGTTGTTATGCCTCAGATTGCCATCGTTGTTGAGGAAGGACAGGGCGCGCTGAAAGAGGATTAGTAGAATCAGTTGGAACATTTGTGGAGGGCCATCTGAGGCTTACGGTGATCTGGAAGATGCCCCAGGCCAGGTAGAGGCCCTTCTGGACATTGTCTGTAGCCAGTTTGGTGAAATATGTGCCCAGTGGATCCACCGCCTCCGTGGCCACGTACAGCATCTTGTCCGTCTCCAGTGAGTCCAAGTACTGCAGTATGCTCGGGTGACGCAACGTTTTCAGCCGCTTCAATGCCGCCTTGGCCAGCTCACATTTCGTGTCAGAGCCGCTGCGTATGTCATAGACAAAGACGGAGACCTCCTCGAGGGTGCCTTTGCGTTTGGCCTTGTGCAGCGTCCATATGGAGTAGTTCTCGAAGCCACTGACTGGTTCACCAATGTCGTAGGGGAAGTCTTTGGAGGAGTCGCGCGAGAAGAACGACCACATCATGTGTTTTGCTCGACGGCTCAATATTTTGTTACTGTTGTGTCACGACCACCACGACGCAACAACGACGACGACGACGGCTCCAACAACACTGCGCACCCAACACACACACGCACTCAATCACTCTATTGCACACACACACGCACACTCACGCAGCTGTTGCTGTTGATTATTTGTTGAAGGCACCTAGTTGCACTTGTATTTAGCTGCACTTTTTGCTTGATTTTGCCAGCTGGTATCTTTTCTCGAATGCACTGACTGTGGGGCTTTATCTTTATCTCCGTCATACGTTAGCCAGCCCGCCTTGCAGCTTTGGACTTCTTTTTCCACCCGTTTGCCTACGTCTGTCGTGTCGTCTCCTCTCCTCTCCTGTGCGCAGCAACAATTTTCCAGCACACAGCACTCGTTGGGGGGCCTTGTTATCCGCTTTCAGTTTTATGTGGTTTCATTGTTCAAGTCGGAAGTCGAATAAGTGTCGAGATTGGCTTTTGGGGGGAGGAGGAAGTTAAATTATTGGGGTTTCGTAAAATATTTCTAATCTTTTCCCGAGCACGTCAGCTTTTTCTTCTTCTTCTTTGAACTATCGCCATAGAAAGCAGCTGATTGTCGCGGGTTAAATGTTGGTATCGTATCGATAGGTTGTTTGTTATGTGTTGATGTGGTAGAAACTCCTTCATTCTTTTGTAATTTTAATTTTGTTTGGCAAAATATCTCCAGATTGCAATCATTTAACTGGCATTTCAAAATAACCACAGTTTCCCATTAATTGGAAATCTGACATAACTTCAACTAGGTGGCAGGGCTGCCCTGTTATCAGGGTATATCTATGGATTATCGATAGACTTATCGGTGTTATAACATCGTCGTCGCGCAGCCAACTTAACGCAGGTAATTTTTCGTCTGCCCATTTGCCGTGTGTAATTTTTTGCTAATTTTCTGAGCAGGGAATTTTCAAGAGCTCACAGGATGATGATGCAACGCACTACGCTTTTGCTGCCCATGGCCATTGAAGCCACCATGCTGGCCCAGCAGCAGCGTGGCATGGCCACTTTGAAGACCATTTCCATGCGTCTGAAATCCGTGAAGAACATTCAGAAAATTACGCAATCGATGAAGATGGTGTCCGCGGCCAAATACGCCCGTGCCGAGCGTGATTTGAAGGCTGCGCGTCCTTACGGAATCGGTGCTCAGCAGTTTTTCGAAAAGACCGAGATCGTCCCCGATGAGAAGGCCGAGCCCAAGAAGCTGTTCATTGCCGTGACATCGGACCGTGGTCTGTGCGGCGCTGTTCACACTGGTGTGGCGCGTCTGATCCGTGGCGAGCTGGCCGTTGATCATGCCAACACCAAGGTGTTCTGCGTGGGCGACAAGTCCCGTGCTATTCTGTCCCGTCTGTACGGCAAGAACATCCTGATGGTGGCCAACGAAGTCGGTCGTCTGCCCCCCACTTTCCTGGATGCCTCGAAGATTGCTCACGAGGTCCTTAACACTGGCTACGAGTACACCGAAGGCAAGATCGTGTACAACAAGTTCAGGTCCGTGGTGTCGTACCAGTGCAGCACACTGCCCATCTACAGTGGCCCCACTGTCGAGAAGTCGGAGAAACTGGCCACTTACGATTCGCTCGATAGCGATGTCATCAAGAGCTACTTGGAGTTCTCGCTGGCCTCCCTCATCTTCTACACCATGAAGGAGGGTGCCTGCTCAGAGCAGTCCTCCCGTATGACGGCCATGGACAATGCTTCCAAGAACGCCGGTGAGATGATTGACAAACTTACTCTCACATTCAACCGCACCCGACAGGCTGTCATCACTCGCGAGCTGATTGAAATCATCTCTGGTGCTGCTGCCCTCACATAAGCTGTCCTCTCCAGATCCGGAAAATCCAGTTCGAACAGCTCCAACGATATATAAAATAATTGCATATGATTCAAGGCGCCAGGAGCGACGCCTTGGCTTACATTAATGTTAAAGAATTTCTGAATAACTCCCAGAATAAATAGCGTGGAACGAACGAACCTAACTATGGGCCTTGCTTTTGGATATTGGATTCTGTTTTATTCATTCATTCATTAGATATTCACAAAACGATGTCAATCGACCCTTTGGGCTTAGCAAACTATGGAATTAAGGCATATGTGTTGGGGAGTTTCGTTGGGTGCTGCCTGTGCAGGCTCTAGCACATGTTCTGCAGTACATTGAGTATGTAGGCACCGATGTCCTCGTCTTGGTTGGTCCAGGATATCAACAGGGTCTTCTGCTTGGGATCCTTGGCATCCTCCTCGACCTTCACTTCAACGGATTCAATGGTAATGGAACCATTTTCTTTCAGTGCCACCGTCCAGCCGACTAGTTTCTCCTCCAGCAGTGCCTTCAGTCGTTCGCTGGTAAGCGCCGTTGGCCCGGGATCATCAATTTTCACCTTGGACGTGAAGCGCATCACATGACGATTGATGCCGATCTCCTTGAGGGCATCTGTTAGATTTTGTAGCATTATTCGATTGTCCTTCATCACCAGTACACCGTGGATGAGTCGTCGTCGCTTCGGATCCGGCGGCTGAGCATTGTACGACCGAGCCTCGGCCTTCAGCAGGGAAACGGAAGCGTCTACGGGTATTCTAACAGGCGTGGATATCACACAGGTCTCGCCATTGGCGGGCATGTACGTATCTAAATTGAACTCGTCCTTGATCTTTGAGCGCAAAAACTTCATCTTCTCCGCCTCCCCGTGGACTAGCATTACGTTCTTCGGCTCACAGTTTTGAATGAGCTGCATTATGCCTGCAACAAAACAAAAGAAAAGTCCTTCAGTGAAAGTCTTCGGTTAGTGGTGAATGCTACAAACCTTTGGCATCGGCGTGCGCCGAAAAGCTCATGTACTCCACTGCCATTTTGACCTCAACCACTTGACGATTCTCGAATTCAACCTTCTTGGCACCGCCGAGGATCTTGTTGCCCACCGTGCCCTGGACACAGTAGCCGGGCATGATGACCATGTTGTTCTCGTTGGGCGCCCACTTTTTGAATATTTGCAACGAGAGGCCGGCATGCAACATGCCGGGAGTGGCAAAGACAACCATTGCGCCGGGGTTATCAATGTAAGCCTTATCGAATGGTTTTATGTGCTTGAAATCGAACATATTACGATGCACGAATGTCTTCCGAATCTTCTGGTTCGTCCATGTGATGAACATCTTGTAGTACGTGTTGGCCTTCTCGGTGAGGCCCAGGGCAAAATAGATGGGATATTTGAGGTTCATGCGCTCCCAGTAGGTCTCCAGCAGTATGCACAGCTCCTGGGCCCGTCCCAGGGCAAATACCGGTATCAACACTTTGCCACCCCGCGCCACGCACTCGTGGACCTTCTTGAGGAAGTCGCGTTCGCGACAGCGTTTCGAGTCGCGTATTGTGGTGGCATAGGTGCTTTCGGAGATGAGCAGATCGGGTCGGCACTTGTCGATCCAGGCAGCGCCCAGATGACGATCCGGCGTCATGTTGTAGTCGCCGGTGTAGACGACGCTTTGGGAGCCAACCTTAATCCAGAACATGGCGGCGCCCAGCACGTGACCGGCATAGTAGGCCTTAATCTCCAGATCCGTGTCGACCATCATGCTCTGATGCAGGGTCACCGGTATGACCTTCTTCATACAGTCCTTGATCATTTGCGTGGTAAAGAAGTTCGACTCGCCCTTCCGCTCCACGGCCACCTTTCGCATATCCTCGAGCAGGATCGGTGCAATCGCCTTGGTCGGATGTGTCATGTAAATGGGCCCATTGTAGCCCACAATCTCCGACATGTAGGGCAAAGCGCCACAGTGATCTGATAAGTACATACATTTAGGGGAAAACGATTAGACTGTCTCATGGAATTTCGTCAGAGATAAGGCGCGTTGGGGGCCAAGGCGCGGTCGGTACTCACCCAGATGGAAGTGGGAAATGATCACACAGTCGATGTGGCTGGTTATGGGTCCTTCGGGCACAATGTAGGAAAAATCCGGGAATCGCCGCTCATCATTGTAGCCCATATGCATGCCGCAGTCGAGCATTATATTTTTGCCGCCCATCGTCAGCAGCAGGCAACTGCGGCCCACATCCTGCCCGGCACCGAGTGGTGTTATCTTTATGTCCGGCATGCCAAGTGCAGGTCGCTCAACAGCCCGTTTTTTTGCTCAACAATTAATTGTTTGAGCAATTAAAAAGCGTAAAATTTTCCGTGCCAATTTGTAAACACAGCAAGGGCGAAAAGATGTCGTTGCCACTCATCTGCAAAGTCCCGCTTCTGGTATTATTTAGTACGATTCCACAGTGTGGCAGCACTGCACAAATTCTGATTTAACTAGTATTCAGTTAATTTTAAAATGTAATGCTATATCTCCGTACTCAGAAAAAAAGGCTAGCAAACAGAATCAGGGCTGATATTAGTATGAAACCCAGTAAAAAATTTGTCTAGTTGTTCCAGTCCTACCGGAGCGATAGGTATTCCAGGGCTGGGCAAGGCGAAACGCCATCTATCGGGTCCCCAGAGACGCTCCATACGGTGGGATGACATCGGGGGGGGGGGGAGCTGGGATAGAATCCGTTACGGGAACAATGTAAGGAAGAAAATAGGATAAGATAGTGGTATTAGTGAGGACCCAAAGGGATAAATAAGAGTGAAAATTTGGAGAAACGTGGATTCTCGATTTTTGTCACAGAATGCCGGTAGTGCGATTCAGGAAAACCGATCAATTTTTATACCCGGTACTCGAAGAGTTTAAGGGTATATTAGATTTGTGGGGATAACGGTTGTGTGTAACGCCCAGAAGGAAGCGTTTCCGACCCCATAAAGTATATATATTCTTGATCAGCATCAATAGCCAAGTCGATATAGCCATGTCTGTCTGTCCGTCCGTCTGTCCGTCTTCATTCGCGCCTATATCTCAGAGACTATTAAAGCTAGAGCAACCAAGTTTTGTATCCAGTCTCCTCCTTTCTATCAGAGTGTTAAATCTGGATTAGATCGGATCATTATTATAGCTACAATGAAGAAAACCATTTCGAAAGTCATCATTCCCTCTCGCTCTCTCTCACACGCGACCCCATCTGCTTTGCCCATTCGTATTTCTTGACGCCTAGTTCTCAGATACTATAAGAGCTAGAGCAACCAAACTTTCTATCCAAGCTCCTGTGATATCAAACCAGCACGAGTTTGTTTCAAAATTTGGCCACGCCTCCTTCCGCCCCCACAAAGAACGAAAATCTGTGGAATCCACAATTTTTAAGGTACGAGAAAACCAAAAACGCAGAATCATGGAAAATTACTATATCTACCAGATTGCCGAATATGCATCAGGTCGGAACAATATTATGGCCAGAAGAAACAAATTAAATTTCAGTGGCTACGCAACGCCTGCCAAGCGCTGAATCCTTCCCTCTCTCTCTGTCGCAAACACTTGTACGTCTGAAATATGTAGTTATACATGTCATGTAGAAATTTAGAAGCAGATGTAAAAAGCATATGCAAACAAAATTGGAAACATGTATAAATATTCCAAAAATGGTTTGACTTCAATTTTTGAAATATTATTTTTTGCCCAGAATTTAATTCGTTCCTTTTGCGACCATATAATAAATTGTATAAACCGTAAGCTCATATACATATGTATGTATGTATGTATTGACTGAGTACCGGGTATAAAGTAGGTTTAGCATAGGTTTAGCCAAAGACAATATAAACACTAAGATGTCCAACGCTCATACAATTCTGTTTTGTAGGGAGGGTTGTTTTTTCAAAGAGCGCTATCTCGCTCGCACGAACTCCAGTGCGCTCGCAAATCTAAAAATAGAATGAGCTTGCTTGTATAAGTACACACGGAACTGTAAGTACGTATGTGTGTGTGTACGCGTGCTGAGCTGCCGAAATTGCCAGCAAAATACTTTTGAGAAGATTTCTTGAGACACAAATGTTTTTGCTGGGAGTTGGGGTGGGGGGACAAAAATTCTTTTGCGAATGACATTTGTATAATAAAATTGCATTATTAATTTAAATAATAAAAATAATAATAATATATTTATTTACATAAATAGCTTAATTGACTTATACATATATACTTATGTTTATTAAAGTCCTTATATAATTAATAGCATATACTATATATTTATGTATTGATTTTAATCAACCCGTTTTTGCGAAATTTTTATGCATAATTGTTCTAACATTATACAGTAAAATATTAAAGTGCTTTTATAACTTTTTGTCGCTCCATGATCCTTTCGCAAGAAGGGGTCTTAATAGTTAACATATGTAAGTAAATATCGCCGCTCGAATTTGCCACCGTTTTTATATACATATGGATGTATCTAATTGGTACCCAGGGAACACCGCGAGGAGGCCATTACAAATGTAATGGGGTCATGTATTCATATGACCTTCGAGTCGACTTGAAATGCTTTAATTTTGTACATTAAAACATTTCCATGTTCCCCAACTAAGCTTTAGTTTTCTAACTATTGCTTTTCGTTCTATTTTCTATTTCTTTTATTTATTGTTTTTATTGTATCAACATGCATATGTACATATATTTAATTGCAGTCGTCACTTATGAGATAGAATACTAAGTTTAGCTTGTTTCTTTTTTCGCTCGAGTAGTTTTTTCATGTATAAAAAGCTCTGAGGGAGCTGTTAAATGCTCGCTTTCTTTTATGAGGCACGATCTGCATTTATCACAATTGGATCCTTTTGCAATATATCAAACAAAATATCTGCTCGATGTTAACTCAATTGGTACATCATTGCACACAAAATTATCCATATTTTGGTAAAAGTACGTCTCCATTGCCTTGTAAAATTTCTGAAAATGATACAGAATATTCTTGTTGTTGTATATCTTTTTTTTCAATACAAGGTTGATATATAATTGAATCGAACTCTACGGGCAACATAACATCATCATCGGATTCGCAGTTTGATGTTTTCGAAAAGTTAAATATGTGCAAAGATATTAGTTTTGCAATAATTGTATTGAATTCACTTATTTAGGGGTTTCTGCAGTTACCACCTTTTGCACGAACGCACGCAAATATATTTTCGAGCGGATCTTGATTAATTCGACTGGTTAAAAAAAAAAAATTGTCCGTGTGATCCTTGAATAGATCTTCGACGAGTCCAAAAATAGCCTCAGTTGTTTGGAGCAAGCCATCCAGACAATATATATTATTTCCTTGGTATTTCACGTTCTTCAGGTATTCCTGCATTTCCTTCAGTTTCTTCCAAACATTATTGTTAATTTGAAGTGCACATTTCATGAGATTCTTCTCTTATGACATCAAAATCAACTAGTCCATCAGGAGTTTCAAACTTAGCTTTTAGGAAATTATTCCGAATAGATTTAAAAAGATGCGGAATGTCATAAAGCATGTAATACCTGTTATTATTAAAGTTGAAATACGGTTTTTCTTTAGTGACTTGCAGCAATGAGGTACATTTTCTATTATTTCCTCCTTGATCATATACTACGCCTCTTATTCTGAACCCAATACTTTCAGCATTATTTATGTTTTTCAACATAAGGCTTTTTAAATCTTCTCCCTTTATGTTTGTCTCGGGCACGAAATAGTTTAAAATAAATTTCCATTTTTTGAAAATACCCCGTATAACAAATACGCAAATGTGAATTCCTAGTTTATTAGAACGTTCGAGTAAATGTTCTAAGCCATCTATTACATCAACAGCGGGATTGTAAGTCAAATTTTTTTTTATTGCAACTTCATCACAAGTTAGCATGCATTCTTTTTCACATTCAGCCATTCCCTTGATCGCATCTTTAAGTGCTGAGTACAAACATTCGTTGTCTCCAGGCTGTAATTTTTTTATGCTGTTCCACTTATGTAAAGATGATGGACTAGGAAGATTTAGTTGCAATGAGTCTCTTAAAAACTTATATGTTGACGTAGACCTGTAAAAAATGCTCTGAGCGAACAATTTCTCGGAATCATTCCATCTTATTTGACAATCATTTCCCTTTTTTTCTTTAAGGAGTATTTTTGTCAATATTTTTTCATTTCCAGTTAGATCCATTTTATCAACTGCAGAGACTAAGTTTTTACTGGCTTTCGCTTCCAATCCAATGATCTTTCGCTTTAAATTATTATTTTCTTTTTGGAGCATCTTAATTCGCATTTTCTTTCATCAGACATTTTTTTATATGTGAAATATTGTTTTTGGTAGTATTTAAGTGTTTTTGTGCTTTTATGGCACTGAAGACAAAATCCAGCAGGGGACTGTGAGCGGGTTCTTTTCCGTGGAGGCGATCTCAATGCATTGAAATCAATTTCATCATAATTGCAACTATTATCTTTGATTAGGTTTCTATCTGGGATTGTTCCAATCTTCAGGTTTCTTTTTCCAATCTTCAGGTTTCTTTTTCCAATATTATCTGGCGAAAAATGATCTTGGCATAAAAACAGAGATGAAGATCTCGCCACAAAATCCTCGGTAAACTGACATTTCTCAGCCCATTTCATTTAATATATAGGATTTTTTTCTGGAAACTTAAACAATTTAATTCCTGGAAAATCGCGCCTAGATTTTTGGCTGCACCGCTGTCCACCCAACTGTTGCCTATTTTTATCTGCCATAGTCAAAAGGCCTTCAAAGAGGCTCTGAAAAATGTTTGTAATGGATATATAGGATAGAGGGGTCTCCCCCAAAGGAAAAACTCAAAAATCAATAGTAATTTAATTGAAAATAATAAAATTGGGAAAAGTTCAAGGAAATAATAATAAAACCAATGTTCAAACCAATCAATAAGCAGCAGCAACACGTAAAATTGGCGCGCACAAATTACAAATTAATGAGAAAACACAACCAAATGAATTTTTGGTAGAAAACTTTACTATTTTAGCACTAAAAAGCACAATTAAAACACGCTCTTATTGTTTTATATGTCACTGATGCAACTGATCAACTTTTAATCAATGGGAAAACGTTTAAATATTAAAAAAGTTACAAGTTGCGTTTTGGTATTTCTGTGCGCATAACAGCAATTTGCTTACTTTTCTGCCTAATCAGCGGAACTATCACCACTAATAACCATAGCTCGCAAATAACTGTTGACCGTTTGTTTTTATGCTCTGCTCGCGAGAACAACCGAAAAAAATATCCACCCTCGTTCTCTCTCTGAGCAGCAGACTTCGTTTCTTTTCGTTTCGGTTTTCTGTTGAGCGCTTTACGTTGAGCTGTTCGTGAGACGGTCTATTACTGAACATCGCACAATGAAAGATACGAGTGATGCTCGCACAGAGAGTCTCACTAAAAGACCGATTGACTGAAAAAGTCAACCCAAACGGTCTTTTCAATAATTTGTTTCATTTTCAATGCACAGTGGTACGTTGCGTAACATTGTAACGATTTTAACTCTAAATTTTCTTGAAATTTTAAACATGAATTTTTATATTTCAAACAAATTTTTTGATTAAAAAATGAATAGTTTCTTTATAATTAATTTATTTTGAATTAAGCTTAACAACTAATAAATAAAAGTGGCGATTTCAGCATTACATTTCTAAAAAAATTTAATATTATATGTCTTCGTTTAATGTTTGATATTTTGTCAAAATTCTCGACCTACGATCACTGTACCATCGAAATTCACAAAGCAAAGCGACGCGTAGAACCTTCGAGAGTTCACATACACACATACAATCGCAAGACTTTGGATCGTCGTTCGAGAGCAAACGGTCCTGGAATGAGCAGAGCAAAAGAGACCGGAAAAAACTGCTCGTCGGCTGAGCGCGAGCAGAATTTTTGTACGAACAATGCAATCGGTTGCTCTGAGACTCAGCGAGTTGAGCAACTACCTCGCGACGAAACTGCAGTAATATGCGGCAGACAATGGCCCTTGGCACACCAAATAGACTCCCTACCGTACGATATTCCGCAGACCTAGGAAATAGAGGGCTATGCTATGGCTATTCTCTTCTCCAGAGGGATTGTCAGTCGAGAGTTAAGATTGGGCAACAGTCCAACAAGAATGTTGAAAGTACTCCTTCCCATGCGGAAATTTTCCATAAAAAAGGCATCGGAGTTGTCCACAACATCTTCCTCCCAAAATGAACCATATCGTGGCTATTGCAATTTAGAATACATTATTTAATTGAAAAGAGAGAACATTATCTGCTCCTTACCTACAAGAGTCCAAACGCAAGGGGACGTTGCAGTTGCAAGACGAATTGCAACTTTTCTGAGGAAAAGAGCAGAGCGGAGCGCGTTTGTTAATTTGATTTGCGCGCTTTGCAATTTAAAAATAATATTGTCATCAGGTTTCGCTGGTTCGTTTTTTTTTTTGTTTTTTTTTCTGGTGTAGATCCGAAGGTGATTCGGTCCGGCTCGACGGGAACAGGGACGGGGACGAAGCTGGGGTTAGGGATATGCTATGTTATGGCTAGGGTTAGGGTTACATGGCCCTAACCCTAATGCCCAACACCGTCATAAAAACGATGCAATTTCGCGCGAATTCTAACCCCATCAAATCCTTTTTCCTTTCTCTTCCTTTAAATTACCGTTTTTTCGGGGCATTTTCCACCGAAAATCACTGTCAACTTTTCTGATGTTTTTTTTTATTATTTGTTTTTTTTTTTTTTTTTGTTGTAATGTTCGCTGACGGTTAGAAAGTCAATTGGTTTATGAGTTGTCGAAGTTGATGTATAACCCAACCGATGCGAAACAAAACCCCCTGGATAGTGTCAGGGACATTCCGATACGATCTGTTTCATAACATATTTCGTTGTGAAACTTGCGATACAAAATGTTCGGTTCTAAATTTAAATTCCAAATTTTCATTCTACAATGCTCGGTACAACGTTCGCGGGACTTCTCAAAGCATACACCGCCAAGAGCCATGGTGTTTTGAAAGTCCTGGCGGAAAGAAAAAGGCGGATGGTGTGCACCGGCCAGGCACCCGGACAAGAGGTGCAGCCCCTATGGACCCTTATGAGGCAAAGATCCCCAAGCCATCGTCTCCTCGACATGGTCCAGGCAATACGTAAAACGAACCGGAGCACCGGTGAAGATGACGGGTATGATCCCCAGGAGCTTGGGGCAGGGCGAGAAGCTGAGGAGGAGACCGTCCTTCACCAACTGTGCCTTACGTTATCCTATACAAAGCCGAGGCGCACCCTGAAAAAACCTAGGAAAGAAGAAAACGTTCTTCTGGACACTGGCACAGATGAGGAGTCCGATGATGTGGACATAGAGGACCAAGAAGAGGAAGAAAAAACAGAGCGGAAAGACAGCAATCGTCGACAGAAAGCGAAAAGGCCAGCTCAGAGGAGGCCGAGGCCGACGGTCCCATGGAGCACTCTGAAAAGTTCAATCTCACCGACCGCCAAAAGCACGAGGAGCTGGAATATGGGGGCGGGGAATACGAGGCCGTTCGCTATGACCTCTTCCACGACTTTATCCAGGCGAAGGAGCTACGTGACGGGCAAGGGCACGCCTGTGCCCAAGGGACATTCCGATACGATCTGTTTCATAACATATTTCGTTGTGAAACTTGCGATACAAAATGTTCGGTTCTAAATTTCAATTCCAAATTTTCATTCTACAATGCTCGGTACAACGTTCGCGGGACTTCTCAAAGCATACACCGCCAAGAGCCATGGTGTTTTGAAAGTCCTGGCGGAAAGAAAAAGGCGGATGGTGTGCACCGGCCAGGCACCCGGACAAGAGGTGCAGCCCCTATGGACCCTTATGAGGCAAAGATCCCCAAGCCATCGTCTCCTCGACATGGTCCAGGCAATACGTAAAACGAACCGGAGCACCGGTGAAGATGACGGGTATGATCCCCAGGAGCTTGGGGCAGGGCGAGAAGCTGAGGAGGAGACCGTCCTTCACCAACTGTGCCTTACGTTATCCTATACAAAGCCGAGGCGCACCCTGAAAAAACCTAGGAAAGAAGAAAACGTTCTTCTGGACACTGGCACAGATGAGGAGTCCGATGATGTGGACATAGAGGACCAAGAAGAGGAAGAAAAAACAGAGCGGAAAGACAGCAATCGTCGACAGAAAGCGAAAAGGCCAGCTCAGAGGAGGCCGAGGCCGACGGTCCCATGGAGCACTCTGAAAAGTTCAATCTCACCGACCGCCAAAAGCACGAGGAGCTGGAATATGGGGGCGGGGAATACGAGGCCGTTCGCTATGACCTCTTCCACGACTTTATCCAGGCGAAGGAGCTACGTGACGGGCAAGGGCACGCCTGTGCCCAAGGGACATTCCGATACGATCTGTTTCATAACATATTTCGTTGTGAAACTTGCGATACAAAATGTTCGGTTCTAAATTTCAATTCCAAATTTTCATTCTACAATGCTCGGTACAACGTTCGCGGGACTTCTCAAAGCATACACCGCCAAGAGCCATGGTGTTTTGAAAGTCCTGGCGGAAAGAAAAAGGCGGATGGTGTGCACCGGCCAGGCACCCGGACAAGAGGTGCAGCCCCTATGGACCCTTATGAGGCAAAGATCCCCAAGCCATCGTCTCCTCGACATGGTCCAGGCAATACGTAAAACGAACCGGAGCACCGGTGAAGATGACGGGGATGATCCCCAGGAGCTTGGGGCAGGGCGAGAAGCTGAGGAGGAGACCGTCCTTCACCAACTGTGCCTTACGTTATCCTATACAAAGCCGAGGCGCACCCTGAAAAAACCTAGGAAAGAAGAAAACGTTCTTCTGGACACTGGCACAGATGAGGAGTCCGATGATGTGGACATAGAGGACCAAGAAGAGGAAGAAAAAACAGAGCGGAAAGACAGCAATCGTCGACAGAAAGCGAAAAGGCCAGCTCAGAGGAGGCCGAGGCCGACGGTCCCATGGAGCACTCTGAAAAGTTCAATCTCACCGACCGCCAAAAGCACGAGGAGCTGGAATATGGGGGCGGGGAATACGAGGCCGTTCGCTATGACCTCTTCCACGACTTTATCCAGGCGAAGGAGCTACGTGACGGGCAAGGGCACGCCTGTGCCCAAGGGACATTCCGATACGATCTGTTTCATAACATATTTCGTTGTGAAACTTGCGATACAAAATGTTCGGTTCTAAATTTCAATTCCAAATTTTCATTCTACAATGCTCGGTACAACGTTCGCGGGACTTCTCAAAGCATACACCGCCAAGAGCCATGGTGTTTTGAAAGTCCTGGCGGAAAGAAAAAGGCGGATGGTGTGCACCGGCCAGGCACCCGGACAAGAGGTGCAGCCCCTATGGACCCTTATGAGGCAAAGATCCCCAAGCCATCGTCTCCTCGACATGGTCCAGGCAATACGTAAAACGAACCGGAGCACCGGTGAAGATGACGGGTATGATCCCCAGGAGCTTGGGGCAGGGCGAGAAGCTGAGGAGGAGACCGTCCTTCACCAACTGTGCCTTACGTTATCCTATACAAAGCCGAGGCGCACCCTGAAAAAACCTAGGAAAGAAGAAAACGTTCTTCTGGACACTGGCACAGATGAGGAGTCCGATGATGTGGACATAGAGGACCAAGAAGAGGAAGAAAAAACAGAGCGGAAAGACAGCAATCGTCGACAGAAAGCGAAAAGGCCAGCTCAGAGGAGGCCGAGGCCGACGGTCCCATGGAGCACTCTGAAAAGTTCAATCTCACCGACCGCCAAAAGCACGAAGAGCTGGAATATGGGGGCGGGGAATACGAGGCCGTTCGCTATGACCTCTTCCACGACTTTATCCAGGCGAAGGAGCTACGTGACGGGCAAGGGCACGCCTGTGCCCAAACCCTGTGCTCTTCTTACCTCTCAGAACGCGAAGCAGAAATAGAAATAGCAATAGCAACATAAATAAAGAAAAGACAAAACCGTTTATGGCGTTTAGGGGTTTTCCTTTTGCCGGAGGAAAGAGAGTTCCCGCTAAATCGTAAATGTACGAGTAGATGGTACACAAGTTTACGATCATAGCCCACTCCCTGAGGTTGCTGCGGGTTGCATTGAGTTGAGTAATCTCCCAGTACCTGTGGTCCTTGGCTTAGCAAATTTTATGTAACGCCAGGAGTCAAGGACAAGCACCATAACACGCTTCCAACACGCGGCTGACTCTTTTTTCGGTCCGACTCTGTCTTGCGCGAATCCTTTTTTAGTGCCCGAATCCTTTTTTCAAGGGAAATGGAAATCCAGTCAGGACCAAGCCGAAAGCCAAGTCCGATAGTCCGACCAAGCCAACAGTTTTGCAGTTCCAAAAGAATGCCGAAAAATGATTATCGAATAACAGTTTTCCGCGAAATTTATCATCCAAAAACTTTTGTTTATTTTGTGCTTTTATTTTATTATTATATTATTCTTTTTATTTTTATTATGCCACGGGTTCGCGATTTCCGTGATTATGGCCACGTCATTATTGACCGAGAACCACTATTACGAAGGTATATAAACTTAATACAGTGCCCCGCTATATCGCGAAGGGGCGTTGTAGATTTAACTGTAAATTTAAAGCATTTTCATGGAGCCTTCGTCATTATATTTGATGAATACCATCTACCAAACTTCGTAAGTCCTGCCCTGCAAAGGAAAAAATATAGTATAATAATATTCTTTTATTTTATTTATCAGGGCGATGAACTTACTCAATGGGCCGGTTCGAAGAAATGGAAGATCCTTGCCGTTGCCGCCCAAAGTTTAGATGGAAACATTTTCCATTACCTCCTTTTCTATGTGGTAAGGAACGGCAACCGGGCTAACGGGACGGCAAAGGCTAATTCCAGCACCCTGATCCCCACCGTTTGGGACATAACACACCTCGTTGCCAACATGGCTTCCCAACACTTGCACGGGGACAGACTGCTGCGAAAATATTACGACACGGAGTACAACATAAGTAACTATTGTACCATTATCGAAGAAATGAACGCTGAGTTCGCCGAGCTTCGGCCCTCCCTCTCCGACGTTCTGCAAGCACGGTACGACAGGGAAGTGGGCGTCATCGTTGATTTAGTGAGGCGACACTTCACAGCGTCCGACCTGTCTTTGCACCTCAGGATGGTCAATTCTAACAATTTGGAGAGGATTGGGAAGGAGGTGATGGCAAAGACGGCATAAATGATCCGTTTCGCTTTTAGCAACGCTAAAAACAAAAATCCACTGGAGTACATAACGAAAGTCATAGGAGTGTTCGCGTTATTGGCAAATGGAGTGTCGCCACCCCTGGACAACTAACATGACCGCGCTGGCTTCGCCTATCCGCGCTGGCTTCGCCTATCGTCGGGCCTACGATCTGTTCCTGGAGCGCTACAAGTGCCTCAGCAAGTCCACGTGGCCGAACTACAAGGGTGCCGGCGGCCCCAAGGCCGGCGTCCAGCAGCTGGTCAAGGATCTGGGCTACGACAGCGAGCAGTACAAGATGGGGGAGACGAAGCTCTTCATCCGCTGGCCGCGCACACTGTTCGACACGGAGGACGCGTATCAGGCGAAGAAGCACGACATTGCGGCCATCATCCAGGCCCACTGGAAGGGTCTGGTGCAGCGGCGCAAGTACCTGAAGCTGCGCGCCCAGGTGATCGTCCTGCAGAGCTACTGCCGCCGGCGGCTCGCCCAGCAGGCGGCCAAGCAGCGTCGCGAGGCAGCGGACAAGATCAGGGCCTTCATCAAGGGCTTCATCACCCGCAACGATCCGCCGAACGGCTTCAACGAGGACTTCATTGCCAATGCCAAGCGCATGTGGCTGCTGCGCCTGTCCAAGGAGCTGCCCAAGAGGGTGCTGGACAAGAGCTGGCCCTCGGCTCCGGCCCACTGCCAGGAGGCCTCCGGCTATCTGCATCGCCTGCACCGCCTCCACTTGGCGCGCATCTACCGCCTCGCCCTCACGCCCCAGCGCAAGCGCCAGTTCGAGCTGAAGGTCCTCGCCGAGAAGGTGTTCCAGGGCAAGAAGAACAACTATGCGGCGAGCGTGGGCACGTGGTTCCAGGAGGACCGCATACCCAAGGAGCACATCCAGCGGGTGAACGACTTAGTGGCCAGCACCTTCGGCAGCGAACAGCTCAAGTACCAGTCGTTCTGCACGAAGTTCGACCGGCACGGCTACAAGTCGCGCGAACGCTTCATTCTGCTGAGCAACAAGGCGGTGTACGTGCTCGACAGGAAGACGTACAAGCAGAAGCACCGCCTGCCCCTCGACAAGATCGACTTCACGCTGACGAACCACAACGACGACCTGATGGTCATACGCATACCCCTCGACCTCAAGAAGGACAAGGGCGATCTGATCCTGATCATTCCCCGCATCATCGAGTTCTGCACGTACATCATCGACACTGTGGGCACGGCCCAAATCGTTTCCATTGTGGACAGGGACTCATTGGAGCACAATAAGGTCAAGGGCAAGAGCGGCATCATTGAGTTCCAAACGGGCGCCGAGGCCGGTGTTTTGCTTGACAATAAAAAGCTGGTTGTTATTAATACAGCATAAGGAATTTACTATGACATTCGACAACTAAAAACGTGGCTTTACATCGATGGAAAGATGAATTATTATTTTTTTTTTTGTTATATTCGTGTAATTTATACTGTGTACTTGTGTATTTTTTTGTTAATTTGAATTTTTGTATTCGTATGTTCCGTATATTCGTATGTAATATAAATATATATATATATCGATGACCATGTGCCGTTCAAGTTGGAGTGGAGGGGAGGGGAGCGAGGGGAGAAACCAAAATCCGGAAATCATGAATCGGCAAACTAGGCAACCGAATGAGCCAGGCTTATCTCGGATATCGTTCCTATCGTGTCGGACGTGGAACACGATCAAGATCAAGGGATTTACTTATCAATTATAAGATTACTTATAATTTGTTTTAATAACCCGATCAGACCACTCCTTCGGGTACCTTCCAAATAGAGGTGGAAAAACATCGATGTTTGGAGACATCGATGTTTTTAGAGAAACATCACAGCGTGGAGATGTTTTCAGAGGTAACAGGTAACATTCCCGGACAACGACGTTCACAGGGCTTTGCGGTTCCTGGAAGAGCGTCACGACACCTCCACGGGTATCATAGACCTGACGGCGAACTTGCGGTACTTCGGCCCCAACGACGAGTTCATTGTGGCATTCGACGAGAGCACCACTTGAGCCATTTCGTAAGTAGAAAGTTTTTATTTAATTTTTTATTATTATTTATATTTTATTATTTTTATTTTCAGGTTGGCGCAGGAGAGGAATGGGCAGGTACTGATAAATACAAAGTCCTTGCAATAGCGGCCCAGAACGTCGATGGAAGTGCGTTTAAATTCCTGTATCTGCACGCAGTAAGTAGTAATTTTTTAGTAAATTTTCTTGAAATTATAATTTGTTTTCCCTCTTCTAGGTTCCCAATACGCAAGTATTGGGTAGCATCGTGATCAACGAGGGCGTCCAGAAGGTGTTAGGCGCAATCCGTGCCCGAAACTTAGGAGACAATCTGGTGACTGTGGTGGCCGACGGCTGCCCAGCCAACAGAATGGCCAAAAAGTATGCGAATAGCTCGGTCGCTACTACGTGGGACGTGTCGCACATAGTGCCAAACATGTCGCTAAAGCACGGAGTAGCGGACGAGATATTTGCAAGGATTTACGGTTGCGCCTACACGCTGGATAACCACGAAGATAGACTGGAGTTTTTCTCCAGGTACTATCATCATACGGTTATGCCCTCGCTGACGACGAAAATGCAACTGCGGTGCGGCGCAGAAATGTACCACTTTCCGCGGATGATAAGGAAGTATTACGGCAGGTCCTCCCAACCTTTTCCAATGAAGCATATTAGTAACGACATTTTGGAGAAGGTTGGGAAGGAGGTTGGCACCAGAGCCAGCGATATGCTAGAATTCGAACATGAATATGCAGGGGGGCACCACCCACTCAATTAGTTACAACCATTGTTGGGGTATATGCTCTATTGAGAACGCCAATGACCCGACATTATGCATAATGATGAACGAATTAGTGGATTAGGCCTCTTGGCGACACCACTTAAAAAAAAAACGCACCATAATCTCTACCTCTTCGGTGGTGGGAAAAAATAGATTTATGCAATTTTTCAGTTCTTGCCAGTGATGTATCTTCTCTTTAATTAAATTAAATGTGTATACGAATATAAGATAAATATAAGCTGAGCAGTAAACGACGAGTTTATCGTCGCATTCAACGAGATCCACATGCGCTATTTCGTAAGTTTTTATTTCATTTCTTATTGTTATTTATATTTATTAATATTTAATTATTTTTATTTTCAGGTTGGCGCAGGAGAGGAATGGACCGGTACTGATAAGTACAAAGTCCTTGCAATAGCGGCCCACAAGGTCGACGCAAGTACCTTCCAATTCCTGTATCTGCACGCAGGAAGTAGTAATTTTTTTAGTACATTTTCTTGAAATTATAATTTCCATTATAATTTCTCTTCTAGGTTCCCAATACGCAAGTATTGGGTAGCATCGTGATCAACGAGGTCGTCCGGAAAGTGCTAGGCGCAATCCGTGACCGAAAGTTGGGGTCCAATTTGGTGACTGTGGTGTCCGATGGCAACGCAACCAACAGAATGGCCAAAAAGTATGCGAATAGCTCGGTCGCTACTACGTGGGACGTTTCGCACATTGTGCCCAACATGGATACGGTAATCGCAGTGCTTGTTTTGGCACATCTTTATGGCTTGGAGTGCGCTCTGGATCTTATAAGGCATAACCTCTGGGAGAGACGTAACGTCGGCAGCGTGTGCCTGATGCTAGATGCAGCGCGACGATTCACTCTGGACGCCCTGACCAAAGACTGCTTTAAGTTTATGGACCAAAATGTAGTCGAAGTACTCAAACACGACTCCATCAAAATGCTGTCTAAAGATTCATTTGAAGAATTCCTACGGCGAGACTTGTGTGTCCCCGAAGTGAACATCTTTCAGGCCGTATGCAAATGGAAGGAGAGCAATCCCACGGAGGACATCACCACAGTGGTCTCGCTCATACGTTTCTCGCTTATGAGTATCGATGATCTGCTGCATGTGGTGCGTCCCTCCGGCATAGTGGAAGCGGACAAAATATTCGACGCCATTGATCAAGCGAACACCGGAAAGAATCTGCCCGACCGCATCTCCGCGTATGTAGGGCATGATGTGGCATGCGCAGCGTATTTTGCGCGCATTATCGCGAACAACCAATATGATCGAGTCATCCAACTGAGCAGCTCTTTCCGAATCAGCAATATTATTTTATTAGTAGATCAGAAAGTTTCTCAGGAAGAACATGAATTCACCGTGGAGGTCTCAAGCGACCAGACTACCTGGGAGTTAATGGGAATAATCGCGATCCCTAGAGTTAAATGCAAGGGAGAAATCCGCTTTGGGGAGCGTAAAGTTCGCTACATTCGGGTTCAAAATTGTAACGGTTTGAAACCCATTGTGAGGGCCAAGTACTTGCCAACTCAACATTCTAACTGTACTGCTAAATAACAAGTACATGCTAACTGAACACAGTGACTGTGTTATAGCCCAGATCGTCGTAGTTGTCAACAATTTTTGTACCCTAATACTTAATAATATTTCCTAATGCCTATACGAATAAAATTCACTGGATTTAAAAAAAAAAAAAAAAAAAAAAAAAAAAAAAAAAAAATGTCCAAGAAACACGGAGTAGCGGACGTGCTATTTTCTCGGCTGTACGGATGCGCCTACACCCTGGAGAACTACGCTGATAAACTGGAGGAGATCTGCACGTATTATCAGGCAGTGGTTTGGCCCTCGCTTTCTGTGGCAATGCGCTTGCGGTGCGACACGGAAGTAGCGCAATTCTCACGCATGTTGAGAAACTATTTCAGCAGGTCCTCCCAACCCTTTCCAATGTTGCATATTAATTGCAACATTTTGGAGAAGGTTGGGAAGGAGGCCAACAGAATGGCCAAAAAGTATGCGAATAGCTCGGTCGCTACTACGTGGGACGTTTCGCACATTGTGCCCAACATGGATACGGTAATCGCAGTGCTTGTTTTGGCACATCTTTATGGCTTGGAGTGCGCTCTGGATCTTATAAGGCATAACCTCTGGGAGAGACGTAACGTCGGCAGCGTGTGCCTGATGCTAGATGCAGCGCGACGATTCACTCTGGACGCCCTGACCAAAGACTGCTTTAAGTTTATGGACCAAAATGTAGTCGAAGTACTCAAACACGACTCCATCAAAATGCTGTCTAAAGATTCATTTGAAGAATTCCTACGGCGAGACTTGTGTGTCCCTGAAGTGAACATCTTTCAGGCCGTATGCAAATGGAAGGAGAGCAATCCCACGGAGGACATCACCACAGTGGTCTCGCTCATACGTTTCTCGCTTATGAGTATCGATGATCTGCTGCATGTGGTGCGTCCCTCCGGCATAGTGGAAGCGGACAAAATATTCGACGCCATTGATCAAGCGAACACCGGAAAGAATCTGCCCGACCGCATCTCCGCGTATGTAGGGCATGATGTGGCATGCGCAGCGTATTTTGCGCGCATTATCGCGAACAACCAATATGATCGAGTCATCCAACTGAGCAGCTCTTTCCGAATCAGCAATATTATTTTATTAGTAGATCAGAAAGTTTCTCAGGAAGAACATGAATTCACCGTGGAGGTCTCAAGCGACCAGACTACCTGGGAGTTAATGGGAATAATCGCGATCCCTAGAGTTAAATGCAAGGGAGAAATCCGCTTTGGGGAGCGTAAAGTTCGCTACATTCGGGTTCAAAATTGTAACGGTTTGAAACCCATTGTGAGGGCCAAGTACTTGCCAACTCAACATTCTAACTGTACTGCTAAATAACAAGTACATGCTAACTGAACACAGTGACTGTGTTATAGCCCAGATCGTCGTAGTTGTCAACAATTTTTGTACCCTAATACTTAATAATATTTCCTAATGCCTATACGAATAAAATTCACTGGATTTAAAAAAAAAAAAAAAAAAAAAAAAAAAAAAAAATGTCCAAGAAACACGGAGTAGCGGACGTGCTATTTTCTCGGCTGTACGGATGCGCCTACACCCTGGAGAACTACGCTGATAAACTGGAGGAGATCTGCACGTATTATCAGGCAGTGGTTTGGCCCTCGCTTTCTGTGGCAATGCGCTTGCGGTGCGACACGGAAGTAGCGCAATTCTCACGCATGTTGAGAAACTATTTCAGCAGGTCCTCCCAACCCTTTCCAATGTTGCATATTAATTGCAACATTTTGGAGAAGGTTGGGAAGGAGGCCAACAGAATGGCCAAAAAGTATGCGAATAGCTCGGTCGCTACTACGTGGGACGTTTCGCACATTGTGCCCAACATGGATACGGTAATCGCAGTGCTTGTTTTGGCACATCTTTATGGCTTGGAGTGCGCTCTGGATCTTATAAGGCATAACCTCTGGGAGAGACGTAACGTCGGCAGCGTGTGCCTGATGCTAGATGCAGCGCGACGATTCACTCTGGACGCCCTGACCAAAGACTGCTTTAAGTTTATGGACCAAAATGTAGTCGAAGTACTCAAACACGACTCCATCAAAATGCTGTCTAAAGATTCATTTGAAGAATTCCTACGGCGAGACTTGTGTGTCCCCGAAGTGAACATCTTTCAGGCCGTATGCAAATGGAAGGAGAGCAATCCCACGGAGGACATCACCACAGTGGTCTCGCTCATACGTTTCTCGCTTATGAGTATCGATGATCTGCTGCATGTGGTGCGTCCCTCCGGCATAGTGGAAGCGGACAAAATATTCGACGCCATTGATCAAGCGAACACCGGAAAGAATCTGCCCGACCGCATCTCCGCGTATGTAGGGCATGATGTGGCATGCGCAGCGTATTTTGCGCGCATTATCGCGAACAACCAATATGATCGAGTCATCCAACTGAGCAGCTCTTTCCGAATCAGCAATATTATTTTATTAGTAGATCAGAAAGTTTCTCAGGAAGAACATGAATTCACCGTGGAGGTCTCAAGCGACCAGACTACCTGGGAGTTAATGGGAATAATCGCGATCCCTAGAGTTAAATGCAAGGGAGAAATCCGCTTTGGGGAGCGTAAAGTTCGCTACATTCGGGTTCAAAATTGTAACGGTTTGAAACCCATTGTGAGGGCCAAGTACTTGCCAACTCAACATTCTAACTGTACTGCTAAATAACAAGTACATGCTAACTGAACACAGTGACTGTGTTATAGCCCAGATCGTCGTAGTTGTCAACAATTTTTGTACCCTAATACTTAATAATATTTCCTAATGCCTATACGAATAAAATTCACTGGATTTAAAAAAAAAAAAAAAAAAAAAAAAAAAAAAAAAAATGTCCAAGAAACACGGAGTAGCGGACGTGCTATTTTCTCGGCTGTACGGATGCGCCTACACCCTGGAGAACTACGCTGATAAACTGGAGGAGATCTGCACGTATTATCAGGCAGTGGTTTGGCCCTCGCTTTCTGTGGCAATGCGCTTGCGGTGCGACACGGAAGTAGCGCAATTCTCACGCATGTTGAGAAACTATTTCAGCAGGTCCTCCCAACCCTTTCCAATGTTGCATATTAATTGCAACATTTTGGAGAAGGTTGGGAAGGAGGCCAACAGAATGGCCAAAAAGTATGCGAATAGCTCGGTCGCTACTACGTGGGACGTTTCGCACATTGTGCCCAACATGGATACGGTAATCGCAGTGCTTGTTTTGGCACATCTTTATGGCTTGGAGTGCGCTCTGGATCTTATAAGGCATAACCTCTGGGAGAGACGTAACGTCGGCAGCGTGTGCCTGATGCTAGATGCAGCGCGACGATTCACTCTGGACGCCCTGACCAAAGACTGCTTTAAGTTTATGGACCAAAATGTAGTCGAAGTACTCAAACACGACTCCATCAAAATGCTGTCTAAAGATTCATTTGAAGAATTCCTACGGCGAGACTTGTGTGTCCCCGAAGTGAACATCTTTCAGGCCGTATGCAAATGGAAGGAGAGCAATCCCACGGAGGACATCACCACAGTGGTCTCGCTCATACGTTTCTCGCTTATGAGTATCGATGATCTGCTGCATGTGGTGCGTCCCTCCGGCATAGTGGAAGCGGACAAAATATTCGACGCCATTGATCAAGCGAACACCGGAAAGAATCTGCCCGACCGCATCTCCGCGTATGTAGGGCATGATGTGGCATGCGCAGCGTATTTTGCGCGCATTATCGCGAACAACCAATATGATCGAGTCATCCAACTGAGCAGCTCTTTCCGAATCAGCAATATTATTTTATTAGTAGATCAGAAAGTTTCTCAGGAAGAACATGAATTCACCGTGGAGGTCTCAAGCGACCAGACTACCTGGGAGTTAATGGGAATAATCGCGATCCCTAGAGTTAAATGCAAGGGAGAAATCCGCTTTGGGGAGCGTAAAGTTCGCTACATTCGGGTTCAAAATTGTAACGGTTTGAAACCCATTGTGAGGGCCAAGTACTTGCCAACTCAACATTCTAACTGTACTGCTAAATAACAAGTACATGCTAACTGAACACAGTGACTGTGTTATAGCCCAGATCGTCGTAGTTGTCAACAATTTTTGTACCCTAATACTTAATAATATTTCCTAATGCCTATACGAATAAAATTCACTGGATTTAAAAAAAAAAAAAATGTCCAAGAAACACGGAGTAGCGGACGTGCTATTTTCTCGGCTGTACGGATGCGCCTACACCCTGGAGAACTACGCTGATAAACTGGAGGAGATCTGCACGTATTATCAGGCAGTGGTTTGGCCCTCGCTTTCTGTGGCAATGCGCTTGCGGTGCGACACGGAAGTAGCGCAATTCTCACGCATGTTGAGAAACTATTTCAGCAGGTCCTCCCAACCCTTTCCAATGTTGCATATTAATTGCAACATTTTGGAGAAGGTTGGGAAGGAGGCCAACAGAATGGCCAAAAAGTATGCGAATAGCTCGGTCGCTACTACGTGGGACGTTTCGCACATTGTGCCCAACATGGATACGGTAATCGCAGTGCTTGTTTTGGCACATCTTTATGGCTTGGAGTGCGCTCTGGATCTTATAAGGCATAACCTCTGGGAGAGACGTAACGTCGGCAGCGTGTGCCTGATGCTAGATGCAGCGCGACGATTCACTCTGGACGCCCTGACCAAAGACTGCTTTAAGTTTATGGACCAAAATGTAGTCGAAGTACTCAAACACGACTCCATCAAAATGCTGTCTAAAGATTCATTTGAAGAATTCCTACGGCGAGACTTGTGTGTCCCCGAAGTGAACATCTTTCAGGCCGTATGCAAATGGAAGGAGAGCAATCCCACGGAGGACATCACCACAGTGGTCTCGCTCATACGTTTCTCGCTTATGAGTATCGATGATCTGCTGCATGTGGTGCGTCCCTCCGGCATAGTGGAAGCGGACAAAATATTCGACGCCATTGATTAAGCGAACACCGGAAAGAATCTGCCCGACCGCATCTCCGCGTATGTAGGGCATGATGTGGCATGCGCAGCGTATTTTGCGCGCATTATCGCGAACAACCAATATGATCGAGTCATCCAACTGAGCAGCTCTTTCCGAATCAGCAATATTATTTTATTAGTAGATCAGAAAGTTTCTCAGGAAGAACATGAATTCACCGTGGAGGTCTCAAGCGACCAGACTACCTGGGAGTTAATGGGAATAATCGCGATCCCTAGAGTTAAATGCAAGGGAGAAATCCGCTTTGGGGAGCGTAAAGTTCGCTACATTCGGGTTCAAAATTGTAACGGTTTGAAACCCATTGTGAGGGCCAAGTACTTGCCAACTCAACATTCTAACTGTACTGCTAAATAACAAGTACATGCTAACTGAACACAGTGACTGTGTTATAGCCCAGATCGTCGTAGTTGTCAACAATTTTTGTACCCTAATACTTAATAATATTTCCTAATGCCTATACGAATAAAATTCACTGGATTTAAAAAAAAAAAAAAAAAAAAAAAAAAAAAAAAATGTCCAAGAAACACGGAGTAGCGGACGTGCTATTTTCTCGGCTGTACGGATGCGCCTACACCCTGGAGAACTACGCTGATAAACTGGAGGAGATCTGCACGTATTATCAGGCAGTGGTTTGGCCCTCGCTTTCTGTGGCAATGCGCTTGCGGTGCGACACGGAAGTAGCGCAATTCTCACGCATGTTGAGAAACTATTTCAGCAGGTCCTCCCAACCCTTTCCAATGTTGCATATTAATTGCAACATTTTGGAGAAGGTTGGGAAGGAGGCCAACAGAATGGCCAAAAAGTATGCGAATAGCTCGGTCGCTACTACGTGGGACGTTTCGCACATTGTGCCCAACATGGATACGGTAATCGCAGTGCTTGTTTTGGCACATCTTTATGGCTTGGAGTGCGCTCTGGATCTTATAAGGCATAACCTCTGGGAGAGACGTAACGTCGGCAGCGTGTGCCTGATGCTAGATGCAGCGCGACGATTCACTCTGGACGCCCTGACCAAAGACTGCTTTAAGTTTATGGACCAAAATGTAGTCGAAGTACTCAAACACGACTCCATCAAAATGCTGTCTAAAGATTCATTTGAAGAATTCCTACGGCGAGACTTGTGTGTCCCCGAAGTGAACATCTTTCAGGCCGTATGCAAATGGAAGGAGAGCAATCCCACGGAGGACATCACCACAGTGGTCTCGCTCATACGTTTCTCGCTTATGAGTATCGATGATCTGCTGCATGTGGTGCGTCCCTCCGGCATAGTGGAAGCGGACAAAATATTCGACGCCATTGATCAAGCGAACACCGGAAAGAATCTGCCCGACCGCATCTCCGCGTATGTAGGGCATGATGTGGCATGCGCAGCGTATTTTGCGCGCATTATCGCGAACAACCAATATGATCGAGTCATCCAACTGAGCAGCTCTTTCCGAATCAGCAATATTATTTTATTAGTAGATCAGAAAGTTTCTCAGGAAGAACATGAATTCACCGTGGAGGTCTCAAGCGACCAGACTACCTGGGAGTTAATGGGAATAATCGCGATCCCTAGAGTTAAATGCAAGGGAGAAATCCGCTTTGGGGTGCGTAAAGTTCGCTACATTCGGGTTCAAAATTGTAACGGTTTGAAACCCATTGTGAGGGCCAAGTACTTGCCAACTCAACATTCTAACTGTACTGCTAAATAACAAGTACATGCTAACTGAACACAGTGACTGTGTTATAGCCCAGATCGTCGTAGTTGTCAACAATTTTTGTACCCTAATACTTAATAATATTTCCTAATGCCTATACGAATAAAATTCACTGGATTTAAAAAAAAAAAAAAAAAAAAAAAAAAAAAAAAAAAAATGTCCAAGAAACACGGAGTAGCGGACGTGCTATTTTCTCGGCTGTACGGATGCGCCTACACCCTGGAGAACTACGCTGATAAACTGGAGGAGATCTGCACGTATTATCAGGCAGTGGTTTGGCCCTCGCTTTCTGTGGCAATGCGCTTGCGGTGCGACACGGAAGTAGCGCAATTCTCACGCATGTTGAGAAACTATTTCAGCAGGTCCTCCCAACCCTTTCCAATGTTGCATATTAATTGCAACATTTTGGAGAAGGTTGGGAAGGAGGCCAACAGAATGGCCAAAAAGTATGCGAATAGCTCGGTCGCTACTACGTGGGACGTTTCGCACATTGTGCCCAACATGGATACGGTAATCGCAGTGCTTGTTTTGGCACATCTTTATGGCTTGGAGTGCGCTCTGGATCTTATAAGGCATAACCTCTGGGAGAGACGTAACGTCGGCAGCGTGTGCCTGATGCTAGATGCAGCGCGACGATTCACTCTGGACGCCCTGACCAAAGACTGCTTTAAGTTTATGGACCAAAATGTAGTCGAAGTACTCAAACACGACTCCATCAAAATGCTGTCTAAAGATTCATTTGAAGAATTCCTACGGCGAGACTTGTGTGTCCCCGAAGTGAACATCTTTCAGGCCGTATGCAAATGGAAGGAGAGCAATCCCACGGAGGACATCACCACAGTGGTCTCGCTCATACGTTTCTCGCTTATGAGTATCGATGATCTGCTGCATGTGGTGCGTCCCTCCGGCATAGTGGAAGCGGACAAAATATTCGACGCCATTGATCAAGCGAACACCGGAAAGAATCTGCCCGACCGCATCTCCGCGTATGTAGGGCATGATGTGGCATGCGCAGCGTATTTTGCGCGCATTATCGCGAACAACCAATATGATCGAGTCATCCAACTGAGCAGCTCTTTCCGAATCAGCAATATTATTTTATTAGTAGATCAGAAAGTTTCTCAGGAAGAACATGAATTCACCGTGGAGGTCTCAAGCGACCAGACTACCTGGGAGTTAATGGGAATAATCGCGATCCCTAGAGTTAAATGCAAGGGAGAAATCCGCTTTGGGGAGCGTAAAGTTCGCTACATTCGGGTTCAAAATTGTAACGGTTTGAAACCCATTGTGAGGGCCAAGTACTTGCCAACTCAACATTCTAACTGTACTGCTAAATAACAAGTACATGCTAACTGAACACAGTGACTGTGTTATAGCCCAGATCGTCGTAGTTGTCAACAATTTTTGTACCCTAATACTTAATAATATTTCCTAATGCCTATACGAATAAAATTCACTGGATTTAAAAAAAAAAAAAAAAAAAAAAAAAAAAAAAAAATGTCCAAGAAACACGGAGTAGCGGACGTGCTATTTTCTCGGCTGTACGGATGCGCCTACACCCTGGAGAACTACGCTGATAAACTGGAGGAGATCTGCACGTATTATCAGGCAGTGGTTTGGCCCTCGCTTTCTGTGGCAATGCGCTTGCGGTGCGACACGGAAGTAGCGCAATTCTCACGCATGTTGAGAAACTATTTCAGCAGGTCCTCCCAACCCTTTCCAATGTTGCATATTAATTGCAACATTTTGGAGAAGGTTGGGAAGGAGGCCAACAGAATGGCCAAAAAGTATGCGAATAGCTCGGTCGCTACTACGTGGGACGTTTCGCACATTGTGCCCAACATGGATACGGTAATCGCAGTGCTTGTTTTGGCACATCTTTATGGCTTGGAGTGCGCTCTGGATCTTATAAGGCATAACCTCTGGGAGAGACGTAACGTCGGCAGCGTGTGCCTGATGCTAGATGCAGCGCGACGATTCACTCTGGACGCCCTGACCAAAGACTGCTTTAAGTTTATGGACCAAAATGTAGTCGAAGTACTCAAACACGACTCCATCAAAATGCTGTCTAAAGATTCATTTGAAGAATTCCTACGGCGAGACTTGTGTGTCCCCGAAGTGAACATCTTTCAGGCCGTATGCAAATGGAAGGAGAGCAATCCCACGGAGGACATCACCACAGTGGTCTCGCTCATACGTTTCTCGCTTATGAGTATCGATGATCTGCTGCATGTGGTGCGTCCCTCCGGCATAGTGGAAGCGGACAAAATATTCGACGCCATTGATCAAGCGAACACCGGAAAGAATCTGCCCGACCGCATCTCCGCGTATGTAGGGCATGATGTGGCATGCGCAGCGTATTTTGCGCGCATTATCGCGAACAACCAATATGATCGAGTCATCCAACTGAGCAGCTCTTTCCGAATCAGCAATATTATTTTATTAGTAGATCAGAAAGTTTCTCAGGAAGAACATGAATTCACCGTGGAGGTCTCAAGCGACCAGACTACCTGGGAGTTAATGGGAATAATCGCGATCCCTAGAGTTAAATGCAAGGGAGAAATCCGCTTTGGGGAGCGTAAAGTTCGCTACATTCGGGTTCAAAATTGTAACGGTTTGAAACCCATTGTGAGGGCCAAGTACTTGCCAACTCAACATTCTAACTGTACTGCTAAATAACAAGTACATGCTAACTGAACACAGTGACTGTGTTATAGCCCAGATCGTCGTAGTTGTCAACAATTTTTGTACCCTAATACTTAATAATATTTCCTAATGCCTATACGAATAAAATTCACTGGATTTAAAAAAAAAAAAAAAAAAAAAAAAAAAAAAAAAATGTCCAAGAAACACGGAGTAGCGGACGTGCTATTTTCTCGGCTGTACGGATGCGCCTACACCCTGGAGAACTACGCTGATAAACTGGAGGAGATCTGCACGTATTATCAGGCAGTGGTTTGGCCCTCGCTTTCTGTGGCAATGCGCTTGCGGTGCGACACGGAAGTAGCGCAATTCTCACGCATGTTGAGAAACTATTTCAGCAGGTCCTCCCAACCCTTTCCAATGTTGCATATTAATTGCAACATTTTGGAGAAGGTTGGGAAGGAGGCCAACAGAATGGCCAAAAAGTATGCGAATAGCTCGGTCGCTACTACGTGGGACGTTTCGCACATTGTGCCCAACATGGATACGGTAATCGCAGAGCTTGTTTTGGCACATCTTTATGGCTTGGAGTGCGCTCTGGATCTTATAAGGCATAACCTCTGGGAGAGACGTAACGTCGGCAGCGTGTGCCTGATGCTAGATGCAGCGCGACGATTCACTCTGGACGCCCTGACCAAAGACTGCTTTAAGTTTATGGACCAAAATGTAGTCGAAGTACTCAAACACGACTCCATCAAAATGCTGTCTAAAGATTCATTTGAAGAATTCCTACGGCGAGACTTGTGTGTCCCCGAAGTGAACATCTTTCAGGCCGTATGCAAATGGAAGGAGAGCAATCCCACGGAGGACATCACCACAGTGGTCTCGCTCATACGTTTCTCGCTTATGAGTATCGATGATCTGCTGCATGTGGTGCGTCCTCCGGCATAGTGGAAGCGGACAAAATATTCGACGCCATTGATCAAGCGAACACCGGAAAGAATCTGCCCGACCGCATCTCCGCGTATGTAGGGCATGATGTGGCATGCGCAGCGTATTTTGCGCGCATTATCGCGAACAACCAATATGATCGAGTCATCCAACTGAGCAGCTCTTTCCGAATCAGCAATATTATTTTATTAGTAGATCAGAAAGTTTCTCAGGAAGAACATGAATTCACCGTGGAGGTCTCAAGCGACCAGACTACCTGGGAGTTAATGGGAATAATCGCGATCCCTAGAGTTAAATGCAAGGGAGAAATCCGCTTTGGGGAGCGTAAAGTTCGCTACATTCGGGTTCAAAATTGTAACGGTTTGAAACCCATTGTGAGGGCCAAGTACTTGCCAACTCAACATTCTAACTGTACTGCTAAATAACAAGTACATGCTAACTGAACACAGTGACTGTGTTATAGCCCAGATCGTCGTAGTTGTCAACAATTTTTGTACCCTAATACTTAATAATATTTCCTAATGCCTATACGAATAAAATTCACTGGATTTAAAAAAAAAAAAAAAAAAAAAAAAAAAAAAAAAATGTCCAAGAAACACGGAGTAGCGGACGTGCTATTTTCTCGGCTGTACGGATGCGCCTACACCCTGGAGAACTACGCTGATAAACTGGAGGAGATCTGCACGTATTATCAGGCAGTGGTTTGGCCCTCGCTTTCTGTGGCAATGCGCTTGCGGTGCGACACGGAAGTAGCGCAATTCTCACGCATGTTGAGAAACTATTTCAGCAGGTCCTCCCAACCCTTTCCAATGTTGCATATTAATTGCAACATTTTGGAGAAGGTTGGGAAGGAGGCCAACAGAATGGCCAAAAAGTATGCGAATAGCTCGGTCGCTACTACGTGGGACGTTTCGCACATTGTGCCCAACATGGATACGGTAATCGCAGTGCTTGTTTTGGCACATCTTTATGGCTTGGAGTGCGCTCTGGATCTTATAAGGCATAACCTCTGGGAGAGACGTAACGTCGGCAGCGTGTGCCTGATGCTAGATGCAGCGCGACGATTCACTCTGGACGCCCTGACCAAAGACTGCTTTAAGTTTATGGACCAAAATGTAGTCGAAGTACTCAAACACGACTCCATCAAAATGCTGTCTAAAGATTCATTTGAAGAATTCCTACGGCGAGACTTGTGTGTCCCCGAAGTGAACATCTTTCAGGCCGTATGCAAATGGAAGGAGAGCAATCCCACGGAGGACATCACCACAGTGGTCTCGCTCATACGTTTCTCGCTTATGAGTATCGATGATCTGCTGCATGTGGTGCGTCCCTCCGGCATAGTGGAAGCGGACAAAATATTCGACGCCATTGATCAAGCGAACACCGGAAAGAATCTGCCCGACCGCATCTCCGCGTATGTAGGGCATGATGTGGCATGCGCAGCGTATTTTGCGCGCATTATCGCGAACAACCAATATGATCGAGTCATCCAACTGAGCAGCTCTTTCCGAATCAGCAATATTATTTTATTAGTAGATCAGAAAGTTTCTCAGGAAGAACATGAATTCACCGTGGAGGTCTCAAGCGACCAGACTACCTGGGAGTTAATGGGAATAATCGCGATCCCTAGAGTTAAATGCAAGGGAGAAATCCGCTTTGGGGAGCGTAAAGTTCGCTACATTCGGGTTCAAAATTGTAACGGTTTGAAACCCATTGTGAGGGCCAAGTACTTGCCAACTCAACATTCTAACTGTACTGCTAAATAACAAGTACATGCTAACTGAACACAGTGACTGTGTTATAGCCCAGATCGTCGTAGTTGTCAACAATTTTTGTACCCTAATACTTAATAATATTTCCTAATGCCTATACGAATAAAATTCACTGGATTTAAAAAAAAAAAAAAATGTCCAAGAAACACGGAGTAGCGGACGTGCTATTTTCTCGGCTGTACGGATGCGCCTACACCCTGGAGAACTACGCTGATAAACTGGAGGAGATCTGCACGTATTATCAGGCAGTGGTTTGGCCCTCGCTTTCTGTGGCAATGCGCTTGCGGTGCGACACGGAAGTAGCGCAATTCTCACGCATGTTGAGAAACTATTTCAGCAGGTCCTCCCAACCCTTTCCAATGTTGCATATTAATTGCAACATTTTGGAGAAGGTTGGGAAGGAGGCTGGCACCAGAGCCAGCGTAATGCTGGAACACGCGCATGAATATGCAGGGGGGGCACCACCCACTCAATTGGTTACAACCATTGTTGGGGTATATGCTCTATTGGGAACGCCAATGACCCGACATTATGTCTAACTTGCATAATGATGAACGAATTAGTGGATTAGGCCTCTTGGCGACACCACTTAAAAAAAAAACGCACCATAATCTCTACCTCTTCGGTGGTGGGAAAAAATAGATTTATGCAATTTTTCAGTTCTTGCCAGTGATGTATCTTCTCTTCTATTTGGGAGACATTCTTGGAGATGGCCGTCACGAGAGGCAGAAATATCTCGGATATCATACATATCGTTTCGTACGTGGAACACGATCAAGATTATGACGACAAACACGGAGAAGAAGGGGATATACAGCTCTTGGTGAGTGGGCTCATATTCGACAACAAATATACAATGGCAGACCCGAACAATCGGAGCTTCTCATCTAGTACCTCTGCAACGCCCAGCAAACATCAGTCGCCGGCACCCGTTTCCAATGGACCATCATTGTTCCTGCACGAGCAACTTGACGGAGCACAAGAATCTAAAGTGCCTAAAAGTCATAAGGAAATATGGAGCTAAAGTTTTTATTTGGGTGTAGGGGTATTAATTCTGGCATTTTCTGTGCCGACGGAACCACCAAACATTCTGAATTTCCAAAAGAATTAGGTCCAAAATGTTAAGCAAGGTCCAGCTTAGGTTCCACTTATGAGAAGCGCAGAGAAGGGCGGAAGGCGAATTGCACAGAATTAGAGATGACACTGTATCCTAGTGGTGATGCAGCTAGCTATCTCTATATTCGATAAAATTGGTTTGGGTCGTCGTCGCCCGAAATTTTATTTTGGGCCGTCACCCGATGTATATCCATATCTAATCGCCAAATAGTTTCTGTTCGTAAATCCTTGATAAATTGCGATCCATCGACTGGTTTATGTTTTGTTACTTAAGAAAACGCCCTCTGTTTAGCTATAAACTAAGAATATCGTCCACTTCATGGACGTCTCCTTATGTCTATTTTATTGTTCTGAGAAGCGCTTTTTTCTAACATTTTGAGGAATATAAAACTTATTTGCTGCTAATGAATACTTACAATAGCAACAACAGGCTTCTGCTGTGTGGTCTGGAACTATACGAAGCCACTCCATAAATTCAATGTTTTTAGAATATGTTCAGACATGACAACAGACCACACATGAATCCTCGACGCAAAGCTCCCATCACGAATGGCACAAAAACTATGTACCTCCGATTCTTTTAATGCAGCAATAAAACAAGCTGAATGGATATTTTGTATATATGTTATTTTTGCTTGAATGTGAACTTTGCATGTATTATAAGAAATTCCACTTAAAAATGCTAGATATATGTAGCTTGAAATATGCTAAAATGGCAGCACCGATTCTCGGAACGGCCGGCGGCGTCAATCGCCACAGTTCTAACGGGACTTTACCGTCTACGCCTTGCGCTGCTTCTTTTTGCGCACGGCACAGTGGGACGAATTACACATTAACTAGACCACTTGATTTTTGTGCTCGCGCCACCCTTCACTTTAGCATTTTTAGAGTCGACCCTTTTTGAAGACGCTTGCAATATAATACCAGAATAATTGTTATTTTGTACATGCTTTAGATGCTAACTTTGTTTAATATAGCATATACTAATGTAATGAGCTGATATATGTATGTATATATATTCACAAATATATATTTAATTGTATGGTGTATTGTATTATACAATGATATATTTGATCACATATAAAAAAGTAATATGCGCTAAAAAAAAATATATATCATCCTTGAATATGGATATTAATGACATATATATGGGTAATAAATGGGTCTATACGGATTTTAGTGCCACACTTGCGAGTCAAAGCCAGCGAAATTGCCAGCAAAATATTTTTGAGAAGATTTCTTGAGACACAAATTTATTTGCTGAGTGTTGCCTATTGACGCGACGCACTAATACCCTATAGACAATTAATATAATTTGATGTCATGTCTGATATACATTTTGCATTTGTACATATTTACATTCGTTCATTATATTCGTTTATAGTACATTAAAAAAAATTAGAATATAGAGGATATTCAATATATACAATTATTATACCCGGTACTCGAAGAGTATAGGGGTATATTAGATTTGTGGGGATAACGGTTGTGTGTAACGCACAGAAGGAAGCGTTTCCGACCCCATAAAGTATATATATTCTTGATCAGCATCAATAGCCGAGTCGATATAGCCATGTCTGTCTGTCCGTCCGTCCGTCCGTCTGTCCGTCTGTCCGTCTTCATTTGCGCCTATATCTCAGAGACTATAAAAGCTAGAGCAACCAAGTTTTGTATCCAGTCTCCTGTGTGATCACACTACTCCAAATGTGTTGCAAAATTTCGCCCCGCCCCTTTCCGCCCGCACAAAAGACGAAAGTCTGTGGCGTACACAATGTTGAAGATACGAGAAAACTAAAAACGCAGAATCATAGATAATGACCATTTCTTTTAGAGTGTTGAATCTGGATTAGATCGGATCATTATTATAGCTACAATGAAGAAAACCATTTCGAAAGTCATCGTTCCCTCTCGCTCTCTCTCACACGCGGCCCCATCTGCTTTGCCCATTCGTATTTTTTGACGCCTAGTTCTCAGAGACTATAAGAGCTAGAGCAACCAAACTTTCTATCCAAGCTCCTGTGATATCAAACCAGCACGAGTTTGTTTCAAAATTTTGCCACGCCTCCTTCCGCCCCCACAAAGGACGAAAATCTGTGGAATCCACAATTTTTAAGGTACGAGAAAACAAAAAACGCAGAATCATGGAAAATTACCATATCTACCAGATTGTCGAGTTTGGATCATATCGGATCAATATTATGGACAGAAGGAACAAATTAAATTTCAGTGGCTACGCAACGCCTGCCAAGCGCTGACTCATTCCCTCTCTCTCAAATATGTAGTTATGCATGTAGAAATGTAGAAGCAGATGTAAAAATCATATGCAAACAAAATTGGAAACATGTATAAATATTCCAAAAATGGTTTGACTTCAATTTTTGAAATATTATTTTTTGCCCAAAACTGAATTTTGTCCCTTTTGCGAACATATGATAAATTGTATAAATCGTAAGCTCATATATGTATGTATGTATGTATGTACTGACTGAGTACCGGGTATAAAGTAGAGCCGCGGCCTTTGCCGCGGATCACAACGTTCCCCCTCGTTTTAATTTTGGGCAAGCGTAAATAATAATTATTCCAGTATTATAAGGCAAGCGTCTTCAAAAAGGGTCGACTCTAAAAATGCTAAAGTGAAGGGTGGCGCGAGCACAAAAATCAAAACAAAGTTGAGAGAGCGCAAATATCAGTTGTGCGCTCATACACACTTGCAAACACGCAAAGTACGTGAGAATGCATGAGCACACATACACTCTCACGACTCGCTCGGGCGCTGATGCCTGGTGGCATCAGTGCTTTTGGTGCGGTAAATTTCAATGTATGAACTAAAAACTGTATGGTTAGTGCTAGTATTCAGTTAATTTTAAATTTTAATGCTATATTTCCGTAATCAGGTAAAAAAAAGGCTAGCAAACAGAAGCAGGGCTGATATTAGTATGAAACCCACTAAAAAATTTGCCTAGTGGAACTGTTCTGCTTGCCGCATAAGAACGAAATACTGGAAAAGTATTTCATGGTATTTTTTGGTATTCTTCTAGGTACTTAGTGTAATATATCAAAGTGATTTAAAACTGAGGTTGTGTGCGTGCATGCGTGGTGGAGGTGTGCGTGAGGGAAAAGAAAACAAACAACGCTATGATGATCAGGCACAAGAAACCAAATACACATAGATTAGGCGAATTTAGCGACGAAGACATTATAAAGCTTATAAAGAAAGTCGAGCAGAGGGAGTTCTTATGGAATAGGGGCAATAAAAAGCATTTTGATGCGAACGCTTTAAAAGGAGCATGGGAGTCCGTGGCTGTTGAGATGAATAGAGACAGTAAGTACAATTAAAAAAACCATAAAATGTATATGTTCATATGTATGTTTTAAAGGTGTTACGTGCAGAAATGGTTGGAGGTCTTTGATGGACAGTCACAGGTACCATGTAAAAAAACTGTTGAAGTATGGAAGTTCCGACTGGCAGTTTGCTCCACACATGGCATTCTTCACGGACCTTTCCTCGAGAAGGCGGTATGGATTACATTTACTGCTATTATGTAGATACGCATAATTCATCTTCACAATTCCACAGTACGTACGACTCTCCATATGCTTCAAACTTTGAGTGCCCGGATCTGAAGGAAGATAATGAAAACGACACGATGACAACAGACGAGAACAGCTGGGTCGAGAGCGAGCAGGCCATAAGCGAACAGGCCATGAGCGAGCAGGCCATAGAGAACGAGCGGAGTGATCTGAGTGACGAGCCATCGTACTCATACGTAAGTAGAATACCTGATGCAGTTGTTAAAGTAATATAAAAACTATTGTTCACAGGAGACGAAAGCAAAGCGAAGGAAGGTGGAGAAGGGTTCATCAACATCCCAGGTGGTCGGGATTTTGGAGAAACTCGTCGACCAACAATGTTCTGTAAGGCCCGCATTTACGTATTGGGAGTCATACCTTCGACAACTCTCTAAAACTGATGCTGCAAGGGTGGAGAGGAAGATGACAGAGGTCCTGTTCGAACAGTTGGATGCTCTTGATAATTAATAAGTTTGTTCGGTTTATTATTTACTTAATTAAGCTAGAATTGATTTAAAAATAAAGTGCATTTAATTGAATTCGTTTCATTTGCTTGGACGCCAGGAGCTATCCATTTGGCGCGAGAGTTTGGCGCACAGAATACCAAAATCATTCTCAATGCAACAACGAGCTCTGCTCAGTCGGCAATTGAAATGCGCTCGTGCACAACCAGATTTCGGGACCCAAACGGCTTTAAGCAGGGGGAATGCATCATGCCCAACAATAAAATGTGGAGCTCGCTCTACGTTCTTCGCTTCGTTGTCGATCTGAAACTGAAGAATTTCTGCTAATAGCGCCGGCAGTGGGAAATAGGATTCATATCTCCGCAGTACGTGAACGTGTTAGGTGTGCCAAATATTATGTTAACTTTCCGAAGGAAGTGCCAAACATTATGTTAGGTGTGCCAAATATTATGTTAACTTTCCAAAGGAAGTGCCAAATATTATGTAAAGTATGTTATGTTATGAGCGCCTATACTGAAAGCCCTAAAAAAGAAGGGAGGCATTACAATTATTTAAGTTACCAAAATGAATAAGCGACATACTTTATAATTATGGAATCAGCTCCCGGCGTTGTGCCTTTAACGCTACACGATTTCCGCCAACAGCTTCGGAAAATTCCATAGCTCTTCAAAATGCCCAAAAGTCCTCACGGGCACGAAAATCCTATCAATGGTCCTGATGGTATGTGCTGCTAACGTGGGGCTGCAAGTCCTCGGAAATATAAATAAAATATTCACTCCTCCTCCGTCACATAAGGAGCCGCGAATTTTCCGTAATACAAATTCATTGTCAATTCTAACTTTCAGATTTTTAGAAAAACGTAAACAAAACACAGCTGACTTTGCAGATGTAGGCCATGCATACCTGGTCACACCCGGCCGCTAGCAGAATGTGTGGCATTTTCTGCTAGCAGAAATTTCTTGACCAATGGGTATTTTAATACACTCCACGAAAATTGGTATATTTTCTAAGGGTCCGACGCGGTCGCGATTTTACATTTTTAAGGTCCTTAATGGGTCGTTTTATATAAATAAAATAAATAAATAAACTAAATAAACTAAGATATAAGCAAGCCCCTTCATGAGATATTTAAATTTAGGCATTTTTTTTATTTAGAAAATCATAAACTAATTTGTAACCAATACTCTTCAATGGGATTTTAACATCAGACATTTTTTATATTCTAAAACTCATTTATCAACAAAACCCTTCAATGGGATTTAAATATCAGAGATTAATTTATTCGAGATCAACATTAAACTTAATCGGTGTTTGAAGACCAGAAGAAATTGTAGTTCGTATTTAGGAACATAAGTTCTTGTATCATCATCTGTCTCAGCGTGCGAATTCCCATCTGTCGAATCTACAATTTCAAAACACGTAAAAATATATTTAAAGATAAATTTTCATTACGTAAATATGCAATATTGTTCATTTGGAATACGGATGGGTTGATACATGCATATAAATTGCATTTAAAACAAATAAAAACCGGTGGTTACACACATACACGAATTTCGTTTTAATTCATACCTTATTGGAAAACTCTTAAAAACATTTTTTTGTTAATTTAAAATTAATTCTTATGTCTTAAATGTTTATCCATAGCTTAATTTCACAATTTGTTCACTTTTTTTCCACCAATCATGTTCTCTTGTGTATACGTATCTTTTTGAATTTTTTCACTTTGTTTTTCTCTAAACAATCTAAAAGAAAAAGTCACTAAATTTTAGGAAAGGATATTATAGAATTTAGGAAATGTTTATACATATATACCAGGCACCAATTATTGCAGAAACTAGTCAGTCTCTATCTCAGAAAATTTTATGGGTTTTGGCCTTTTTATTAAGACTGAAAATGGGTATCGGGATCGATATGTTAATAATAATAAATTTATCAAATGCATTGTTGGGTCTAAAAATTTAAATATGTGCAAAATACAATATTAAATACGTTTTAAAGCAGCTGGAAAAAAGAATTTTAACATTAATCAAATGAAAAAGGCGCGAATAGCAAAAATACCAAATACCAAATACCAAATACCGAATATATAAAGTATATATAGTATCTGTTGAAGATCATGGAAGTGTCTGGGCTATCCTCAGAAAAGTTGCAGTTCCTCTTGCATCTGCAACGTCGTCCTCGCGTTTGGACCCTTGTTAGTAAAGTGCAGATAATCTTCTATTTTCAATTAAATAATGTATTTTATGTGTATGCAATAGCCACGATATGGTTCATTTTGGGAGGAAGATGTTGTGGAGAACTCCGATGCCTTTTTTAAGGAAAATTTCTGCATGGAAAGGAATACTTCAACATTCTCGTTGGACTGTTGTCCAATCTCAAAAAGAAAAAAACTCCTTTTCGACTGACAATCCCTCTGGAGAAGAGAATAGCCATAGCCCTTTATTGCCTAGGATCGCCTGCGGAATATCGCACGGGAGTCTATTTGGTGTGTCAAGGGCTTTTGTCTGCCTCATATTACTGCAGTTTTGTCGCGAGGTAGTTGCTCAACTCGCTGACAAGTATCTGCAAGCAGACTTTCTTACCCTGAGAAGATCACGGAAACAGTGAAAGGATTCAAAGACATGGGATTTGCAGCAAAAAATTTGTAATCAACTATATTGTTGAAATGCTTTTTTTAATAATAATTAATTTGTTCTATTCATTACATGAATTTTTGCCCCTTTTTACTCAGTTAAAAATTTTACGCGGCAAAATTTAAATTTGAATCTGCTGTTTTTTGTTGTTATTAGTGGTGATAGTTCCGCTGATTAGGCAGAAAAGTACGAAAATTGCTGTTATGCGCACAGAAATACCACAGAAATACCAAAAAGCAGTTGCGTCGGAAAACGACGCAACTTTTTGCCATCAATAGGGCCCTATGCTAAACCTATGTAACAAAAACTGCGTTTCTGGGGAGACGCAAAGAATCAAGACGCAGCCTCAGTGTAAACGGCACCTTAGTCTTGATTTTTGCTAAGAAACATTAGTTTTTTCTTTCATAGAGACGGAACAAGACGGTAAGACTAAACATCGATGATTCCCATAAACAATCGATGTTTAGAAAAATGGAAAAAACATCGATGCTTCGATGGTAACACAAAAATAAGACAAATTCTAATTTTTTGAGCTCGCACAAAATGCCAAAGAAAATGGGTATCAACTCGAAGGCCGTGGAGGCGCGCGAGCGGAAGGAGAAGGAGCGCAAGGCCACCCAGGATAAGAAGGCCAAGGAAGCCGAAGATCGTTTGTGGCATGACGACGACAAAAGTCTGGCCAAGAAGCAGCAGCGTCGCGAAGAGGAGGAACGCAAGAAAGCCGAGGCGGCCAAGCGCAAGGCGGAGGCCAAGGCACTACTGGACGAGGAGATGAGCTCCATCAGCACCCAACGCAAGCAGCCGTTGGCCAAAATTAACCGGCAGCAGATTCTGGAGGAGCTGGAAAAGAAGCAGCGGAACATCGATGCCATTAACGAGGCCAACAAGCCCGCAGCCACTCGCGTTGTGGTCCAGACCGATGTCGTGGAGGAGAACATCAATCGATCCCTCGCCGACACCGATGTGGCCAGCAACATTGACCAGGCGCTCGTTGTTCTCAGGTGAGTGCCATCAGAGTTGTAAATCTTTCTTAAATTTCCCTAATATTTTGCCATGACATGTTCCAACAGTGTCAACGAAAGCGAGGAGGACAAGCATCCCGAGAAGCGAATGCGCGCCGCCTACAAAACCTTCGAAGCCAACAACCTGCCCCGCATCAAAGCCGAGAACCCCTCGCTCCGCATGTCCCAGTGGAAGCAGCTGCTGATGAAAGAGTGGAACAAATCGCCCGACAATCCCTTCAACCAGGCGCGCTAGCGATCCCCAGCGGGCGACGACGAGTGTGCGTACTCTAGTGACTCTTTGCTGCCGAGCAGCGAAGATATATCCAACGGAATGAAATCAACTTTTGATTTAATTTATACACAAACTAAAAGTCGGAATAAAACAAAAAATAATTTATAAAAGCCAAGTAGAGGAGCTCTCAGCGAAAAGCACAGGCAAGCTAACATTCTGTGCAACTTCTGTCCCCAGTAAACTGATTTTAAGATCTCATTCCTTATGCAATAAATCAACAAAAATGTGTCACAATCAGCTGCGAAAACAAACCTAGTATAGGAGTAGTATATACGAGTATATTTAGATAGCTTTCCTTTGCTTATTTAATGACCAATTTTTATTGGCCACCTCGACGGAACTTTGTGGCCCTGATCCGATTCCGGTTCCACGTTCGCCCTGCTGTGCCTATGAATGAAGTAATTACATCTATTGCTTTGATTGCTGCTCCAACTGTTGTCATTCCAACTTTTTACCCATCACTTTTTTGTGTGTCTGTGTTTGGTGCAAAATAGAGAGAATAATAAGTGCTTCCGCTTTCACTGCCCTGCCGGCTACTTGGAAGTTTGGTGGCGTTTGGTGAACCACGAAACTGTGTACTTCGGGGCGTAAGGCAAGACATCTCTCCTCCAAATAAATGTACGTAACATCAGCGAGTTAAGTATGTGCTTAGCGTCATTATGTGTGTGTTTTTGCGCATTAAATTTGATTTTATATAAGTCCTCCTGATATTAGGTCTTAATTGAGCGATTTTCCAAAATATAAAGATGCCTTAATTATCCACTTTTTTTCAACTTTCATTTGGAACCCAAATATTGAACAGAGAACCCGGGCAGATGGAACAAACACTTCCATCATTTGCGTCTCAAGGTGGTGCGTATTAAGAAATTTCTCTAGTTATTACTCATTTGAAAGCTAGGAAGCCCAGGAAACCCTGTAAAAATTATATAGCTCCAATATGTTGGCCATCGTGGAGGACAACAATTCACCAATCTATGATTATTACCTTTCCAATTGTCGAGAAATGCTGAAAGAGAGTCATACATACATATAAAGCGAAACTGAAGATGTTTTTGGTTGGGATGGATATGGATCCTTGCGATCAAGAATCTCTATCGTTTGGATCATCGAAAGACTTTCTGGAGAGTTAATGGAAAGATCCTTAAGATGGAATTTGGAGAGCTCCTGCGGGATTTCTATGACAACGAAGACGACACTAATGTCCTTTTACATACATATGTCTGGCGAGACCAGTATATGATAGACGTAATCTCTGGCTTTTGGTATTTTGGTAACTTAAACCGTTAGGAAATACTATCGCTGGTGGGCGCTTAAATCTCTTCTCATTAGCCCCCCACACATCATTCACTTTTTAACGGTTAGTGTTAGCGGCTTTATTACACATTCCACTCCATTCCATCACTCGGAAGAGTCTCGTAATTTCCCCAGACCAGACTGCATTCAACAATTAAAATGTTCCAGTGCAGTAGATTCGAATTTTAACAGTGGCTCTGGCTCCAGCTCTGTGTCGCTGTTAACCGTTTCCAACCGCTCCAAAACGTCAGCTGGCGCTTGTTTTTGCTGTTGGCTGTGGGCTGGCATTGCCGCTGGGGCTGTGCTTTCTTTTTAATACAAATTTCTTTTGTCGTGGCGCAAGTCTTCATTCAAACCGAGACCGTCGAAGGCAGCGGACGCGTCGTGGATCTTCAACAGAGAGACATCCATCTTTGAGCCATCGATCGAGCGCGAGAGAAATGTAAATGCAAGAAATACCCGTACCATATTGAACCCAAGCTTCGTGAGTGTTGTTTTTGGAGCTGAGAGAAAAGAAAAGTGCGAGACGTGCTAGGAAAATTGAATTGAAAATCAACGGAAATCGCAGAACAACAACAAAAAAACGGTAATCGTGTGTGTTTGCGTCTCTTTCTCTATCGCTATCTCTCTTCTGTTTGTGACTGTGTGAACTTTATTGTTTGTTCAACCAAAAGTTCTTTTATGGAATAATACGAGTGCCAGCCAATAATAAGGATATCCATCAGCTGGTCAGCGCGAAGACGAGTAAGCCAGAAGAGAGAGAGAGAACCCTCTGTGTTGTGGGTTAAGCGGTTAGCAGTGCGTACCGCCTTTACAGTTAGAGCTAATTAGCATACTGCCCCCTGCTATCGGTACAACTACTCCAACCCAACCCATCCCAGCTGAAGCAGAAGCCGACCCGACGAAGCTGATGGTCACCAATGTGGAAATCAGGGCAAACGAAGCAACCCACACCGTATTGCCCCCCACTGCATTGCAGAGACTTTGCCACTGGCCAAGTTTGTGGCTCAAGTCTTTTGTTGCAACCTGCAATCTGTTCTCCGTATGTGTGTGTGCGTGTGTGTGGGTTTTCGCAGCCCTTTTTGCCGGCACTTTTGCAGACCAGCAAAAAGTTGCTCAGTTTTTAGTACGAGCATAATTACGAGTATCTTGGCAGCAGCTCTTCCGAGTCCGAATCCGCATCCGAGTCTGTTCAGCTCTCTCGATGTGGCTTACTTTTCTCTCCATCAAATTTGGTTGACCTACAAATCGTGGACTACATGTTAATTGGTGTTTATTACCTTCTCTCTCGCTCTCGAATAACATTCCTCCTCATTCTTTTGGCCAAAATATTATCGTATATGGTTCATTGACCATCAATGTCCCAGTGGTACGAGTGGTAAGAGTTGGTAAGGTGTTATGTAAATGCACCGAAACATGGTCCTCCTTGGATTCTGGTAATTAATTCATACTTTGCATGAGATCTGATGGGTTGCGTGTTGAAGCCTGACTGGCGGCATTATGCATTCGCCTGAAGATTATTCAATCTACAGATCAAGAGCGAACGAGATTAATTGGCAGTTGGCCGTTAGTTAATTTATTACTTTCACATTAGGTCGCTCCCAATAGGCCGTGGCCGGTAAGGAGACCACTACTGTCCGCTGTCTGATTTATAGCCATCGCCAGCGACCCAAATTGGCAATTGTTAGCCAAGAAATAGAAATAGCAACAGAAACAGACGAGAACTTGGAGCCAACCCATTTATTTGATGGCACGCGCGGGTGCCGCATTGCAATTGCATTAACAACAGCTCAGCTCAGCCGACTGAGCCAAAAAGCCAAGTGACCATAAAAGAGATCTTTTATGCTTGTAACGCAGCAGCAGAAGCAGCAATAACGGTTCGCTGTGGGCCTGGCCTAAACCGAATTTCCTACAAGATCTGAGTGATGTACGCAGGCCATATACGGACGGGGTGGCTGGAATGCCTCTGGTGGTGCCTTTCCTTAGCTGGTAGGAAGTCACACTCTGCCTCCAAAAACGTACTGACAGCCTTGAAAGATTTATTGGCTGCACCCGAGGATGGATCGCAGAGCAGCAGCTACAGCATTAGCAGCGTGTGGTGATTCTTCAAATGGTGCAGTGCATCCCCATCGTGTCAATCATCGCTCGGTTATCACCGTTATCCGTATCTTGGCTGACCAAATCTGAGCAATGTTTTTCGAGGTGCCTGTGCCCGGCACTTTCCTTTTTATTTGAGTCGTGTCCAGAGGCTCGTGCCTGCCCGTCTGTCTGTTTCTCTGCAATTTTCTTGCCATTTAGCTGTTTGTTGTACGAGTGTGTATATTTTTTGGCCAACGGCTGTTTGCTTTGGCCAACTTCCACTCAACTGCACTGCAGCTTAAACGGAGCTGGCCACGGCTGTCATTCAACACTGGGGCTAACGCTTTTTCCTCCAATCCAATCTATCAGCAGTTTCCATTTGATTTGCTGTGCGGACAGTGCGGAGTACTTTAATAATAGCCGCAATTTTATTGTAAATCTCATATCGTATGCGCCTGTGTTTGTAATGCATAATTTTTCCCGCTTTATGCCATAAGTGGTTGTAAATTTTTCGACTCGAGTCGACTTCATTAAAACTAATAAAATGAAATGCAACGAAAATTCAAGTTTTTCCCTCCACTCCGCTCCACTCAACCCTCGACCTGAACTTCACACTCTGCCGCGGAGGCAGGCTGAAATTTCACCATTTCTCTTTGAAGAACCTGCGATGGTCGATGGCCGTCGGCCGAGAGACTGCGTATTATAATTAAAATTTCAGGCACGTTGTCTTGACTTTCATTGCCATTTCTTAGACCCTCGATCGTCCGACCCTCCGTCTGTCGCTATTTCGGTTTATTGATTTTGTTTCTGTTTCTGAAGCGAAGGGGAAGGAACTCTAACCGATTTGGCCAATGGGGTTATACATTTCCATATGCTAATCCCCCGCTTAGCATGTAGGTGTCACTTTCTTTCTCGGCTCTGGCGGTGTGAGAGCGGAAATACGACTTATACGACGGATTTCCTCCCAGCCCCACTGGAATGTGCTCGCAAATTTCATGTGATTTTGCAACACTCGAATGAATCATGAAACGCCTCAACACCAGGCTCATGTTGTGGCCAAGGTGTGTGTACACTTGCTGACTGTCCGGCCAACAACAGAGTTAACAAGTGCTGTTGCCACAACAACCAGCAACCATCCAACAATGCCACAAGAGATCAGCTTATGAGTCGGCGGCTCGGCCCGGCCAAGACCGATTACGCACCTTAAAAAGTGAAATTTCTGTTGTTTCTTTCTCGTTTTTGCCATAAAAAAAAAACCAAAAATGAAAAAAAAAATGCAAATTAATTCGTATGACTAAGATTTGATTTGCCCATGAAAATGAATACCTTTGTCCACCATTAAATGGAAACTTGCTGCAGGGAACAAATTCCTCTGGGTCTCGAGTCGACTCGAATTTGAATAGCTGCAAGATGGCATCGGCATCAGAAGAAGGTTGGCCAGGCCCCTGCCGCATTCCAGCCAAAAGGCGGAGCACTCGCCATTGAATGTTTGTCCAATGATCGTTAACGGGGTCAGCTCTGTACACGGGTTTCTTTCTTGCCTCTTCTTGGCTGTTGGCTGTCCCCCCCCCCCCCCCCCTTTTTGGAGTCGGGTCGAGTCTGGGTCTGGCTTGTGCCTGGCCGATTCACAAGAGAAAAACGTGAGCCAGACAAGGGGGCAACTTTACAGATGATTTTTTTTTCTTCGGTGGATTATACGTTGCCTCATCTCTCGTGCAGAGAGGGGGGGGGGGCAATCAAAAAATTTCACTGATTTTAATTACGAGTATTTTTTTGTAATTTTTTTTTTGTTATTTTGCGTCCTACCGTTCGTTCTGGTTTGGCTACTTTGCTGCGGCTTCCCGGCCAAACGGTGTGCGTTTCTTTCTTTCTTTCTCTCGCTTGCGGTTAAAGTTGAGACATAAATTCGTTAAGCCATAAATAATTCTCTCCTCTCTCTCTCTCGGCGTCCGTGAACTGGCTTCTCTGCGTGAGTGTGGCGCCGCACCACATTGTACCACAGCAAACCACACTCAGAAGCTGAGCGAGAAATTTTTGGCTGCCAAAAGTGAAAGTTGCAGCTGCTGCTGCCGCTGCTGCGGCAATGCCATTGAAAGAAATGTAGGAAAGCGGTAGCTTCCCCTCTCTTCCCCTCGCTGTCCCTGCTAGGGGGGGCCCACCATAAATCAGAGACCCGCCAGAGACAGTTTAAAGTTGAGTCTGGCCCAGAGTCTGGTCTAATGACTTGGCTTTTTGTCATCATGCTGTTGGGAATTAACCATTTTCATGATTATGGGTGTTTCGTTTTGTCGTGGATTAGGCTTACGTTTGAGTTTACTTTACCACGCTTTTGATGGTTATGATTTTGATGCCATTAAAAATTACACCTAATTGCGGGTCTCTGTAATAGACGTGCGACTTTTTCGCCTCTATCTGTATCTCTGACTCTCCGCGGGGCGGGGTGGTAAAAGTTATGCTGTGGGAACTGCCTGCCGCCAGTCAAATGAGTTAATCAGAGACCAATGCGAATTGTGTAATGTGAAAGTAAAAGACAGTCTCCAGGGACACAGCGATAATTACCTGCTCTAAACAGAACCGAAATTGATTGGTTCTGTGCCAAGGAACTGGGTCACCAGTACACTTGGTACTCGTTTCGGGGTAGCAGGTTCATTGATCTTTTTGGATATGAAAAATACCACATACCGACGTCAACGGCTGGGCACTGTCCACTGTCCACGTCCATAACTTGTTTCAATATTTAAATTTAATTAAATTAGCACTTTCTACAAGCGACGACTACAGGCTGCCCCGGCTACCGGCTACAGTCTGAGACCGTGACTCGTATTGAATAATAATTACAGGCAATTAGCACAGTGACCCACATGCTTAAATTATGAAAATGAAAATTTGTACGCCCAGCGAATTCCATTCCTTCAGCGCTGCGCTCAATGGAAAGTGCCACTATCGGTGGCAACCGATCGGAGGAGAGGAAAATCACGTTCAAACGTTCGGCTGTCAAGAAGTTTGTGTCTTGAGTCTTTCGTTTCTGGTTTAGCGCGTGCGCTTTTAACGACCCATCCGTTGACGGGGTTTTCTTTCTGTTTTTTTTGGCATTCTACAAAAACAGGACGCTCCATGGCTGCGGCTGCGGCTGCGGCTTCTGTCTCGCTTTTGGCCAGTTGTTCTTTTTTATTAGCATACTGATAAAAGCGAACGTGTGTGTGGCACGACAAGCATTAAAAAAATGGAAAAGATGAAAAGATGATGGAAAAAGTAAACAAGTTTCCTAAATTGTGACCCGATTACCCAGTTAACCAGTCTGCGGTCTCCCAACATGAGTTATGGCCCAAGCCGGTGGAAAATTGAGCCAATTGCTTGCCATTTGCATAACACTTTGTCGGTTCAGGCCTTGACTTGACTGTGGCTTAGAATCCCAGAGACAATCATTGGGGGGTATACATATCCATTGACAATTGAAATGAAAGTTGATATCGTCTTGCAGCTGGCTGAAAGCAAACAGACCAACAGGCAAAATACAAAACACAAAACACAAAACGAGTTGCAGGCTAAATGGATAGCCGGGCCATGGCACTCATTGGCCACAATTGTTTCGGTTGTTTGTGCCGTGTGCCGCATGCAATTGCGATTGCTGTTGCGATTGCTATTGCGAGGAAATCTAGAGTAATAACCATAGCAATTTGGAGACACCATCGGGAAATTACTTCCAATTGGCATTGGCATTGCACTTTCATTCAATGAGATTCTTTTCGAGGCAAATCGAAGTCAGATCCGATCCAGCTGCTTTTTCCTTCTGCACTTTGAATAAATTTCTACCATGCTTGATTGACAGTCGATGCGGCTGTGATTAAACCGTATAATGAGGCATCGGCATCGGCATCGATGGCTTTGGAGTGGCTTTTGCTTTTTGACATTGATGTTGGATGTTTGGATGTTGTACGTTTGGATGCTCGGCTCGGGCTATATCTGTGGCCTGGTGAGTCAGTCATAATTAGCGTTGGGTACGGTACGGCGGTATTTTCGGTCTGACGCGTGTGACACTATCGATGTATTTTGATTGAATGAAAGTTGAACTGTGTTTTTGAAAGTGAATTTCTGTGGCCATTGAAGATGAAGCGAATCGAAAGCATTCAATTTGGGCTTTGACTGTGGCAGAATATATTGAACAGCATTAGACAATAGTCGTCGGCTCTGCGGTCCAGGCCATCATTTGGCATTTGGCTCGTTTGACATAACAACCACACAAAAACAACAACAGCAACAACAACAACCAGAAACAACAACTACTCCCAGACGGGTTTTCCACAGTGCAAAAACTGGCTGCTCACATTTGGTAAAATTTCACTTTTTCCTTTTTATTTGCTGATGCTGCAGCTGCTGCTGCTGCTGGTTTTTTTCATGAAAATCAAAGCAATCCAATAGCCAGTCCCAGTCCAAGAGTGCGACAGTCAGTCCGCACCACATTTGGTGTGTGCACCAGTTGGTTTAATTGTAAGCGACACTGTGTCTACACAGTGTCCCGTGTCCCATGTTCCATGTACCGTGTGCAGCATCTGCAATCATAACGCGCAGGAGACCTGCTCCCTGAGTAGTACTCGTACTTCGGTTTCGGTTTCGGGCTGCGCTTTTGGCCAAAACACTTCTCGCCTAGAAGCCACGATGCCGCCACAGTCATGTCTCAATTAAAGCTACCTACGGTGTTCGGCCTGCCTGCCTGACAAATTGCCGAGTGGAATGGCAATGTGGCTGGGTCTGCCACCAACAGCAAAACACTTGCAACACCAACACTCGCCACAACAGCAACAGCAACGACAACTGGCTGCAATTTTCGCACCATAATTGTGGAAGTGGTCTGCCGTCAAAGCTTTTGAAGTGACAGCGGCTGCCTTGAGGGGCGGTTGGGGGACTCTGAAATCAAGAGTGGTCTTTGCTGGGGCGGAAGGTCTTCTCTCTTCTTCTACATTCAAATAAAAGACTAAGATTCCCATTTATTTCTCTCTTTGCAGCCACAAAATGATGGCCACCCTCGACTTCGGGGTGCTGCTGGTGTTGCTGCTTCTCGGCTCAACAAAAGCCAACACACCCACGACAGAAACACCTTCGGCCCTGCTGCCCCTGGAGGCACGCAGTGCTGACATTTCGGGCGAGGAGGACATCATCTCCACCAGCTATGTCCTGCCCAATCAGATCTTCAACGAGGGCAGACCCTACTATCCCCGTCACGATCCCGTGTCGGGGCAGCTGGACTTCAGTGCCAAAAAGCAGGCCGGCATTCAGCCCGAGATCAACGAGGTGCTCGATCCCAACGAGAAGATCGTCCTGAGCGGGGCATCCTCGCCAAACATACACGACTTCCTCAACCTGCCCGTCAAGTACTCGTCCTCGAAGTTTGTCTACCCGCTGGTCTCCAGCTCGTATGCCAACCTAAAGTACCAGGGCAGCAACAAGAACTACATCACCAACAAGAAGCCCACCTCCGTGGTGGCCCCGGTGACGCCTCCGCCGCCCAGCTACCACAGCTCCAATTACTTCACGGTGCCGACCACGAAGCTGACGGCAGTGACACCCACTGCTGGAGCCTACTATCCGCATTCCAGTAGCAGCACCAGCACCAGCACGACGACAACGACAAAGGCAACCACCACAGCAGCGACCACTACCAAGGGAACACTGCCGCCATCCAGGAGACCTATTCCCGTGACTACAACTACAACAACAACGACAACGACAACTGTGCCGGCTGCCAAGTACACCACTTCCACATCCCGTCGGCCCATTCCACTGCATGCTGCATCCACAACCACACAGCCGCCCCGCACCAGCACCACCCGCAAGAAGTTTGTGCCCACCAAGAAGTACAGTCCCACATTGCCTAGCAGCACCAGCAGGACACCGATCGAACAGGATGAGCGACGGCCAACCACAACTCACCAGCCGCGGCCCACTCCCAGCAGCAGCGATGTGGCATTCACCACCCACCATGCCACACCCCAGGCAGCCATCTTTCCCACAGAGCCCACGACGACCACGAAAATGTACACCACCTCCAGCACAAGTCCACCCGTTGTCTTCACGGAGGAACCCACGCCACCGCCGCCCTTCAGCCCCATACCAGGCACAGGCCTACCGAATCTCGATCCAGCGGATGTGTACCACACTTTGGGCCAGAAGAACACGCAGGCGGAGGAACAGCAGCATCAGAAGGAGCAGCAGTTGCAGAAGGAACAAGAGCAGCAATATCATCAGCAACAGCAGAAATTCCAGCAACAGGAAAAGCAGCAATATATGCAACAGCAAAACCTGCAGCAGCAACATCTTCAGCAGCAACAACAGCAGCAGCAGCAACATCTGCAGCAGCAGCAAAATCTGCAGCAGCAACAAAAACACCAGCAGCAGCAACAAGAGCAGCTACAGCCCCCCCCACCAAGGCCGCCAATGACGCTCAGTGACATCTTCAACAGTTTGGCGGAAGAAGAGTCTGCAGTGGCACACAACTACCAACAGAACCAAGGATTCGATGCTCAGGGCAATCTAATAGAACCGATTGCCCCCTCAAAGCCATCGCCATTCGCCATGCAACAACATCCAGTCAGACAGCAGCCCCAGCCTCATCCCGGAGCACCCCAACGGCCCACCACGCCAGGAGTGGCGACCACTCCCGGACAGAGTCCTTACCCCAACGATCAGAAGGTGATCTCGGGCAGCCAGGAGAACTATAGCAACGAATATGTCTCCTATCAGGTGCAGCAGCCGAATGTGATGCAGTACAGACCCGTGCCCGGCCAGATTAACAACGTGGTCATCTCGCCCGGACAGCATTCGGCCTCCTTTGTGCTCGGCAGCCAGGTGCAGCAGGTCAGCGTGGGACATCCCAGCGTCGAGAAGGAGCCACTCTTTGGCAAAGACACGCCGGGCGTCCAGTACGGCCAGGTGATCAGCGAGGATATTGGCAACATTAAGCGACCTGTTCCTGTGCCCTACAAGCCCACAGCTCCTCAGGAGCCACCGATGCCCACGAGCTATCAGCAGATGCCGAACGTCCAGCAGAACTCCAACTTCCACCAGAATGGAAACATGGCCACAGTTGGAACCTCTGTGCCAGCCGGCTCTTACCAAGAGCCACCGCCAGAGGCGCCCAGCCTGTACCAACAGCTGCCACTGATCGGTTCCAATATGCGACCATCGAAGAAACCAGTGTCCCCGAAGCCAGAACAGCCCACACCGTCTTACCAACCCACTCAGACGTCGACCCCACACCAGACGCCACCCACACGGCCGTCGGTGCATGCAGATGACACCAAAGATCTATTGGTTTCCAGTAACATTCGCTTCCCAGTCCTGGCCGAGGAGTCCGTGGAGCTTGCATCTTCGGCTGTTGTGCCCGGTCCGCCTGCCGGACCCCACATCAATGGCCATGCACAGCCACTGAGCCTGCAGCAGATACACAACTCCAACCCCGTTGTCTTTCCCAAGGTCAAAGACGAGGAGACGCCCGGCGCCAACGTGCATATCCAGCAGCACGAAGTGGTAAACCTCAACCAGCAGAAACAGCAATTGGTGAGTCTATCCTTAAAGCCATGGACCTTCATCTAATCTTGTGTGTTTGCATCCTCTAGAAATTCCCTGCCCAGCAGCCAGGACACGGTGAGCAGCCCTCTCGAGATATGGAGCCGCCTCCGCGCTACCCCACCACTTCGTCCGGGCCACAGGTTCCATCCACGCCAGGCAATCGTCCTCCCTTCTACAATGAGTTCAACCGCAAGCCACAGGGTGGTCCACGGCCCAACAACTTGCCCAACATTCTGCCCCAGTTCCGGCCTAATGCGAAGATCTCTAACGGCCATCCGCCACCACTAAAGCAGGAGGCGGGCAACATCCGGCTGCCAACGCAGGGTATGAAGCGACCCTTCAATCCCTCTGCACCGCCCCATTTCGCCCACCGCCGACAGCCACTGCAGCAGCAGATGCTGCAGAAGCGCTATCCCATGAACCGCATCTCTGAGTATCCAGTGGGACCACAAGGTGTCGGCGGCGATATGAACAGACGCGTCTACCGTCTGCCGCCCTACGGCGGTCAGAACATGCCCTACCACCCGGATCACAGCTACGCTCGTCGTCCCAATGGTCCAGGTCCTGCTATTGGACCAGTGCGATCCGTCGATGGCTATCCGGCAGAGCGACATGCCCCATCAGGCGACTCTGACCCGTACCAGACCATTAACGCTGAGGGAGCGGCCGACTTTGAGGAGGAAGATCTGGTCATCAACGATCCGCCACAGCCGGTGACGCCCAGCAAGGATCGCATGAGCGTGGAGGAGACCAAACTGGAGCCCGTGGTTACACTGCAAATGTTGCAGTCCCAGAAGAAGGCGGTGAGCCTACCCGGAGATGACACTGGAGCAGGAGAAATTCAAGTTACGGCCGAGAACGATCCACAGGAGACGGAGGCCTCAAATCTTAGTCAGCAGAAGTTGGACCCCAGTGGAATGTTCGTGGTGTTCCCCTTGAAAGGATCAGAGAAACAGCAAATCGAAGGAGAGGCACCTTCAGCTCCAGCGGAGTACCAGAACACTCCTTTCTCAGTTATTCGTGACCAGCCCCAGGAGCCGATACTGAAGAACAAGAAACCGCAGTCGCTGCAGCAGCAAAACAAGGCCCAGCAGATGCCCAAGGAGAAGTTCCCGTATCCAATCGAGAAGCCCGATCCATCGTACTCAGAGCTCAACTCGAATCCCGAGTCTCAGGGCCATGTGCCGGGGGTTCTCATTGCTCCCCGCATTATCCACGGAGCCTTTGGAACCGGCACTGAAACCCCCATCGCTATTGCCTACACTCCCACAGAGCCCAGCGTCTTCCGACGGACGTCGGCTGCTGCGGACCAGGATCAGAAGTTCTCCAATATCAACCTGGCCACGCCCGTGATCAACGAGATCCGACAGGACACCCAGACGGAGGAGGGGCTAAGCAGTGACCTCGATCTGCGCGGCCAGAACTACGAGAAGAACTTCATGGCACCCTTCTATCCCAGCGTAAGTCTGGGCGGAGCCAGCGGTGCTGCGGCAGTCAATCCCACACTCAATAACTGGAACATTGTACCCTCAACCACGGATCAGGCGATCTACGAAAAGAACAACATCAATCGGGCCGATGTGGAGCCTGCGGAGGAGACGAAGGAAAAGGAGTCGGTCACAGCCAGCGCACTGACGGCGGAGAAGAATCCCGAGCTAGACAGCTTCCAGCCGCAGCTGCAGGGTGGATTTAAACCCATTTATCCGCCAGGCTACCAGCACGTGGAGCAGCAAATCGAGCATGAAAACTCCAAGAACAGAGACCAAGACCAGCCTCTGGCATTGCCTCTGGTGGCGGTGGTCACCACGAGCACAGCGAAACCAGCAACGGCAGCCGCCCCCAGCAGCAGCAGCAGCGACAACAACAGTTCGACCTCCACAACTACCACGACATCCACCACCAACCAGCCCGGAACAACAAAAGCTGCCGTCCCAACAACAATAACAACAACAACAACCCAAGCGCCAGCTGACAGCGTTAAGCCCACGCTGCGCAAGAAGTCCACCTTTGAGACTAGCCTGGCGGCCCTCCTCTTCGGAGACGAAGACGAGGAGGATGGCGCACGCAAGTCAGCGGAGGTGCCAAAGGCCCAGGCAGGACCACGGAATGTGCCTCGGATGGGACCCCGAAGTCTGACGCTCAGCTAAGTACCCAAGGAGCCCCAAGGAGTTAGTTTAGTCCAATTTTAGTTTGTATTATTTATTCAAAGTTCTTGAAAGCAGGGAATCTGTTTTGAAGTAGACGATGTGGTAATCTAGTTCTTGTTCTACAGCTTATTGTTAGTCGTAAGCCCATATATAGTACATGCACCCAGCCTCCATACAACGAACCATACAATCCCATTTACCTAACGACGTTACGACCTTTTGCGAGTCTGATTTGAATGTACGTACTTTCGCACGAAACATTTTCTCATTGGACTCCCGAATCGTCGGAAATGAGATAAAAGCTTTTCGTATTAATGCACTTAGCACAAACCTTAAATAGTACTCACAATTTGCAAGATTATTATATGTAATGTACCATAGAAATCAATGAAAAATAAACGAAATTCTGATATAATTATTTTTTTAGTATTATTGCAATAACTGCATAACTATAAAAAACTCAATAAAGTTATAGTTGTTAATTTTTCTGATGATAGGGCGCCGAAGCACCCAGATCTCAGAGACTATGAAAGCTAGAGCAACCAAATTTTGTATCCAGACTGTGATATCACTTCAATACAAGTGTATTTTAAAATTTTGACACGTCCCTTCCGCCCCCATAAAGGACGAACATCTGTAGAATCCACAATCTGTAAGATACGAGAAAACAAAAAACGCAGAATCATGGAAAACGAACGTATCTACCAGATTGCCGAATCTGGATCAGGTCGGATCATTATTCTGACCAGAAGGAACAAATTCCCTCTCTCGCGCACACACTTCCACGTCTTGTATGTGTAGAAAGTAGAAGCATATGTAATAGAACATGCGTTTTGTTTTAACGTCTACTTTGGCATGTGCTCACGCAGTTTTCGCTGATCGAACTTTTTGTGATTTTCGACGATTACCTTTAAAATACAATTAAAAGGGGTCGAGAAAAGCTTCAACTGAGAAAGGAAAAATAAAGGCATACAAGGATTCTGGCCTATCAATTGCATAAAAATCAAAAAAAAATTAACAGGAGCGTCACCAAAGAAGCTTGCCCAACAACATCATGTAAAGACCCAATTGGGCTTTACAAGCGCCAGCCCCGTCTGCTACGTCAGACATCTACATCATATGTATATTTCCTAGTAAGTACATTCACGCCGTCGCTGAAGGCATACCTTTTTATTAATTTTTGCTTTTATGATTGCAACTGAAGGCTCCGATTTAGATTTTTAGTGTTTATGAAGTTTCAAGGCCTAGATTTATTTATGTATAATTCGAATAAACCCGCCAATGGAGGCGTTAGCGCTCACGAATAAGACAATCGATACACTAAGGTGGGCGGTCACACTGGTCACTATCGATTAGAAGATCGAAAGCGGGGCGAGAGAACCCAAGCCGCGCTAAAAGGGACACTCTGATGCTGACCCACGCAGCAGTAAATTAAATTCCCTTTTTATTGTTTGTTGTTCGCACCGCCTACGGCAGCAGCCTATCCAGCCGTTCTCGCGTCTTCTTTCTTTCGACTTCTCTATCACTTTCTCGATCTTTCGTCTTCGCTTTTTCTCTCTCCTCTGGATCTGTCGCACTCTCGCTTGCAGTAGGGCTCGGGCAATCCGGACCGCCTGCCTTTGCAGCGTCTGGACTCTTCAATAGTCGCGCTCGCATTAGGGAACGGGCAATTCGGCCCGCCTCCTCTTGCAGTGTTTTTACTCTTGAACCAGCACTGACCTAATTCTACATCGTTAATTTCGCTTTAGCTATCCTATCCGCAGAACTTTCGCAATTGGCAATAAGCCGTATCAGACTTGTAAAGACCCAACAGGGCTTTCTTTCTTTCCAGTGGCACACTGCCACTGGATGCGGACCTATCCATGATATATATGACTATACCGACCAATTGTCGGTAGTCATCGGCCCTAAAATTCCCCCAACAACGTCGTTTTCTACAAGTAAGAGGAGCTTTTCTCGTGGTGCAGCCAGAGAAAACAGTAGAGCTGGAGAAATATCGATGTTAGCGAACATCGATGTTTTCGATATTTTGAGGGCCAAAAATCGATTAAACATCGATTCTTTCACAATTTTCCTTAAAGGTCCTTAATGGGTCGTTTTATATATGTATGTATATGTGGGCCATTAGGCATTTTTTTTATTTAGAAAATCATAAACTAATTTATAAACAATACTGTTCGGGCCAGCCGCTAATTAACAGGCCTAACTTAAAACTATACATACAATACAATATTCAATGCACTGTAAACGCCCGCGTTCGGCAGGGCTGCTGCGCTCTCCCTCTGTAAAGGGCGCTCTGCAGCCGCCGCTTCGGCTCTAGCTTTGTTTAGCCGACGGTGCCAATAGTAGTAATCTGCTAACCTCTCTGCGCATTGGTTGCATTTGGATCTCGATTATACATTTATCTGGTTGTGCTAAGAGCAAGCAATCGGCTTCCGCTAGCAGCCGCCGGTATAAATAAACAGCACTCGCGTTATTATTTGGGACAAAAATAGGTGCCAAAAAAGCTTGGCATCTCAAACAAATACTCTTCAATGGTATTTTAACATCACACATTTTTTATATTTTAAAACTCATTTATCAACAAAATCCTTAAATGGGATTTAAATATCAGAAATTAATTTATTCGAGATCAACATTAAACTTAGTCGGTGTTTGAAGACCAGAAGACATTGTAGTTCGTATTTAGGAACATAAGTTCTTATATCATCATCTGTCTCAGCGTTCAAATTCCAATCTGTCGAATCTACAATTTCAAAAGATGTAAAAATATATTTAAAGAAAATTTTTCTTTACGTCAATATGCAATATTGTTCATTTGAAATACGGATGGGTTGAAACATGCATATAAATTGCATTTAAAACAAATAAAACCAAGCAAATATAAACATATACTTACACAGATACACACAGCAAATTTATTGCATAAATAAAAATTATTATTTCTTAATTACTATTATTATTATATTATTATTATTGTTATACCCGGTACTCGAAGAGTATAGGGGTATATTAGATTTGTGGGGATAACGGTTGTGTGTAACGCCCAGAAGGAAGTATTTCCGACCCCATAAAGTATATATATTCTTGATCAGCATCAATAGCCGAGTCGATATAGCCATGTCTGTCTGTCCGTCCGTCTGTCCGTCCGTCTGTCCGTCCGTCTTCATATGCGCCTATATCTCAGAGACTATAAAAGCTAGAGCAACCAAGTTTTGTATCCAGTCTCCTGTGTGATCACACTACTCCAAATGTGTTGCAAAATTTCGCCCCGCCCCTTTCCGCCCGCACAAAGGACGAAAGTCTGTGGCGTACACAATGTTGAAGATACGAGAAAACTAAAAACGCAGAATCATAGAGACTGACCATTTCTATCAGAGTGTTGAATCTGGATCAGATCGGATCATTATTATAGCTACAATGAAGAAAACCATTTCGAAAGTCATCGTTCCCTCTCTCTCTCTCTCACACGCGGCCCCATCTGCTTTGCCCATTCGTATTTTTTGACGCCTAGTTCTCAGAGACTATAAGAGCTAGAGCAACCAAACTTTCTATCCAAGCTCCTGTGATATCAAACCAGCACGAGTTTGTTTCAAAATTTGGCCACGCCTCCTTCCGCCCCCACAAAGGACGAAAATCTGTGGAATCCACAATTTTTAAGGTACGAGAAAACCAAAAACGCAGAATCATGGAAAATTACTATATCTACCAGATTGCCGAATCTGGATCAGGTCGGATCAATATTATGGCCAGAAGAAACAAATTAAATTTCAGTGGCTACGCAACGCCTGCCAAGCGCTGACTCATTCCCTCTCTCTCTGTCGTAAACACTTGTACGTCTCAAATATGTAGTTATACATGTCATGTAGAAATTTAGAAGCAAATGTAAAAAGCATATGCAAACAAAATTGAAAACATGTATAATATTCCAAAAATGATTTGACTTCATTTTTATACCCGGTACTCGAAGAGTATAGGGGTATATTAGATTTGTGGGGATAACGGTTGTGTGTAACGCCCAGAAGGAAGTATTTCCGACCCCATAAAGTATATATATTCTTGATCAGCATCAATAGCCGAGTCGATATAGCCATGTCTGTCTGTCCGTCCGTCTGTCCGTCCGTCCGTCCGTCCGTCCGTCTGTCCGTCTTCATTTGCGCCTATATCTCAGAGACCATTTAAGCTAGAGCAACCAAGTTTTGTATCCAGGCTCCTGTGTGATCACACTACTCCAAATGTGTTGCAAAATTTCGCCCCGCCCCTTTCCGCCCGCACAAAGGACGAAAGTCTGTGGCGTACACAATGTTGAAGATACGAGAAAACTAAAAACGCAGAATCATAGAGACTGACCATTTCTATCAGAGTGTTGAATCTGGATCAGATCGGATCATTATTATAGCTACAATGAAGAAAACCATTTCGAAAGTCATCGTTCCCTCTCGCTCTCTCTCACACGCGGCCCCATCTGCTTTGCCCATTCGTATTTTTTGACGCCTAGTTCTCAGAGACTATAAGAGCTAGAGCAACCAAACTTTCTATCCTAACTCCTGTGATATCAAACCAGCACGAGTTTGTTTCAAAATTTGGCCACGCCCCCTTCCGCCCCCACAAAAGACGAAAATCTGTGGAATCCACAATTTTTAATATAAAAGTAAACCAAAAACGCAGAATCATGGGAAATTACTGTATCTATCAGATTGCCGAATCTGGATCAGGTGGGATCATTATTATGGACAGAAGGAACAAATTAAATTTCAGTGGCTACGCAACGCCTGCCAAGCGCTTACTCATTCCCTCTCTCTCTCGCAAACAGTTGTACGTCTCGAATATGTAGTTATACATGTCATGTACAGATGTAGAATCATATGCAAAAAGCATATGTAAACAAATATGGAAACATGTATAAAAATTCAAAAAATGTTTTGACTTCATTTTTTTATATTTTAAATATTATTTTTTGCCCAAAATTTAATTCGTCCCTTTGGCGAACATATAATAAATTTCATAAATCGTAAGCTCATAAATGTATGCACATATATATGTATATACTGACTGAGTACCGGGTATAAGGTAGAGCCGCGGCCTTTGCCGCGGCTCACAACGTTCCCCCTCGTTTGAAATATTATTTTTTGCCCAAAATTTAATTTGTCCCTTTTGCGAACATATAATAAATTGCATAAATCGCAAGCTCACATATATGTATGTACATATGTGTATACTTTGCCGACGAGTCCAGACCCAACTAATGGGCGACCTTCCTTCCACACGTGTAACCTTTTCCCCGACCGTTCACGTACACCGGGGTCGATTTCGCCGGGCCTTTCGACTTCAAGAGTTTCACCGTACGTGCTTGCCGATTAACCAAGGGTTATGTGTGCGTGTTCGTGTGCTTCACCACAAAGGCGATCCACTTGGAAGCCACCTCCGACCTGTCCACCGACACTTTCCTCGCTGCGTTCGCTCGTTTTGTCGCGAGGCGAGGATGCCCCCATGAAGTCCACTCCGACAATGGCAGGAATTTTGTAGGTGCTTCCAGAGCTTTGGCCCAGGACCTTCTGGAGACAGTCAAGGCTCGGACATCTGAGGTGTACAGTTAGCAGGGCCTAGCGTGGCGATTCATCCCTCCGGGAGCGCCACATTTGGGTGGCCTGTGGGAGGCGGGCGTCAAGAGTTTCAAGACTCTGTTCCAAGGGTCGATGTGTACATACAAATACACATTGGAGGAGTTCTCGACCTTCCTCTCCAAGATTGAGGCCTGCCTCAACTCGCGCCCCATCTCCCCTATGTCTGAGGAATCGACGGACCCACTGGCTCTCAGTCCGGGTCACTTCCTGGTCGGCGGTCCGTTACTGTCCGTGGCGGAGCCAGAGATCAGGGAGAGTGCCTCCTCTATCCTCAACCGCTGGCAACATCTCAAGGCTCTGAACCAACAGTTTTGGTCACGCTGGAAGACAGAGTACCTAAGAGAGCTGCATAAGCGGAACAAGTGGCAGCATCCAACGAGAGACCTTGAAATTGGAGACCTCGTCGTTATCAAAGAGGATAACATACCACCGCAAGAATGGCGGCTGGGTCGGGTGCAAAAAACCTATCCCGGCGCCGATGACAAGGTCCGCGTGATAGACCTCCTCACAGCCCGCGGCCTTATCAAAAGGCCAATCGCGAAGGTGGTCCTACTGCCCATGGACTCCGAGATCCACTCCACTTACGCCAGCGTGTACGCTGGCCTGTAAGAAGCTGTCTTCCGTCCCTTAAGCTTAAGTCATTAGTTCCGTACGGCTTGTCTTTATAACTCCAATAATCCGTTTCACCATTTCCGCAGCCCAACAACCACTATGGCACCCCGTCCGTCTCGACGATCTCGCAGTCAGGAGCAAGCCGAAGACACAAGCAAACGTACCCGAGGTACAACTTCCTACCGCTACCGAGTCTGCCGAGGCGTCCATCCTCTGCGGAAGTGCGGGCGGTGCCTGCGGCTAAGCGCTGAAAAGCGTTTGCGGGCGGCGCTCATTAACAAATACTGCGCCAACTGCCTGGCCCACGAGCACTATAGACGAGATTGTCGCAGCGGGGACCGCTGCAAACACTGCCGTGGCAACCACCACACCCTGCTTCATACGCCGAGCTCGGACCGGCGTCGCCCCGCTCCATCCGCACAAGCTCCACCTCCGACAACTTCGTCCGCCTGCTCCACCCGACCTCCAACTCTGGCCACACTGCTGCAGCACTGCAACCCGCCGGTCCTCCCGACGGCCACCGTCAAAATAGACAATGGCGTGACGGTCTACGAGACCAGGGCGCTGATCGACCCCTGCCGGCCCGTGTCAGTAATAAACGCGTCGCTGGCCAGGGCGTTCAAGCTTCAGACGGTGGTAATCGGTAAAGAAGAAGCCTGCACCGCAGTGATCCGGTCGCCCCTATCCACCGAATTTAAGTTGGAGGTCGTGCTCCAAGTGGACCCCAAGCTGCACCTGCGCACTCCTGCGGCAGCCATCGATGGAGGACTCCGAAATCGATTCAAGCACCTCACCCTGGCGGATGACAGGTTCGACCATCCTGCCTTTCTTGCGCTCATCCTGGGAGCTGACGTCTACGGGGATGTCATCCGCGAGGGGATGCTAACAAGCACTGAAGGACTCCCTGTGGCGCAGCACACCGTCTTCGGGTGGACACTATCAGGCGCCTACCGGACCTGAAAATGGACCCCCTCTTATCGTGCCAATTTGGTTGCTTGATCCTGCAAGGGGGGCGGGATGTTCAGGCCTAGAAGTAGGCAGCGAGCCGGGGCTACAAAACCCACCACTCCTTGGCAACATCCTTGGCAACATCTTGCTATAGATAAGTTAGGTGCTAAGAACCTTGCTGTAAATATGCTAATTTTAATTCAAAATATAGTGCGAATCTAATAAGACGCGACAAGACTACTTTTCTTTCGACTAAGTGCAAACCAGGAAAACCAACCCCCTCCAAAACGTTACCAATACCACACTTCGTAAGTCCTGCCCTGCAAAGGGAAAAATATAGTATAATAATATTCTTTTATTTTATTTATCAGTGCGATGAACTTTCTCAATGGGCCGGTTCGAAGAAATGGAAGATCCTTGCCGTTGCCGCCCAAAGTTTAGATGGAAACATTTTTCATTACCTCCTTTTCTATGTGGTAAGGAACGGCAACCGGGCTAACGGGACGGCAAAGGCTAATTCCAGCACCCTGATCCCCACCGTTTGGGACATAACACACCTCGTTGCCAACATGGCTTCCCAACACTTGCACGGGGACAGACTGCTGCGAAAATATTACGACACGGAGTACAACATAACTAACTATTGTACCATTATCGAAGAAATGAACGCTGAGTTCGCCGAGCTTCGGCCCTCCCTCTCCGACGTTCTGCAAGCACGGTACGACAGGGAAGTGGGCGTCATCGTTGATTTAGTGAGGCGACACTTCACAGCGTCCGACCTGTTTTTGCACCTCAGGATGGTCAATTCTAACAATTTGGAGAGGATTGGGAAGGAGGTGATGAAAAAGTCGGCATAAATGATCCGTTTCGCTTTTAGCAACGCTAAAAACAAAAATCCACTGGAGTACATAACGAAAGTCATAGGAGTGTTCGCGTTATTGGCAAATGGAGTGTCGCCACCCCTGGACAACTAATCTGACCATGTGCCGTGGACTGGAGTGGAGTTGAGTACCGAAACGGATCATATTGTCAATTGGAGAGTCGCCACCCCTGGACAACTAAAATGACTGTTCAGGGCAGCCGCAAACTTCCGTAGCGCACTGTGGAGAGCGCTCCGCGCCCGACTCGCTCTCTTACGCTCTTGCACACGGCCCTCAGGAGAGCCGCCCGGCGCTCGGGCGGCCACTATCTTGAGCGGGAGTTTAGTTACGCGCCCACCCCCGTTTCGATCGTTCGCCGGCTTGTTCGAAAATACACATAGGCTTTCGACTACATACATATGTACATATGTTCATTGTGTGAACATTTATAACTTATTGAACATACTACAATAAACTTAAGTGAACGAAGTGGAAGGCATTTGACTGGCTTTTGATTGGGAAAACCTGGTGATCCGCCCCCTACAAACATTGGTCCTTCGAGCCGGATCTTCCCCAACAAGGAGAAGCGCACCCCAGCAAGCATAGGCGGATCGCTCTATTAAGATAAGTACGATCTTGGTTTTTCCGTCCAATGCCAAGCGGCTATTCTGTCCGTTCTCCGATCTTCCGCTCCTCCTAACTACGCTACATCCGTACATATTTAACTGCATATTCTTGCCCGCCTTTATCCATATCCGCATACATATGTACATATGTATTTACCTATATATTGACTGCATATTCTTGCGTCTGCATATAGATATTTATATGTACTAATCCGCACTTAAGCGCACCTACATCCGTATATATCACAACTGCATATTCTTGCACGTACATACATATATCCCAACCGCATATCCTTGCGCATCATATATATATATATATGTATATATATATGTATATCCGAACTATATACACATAAAACTGCATATTCTTGCACATCCGTAAAACTGCATATTCTTGCACATCCGAACATACATACATATTTTACCCATCTACATACGCAGCCCAACATATATAAACCATTTATCCGAATCTACACTTATTTTTTCCATACCCTCATACATACATTTGTATATATTAGCTGCATATTCTTGCGTCTGTATATCCATACCTCCCCGCACCGACATCCATACATACAAGCAGCAATAGCGGTGCCTGCTTTTGCTCGTTTTCGCGTTCGCCTCTCCACCGTTGCGCGCGTTGTTTTTTGTTGGGAGAGCAGATTACCGGCGCCGCTCTTGCGCATAACGGAGCGCCAAGCGACTCGCTACCCTGTATTTTGAGGGTGTATCGTTTTTGGTGGTGGCTTGTCCGGTGACGCGCTACCCTACTTTCGGCGGTTATATTGTTTTTGGGTGTCACTTGCCACCGACTCCCAATATTAGGGCCCGATCGCCTTAGTATACCCAAGCGCCTCCGATTTGCCAACAAGTCCATACCAAAGGGTTGTTGGGTCCATTTTCCGTGTCCATCCGCCCGACGCTTCCGCTTCCGTTTCGTTGTTCTCAGCGAGTGAGGTCAGAACATGCCCACTGGTGACGAGGACAGCAAAAAACTTTTGCCCGCTCCCGGTAGTAGGACACCACGCAGTAGTTCCGACCCAGGAACACCTACCTCGGTGACTAAACCGATAAGGTTACCCGGTACGCCTAAACCGAGTACGAGTTCCGCGGCAAAGGGCAAATCGGTCCTGTTCCCTTCGCCAGTCACGTTAAAGGTGCCAGCTCTTCCACCTACCAGTTCCATCAGCTCTCGACGCACTTCTCCAGTGGCCCAAACAGCATTCCTCTCCGCACGTGCGAAATTGGTAGCAGCCATCGGCAGGCTGACCAGTTTGAAAGACCGCTTTACCGCTTCCGGTACCAGCACGCCATCCTCCGCTATCGCTCAGGTCCGTAGAGACCGCTTACAGAGAATGTGGGCAAAGGTGGATGCTGAATTCGAGGCCTGTTCAATTGCGTCGGTGGACGAGGATCCTGACACCCAACTAGAGATCCAAGCCATGTACGACACGTGCTATGACGATTATGAACGGGGCCTAGAAGACCTTACGGTCCAATCGGCCAGCCCAGTAGTCCGTCTTCCTGCACAGCCGGACTCCAATGTCGGACTGTCGACTGCCATCCTGTGACATCGAAGTGTTCACGGGGGATTACGTTCGCTGGCCCACTTTTCGGGACCTCTTCACAGCCATTTACATCCATAATCCGAGGCTCTCACCCGTAGAAAAGCTGTACCACTTAACCACGAAGACCAGTGGCGACCCAAAAGCCATCGTAGAAAAATCCCCGTTGACCAACGACGGCTTCGAGGCGGCATGGAACTCCCTCCGTGACCGGTATGAGAACAACCGGCTCCTGGTGACCAACCAGATAAATATTCTCCTCTCGCTGTCCCCAGTTGTTTCCGAATCGAGTCGTGCTCTGAAGGAGCTTCAGGGGACGATCCACGGGGTGCTAACCGCACTGGCGCATTCCAAGGTCTCTACCGAAAACTGGGACAGTTTGTTGGTAACGATTTGCGCCTCCAAATTGCCCAAGTTGACCCGGGCCTCGTGGGAAGACTCCGTCACCACGAAGAAGGAGATGCCCCCATGGAAGGAGATGGACTCCTTCCTGAGTCAGAGGTATCTGACCTTGGTGGCCATCGAGGGCAACCCGTCCCATGCACATAGTTCGAAAGGCGATCCGAATCCGCCACCTTCTAGAAATAACCCGTTCCGGTCCCAAGGAAGTCCTGTTCCTAGGAGGGTTCACTCGTTTGAGACAACAGTGAATCCGCAGAGGAGGACATGTGATCTCTGCTCCAAAGAGAATCATCCAATCCGTGAGTGTCCTCGCTTCCTCCACATGACTGTTGATGCTCGTTCCAGCTATATTAAACAGAAACAGCTATGCCTGAACTGCTTCGCACGAGGACATCAGATCCGAGAATGGCAAAGCGCCCACAACTGCGTCACTTGTGGGGAACGGCACCACACGCTGCTGCACCGTGGCTATCCAAGTTCCAGCGAGCCGACTTCCACATCCGTACAACACCCGAGTTCTTCCGCATCCTTGTCCAACGTTCAGTCTTATTTCGCTTCCGGTACAAGTGCGGTCCTCCTGAGCACGGCTATGATTAATATTTGCCATCTGGGGACCAATTTTCGCGCCCGCGCTTTGATCGACTCTGGCTCCGAGGCCACGTTCATTACGGAACGTCTAGTCAGCATGATCAAACTGCCGTTCCAACCTATCCAGACACAGGTCTCCGGCATTAATCATACTGTATCCGCTCAGTCGAAGAAGCTCTGCAATTTTTCTATCCGCTCTCCGACTAAGTCGGGGTTACAATTAAACGTTAAAGCTTACGTTATTCCGGAGGTGGCAGCGAATATCCTCTCGCATCCGATCTCTCAAAATTTGCTGAGAGACTTGCCTAGCCTTCCGTTGGCGGATCCTACATTTTTTGAGAGCTCACCAATCGATGTCCTGATTGGAGCTGACATACTACCATCCGTACTGTTAAGCGGCTTACAGACGAACATATGTGGCTCTCTCCTCGGGCAAGAAACAGTTTTCGGTTGGGTGCTCTCTGGGCCAGTGTCTGTTCAGAGAGCCCCACAAGTTGCATCCTTTTCGAGTCAGGTGTCTAGAGCACCTATCCAAAGGGTAAGAGACGCGGGCTCTCGAGTATATAAAAGCAATCCCCTTCCGGCTTTCTCCGCAGAATTGCGAGGACGGTCTCCTACGGTTGACCGACGGGAAGATCTCCGTAAGAATCACTGTGTTGGCGATCAGAACTCCGTGCCAAGTTCACGCCCAAGCTTGAACTTAGTTCAATGTAACCACATGACAATGTCCAATGCCCAAGGGGGGCCTTTAACCCGTTACAACTTTCGTAATAATGCTTCGTCGACACCTTCATCTCATCCTAGATTTCCGCATCCAGCCTTGGGCCCACATTCCCGCGCCGACCGTATCATTGAGAGCCGACGCGCTTGCGGTCTGAACTCCTACCGATGCCGAGTCTGCTCAGGAGTGCATCCGCTACGGACCTGCCACCACTTCCTACGAGGGGAGCGAGGGTAGAAACCGAGAGCCAAAATCCGGAAATCGGCAAACTAGGGGACACTACTACACACTACTCACACTACTCCAAATGTATTTCAAAATTTCGCCCCGCCCCTTTCCGCCCGCACAAAGGACGAAAGTCTGTGGCGTACACAATGTTGAAGATACGAGAAAACTCAAACGCAGAATCATAGAGAATGACCATTTCTATCAAAATGTTGAATCTGGATCAGATCGGATCATTATTATAGCTACAATAAAGAAAACCATTTCGACAGTCATCATTCCCTCTCGCTCTCTCTCACACGCGGCCCCATCTGCTTTGCCCATTCGTATTTTTTGACGCCTAGTTCTCAGAGACTATAAGAGCTAGAGCAACCAAACTTTCTATCCAAGCTCCTGTGATATCAAACCAGCACAAGTTTGTTTCAAAATTTTGCCACGCCTCCTTCCGCCCCCACAAAGGACGAAAATCTGTGGAATCCACAATTTTTAAGGTACGAGAAAACAAAAAACGCAGAATCATGGAAAATGACCATATCTACCAGATTGTCGAGTTTGGATCATATCGGATCAATATTATGGACAGAAGGAACAAATTAAATTTCAGTGGCTACGCAACGCCTGCCAAGCGCTGACTCATTCCCTCTCTCTCTGTCGCAAACACTTGTACGTCTCAAATATGTAGTTATGCATGTAGAAATGTAGAAGCAGATGTAAAAAGCATATGCAAACAAAATTGGAAACATGTATAAATATACATACATACATATAAAACATATTCCAAAAATGGGCAAGCGTAAATAATAATTATTCCAGTATTATAAGGGTATCTTCAAAAAGGGTCGACTCTAAAAATGCTAAAGGTAAGGGTGGCGCGAGCACAAAAATCAAAACAATGTGGAGAGAGCACAAATTTCAGTTGGGCGCTCATACACACATGCAAACACGCTAAGTACGTGAGAATGCATGTGCACACATACACTCTCACGACTCTCTCGGGCGCTGATACCTGCCCGGTTGGTGCGGACATTTAAATGTATGAAGTGTCCCATCTATATACTGTACGGTTAATGGTCTAGTTAATGTGTAATTCGTCCCACTGTGCCGTGCGCAAAAAGAAGCAGCGCAAAGCGTAGACGGTAAAGTCCCGTTAGAACTGTGGCGAATGACGCCGCCGGCCGTTCCGAGAATCGGTGCTGCCATTTTAGCATATTTCAAGCTACATATATCTAGCATTTTAAAGTGGAATTTCTTTTAATACATGCAGTGTTGCCAGAAATTTAGAGTCACCATAAGCTAGATTTAAGGAAAAAATAAGCTATAATAGGCTAAATATTAAAAAAAAAGCTTAAAAAAAAGCTAACTATAAACTATATAACTATAGCTGAGATAAATGATCCACCGGTGCTATGGCTGAGTGCTTGGCAATATATAAACACAATGCAACCTCTTGTTCCTCTGTTTTAAATGACTTTGGAACAAATTGAATTTTGTTTGTTTGCGTATTGCCTTGCATGCACGCGACATGTTTTTTGGTAGCGGCATGCTGCCGCAATTCGCATAGTTAGCCCCAACTGTCGCTTTACAAAAGGAGCAATATGCTTTTGTGGGGTCTGTTGGGACTTTGCGCAGCTACTCCTTAAATTCATCAAAAGTAGTCCACAATTCGCGAAAATTTTGTTTATAAGAAACTTTCGGCATTTTCTCAAACTTAATATCGCTCAATATCGCTGTAGTATGACCAAATGTTAATAACGAAATATAACCATAAATTTAGGCACAAAATTGCACAAAATACCAAAAGTCACCGAGAAATATTATTTTAGTTTGATTTGCCCCTTTAAATGATCATAAAAATACTTTATAATCTCTAAAAAAATCTTTATGTAGACATTTTTTTAAAGCCAAAATAAGCTTTTTGAATTTTGAAATAAGCTAGATTTCCAGCTATAAGCATTTTAACCACTTTCCAAGCGATTTCATTTTGAAATAATCCAGATCTAGCTTAAAATAAGCCAAAATGGCAACACTGAATACATGCAAAGTTCACATTCAAGCAAAAATAACATATATACAAAATATCCGTTCAGCTTGTTTTATTGCTGCATTAAAAGAATCGGAGGTACATAGTTTTTGTGCCATTCGTGATGGGAGCTTTGCGTCGAGGATTCATGTGTGGTCTGTTGTCATGTCTGAACATATTCTAAAAACATTGAATTTAAGGAGTGGCTTCGTATAGTTCCAGACGACACAGCAGAAGCCATTTGTTGCTATTGTAGGTATTCATTAGCAGCAAATAAGTTTTATATTCGTCAAAATGTTAGAAAAAAGCGCTTCTCAGAACAATAAAATAGACATAAGGAGACGTCCATGAAGTGGACGATATTCTTAGTTTATAGCTAAACAGAGGGCGAACCCCGTCTCATTTTCTTAAGTAACAAAACATAAACCAGTCGATGGATCGCAATTTATCAAGGATTTACGAACAGAAACTATTTGGCGATTAGATATGGATATACATCGGGTGACGGCCCAAAATAAAATTTCGGGCGACGACGACCCAAACCAATTTTATCGAATATAGAGATAGCTAGCTGCATCACCACTAGGATACAGTGTCATCTCTAATTCTGTGCAATTCGCCTTCCGCCCTTCTCTGCGCTTCTCATAAGTGGAACCTAAGCTGGACCTTGCTTAACATTTTGGACCTAATTTTTTTGGAAATTCAGAATGTTTGGTGGTTCCGTCGGCACAGAAAATGCCAGAATTAATACCCCTACACCCAAATAAAAACTTTAGCTCTATATTTCCTTATGACTTTTAGGCACTTTAGATTCTTGTGCTCCATCAAGTTGCTCGTGCAGGAACAATGATGGTCCATTGGAAACGGGTGCCGGCGACTGATGTTTGCTGGGCGTTGCAGAGGTACTAGATGAGAAGCTCCGATTGTTCGGGTCTGCCATTGTATATTTGTTGTCGAATATGAGCCCACTCACCAAGAGCTGTATATCCCCTTCTTCTCCGTGTTTGTCGTCATAATCTTGATCGTGTTCCACGTACGAAACGATATGTATGATATCCGAGATATTTCTGCCTCTCGTGACGGCCATCTCCAAGAATGTCTCCCAAATAGAAGAGAAGATACATCACTGGCAAGAACTGAAAAATTGCATTAATATACTTTTTCCCACCACCGAAGAGGTAGAGATTATGGTGCGTTTTTTTTTTAAGTGGTGTCGCCAAGAGGCCTAATCCACTAATTCGTTCATCATTATGCAAGTTAGACATAATGTCGGGTCATTGGCGTTCCCAATAGAGCATATACCCCAACAATGGTTGTAACTAATTGAGTGGGTGGTGCCCCCCTGCATATTCATGTTCGAATTCTAGCATATCGCTGGCTCTGGTGCCAACCTCCTTCCCAACCTTCTCCAAAATGTCGCAACTAATATGCTTCATTGCAAAAGGTTGGGAGGACCTGCCGTAATACTTCCTTATCATCCGCGGAAAGTGGTACATTTCTGCGCCGCACCGCAGTTGCATTTTCGTCGTCAGCGAGGGCATAACCGTATGATGATAGTACCTGGAGAAAAACTCCAGTCTATCTTTGTGGTTATCCAGCGTGTAGGCGCAACCGTAAATCCTTGCAAATATCTCGTCCGCTACTCCGTGCTTTAGCGACATGTTTGGCACTATGTGCGACACGTCCCACGTAGTAGCGACCGAGCTATTCGCATACTTTTTGGCCATTCTGTTGGCCTCCTTCCCAACCTTCTCCAAAATGTTGCAATTAATATGCAAGTTTATGGACCAAAATGTAGTCGAAGTACTCAAACACGACTCCATCAAAATGCTGTCTAAAGATTCATTTGAAGAATTCCTACGGCGAGACTTGTGTGTCCCCGAAGTGAACATCTTTCAGGCCGTATGCAAATGGAAGGAGAGCAATCCCACGGAGGACATCACCACAGTGGTCTCGCTCATACGTTTCTCGCTTATGAGTATCGATGATCTGCTGCATGTGGTGCGTCCCTCCGGCATAGTGGAAGCGGACAAAAAGCTATTCGCATACTTTTTGGCCATTCTGTTGGCCTCCTTCCCAACCTTCTCCAAAATGTTGCAATTAATATGCAACATTGGAAAGGGTTGGGAGGACCTGCTGAAATAGTTTCTCAACATGCGTGAGAATTGCGCTACTTCCGTGTCGCACCGCAAGCGCATTGCCACAGAAAGCGAGGGCCAAACCACTGCCTGATAATACGTGCAGATCTCCTCCAGTTTATCAGCGTAGTTCTCCAGGGTGTAGGCGCATCCGTACAGCCGAGAAAATAGCACGTCCGCTACTCCGTGTTTCTTGGACATTTTTTTTTTTTTTTTTTTTTAAATCCAGTGAATTTTATTCGTATAGGCATTAGGAAATATTATTAAGTATTAGGGTACAAAAATTGTTGACAACTACGACGATCTGGGCTATAACACAGTCACTGTGTTCAGTTAGCATGTACTTGTTATTTAGCAGTACAGTTAGAATGTTGAGTTGGCAAGTACTTGGCCCTCACAATGGGTTTCAAACCGTTACAATTTTGAACCCGAATGTAGCGAACTTTACGCTCCCCAAAGCGGATTTCTCCCTTGCATTTAACTCTAGGGATCGCGATTATTCCCATTAACTCCCAGGTAGTCTGGTCGCTTGAGACCTCCACGGTGAATTCATGTTCTTCCTGAGAAACTTTCTGATCTACTAATAAAATAATATTGCTGATTCGGAAAGAGCTGCTCAGTTGGATGACTCGATCATATTGGTTGTTCGCGATAATGCGCGCAAAATACGCTGCGCATGCCACATCATGCCCTACATACGCGGAGATGCGGTCGGGCAGGTTCTTTCCGGTGTTCGCTTGATCAATGGCGTCGAATATTTTGTCCGCTTCCACTATGCCGGAGGGACGCACCACATGCAGCAGATCATCGATACTCATAAGCGAGAAACGTATGAGCGAGACCACTGTGGTGATGTCCTCCGTGGGATTGCTCTCCTTCCATTTGCATACGGCCTGAAAGATGTTCACTTCGGGGACACACAAGTCTCGCCGTAGGAATTCTTCAAATGAATCTTTAGACAGCATTTTGATGGAGTCGTGTTTGAGTACTTCGACTACATTTTGGTCCATAAACTTAAAGCAGTCTTTGGTCAGGGCGTCCAGAGTGAATCGTCGCGCTGCATCTAGCATCAGGCACACGCTGCCGACGTTACGTCTCTCCCAGAGGTTATGCCTTATAAGATCCAGAGCGCACTCCAAGCCATAAAGATGTGCCAAAACAAGCACTGCGATTACCGTATCCATGCTGGGCACAATGTGCGAAACGTCCCACGTAGTAGCGACCGAGCTATTCGCATACTTTTTGGCCATTCTGTTGGCTGGGCAGCCGTCGGCCACCACAGTCACCAGATTGTCTCCTAAGTTTCACCTTCTGGACGCCCTCGTTGATCACGATGCTACCCAATACTTGCGTATTGGGAACCTAGAAGAGGGAAAACAAATTATAATTTCAAGAAAATTTACTAAAAAATTACTACTTACTGTGTGCAGATACAGGAACTTTAAACGCACTTCCATCGACGTTCTGGGCCGCTATTGCAAGGACTTTGTATTTATCAGTACCTGCCCATTCCTCTCCTGCGCCAACCTGAAAATAAAAATAATAAAATATAAATAATAATAAAAAATTAAATAAAAACTTTCTACTTACGAAATGGCTCAAGTGGTGCTCTCGTCGAATGCCACAATGAACTCGTCGTTGGGGCCGAAGTACCGCAAGTTCGCCGTCAGGTCTATGATACCCGTGGAGGTGTCGTGACGCTCTTCCAGGAACCGCAAAGCCCTGTGAACGTCGTTGTCCGGGAATGTTACCTGTTACCTCTGAAAACATCTCCACGCTGTGATGTTTCTCTAAAAACATCGATGTCTCCAAACATCGATGTTTTTCCACCTCTATTTGGAAGGTACCCGAAGGAGTGGTCTGATCGGGTTATTAAAACAAATTATAAGTAATCTTATAATTGATAAGTAAATCCCTTGATCTTGATCGTGTTCCACGTCCGACACGATAGGAACGATATCCGAGATAAGCCTGGCTCATTCGGTTGCCTAGTTTGCCGATTCATGATTTCCGGATTTTGGTTTCTCGGTTTCTCCCCTCGCTCCCCTCCCCTCCACTCCAACTTGAACGGCACATGGTCATCGATATATATATATATTTATATTACATACGAATATACGGAACATACGAATACAAAAATTCAAATTAACAAAAAAATACACAAGTACACAGTATAAATTACACGAATATAACAAAAAAAAAAATAATAATTCATCTTTCCATCGATGTAAAGCCACGTTTTTAGTTGTCGAATGTCATAGTAAATTCCTTATGCTGTATTAATAACAACCAGCTTTTTATTGTCAAGCAAAACACCGGCCTCTGCGCCCGTTTGGAACTCAATGATGCCGCTCTTGCCCTTGACCTTATTGTGCTCCAATGAGTCCCTGTCCACAATGGAAACGATTTGGGCCGTGCCCACAGTGTCGATGATGTACGTGCAGAACTCGATGATGCGGGGAATGATCAGGATCAGATCGCCCTTGTCCTTCTTGAGGTCGAGGGGTATGCGTATGACCATCAGGTCGTCGTTGTGGTTCGTCAGCGTGAAGTCGATCTTGTCGAGGGGCAGGCGGTGCTTCTGCTTGTACGTCTTCCTATCGAGCACGTACACCGCCTTGTTGCTCAGCAGAATGAAGCGTTCGCGCGACTTGTAGCCGTGCCGGTCGAACTTCGTGCAGAACGACTGGTACTTGAGCTGTTTGCTGCCGAAGGTGCTGGCCACTAAGTCGTTCACCCGCTGGATGTGCTCCTTGGGTATGCGGTCCTCCTGGAACCACGTGCCCACGCTCGCCGCATAGTTGTTCTTCTTGCCCTGGAACACCTTCTCGGCGAGGACCTTCAGCTCGAACTGGCGCTTGCGCTGGGGCGTGAGGGCGAGGCGGTAGATGTGCGCCAAGTGGAGGCGGTGCAGGCGATGCAGATAGCCGGAGGCCTCCTGGCAGTGGGCCGGAGCCGAGGGCCAGCTCTTGTCCAGCACCCTCTTGGGCAGCTCCTTGGACAGGCGCAGCAGCCACATGCGCTTGGCATTGGCAATGAAGTCCTCGTTGAAGCCGTTCGGCGGATCGTTGCGGGTGATGAAGCCCTTGATGAAGGCCCTGATCTTGTCCGCTGCCTCGCGACGCTGCTTGGCCGCCTGCTGGGCGAGCCGCCGGCGGCAGTAGCTCTGCAGGACGATCACCTGGGCGCGCAGCTTCAGGTACTTGCGCCGCTGCACCAGACCCTTCCAGTGGGCCTGGATGATGGCCGCAATGTCGTGCTTCTTCGCCTGATACGCGTCCTCCGTGTCGAACAGTGTGCGCGGCCAGCGGATGAAGAGCTTCGTCTCCCCCATCTTGTACTGCTCGCTGTCGTAGCCCAGATCCTTGACCAGCTGCTGGACGCCGGCCTTGGGGCCGCCGGCACTATACTTGGGTAAAAGCAGCTCATCGAGGTGAACTGGCTCACTCGGTCTTTTTTTCGAAGTGAGTCAACTCACTCATTTGGCTCACTGGCTCACTTGCTGATAGCTCATGAGCCGATAGTGAGAACTGAAGTAAAATACGTTACATTTTAAGCTATTTATTAAGCTATTATTTTATTTTTTCTTTAAACTAACAAAACAAACTTTTATTTTTTAGCTCCCTTCATTGGGAATATAACAAAATTATAAGATAAAATATAACAGAAAATTAAAAACAAAATAAACATTCTTTGAGATCCATTCATTGGGACGTATGAGAGATTATATATATATATATATAAATATATTATATCAGGGCTATAAAAAAAAGGAACCGATTAGGTATGAATTGGTTTGTGAATTTAAAAAAATACTTACTCAAAATTTACATGTTGTTATGCAAAAACATCAGGCTTTCCACGTTCTTCGGTTTAAGTAAAGACCTTCTTTTTCGCACTGTTTCACCTGCGCTGGAAAAAATGCGCTCACAGGGCACAGATGTGGCGACTATGCAGAGCCGTTTTAACATGTATGTGTAAAGTAAGGGATACTGGGATTTTCGCTGGTTCCACCATACTAAGGGATCGTCCTTCCGATAAATATACTCCTCGGCAAGATATTTATCCATTTCCCGGGTAACTGCTGCTGTGCTGTTGCTGGGCTGACTGACTTGAAGAAAGGAGCTGTCATACTCAGCCCATATGTCGTCCCCATTTGAAGTTTTGTCAGTATCGTTATTGCCGGTTTCAACTGTGGTTTGTGCAGCGACTGGACACATTGATATTAATTATACCCGGTACTCGAAGAGTATAGGGGTATATTAGATTTGTGGGGATAACGGTTGTGTGTAACGCACAGAAGGAAGCGTTTCCGACCCCATAAAGTATATATATTCTTGATCAGCATCAATAGCCGAGTCGATATAGCCATGTCTGTCTGTCCGTCCGTCCGTCCGTCTGTCCGTCTGTCCGTCCGTCTTCATTTGCGCCTATATCTCAGAGACTATTAAAGCTAGAGCAACCAAGTTTTGTATCCAGTCTCCTGTGTGATCACACTACTCCAAATGTAATTCAAAATTTCGCCCCGCCCCTTTCCGCCCACACAAAGGACGAAAGTCTGTGGCGTACACAATGTTGAAGATACGAGAAAACTAAAAACGCAGAATCATAGAGAATGCCCATTTCTATCAGAGTGTTGAATCTGGATCAGATCGGATCATTATTATAGCTACAATGAAGAAAACCATTTCGAAAGTCATCATTCCCTCTCGCTCTCTCTCACACGCGACCCCATCCACTTTGCCCATTCGTATTTTGTGTCGCCTAGTTCTCAGAGACTATAAAAGCTAGAGCAACCAAACTTTCTATCCAAGCTCCTGTGATACCAAACCAGCACAAGTGTATTTCAAAATTTTGCCACGCCCCTTTCCGCCCCCACAAAGAACGAAAATCTGTGAAATCCACAATTTTTAAGATAAATGAAAACCAAAAACGCAGAATCATGGAAAATTACCATATCTACCAGATTGCCGAATATGGATCAGGTCGGATCAATATTATGGCCAGAAGAAACAAATTAAATTTCAGTGGCTACGCAACGCCTGCCAAGCGCTGACTCATTCCCTCTCTCTCTGTCGCAAACACTTGTACGTCTCAAATACATATGTAGTTATACATGTCATGTAGAAATTTAGAAGCAGTTGTAAAAAGCATATGCAAACAAAATTGAAAACATGTATAATATTCCAAAAAATGATTTGACTTCATTTTTTTGAAATATCATTTTTTGCCCAAAATTTAATTTGTCCCTTTTGCGAACATTGCTCATATATGTGTATATGTGTATGTGTATGTGTATACTGACTGAGTACCGGGTATAAGGTAGAGCCGCGGCCTTTGCCGCGGCTCACAACGTTCCCTCTCGTTTTTTTTTAATATCTTCTACCGATTTTTGAAAAGCGTCCACAGATTTAAAACATCTTCCTTTAAATCTGGGATCTAAAATTGTGCTCTCCGCAAACAACACATTTCCCTCGCAATTCTGAAATCTGTCATTCATATCCAATATAAGATCATTGCAAACTTCTATCAAAATGGGATCTTGCACCGTTTTGCTTAAGGAGACCACTTTTTTTTGCAATAAGCCAATAATGACTATTATTTTGGACAGAGTCACATTTTTCTCTGCCGAAATTTCCTCGGTTATGTGATAAAAAGGCTGCAAAATAGGCAGAACTCCATTAATAAAATTCCACTCTTCTGTTGACAAAATTAAATCGACTCGGGTCGACAGTGCTGCCACCACCGCCTCCCTTGAGATTGACAGTCTTTGAAACATTTTAAACGTAGAATTCCAACGTGTAGGTACGTCTTGGCTTATTTTTAGTTCAGGCAACTTAAACAAAGCTTGCATTTCCTTCAATTTTTTTTGGCCAGATGAGCTGCGGTTAAAGTATTCAGCAATCGCTTTAGCCTTTGTGCGTACGCTACTAATTTTTCTTAGCGGCTTTTGAGCAATCAAATTTAGGGTATGAGCGAAACACCTTACATGCCTCCAATTTCCCATTCGAATGGCACCAACAATATTTGCAGCGTTATCAGATGCTATTGCCACTATTTTGTTCTTAATGCCCCATTTTGCAACGGTTTTGTGAATAAATTCACAAAGGTTTTCAGAGGTATGGGACACGGTAAATTCCTGGCAAGCTATAGTGTATGATTTCAGCACCGTTTGCTCTTTTTCAATAAAGTGCACTGTCATTGCGAGATAGCTCTCGTTGGCAACTGATGTCCAGCCATCAGTCGTAAGGCAGACCGCTGTAGCCGCACTGAGCTGATCTACAATAGCACCTGCATACTCATCCCGAATTTTGGGGAGCAAAACATTCGTCAACGTCTTCCTTGTCGGGAGGGTATAGCCTGGAGAGTGTGAGACGTCGTGAAGAAGTTTTTGGAACTCAGGTTCCTCCACTATTCTAAAGGCATGGTGACCCTTGGCAATCATTTTTATCACTTGCCGGTCAATCTGCGAAGATTTGCTCGCCGGAATTGGTTTGTGGACAAACGAAGTGATTTTTTGTTGAGTAGTTTCCAGAACAACTGAGCTTTCCACGTTTTGTCGTATAACGGTCTCAATAGCTGCTGGATGCTTGCTTTTTAAATGCCTATTTAAATTGCCTTGTGACTTGCAGCTTAAGACACTTTTGCAAATCTTGCATTTAGCCTGTTGCGTTCCCAAGTCCTCAAAATGATTCCAAATTTCGCTGTGCTTTCTAATTAACGACATTGTATAATAAGTTTAACGAACAACACGCGCCAAAAAAGTGCACGTTCACTTTGCGAACGCCATTTGAGAAGAACGCATAATGAGCCATAAGAGTGAGTGAGCAAAACTGAACCAAGGTATACTAATAAAGGTAGCGAGCGAGCCGATACGGCTACCTTTATTGGTATACCTTGGTTCAGTTTTGCTCACTCACTCATATGGCTCATTATGCGTTCTTCTCAAATGGCGTTCGCAAAGTGATTTTTATATACAAGGTATACTAATAAAGGTAGCGAGCGAGCCGAAACGGCTACCTTTATTAGTATACCTTGAACTGAACTACTGAGTCAAAATGAGCTAGTGTGCCAAAATGAGCCATATTGAAGGAACCAGCTCAGTGACTCAGTTCAGTGAGCCATTCATTTTAGCTCACTCACTCATGAGCTACCCAAGTCTACTAATCACCAATTCTTTCTCGCTGCGTTCGCCCTGACGGCTGTGGATCACAACTTTGTATAAACTTTTAGCGTAAGTATTTCAAATTATTTTAAAGAATATTGCTTACCGAATCGATTTTGGACTTGCACGAATACATATGTATGTATTTGTGCTAAAAGCGCGGAATTTACGGTTTCTTTGGCTGTGTAGCATGTGTGTGTCTTTTATATTTTGTGTCGAGTACGACTTAATTCAAAATGGGCGATCCTGTATAGTTCCGTCCGTTCTGTTCATTCTGCTGCTGCAGACTGGCGTCATTTAGCCGGGCGTGCGTGGCTGTTGTGGTCTTCCGAATGTTTTAAACCAGGAATGCCCAAGGCCACCATGCGGCGGAGACAAAAACACCAAGCCAAGAAGGGAACCATTTTTGTCTGTCAATTTGTGCACTGGAAGAAAAAAGTGTGCATACATTTTCCCTAATGTGAAAAAGTTGAACAAATGATTCATTGAAATTGTTGTTGGTCAGTCTGATTTCGCGTGCAACGACGGAGGGAAAAAGAAGGACAACTCCGGACAAGGAAACCGTCGTATGAGTTTTTTTATGCTTGCTGCCGTGCATTTATGTATGTACATACAATATATGTTCTGTGAGTTCCTATCTCCGGACAGTTTACAAAATCAAAGCGAGCCTAAGGGCATAGGGCTGGGCACCTCAGTTTTACACTCATGCGGTGTATCACTAGCAACAGATACAAATCTTTATTTTTTTTATATAATTTTGAAATATTGCCGATCAATATTTATCATACACTAAAACATTTGCGAACTTTTACTCAAATTTGGAACATATGGAAATGCTACCCATTATACCAGTGATGCCACTTGCTATTGTTGACAAAACTCCAAATAAATTCCAATTAGAATTAATTGTTTTTTTTTCTCATTGACTGACTCATTGTGTGCCTCTGACTCCAGGGATCCCCTCGAGGAAACAATGGAAGACAGCGCAGACGAGTCGGTCGGCACTGGAAGCGACAGCCCCAGCGGCCGTCGCCCACGTCGCACCGTCCGCTCCACAGGAGTTGGCGGTCCATTGCCGATAATGGCCGGAGCTGGAGTTGGCACCACCACCACGATTCCCTCATTCATGACTCTGAATTCCAGAATCGAGCGAGAAATGCAGACAGAGAGCCTGGAAATTTACTCTGATGAGCACCGCTTCGAGTTGCTCCGCCTAGTGCGGGAGCTAGTGAGTCTGATTAGTTCCGCTAAGCACTCGGACGCTATCTCGAGGCCCGCTACTTCGCCCGTCGTCGGAAACAGCGGCCACGTGACTGCCAGTCCATTGCCGATAATGGCCGGAGCTGGAGTTGGCACCACCACCACGATTCCCTCATTCATGACTCTGAATTCCAGAATCGAGCGAGAAAGGCAGACAGAGAGCCTGGAAATTTACTCTGATGAGCACCGCTTCGAGTTGCTCCGCCTAGTGCGGGAGCTAGTGAGTCTGAATAGTGCCGCTAAGCACTCGGACGCTATCTCGAGGCCCGCTACTTCGCCCGTCGTCGGAAACAGCGGCCACGTGACTGCCAGTCCATTGCCGATAATGGCCGGAGCTGGAGTTGGCACCACCACCACGATTCCCTCATTCATGACTCTGAATTCCAGAATCGAGCGAGAAAGGCAGACAGAGAGCCTGGAAATTTACTCTGATGAGCACCGCTTCGAGTTGCTCCGCCTAGTGCGGGAGCTAGTGAGTCTGAATAGTGCCGCTAAGCACTCGGACGCTATCTCGAGGCCCGCTACTTCGCCCGTCGTCGGGGACACACTGCGTACGGTAGTTCACGGCAAGCCGAGCGGCGCGGCCTCGGGCACCATGATGGCCTTGGGCCAGCCACCCGGCAGCACAAACGTGATTTCGCAAAATCCTCAGCAGAATCTCAGTCCCATGGAAGTACAGATGCGCAAGCGTCGCCTGATGGGGGCCCCTGCCCCGGACATGGCCCCGCCCAATCAGCGACCCCGCTACTCTGGGACCATTGTACCTGGCCCCGGATCTGGAGCTGGCCAAGCTTCAGCTGCTCCACACGGCAACAGTGTGCTGACAGCGTCGTCGGCTGCCACCATTGCAGCCGATGACTTCTCGGTCCTGGGCGGCGGCATAGGACACAAAGGCGAGCCTCGGGACTCACTGGACGAAGAGGGCGACGACATTTTGGGTATGTAAGCGAACCAGGGAAAACCCATTCGAATAAACCTTGACGCATCTTTGAGATAAAAAATATATAAAAGCACTGAAAATATAGGATAATATACTGTTTTTCACATAAAAAATAAGATCGGATATACAAAAACTGTTAATTTTTCTTTTCGTGTCTATAAAGGATTCCAATACTTGAAATTCGGATAACCATTATAAAAATCACATTTTGATTTTGGTTTTTATTTCTTTTATTTTTATAAATCATATTGGCTACGGCCTATTTTGACACTCCAACATTATATTCTTATTCCACTAAACATTTATGGTAGAATCTAATTATCATGTGTACTTTCTCCTCATTACTTAACATTGACATTAATTAAAATAAAAGTTGTAAACATTACACCAAACAGAAGCGTTTTCATGTGTGTGAAGGCAGTGGGACTTAAGGGGCGGAGCTCACGGCTTGCAGGAATACGCAGCCACACCAGTTCTCTGTCAGGTATCAGGTTGGATTCCTTACCTACTTACTATACTATAAATCTGATGCATGAATGTTATGCATCATAATCGCAATTCATGTGAGTTCATTAGGATAAGCTGCTGATCAGCTGATGTAACTGGTTTGATAAATTCCGATCGGGTGACACATCCATATGTATACGTACTTACGTGTGGTTCTGGCTGGGCACCACGTCATCGTTTCCATCATCAAATCTGATAAGATACGACGGCCAAAACACTGATAGGCCAAACGAAGAGAGGACTTTCAAATAAGAGAGAAAGGGATGTGGAAGAGCACTATTCGAAGGGAAATCATCCTATTTCGTCTGGTCACGTTAGATTCGACTGCCGCTTCCCGATTTGGGTGAACCACCGGCCAAGATTTATAGGGCGTGGAGCAATCTATTCGCTCGCCTGTTGGCTCTGCGCATTCTGCTAAGAGCTTGGTGGAATCTAATCTGGAGAGGTCTGCGTCCAGTTGTCGTAAATTAGATGTGTCCCGCCCCGATAAGGCCGCTATATAGGCTCGCGTCAAGTGGCTTTGTGGCTCAGTCACGCCCAAGACACCCACCATGAAATACTTTGCTATCTGCGCTCTGCTCATCCTGCCGCTGGTCAGTGGCAGCGTCGTGCCCAGCCCCGCAGCTTGGTGTACGAGATAAACCGTATGCCCACCTCGTCTGATCTGAAAGGTAAAGGGGACGAGATGTCAAAGAGTTTTCCCAGGTTCTAAGCTTCGATTCCCTTCAAGCCATTGTCGAGCAGGTTCAGGCCAAAGACAATATAAACACTTGGCCCGAGATGATGCTGATCTGATTCCGGATATCTCCATGCTCGCTGATGCTGATGACACCCCCAAGCGGACCTACTTTGGTCTTAAGAGAGCCCCAATTGCCCAGTTGCTTGGAGCAGTTGGCAGTGCCGATGCTGATTTGATCCCTGACATGTCCGTGGCCTCCGACGCCGATGACACACCCAAGAAGGCCATCGCTGGCTTGAAGACTCTTCCCAAGTTCGCCAAGGTTTCCGGAGCCGAGCCTGTGGAGCCCCAGGCCGATGATGACCTGATCCCAGACATCTCCGTAGCCTCCGACGCCGATGACACCCCCAAGAAGGCCATCGCTGGCTTGAAGACTCTTCCCAAGTTCGCCAAGGTTTCCGGAGCCGAGCCTGTGGAGCCCCAGGCCGATGCTGACCTGATCCCAGACATCTCCGTGGCCTCCGACGCCGATGACACCCCCAAGAAGGCCATCGAAGGCTTGAAGACTCCTCCCCAGGTTCCAGATATGTCTGTTGCCTCTGATGCTATTGAGACTTCTGTGAAGACCTCGCTGAAGTCGCCTGTCCAGGGTAAGTTACTTTTGATTACACTGCTTCGTAATACTTTGTACAAACGAATGATCCCCGTCGTATAGCTGACAGTCCTGATGTGGACCTCATTCCCGATATCTCCGTGGCCAGCGATGCTGACTACAATCCCAAGGCCTCCCTTGCTGCCCTCCTGGCCGAGCGTCTACAGAAGAAGCTCCACTAAATGACATCAGGTGTTCTGGTCAAAACCCGAAATAATCGATATCTCTCTGGTCGTGTGTATTTGTGTTCTCAAGTTTTTATGATTGCCATTAATCAATTCAAGCAGCACTGAACGCAATTTGTTTTCATTCTTTATCAGGGACCTTTACGCGGGTGCTAGTGAGGTTTTTATATCACCTAAGATTGAGGTGTTTTTGGCGAAGGCCAGCAGTTCCTTTGGCGACCTCTTGGAGGCATCTTCTAGCGATGTCAGCGTCGGTGCGCCCAGGTACCTTCTCCTGGCCCGTGAGAGAGCCGGGCAGCTGCAGATTAGGTGTTCTAGGGTTTCGATTGCCCCAAGGTCATCGCATTTCCTGCAGCGGTTCCTGTCGGTGATGTTTAGTCTGGCTGCGTGTGATGCGGCCAGGCAGTGACCTGTCAATATTCCCACCAGCAGTCTGCAGTCTTTCCGTGGAAGGTGCAGCAGATAGTTGCTGAGTTCCTCGCTACGTTTTTTGCACATGATTTTCGAGACTCTGCAGTTGGTCGTGCTCCTCCACCTGCTCTCGTTTTCTAGTCTAGCCAGTTTTTCTAGATCGCCCTGTAGCGTTCTGAGTGAGACAGGCACATTTTCTGCTCTTTCTGTCGCCAACCCGACGCCTTCCTTTGCCAGAACGTCCGCCGCGTCATTTCCTGCGATGCCCTGATGGCTGGGAACCCAATAGATCCGCACTGACTTGGTCGTGCATAGTGAGTCCAATGCTTCCCTGCTCGCCAGGACACTTCTGGAACTGACCGTGGACGACTGCATGTATTTGATCGCCGCTGGGCTGTCTACAAACAGATTGACCACGTTATGTGATCGCCCTGTACCTCTTGGTGAAGAGGATGAGGTCCGTCTTGTCCGCGTTGATACTGAGTCCTACTTCGTTCGCCCACTCACATATCTCCCTGAGTGTGCTTTCCATTATGGAGCTGAGTGTCGATGGACACACACCCGTAATACGTATGCTTATGTCGTCTGCATAGGCTGTTATTTTTGGGGCTTTCCTTTCGAATCTCTTGATTAGGTCGTCGACCACCAGGTTCCACAGGAGGGGCGACAGTACTCCACCTTGCGGTGTGCCTCTGTGTGCCCCTCTGGCTATGGAGGCGGTACCCCATTCCGATTGAACCCGTCTACAACTGAGGAGATTCTTCATCCAGTGGTTGATTGCTGGGTGTGTGTTGGTTGCTTCTAAGCGACCCATTATTGTGCTTGTGGCCACGTTGTTGAATGCTCCGGATATATCAACAAATACTCCTAGTGCATATTTCTTGGTATTGAGGGCTTTCTCGACATTAGCTACTAGCGAGTGTAGTGCTGTTTCTACCGAGTCCTCCGGGAGAGGTCCTGTTCCACCAGAGTGGCTTGTTCCTCTTTTTCGTACTTGAGGGTGGGCATGCTGCGCGGTAGTCATCTAGTAGCTCCTTGGATAGAGTCTCAAGAGACTTCTCTATGTCATCAGCCGATTTTACCGACCCCGGATTCGCGAGCTTCGAGGTAACCGTCTTTCTGAACTTTTCCCAGTTTGTGTTCCGAAGGTTCCTATAGACGGCTACCTTCGAGGTGTGTTTAAATTCGTATTTAAACTGGATATACCTGTGATCTGAGAAGGATGGTCTTTCGAGGACCCTCCACCAAGTCACCGCGGCGCTCCTTCCCGTTACGAGTGTAAGTTCTAGCACATTTGATGAGGTTGGACACACGTAGGTGTAGTCCTCCCCCACGTCTGCTACTTCTGTGTTAGTGGAAAGTATAAATTCTAGAAGAGACTCACCTCGGTCATTGGTGTCCTTCCCCATACATTAGCGTCCGTACCAATGAGTAGTTGGTAGTCCTTGGAGCCAGTTTCCTCTACCAGACTCCGCCATGTAACAGGAGGCTACCAAGAGGCGCTTCTCCTCGCTTTCTAGCATCACTACTGTTAGGTCGTCTGTGCTGTAATTAGACATAAGGTGAGCGTGGATTCCCTTTCTGTTCCTGCTTACCGGTGTTGTGTAGAAAGAGTTGTAGTTAGAGGACTTTAGTCCTGCCACAGAGTTGCCTGATGCAATCCATGGCTCCTGGACTAGAGCTATGTCGACGGGCCCTTGCTCTTTGGCTATGAGGAGCTCCGCCGACGCCACTTTGCTTTTATGCATGTTGAGCTGCAGCACACTCAGCGGCATGGGTGGCTGGCTCAACTCCGCTCGACGGGTTGACCACTATCGTCACATCACCGTCCTCTTCCTCCTCTGACTCGTCCAGCGCAAGCCCCTGGGCGGCCTCTACGACAGTGTCCAGACCTAGGTCCTTTTCTACCTCGCCTGCCTGCAGGGTGTGCGCGTCTTTGTCCCCGGGGTAGACGCTGCCCATGCCCCACGCCATCTTCCCAAATCTGGGGTACAAGAGGTCCTCCGCCTCCTTGTTAATTTGGAGAATCGCACACTGGCCCCCCTCATTGGGTAGCGGGCTCCCGGTGTGCAGCACCTTCCAATTCTCCGTTGGAATCTCCGGGCTCTGACGCTGCAGGAGCCTCAGCGCCCTGTCTCCTTGGATCGCGATGGGGAAGAGTACCTTCGCCTTCGGTATAGACGGGATTAGCTCCCTGTCTACCACCTACCCAATATATGGGTACCCATATCGTATCGTCCCCTATTAGAAGAGTGCCCATATTACTAGTTCGCGTTAAACGATGTGCTGTCGCTGGTCCCCATGTCCTAGGACCTCGGTTAAGGTCTGGTTTGTCGGGCAAGAGCTGGTGGTCTGTTTGCAAGTAGTCATTCAATAATAAGTTAGTATTGAGTACGAAGACGAAGTAATTGAATATTGCAAATAATTGCAATACAAATTTAAAACACTTTTTTATACTCAATCTGAGTACTTGGCTCTTCTGCATCGAAAAGGACATGCCCAAAATCAGCCCATTTAAACGTATGTACATACTATTACTATTATGTACTACTTATTAAATACTAAAATAAAGTGAAACGCTTATTTGTTTACCATTTCTGTATTTTCATATATTTAGGGTTTTCGTTTTCGTTTTTGTTTGTGTTTAAAATTTATTTTGAGTCATTGACTCAGTCATTTATTTCTTGAAATTTTTTATATACTCGTACCACTCGCATCAATATTTCACTTCGGATAGATCGCGTATCGTTCAGATCAACTTAGTTCTCGTTTTCCGTGCGTGTTCTTCTCGCTTTCCATGCGCATGTAACATATTATATGTATGTACATATGTATGTATATTCATTATACATTTTGTATATAGTACCTTACGAGTATGTACCTTAACTAGAACAATTTTTCCTTTTACACTTTTTCTTGCATTTTCAATTTACTTTTATTTTACTTTTTATTTTGAAAATAATTTTCGTGTTTCTGTCAATCTACAATCAATGAAAGGCCAGTGTGTGTGTGTGTGTGTGTGTGTGTGTGTGTGTGTGTTTGTCTAATGTTTATCTCGTAGTACTCGAAATCTTGTGTATATCGGTTTTTTTTCTCCAGTTTTATTTATGTGTTATTGCATTGCATGTAATTTCCACTACATTTTCGTAAAAAAAATTTAAGGTAGACTCGGGTTTTTTTCGGACATTGAAACACAATATTATATAATATATTCTTCTTGAAGGGGGAATTGGATGGGAGATGGATGTGGGAGATGGATGCGACTCGATTTCAATTGGATTCGGGGACTTGGGCTTGGGTTCTTAGAATTTATTTAATGCCATGTATGTATTTCATAAACATCTAGTAAATATCCATGCTAACATGCATATACTTGTACATACATATATTCATTTACTCGTATATACATATGTGTGTATGTATGTACATATGTATGCAGGAGTATTTATGTATATAGCGCTTTGGTCTCGCTCTATTAATAACATATTAACCCTCTCATGCCCGAATTAAAATGGGCGAAGCTAAAATTTTTTTGAGTATATATATAAGAAAGGGTTGACATCAATATTAACTGTACAAAATTTCAAGGTATACTAATAAAGGTAGCGAGCGAGCCGATACGGCTACCTTTATTGGTATACCTTGGTTCAGTTTTGCTCACTCACTCATATGGCTCATTATGCGTTCTTCTCATATGGCGTTCGCAAAGTGATTTTTATATACAAGGTATACTAATAAAGGTAGCGAGCGAGCCGAAACGGCTACCTTTATTAGTATACCTTGAACTGAACTACTGAGTCAAAATGAGCTAGTGTGCCAAAATGAGCCATATTGAAGGAACCAGCTCAGTGACTCAGTTCAGTGAGCCATTCATTTTAGCTCACTCACTCATGAGCTACCCAAGTCTAGCCGGCACCCTTGTAGTTCGGCCACGTGGACTTGCTGAGGCACTTGTAGCGCTCCAGGAACAGATCGTAGGCCCGACGATAGGCGAAGCCAGCGCGGATAGGCGAAGCCAGCGCGGTCATGTTAGTTGTCCAGGGGTGGCGACACTCCATTTGCCAATAACGCGAACACTCCTATGACTTTCGTTATGTACTCCAGTGGATTTTTGTTTTTAGCGTTGCTAAAAGCGAAACGGATCATTTATGCCGTCTTTTTCATCACCTCCTTCCCAATCCTCTCCAAATTGTTAGAATTTACCATCCTGAGGTGCAAAAACAGGTCGGACGCTGTGAAGTGTCGCCTCACTAAATCAACGATGACGCCCACTTCCCTGTCGTACCGTGCTTGCAGAACGTCGGAGAGGGAGGGCCGAAGCTCGGCGAACTCAGCGTTCATTTCTTCGATAATGGTACAATAGTTAGTTATGTTGTACTCCGTGTCGTAATATTTTCGCAGCAGTCTGTCCCCGTGCAAGTGTTGGGAAGCCATGTTGGCAACGAGGTGTGTTATGTCCCAAACGGTGGGGATCAGGGTGCTGGAATTAGCCTTTGCCGTCCCGTTAGCCCGGTTGCCGTTCCTTACCACATAGAAAAGGAGGTAATGAAAAATGTTTCCATCTAAACTTTGGGCGGCAACGGCAAGGATCTTCCATTTCTTCGAACCGGCCCATTGAGTAAGTTCATCGCCCTGATAAATAAAATAAAAGAATATTATTATACTATATTTTTTCCTTTGCAGGGCAGGACTTGCGAAGTTTGGTAGATGGTATTCATCATATATAATGACGAAGGCTCCATGAAAATGCTTTAAATTTACAGTTAAATCTACAACGCCCCTTCGCGATATAGCGGGGCACTGTATTAAGTTTATATACCTTCGTAATAGTGGTTCTCGGTCAATAATGACGTGGCCATAATCACGGAAATCGCGAACCCGTGGCATAATAAAAATAAAAAGAATAATATAATAATAAAATAAAAGCACAAAATAAACAAAAGTTTTTGGATGATAAATTTCACGGAAAACTGTTATTCGATAATCATTTTTCGCCATTCTTTTGGAACTGCAAAACTGTTGGCTTGGTCGGACCATCGGACTTGGCTTTCGGCTTGGTCCTGACTGGATTTCCATTTCCCTTGAAAAAAGGATTCGGGCACTAAAAAAGGATTCGTGCAAGACAGAGTCGGACCGAAAAAATAGTCAGCCGCGTGTTGGAAGCGTGTTGTGGTGCCAGGTACGAGAGCTTGTCCTTGACTCCTGGCGTTACATAAAATTTGCTAAGCCAAGGACCACAGGTACTGGGAGATTACTCAACTCAATGCAACCCGCAGCAACCTCAGGGAGTGGGCTATGATCGTAAACTTGTGTACCATCTACCATCTACTCGTACATTTACGATTTAGCGGGAACTCTCTTTCCTCTGGCAAAAGGAAAACGCCTAAACGCCATAAACGGTTTTGTCTTTTCTTTATTTATGTTGCTATTGCTATTTCTATTTCTGCTTCGCGTACTGCGAGGTAAGAAGACAACAGGGTTTGGGCACAGGCGTGCCCTTGCCCGTCACGTAGCTCCTTCGCCTGGATAAAGTCGTGGAAGAGGTCATAGCGAGCGGCCTCGTATTCCCCGCCCCCATATTCCAGCTCCTCGTGCTTTTGGCGGTCGGTGAGATTGAACTTTTCAGAGTGCTCCATGGGACCGTCGGCCTCGGCCTCCTCTGAGCTGGCCTTTTCGCTTTCTGTCGACGATTGCTGTCTTTCCGCTCTGTTTTTTCTTCCTCTTCTTGGTCCTCTATGTCCACATCATCGGACTCCTCATCTGTGCCAGTGTCCAGAAGAACGTTTTCTTCTTTCCTAGGTTTTTTCAGGGTGCGCCTCGGCTTTGTATAGGATAACGTAAGGCACAGTTGGTGAAGGACGGTCTCCTCCTCAGCTTCTCGCCCTGCCCCAAGCTCCTGGGGATCATCCCCGTCATCTTCACCGGTGCTCCGGTTCGTTTTACGTATTGCCTGGACCATGTCGAGGAGACGATGGCTTGGGGATCTTTGCCTCATAAGGGTCCATAGGGGCTGCACCTCTTGTCCGGGTGCCTGGCCGGTGCACACCATCCGCCTTTTTCTTTCCGCCAGGACTTTCAAAACACCATGGCTCTTGGCGGTGTATGCTTTGAGAAGTCCCGCGAACGTTGTACCGAGCATTGTAGAATGAAAATTTGGAATTGAAATTTAGAACCGAACATTTTGTATCGCAAGTTTCACAACGAAATATGTTATGAAACAGATCGTATCGGAATGTCCCTTGGGCACAGGCGTGCCCTTGCCCGTCACGTAGCTCCTTCGCCTGGATAAAGTCGTGGAAGAGGTCATAGCGAACGGCCTCGTATTCCCCGCCCCATATTCCAGCTCCTCGTGCTTTTGGCGGTCGGTGAGATTGAACTTTTCAGAGTGCTCCATGGGACCGTCGGCCTCGGCCTCCTCTGAGCTGGCCTTTTCGCTTTCTGTCGACGATTGCTGTCTTTCCGCTCTGTTTTTTCTTCCTCTTCTTGGTCCTCTATGTCCACATCATCGGACTCCTCATCTGTGCCAGTGTCCAGAAGAACGTTTTCTTCTTTCCTAGGTTTTTTCAGGGTGCGCCTCGGCTTTGTATAGGATAACGTAAGGCACAGTTGGTGAAGGACGGTCTCCTCCTCAGCTTCTCGCCCTGCCCCAAGCTCCTGGGATCATACCCGTCATCTTCACCGGTGCTCCGGTTCGTTTTACGTATTGCCTGGACCATGTCGAGGAGACGATGGCTTGGGGATCTTTGCCTCATAAGGGTCCATAGGGGCTGCACCTCTTGTCCGGGTGCCTGGCCGGTGCACACCATCCGCCTTTTTCTTTCCGCCAGGACTTTCAAAACACCATGGCTCTTGGCGGTGTATGCTTTGAGAAGTCCCGCGAACGTTGTACCGAGCATTGTAGAATGAAAATTTGGAATTGAAATTTAGAACCGAACATTTTGTATCGCAAGTTTCACAACGAAATATGTTATGAAACAGATCGTATCGGAATGTCCCTTGGGCACAGGCGTGCCCTTGCCCGTCACGTAGCTCCTTCGCCTGGATAAAGTCGTGGAAGAGGTCATAGCGAACGGCCTCGTATTCCCCGCCCCCATATTCCAGCTCCTCGTGCTTTTGGCGGTCGGTGAGATTGAACTTTTCAGAGTGCTCCATGGGACCGTCGGCCTCGGCCTCCTCTGAGCTGGCCTTTTCGCTTTCTGTCGACGATTGCTGTCTTTCCGCTCTGTTTTTTCTTCCTCTTCTTGGTCCTCTATGTCCACATCATCGGACTCCTCATCTGTGCCAGTGTCCAGAAGAACGTTTTCTTCTTTCCTAGGTTTTTTCAGGGTGCGCCTCGGCTTTGTATAGGATAACGTAAGGCACAGTTGGTGAAGGACGGTCTCCTCCTCAGCTTCTCGCCCTGCCCCAAGCTCCTGGGGATCATACCCGTCATCTTCACCGGTGCTCCGGTTCGTTTTACGTATTGCCTGGACCATGTCGAGGAGACGATGGCTTGGGGATCTTTGCCTCATAAGGGTCCATAGGGGCTGCACCTCTTGTCCGGGTGCCTGGCCGGTGCACACCATCCGCCTTTTTCTTTCCGCCAGGACTTTCAAAACACCATGGCTCTTGGCGGTGTATGCTTTGAGAAGTCCCGCGAACGTTGTACCGAGCATTGTAGAATGAAAATTTGGAATTGAAATTTAGAACCGAACATTTTGTATCGCAAGTTTCACAACGAAATATGTTATGAAACAGATCGTATCGGAATGTCCCTTGGGCACAGGCGTGCCCTTGCCCGTCACGTAGCTCCTTCGCCTGGATAAAGTCGTGGAAGAGGTCATAGCGAACGGCCTCGTATTCCCCGCCCCCATATTCCAGCTCCTCGTGCTTTTGGCGGTCGGTGAGATTGAACTTTTCAGAGTGCTCCATGGGACCGTCGGCCTCGGCCTCCTCTGAGCTGGCCTTTTCGCTTTCTGTCGACGATTGCTGTCTTTCCGCTCTGTTTTTTCTTCCTCTTCTTGGTCCTCTATGTCCACATCATCGGACTCCTCATCTGTGCCAGTGTCCAGAAGAACGTTTTCTTCTTTCCTAGGTTTTTTCAGGGTGCGCCTCGGCTTTGTATAGGATAACGTAAGGCACAGTTGGTGAAGGACGGTCTCCTCCTCAGCTTCTCGCCCTGCCCAAGCTCCTGGGGATCATACCCGTCATCTTCACCGGTGCTCCGGTTCGTTTTACGTATTGCCTGGACCATGTCGAGGAGACGATGGCTTGGGGATCTTTGCCTCATAAGGGTCCATAGGGGCTGCACCTCTTGTCCGGGTGCCTGGCCGGTGCACACCATCCGCCTTTTTCTTTCCGCCAGGACTTTCAAAACACCATGGCTCTTGGCGGTGTATGCTTTGAGAAGTCCCGCGAACGTTGTACCGAGCATTGTAGAATGAAAATTTGGAATTGAAATTTAGAACCGAACATTTTGTATCGCAAGTTTCACAACGAAATATGTTATGAAACAGATCGTATCGGAATGTCCCTTGGGCACAGGCGTGCCCTTGCCCGTCACGTAGCTCCTTCGCCTGGATAAAGTCGTGGAAGAGGTCATAGCGAACGGCCTCGTATTCCCCGCCCCATATTCCAGCTCCTCGTGCTTTTGGCGGTCGGTGAGATTGAACTTTTCAGAGTGCTCCATGGGACCGTCGGCCTCGGCCTCCTCTGAGCTGGCCTTTTCGCTTTCTGTCGACGATTGCTGTCTTTCCGCTCTGTTTTTTCTTCCTCTTCTTGGTCCTCTATGTCCACATCATCGGACTCCTCATCTGTGCCAGTGTCCAGAAGAACGTTTTCTTCTTTCCTAGGTTTTTTCAGGGTGCGCCTCGGCTTTGTATAGGATAACGTAAGGCACAGTTGGTGAAGGACGGTCTCCTCCTCAGCTTCTCGCCCTGCCCCAAGCTCCTGGGGATCATACCCGTCATCTTCACCGGTGCTCCGGTTCGTTTTACGTATTGCCTGGACCATGTCGAGGAGACGATGGCTTGGGGATCTTTGCCTCATAAGGGTCCATAGGGGCTGCACCTCTTGTCCGGGTGCCTGGCCGGTGCACACCATCCGCCTTTTTCTTTCCGCCAGGACTTTCAAAACACCATGGCTCTTGGCGGTGTATGCTTTGAGAAGTCCCGCGAACGTTGTACCGAGCATTGTAGAATGAAAATTTGGAATTGAAATTTAGAACCGAACATTTTGTATCGCAAGTTTCACAACGAAATATGTTATGAAACAGATCGTATCGGAATGTCCCTTGGGCACAGGCGTGCCCTTGCCCGTCACGTAGCTCCTTCGCCTGGATAAAGTCGTGGAAGAGGTCATAGCGAACGGCCTCGTATTCCCCGCCCCCATATTCCAGCTCCTCGTGCTTTTGGCGGTCGGTGAGATTGAACTTTTCAGAGTGCTCCATGGGACCGTCGGCCTCGGCCTCCTCTGAGCTGGCCTTTTCGCTTTCTGTCGACGATTGCTGTCTTTCCGCTCTGTTTTTTCTTCCTCTTCTTGGTCCTCTATGTCCACATCATCGGACTCCTCATCTGTGCCAGTGTCCAGAAGAACGTTTTCTTCTTTCCTAGGTTTTTTCAGGGTGCGCCTCGGCTTTGTATAGGATAACGTAAGGCACAGTTGGTGAAGGACGGTCTCCTCCTCAGCTTCTCGCCCTGCCCCAAGCTCCTGGGGATCATACCCGTCATCTTCACCGGTGCTCCGGTTCGTTTTACGTATTGCCTGGACCATGTCGAGGAGACGATGGCTTGGGGATCTTTGCCTCATAAGGGTCCATAGGGGCTGCACCTCTTGTCCGGGTGCCTGGCCGGTGCACACCATCCGCCTTTTTCTTTCCGCCAGGACTTTCAAAACACCATGGCTCTTGGCGGTGTATGCTTTGAGAAGTCCCGCGAACGTTGTACCGAGCATTGTAGAATGAAAATTTGGAATTGAAATTTAGAACCGAACATTTTGTATCGCAAGTTTCACAACGAAATATGTTATGAAACAGATCGTATCGGAATGTCCCTTGGGCACAGGCGTGCCCTTGCCCGTCACGTAGCTCCTTCGCCTGGATAAAGTCGTGGAAGAGGTCATAGCGAACGGCCTCGTATTCCCCGCCCCCATATTCCAGCTCCTCGTGCTTTTGGCGGTCGGTGAGATTGAACTTTTCAGAGTGCTCCATGGGACCGTCGGCCTCGGCCTCCTCTGAGCTGGCCTTTTCGCTTTCTGTCGACGATTGCTGTCTTTCCGCTCTGTTTTTTCTTCCTCTTCTTGGTCCTCTATGTCCACATCATCGGACTCCTCATCTGTGCCAGTGTCCAGAAGAACGTTTTCTTCTTTCCTAGGTTTTTTCAGGGTGCGCCTCGGCTTTGTATAGGATAACGTAAGGCACAGTTGGTGAAGGACGGTCTCCTCCTCAGCTTCTCGCCCTGCCCCAAGCTCCTGGGGATCATACCCGTCATCTTCACCGGTGCTCCGGTTCGTTTTACGTATTGCCTGGACCATGTCGAGGAGACGATGGCTTGGGGATCTTTGCCTCATAAGGGTCCATAGGGGCTGCACCTCTTGTCCGGGTGCCTGGCCGGTGCACACCATCCGCCTTTTTCTTTCCGCCAGGACTTTCAAAACACCATGGCTCTTGGCGGTGTATGCTTTGAGAAGTCCCGCGAACGTTGTACCGAGCATTGTAGAATGAAAATTTGGAATTGAAATTTAGAACCGAACATTTTGTATCGCAAGTTTCACAACGAAATATGTTATGAAACAGATCGTATCGGAATGTCCCTTGGGCACAGGCGTGCCCTTGCCCGTCACGTAGCTCCTTCGCCTGGATAAAGTCGTGGAAGAGGTCATAGCGAACGGCCTCGTATTCCCCGCCCCCATATTCCAGCTCCTCGTGCTTTTGGCGGTCGGTGAGATTGAACTTTTCAGAGTGCTCCATGGGACCGTCGGCCTCGGCCTCCTCTGAGCTGGCCTTTTCGCTTTCTGTCGACGATTGCTGTCTTTCCGCTCTGTTTTTTCTTCCTCTTCTTGGTCCTCTATGTCCACATCATCGGACTCCTCATCTGTGCCAGTGTCCAGAAGAACGTTTTCTTCTTTCCTAGGTTTTTTCAGGGTGCGCCTCGGCTTTGTATAGGATAACGTAAGGCACAGTTGGTGAAGGACGGTCTCCTCCTCAGCTTCTCGCCCTGCCCCAAGCTCCTGGGGATCATACCCGTCATCTTCACCGGTGCTCCGGTTCGTTTTACGTATTGCCTGGACCATGTCGAGGAGACGATGGCTTGGGGATCTTTGCCTCATAAGGGTCCATAGGGGCTGCACCTCTTGTCCGGGTGCCTGGCCGGTGCACACCATCCGCCTTTTTCTTTCCGCCAGGACTTTCAAAACACCATGGCTCTTGGCGGTGTATGCTTTGAGAAGTCCCGCGAACGTTGTACCGAGCATTGTAGAATGAAAATTTGGAATTTAAATTTAGAACCGAACATTTTGTATCGCAAGTTTCACAACGAAATATGTTATGAAACAGATCGTATCGGAATGTCCCTGACACTATCCAGGGGGTTTTGTTTCGCATCGGTTGGGTTATACATCAACTTCGACAACTCATAAACCAATTGACTTTCTAACCGTCAGCGAACATTACAACAAAAAAAAAAAAAAAAACAAATAATAAAAAAAAACATCAGAAAAGTTGACAGTGATTTTCGGTGGAAAATGCCCCGAAAAAACGGTAATTTAAAGGAAGAGAAAGGAAAAAGGATTTGATGGGGTTAGAATTCGCGCGAAATTGCATCGTTTTTATGACGGTGTTGGGCATTAGGGTTAGGGCCATGTAACCCTAACCCTAGCCATAACATAGCATATCCCTAACCCCAGCTTCGTCCCCGTCCCTGTTCCCGTCGAGCCGGACCGAATCACCTTCGGATCTACACCAGAAAAAAAAACAAAAAAAAAAACGAACCAGCGAAACCTGATGACAATATTATTTTTAAATTGCAAAGCGCGCAAATCAAATTAACAAACGCGCTCCGCTCTGCTCTTTTCCTCAGAAAAGTTGCAATTCGTCTTGCAACTGCAACGTCCCCTTGCGTTTGGACTCTTGTAGGTAAGGAGCAGATAATGTTCTCTCTTTTCAATTAAATAATGTATTCTAAATTGCAATAGCCACGATATGGTTCATTTTGGGAGGAAGATGTTGTGGACAACTCCGATGCCTTTTTTATGGAAAATTTCCGCATGGGAAGGAGTACTTTCAACATTCTTGTTGGACTGTTGCCCAATCTTAACTCTCGACTGACAATCCCTCTGGAGAAGAGAATAGCCATAGCATAGCCCTCTATTTCCTAGGTCTGCGGAATATCGTACGGTAGGGAGTCTATTTGGTGTGCCAAGGGCCATTGTCTGCCGCATATTACTGCAGTTTCGTCGCGAGGTAGTTGCTCAACTCGCTGAGTCTCAGAGCAACCGATTGCATTGTTCGTACAAAAATTCTGCTCGCGCTCAGCCGACGAGCAGTTTTTTCCGGTCTCTTTTGCTCTGCTCATTCCAGGACCGTTTGCTCTCGAACGACGATCCAAAGTCTTGCGATTGTATGTGTGTATGTGAACTCTCGAAGGTTCTACGCGTCGCTTTGCTTTGTGAATTTCGATGGTACAGTGATCGTAGGTCGAGAATTTTGACAAAATATCAAACATTAAACGAAGACATATAATATTAAATTTTTTTAGAAATGTAATGCTGAAATCGCCACTTTTATTTATTAGTTGTTAAGCTTAATTCAAAATAAATTAATTATAAAGAAACTATTCATTTTTTAATCAAAAAATTTGTTTGAAATATAAAAATTCATGTTTAAAATTTCAAGAAAATTTAGAGTTAAAATCGTTACAATGTTACGCAACGTACCACTGTGCATTGAAAATGAAACAAATTATTGAAAAGACCGTTTGGGTTGACTTTTTCAGTCAATCGGTCTTTTAGTGAGACTCTCTGTGCGAGCATCACTCGTATCTTTCATTGTGCGATGTTCAGTAATAGACCGTCTCACGAACAGCTCAACGTAAAGCGCTCAACAGAAAACCGAAACGAAAAGAAACGAAGTCTGCTGCTCAGAGAGAGAACGAGGGTGGATATTTTTATACCCGGTACTCGAAGAGTATAGGGGTATATTAGATTTGTGGTGATAACGGTTGTGTGTAACGCCCAGAAGGAAGCGTTTCCGACCCCATAAAGTATTTATATTCTTGATCAGCATGAATAGCCGAGTCGAAATAGCCATGTCTGTCTGTCCGTCCGTCCGTCCGTCTGTCCGTCTTCATTAGCGCCTATATCTCAGAGACCATTTAAGCTAGAGCAACCAAGTTTTGTATCCAGTCTCCTGTGTGATCACACTACTCCAAATGTAATTCAAAATTTCGTCCCGCCCCTTTCCGCCCACACAAGGGACGAAAGTCTGTGGCGTACACAATGTTGAAGATACGAGAAAACTAAAAAACGCAGAATCATAGAGAATGACCATTTCTATCAGAGTGTTGAATCTGGATCAGATCGGATCATTATTATAGCTACAATGAAGAAAACCATTTCGAAAGTCATCATTCCCTCTCGCTCTCTCTCACACGCGACCCCATCTGCTTTGCCCATTCGTATTTCTTGACGCCTAGTTCTCAGAGACTATAAGAGCTAGAGCAACCAAACTTTCTATCCAAACTTCTGTGATATCAATTCAACACAAGTGTATTTTAAAATTTTGCCACGCCCCTTTCCGCCCCCACAAAGAACGAAAATCTGTGGAATCCACAATTTTTAAGATAAGAGAAAACCAAAAACGCAGAATCATGGACAATTACCATATCTACCAGATTGCCGAATCTGGATCAGGTCGGATCAATATTATGGCCAGAAGAAACCAATTAAATTTCAGTGGCTACGCAACGCCTGTCAAGCGCTTACTCATTCCCTCTCTCGCTGTCGCAAACACTTGTACGTCTCAAATATTTAGTTATACATGTAGAAATGTAGAAGCAGATGTAAAAAGCATATGTAAACAAAATTGGAAACATGTATAAAAATTCTAAAAATGGTTTGACTTCATTTTTTGAAAAATTATTTTTTGCCCAAAATTTAATTCGTTCCTTTTGCGAACATATGTATAATAAATTGCATAAGTCGTAAGCTCATATATGTATATATATACTGACTGAGAACCGGGTATAAAGTAGAGCCGCGGCCTGTGCCGCGGCTCACAACGTTCCCCCTCTTTTTTTTTAGTTTCATTGTTATAACAATAAGAGTACTGACATTTTTAACAGGACTTTACCAGAATACTGACATATCTGGGGTGGCAGACACCATTGAAGGTGCGTTATAGTTCTACGTCTCCCTTTCGTCTCTCTTTGGCTCCTTTTTGATCAAACTTCTTTTGGTTTTCCAGTTAGTCCAGTCGTTTCCACACCCAACTCCCCGCATCGTGTGGACGAGGATGCAGTCGTTTTCACACCCAACTGAAAATAATTCGGCTTTGATTTCTCCATCAATTGCTGAGTTGTTCAATTAGTGCATTAGTGAAATTGCTTAAATTTCATAAAATATCCTCAAAGTTTAACAGACTCAAGGGAATTCCGGACTTACCGTCACCGTATCACGCCAACGCCACTTGAAATGTCATCGCCTCGCGAAGAGCCCTTCGACTACCTCGAGAGTCTGGCCGCCTTGAACCGCTCTGTGGTGCAGTTCGTAAAGGAGAGCCTGGAGGTGGATTCCTACTGCAACCTGTCGGCGATAGGCAAGAAATATGAGGAGCACCTTATGGCCCTGGACATGGCTTTAGCTGCAGAAAGTGCTGGATGAGATGCCCCCAAGCCTTTCACCAGCTCCTTCTTTGGCGACACAGAAGATCAGGATAAAGAAGGACAGGTCGGGGGCCTGAAAAATCCTTCACAAAGTTAACATAGGCCTGAAAATTTTAACAGGGCTTTTAACACATTTTAACACTTTTACACAGAAACTATCGGTAAACGGTATAGAAACTATCGGTAAAACAACGCAACAACACAACATGCTATCACCAAATCAGCTAGTGCCACATTTCCGCACATACGGACCAGAGATCGCCCCCGCCCCCCCATTCCCGGACAGCGAGGTTTACAGAATCTTTCGGTTCCTGGAGGACCATCACGACGCCTCCACGGGTGTGCTCAACTTGACGGCGAATTTGCAATACATCGGCCCCAACGACGAGTTTATCGTCGATATTTTTTGACAATATACATTTTTGGAACATTAATAGGTCATTGATGCGGTCATTGGACTACGCATTACGAATTGTGCATATACATACTTTTGAAAATAAACTGGTCTGCCGATCAGCTGTTCGAGCAATATTTATTGCATTAAACAACAAGATAGTTCCGAATGATACAGTAAAAAAACTCAGCTATCAAGTGGCAATGTTTGCCATCGCAGGAGGCAGAACAAACCTCACTTCATCAAAAGTATGTTCAGAAGTAAATTGCATACATTTGCGGAGACAGTGATGCCATAAAAGCTATAAAACACAGCAGAAAAACAACTAGCTCGCGCTCAAGCTCAAGGATGTCTAGTTCCCGGCTGATTCACGGTGAGTATTGCCATGATACTCCTAGTATTTGGGACAGTCCATGGCTAGGCAATTATGACCGTGGATTCCTTAAACCTACAGTTCTGCTGCGTGACTTGCCCGTGACGTCAAGAAATCCAGTTCCCGAAAGGACCTTCAGACCGGTGACTTGAGACTCTCCTATCGCGACTGTTTGCCACTGATCTTCAAGGAGAGACTGAAGAGCTCCGAGGAGAAGCTGGCTGCCGATATAGAGGGAAAGGAACGCCAGCTAGTGTTTAAAATGAGATGCAGGAGGCCAAGAATAATGAGTACGTCTACCGATCCGAGATGAGCTCTGGTATCTATGCAAATACCAGCTCCATCTCTTAAATTTTTAAATTCTTGTTTATTCATCATCAGCCAGTTGAGGTTTTAGTCTGTCTTGGCACTTTAATTAAATTAAATGTGTATACGAATATAAGATAAATATAAGCTGAGCAGTAAACGACGAGTTTATCGTCGCATTCAACGAGATCCACATGCGCTATTTCGTAAGTTTTTATTTCATTTCTTATTGTTATTTATATTTATTAATATTTAATTATTTTTATTTTCAGGTTGGCGCAGGAGAGGAATGGACCGGTACTGATAAGTACAAAGTCCTTGCAATAGCGGCCCACAAGGTCGACGCAAGTACCTTCCAATTCCTGTATCTGCACGCAGGAAGTAGTAATTTTTTTAGTACATTTTCTTGAAATTATAATTTCCATTATAATTTCTCTTCTAGGTTCCCAATACGCAAGTATTGGGTAGCATCGTGATCATCGAGGTCGTCCGGAAAGTGCTAGGCGCAATCCGTGACCGAAAGTTGGGGTCCAATTTGGTGACTGTGGTGTCCGATGGCAACGCAACCAACAGAATGGCCAAAAAGTATGCGAATAGCTCGGTCGCTACTACGTGGGGCGTTTCGCACATTGTGCCCAACATGGATACGGTAATCGCAGTGCTTGTTTTGGCACATCTTTATGGCTTGGAGTGCGCTCTGGATCTTATAAGGCATAACCTCTGGGAGAGACGTAACGTCGGCAGCGTGTGCCTGATGCTAGATGCAGCGCGACGATTCACTCTGGACGCCCTGACCAAAGACTGCTTTAAGTTTATGGACCAAAATGTAGTCGAAGTACTCAAACACGACTCCATCAAAATGCTGTCTAAAGATTCATTTGAAGAATTCCTACGGCGAGACTTGTGTGTCCCCGAAGTGAACATCTTTCAGGCCGTATGCAAATGGAAGGAGAGCAATCCCACGGAGGACATCACCACAGTGGTCTCGCTCATACGTTTCTCGCTTATGAGTATCGATGATCTGCTGCATGTGGTGCGTCCCTCCGGCATAGTGGAAGCGGACAAAGTATTCGACGCCATTGATCAAGCGAACACCGGAAAGAATCTGCCCGACCGCATCTCCGCGTATGTAGGGCATGATGTGGCATGCGCAGCGTATTTTGCGCGCATTATCGCGAACAACCAATATGATCGAGTCATCCAACTGAGCAGCTCTTTCCGAATCAGCAATATTATTTTATTAGTAGATCAGAAAGTTTCTCAGGAAGAACATGAATTCACCGTGGAGGTCTCAAGCGACCAGACTACCTGGGAGTTAATGGGAATAATCGCGATCCCTAGAGTTAAATGCAAGGGAGAAATCCGCTTTGGGGAGCGTAAAGTTCGCTACATTCGGGTTCAAAATTGTAACGGTTTGAAACCCATTGTGAGGGCCAAGTACTTGCCAACTCAACATTCTAACTGTACTGCTAAATAACAAGTACATGCTAACTGAACACAGTGACTGTGTTATAGCCCAGATCGTCGTAGTTGTCAACAATTTTTGTACCCTAATACTTAATAATATTTCCTAATGCCTATACGAATAAAATTCACTGGATTTAAAAAAAAAAAAAAAAAATGTCCAAGAAACACGGAGTAGCGGACGTGCTATTTTCTCGGCTGTACGGATGCGCCTACACCCTGGAGAACTACGCTGATAAACTGGAGGAGATCTGCACGTATTATCAGGCAGTGGTTTGGCCCTCGCTTTCTGTGGCAATGCGCTTGCGGTGAGACACGGAAGTAGCGCAATTCTCACGCATGTTGAGAAACTATTTCAGCAGGTCCTCCCAACCCTTTCCAATGTTGCATATTAATTGCAACATTTTGGAGAAGGTTGGGAAGGAGGCTGGCACCAGAGCCAGCGTAATGCTGGAACACGCGCATGAATATGCAGGGGGGGCACCACCCACTCAATTGGTTACAACCATTGTTGGGGTATATGCTCTATTGGGAACGCCAATGACCCGACATTATGTCTAACTTGCATAATGATGAACGAATTAGTGGATTAGGCCTCTTGGCGACACCACTTAAAAAAAACGCACCTTAATCTCTACCTCTTCGGTGGTGGGAAAAAGTATATTAATGCAATTTTTCAGTTCTTGCCAGTGATGTATCTTCTCTTCTATTTGGGAGACATTCTTGGAGATGCCCGTCACGAGAGGCAGAAATATCTCGGGTATCATACATATCGTGTCGTACGTGGAACACGATCAAGATTATGACGACAAACACGGAGAAGAAGGGGATATACAGCTCTTGGTGAGTGGGCTCATATTCGACAACAAATATACAAAGACAGACCCGAACAATCGGAGCTTCTCATCTAGTACCTCTGCAACGCCCAGCAAACATCAGTCGCCGGCACCCGTTTCCAATGGACCATCATTGTTCCTGCACGAGCAACTTGATGGAGCACAAAAATCTAAAGTGCCTAAAAGTCATAAGGAAATATGGAGCTAAAGTTTTTATTTGGGTGTAGGGGTATTAATTCTGGCATTTTCTGTGCCGACGGAACCACCAAACATTCTGAATTTCCAAAAGAATTAGGTCCAAAATGTTAAGCAAGGTCCAGCTTAGGTTCCACTTATGAGAAGCGCAGAGAAGGGCGGAAGGCGAATTGTACAAAATTAGAGATGACACTGTATCCTAGTGGTGATGCAGCTAGCTATCTCTAATAGAGATTCTCTATATTCGATCAAATTTTTTGGGTCGTCGTCGCCCAAAATTTTATTTTGGGTCGTCACCCGATGTATATCCATATCTAATCGCAAAATAGTTTCTGTTCGTAAATCCTTGATAAATTGCGATCAATCGACTGGTTTATGTTTTGTTACTTAAGCAAATGAGACGGGGTTCGCCCTCTGGTTAGCTATAAACTAAGAATATCGCCCACTTCAACAGTCTCCTTATGTCTATTTTATTGTTCTGAGAAGGGCTTTTTTCTAACATTTTGCTGCTATGAATACTTACAATAGCAACGACAGGTTTCAACAGTTGTGTCGTCTGGAACTTTACGAAGCCTTTCCTTAAATTCAATGATTTTAGAATATGTTCAGACATGACAACAGACCACACATGATAAAACCTAAAAACAATTTAAACCGATTTCAAAATTCGCTTGAAATCCATTGAAAACCATTGAAGATTCTTCAAGTCGAACGCTGGTCGAATCAAAAGTCGGTCGTATTTCTATATCTGTATTTATTGATTGAGTACAATTCAGTTTTACAGTTTTACAAAATTCTTCGTTTGTATTAAATTTATTCTTTCTTCGATTTTATGATAGTTAAAATCTGAAACTGAGTCGTATATATGTATATGGATGTAAGTATGTATGTGTATATGCCTGGGATGGACTGTGATAATATAATATAATACTTATACATGTTATACACCTTATACACATTGGGTATAGGTGTATAAATATGTTTGATTGGCAACCGGAAATGAATTTTAAATTCATGATTTTTCTAATGTTTGGCCTCACATAGAACCCATTTAACAAGACGATGCAATGAGGTTGAAGTGTTATATGCTCAAATGGACGACATCAATTTCATAACAATCTTCTACGGATTAACTCCTTCTGAATGGTATGTACACTCACGTGATCTTAATTAATTTCTCTGTTGAACAGTTTCTAGGCTGCTAAAGTAAGTTGCTTCAGTTGGAGTCAATCGATATACATATGTATACTCATTGGTTTTCGATACAATAATCAAATCTAGAATATTTTTCTATCCTTTGTATAACGGAAACTACTAGCCGATTCATAAAGTGTGGCTCAGTCTTAGCCTTTTCGCTTTTGAAATATGTATACGTTTTTCTGGTAATTGAGAGTCTAATTGCAGCCGAATTAAAACAAACATACATATCTATACGTAAGGATACCAATATGTGTATAAGAATCGAAGAAAAATAATAATATGCACGTTTTAAATTTTGCAATTGATCGGCCAACGTGCCAACGTATCAATCATACTTTTTTGGATGTATACAAATGTATTTATTTTCAAAAACTAAAACTTAAAACCTACGCCGAAATAAAGCCCGTTCTTGAATATTGGCCAATGATAATGGTTCTCGAATCGGGGACCAGTTCTGTACAGTTTTCGAGGGGAAAATGGGGGCGTTCAAGTCTTACAACCTCACGTTGAAAAGTCTACATACAGATATATAGATATTTAACTTTGACCTTAAATGGTAGCTAATAGTTACAGTTTAAAATGTATGTATTGCAATATGCCATTATATATAAAGGTGTATATTTGTATTTAGATTTTCTTGTATGTATAATAATTGTGTAGACATAATCGTTTTTATACAGAGTTTAGGCAACAAAATCAAATAAATAAATTGATATAACGTACATATGTATGTATATGTGTATGCATAAAGAATAGCTATGCCATTTTTTAGGAGTATACCAGCGACAGATTTGATTAGGTTTAATTAGAATAAATACTTTCCGCCTTGTGGCGTATGCACTAATTTAGCATAAAATGTATAGAAAATGTAAATTTGAAGGACTAGGAACCAGTACGATGTACGATATACGATAAATGATTATGCTTATGCTTGATTATGCATACAAAACGATATATTAGACACAATTCTCGAAACTAATACAAACGAATCGGTTACTCTTATGCTCTCTTGGCAAAACATTCTTAATTTGTAATAGAATAATTTGGCTTATCTGCAATTGCAATCTGCTCTATACACATGACAGTACTAAACTATATTAAAACTATATTTAAATTTTGTTGATGTATTCTCCCATCGAGTGGTACTCGTACTGCCGGCTATGAAGGACATTTGAATCTCATTGAGGACATTTACAACTCATTAAATAAAAAAATTGATAAAGGAATCTGTGGCATGGCTTAAACTATCCTGGGGCTATCCGCCCTGGCCGCTGCTCATCACTTGATGCTTCTTCTTGTCGAATATGGGCAGCTTCGACTTGACCGCTCCCTCGCACACCATCATCCGCTGGTGGGCCGGCTTCTTATCCAGATCGAAGCACAGATCTGGGTTCAGGTGTCGCTTGAAGTCCGAGTAGCGGCGCGACTCATACGAGAGGTAGTTGGAGCCCAGGGCTGAGGCAGCCACAGCCGCGGCCACAGTCCCATTGCCGTTCCGATGGTGCATGGACGGCGGCGAAGAGTCCTGCCGCTTGCGCTCAAAGTACTCGACAATCTTGGCTATTTGCGCCGATCGTGTGCTGGGCAGGGCCGTGAAGGAGCGATCGTCCCAGAGCAACGAATCGGATCCCGCCAGACTGCTGATGTCATCCGAGCTGTCCGTGTAGATGGACGAGGTGCGATTCTTGCAATACAGCAGCTGATTCGTGGCAAACGGACTGCGCTGCAGCAGCGTGTGTATCTCCGAGTCGAGGGCCAGGCGATTTATCAGTCCGGCCGTGGCTGCCATCTGCGGATCGCTGACATTGCCACTGAGGAGGGCATGATGGCAGGTGTAGCGACGTTGGTGCGGACGCGGTGCCACAATTTCGGCATCCAGATCATCCATGGAGTCCAGCGCCGTGGACGACGATGTGTTGGTGCCAATCACTGCGGGATCGTTGTCGATCAACAGCACCGACGATGAGGTCGAGGAGGTGTCATTGAGCAGGTGGTTCTGCTGCTGTTGTTGGGCAGCGGCGGCTGCTGCGGCCACAGCAGCATTCGATGTTGAAGTCGCATAGTAGCAGCATCGACACAGACTCGCCAGTTTATCGCTGAAATCAGTTAAAGACTAGTTAGGATTCAAAGGATTTGGATGCCCTGTGCAAACACTCACTTGATTTCACTGCTTGCGCTGCCTGCTGCGTCAAGCATTAGCTGCGTCTTCAACTGCTCGTAGCAGCAGTTGCTGCTACTGCTGGCCGCGCCGCCGCAACCAAACCCCAACGACGCAATTTCGTGGAGCTGCCTGCTGAAGCTGTTGTTGGTGATGGCCGCGTCCGACTCCTCGTTGAAGCACGAGAAGAAGCCGCTCTCGATGGAGTCGCGCCGCGTCAGGTTCGTCTTCAGCGTCGACAGCTTCATCTCTTCGGCGTTCTTCAGTTCTTCCAGCTCTAGATGGATGCATGATGAAACGGAGGCAGCCGGAGCCAAGCAGCCGGACAGGGGTGTGGGTGAGGCGACTGCTGTGGCCGAACCGCTGCCCGAAGGCAGCTCTTTGGACTTCTTTCCGCAGTCGGTCAGATCCTCGCAAGAGTTGGAGTCCGCGACGGCAATTGTGGAGGCCGTCAGCGTGACCGTCGAAGCACTGGCCTTGAGCAGCGTGCTGGTCTCGAAATCACTGGTACTGCTCTTTATGCTGTTACCACTGGGGCCACCACGAAACAGGGGATGTGTGTAGAGGGAGTTGGCGCGGTACTTGCGGGCCGCGGGGACTGTGGAGGGGCGCACAGCGCTGTCGTCGCTGCTCGACTCGGCATCGGCACAGTTGCCGCCTCCGTCAGGATCCTCGCCCTCAGAGTTGCAATCGTCGCAGTCGTCGTCTTCCGCGGGTGGAGCTTCCTCCGCTGCCGTGGCTGGCACTGCCGCTGCATTGCTGACCCGTTGGGGCAGCTTCAGCTCCATGGCGCTGTACTTGCGCGTCATTTGCGGCGAGACAGGCAGACTCTTTGGTTCACTGGGCGTCGCTGGTGTCGCCGCTGCTTTGGGAGCTGCCGCTTCACTGCCGTCTGCTGTCGCTGTGCCCTGGGCCACGGCCTTGCTCTGCATGGCAGCGAGCTCCTTGAAGAACGGGGCCAGCATCTCGAAGCACGAGCTGAACAGATCGCCCACCCCGGCGGCATACGTCTTTGGATTGGCGCCCAAGATCTTCTTGACGCCACGTAGCTGCGCCAGCGCTTCGAACGGATTGGGCTTCGTGCCGCTGTGGTCCTTGTTCGTCTCCGGCTTGTACTGCGGATCCTTCAGGCACATCGTCTCGCCCACCTTGCGCAGCGTCAGCACGGCAGAAACTGGTGGCGGCAATGGCGGCGGCTCGGGCACAACAACCGCTGGCAACAGGACGGCTGCCACAGAACTGCCGGCGGGGAGTTGCCGGGGCGGCGTTGGTGAGTGCGTGGAGGACCGCTGACGCTGCATCTGGTGGCAGCGCGCCTTGTCACTGGGCGACGTGTGCATCGGGAAGTGGATGATGTTCTCGCTCAGCGAGCGCCGATGCAGCAGAATCTCGGCCTCCAGCTTCTGGGTGGCTCGACGAACGCGCGACTGCAACATGTGATCGTCGAAGCCGTGACTTCCGGCCGATCCATTCGGTGTGCCCGGCAGTGCGGCCGACGCTGACTTCGTGGGGAAACGGAACCCTTCCTCGTCCACGTCTCGCAGATGACGTGGCGTCAAAGTGCCCGCTGGCGCGGTGCAAATGGTGCCCACTGTCGGGGCAGAGGCCAGGGCAGCTCCCGGGGCATGTTCGCTGTCACTGCTACCGGGCGAGCAATTGATCAGCTCCAGGGAGCTCAGCGGACTGGCGCCCGCCGACGACTCGTGCTCGTACTTCTCCAACAGCAGCGTCAGCTTCTTGGTGGCATCGTGGAAAGTGGGTCGACTATTGGCATCGTACTGTAAACGAAGATTTACATAATATAAGTAGGGAATTCCAGGGATTCCGCTTCCAGCACTTACGATGCAACAGTAGAAGGCCAGCCTCAGCAGCACCGGCGGCGTGTCCATGGGACAGAGCTCCACAAAAGCGAGATAGTCGAGGCCAAAGGAGGATGTGCGCGGCATCATGTCCGGATCGGCCTCGATGCGCGCTATAATCTCGCACTGGATGATGCCGAAGGAGAAGATGTCGCTCCGCTGATCGTACCACTGGCCCTTCAGGCACTCGGGACTGACCCAATACGGCGAGCCGACTGTCTCCAAGCGCGACTTTCTGCTGCGAACAAGAGGATGAAGATCAGTTTCCGATCAAGGCGAATGCTCAAGGATCCACTTACGATTTCACTGGTATCTTTGCGGCTAGGCCAAAGTCCCCCACGACGGCTTCATACTGATCGTTGGCCAGATTGCGTATAAGTACATTCTGAAAGGGCATTCAAATCATCATTTTCAGCTCTGTTCGGGACTGGCTTCGGGACTCACCTTGCTTGTCAGATCCCTGTGAAAGATGCCGGCATCGTGGACATATGTCATGCCCCGCGCTATACCCAGCGCCAGTCTTATCTTCTGCGTGGCGCTGAGCACCACCTCCTTGTTGGCCAGCAGCTGCTCCAGCGAGCCACCGTTGATGTACTCGGTCAGGGCATGTAGCTGTCCCTCCTGCACGCAGACGCCCATAAAGCTGCAACGAGAAGGAACAAACGGGGGGAAAAACGTTAAGCAAAAACTTTTCCACTGCATCGACATTTTCGTGGCTGTCGCACAAATAAGTTTCACTTTCAATCACATCGCACACACCGCCGTGGGAGGCAGTGCCACTGCTGCAACTCCCTCAACTTCAACTTCGCATTCCGATTGCTTATCGCCGTCCGACATGCAATCAGCCAGTAGCCCCATCCCTGCCTGCCTCTCCCTGCCTGACTTTTGTTTTGATTGTAATTCGAATCCCTCGATGCGGCAGGAGCACGCAACAAAGAGTGAAAGTTTCTCCAGTTCGCCAGATTCCCTGCCGCCGCCAGAGTCCCTGCCCCTTGTGCGTCTGTGGTGTGGCATTCTAGGAGCCCTAATTGGCAGCAGCAGCAGCAGAGACTCCTTCCCAAGTAGCCATCTCCATTTCCTGTTTCCAGACAATGTCAATGACTCCGAGATACGAGCAGCACTTCCACTCAACGACTCAGACACGAAGAATGCCTCAGCAACTAACCCCATACTGATTTCCCTCAGTTTACAGTTCCTGCAGGATGAGGTGAGGTCATCTCTGTAGGCTCTTGGCTTAGACCGGAACTGTAAGCTTATTAGGAACGTAAGCAAGACATACAAAAGTGTCAACGCATGCGTCTGCCGCTCCTCCCTTCTCCTTTCTGCTGTTTTGTGTGCAGTCAGGTGAAAAAGGTTAAGTGCTGCCAGACACAAACCAGGCCCACAAGGCTCCGCTCTCCGCTCTCGGAGGTGACAATGAACTTTGCTTGGCTCTAAAGCCTGTTAGGTTGCATCATCCGGCAGCGGACGACACTCTACTTGGAGAGTACTTCACGGGGGTATATGGTATATGGAAATATGTTATATGGCCAACCGATTTGCGCATGTGATTCAAATCCCGTGCAGGTGTTCAATAAATCGTAACATTCCGATAAGGTGCCTCCTCGCAGCTCGCTTCAAATTCGTCTTTTGTGTCGATTGTGTTCTAATCAGTTTTTGGTTTTTTTTTTTTTTTTTGCGGACGGGGCTTATCTGTGGCACATGCTCCGGCTCAGTCTTTGGCTTTGGTCAGTGGCCAAAATCATTTATGCCATCATATGCCAAATAAAAGAATTCTCGAAATGCTCGAAATGCTCCGTCCGTCGTGTGCCTGATAACGTTTATCGCCCCGTCATGGCTCCAAAGCAGTTCGTCCGTTGTATAATCGGACCAAGAACAAGAGCAGCAGTAAGTCGTAAAGGTGGCGTCTGAAAGCCATGATATACGGCCCAGGGCTAATTCGATGGGGCCATTAATTTTCACTTAGAAATCAAGAGTTTGGGGAACACTAAAAATTAATTTCATTAGGTTAACCTCAAAACGTTAATAAATTTCGCAGTCTTTTGCGGCGGCCCATCAGTTCCCGGCGATAATTGTTTGCAGCACGCAACCAAAACGGCCTGTCATCCCAGCCCCCCACCTCCTCCCCACCCACCAAACGTATCCTAGCCACTGACACCTTGTCAGGCTGCCAATAAGGCTGACAGCCTGCCACTGCCACTTGCTGCCTGCCCCTTGCCGCCTGCCTGCCTGCCCGTCTGTCTGCTTACGGTTCTCCAGGGTGCGTACCTCTGAAGGAGGTGGGCATGGGAAGTCATCAAGCAAGTACACCCCTTTATTCAGGGGATTCCCCCCCATTTACATATACAGCAAACGCACTGCAGAGTGAACCAAATCCGATAAAGAATGCAATTTTTATTACTTATAAATATAGTCGCCATATCTGCATATCTGAATCATTCGTAAGGGTTTTATTCTTAGCATAAAAAACGATGATGGAAGGCAGATATTACGCCATCGCCAGAAACTACCAGAGATTGATATGGAATGATGGAACAGGGATTGAAATATATCCTCTACATCAGTGCTCGGCACGCACACACTAGAGTGCGCTGGTGTGTGTAGCAGAAACTCGAACATTCCTGCGGGAGAAATCGGTTTATTGCTTTACACAGGAAGAAGCGAAAGCCGAAGTCGCATTGCCAAAGATACACGAAGGCCATTTACATCGCTTAGAGCATGGGTGGCACCCAGTCTTGAGTCGGGCAACAGTCTGTTGCGTACTGCACACGCAATGCATCTTGTTTTTGCAATTCTCTGTCACTCTCATCTCTCAAAGATGTACCCACCGCTGCTTCGAGTAATGCCTAGTCCCATGTTCACTCCTTAGAGCCCTCACTGTAGCCACATGCAAATGGGGTAGGTGTTGGCTGTGGCCACCTGTTGAAACTGCTTCTCGTCCGGGGGTTTATTGACTCTGCGTGGTTATGCGGCGTTACGAAAGATATCAGCCCAGAAATAGAGCTATCAGCGCGCATTAGCTGAGCTTTCAGCTTTCAAAACACCCCCCAATGGAGAAATCTATCGGGCTACAGGGGTCACAGTTCACACTCGAGGAGAGATTGTGCATCAGCAATCAATGGCATGGCAGACGGCAGACCGCAGGTAAGAACATAATCCAGAATATACAAAAAAAGAGAGTTATTACACTGCATAAAAAATAGATTGAAATGTCTTGCGTCGGAGTGGAGGGCATGACCCTTTTGATGAGTGTGTGTGTGTGTGTGTGGGGTAGACACATGTCAGCCGTAATGACGATGACGCGCCCTTCAGACAGGCCCAAAGGGTCTCCCGGCCTGAGACGCGTCTAATCTGGAAATGAAGTTATCACAATGCCCCCAAGTAGACTCAACTCCAGCTGCCTTCGAGGTGTTGACAGTCCGACTCCCACTCCAACTTCAACTTCAAGGCCTGACGGCTCCGAGGGTTGTCTGTCGTTCTGTCCCTGGCACACCTTTCCTTGGGTTTCCGCCTGGGTTCGTGACCATGAGAGCCATTTGCATAGCCAGCACAGGCAGGGATTTACGGTTCTAATTCAATTTATTTCACTGCGTGATGCACGATTAGCGCCTCGAGTGCCACAGTGCCTGCCCCTGCCCCTCTTCTACCTTTTGCCCATTAGCGGCGGCTTACATTAATCGGCTTTAATGCTCACTCGCTAGGCCGCGCACTCGAAGTGGAAATCTGTTGACAGGAATGTTTCAATTTGGTTCAACCGAAAAGAGCGTATGTTCTGGAATGCCCAAACACAAAGAACAAGATTTTTGTTATGGCCAAAACAGCCTTCGATTGCATTTTGATAATTGGGCAATTAATTCATTTTGCGATTGCTATTTTTGGTAGCACCCCCCCAAAAAAAAAAGATTAATTATCGACTGAACAGCAGAGGGTTTCCATTTGCCGTAAAAATGCAAATCAGGGAGCAACAAAAAAGAGTACATCTAAGGCTATCCTTTTGCTAGCTTGTGGCTGGGTCTGGCGGCGGCTCTCGGGTTTCTATGCAAAGGGCCTTCTTTCTTGGTAAGAGGAGCCCTGCTTGCAGCAGGAAATGAATGCACGTTGAGTGCCTAAGCATTTGCCCACTTCACAAGGAGAAGGAGTTGCAGAAGGAGGTGGAGCAGGCCCTGCAGCTCCAAAGCAGGAAGCGAGAACTACTCAAGCGGCTATAAACCTTTTTCGGGGGCCCAACGAAGAAATTTGTTCATTGTTCTCTGTCTTACGTTTAGATTTTCAATTTGTTTTTGTTCTCTTTTTCAATGCATTTTCTTTTTTTGGCCCGTTTTGTTTCTTTTGCCTTTGAGGCAAATACATTTCAAATGTGTTTCTCTTTGGCGTTTTCCATGGAAACGTCTCAGAGAGCCGCAGCGGCCGGCATTTCTCTTGCATGTTGCAATGAACGAAAAAAAAACCATAAATTGACACGTTTGCACGTTTCTCCCAAAGAGAGAGACTGCCCCACTGGGTTTCCCAGACATCAGAGTCGGTCTTCGGGCCAATGGATTGGCTAATGAAATGCAAAATCCCGCTTGGAATTCTCCTCCATTCAATTACACAAATTCCTTGTCGAAGAAATATCGAACTGGAGCATAAAAGCATTTTGCGCTTAATTGAAAATTATTACCACAACATCAGCAGCAGCAGCAACCGCAACAGCAGCAACATTAGCGGCAGCAGCAACAGTTGCAACAGCAGCAACACAAGAGACTGCGGCACGATCGTCGGAGGAGGTTAAAAGGTTGACACAAAAGCAAACAAAATGCGCTTTTAGCCGAAACTGCAACAAGACAGCAACCCGCCCAAGAAACTCCAAGCAGTAGCAGTAGGCCCGCAGGGCGTGGCAATGGGCGTTATAAATGGTCCTAAACGTTGCCAACTGCAATTACGGCAGTACCATTCGGCATTTGATCATTGGGGGCGAGGGCGAGGGCGAGGGAGGGACTGCTAGGAGTCTGTGGGTTACTGCTGGATTTCGAAATGAAATGATTGAATTTTTTGGTTTTTCAATTAGAAAAATATGCAAAACGTGATGCGAAAATTATGCAGATTGCAGCTGCTGTTGCTGCTGCTGCTGCTGTTGCCGTTGTTGCATCCAGTAGTGGCTGCAACATATTTGCCTGCCACTTCCTTTTCTTGTTCCAAGACCCGAGAGATTGCTGACCGATTTCCGAGCCCCCAAAAAGAAAGCGCCGCTGCTGCTGCCGCTGCTGCTGCATCGGGGAGCAGTACCATCGATGCCAGTACGAGTATTGCATAAATTTGAATATCTAATGCTGTGGCGCTTTTTGTTGTGCAAAATTGATTGAAGTGTATTGAGATTGATTGAAAGTTGATGACATAATTTTGTTGGTGGCAAAAACACAAAAAGAAGACAAAACGGACAAGAGACAAAAGCCAAACGCAAATTGGAAGTGAATGTTGGAGAGCCGCAGAGCCGCAGAGCCACAGAGCCGCAGACATAGACATAACTACACTCGGAGAAAACTGGCATAGTAAAAAGAAGAAACACACCCATACACACCTATGTATTTATATGACATATTCTATTTTTAAATAAAAAAATATGTAGTGTGAAATTAAATACAATTTATTTTGATTTAAATCAAAGACAAAAGAAAATATTTTGTTTTTGTTGGTTTTTGGGCTGTTTTATATAAATGAAAACATTTATACGTTTCTGCCTGCCGCTGATATTCTTCTCGCTGTGCTTTTGCTCTCCCGTTGCTTTGCATGCCGTTATTCTTGACAATTGCTATTGCTGCATTGCACTGCAGGGTTGGTGCGAGAGAGTGCATTTTGAGAGAAACTCGCTCAGAGAGCGGATGGTAAGAGCGAGGCAATGAAAGCTTCCATGGAATCTGCATTTTTTTTATGGATTCTGGTGCAATTTCTTGGTAGTTTATAGTTTTTGAATTCAAAATAAATGTATAAAAAAGTCTCTATAATACAGACAATATTTGATCGAAATTTAAAACAATTTAAAATAAATATATAAAATGTTGTTGGCATTTTATTTAAATATGCAATATATCTTTTTTTTAAATATTTGAAAATGAAAATAATTGAAAAAAGAAAGAGTTTTCGCTTATGAACATTTAATTATTAATATGAAAATATTTTACGTATTTACTATAAATATTTATTTAAAATAAATATATTTATAACAATATATATTTTCACTTTTCAAACATTTTCCTTTTACAATATCTAATTTAAAATGAATATATTTAAAAAAATATACATTTTCACTTTTCAAACACTTTTTTTTTACAATTTCCGCTCTCATAGCCCATAAATAATGGAACATTTTCCAATCTGTAAATATTATTCAAATTTCGAGACATTTTTTCTCCTGGTGTAGTCTTGGGTCTCTGCGTCTGTTGGCTGTTGGGTGAGAAATGTTTTATGGGGAAAACAGGCCGACACGTTCATAGTATAATCCATTTTATGGCTTTATTTCAAATGCGGAAGTTGACAATTACAAACACTAAAACATATATCATATCATATACAATAAATATGTGTGTGTGTCTCTTCTTTGAGGAGATAATGCTTTGAAGAAAGCTGTTAAGCTAAATGCACTCGTGAGTCGGAGTTTATGTTTTGTGTTTTGTGCCTGCACGCAACTATAAACTGGCTGGAATGCAGTCCCCAGTGCTCATTAAATTCCCATCTGTATCTGTGCCTGCATTTGTATCTGTCGCTGTCTTTGCCTCTGACAAGATATTACTCATTTTTCGGCATGTTATGGATATGTGTATCCTTCTCGCATATACAATACATGTGTTGGCACTTACAGACAGACAGAGAGGGGATGGGGGCGGGGGGGGACTTGTACAATGTAACTTTTTGTGAGTTCAATGACTGGCAATTGCGTTAACAGAGACGAGAGACTCCCCCTCCCCACTGGCGAGACATAAAGCATTACCAAAAATATATAAAAATACCACCCGAAAATCCGTTCCAATTTTGGGTCAATGAGTTTGGCATTCGTCGGAGCAGCACTCGAAAGAGTATGCACCATGCATACCCCCCTCGGAACCCTCAATAATTATGAATTCACAATTTGTATACCTCTTCTACTAAACAGTTTGGTCTCCTAAATATAGAGAGTTCTATAAATAGCGCTCATCGGAAATGAATGTAAACCGAAAGAAAAACACCTTTTGACGTCAATGGCGGCGGCGGTTTGCGCAGTTCGGTGTACTCTTCGGAACGAGTATATTAATGAAATTGTGTGTGTGAGTATGTTGTGCGACAACATTTATCTACTCTTTGCAGGCAGGAGGCAAGAGGCCATGTTGATCATCAATCAGAAATTAACCCAATTTAGCTTTCTTGGCCATGTAATGGCATCGATACAAGAGGCAAGGCAAGGCAGCTTCAATTATCGATAGATAGACAGCAGCCCGTGTGCCGTGCAGTGCCGTGCCACACAAACATGAAATGTTGCACTGATAAAAGTGCAGCCAGCAACCAGATAGAGACACAGGCGGCAGTCACAGCCAGTGGACTGCCTCCAGCCACATATACATTAGGCAATAAAGAGAAATGTTTATTTGGCCCGCAATCATGACACGCTCTCTTTCTGCCACTGCCACTGCCTCTAGATGCTGCCAAGTTGCAACTTGTCAAAGTCTGGGGATAACTGTACAAAATAAAGGAATCAATTTTGGTATTTGCTACCGTCTAGAGAGACACAACACGACACCCATCAAATGCCATGTTAATTACAGATTCATGAATCTATTTGGGGCAATTTACGAAGCATTTTGCTTAATAAAATACACTCATTAAATTGTCAGCTATTTTGTGCTCAGATTCTGGTGCCATCTTTTCGCCCCTCAATTTATTGGCAAGCATTTCATAAAAAGGGGGCCAACAGCCAGCCAGGGAGGTGGGGGAGTCGCCGCCTCAGTGTCCCCCACCACAGATCCAAGCCAAGACAAATAATGGTCCGAGACAACAATGCACGGGATGCCACACTATGCTTCCTACATGTCTGAGCTGAGTGCAGCTTGTGGCAGACACAGACATCCACCGAGAGCGCCAGCTGACCTTCAACTTAGTGGCAATCGACAATCGACACTTTCAATTAAGTGCAGTCCGACCTTGTACCCTCGGAATGTGGGGCTTTACCAAATTATGATTGCACAACATCACATCCCATGCAGATCAACTTCACCTGCTGCGCCGCCGCTGCCTTCCCCATAAATGAGGTCAAGCCTTTGGTTGCAGCTGCAGCTGGGGATTTCCGCATAAACGGAAGCCCAACAGATCTCTCACCTCAGATGTCGGGAGTACGAATACCAGAGGACCGTTAACCCCGGCTCGACTCCGCTCACATTTTGCATGCCAACAATTTGTCAACATTTGCCCACGATTTATCACCTGCTTAGCATCGCACCGAGGCACAAAGATCAAAGAATTTCCAGCCCATTGTTTGTGCTCGTAATGAGCCGGGCTAAGACAAGTCGAGCCACAGTCGAGTACTGCGACACGTCTCACTCGGGCTTACACGCGTTAAATGAGCGTTTAAATGGCTCTAAGCCAATAGGCAACAAGCTCCAAGCTACACTCCGTTGTGTTCTGTTCTGTTTTGTTGCCTTTGTATTTGTGCCTGCCACAACTGTTACAAATTCAGTTAATGGAAAAACAAGACATGTGGGAAAAGTTCTTGCGGCAAAAACCGAAGATTTAGATACTCTGAGACATGACAGGCTTTGCCCTGGTAAATGTTACAAGCTGTTGAATTATCATTCTGTAAGGACTCGATTGATTGGACTATATATATGTATAAATCTAAATTGGTAGGATTATGGACTAAATCGTAGCACAGAAGTTTACGAATAATCTCCAGTGATCCATAAACCACAAGCTGCATCCCATTCCAATGATTGGGAACTGTCTTAAATCAACAACAAAAGGCAGTCCTTAACAGAGACACTCGACTAGAGTTGCGATCATACTCTGTCATGCACACGACAAGTATGTTGCTCTTCGCTTTCATTTGCTTGCCGCTTTGCAAAAGTATAACTCCAGGAACAATGGAAGCAATTGGCAGCAAGGGCTTGATATAGAGAATCTTTACAAGACCTCCTTAATAGCAACACTCGACAAGAGCTGCGATCATACTCTGTCATGCACACGACATGTACTTTTGCTTGCCGAAGAATAACGCTAGGAACCAAGGAAGCAATTGCCAACAAGGGCTTTATATAAAGACTTCATAGAAGAACTCTATAGATATATAGGGTTTCTTGAGGAACCTATAAACCCTCCGATAGCGAATAAAAACTATATACAACAATCGGCGCCATCGTCAGCGTAATGTTTGCTTTTCGGGAACTGCACTCAACCCAGAAGAGCCGTCAAGAAGCAAATCCAGCCAACTCTGCGACGGACAATGGGATTTGTGTGTGAGTCGAGCGCAGTGGATGCGGCGGGTATATGGCCCATAAGTAGAGTGACTATCTGTCAAGTTGTCGACTGCCTGCCAGCCAGCCAGCCAGCCAGCAGCCTGGGAGCGGCGACAGTCATCACATGTGGGTGGGTGGATGGATGTTGTAGCAAAGGCGTGTGTGGTGTTGCAGTTGCAATTTCAATGAAATTTCCTGACTGTATGACTGGCTGACTGCCGTTCGAGTTCTCATTGTGCGACATTCCACATAGCAGGCGGGCGCGTGATAAGCCCATAAAAAATACACGCCAACAACAACAGCTACACTATGACTGTGGCTATGGCTATGACTGGCACTGTAGTGGCCGATAGTGTGTGCGTTTCAGTTTCAGTTTTGTGGCCCATAAGTCACTGAGTGCTGCTGAGTGGGTGGATACCTGGCTGAAAGCTCTTGAGGTATTTAGCCCGCTGCAGCTGCTGCCGCTGCTGCAGTTACTGCTGCTGGCTAGAAAGGTGGTTTCAATTACCGCTGTTGGCCACAGATTAGTTCTATTGATGCCCCCCCGATGCATTAACATTAGCAAGAATGCATCTCCACCGAACGGTACTGCCTCCAATCAATAGACTTCATTAGACTGAGCCCCGGCACAGCCGGGAGCCGCCATGGGAGGTGGCCCGCATGGACATGGTTCCGTGTTGCATGATCCGCTCTCCTCGCTCAGCAGTGTAGCTGTTAAAATTTGACAGTTAGCCGACAGCCACGATCGTTAAGCGTCATTAAACAGGCCTGCCAACCCAAGCCTAGACCCAGGCCCAGGCCGAGGGAGTGGAGTGTTTGGCGATCCACGTCACTGATAATCACAATCGCAGACACCCCATCTACCCACGGCTACGGGTGTAGTACGATCGGTAGGTACATAGGTATGTGGGGGTTCAATCGAGTGGAACTATTCGAACAGATTCTGAAAATATTTGCAGTAGATTTCCAGATACAATATATACAAGATAGAGTCTGTTTCCTTGGCCTGTCCAGACATTGGCTTTAGTATAAAGCACAACGAGATTCCGATTCCTGCCTGAGGGGGGGCGGGTTGGTAGGGGGCATAAACAATTCTTTATTAAATGCGTGTGGCTGCATTTTAATTCCACTTTTTCAGAGTTCAGTGAGTCAGTGAGCAGAGGAGGCCTATGGCGCCGCTGCCTGCACATTCCAGAATTTTCATTTTAATGCCTAGGAATAAAGAAAAGTTGGCAGCTGCCTCTTGGCGCTCTCTCGCTCTGCCGTTCTGTTGTTCGTTCTCCTGACCCAAATCCATCTCTCGTCGGCCGGAGCACACATCAGCCAGCCAGCCATCCAGCCATCAGAATATGTTGGTCAGGGGGCATTTAATCACAGGAATCCGCCGTTGCATTTAATACTTTGGCTGCAATTTGCTGCACGTTTCAGCCACATGACAGATGTCATAAAAATGTAATCCGGGGGAAAAGCCAATTGAATTGGCCGTAACGGGATTAAGAGGTTAAGATCCCAAAAAATGTCTACAATGTTTCGAGGGTAAGTGAATGGCATGGAATGGGCACTAATGAAATATGTCTGTGTGTTTTTCTTCTTTCTGCCATTTCGCAGGGTGTTAACATTGTAAATTAAAGGGCGTGGCCAGCAGGTCTAAGCCAGAAATTGCATATTCATGGACCCCAAGAGCAGGAGGAAAGCCAGACACAGCAGACTCCTAGGCAAAAGATGGGCGGGTTCAGAATGGATTGGGTGTCTGCGCCCATCGTCTGCGACTTATAGACAGACGTTTACGGAAAAAATGGCCAAATTGGAAAAGAGGCAGCAGCAGCAGCAACAGTCCCTGAGAACTGCATACAATTGCAAGTCCGGGGGCTTTGCGTGCAGTCACGTGATGATAGGAAAAAAAAAATCACTGTTTTCCGCGGAAAACAAAAAAAAACACACACACACAGCGAATAAATCAAGTGAGTAAGCCACGTAGCTTGGCGGCAATTAAATCTAGTCGTTGGGTGGGGGACGGGGTGGAGACCCCAGACACAATGTCATGACTACTCGGTATCAAAAGCCGCCTTTGCCATATTGTTTCAGACTTTGTGCCACAGCAATTACATCAGCAGTTTTTCTGCGTGTGTGTGTGTGTGACCCGTGAGAGGGCCCCCCGGTCCACCTGGGGCAGCAGCTGGTCACTGTCAAGGCAAATAATATATGTGTGTGTGTGTGTGTGTACTATCCACAGCCAGTGCAGTGCCACTCGTGAACTTGAACTTTTCGGGTGAGATCGGGCATCGGAAATGTTTTGTTTTTTGTGGCAAATTTCGGACTTGAACTCGAGCTCTTTAAAATGGCAACAAAAAAAATTGTGATAAACAAATAAATGGTACATTTTGAACAAAGCAATAATCAGTCGGATAAACAGTAAATGTTAGCTTAGCAAGTATAAAATGAGAAGATAACGGCAGAAATAACTACGCAGTAAACAAAGGAGACTCTTGTCAATCTTGGTCTGCATTTGCTGAGAGCTGAGAGCGAGTCCTGAGAGAGAGAGATGGTCACCTTTGCCGTGCAAAAGCTCATTGTGGTTGTTGTTGCTGAGAACGAGAGATGCAAGACAGAAGAGAGAGAGCAATGCAATCGAACAAAAGCATTGCGAGAGTATGCAATACGTGCGAGCAGGATGTAAATGTCCAGTTTAGATTCAGCAACAAAGTGCTCTTTCCCTGCGGCTAGCATTGTTGTTGTTGCTGCTAAGAGAGCAATAAAAGGAAGAGTATAATCAATTGCGAGAGTGTTGTTTGCGTGAGAGGAGCGCGTGATGAAACGAAGATCGAAAGATATGCGCTGAAGGAGAAACACACAAAAAAATAAAAAATGCAAAACTACACACATCTGCACATATATTTGTATGTAAATAAAAATGTTTGTTTAATTCCATAAATAAACTCCCAATAAAATAAAAAATAATATCCCATACGCATATGGATAACATCGTACACTCGTAAATGATGTCAGTTTAGTCAGCCTATCTCGTCTACAGAACAGATGTCAGAAGCCCATGACATGAGTGTCCGAGTGAATCATGCCCCAACAACAACATTCGTTCGTGGTCGTTTGAATATTGTGTTTGTTGGTTTTTAGCATAGGTCAGGAATTATTATGATGGTGATGTGATGGCATGGCCCCCATTTGTGAATAAAATATGCGAAATTGAATTGAATCCGACGGAGAACACACACAATTATTCGTGTAGCACTCGAAACACTACTCGTAAAGCCCCTCAGGATGAACCCATTTAAACTGTTTGCGTAATACACTCAACTGAATGAATGGTCAATTCCATGGCGAGGTGCGAACTGAATGCGTAAACAATTGAGGCCACATGACGATCGTACATGTTTATCAAAAACTAAAGGAACATCTACTGTTTATATGTTGTATACATATGTAAATATTGTATATGTACTATATGTACTTTTATAGCTATAGATCAGACAGAGTGAGACAACAGTCATTCATAAGTCTCAGAGCAAAGTCAAGTTCGTAATTAAAAGCGAGATGCAGTACCGGAGACGATATGAAAGGGGATACGAGATGGGAGTGACTCAACCGCCGGACGGAGTGACCACAGCATGGCATTGACCCATAAGCCGCAATGTAAGCTGCGCTCGATTTGCTTGTTTACTTCAGATTAGAAATATTATGGATTGCAAATGAGTACACTAGAAAAATAATGAGGTTTCCTGCATTTTATAGTAGTTGCTGCATTTTTCACTGATCTTATTGAAATGTATCCAAAAATTTCTTAGGGAATAGTTCAAGAAACAACAGATCATAGATCATTGAGTTATAGAAAATGTATAGTCAGAGTAGGGAACATTTTTTTTAATTTATTAAATGGCAATAGACACTTTTCAAATATGTAATTGCAATCGGATCAATGTTATTGTGTAAATTAAGAAAACAAGCTCTCTTACAGAGTAGCTAAGCCGTAACGGATACCGCAACACCTCTCTCTTTTCATCTCTCTCTCCTTACCGCCAGGTCTCTCCTAGTGAGACTCGTTTCTTTCTGATTGCGAAAATGTCTATAATTTTCAAGAGTATCTCTAGAAAGTATTCTACATAATATTCCACGAACTAAGAAGAGTTTAATTGATTGTTTTTAGAGTTTTTATCACAAATCGAGAAAATATAAACCGTTCTTTTTTTTCTTTTAGTGCAGTGCATCCGTTCCCGTCTTATATTTTGGTTGGTTTCGGCCCCGATTAGAGACTGGAGAATCGGGGGCTCTGCTCTGCTCTTGCCACTTACCTCAAGATATTTGCATGCGACAGCTTGTTCAGCAGCTGCACCTCCCGGAGCATATTGGGTCGATTGGCCCGCAACTGATTCATCTTCAGAACCATCACCTCGCCGGTCGTCCGATGTGTGACCTACAAAAACAACAACAGAACAAGCAAATAAAATCAGAAACATGGATATAAATCGAGTACGAGACGAGTATACAGTGAGTGGCAAATAAATCAAACTCAAGTTCAGGCAATACATGGGACATGAGAGGACACTAACTAATAATGCGCGAGACATGTCAGTTTTTCAGCCCCGTTCGTTCCAGGGTCAAGTTCGGGTGGAAAGTTTCCCCATCCCCGTCCGGATAATTGCATTGAAACAAGTGCAGCAGCGGCAATAAATGCTTTCAGGTTTTCATTGATTTCTGCAGACCAATCCAAATGGTTTTTTGCTAAATGAAAAATCAATAAACTCGTCTGCGTTCGGGTTTGGCTCAATGCAATTTGAGGCACAGCCACTGCCACCGCTACAGTCACTGCCTCTGCCACTGCCACTGTCATGGTCATTGCAATTAAAATTGTAAATTGAATTTGCCATCAAAGGTGGAACCTGGGACGGTATTGGATCGGTCGGTAGGTATCCCTCTAAAGTTCATAGGCTATACCCTAGCCCCCCGTCACTGATGTCCACTGATGTGCAAGTACTCGTCGTATGTATTTTTTCCTGCGTCTGAGTATGGATTGCCACTTGGCGCCAGACAACATTACTCACAATTCACTTAAATAAATAGCCCCGAGTCGCTGCCAAGACCAAAGACCAAGACAACAAGCACAACCCCCACAATGGCAGCTTGTGTTTAACTCTTCTTTAATTTTATTTTATTCTATTTTTAAGCACAGAGCCAAGAAAATACGCAAACAGAAACCGAGTGTATAGCCTCGGACATTATAGACTAAAAGATACCTTTAAAAAGATAGTTAAGACTTTCAACATTCTGGCTGTAAAGTTGGGTAGATGCCAGAAAGCTCACTCATTAATGCTAAGCTTCTCTGTAAGAGAAACAGTAGGGAATGCAGTAGGAGTCAGCCATGGGAAATTGCTTTTTTCATTCCGACTGTAATGTCTAGACAATCGCAATACATTTTGGAAGATTGGTGGATAGTATCTAGATACATACACAAAATAGCAAAGTTTCATATCTTTAAGTATCCTTCAAGTGGCTTTCTCTAGGTGTTTTCGCCAGATCAAGAATACAAAAATATCTATAATTTATGCCACCTAATCTCGTATATACCCTCGAATGCCACAAGTACTGGGTATTGGAAGCAAACATGGCACAAAGACATAACCAGGAGACAGAGAAGACGAAGTCTTCTATTCCTTGGGCGCAAATTTCTCGGCCCTCTGCTAATGGCAGCAAATTAAGTTTCCTTCTTGCAAGTTGCAACCCATTCATTGTACTGCCTCGCCACATGCCACAAACTGGCAAACAAAACAAACTGTAGGTCTGTAGGTGAGTAAGATGATATGGTAGATGATGGTAGAATATCGTCGTATGCCATATGGCAGCAAATATGGAAATGGGGACCCGCGGGGACACACGTGTGCGTGGGTGACATACACACACAGCACAGTCGACAGCAACGACCATTCATTCTTTATAGTCCTGTTGCGCTTTTGGCTCATTTTGGCCTCTATTCGGGTTTGTGTGCCGCCTTGTGTGCCTTTTTGCGTCGGTGTTAACAAATTTATGAAGTTGCTATTGTCGGTTGTCGTTGTTTGCCTTTTGCCTGTGTCTGCGCCTTGGGGCCAAAGTCCACTTCATGGCGGTCCCCGGTGTCAGGGATTGTCTGGTCTAGCAACATGTTGCCAATCAGAAAAAAGAATGTCTCCCCCAGATTCTTAACTCTATTCAGAATTTGATTTCCGCTTTGTGTCACTTTACGAGTATTTTTTGTTGTTGTGGTTTTTTTTGCCGACTATCTGCTCATTTGCTTATCTGCCGCACACTCTTCGAGCTTCGCAGAGCGTTCAATATAAATCCGAGTGTTGTATTTATATATATCCGGCATCGAGGCGCTTTATAATGCCTGACACGCCCAACCAGGCGACCAGATTGACTCAGAGTCCACTTAATGTTGTACAAGATACATATTTGTGTAAGCTATAAAGCTGACAGGCCGACAAATGGTTCCCTTTTTTTGTGTTCCTGCTGTTTATCATATTTATTCTATATTTTATATCGTTCTTTAATTACGAAATTGTTTTCTTGCGCGTGACTTTTGATGACTGACAGCGTTTTTGGTGTGTTTGCCAAATTTATTTGCATGAAATTTGTCTTTACAGCGATCATCAGAGCCCAAGCCCAAGCCACTCCCCTACGATTCGGGGAAATTAATGAATGAGACAATTAAGGCATTAGGCGACGTTTAAGGCCATTTTAGCAGCATGTAGAAAAACCATTCATACAAAATTCTACACAGTACGTGTATTTATTCAAAGATGTTCGAACGCGTTCGTGCCACAGACAAAGCAAACAGTGACGGGCCGCCGTGCCGCCTGGTCGCTGGACCAAAAAGTGGCACGTCCATGTCCGGGGAAAAACGAGTCACAGAACCCAGACTCTAACCCCAGACCCCGACTCTCGCACCAGACAGTGCGTCTCAGACACAGCCTGCAACTGTGCTAAAAGAGAAGTTATGTGTGTGGATTGATCTCTGGATTGGCGGCCAGCTTCAAAGAGGTGTGTGTGTTCGGATCTTTCGTTCGGTTTCTTATTGAAAGCGGCATTATGGGCAGGCGGGCAGGCAATGACGTGAGAAAAGAATTACAGACGCCCCAGACATCACGGGCCATGGAAATAATCAATTAAACAGAAACATAGGTGGTGGTGGCGGGGGGCAGGGGGGGACTTTCATTCAGCTTCGTGTGTGGGAAACCGTTTGGAGGGAAAGGTTCTAAAAGCTTTCCGAGCTGCTTAAGATTTTCCAACCATTCATTTGCACCTCTCTAACTGATTCACACCGTACTCCCTCCACCCAAACTGAACTCCCTTTACTCTTTCAATTTTCCCCTAAATGGTTGATAAACAATCATCAAATTTAAACAAACAGAAATCATTTGTTTTGTTTGCCTTTAAAGAGCATGAAAATGCTTTCAGGCTTTTTGTGGACTCTTCAAATAAAGCTCTTCACAAGAATATCCCTCCCCACACTCGCTGAAAAAAAGATGTCAACGGACTTGAGTTGTGTGTTCTGCGCATTTTAATGAAATATGAACATGCAAAGGGCATCTGTAGGTCGTAAGTCAAAATATTTGGCAAAAAGAAGAGAAGATCAATCAACTACGCAGCTATACCGTTTGTTGTTCTTGCTCTGCATTGATGAGAGCTAAGGGCGAGGCCTGAGAGAGAAGCTCACCTCTGACGTGCAAAAGCTCAGTGTCGTTGCTGAGAGAGAAGTGGAAAGACAAAAGGCATTGCGAAAGAGAGCGGAATACCAAGAAGGAATTGAAGAGTATGCAATGCGTGCGAGCAGGACCTAAATATTCGTGACATTAAATGACGAGAGAGTGGCGTTTGCTGACTTGAAACAACCACAAGTCCCCTGCGCATGCATAGTTGCTAGTTCTGAGAGAGAGAGCGATCAAGGAAAGAATATGTAGAAGGAATTGCTGAGAGAGCATTGAAATTAAGCAATCGCAAGAGCAGGCACATCTTCCGTGAGAAGGGCAATGCTCAATCAAAAGATAGGACACTGGCGACTCCACTGAAGATGTGGGCACTCACAAGTACATCAAATTATTATTATTTAACCAGTTTCTTATGGAACTCCAGCGGCCCCCCCGCAACGCATCGCATCACATACCATCGATGGTTATGTCAACATCTGCATCGCGGGGCAGGCAAATACATTTTGATTTTTTCTTTTTTTTGGCGTAAATACCCGTATTTTCACTTTCAGTTGAGGCAAAAAATGAAAATAACACCAACAATAAAAATGGTGGCAGTTGCGGAAACAAAACAACAACGAAAGTTGCCGCACCACCTGAAAATACCGCAGCAAAAACAACACAAAAAAAAACATCCTTTCTGACCAAAAGGCCAGCAGCCTGGAGAGCTGGCTGGCAGGCAGGCAGGCCGAAACCAGTCGCCACGGAACCGAGGCTCAGGCTCAAGCTCAGGCTGACATTTCAACCGGCAAAAACACCCAAAAAACCTGGCCCAGACCCGAACAGGCCGCTTACCATTCATTTGGCATCTGTTTAGCGGCCAAAGCCAAACGCGTTTGGATGCGGCATGGGGCACACGTGTGACATTCGATCGTAGGACTGCGACTCCGACTGCGATTGCGATTGCCGCACCGACGCTAAGCGACGGCCACCGGCTGAGCGGAGAAAATATTTCAGATATTTCCACACAGCGCTTCGTTTCGTTTTGCTGGTTAACAAATATTTAATGCGATTTACAGTTGGGCCTCAGCTCAGACAGCTGCCTGGTCAATCATCTTTCTACACAGCGACGACTTGACTCGGCTCTCGGTGGCAACTTGTTGTGGCAACACCAGTTAGCGGTACAATGTCATGCCGACGCAGGCAAAGACGAAGAGAAGAGCAGAGCAGAGCAGAGCAGATCGGGTCTTTCTGGCCAAAACGTGTTCTGGCACGCTCTCGCGCGTTTTTCACGCCGCTGTGTGAATACAGAAATACAGAGAAACAGAAATACGCACGACAAATGTCGGCTAAAACTATGTAAGACAAATATTAGGCGAAAGAGGTGTCTCATTGGTGCTTCTGTGCTGGTGAATGGCGGCGGCGCTGGTTATGCCCATATTCCCAGTAGCAGCCATGAGAGAGTCCAACGGGCTAGCTGGCTAGCAGAACAAGCTGTAAGCCGGCTTTTTGAATGGAATTTAACCCAGTTTGCTTTCTTCTTCTGTCCGTCCGTCCATCTGTACGTCTCTCTTCTCCTTTCTTCTGGTCTTCTGGTGGTGTCTCTTTATTTCTAGCTTTTCGGTTTTCAGGCGAGAGACTGCTCCCAATGGCTTTTATTGCTCTGGTCAGTTATGATGGAGACAGGTGTTTGTTTTGATATTTGCATGCCACGGGAATGACAGCTCAAAATGGGATTAATTATAATGATAATCACTAAATAGAGAAAGACTTTAGTTTGTCTATAGCGACATCTTCAATTTAATTCAAATGGGGGTCTTATAGGTGTTGCAACTCCTTCCTGAAGTCTTTCCATCCTACACCAGGGCTCGACACGAACATGCCTGCGGTAGGAATCGGTTAATTGCTTTACACTGGAAAAAGCGAGATAGAAACAGCCGAAGTCGCATTACCGAAGCCACACGAAGGCAGCAGAGACTTTTGCTATCCCCTATTATTAGGCCGTGCCGAGAACGGTCCTACATGTCCTATTTTACGTGAAATCATTTAATTTAAATCTATAATATATTCATTTTAAATCTAAAATGTTTTATTAATTATCTTTTAATCAAAATACTTCCTAATCTAATCTTAATGTCGAAATGCAAGTGAAAACCGACATTCTTTTTACCATCGTCAAAGCAAAACTAAATTTGTATCCATTGATCCAGCTTTTATCAATGAATATCCACCTGTCCAGTCAGCGATCAGATAAACTAAAAATAACCTTGATAGTTCATGGCTTTGTCCACTGACTTTGCACTGACGTACTAGGCCATATTTTTAGACCTCATGAAGTCGTCAATGTGGTATGTGGTATGTGTGAGAGACCATTATCATTATCAGCCTATTTATGCGACCAGCTTGGTGCGCTATCAGCAAATATTTGGATTATAATTTAATGGGTAATCTTATCTCGGGCGGGGCGGGGCGGGGGAGGGCCAGCTCAGTCATTGTTCGAATCTTATCTGGCCATAGAAAGTCGCCCGAGGGACGCACTTAAATGTATGAATGGCCATAAAGATGCAGTGCCACAAGTGGGTGGATTCACCTGAATTAATTAGCCAAAGAGCGGGCCAGAGCCAGCGCCAGCGCGTGCATCAATCACCATAAACATTTATGGGGCTGGGAATAGCGGAACACAATTGCAGATAAAAACTCGCCGGCCGAAACCAAAAATTACAGAGATATATATCTATATTTTAGTGGGTATTTTTTTTGGGAGGAGAGTCGTAAAAAACGGGCAGGCAAAAACTATGAACGGAAAGCAACAACAAACAACAAACCATAAGCCGCTCTCAAGAGTGCCGTTTTAAGCGTTTTCAAATTTGATTTTCATGCTGCATACAACAGACACCTTGCGGCAGCAATACGCTGCTTGTAAAATGTTGAGTGGGCGTTGGGCGTAAGCTGTTTGTGGCGGCAACCAGGAAGTGCCTCAGACATACATCTGTGCAACTGTATGTAGCATATCAGAGAATATTTCCAAGCCGCAGAGAAGATGTTGCAAGCTGCAATTAGAGACGGCACTCAGGCAAAAGATACAGTTGCAGGGAAAAGATACAAAGTTACAGAAGATACATTTGCTGGCAGTTTTTGTTTTATATTGAACTTGTTACGTGTGCGCCTCGGACTTTGGCTGGCAATAATTATTAATGCTTTTTTTTACCAGTCACTTTTAATTGTTAACGGAAGCTTTTTGGCCGCTGCTTGCCGCTTGCCGCAAAGTTATGCAAATGTTTCTCCTGGTCTCTCTGGCTGATTGTTTTGCCTCTTCCTTTGTGGCAAAATGTTGAACAAAATTTAATTTCGTGTTAAGCAAATAATTTAACAAGAAACATGTTGTAAAAGCGAGGCAGGAAGCAGCAGCAGCAAGCAGCAAACAGCGGCAGCACCAGCTGCAACACACGCATATTGCACAACATTTTGTGGGAGGATGAAGTTGCTGCCTGCCTGCCGCTTGTGGCAGCAGCAGCAGCAGTCTTTGGAGTGCAGAGTTTGGTTAAACAATTTTTAAACAACAGCAATTATTAACTGTTAGTTGCCTGCCAACATGGAAATTCGATATCGAAAAGAAAATAAAAGAAAGAAAGAAAAGCTTGTGGCAGGCGTAGGCGGAGGCGGAGACAATTAACGCATTTCAGGGGATGCCTGTAGGAGAGTGTACACTGTACACAGATACATTGTGTCTAATACTATGCGGAAATCGAGAGACTGATATTCGCATTGCATAATTCAGGGATTGAATCTCATGCTCATGGCAGGGGCTCTGCTCTATCGCTCTATCTATCAGCTCCATCAAGATCACCTTCAAAAGAGCAGTTCATTGTACGTACTACCCGTACTTGTCGACGTATCAGCAGGGGCTACCTCGCGTATCTCGTCGCACTCTGGAACTAAGTATAGTTTAATGGGCGGCCCCATGTTATGTCATCCCATTTGATGCCCCTCTTTAATGCTGTTCTCACGATCGACGAGACTCTAGGACGGCAACGCAGGCAAACAGCGAACTTTACGATTACATGGGGCCTACTATAACTATAAAAAACATTCAAAATCGAACACGTTCTACTCGATACACATTGAATTATAATAAAGTCCATCCAGACATTAGCCTGAGTTCTGGTCGGTACAGGCAGGCAGGGCATGTGCCTCGAATATGCTTAAAGGTTTGTTCCCTTTTAATAAACTGGAATACGTGCCCCCCTACGTGCCTCGTAGGTGAGGCAGTCAGCAGGCAACACGACAAGACATTCTTTTGATTGAACTTGATTTGTTTATGGGCTTGTCGGTCCGCTCCACTGCATATTTCCAATTGGAAGAACCCTCCACCCCCATACTATAGCTATAATAACTCTATCTCTATATCTATATCTATGACGAAGGTCATTGTTATTTGGATTCTTTTGGCTTTGGGTTTCAATCATTGGCAAATTGTTGAACAATTTATAGGCCATTTTCGCAACGGCTGTCTGTCACCTCTATTTGTGTACCTTACTTTACTTTTGGGAGGTACTGTAAAATAATATAATTAAAAGCCGCTTAACTTGTTTACTTTTTTCATCAATGGCATGGCAAAAGACATCATAAATGGGTTAAACCGACTGAAAAAATACCAAAAACTGGCAACGTCATTAACGTCGCTCGTCGATCGTCTTGTGGTGCCACCGATACGCGTAGCATTTGCTGTCAGGGATTGCATAGAAAATTACAGTTTTTATTCATCAGATATTTCCAAGGTAGTTTCCGCCAAATGAATACTATTCGCACGAATACAAGTAGTTAACAAATTCAACGGGATAACCTTAGAAAGTGCTCAAAAATAAACATGTACTCACTCGTACATTCTAGCCTGAGTCATGGCTAAAGTATTCATTTATTCATAGAACATTAGGCACATTTTTATAGGCGAGAGTGAGGGAGGAGTTTTTTAGAGAACCTTGAATACCGCTGGCAATAATAGCTATAGATATTCAGATACAAAGTATCTGTGAAGTAATATGTATATGCAATAACAGATATGCGGATTACAAATCGATTAGAATATTATTCTGCACTTTGAAATTTGAGCTGGGTAAATCTGTAGATTGTAACACGTGTCACGCGTCATGCAGCAGTGCCCCTTGAAGTCGCTTGTTCCAGGTTAAAGTCCTAACATCTTCTAATCTACCAAAAAGAGCCTTGAAATATCTCGCGTACTATCACTAATTACAGCTCGAATTTCATTGCAAAAAACAACCAACATTATATAGATATTGATACCCTCCCCCTCCCCACTCCGCAATCGATGATGATGTTTGTTCGTTCTGTAAACGAGAAAATAATTCCATCTTTAATACGAGCACAATTTAATTAAATGGATAAACGTAACACAAAATCAATTAAAAGCAACGAATGAACGTCGAACGTCTTGTCTCTGGTCTTGTCTTGTCCATGGAAAAGCATACACGACGACAACGACAACGTCGTCAAACTGTGCTAAATACCAGAAATGAATGAAAAAAGAGACAACAACAACAACGATACAGAGAGAGGGAGGGGCAGAGACAGAGAGACAGTTCCTAACTGTTAATTGGATGTGGCGACTGTCAATCGATAGGTGGAAGAAGTGCTAGATAGAACCAGGCACTGCCTTGCCAGACCACACCAAAAATTGCCTACACTCTCTCCCATCTCTCTCTCCCTCGCAAGCACGCGTTAAGGGATTAGGGATGGGGGAAAAATAAAAATTAATTTAACCTTAGAGCAGAATTTATCGAATTGGCAATTGATCGATCAAACGAATGGGCAGCACTTTTTCACTTTTATTGGATTCCCATTCCCATTTTGATTGTACTGAGAATGTTGGCGCCTTGGAGGAGAGCCTCCCTCCATTAGAGACTTGGATCAAATATGCGCGACGAGTAAAAGTCATGCAGTTTAATTGCTTTTATCGCACGCCTCAAATCGCCAGCAGGAACGTACATCAATGGGTTGCTGTGGGCTTTCGTGGACATTCGTCAATTAAATTAGAAATCCGTGTGGCAGGGCGACGCGTGTGTCGCCCTTAGACAGAGACAGAGAGAGGAGAAGGGAAAACAAAGAGAGATGCATTTGGCCATTTAAGACACGTCGCTGTGATTAAAATCAACATAAAGTCCAGACACACGTCTGTTCTTCCCCTCACGATGCCGCCTTTCAGAGAGACAACAACGAGACACTTCCGTTATCGTTGCTGTTGCTGTTGCTCTGTTGTGGCACTAAGTGTGGCGCATTTGCCATAAACAGCTGCCACAGCAGCAGTTGCAGCAGCATAAGTCTGCTGTGTCGTCTAGCCCTCGGCCGCTTCCTTTGACAACCGAACCGCGCTCCGTACCAAAACAGCGATCCAATCAAGACGGGTCCCCGTTGCATGTTGCCCATAAAAGGGTCAGAGGCATGTTGGTGGCGATTAGCACGAGAGATGCCACAGCCACAGCCGTCACCAGGCGAGGACATAGTCCAGGGGAGTCGAAAGGGTTTTCCCTATTTGGCTAGGGTGAGACCCGGCTCTTCTACGTACGCATCTCATTTGAATGGATCTTTCAAGTCTTTGGGGACAAAGAGCTGCAACTGATGCGGCATGCAACAGCCGCAAAACAAAGAGGAAGATACATATATACATCCAGGCAAAAAAAAACATGATCAAAGCACTGAATTTTGAATACTCTTTACATGGAAAACAATGAAATATTCGGTTTTAAAATACAACAAAAAAAATTAAAAATTAAATATAAATATAAATAACTAAAAAAAACTTTAAAATAAATACCTAAAAATGTTTTTAAATAATTATTAAAAAAACTTTTTGTAAATAAATAATGTAACATTTTTAATAAATAATAAACAAATTTGTATAAATAAAAAATACACATTTTTTAAATAAATCATAAAAAACAATTTAAAACAAATAATAAAACATTTCTAAAAAATTAAAAACAAAAAAATTAAATAAAAAAATATTAAATTTGAATATGAAATATATTTAATTTAAATATGAAATTTATTTATTTTAAACTAGGGGACAAGCAAACCCCTGGGTCACACGCCTTTCTTGCTCGCGTCGATATGAATGAAATATTGGACGACGATGACCACCAAAAACCTTTTTATATCATAGAGAGATATAAGACATGTTTAAAATGTAAGTGAAAGAACTTAATTGTTAAAATTTCCCCTTTTCTTATCGATTGGTATAGATTTGATTCAAATATTTCAGTTGCAAATCCCTTCTTTCGTATTCCAATGAAATCTTCAGAAAGGATTGCCTTTCCAGAAATCTAGGAGCCAGAATTAAAGTCTGGATCCCCTGCTCAGAGTGGAAATACCATGTGTTAGGGTATCCGAAGATAGGCCTCTGTAATCTACATTCTGCTTGATCTTTGAGCTGTACTTTGGCGGCTTCTTAAAGAGACAGAGACACGAGAGACCAAGAGCGAGAGCGAGCGAGAGGGAGAGAGTACGAAATGTAATTGGTTTGGCGCGTTAATAATCAATTGGCGTTTACATTGAAAATGTTGCATGCCACGGGATGAGAGGAGGTTGAGAATGAGTAGCGGCAAATATCGCTGGTGTCGGCAACATTTGTTTGTTGTTCAGCCAAGAGACACCCAGGAATGCCAAACGGCAAAACGGAGCCAAGCCAAAGACCAAGCCACCATTTCGAGCCATTTCGAGCCATTCCATCCCATCCATCCATCCATCCATCGATTGTGGCGTCAGTCTGCCCTTGACGAAGTGCCACCACATGTTGCAGTAGCCGCGCCGCCGCAGCACACATGATGGAAGACCAGACGAGACGTATCTACGTTCTATTTGAGGTTTGTGCCTCACTCTCATTGATGGCGGCGGGGCATGTCAAGTGGTCTGCGGCGTCGGCTACGGGCTACGGGCTACACGTGTCGCCCAGCGTCATCGCCAGCCAACCCGTTCTAATCGGAATCGGAGTCGGAGAGGCAGAAACTGAAACCAGTTGGACTGGTGGCTCGATTGGTGGCGTTCTCAAGCTCAAGTCCATCAATCAGCGGCTTGTTTGGGGCCAGCAGGCAAGCAGCCATCAGGCAGCAGCCAGAATGGCTTTTTAATTGTCGCAAATATTTATGGGAAATTTCTCACGCATTACCTTTAGTACTGGGGCCTCTCATAGGGATTCGATTCGATTCGATTCGCTTACCTGAAATCAAACAGAGAAATATATTATATTTTTTTGTTAATATTTTGCGTCTATGGCAATGAACTTAACAATAAACAATGCAATGATTAAAATGTGCGCATAAATTACGCGAGTACCCTTCATATAAAGAAAGCGCAGAGCAGAGCAAAGCACAAGAGAGGCAAAGAAAGAAAGAAAGAAAGAAACACAATAAACAATAAACAATTTAATTACGCATCGTTGGCGGTACACACAAACACAAAAGTGAAATGCAGTTATAAACAGAGCAACAAAAAACACACAAAAAATAACAATAATAAATTATTATTATATTTTTCCTAAAGAGCCAAGAGCTCTCCACCTGCCTGCACAAAAAATTGGCCAAAAGCTGGATGGCCAAATACAGTTTTCATTACAGATTTTTCACATATTTTCATCATATCAAATGTGAGAGAAAAATGTTGATCTCTTGCGATCTGGCAGGCACGAGGGCCATAAATTACTTATTTTTTTTTTATTGGAAAAACCTACGCACTCCCCCCTCAGCACTCCACCCCCCTGCCCACCCACCACTCCTGTCCTACACTACACATTGAAGTTTTCTTGGAGTTTCTTGTGTCGCGTGTAGTCGGTAGTCGACTTTGAAATAGAAAGTCTGCATTATAATTGCTTTGTTTTAGTTTTTCCACACCACACCATATTTTCCAGCCATTGTTGGCTACCGTAAAAAGTATCTCGAAAATAACTCAACTCTTTTGGCAAATTGCTCGAAAATATTCATGCCACAAAAGTGTTGCCAATCGCCAAATGCTGCTCCTTGACAATGAATGAATGAATCTGTCTGGGGCGGGGGAAGCTGCAGGAGGAGAGTTGAGTCGTGTGTGTGGAGGTCGTGGCAGCCACCATCTGCATACCATCTTGCCGCAGAGCTCTGTGCCGCAGCGCCTGTGTTGTATCTTGTATCTCTCCAACTTTTACAACTCGAGTTTTTATTATTTCATTTGCTGGGGATGTGGATGTGAATGGCTGTATAGTTTCCACTTAATGGACGGAAAGGAAAGGACGGGGGCCTCCGCGACATGTCAACTATTTCAAGGCTAAATCAGTGAGGCAGCTCCCTCCATCCGTCCGTCAGTCGCATGTCAACAATAATGTTGCACCCTCGCTCTGAAGGGGCATTCAACTCGGAGACTCTGACGGCGGGACACATGGTGGATTTATGAAACAAGTTGGAATGCATTTGCCTGTCATTTTGTTAATTGAAAGTTGGGAATGACAACAAACAGCCGACTCCACTCCCCCCTCTCTCCTCTTCCCGTCTCTCTCTGGTCTCCTCTGTTGACTAATTTTATTTGTTTATCCTTTGATTAAGTGCAAATATCGTACAAGTTCTAACTAAAAGAGCAAACACCGTCCAATCAATTAGAACAAACAAGCGAAACTCGTTTTTCCCAGGCTTTGGATTTGGTTCGTTAAAATGTTTTCATCTCGTTTGGGGGCGCACCCGTGCCTGCCACTTGCAGTCTGCCGCCTGCCGTCTGCTCATTATTTTCTGGCTTTTCCAATGCGTTCAAAAAATAAATAATAATACTCGTAATAAAGTTGCACAACATCGTACAGTCGTACAGTCACAGACATGCCCGTAAAGCTCCCCCCCTAACCCCACACTCTGACGTGTACGAATTTGAATTGGGGGCTCGGGTTCGGGCTGACGATGAGGCTCTCTGTCGCTGACAATCATTTGGCGCTTTGTCTCGCTTTTTTATTCAATTCGAGTTTTTGTCTGCCTTTTTTTGGGGCATTTGCTGGGAGCAGCCGCGTCAAGCCGTCAGATGCGTCGTTTGTTGCCACACACACAACACAACACGGTCTGGTCTCCGTGGGCCTGGGCCTGGGCTTAGAAATGCAACCGAAAAATATCTATCTATCTATCTATCTAATAATTTTTACTTTTTTGGCGCCGTGACAAATTTAAATGAGCGCAGCGCACACACACACAAACACACACACACTGGTGCATTCAGGGTTTTGGGTGCAGCAATCAAAACAACAAAGAAGAGTGGAAAGAGGGAAAAAGTCGAGGCTCTAGATACCCTTACGGATGGATGAGGTATCGCACCGGAATGATAGAGTTTGATGCAAATTTATCAGGAAGACTTATAGTAGAATTATCTTTAAACATCCAAAAGTTATTGCCACTAAAAGCAGTTTCAAGGATATGACTATTTTCTAATTTAGAAAATTTATAGAGAATTTTATGTACATATTTATTTGGAATCTTTAAAGTTTTGTTAGATTTTTTATATAATTCTTTCTACAACTTTTGCCTTTCTTATAGCCACTTTCTTGGCCATAATTCTGATAGAGTCACAGAGCCATAAAAGCTAAAGACTGGCGTGAAATTTTAAGTATTCGTCATTATTATTAACAATTACTTATTGATAGACCTCGGATTTTGCATATTTTTCATATTTTCATCAGACTTGAAAATTGAAATTTTAAAATTATAATGATATATATAGATAAATAAAAAAATAAAAAAAATATATATAAATATAATAATATAGATAAATATGATCCATATATATATGATCTATTCTATATATAATCTAAAAATATGAAAAATATTCTAAATCCAAGGTCAACTTATTAATTATTTTATTTTTTAATTATTTTTTATTATTTTTATAAATTCAATTATTATTATTTTTATGGAAATTATTATTATTATTATTGAATTTATTGTTATTATTATTGAAAAATCATAAATACGATGAAATTTCTCATCTGATTTCAATGAAATTTCTTTTAATTGTGTTACAGAAATTTTCTAAAATAATTATGAGATAAACTTAAATATCCAACATAAAGTTTACCCACAACCGATAAATACTGATGATATGATTAGAAGAAAGAGGTTATCTCATAAAGATTATTCTTTGTTCCGATAATTCGAAAAAGCTCTTTCTTCCATTCTATAAGTTTTCTATAATGTTTGCTTAAGTTTAAGTTTATAATCATTAACCTAATCCTGATCGTTTCGACTTCAATCCTAATGAAAGATGTGGAACCAAGTATACATACATATATAGGAAATATAGATAGAGATATATGTAGCTATTATACATAAGCTATAGAACAGCTATATGGGACATCAAAATACATTTATTTAATGCTATAAATGCTGGCAATCAAGCCCAAGATTTTAGCAAAATTTAGCTCAAGCTTGGGCCTAGATTTGGACTACCTTTTGATAGGGTGTGTAGTGCATACCGTATAATAATAATATTGGGGACATATATTACTAATGCGTTTGGATTTCAAGCGTCTGCCCCGGAGTTCGACTTGGCTTCGAAATGAATCAATGCTAAAGCTATGAAATGCATATCAGAGCTACAGGCAACACACACACACACAGATACACGCACACAGAAACAGCAAAAACAATGACATGCGGCAGTCTGTTGACATGAGCTGCCTGTGGCGTTTGCTGGCTATGAATCAACATCAGCAGAGGCAGCAGCAGCGGCAGCGGCAGCGGATGGAGGAGGAGGTGGAGGCATGCCCCGACATCGTCGCCTGGTCGTCGTCGCCTCGTCGTCGTCGACGTCGACGTTGTGTGTGGCAATATATAGGCGACGCGCTCAAGGCCTTGTGTCAGAATTTTTATGAATGAATGCATACAATTTACACGTATTGAACGCTCGCTTTAAACGTTGAACCAATCCAATCAGGGCAGGGGCAGAGGCAACTGCAACATGACACAGAGCTCCAACTATTGTCGCGGCATCCTCAATGATGATTTTCGTATATTGCAAGCTGCAGATACAGATACAACGACAACTACTGAGTGCATTGAACTCCCCCACTAACAGATGGATCAACAACAAACAACATTCAATAGTCAATTCCAATCCATTCGTTGCGATTCAATGCGATTCAATGTGGACTCCCCATTCGATTTCGAATTTCGAATGAAACTGGCTAAAAACAGATATTACCAACTGGTCTGCCTGCCTCATGCCTCCTGCCGCCTGCCTGGTTTCTGTTGCCTATTTGGTATTGATATCGTGTATTGGCAACATGTTGGTAAACGTTTGGCGCTTTTTTTGGGCGTTCGCGTTCGCGTCCATGTCCATCCTCAAAAGCAGGTCCCAGGTTCCAGGCCTCTCCAGGTCCCCCTTGCCCCCCGAGGTCTGGTCACGTTTCAACTATCAACTGGAAATGGGATTTTGATTAGGAGTGCTTGCAACAAAGTAGTTGCTGTTGTTGCCACTACTGTTGCTGCTGCTGCTGCAGCTGCTGCTGGGGTTCTTCCGAAACGCGGAAGTTATGAGCGGCTGTCTGTCCTTTTCCATCCCCCATGATATTTTCTAATCAAGTTTCAATAAATTGCCAGCAAACTGCGGAGAGCGGACTGCAGACAGCAGACAGCCGACTGTGTGTAATCTTTAGTGTCGTTTGTCACCATATTTGCCACTGCAGTCACTGACAGTGATGACAACCCAGACTCCGATGGTAACCCCACCCAGACAGGAGACAGCCAGAGAGAGAGAGACCGACTTGTTGGCCCTTCATTAATCTCATGCGCATTTGATGCCTCGCCTGATCCTGTGGGGGGACCAGGAGGAGCTCCCTTGGGTTGCCCATGGGTTTGATTCCTGTTTGGTTTCGAGTGGAATTTGATTATGCACCCAGCCCCAGCAGACACCCAGCCACAGCGTCGAGTGCAACTTGTCATTGTTTATCTCTTCTGTTTCAGTGGCAGTGGCAGCAGTGGCAACGATAGCTGTACCAGCTGCTGCTTCCTCTCTCTGGATCTGGCTGTGCCATTTCCATTTCCATTTTCCATTGCCTGCCCAAATGTGCAGCAGCTTATCTGAAAAGGGAAGCGAAGAAGAAGGTTGCATGCCACTCGATTTGCAAGAGGAGGCCATAGAAGTGCCCTCCCCACCCCTTCTTCGACCCTTCTCTCTCTCTCTCTCTGTTGTTCTGCTGCTAATTAAAAGAGAGGCTGCCCCAACAACTAGATACAGATACAAGAGAAGCTCGGGTCCGTCGCTGGTCTCGTAAGTGATATCAAGACAGAGGCATCATCAAACCCAGAGAGAGAGAGAGAGAGAGAGAGACACAAAGACAACCCAAGCGAAGTCTTGGGTGGCTGTGGCAGCCTGTTAAATGCCTTTGCTGCACTGCCACTGCCAGTGCCTCTACCCTGCCCCGCCCTGACCCCTATTTCGACTATCAAAACCATTTGGCGGAAATTTAAATTTAATTAGAACGGAAAACGGATATCAACAAAAGAATATATGCATTTATTTATGAGCTGAAGGGTTGATGCGTGGGAGGGAGAACTCTTTCCAGTTCTGTAAACATTTTTCTCACACATAATTTATTTATCTTTTCCTCGAGGGTGTCCCTTCTTTTGGTATTGTCTGGAAGATAATCGAGGTGCGGGGGATAGATAGATATCATTTTACTGTCTGTCGCCTGCAGTGTCTGAATAATTCAAAAAGAATGAATTATTTCCTCTGTTTATTTGCATATTTTTGTCGGTATGCTGCCTCAGCTGGTGGCATGACGCAGATATCGGCAATAAATATAGACAAACAATCAGCCAAAAAGAACACCCAAAAAAACACCACACACACACAGACAAACACTCTCTAAGCAAACACTTGAGTCACTCCCATAGATCGCAGACTTTTGAGGGTTTCTTTTCAATATTTTTTTTGGAGGGATAGTTTTAATTACAAGCCTAAGGCCGGGCCGTTATTCGTTTCGAAAAGGGAGCACTTTCTGAGTAAGAGAAATTTCCCATATATCGTATCGTATATTCGTATATTTTTGTCTTTGGAAATTGTTTTGCCATTAAGGGGCTACCCGCGTGACATTCGAACAATTGAGAATTGAGTTGTGACAGCTGTTTGGCGGGGATGTCTATAGATTTTGATGGGACTCCCATGCTGCAGAAACACATAATACTCGCAGATGTAGAAACGATCGGGGGATATATACACTTAGAGAATATTTCCATAGATAAATACAATCATATTTCAATTAAATATTTGCTTTTTAAATATAAATACGAGTGTAGGGATTTTAAATAGAATTTACTTTTATTTAAACCAAAGACTATAATAAGTTGTTTTTGGTTTCTAGGGACTGACTTTTGCGCCTTGCAAAAGGCATATTTTGTTGTTGAACTGTGATAATTTTATATTATTTTATGGTATAGTATTTTATAGTACTTAATTTGAAAATAAATTTATAAAAAGGTTTTTGAAATGCAGGCCATATTTAATCTTAATATAAAACACTTAAAAATTAATTTAATATATTACATTTTGTGGGAATTTAATTTCAAAATGAAATATATTTTTTTTAATATTTGAAAAAAGTGTTTTGCTTGGTAAATATTTAATTATTAATATGAAAATATTTTATTTAAATATATAAGTGTAGTAAATATATGAAATTAAACTAATCTAATTTATTTTAAATACGAAAATATATTTATTTTAAATATTAAATATATTTATTTAAATCAACTAAAACAGTTTCTTTGTACAATTTCCACTCTCATAGCCAATCTATTGGCCCACCATTTTAAATCTAAATTAAAGTATTAAAATTTCAGTGTTTTTTTCTCTGTATGCACGATCGATAGAGCAATATTTAAAGTTCGATCTCCAGCAAAAAAAAACACCACTAGAAAACGCTTCGAATGTACAATTGTCACGCCAATTTAAGGCCCCACCAAAAGTTTCCTTTTGCCGATTGCCGCCTTGCCCCTGCCGCCTGCCGCCTACCGATTGCCACCGCTTGCGGCTCCAGTGATATTTTTTTTTCATCCATTCCATCGCTTGTTTGTTTTTTGTCATGCCGCGAGCCAAAACTAAACTGACCGTGAACAATCCGCTTCAAGCGCTCCGCAGCGCGCAGTTCAATAATAAAAAAATTCATAAAAAAAATTTCCAATATTCGATACTCGTCTGTGTGTCTCTTCCTGACATTCCCCTTTAGGGGCACGACCGTACCGTCGTACCGCTTGACCGCTTCGAAGGGTAACCATTTAGTTGAAGTAATTTGTAGAAAAACCAAGCGATTTTTATTTACATTTAGTTGATGGATAGCTCTGGCTCCGACTCCAGCTCCCAACTCCGAGTCGGGATCGTTTCCATAATTAATTACGATCCAGCGACAGACGATCGATTGGTCGGTGAGTCGTGTCTCTCGCTGCCGATATTATCAGGCGATACTTCTAAGAAATTTCGTCTGGTTTCTGGACAGTTTTTCAAACAAATAGACCCAGTTCTGGCTGGGATGGGATGTACACTTTGACTTGTTTCAGTGGAAATCATCCGAGGGCGAGGGCGCGCTTTCTTTCCCATACAAAAGGCCTGCCCTGCGCCCTGCCCCTCGAGAGGGTTCAGTGACACATGGTCTTGGCCGGGAGGGAGATCGTTTTTAATAACTCCTGGAATGGGGCGGCACACAGAGAGAGCACACAAAGGCAGCTTTGTGCAGGCGACGGCGGTCTAGGGCAATCGCTGACGTCGAGGGCTTTTGTGTACCGATTCCCCCTTCTGTGTGTGTGTTGTGTGTGTGTGTGTGTGTGCCATGGCTTTCCATTGTGTTTGCACTTGTACGAGTATTGTGGCGAGAACCAGATGTTCCAATACCTTATATATAGTCCTATAATTGACTTACTTTAGCAATCAACCCAAGAGCCCAAAAGCCAGAACCCACTCCACTTCTTAATTGCATTTTTTCTTCTTTTTTTTCGGGGTGACTTAATCGCTCACGTGGCGAAATTGCGAAAATTTGCAAAATACTCATTTAATTGGAGTATAGGAATATCTTTTCGATAGCAATGTTTTCCCTTCTGGGCCTTAATTGCTGTTTGTTTATTTGTTTGATTGTTTGTTTGGCATACGGAAAAGATAAGTTAATTAATTGTTTATAGAGTGGAAATGAAAGCGGGGCACAACCTATACTGAATGCCATTTATGGCTGGCTCTCTTACAGAGTAGCTTAGCATAACCTGTATGCAAGAATTCGATAAGGAAAAGAACCTCAAAAGGAGAAGGAGTCTGGAGGAGGATGGAGTCGTTGGGAGCAACCAGAATCGGAGCTTCTTAATCGGGATTAAGTTAATTGCAATTTAACGCTGCTCTCGGCTGTCGGCGGAGTAGAGCCATCTGCTATCTGCTTGCAACATTGTTGCACTCAACAGAGTACAAGGGGTATATTCAACTCGAGGGCAAGTATGTAACAGTTAGAAGAAAACATTATCGACCCTACAAAGTAGATATTATCTTGCTCAACATCCATACAAGAGTGGAATGGATCGTTTTATTAGAATAAGGGTTCCTAGTTCTTCCCTAGTGAGACTCGTACTCTCTTACAGAGTGGCTTAGTAGTAAATATTAAATGGGGAGTTTTCATGTATAGCACTTAGTTAAAGAGAGCGCACCAGAGAGCTGTATTTCTTATCTTTTTTCACCAGCCTCTATCCCAGCAAGACCTGAACTCTCTTTGTCTCTCTTACAGAGTAGCTTAGCAGTAAAGAGTGAGCTTACATAACTAACACTTACTCAAAGAGAACGCACCTATCTATCATATTTTTTAGCTCTCTTATAGCCTCTATCCTAATAAGACTCATAAACGCTCTCTCACAAAGTGGCTTAGCAGCATATGATGGATGAGTTTTAATTTGTGAAACATTTCCGACAAAGTGAGCCCATGAGAGAGCTGTGTTTCATCACCAGCTCCATCTTAGTAACACTCATACTCTCTCACAGAGTGGCTTAGCAGTAAGGAATGAGTTTTCACTGCGATCAATCTCTATCCTCACCCATTTTGAACTTGAATACTTTTGGTGGGGTTAATGGTGTGGGAATGCAGCTGTATAGCTGCCACAAATTGCGGCATGTGCATAGATATGTTGACCAACTTTCAACGACCATCAGAAATGTGAGATGGGGTCGTCGACGTCTGGCACCCACGTCCAATCCCCGCCCCCCCAGCCATCGTAAAACAAAGCTAAAAAGCGAAACTAAATCGTGATTTATGATGATTATATTTGAATTGCTCATTGTCTTCGCTCACACTCCGCCTCCAAAAGCTCCTCCAAAAAGTATAGCCGCCAACTGGAACTGCGGTCGGGTCGGGTGCTGGGGCTGGGGCTGGGGCTGAGGCTGGCCAAAAATTTGGTCTTAACGAACGATTTTATTTTTTATCTCTCGGCAAATAAATAAAAATCAAAATTGGGACTCTTAAAGTGCCCTGACCATGACCATGCAATGCAATGCGAGTGCTCCATGGCTGTTGGCTGCTGGCTGCTGCAGCTGTTGCCGCGGCAATTTTCCCCCCAGAAATGCGATAGGAAAATCTCCAAAAAAGGGAGCTGCGCTGGTGGCTGCATTTTCACTTTGGCTCTCCCTTTTGGGCCAGACCAGAGCGGACCAAACTGTCTGAGACTGTCAGTGCATTGGGTTTGTAGGGCGCCTGGGAAAGCTAATGAATTTTCCGCGAGGGAAAGTTTGCTTTAATTAATGCACATCATAGGAAATGGCCGGTCACAGTCCACAATCGCTTAAGAGTGCTTAAGAGCCAACCCTTATAGCATTGGCTTCGAATGGGCTTTAAAGTTCATATTACCAGAGTCCTTTGGCAACGTTTCAAATTACAGTTTCACTTTTTAATTAAGCATCGGTGTCCGAGCCCTGGCCCGCCCTCAAGTCTAGCCAAAAGCTGAATAGAAAGAGCAAAAGTGTTTGGGGGTTTGGGTCACCCATAAAAAGGAAATTTTAATTAAACGAGGGTTGGCTCAAACAAAAGAAAACAGCAACAACGCACACGCAAAAAAAACTCCAATACAGAGCAATGTCTGAGCCAAATGCAGTTGTGGCCAACAGTTGGCGAAATATATGTACGTTTTGAGGGCTTGGCCCAGCAAAAAGAAGGCGGGTTCTGTTTCTGGTTCTGGCCATAAGGTAAAGACAATAAATAGAGTCGCAGACAACACTAGGGGCAGGCAGCACAGGAACCAACTCAACCAGACCAGGGTACGGCTTTCAGCTTAGCTTCGACTTGGACTTGGACTGGGACTGGGACTCGGACATGAACGTGGTGGACATGGTCGTGGAAGTGGACGTCGACGTCGACGTTGGGTTCTTAGTTTAATAGCTTTGCTCTTGGCATTGAAATATTTATCATGTCGTGCTAATATTGCCCAGAAATAGAGGAGAAGCCAGAGGAGAGCTCTATAGAGACTGGAGTAGTGCACACGCTCGATTGGACAGTGCGGATAGCACAGGAATGGATAGCAGCGAAACGGAGCAAGGGTTCGTTTCGTTTCAGTCTATCTATGCATCTTAGAGAGAGCGAGGGGAAGAGACCTCTCTGCCCCGCTCTCTTGCCCGTTTGCCTGTCATCATTGACACGCGAATTGCAAAAGTTAATTTAAGTAGTTTTGGCCAAAAGACGACTGCAGCTCGAGGCCCTCTGGCACTCTTGTGGCTAGTCATGGCCAGATTTATACGGCCATTTGGCTAATGAATTGCAGCCTAGCAGCCAAAATGGCCAAAAAGGCAATAGGAGCAGAGCATCGACGAGTGGCAATAAGAGCCTGATCCATAGTCGAACATAAATCATGAGGGAAAAACTCAACTCAACATCCAACACTCGCAGAAAAATGGCAAAAAATGGGATACAAAAACAAATTTAAATTAAATGAAATATTAGGTTTTTAAATACAAAAACGAGAGTTGTTAAAAATAATAGAATTTACTTTGATTTAAACCATTTGCTATACAATATTGTTTTTGTTTTCTGGAAATTCTTTTGGATCCTAATGCAATATTTTATAGTATTTGTTTCAAAATAAATTCATTAAAAACTCTTTTTAATACAGATGAAACTAAAATTGAATATTCAATATTAATAAATAATAATTACATTTTTAGGATATATATTTGATCTAAATATGAAAAACTAAATTTTTAGAATATAAATTATTATAAATATGAAAATATTATATTTTTTAAAATATGTATATTTTTCTCTACATATGAAAATATGTAACTTAATAATGAAATATATTTAAAATTTAAATATGACAATTAACATTTTCAAATAAATAAATTGTAAATATTAATATTAAGTAAACATTTTTAAATTCAAGTTTAAATATTAAAAATTCCAGCATTTTTAATCCGATTGTATACTTTTTTTAATATGAAAATTATTAATTTAATAATAATAATTTAAATTTAAATATGAAAAATATTAATATTAATTTCAAAACCCTTATTACAACTTCGTCTCTCGGCGTAATTGAAGTGTAAGCATTACAAATTCCGGACCTTTTTTTCTTCGAGTGTAGGGTACTTCGATTTCATTCCCAAGAAGCGAGATAGATCCATGGCTGGATCTTGCTTTTCTTTGAATTTTGTTCAGCCATTCGTTTGGGCCCGCATTTGTTTGTTGGCTGTTTTTTTGGTTTGGGCTTTCTGGTTATTTATTTGTCGGTCCGTCCGTTCCGTCTGCTGGCACGCCATGTGAATTATGTGGGAGTTTTGTCTTGAGTCTTGCAAACATTTCAATCTGAAACAATTTTGTAATTGTTGCGCAAATGTGACAAACAACGAAAACTGATGGCAAGGTCACCGCAACACAGACAGAGACAGAGAGTGGCAAAACCCTTTCCGTTTCAAGCCCCAGCCACGAGCACAAATACAATGTGAGGCGGCAGTCAAAGGAAATGCCCAGAATATGCCCAAAGAAAACTGAATCATCCACCCTTCAAAAGATCTTGCAAAATAGGAAATATACATATATGTAAATGCATACATCTAGTATCTAGGGAATGTCTCGTAGCGGCGATCGCCAAGCGGCGTGAAATACACAAAATATTACGAGACGAATTGCTGCTAAAAATGACCAAAATGAAACAAACAAAACAAAACAGTAAACCTATATATATACATATATGTATATATATATATGTGGCATGTCTATATACATATTTGTACGATTCAACGGATGCAGGCCCCTGTGGTATAAGCACAAGTATTTATTACATTTTCTTGACTCATAGACACACATAAGTAGAGGAATATCAACGTGAAATATTTGGCACACACTCAAAATTCATAAATAGTCAGGTGCCCAGGCGATGGATAATACCCTAACAGATCCATATAATCCATCAGATTTTCAAGATTAAAACAGTTTTTTGTTTTAAGAAAGAATCGATTGGATTTCTTCTTTTTCTTAAACCAAAATCTAGTATATTATGGGGGAAATATTTAGCATTTTCTTCACAACAAACTTCTTTAAAAAATCATCATACCCTTTCGTTGCTGTTAGGGTAGCTTCTTTTCTGTCGAGGCGACACGCGACGCTTGGCGGGGGCCTGGCGTCTTTCGATCAATAAAAATAGCCACTCGCCACAGCCGTGGCAAGACGTGGGTGTGCATCATCATCATCGACATCCTCATCATCATCATCATCATCTGCATCATCATAGCCCAGATGATGGTCCCTTGGAATGCCATCTATGCCAACAGTTGAAAGCAAAACAAAGTGCAAGGACGTCCCAAGGGGCTTCACTCACACTCCTGCCTGTCCCCTAAGCTCTATAAAAATATCTTCTGACTGGTCGGTCTCGTTCGTTGGTATATCTTTTACCTCTCTTCCACCACCACCACCACTACTCTCGAGCTTGCCGCAAAAGGTGAATGAATCCAAAAATATTTCTGCACGCAACTTGTGCGGAGTAATTGCACGTTGCACGTTGCGCCTTCTTTGCGCCTCTTTGGGGTATGGCAGGGAGGGGCAAAGGCAGGAGGCTGTTGCTCTGGCTGTGGGTTGTTCCAGCATCTTTGGCTTAACCCACATACAAGCAGAGTTGTGCTGCTGCCATCCACCAGATACACACACACACACACCAGCGCACTAAGAGCCATGCATTCTGCAGCGCATTTTGACTTGCTGATTGGCGGCATGGCATCCCTCTATCTGGTATCCATCTAATGGAGTTGTGTGGTTTGGTTCTTTGAACTATGAACACACGTCACAGAAAATAACGAACCGCCAGGTGAGTGGGTGATAAAAACACCCGTCCCCATCACTAATTGGCACGGGTCCAAAAGAAGGAACTCTGTACTCGTAGAGAGTGCAACAAAATCATCAAAATATGCAGAGAACTAGAATTATTATAGTATTAGCTAATACTCATATTCCTAATTAGTTTTTAATACATTGTAAGCTTAATGCATAATAATAATAAATTGAATTTGTTTCTCAAACCATGACAAAAGTTGCTTACAGTAACCGAAAGCCATAACATCGCATTTAATTTAGATGTTTATGTAGATAATATGTAAAAATATAAATTTGTAGAGAGAAAGGGGTTGTAGGGGGCACACACACATTTCGTTTACATCAATCAAGTACATATGTATTTTCTGTGGAAAATTCTAGCTATTAAATACAAGATCTATTTTTTGTGTGTAAACTACAAAATATTGCTTGAATTACGCAAGAAACAGCTGTGGTGGGGCGGATGGGAACTGTGCAATTAGTTGGTACATTCCATTATGGTTTATCCATTAGTTAGTGGATCGGATTCTGTCCATTGAAGTTCCTCCATTTCCCCGAACTGGTTTCCACTTGTCAGGAATTTTCTCCCCAATCGACACACACACACACACACACAGGCACACACACAGAGAAATGTCGCATTTTATGAGCTCTAATGTGAAAATCATCACCCTCGTGTGGCATCCACAGATATGCAGCAAGCATCAGCTCGTTAGAGGCATTAGGGACCCAAACACTGCTCTCGGTCGCCGCTGCCTGGTGCTCTGTGGATGACATATGGCAGGGCAGTCGGCAGGAGGCGGGGGGCATACCTCTGGTGGCGGCTCGCCGTCTTATTAGAATTTATGATTTGCCATCTTTTTTTTTCCAAAGTTTTGTCTTTGGTTTTCTGTGGGGCGGCTTCCGTCTGGTGGGGGGGGGGCATGGTTCCTGCTGCCCAGCTGGCATTTGTTTCAAGTATTCATACATATATTATTTATCATGCACTTTATGGAGAGCCCCGGACGAGCAACACGTGTATATATTTGCATTTATAATTTCTCAAATTGTTTATGGCCACGTCGTGAAAATGTCTCCAACGACAAACAAGACAAAAGTGCATGAAAAAAAAAATTAAAATAAAAATTGCAATAGCAACAAATCTTTTTCAAATCCTTAAATATTTTAATGGGCATGACGCATCCATCGCAAGAAAGGGTAAATTTTTTATAGAATATTACAGATAATTGAATTTGATTTTTCAACAGGCTTTTTGCATGCTCAATTTCGCGCCCTAGGGTGGGATTAAAGCGGAACCCATAGAGATGTTTGATGTGACCCCACATCAAACGTCGGCGGCACTGTTGATGCCCTGCAAATGATTCAAAATATTTAATGTTTGCTCAACTAATGAGCCTTCAATTGGATTAATTGCCAACACATTTGGCCGGCCCGCCTTTCGATGCCAATTTGTGTGTTGACAAATGTGGGAGAGAATTTTACGAGTACAGACAGTATTTATTTATTTAAAGTTTAGTACAAATATAGAAAATTATTGAAATATTTATTTATTTAAAAATTAATAGAAATATAGAAAATTATTCAAAAAGGAATTCTTTTTAGAAAAAAAAACGTTCAGTTTTTATAATATTTGTTTTTACCAACATTTTTACAATCAAATTTTACGGAAAAAGTATTTGTTGGTGTTTTATCTACAGACATTTATTGTCGTGTCTGTTAAAAACTATATAAGATCCCTTAAGCATTTAATTTAAAGAAAATACAAAACATCTCTCATTTCCCAACTCGCATTTCCTACAGAAATTGACTGCTAAATTAATCTCAGTGTATCATATTCTGTGTCTGTGTTTACTCTTTTCTGCTGTGCTTTCATCACCGTTACTTTGCTGTAACATTTGCTGCAACGTTGCCCATTTAATTTCTGAGCTCGTCTGTGGGTAAGAGAGAGTGCGTATTGAGATCATCTCGGTGCACGAGGTGTGAGTGTAAGTGCGAGTGAGATGTCTGTCGATGACTTCGCTCACAGAGAGGATCAAAGCTCGAGGAGCTATTTGGTTTTATTAAGTGCGAGTGAGAAGGAAGTGTGTGCCCATGAAGAAGACTTCACAAATGTTTGCAATTAGAGATGGAAGACGTATCGTGGCGTTCTCTTTGTTCATATGAGCAAGAACGGGAGGGAACGATCCTTTGAAATCCCAGAGCCGTTACTTGGCTCTCTGCAAATGCAAAAAATGCCTCACAACTATTACTGAGAGAAGCAGACAAAATGTTGAAATATTGAAATTTCCAAATGGAATTTTAATTTAATTTATTTACGAGCTAACGACTCGAATCAATTAACGCATTAACATGATTTTATTATGTATCACATTCAAATCGGGCTAACACACAGCCACTGCCAGCAAACGTGTTCTCGGCGCCATTACCAAAAAAAGAGTAACACAGAAATGTACACCGTGGGCGTACGATTCAAAGTGGGATTCGTTCGAGTGGATACAGAGAGAGACAGAAAGAGAGAGAGAGAGAGAGCGAGAGAGATCGTTAAATATTATAACTTAATTAGCTCCATAAACATTTTGCGGGGGTATTGGAGTATGGGGCAGGGGGATGCTTCAAACGGTATCAAATATTTGTTAAGTGTTTACGGTAAATATTTTGCTGTATGTTTCCCCCCTCTCCTTTCCATTTCCATTGCATAACCTTGATAGCTTTTTTCTTTGCGACTTTTCTTTCGGTTTGCAAAAAATAGTTTTGGTTTTTTGTTTTGTTTTGTTTTTGGTTGAGGCTTTTGTTATTGAAATACTCTTAGTTTTTGCTTTTGTTTTTGTTTTGTGTTTTGCCTGATTAGTGCGTCGAGCACTTTTACTTTTTACTTTTCGGACAATGCATTGTTATGTAAATTTTCCCAATATTTTTTTGTTGTGCCTCCGGCATAAGCTTAGGCTTAGGCTTTTTATAGATCTTCAATTTCTTCTCTCTTTCATCGGACAGTTATTAATCAGAGGCAAAACATTCGAAATAGCTGGCGAATTAATTAGGGCGCATCAGAGTTCGTTAGACGATGGGCCCGTTACTCTCCTGCCACAGGAGGAGGCACATAGCCACAGAGAGAGAGAGAGAGAGAGAGAGAGAGAGGAGAGGGAGATGGGTTGGGGTTGGGGTTTGGATGCTGTTGTTTCGTGTAAACATTTGCATGCACATCAAAAGTAACTGTAGCTGAATGTTGCCCGATGTCTGGCTGTGTGTTGCCTCTTGCCTGGTTGCTTGTTGCATACAGCCCCCTGTATAGCCAAACAAAAAGTAACAAACAACCAACAGACAGGCAACACACAACAGCCACAAAAGATCAAAATCGTTTGAAAAATTGTTTAGCGAAATGCAGCAAACGGGCAACCGGGCAACCGGCAACGCGGCAACCACAAAATCGAAGATGCAAAATGTTCGCTGCAGTTTAAGAAAAAGTTACGGGGGAAAAATCATTAAGACTATGGATACCCTAGCAAAATTGTGAGGATTACTTGAGAAGTTCTGCTACCAGCGCAATCCTGCGTGTTTTCTGTTACCCTCTCTTCCAGTGTGGCTTAGCAATTGAGCAACTGAGCGCAGAAAGGGCACCGTTTATTTCTTTCACTCGCCATCGCTAGAGAGACTCAGAGCTTCCCCTTTCCTGCCGAAATAGCGAGTATCTTAATGTCGAGGAACGAGTGCCACGACTCGTTCAGACTCGAAATTGTTCTTATGGCATTATTTTGTATGAAAACTAAATCAAAAAGTATTCTACTTTAGATCCCATACGGAAAAACGATAGAACTAAGGAGAGTAAAGTGATTTGAAATGTTTAAGCTCTTAATATCATTCAGAACCATATCACAATGTACTCCAGGCCATACAATCCCAACAAAATGAATCTCTAATGGTTCAGACTATAACTTCTCCTTACCCCGATCTATTTTATGAAATGTATAGGATATAGAAGAAGAACTAAGAAGGAACTAAGTATAGTCAAACGATTAGTAATGTTCTTTGGGATTTATTTCTCTTAAGATTATTTGGTACTCCAATACATCAAAATGAATCCTTCGGTCAGATATACAGTTGCGAAAGAAATAATAGCACCACTACTATACATTTTGTTCGTGATAGAAAAAAATGCGAATCATGTGACGATTTCTTTAAAGTTTGATTTTTTTTATATTGCTTAGTATTCCCCATAAACAAAAACTGCGTATCCGTTCTTTAAATTTCTGTCTATATATTTTTTTTTGGGATTTTAAGAAAAAATGTCAAAAAAATGGCGAAAAAAAAAATAGCACCACTAGCACTTTTCTTAGTGAAGCTTCTATATTTCTCAAAATTGTCTTTGTAAAAGGCACGTATTCATTAGTTTTGACTAAGATTTCATTGTTTCTGTCATAAAAGTTAATAATAATCATTACAATGGGACGTGGAAAGCACTGCACTGCGGAGATGAGAGATCTGACCAAAAAACTGATATTAAACGGAAAAACTTACAGAAAAGTTGGTCGATTGGTATGATATTCCAATAAAATGGTTAAAAACGTCTTAAACTATGAAGAAAAGGCTGAACACACACGGACGAAAACGATCTATGACCCCTCTTCATGGCACAAGACGGATTCGTCAGAGCAAGAAGGGTCCCTTTAAGTCAGCTACCGAGCTTAAAGAAGAGCTTAAAATAAATGCGATGGATCAAAAAGTTAGTTCATATCTTAGCCAACATAATATAAAAGTCTGCAGCCCAAGAAAGATACCACTTTTAAACGCGACACATATTACTAAGCACATGAGGTTAGGCAGTGTTCAAGCAAATCGAACATCCCAACAATGGACGAATATTCTATGGTCAGATGAGTCCAAAGTGGTTATGTTTGGTGGAAAAGGATCTCGATCATACGTTAGAGGTCCAAGGAAAGTAGAATACAAACTTTAGTACACCACAAAAACCGTTAAGCACGGAGGGTGTAGTGTAATGGTATGGGCCTGCTTTTTCCACTATGGAGTAGGTACACTAGATTGGATAAAAACCATCATGGAATAGCACGTGTAGGTGAATATCGTGGATACAGTAATGCTACCCTTTGCAGAATATGAAAGTCCGTTCGTATGGGTCTTTTAACAGGTTTATGACCCCAAACACACCAGCAAGAAAGCAAAGGAATGGCTCAGGGCAAACTGTGTGAACGTTTTGGAGTGGCCTGCTCAGTCACCTGACCTGATCCTATAAAAATCTGTGGTCCTACGTTAAGAAGGCGGTTGCTACTTCCAAGCCAGCCACTATCGGATCACTTTGGGTATAAATTAAAGGGTCCTGGTCCTAAAACGATGCCAGGACTTGATTGATTCCATGCCAAGACGCTACGCAGCTGTTATTGCCAAAAAAGGACATTGTACTAAATGTTAAATGATAAATATAGATTTAGTAATAATAGTTAAAAATAGTTAACTAAGGAATTCTTTACTTTTTGGTCATTATTTTGTTTTTAACTCAATTTTTGAAAAGTGGTGCTATTATTTTTTTCGCCTAATTTGATCACTTTCAAGGAATTTTCTTAAATAACTTAAAAACGTTAAAAAGGAAGAAATTTTTTTTTATATTCATATGTTTATAAGAGTCTTCCATTTCTAAAAATGTGCTTAGAGTTTCCTTAAAGTTAAAAATGTGAGTTTGGCAACTATTTAAAAATTTTTTGTGGTGGTGGTGCTATTATTTCTTTCACAGCTGTATTTAGAACTAAGCGACTAAGCTAAGGTGTAACAAGATCAAGAATCTACAGATCTCCCCCTCTCTCTCTCTTTCCCTCTCTGGGGGAACTGGAAATTACAACACCCCCTTGCTAGGGTATCCAAATGAGGGGACTAGTGGAAGAAATAAACGAACGATCACTCCCGGACCCATGCAGATGGCCAGCCAACCACTATGCCGCGATGGTCTGTGCTGCAGTTGGAGTTGCAGCAATTTCTAAATGCCGCCGCGCACCAATTCACCAACAAAACAGTCGGGGCAGGGCAGGGCAGGGCGGAGGCAGCAGCAAACAGAAACGGCAGAGGCAGAATACAACTTTGCATAATTTATGGCAATCAATTTCGCGTGAACATCAACACTGTTGCCAGGCAAAAAGCAGAGCCGATCGAAAACAGAAAAGAAATTGTGGCAACAACGGGAAAGACAGACGGCAAGCAGACTGCAAGCAGGCTTCATCCATCCATCCATCCATCCGTCTGTGGCAGCAACAGCAACTATCAACTTATTTAGTTCTACTTAAATGTTTACTTTCATCAATTCGCGATTCCGAGAGTCCATTTCACTGCCAGAGAGCCACAGAGCTATGTCAATCGATGGCCGAGTGTAGCGGATTGGATTGTGATGGGGATTGGGTTTGCTTTGCTTTTGCTTTGCTTTTGCTTGGCGAATGTTGCCTTTTTGGTCACAAAACTGTGGCTGGTCTGCCGCCAACAGGATGCCCGCCAACAGAGAGTCAGAGAGAGACATTCACTTCAGTGTGGCACTGTCTTCCAGATGCAAAAGTCAGTCCGACTTGGAGTGCAATTTGGCCTGGCCTGGCCTGGCCTGGCCCTAATCTAATTGCCCATCACCTAACCCCATTTTCCAAGCGAGAACTTTCACTCGAAGACGGTCTCTAGCTCTAGCCCGCAGCCTTGGGTCACTACCACCCCCCAACTCCCACAACCACCGACAATTGTGGGCCAACACTTTCAAGAGGAGTGGCGCATCGTCGTTGTCTGTTCTCCTCCTGGCTCGAAATACATATCATTTTACATAACAAAAGACCAGCAGAGAGAAGGTGTTGGAGTGCCACAAATTACAGCTCTACTCAGAGAGAGAGAGGCAGAGGCAGAGGCATAGGTAGAGGCATTACCTGGTACAGGTGCATTGTCTCTACTGTAGTTATCAAATAAATACTAAGAGCGCGCACTCACCTCCACTCTACTCTCATTCTGCTCGAGTGCCGGGGCCCACACTAACACGGCGGCGTTATGCATTCACCGTTGCTTTTGGCCCACTTACTAACTAACAGCTAACACAAAAACAAAAACAGCTACAAAAAGCGAAACAAAATTAAACGAAAACCAAGTTTTTCCTGATTTATGTCTTCAGAAAATGTGTGCGGTGTGTGTGTTGGCTGTTGGGGGATTTCCTGATCCAACATGATTCCAAAACACACCAAAACCAAAAAAAAAAGAAGCCATTAGGATTTTTGATACACTTTTCGGATAGAAATGGAAAACTTTTCACTGACTGATTAACCTCATTTCGGGTTGCAGAAGATGAAGACACTCCATTTGGGGAGGATGTGCTGTTCCACTGGGAAACACTCGCTGTTTTGCTGTACAAAATGTACCATAAGCAAACGGCTGAGAGAGATCATTCGGCCACAAGGCGCTCATCAGCTGTGAAAGTGAATGTCGTTCTAAAGGAACCAACCACCAGCTGGCAAACGAAACGCTCTGAACGAGCTGGGAGAGAGTCATGCACATTCACCCTTGACGGCTAAACTACGCTGTGAGAGAGCAAGAGGGAAACAATGAAATAGTGTTCTACCAAAGACAACATAAACACTAATATGTGTCACTCAATGCAAAATTTTCAGCTCGATTATTACGGCAAGGAATTCTAAGCAATTCCTCACTGAGAAAGAAAGAAACAAGCAAACGCAAACGTTTTTAGATCCGCGAGCGCTCTGGAGTTCGTGCAAACGAGACAGCGCGTATTTTGTCTCTCACTAAAAAACGTCGCTGCCTACAAAACAGAATTGTATAAGTGTTACACATCTCAGTGTTTATATTGTCTTTGATTCTAGATTCTGGTAAATAACAAACTCCACGATTTTTCATCCATCGACTTTTATGTAGATATATTTTCCCAGATTGTGTGTTAAATTCTTTGGAATTCTTCAATTCATTTCTTGAACTTCTTTGGGAATCGGGAAAACTTTTCCCTGTCTGATTAACCCCCATCTATGTGAGGTTAAAATCCGCTAATGCCACTGCCACTGCCACAGTCAGTGCCACTCAAGCAGCCTGCTGCTGCACGCTGCACGCAATAGATGGGGGAAATTGTGAAAGAGTTTTAATCAAAATGGATATGGGAGATGCCTGCCCCTTTCCCCACACAGATCTTTCTCCACAGATCTGCCATAGATCTCTCTTTCGCTTTGATATTCTGATATCTTTGTCGGCGGCTTGCTGGCTGCCTTGACACGTAATTGAAATGAGAAGCACTTCGAATCCAATCCCAACCCCAGGCCAGGGCCAAAAATAAATCTAAAAGATAGATTCCCCATTTCGAAATATGTTTGGTGTGGTATCTTTTTTGTGGGGTGAAAATTGGGGTCAAACGCGTGCCATCCACTTGACGTGGATCCACACAAATTGGTGTCAGATATAGATTCAAATTTATTGGCAATTCAATTAAGTTTTAAATGAATCTGAATCCCCCCATGCGATCGGCTGCTGCTGCTTCTGGATCCATTAATTGTCTGCCAGCTGCGGTGCATAACAATGCGGAAATGCAATCGATTACAGTCGGATGGAATCGAACGCACTTCACACGCAAATAAACAGGCATCTGCCTCACCCGGACTGGGACTGGGACTGGAACTGGAGGAGGCCCAACAATTTATTCTTTCATCGAGGGATATGGAAGTCGGAGAAGTCGGGAAATACCGGAGCAGTTATGCAAATCAGCAGGTAGTCCGTCCAGCAAGCCGTAGCAACGTTCTACCCAGCGGTCTGTAGGTCGTTCACCCAGAAGTATCCATGAGATACGCGCCATGCGCATGCAATTTGTGGCATTAGAATATGCACTCATGAATAGATACGAGTGCAGGGGCACTCGCACTCACACTCCTTTTGCATGAATGCCAGACCCGACCAGAGACCAGAGATTTCCATTTAAGCGCTGCTTTCATTAAACCAACTAAAGAAAATAATTGCAAAAAGCTGTTTTAATGAAAAGGGCTATGGTGACTGTACGGGGGGGGGGGGCTGGGGCTTGTGGATGGGAAAGTTTGGATAGATGCACCCTCTAAAAAAGTCCACAAATAACCGAAACAAATAACATAATAATCGTATAGAAATGCCATTGCTAAATATCACTTGTAAACTTTTGAAAATGAAAGTGAAACCGTTTTCTTTTCATACATTTTGATTCATTCATTCACATTGGGTTCATTCATTCATTCCGTCATTCATTCATTCACTCATGTGTGAGAAAGTTCAATACAATTCAATCAGAAAGAGAAAGAGATTTACATTTATTATGAGAATGTCTCTCTGCCTCTCTTTAACAGCGTAATTTAGCATTCAAGGGTGACGTTTTATGTCTTTCGCTCTCACAGAGTGGCTTAGCTCATCGCTCTAAACGATGGCATAAACATAGGAGATCCTCATTTATATCACTCTCATACCACACTGGATCTCTCTTACAGCGTAGCTTAGCCGTTAAGGTTCTCTCATGCCTGTACAAAAGATCAAAATATGATCAAAGTGCAACATGACCTTGTAATAAAATTAAACTCTCTCACAGCGTGGCTTAGCTCCTGGCAATGGCACAATCACGGAATACCAACCAACCAACCAATAAAAAAAACACTAATTACAAACGTAATGTCAAAGTCTTACCACCAAAAAGCGCCCCCCACAGCATTTGTGTTGCAAGTTGCAACTTATTAATTTTCCGAACATTACTCCCCTTTTTTTTCTTGGGTGGCAGAGGGGGAGGGGGGTTGCAGCCAGTACCGAAAGCGGCTTACAATATACGAGTATGCCTGCAAGTGGGGTTTTTCTTTTTTTTATTCGTTTTGTGGAGCCGCGAGACTAACGCTAAACGCCATTAATTTTTACACACGGTTTCACTGCACTTCGAATGCGCTTTTCATGAGCACACGAAATACGATATATTTTATGGGGGGTAGCCCCCAACCCTCACCCCCCACCCGCCCCAAAAGAAACTCTCTTAAAGATCCCAGGCTATTGTTTTGGGATCGCTGGAGGCTCTCTGTTGAGGAGTTCCAATAAAAAAAAACTATTGAGTAATTACAAAAAATTGTTTAAGGTTTAATTAAAATTGTGTAAATAATCGCATTTTCTATCTGTGTGTGTGTGAGTCAGTCGCTCTTGCTATTGCTATTGCTGTTACTGTTACCGTTATTGTTGTTAATGTTGCGAAAATGAAAGTGCCATCAAAACGTATTATGATGCTCGAAATTGTGGGAACAAAAGTCCCCCCCCAATGGCTCAAGAGACATCAGCCATGACAAGGCAATGTATCTGTATCTGTGTATCTTTGTATCTACATATTTATACATTCAGTACTGTCACTCACCTTGTACACCTCTGAGAAAAATCCAGAGCCAATTTTCTCCTTGACAAAATCATCAACGGAATATAATGCTGAAACGGCGGTACGCAGCGCCCGACAGGAGCTCCCGGTGACCAGACGATCCGACGATACGGTACGGGTAACCGGCGGTGCCGGCGGCAGGCCCGGCTGCTGTTGCTGCTGGGGCGTCAGGGATGCTGCCACCTCCTCGCCACTCAGTGTGGCATCTCCATTTCCATTTCCCACCTTGCCATTTGGTAGGTTGGCCTTGTAGGAGGGGATAGGATTGGGCCAATTGAAGGGCGAGGCGTTGGGTGCGGAATCCACCTGATCCACATCCATTTTCAGGTCCGACTGCGGCGGTCCGGGTCCACTATGCTGATTTAGATTCATTTTTATCAGCTGCGACGTATGTTGCTGGTTGGTTGGTTATTATAGGGCCACGATATGCCTGGAATCGGTTCTTGGAAGTACTTTATTCTTATTTTTTATTTATTTAAATATTTTATTTTTTCTATTTTTTTTCGATTTTATTCCACTGGAAATTTGTCTGAACAATTAAAGAAAATGTCACTTGTTCATGGAATAGTTTTGGATTTGGGAGTTTGCGTTTCAGTTGCAGTTGCAGGTTTGTTTTTTTGGCACTTTTTTCTATAAATTTCTGGAAGCGCTGCTGCACTGGAAGGATGCGCTGTCTGGAAAGAAAAAGGCATTTGTTAATTGTTATAATTGAATAAATCTCATCATCATCATCATCGGCACACACTCATCTTCCCATTCTAATCAAATGCAAATAAAAGTGTAGCGGCGCGTGATCAACATTTGTGTTTGTTTGTGTGTGTGTTTTTTTTTTGTATATTTTTATGGAGTGCTAATTAAAAAATGTTCAAAGCATTGTATTTTTGTCTTGGGCTGTCACGCGGCAAACACAGCAAGCGATATCCGTAGTATCGTCCATAAGGAATGGAATAGAGAGAGGTTCGAGAGGTACAAAGATCTATAGAGCAATTGAGATGATACTGAACCCCAAGATTTGGGGATCTTTGGGATCTTAAAGTAATCCACTTGCAATACTCTATAAGGAATGATTTTATACGAGAGAGAGAGAGAGAGAAAGAGGTTCAAGAGGTGGATATATCTTTTCAAATATTATCTCGGAATATTCACAGACCTATAGAGAGGATACTGAACCTTGTAGATCCCAAAATATTATGATCTTTAAGGCATTTTCAGATCCCTCTTTCAAAGAAACAAATCTTGTTTTAAGCAGAAATATTCACCCTATTTGTAGAGGCCTTAGTTTGAAATTAGTTTTATTATTTATAATACTTGTTTTTTCGTAGACATTTCGGATTAGCAAAAACACGCCGAAAACTGCCCAAAAGTCTGAATAAATTAATCGACTTCTGCTCGAGTTTTTTTGTTTTTTCTTCTATTTTTTTTTTGCCAATAAATTATTCAGGGTCAAAGTCTCGATGGGCAACGGGGTGCCTCCTTTGATGATGGGCTGAGCGCTTATCAAACGGAGGAGGGCAGTGGCAGCGGCAGGCCACTCTCTCATGGTAATGATAGTACGGAGCACCAGCAAACAGCACTTGTTCCTGCGTTCATTCGGCTGATAGCGACGACTGTTTTTTCAAGTGCGATAAAAAAACACACACACACACGCACACACACGTACACATGTGACTTCTATTTTTTGTGCCTTTTTTTTGTTTTGTTGTTTTTTTTTTCGCTGTGTAATTTAGCAGCAATTTGGTTATCATTTTGCCGTCGTTTCCACTGTCTCCACTGTGTTGTGTCTCATGGGGACTGCCTGTCGCACGTAGAGAGACTCTTGGGAGGGGCGGCAGGGGCAAATGAGTTCAGTTCATCAGCAAATAAGTAGATAATCACGACTACTGCCGACAATCGCCGGCAGCAACCTTGGCCTTGCGCTTGAAAACGTAACAACAGCCACAGAAACGGTTTCCCCCTTAGAGGAAAAAGCAAAGGAAGCTCCATCAATCCTCTCAGTCACCCCAAAAACTACCCACTCTCCTCTTCTCTCCTCCCTGCTGCCGCTCCTACTGCCGCTGATAACCCTTATGGCCATGGATGATATAACCAATTTATTTTCGCGGCTCTGAAAACAAAAGGTTGGAATTTTTTCGTCGATTTGCCATTTCTAATCAGGTGGCAGCGATAAGATATAGAAAATAGCTTGAAAAATACCTATAGAAAAATGGCCTAAAGGATCGTACGAGTGTCCAAAGGGTGCGGGGGGCTCTCTAGTGCCTTGATAATTGGGCTATAACTATAACGAAATAATTACAGCAACAAAAAACATATCTAACGACATAATGATAATGATTCCAGCTACGATTCCTAACGGTTCGACAAACTCTCACTTTTCGAGCGACCCAAAGAGGGAGAGGAGAGAGGGGAGTGCGAGGAGATGGGGATTTGTAAACTGAAATAAAATACAAATTACTAAGCACATTCCTCTATTTTTTTGGGGTTTGAGGGCTTTGGAAGTTATGCGAATTGAGGCAATCTTTTGGAAATTTTGGATTTCGCAAAAAAAGAGCCCAAAAGCCGGCAGCCACAGTCGGGGAGATATAATTAGGGTCAATTGCGGCTAACCGCTGCCAATCGGCGACAACGAAAGCTGATGGACGGGGAAATGGGGCAAAAGACTTCGGGCTTCGGCTAAAATGTGGCTACACTTCATTAAGAGCCATGACAAAACGAAAGATTGTCATGTGGCGCCTGCCACACGATTGATTACTCAAAGATCGTTATATACTTTGTTTATACTATGAATTTCATGAATTCTAGAATTCTTGCTTATCCGACGGAGTCGAGTTCATGCAATCATATTACCAGAGTTGCCAATCGTGTAAATGGGCAACAGTTTTGAAGATTTTTCTTTAATTTCCATCAAACTTTAGGCTTGAAAATCCACAAAAAAAAGAAAGAAATTTGTTCCTATCGTTCCGTCCGTTTGGCACGCTCTTCAAACTAAGTCAAGGCAATCCAGCAAATGGCCTTTGGGGGGGGAGGGAAGGGAGGTGTTTTGGGTGTTTCCATTAAATCGTTTTTTCGGGTGTCGAGTCTACTTTTATACAAATTTTTTCTTTCTGCAAGAGGCAGTGGCATGCATAAGTTTTCACATCACGTTCCAACCATACAAAAACCACAAAAAACTAAAGCATCCAAATATTTTTGGCTATAAATAGGAATCAAAATGTATACCAAAAGTAAAGGTCAGTCCATGTCTATTGGAGATGGGAAAATATATACATATAATCTGTTAAGATTGCTGCAATCCGAAAAAACTATACAAAAAAAAAAACAAAAACTAACCAAAAAAATCATTCAATATAAAAATCAGAAAAAAAACAAATATAAAATATTTTTAAATATAAAAACCAGACAAAAACAAATATAAAATATTTTTAAATATAAAACCCAGACAAATACGAACATGGAATGCGCTTTGAAATTATTTATACAAATAATAGAAATCTGAAAATATAAGAGCATGGAATGCTCTTTGAAATAATTCTTCTGGAAAGCCTTCCTTAAATTTTAGCTGGATTTTATCACCTGTTGGATCACGAATAACAGGTACCACCAAAGTCTATAAAACTCTCTAAGTTTTCCAGTTAATTTTCAGACTATTAAAAAGCAAACCCTTACCTTTCCCCCCATAATAATCGATCGAAATGTTCGAAATGATGTTCCCAAAATCAAAACCGTTAACTGCCACAAGCAACGTCAATTTTGAGTCAATAAACCCCAACCGATGCTGTGGCACAGCAGATCACAGCACAGACTGCATTTTTATGAGGCCAAGGGTCGCGTCTGCGTCTGCTTCTGCGTCGTCGTGTGCGTAGGCGCGTGCCCCAATGGAAGGAGCAGAGACATTCTTGGCAGCCATTAAATGCACATAAATCTTAGTTATGAAATGGGGAAATGATATTTCCGATTTGTAGAGGGCAGAATCAACCCTAAGACAGAGGGAAGATGACTTCAGGAAGTACAAGAGCAGCCAAAAAAGCGTTAATGAAAAGGAAAGTTGGTCAGAAGTAGAAAAAAAAAAACGCCACTTCATGGCCTCCTCCGTAAAAAGAGATGAAAAAACAGAAGAATACCAAGCCAAGACGTTACAAATTTCTATAAACAAAGAGACAGAGAGACAGAAAGAGATGAAGAGCCTCTTGGGGCAACAACAAAACAAAGCAAAGTAAAGTCGAGTAAAATTATCAAAGAACAACACACAAAAAACGAAAGAAAGAAGCCAGAAAATGGGACATGGCACACTCTCGGAACGGAACGGAACACAAAACACAAAAGAAAAGACCAACCAAAAACCAAATGAAATTCATGTCGTTGTCGTTGCGGCGGCTCATAAATTCTTCTACGCCTATGCCTATCTGAAAGATACAATGCGATACGGACACGCCCACGCAGAGCAGAGCAGCCCCAGAAAAGTACCAACTCATTCCAATCTGGAGATCTAGCTGGGGCTCTCTGGGGCCTTGCTCTATGTAAATGTGATTGAGGCTGTGGCTGTGGCTGCATTCCAAGAGGTATTTTCCGGTACGCCTAAAACAAGTGATTCATTCCGCTAAACGAAATGGAAAGCAGGGGGAACACAAATTTATATTTATTCAAATACATTAGCCGAAGAGTGGAATGGAATGGAATGCTGGCCGCCTAATCGATCATACCACAAAAAGTTTCACTTTCTTTCAGTGTTAAAGAACCCTCTCCATCGATTACTGCGCCATTTGGGCATTGACTAATTGGCAAACGATTTTCACTCTCTCAATTCTCAATACTCATGGGGTGGGAAAGAGGTGGCCCGCCGCTCACGTGCCACCCAACGCCCAACGCTCTAAAACCTTGCTGAAAATAGTCCTCAAAATAAAACAATTGCCTAGCGCAAATGAACTTTAAACAATTAGAGGCGCAAAATGATGAAGAAGAAAGATTGGCAGTGATTTAGTTAAGTGTTGGGACTAGGAGATGCCCATTAGTTTGATTTGGATCCAAAAGAATGAGAAGAAGAGACCTACATATTTGCCTTTATTTTGGCTGAAACTCCAGATCAGTGCTAGGCACGGCCCTTCGGCTGTTGCTATCTCGCTTTTTCCAGTGTTGTTGTTGTTAAGTTGTTAAGCAATAAGCCGATTTCTCCCGCAGGCATGTTCGGGTTTTGCACTTGAGTGCTCTGAATCCTATAGATTTTTACGTTTTATATAGTAAAAGAATACATATAATCAAAATCTGTGCTTTTCCCATACTTCCCATGAAAAAATACTACTTTTAATACTCCCCCAAGTTCAAGTTAAATTATTGTACCAAAAGCACATCCTGTTCCTTGTTCCCTACGAATGCAATATACCCCTACAAGTGCTTGCGGGGTATGCAAGAAAATTGCCGTTTATTTTGAGCTTCAAGTGCAAGTTGTCGCCTGTCCCATGCGAAGATTGAACAAAACAAAACACTTGATGAATGCAGTTGGACAGGCAGGCAACCGAAGCAGATGCAGAAGCAGAAGCAGAAACAGGCGCCAAAGAAGGTGCAAAAAACAAAGAGAAAATAGAGAAATGAGAACAAATGGCGCATTTTGCGTGGTGAGTGTATGCCTTTTACTTTTCCTTCTGGTTAGTTCTTTTAGTTGTTGTATTCAAAGTGTTCCTGCTTTTTCCCTGCGATGCGATGCGGGCACACACCACACACAAAACACAAATGAAAACAAATTAGCTTAGGTTGCATTTTGCAGCCGGCTGGCTGGGGGAGAGCAGAAGGGTGATTGTTTGTTAATTTTATAAACACCACAAAAAAAAAGCCCTCAACCTTACCCATTCACACATTCACATTCACCCCTCTTCTCTGTGCACCATGCAGCCCTCCCCCCCTGGCAACAGAAACAGAAACAGCAACAGCCACAAAAATGCAGTTGGTCACACCACCGGACGGACAGAAAAAGACACAACATCCATTCAATATGTGTAACAGCAGCAACAACCACCAAACCGGCACAATCCCAATCAGGCGGCAGCTGCAGCCGGGAAACCCAAGTGGAAGAGAAGATGGAATATAGGGAGAGAATCGGGAATCGGGAGAATATGTCTGGATTCATGGATCCGTGGATCCACTATAACGAGCGAAACATCTGTCGCAGCATTTGCATTTTACGTGGAAAAACAGTCTTTCCGCTGAATCAAACAGAAAAGGGAGACAGACATAGAGAGAGAAAGAGAGAGAGAAGCAGCAAAACGGTAGCGCGGATGGCATTGGAAAACACAAACCTAGGAAAATATCTTCATCATCATCAGCATAGGAGAGTGTGAGTTTGTTTTGTGCCGTGTGCTGCTTTTTCGTAAGTTGCAAATGTGTTTGTGTTATTTTTACATTTCCGCTTCATACAAAAATATTTACGTTGTGCGCAGCCCTGCCAACCTTCCTCATTAAACATTCCGATCGCACGCACGCACACACACACACACGCTCACCGAAAGAGGAAGGAAGGCAATCCAGTCCCTCTCTCTCTACCGGTACGCATAGGCAGGGCAGAGGGCACGGGCCGTAGTGCAACGGTTTGGTTAGAGATGTGCAAGATGGAATGCATCACATCACATCACCAGTTGACACATGTATCGATGGGGCCCCACTCCATGCACAACAGGTTTCTTCGACAAATTCAAATGCAACACCTTTGATAGGTTTCGTGGATTAGCTGCTGGCAACTGTACCACAGTAAAACCAAACTATCACAAACCGTACAACCGGAAGACAATTTTTAACAAGATGTAATCGTTGAGACTCCAGGACATTGGTTATACTTGTATCGTTTCTTGAGAGCATTTCAGATTATCGAGTAGTCGCGTCAGCATAATTTTGCTTTGTTTATTGCTTATTGTTCGCTGTATTAACGCGTTGGCTATTCATTAACAGCTGTTTGACAGACTCAACAGCTACTATACAAATAATCAAAACTAAAACTCATTCTTAGCGAATCAAAATCCCATTCATGAGAACCAAACATGTATTTTATTTACTAATGGCCGTACTTGAATCTGGAAGATAAATAAACCTGCTCTATGCTGAATGCAGTGTATAATATTCCTATATCCTTATTTCAATTGGTGCACTTTTGGGAGCCACTGTTAAGGTCGCAGGCCAGGCCCCCCATCTCTAGACGCAGTCTGCTGCTTCCGCTGCTGTAACGAGCGCAGCAGCAGAGCAGCAGTGGAGACGCAGAGCGCAGACAACAACCCACACAAGCGCACGCATAGAAAATTGTTGTACAACAGAATTTCGGGACAGAGCAGACACAGTGGCAGGGGGCATATCAGAGACCATTTTAGTTAATAATTTACCAGTATTGTTGGTTTTTATGCTACTGCTACTGCAGATGCTTTCGTTGTTCTTATTGCCGACATGCTGCTATAATCCAATTAGGTGTGCATGTGTTTGTTTGCGTGCTGCAATTGCAGTTATTTGCACACCGATACGCACTCGGAGAGCCGAAGATGCACTAATAACTAAATACCAAAAAATCTTGTCACCAACAAAACGGATTTCGAGTTTTGTTTAAAAATAAAAATTTCACCAACAACTTTGTTGTGTCTCGGTCTTGTTTACAGCGGGGGGCTCGGGCTCGACGCTATTTGCTGCTGCATTGGCTTGGCGTATTTTTTGTTTTGATTAGACGCGACGATGCTGCCATTCAGCATTCCACCGACACTTTGTGGGTATTCTCCTTCACTTGAACTACAGCTTGTTATACATCAATATTTTGGCTAGCGGAAAGGACATGTCTGTTGCACTCGCGTAAAAATCGTACTCAAATTATAAAAATAATATTGCACGACGCGCACACACGTCCGATTGTTTGTGTCCCCGAAATCAGTGTGACCTTACCAGGTACACGCTGGAGCAGTGTGACCGAGGACTGGTCGATTAAATATACCGTCCGACGCTCAGAAATAGATACGGTCTCATTTTCAAAATATACCGATGAAACAACGGACTTAGCCCACTTCACCCCCTTCTAATTGAGCAGGTGAACAGCAGGAGTTAAACCGCGGGAAATATTACTGCTTGTACATTCTTCTTGTATACCCAAGTCTTCCTCTTATCTTATTCAAAATCTGACGATATCTTTCATTTGAACTGTTCTTAAATGATTAAAGTTCCATAAAATTCGTTTATGAATATTAATACCTGGTCCACAATGGGTTAATCATTCTTTACCAATGAAAGGATATCATATACACCGATTTCGATATTCGTTTTCATATTACTAGCTAAATAGGACCTTCAATCCTAAACACGTAATTTTATCCGATTAATGAATCGATTTTCAACATGACTGAATCATTTTGAAGGACTCTTTTTTATTTGATTGTGTGTAAAATGTCAACAAAAATTAAAAGCAAAAAAACACAAGTGTCAATGGTAGTCCGATTTGAGTATGGACATTTGTGTACCTATTTTCTTAAATAATATAAATTGTACCATATAAATCAATGAATATACGATATAAACAAAATTCAGATATGATTATTTATTTTTGAGATTTATTGTGATAAGTGTAAACTACAGTAAATTCCATAAAGCTGTACGAGCGGGCTTCCACAGTAGGTCATAATACACATCCACAATTCGTTATATAGAATTCGTAAAATGAAATTGTTTTTAGGTCGATTTTACTTTCAAATAATTAGTAATTTTTGTTTGGGAATCACACATTTATAATTCAAGAATTCCCCAAGTAGACTTTTAACTTTGTTTTGGTAGGAAACCAAATCAAAATAATTGAAAATAGAATTCGTTACAACGAGATCAAAAGCGAATGAGCATTCAAGTTATAGTCGTAGATAAAATTTTTAATTGAGAAATATTCCTATTAGGAAAACCCAAATTCGTTATAGGGAGAGAAAAACGTACTGAGAATTGTACGAAATTGAAGTGTTCTGGAAATAAATCCGTTATATGTATGGAAAACTTCGTTATAGAGAAGTCTGGCTGTAGAAAGGTTATAAGTATAGAGGTTTCTTTAGGAACTAAAGCCAGTGGCATTAATTGTAAAAGTTCTAATTTACATGGTATTCGATATCCAAATCAAAATGCGTTTGGCCTTGAAACCCGTCATTATTTTTCCTTTTTCTAATGATCAGTGCGCCGAACCCAAATACTAAGTAAAACTCCGACTCTTTTGACACTTGCAGATGTTCCTGGTATTTACTTTCATCTGTTATAACTATGATCCCTTATTTATCTAAAATTATATTATATATCTTTAAAATCCACATGCAGCTGCTGCAAAGTGTTTGCAGTCCGAAGCAGCGACTAGCTGCGAGTATAAAAGGCTCAAGTTTTGGGGAAGAGTACATAAAGTTGCGTTTCGAGAAATTCTGAAACTGGAGTAGGTATCATCTGGAATTTTTATCCTGCTCACTTTCCTGATACTTGTGGGAGTTGGATGTGATAGATGTTCTGAATTGCATGAATTGGATAGTAGATATCATATTAAAAGGTGATATACGGCCACGGTTTTCTTCCAATATTAAGAACGAAATACCCAAATAAAAAGATGATGGCAGAAGGGCCAAAACCCAATGAACTTCAATAAACAAGGCGATTAAAAAGGAATTTATGTAATCTAGTTTCATGTTGTTTTATTTAAAACAGTTTTCCATTTTTATGGTTTTTTTTTTAAATTTAGAACAAAAGCAAATGTTACAAAAATTAACGAGTTTTATACGTTGGAAATAAATCTATAACTTTTAAACTGGCCTATAAACCTATAATTATATGTAAATTTTGTGCTCAAACTTATTCAAAAAAAATTTTGAATTTTGACTTTTTTAGTTATGTGAATGTAAACTGTACTTTATACATATTATTTTCATATCTTTTATGGAGCTTAGAGCTTATGCCACCTTCTCCGTTAGTCTAGCTGGACATGCCTTGACATAGTCGAGTCCATCCAGCTTGATACATACATATGTACATATGTATGTAAGTATACTCGTAAATTACTTAGCATGTGATATTCGAATATTTTAGATCAGCTTCCTCAGGAAGAAATCGGGGCCTTTCTTTCCCAATGTTGCTGTTAATTGCTGTAACATTTTCAGTTGCAAATGTCCATACCAGAGCACGTTCTGGTAGTAGCCTCCATGAAGTGGGTGATATCACAGGCGACGCGAAAATGACTGGTCGAATATTAAGCTTCTGATTAACGAAATACTCAGCTCAATTTTACGAATATGATGTACATTTTCTCAGAGCTTGTCGCCGTAGCCACCACTCGAATGGCTAAGGCCACCCAAGGAATCGAGCTCCCAGCCAGCTGTTCAACCAAAAATCTAAAATAAATAAACAGGAACACAGCCCCAGCATATATTCCGAAAAAGACTCCAATTGTGATTAGCCATTTAATAATTTCGACCATGTACTGTTTTCGACCATGATCGGGAGAATATTTCTTATAGGTAGAATGGGCTTATTTGCCTCCTAAAGCCTGTTTACAAACCTTTAAAAGAAGAAAATAATGAAGAATAATAAAAATAATATGAAGAAAATAATTGTTAAAGAATGTGGTAAGCCGTTAGGAAAGAAAGTTTAAATATAAAGGAAAAAAGTCCTTAGAGACCTTTATTTTTAGATGTGGCAACGCCGTACAACGCCAAGTGAGCTGCCAGACTTATATAACACTTGTAAGTTTTATTAACAATAACTTTATTATTTAAGCAGACAGACTATTTGTTCTTCTTGATATACTTCATGTACTTCTTGGCATTGAAGTTGTCCTCCACCTCCTCCATAATCCTGACCTTCTTGCGCGGCTTACGCGCCTCCAGACGCGACTTTCGCTCGGCGTCCGACAAGGTGGTCAAATCCAAAGGCAACTATAAGAGCAGATGAATCAAATCAATTACATTTAGCGTATGTTTGTGCACCCACCTTGATGATTTTGCGTGGTTCGTGATAGCGGATATTAATGGTGGATCCGTCGGGCTGGACGACCACCGTGGGATACAGGCGGCAGTAGACGGAGCGATGCAGCCTGGTCACCGCTGTCGTGGCTGAGGAAATGCAGCGCAGCTGTGTCACAGCCTGTGGCAACTGTTTCAGCAGCATTCTTATTTATTAAATAACAGTGCAAACCACAGAATTATAAATTAATCCACATGCAGTTATGTTTTGCACAACAGCTGATAGTGTGACCGTAGTCTGAGAACCAGGGCTGCAAGACCGATGGTGCTATCGATTTTTTCCAACCCTAAGTGCAGGGCAGTGTATATACAAAAATTCGCGTTCGCGAGAAAAAAAAACTTATTTGCCAAAATCTAAAACATACTATTGCTGAATTTGAATAAAAAGTTCCTGTTAGTCCAGAGCTTGAACCTTCCCTAATCACATATCTGAGCACCAATACAGACACAGTCGACACAAGCATCCGGGATTTTTAGATTGTGAGTGACGTGACTCACTGGAATAGAGATTTCCCCCAAACAGTAGAGACGACGTCGAAGTCGCACCCACTTGCTAAGTCATCAGTTTGAGGTAATCAAGTCTAAAAATGGCTGCTGTGGAGAACGAACCGCGCACAGAGCTCCAGGAGCTGCAGCTGAAGTCAGCTACGGTGGCAGATGAGTCGCTGGAGAGCACCCGCCGTATGCTGAGTCTCATGGACGAAAGCAAGGAGGCGGGCATTCGTACCCTGGTTGCCCTTGATGATCAAGGCGAGCAGCTGGATCGCATCGAGGAGGGAATGGACCGCATCAACGCTGACATGCGAGAGGCCGAAAAGAATCTCAGCGGCATGGAGAAATGCTGTGGCATCTGCGTTGTTCCCTGGAAGAAGGTGAACATCAAGGACGATGGAGACAGCGCCTGGAAGGGCAACGACGATGGCAAAGTGGTGGCCAGTCAGCCCCAAAGAGTGATCGATGAGCGCAGCGGTGGCATGGGGGCACCTGCACAGTCTGGCTATGTGGCACGAATAACCAACGATGCACGCGAGGATGAAATGGACGAGAACCTGGGCCAAGTGAACTCAATGCTGGGCAACTTGCGCAACATGGCCCTGGACATGGGATCCGAGCTGGAGAATCAAAACAAGCAAGTCGATCGCATCAACGCCAAGGGCGATGCCAACAACATTCGCATGGATGGCGTGAACAAGCGCGCAAACAACCTGCTCAAGAGTTAAATATGCACAAACGAAACGGACTCGTATCTCAAATCAATAACCAAGCCGATAACCCAATCCCCCAGATTAATTCGACCACCTCTTTACTTCAACCCTTATGGGAAGAAAAGCAAATGTTATGGGCACAAAACTGTGTTGTGGCAGCCACTTTCGGCAGCCAGTGGTTGCTACCCCGATATTTATACTATATATTATATACATATACAAGTAGAAGACGTACAACTGGACTATGCTATGAAACAGACCCATCTATACACTATACAAGCACTAACCTTTACTTACGTTCGACTACTAAATGTAAATTTATGCGAGAAGCAAATCCCAATTACTACTGTTACTATTACTATACAATTGTGTACAAACAAAAGCAACGGACCCGAGTGTTGCGAAGCCCAATTTTACTGAGATTTACCTTATAATGTACTCTGTTTTTGGTACACACTTTTTGAGGCATTTTACCTATGGAACTTGTGGAATCAAAGCTACACTTGCTATACTATACAATTAACTATTGAGATAAATATGAATGTAATATTGTACTATTGATGTATTTATGTACAACCCGACCCGTAGAATCGAACCAAACCGAAGCGAACCCCCGATATCCCACCCACAGGCACGGCATCTGAAGTCACTTGCTCCCATGCGTAGGATAAGAAACTTGAAGAAAATTGAACGGGGTGGTGGGTGTCATATCGTAGCCAATTTTATGAATCGTTTGTTATATGTGTACATTTATCTAGATTATCGGATTATATACCTTGTTTATTGAATTGAATCACTTGAAATTTTTGGTCCAAAACGTTCTATTGAATGAATACGAATTGAGATTTGAAATTTGCGGAGTTTAATTATTTCCCAAATAAACATAGACAAAGACATCAGCCCAGTTTCAACCAACTAGTTTAAGTAAATGGAAATTGTTGTTTTGAATTGTCTCGAAAAAAATATGCTGAATCAAGCGGTTTGTGCGCAAGATATTGCTCGTTAATTAATGTGTGTATTATGAATGTGTCTGTATTGTATACCTACTATATACTATATTGATTAGATAACTTATTGTATTGCTTCTATTATTGCCACATAGCTTACATTCATAGCTGTTTAATTGCAATTATATGAAATCAAATGAATTTATTGCACTTTACAGGAGATTTGGATTACAATTATGCCACTCGAAAATAGTTGTATGTCGCTATATAGCAGGTGAAGTTTTCGCCACAATCTTCGGCCGGGGCAAATTCAATTTCCGGCGCTGCCTCCACTGGAATGTAGACAATGCTGCCGCGCGTCAACACAATCTCTTTGGGGCCGGCACTAGTGTTTAGCCGCAGTGTGCGCGAGCCCTCAAGCGTTATGAGAATGGACCCGTATGCCTGAATTTGCAGCTTATAGCTCTCAACGGTATGCTTAATGGCCACATGAATCACCGCAAAGTCGTTCACAGGAGGCACGTACACCTGGACGTTTTCGTCAATGTGATAGGGCAAGAAGCGCTTGCGGCCAGCGTCTGCTCCCTCAAAGATGACCGAGGCAATCAACTGCTCGACGTCTTTGTACTTTGGCGTGAGCCCGGCGCGGATCACATTGTCCGAGCAGGCCATACACTCGACGCAGTCGCCGTCCAGATACGCGTGAATCTCATTGGCACCCAGGTAAATGGCCTGGCCCGGCTGCAAGTATACCAGATTCAAGAAGAAAAGCGACAGCACGCCCACATCTCCAGGGAAGTCCGTGTTGATCTTGTTGAACACTTTCAGCAGCTCGTTGGATTTCAGTTCTTTAAGAAAATAGTTTACATCGAAATTAGCCAGGGTCATCTGAATTGTTTTAGTTAAACATACCTCTTTGATAGTTTTTGACTATATCTTTTATGCACTTGGCCACGTCAGCCTCATCAGACTTCATCAGCTGCTCGTAGCACAGTTTAAGGGTCTCGGAGTTGGGCCTTTGATGCAGTTCATCCACAGCCTCCTTGCCGATGAGCTTTGAAAGCGGCTGGAACTCATCAATGAAGTCTTTAATGTCCTCGACGGGCTGGAAGCCAACAAGAGCCACAAATGGGGTCAAAGCTATGGCTAACTCTGGCTTGTGATTGTCGTCCTTATAGATCTCAGGACGTTCTTTGTGTAAGCGTTCGGCTTCACATTTATTTGGATGAACTTGTATGCTCAGCGCTTTGCTTATGCTCAGCACCTTGAATAGGTACGGCAAGTCCTTTTTCAGCACCCGATCCAAAGTCTCGCCAGTTTCCTTGACCACGGACACTCCACAGACGTGTGTGCCCATCCACATTTCCGCATAGCTCTCCTCCTCATTCAGCGTAAAGTCCGGATCGTTGGCCATGGCCAGTTGGGCGACGGCCGAGTTGATGCCCTTGCGTCCCCAATCATAGTTTTTCACCCAACCAGTAAGCTCCATTTTCGTGTGCACCGACTGTGTTTTCCTCCCAGTAGCTGCCGCTCAGCTAAGGTCAACCTGAAGGTGATAAGGAATACAATACACACTCATATGACGGTTATGGTGGCTGACGATATCAAATCGCAGGGGGTGTCATCGTAGCGCTACCCATTAGCGTAGTAATTAATTACTTACGCAGCTTATCAGAAAAGCCCAAGGCCCTAAAAAACGATAAAAAAAAACTAGAATTTCGCCGAAAAAAGAATTAAATTTTGTTCAAGTAAACAAAGCCTTCTGGCAGCCCACTTATTTAAGAGTTGCCATATCAGCAATTTATAAAAATAACCTAACAAAAAACTGTTAATGTTATCGAATTTTGAATTAAGATTTAACGTATTCATTTTTTATTATTCCAATATACACAATTATACATACATTTTCATTTAGATTTTTTACAGGGCGGTCGTGGATCATTTGGTTTTCGTACTTTCATCATCTATCTTGTCTATTACCTGTTTTAAACAGTCCTTTGTTGAAGTCTTTTCCAAGTCGCAGATGCGCGTGAGGTCCATCGTTGCAATCTGCTCAATCATCTCCTTGATTTTTTCCTGCTTAATTATTGATTTTACAGACTGTCTCATTCCTGGTCGTCCGCCAGTGGCACCTGTGGTCTTTGGCGTCGGGTCCGAGGAGTCGTTTTCGATATCCTTGCCCTTGGCGCGATAGTGCTGCTCGATAATCTGGCGTATCTTTAGCTTGGTTGCCGCGCGCGATGTTCTTGACGTTTGTCCCAGGGCCAGGTTTCGTAGTTCCTGGAAATTGATCTCCTTAGCTGGAGAAGCGTCAACCTCCGGATCAATGTTAGCATTGAGCTCAATGGAGGTCTCTTCCACAGTCGCCACAATGCCGTCATCATCATCCAGATCTAGAAACTGATCATGCTTGGTTTCCGGCACTTTGTCTTCCTTGGGGATCTCCACTACAGGCATGGGATCTGCTTTTAGTGGTGAAGGCTCCAGCACTTTTGTCTTTTTTACTTTTGCTTTTGTTTTCTCTTTCAGTTTTGGCGGCGTCATCGTCGGTCGTTTCTTGAGGATGCCTATGCAGGGCTTTGTCTTAACTCGCACCGGCAACAGAGAATTGTATTGAATGCCAATGCTGTTGAAGCAATCGACAAACTCCAAGGTGTCGAAATCATCCTGCAGCGATGACCATAGCTCCGTGTTGTGCTTGTTTTTGGCTTCGACCAGCAGATGGGTGTATCGGGCTATTTCAGCTTGGGTGTAGTTCATCGACTCGTCCTTGCTGTAGGTCCACTCATCGCGAATCTCCATGAAGCGGGACACCCCACTTTGGGCCGCCAAGTTGGCAATGTGTACTGACACATTTGGGCTGGTGCTCTCCAAGCGATGCAGCCGAGACAGGGCTGCTCCGCCTGGATAGTTTGTTCCCGAAATGACAAGCAAAAAGACGGTCACAAAGACATTTAGCAGAAGATGACCGGCGGACCCCAGAGCCAGGCAGCTATGCCACGTCGACTTGGCACTGTTCATCCATCTGGCCGAAGAAGATTAATTAAACTGGTGATATCACAGTAGTTTTCACACTTACATGCGTTGACAGGCGCAAGCTGCGGCTATGTTCAGCACAGGAAACACATATATGATGAATCGAAGCTCCTTGTGGGGAAGTACAGAGTAGAGTAGTACAAAGGCCAGTGCTGACAGAGCCAAGGGACGAATTCTGGGCTCTAGGACACAACCAATTGGCACAAATACTAACGATGCCCCCATAGCCCGAGGCAGGGCCGAGTAGAAGTACCAAAGGAACGGCGACGTGCCCCAGTTTGAGCTCTTATTAAGAATCGTATTATACCACAGAACCTCACCCTCGGGCCATAGCAGGCGTCGCCAGAAGAACGAGTCCACAAGCACTGAGGCGGCCAAAATGCAAACGCCCGCTGGCAAAGCAATCTTCAACAGCCTAAGGATAATGTAGATAGTCAGATGGTCAATAGTTAGCTAAGGGATTCACCAACACACACCTGTCAATGGACAGCTGCCGCTGCAGCAAGTTAATGGCCAGCAGTATTCCCAAAAACAGAGCCAGCTCCGATCGAAAGACGAGAATGGCTACGCCAGAGCAGATAATGAATGACTTCTGCTGGCCGCGCATCCAATAGGCGATGGCATACAGCACTGGAACATCAACATTTTTAAGATAAAAGCAATTGCTTATAGAGGCACTTGGAAAACTTACCTATGGGCAAAGCAAATATGTTGGGCAGAGGCCGCGTCATATAGAACATGAAATGAAACTGCGTTATTGTTATGGCCGTGAACCACAGACGCACCTCTACCCCATAGATCTTTGTCACAGCCTGACGCAGGTTATTCCAGGCTACGGAAATGGCTCCAGCCAACACAAGGCGCACTGGAATATGAACGAGAATTAAAAGAGGCGACATTTCAATGGACAAAATGCTTTTACCTACATATTGTGCCCAGAACTTATTGAGCCTCAGAGTCTCGAAGAGCAGCACAAATGGTGCGGACAGCATTGACACTACCAGCGGTCCAATAAATGTGCGTGGCACTACGCCGGGATACTCATGGTGATCATACTGGCAGAGTGGAGAGGCAGAACGTTTATTAGTGATTCGAAGTGCCTTTTACGTTCGATTACCTGCGTAAAATTGCTGCGCAAATACAAAATGTCATGCATGGCCTGCAAATTGAAGCTCTCCTCCACTTTGGTGAAGGGAGTGTAGACCAGATGGGCCGCCGCCGTCAGAAACACCAGCATATCCACGGCCATCTTTAGGTATCGTCGTTTGTGTATCAAAAATGCTTGAAAGCTGGAGTCAGGTCAGTGTTGGTCCATTACATAATGGCCATATTAGTTTTGACATCTAATTATGTATATATATTCTTGGACTTGTCTTGTTATGATGATTCTATCACCAACAATCAAAGTTCCGGCCGGTAACACCCACTCTTTGTGTTAAACAAACTGCACTTGAACGACTATTCTACAGGGCATTGGGCAAAGAACCAACATTTAAATACATATATATGGCTTATATGGAATACAATACGTTGTTCCAAAATAAATCGAAATAGATATATAAATAGAACGAACGCAACGTTCAATCACAACAGCTGGAGTAACATCGATGTTAACATCGATATAATCGATGTTAGGGTCCTAACTGCAGACATCGATAGTTTTTTCAAACATCGATTTTCTTGCCAGACACCCCTAAATTTAAAATTTTTCCCAATTTGATATTCCGTTTAATATTACCAGCTAACTAGGACCCTCAGGCCTGAGCACATAATTTTATACGATTGATGAATCAATTGTCTACAAGATTGGTTAAGTTTAGTGACTCTTTTTTTTTTTAGATTGTTTCTAAAATGACGTTTAAGCCAAGGTATAAAATTTAAGTGAGCATGAAATGCGACGTAGGAAAACGTAAGTGAGCATGAAATGTCACGTCATGAGAACACTTGTTGCTTGTCAACCGGTAGTATCGACAATTGTATACCCTTTTTCCATTGATTAATGTTATATTTCTTTTTTTCCAGATGCTTTAAAACGCAATTAATATTGTATTTTGCACATATTTACAATTTTTGACCCATAATTCATTTGATGAATTTATTATTATTAACATATCATTCCCGATACCCATTTTCAGTCTTTATAAGAATACCAAAAACCGTAACATTTTCTGAGATAGAGGCTGACTAGTTTCTGCAATACTTGATGCCTAGTAAAACATACTTTTCTTAAATTCTATAATATCCTTTCCTAAGGGTATGAAAAATGTTGCTAATTCAATGTCACTATTTTCGGGGCACATGTTGCTGGCCCATTCAAAAAAATGTTGCCAACGGTAAAATACGTAAGTGAGCATGGAATGTAACGTAAGCAACGTAAGGGAGCATGGAATGTAAGGGAAACTGTTGCGATGAAAAAGGAAATTGTTGGGATGATGTTGCCTCCACAAAATCCCTCAAAAAGTCCCAGAAAAAGTCCCAATAAAATAACAGGTCTGTGATACAGCTGATTGCCAATCGAGTACGAGTATTTTTATCGAGTACCAACTAAGTCTATTATTATCGTCATCGATACCTTGTCACTTAACTCCATTTCGGTTTTCAAATATTCAAGTCATTCTTTTTTTTTTTCTTTTCATCTTCCGAAACTGAAAAAACAAATTGCAATACAATGAAAGACCTCGAACTTTTTCACAAAAATAATATCCAAAAATACGCAGACTTAGAATTTAATGATTTGTATGTGATATACAAGAAACTGCAGATGGAATTGGAGCTCATCCAGGTGCAGGAAGATTACATTAAAGAGGAGCAGCGTAATTTGAAGAAGGAATTCATTCACGCCCAAGAGGAGGTGAAGCGTATAAAAGCGGTTCCCTTGGTTATTGGCCAGTTTCTAGAGCCCGTTGATGCAAACAATGGCATCGTAGCCTCAACCACTGGCTCCAACTACTATGTCCGTGTCCTGTCCACCATTGACAAGGAGCACCTCAAGCCGTCGGCATCGGTGGCCCTGCACAAGCAGAGCAACTGTTTGGTGGATTTGGTGCCGCCAGAGGCTGACAGCACCATATCTATGCTATCGGCGGATGAGAAGCCCAATGTGAACTACTCGGACATTGGAGGTCTCGACATGCAGAAGCAAGAGATTCGCGAGGCGGTTGAGTTGCCGCTCACACATGCTCATCTTTACAAGCAAATCGGTGGGTACCTAACCCAATTTTTTTCTAACCTTTGACTGTTTAATTATCCGTCTCAGGCATTGATCCTCCCCGTGGCGTCCTACTTTACGGCCCGCCGGGATGCGGCAAGACTATGTTGGCCAAGGCTGTGGCCCACCACACAACTGCCAGCTTTATACGTGTTGTGGGCTCGGAGTTTGTTCAGAAGTACTTGGGCGAGGGGCCGCGTATGGTGCGCGACCTTTTCCGCCTGGCAAAGCAGAATTCTCCGTCGGTCATCTTTATTGATGAAATCGATGCCATCGCCACGAAGCGCTTTGACGCACAAACCGGGGCAGATCGCGAAGTTCAGCGCATACTGCTGGAGCTTCTCAACCAAATGGACGGCTTCGATGAAACAACCAACGTTAAGGTGATTATGGCCACGAACCGAGCCGACACTCTAGATCCGGCTCTGCTCCGACCGGGACGCATGGACCGCAAGATAGAGTTTCCCTTGCCAGATCGACGTCAGAAGCGTTTGGTCTTCACGACCATAACCTCCAAAATGAATCTGGGCGAGGACGTTGACTTGGAGGACATAATTGCACGTCCAGACAAGATATCCAACGCTGACATTAATGCCATATGCCAGGAGGCCGGCATGCATGCCGTTCGTGAGAATCGCTATATCGTCAATGCAAAGGATTTGGAAAAAGGCTACAAAGTAAGCGTGCGCAAGGATGAGGCCCAGCACGAGTTCTACAATTAAAAACCAAATGTATTAATAATAATAATTAGATTAATTGTAACGCATTCCTGGCTTTGTTTGTGTGGGCGGCGCGGGATTTCGAATTATTTTCGATAACCATGGCTGTGCTTCGATAGCGAACAGATCAGCTGTTGTTTTGTTTTGCCGGGTCGAGTTTATGGCATTTGGAATTTCTGGTGGCCAAAATGATGCACTTAGAGAGATATGTGACGCGTATAAAGCCGGCAATAGAAGGCTTTATAAACGATCCCAGAAAGGACACGTTGTCGTTGGTAGAAAGGGAAATCGAGGGATTCAACTTTGGGGAAATGCGCATATACCAGGTTCAGACTGTGGTTCCTCTGGTGGTCAAGCTGAATGACCTAACCGGGTAAGAGACGCCACAGCTCCTTTTATATCCTGAGCTATTGTTACAGCGTTTACCCTTCACCATAGGGAAAGCCAGGAGTTGCGCACCGGCCTGATGAACTGCTTGAGGAACATAGTCTCGCACTCGTATCTGTCCGATGAAAAGGGGCTGCGTTCCATACTGGTTGTGGTGCTGCAGCAGATAAGAGACTCCAAAGGAGCCGTCATGCGGCCAGATCTCTCCGAGGAAATTAAGCTGGCCGCAGTGCTGTGCATACACGAGGCACTTAGTCGATGTACAACGGATGTGCTTGAGGCATTCTACACAAATGAGACGGTGGTGGTCATTGGCCAGATATTGCTGACGCTCCTGGAAATCATTGAAATTGAGAAATACCGGAAACTGGTCCAGTCGGCTCTGCAGTGTCTGATGGTCCTGTTTTACGTCCACAATGAGTCGGATCGTTGTGATGTGGTGCTGCGCAGCCAGGTGGCAAATACAATATTCATTTTTCTACCCAAGGTCCTTATTGTACTGTTTAAAACGTCTTTGAAAGATGAAAAAGTTGGCGAGACCATTAAATCGGTAAATATGCGCTGCTCTAAAAAAAATAAAATTGATATTCAATTCTTTCCTCTTAGATGGCTATTCAGGCCTTGGGCCGAATCATCTGCATCATGTTCGAAGAAACCACTGATGAGTTCCAAAAGCTTCGCTACGACGTGGGTGCCTTCCGAAATCTGTTCAACAATTCCCAGGACAGTCCGGCAGAGGCATGCGAGTACAACTATTTTGGCAACAAGAGTTGCACGGCCGAAGAGAAAGAGGAGCGCCTGCATCAAATGCAGAAGGACCGGCGCTCTCTTTCTTGGGTGATGGCCACTTCGCTACGCATTCGACCGATCCTTGTGGAGACGAGCATCCTGCGTGCCCACACGTCGCCCAGTGTGCGAAAAACCTATGCCGAGATGTGCTGCCTGCTTCTCACAGACTGTGCTCACAATCTGCGGAGCAACTTTATACATATATTGGAGAGCGTGTTGGCCCTTTCCGAGGACGACGACCGAAATATATCCCAGCTGTGTAAGGACACACTTCTGCAGCTGCAGCAGCAGCCCAACAGCCAGCACATATTCGATGAGAATGCAGAGCTACTGCTCGATGCCCACCTCAACAAATGGCCACGCATCTTGCACCGCTGCGAAGATAATGAGCAATTCGCCGAGCTGCTTTTCTTGAAGGGATTTCTGCGCAACGTCAATGCGGAAAAGCTGCAGTTGTTTTTCCTGGTTCCCAAGAACCTTGAAATGTTCGTTACATGTCTGCTAACAGCGCTCGATCTGCGCACAACACGCGATCTTTTGAACGAGGAGTACTCACTGCGTCGCATCCAAGATGGGAAATCCAAAGACCTGGCTGCCGAGTTCGTGAAGTTGCCTTGGCGTCAGTTCAAGCATGTCACATCAAAGCGCACTGTGGATATCTTATCGGACATTGCAGCGTTGCTGGGCGCTGAGCCGGCCATCAATCGGATCATCTTCGATTACTGCCAGGATCTGATACTGCAGAGATCTTCGGCCATGAATGAGTCTATTTTACTTCTAACAATGATGGTAACGCCGCAGGCAAAGACAGCACGCGAAAGTCGTCTAGTTCTGGCTCAACTTTTGCTGGAGCAGCTCCTACGCGACGAACACTGGAGCTTGGCACTGCAGCCGGACGCGGCCTGGCGTCTCAAGGTCGACAAGGTAGGTAGCAAGGTGAAGTCTTAAATAGTGAGAGAAACCATCACAAGTCGATTTCTTCAGCCCACACAATGGTTTGAGGACCGTACGCCCGGTCTCTACTCGTCGGCGGTCGAGGTGCGCACCCAAGACTGTGATTCGGATGACGAGCAGACTGAGGTTGTCCACAGTCGTGTGAGCATTGCGGATGCCCAATTTAATGTGCTGCACACTTGCCTGATTCTGGATGCAGTGGGACATTGCGCTAAGTTCATTGGCGACACATTCGACCGCCATATATTCTTGAGTTTGCACAGAGTGCTGCTGAAGTTAGCCAGCAGTAATACAATCGTCCACCAGGCAGCCACATTTGCCTTTGTGTCCATGCAGCTGGCACTAAAGTACGCAGAGCCCTCGCATTTCATCGAGTGCTCCACGGACTATATCACCTTTCATTTAAATTCTTTGCTCAAGAGGGTGAGTAATCGATGCCGGTCTACTTCTTAAATGTGTACCTATAATTTTTGAAATTTCCAGTCACCAGAGAGCACCGCTGCCGTGGACATTCTTACCGTGGTCTTGCAGTATAGCAGCCGGGGCAATGTGCCTCATCTGGACAGTATTTTCCAGACCATACGCGACGAGTGTTCCAAGTCCCATCAGACGGGCAATGTCCAGTCTTATCTGCGCGTGTTTAATGCATTCCTGAAACATGTCACCCACTGGCATGGCGACACAGCGGAGGAGATTAATGCCGAGCAGTTACCGATGCAAGTTGATGAGGATCAGAGCGTGTTGAGCACTTGGCTTCATGTTCTTGAAAAGCCGCAGCTCTTACCAGATGAAAACACCGACATCAAAATGGACGAACCTGTTGCGGAAGACTTGCCGGAATCCGATGCAGAACCGGAACCTATAAAGCCTGTGCTACCGCGACATATTGAAATCATAAAAGATATTCTGGGACAAGTCATCAAGTTTGTCTCGACTGCTGAGCAGTCGCAGCAGATTGTTGCCTTGGAATGTTTTGCCAGTGGTGTGCCCCTTCTGGCGGATTATGAGAACGAACTCCTGCCACTAGTCCATCTCATTTGGCGGCCGCTCGTGGAGAAGTTTCGGCAGAAGGACGCCCTGGTGCTGAACCGTTGTTTCAAATTGTTGCATCTGCTGGGAATTCATGCAAAGGATTTTATAGCGAAACGTAGTCTCAGGTGAGCTTCAAATGAGCCCCATCTCAAATGAACAATCCTTAAAATTGTGTATCCTCTGGTTAGCGATGTCATACCTCAACTGAAGCAGTTCCTTAAGGTGGCCAGCGTGCATAGCAAGAGCGAAACACCGCTGGCCCAAACGCAAGAGTACAAGCTGCAACTGCTGTTGCTCCAGAGTTTGGGGGACCTTATAGTGGGATTACAGCTGGAAGGCAAGCATCTGCACGAGCTGCTGTCCACTGTGGCGCTGTACCTGTCCCAGGCCCAGCCTCCAGAATTGCAGACATTGGCACGAGATTTTTTCTTGCAGCTGGCAGTCTATAATGGACCCTTTGTATATGTAACGTTGCTCCAGCGGGCGCACCTTAAAGACAGCAAGACAAATGTCAGCCAGATCTTTGATTCCATGGGCTTTAGCATAGCCAGCGGAGAGGACTTGCATTAATAAAGAACAGGACGTTTTATATATTATTTCACAATTGCTCTATTCTGTATTCTGTTCACTCGATTAACATTACAGGCTTTAATGCTAAGTGTCTTTTAATGCATTGTTTTCGGATCAGATAGTACATATTTGATACACATTTAATTATGGTAATAATATTCTTGGATTATTGATTGATACTCTCTTAAAAAGCGCAAGGAGGAGGAAAATATCGAAAACGATTTGATTGGAGGTATCTCTCTAACTTGTATATGTTTTTATTAAAGTGACTTTTATAATATAAACAAGGCAAGGATAAAAAAACAAAACATAATTTATACACAATTGGAGGAAGCGGAAGGAGAGAGGATCATTTTGAACAAAAACCGAATTGAATTTCATATATTTTTGTATGGTATATTTATGTATGCATATGTATACTGTACTGGGATTGGATTTTGGTGGCCAATGACTAAATGCTATGCATGGACAAACATTTCAATTTCACTTCTCATTTCCTTCTCAACTTACACTCGTACGTGCAACCGCGCAGATGCTTGGCACCGATAAAACTTAGCATCCGACTTCTAAAGCCACTATACACTATAACATCCTCGATCTGTATCTGTATCAAATATAGCTGAATTTTATAAAATGATTGCTGTTTCTGTTTCCGTTTCTCTTTTGTGTATTTGTGATCCTTTCTACGCCTCTTCTTAGACGCCTCTCGTGACTCGCAATACTCGACGCCCCTAAGTAGTGAAACAGCTCGTTGCAGTGTGTGCATAATAGTCTATTGAGCAACTCCAGAATCCTCTGCATCCTATCTCTGAATTTTCTTTGTTCGTTACAAGCTGTCTGACTGCTCTGCGGTTGTGTGGGTTCTCAAGCTGTTGGTTTGTAGATGTGGGTGTATTTTGTGTGTGGGGAGTATGTGTTTAGCTATTGTAGTTAATTGGAAACTGACTCGACTTCTCTATGACTACGCCAGCCAGTTCATCAGGCTGTTGGCATAGGCCATCGGCTTGACATCGGGATGTGGCTAAAAAAAATGAAAAACAAACAAAAATATTGTCAAGCAAACGACTTCTTGAGCACATGATTTGCTTGAATGCTTACCACAGCCTCGAATGATTTGTAATTTGGTTTCAAGTCGTTACCCGTAATGGTAATAAATGCGCCCATATTGCCCATAGTATCACTGAAAAATATAAGGAATATAGTCTGTCTTTAGACCAAATGTTAACCGTAGAATACTTACCAATAGTTCGGGGCAGAGAAGACGGTGATGCATTGTCCGTTGTGGGCCACCTCGTAGCCCATATCCTTGACTTCGTGGCTGCGTATGATATAGTCCAAGTTATTCAGCTTACAGAATGCCTCAGTTACGTCTGGGCCAAACTGTATGCCGACACCGCGCTTAGACGGCCCTCGGCCCATCCATAGCTGTGGATCGGACCACAACAATTCGCACATGAGTCCCTCTTCGGGTGGCTGACAGTTTCGCTCGATTCTCCTGATGTTGTCCAGTGTGACATTATCCGATGAAAAGAGGCCGCCGTGCATCACCAGTATCTTCTGATTGATGCAGTGGCACAGTGGCAGCCAGTTGAACACTTGCGTGAATATGTCCGCCATGGTGCCAGTGTATTTAGCTGTTACCTCGCCCGTGAACCCGTACATTTGGTTCATATTGATACTCTCGTGGTTACCTAGAACCAGTATGATATTGTTCAGAAGACTCAATTGAGTTGTCGGTGAGTTTTAACTTACCGCGGGACAAGAAGAAATGATTGGGATAAAGAAGCTTGAAGCCAAACAACGTGAATATGCATTCCACAGAGAAGGAGCCCCTGTCCACGAAATCGCCATTGAACAAGTAGGGATTCTTCTCGGATGGCAGTCCATTTATTTCGAAGATGTTCATCAAATCATAGAACTGACCGTGTATGTCACCACAAATCGTAAACTTCTCCTCATCCTGCACAGTGATGTCCACCAGCGAGGGCTGGTCTCGCATGTAAGTATCAATTTCGCAGAGTATCTAAAATAGGAGGGATTTATGTCGGGTTTCCGAGGTGCCTTGGTTTACCAATTCTCACTTTGTAGGCGAATTTGCGATGCAATCGCTTTTGTCCCTTGTAATGCTCCATCAGATCCTTCATAAACTGCAGGGTTACCTTTCCATCCTCCAGTTGTGGTCCTTTGTAGTCATCCTCAATAGCTGAAATGCCCACATAACAATACATAAACTACATAATAGTAATGGTAGCCACTCACTTATGGTTTCCATGTCCCTGTACATCTCTGAGAGAGTTTTCTCGGGCTTGTCCACAGCAATGGCCCGCTCGAAGGCGCGCATTTTCACAATTTTCGTGCATTCCGTGAATTTGAGCTTAGCATCCTTATCATTCGGCCTGCACTTGGCTACCTGTAAATATATTCAAGAGTCGTTCATATGTTGAACTTTGGTGGCGAGGTTCTACTTACAAATTCAAAGTCGCATAGCGCCTGCTTGAACTTTCCCAGCGACATATGCGCCGCTGCCCGACGGTAGTAGCCCTTCAAGTAGCCGGGATCTGCTTTCACCGCCGACACACCGTCCTGCAGGGCATAACCAAAGCTCTCCTGGCGCAGATGGGCTAAGGATCGGTTCGCATAATATATCGCGCTGTTGGGATACAGGTCTATGGCTTTGGTATACATGTCGATGGCTTTTGTAAATTCCTTGGCTGTTGGCATGTGGCGAAATCGAAGGGAATTGGGTCAGTAACAATACTAATTATACTCTCATGACATGCTAGGTTCTTGCTTTGGTTTAGTGCTTGGGGTCTTGTAAATTATCGCACAGTGATAGTTTTTGTTCCTGTTTTAAGGTTAGGTTGAAAAAGGTACACCGAATGTATGGTTTTGCAAGGCATATGGATGTCCATGCAATCTGCAATCTGGGAATGGCATGGTGTATGTTATAAGTTGGAGTGTGCCACTTACTTTTGAGCAAATCATTTCCCCGATTTTTGTACTGCTCGGCCGCGGCAAAATCTTGATCATTTTTTGGGCAGCCCTCATCTGATGCCGATTCTGGTTCCTTGCTACCCGTAATCTCCGCACTAACCGCACCCGGCTGTTTCTGGTGGCTTTCGTCAGCCGCTTGCTGTGTTTCTATCTTGGGCGAAGACATATCTATTGTTGTAATAAGTGATTTTCTAAAAGTTATTTACTGTCTGAAAATGTTCAAGGGTTGGCAAACGACAGGTTAAATAGTGCTAGTGCTGTGCAACCCGCCAACACTCTTATCGATATGAAATTCTCTACACGGAAAAAGCAATAATCTAATCAGTAGTGCTAACTCTAACGGCTAAACATTTGAATTAATGTTGAAGTTAATGTCTATTTAGCTTATTCCGTTGTTGAATGCTTATTTGAGATGTATGACCACAGGTGCAGCACGTCGATAACGATATCGTGCAAACAGCTGATTTGAGTCAGATTTATACAAAGCGGGGCTGCGAGAAAACTTAGAAACGAAACTGGTTTTATTGTTGGTATAGAAACTTTGGAGGTGCTCAGCAGCAGAGTGTGGCATTGCAGTGGCAAGCAGCCTCAAAATCAGTCCCAGCTCAGTTCAATCCAGCGCATCAGTGCAATTGAAAAGTATTAAGCCTGTGATCGAGAGTGAGTGCGGGGGTGTAATATCGTGGGAAACAGAGTCCTAATCGAACGCAAATGATGTCCATGAGCAATCTATCAATAGACGGGGAATTCCGTTATATTATTCAATGGTTCCACGAGTGGAGCGAGCTGCAGCGCGACGACTTTGTGTATGTGTTTGTGGAATACCTAACCAGAGGCTCCAGCGCAGACGTGGGCGGTGTCCATGTGAATGGCATTGTAAACGCCCTGGCAACCGCAGGCGTGCAGGACAAGCCCATGAGCTTGTTCCAGTGCCGTGTAAGTATTAGAAAGTTCCCAGCCCGACGACCAGCAACAGCCCAATCTAACTGTGCATTGTCAACAGATTAAGCTGTTTCGTGAATGGAGCCCCAAGTGGCCGATCGAGTTCAAATGCCAGCTGCAGGAAAAGATCAACGAAATCGACTCGAAAGTGGGGGAAAAGATCATCAATGAGCTAAAGGGGCACCATGGTGGCGTGCACAATGGTGACGTAGCCGTTCATTTAAATGAAAATGGAGCAGCAGCGGACGAAGACATCGAACTGGAGCAGCCTGCTGCAGTCGCAGCAGCTTTGCCAACTCCAGCAGCGGCTGCAGCAGCAGATGCGGCGCCGCCCGAGACCCCGGCCCCCAGCCAGGCGTTGGAGGTAGAAGCAGATAATGATAACCATTTAGCAGCGGTATTGCGTCAAGAAACGCCAGTTGATGACGTCGACGAGGAGGACGACAATGAGCAGCGTGCGTCTGCTAACGACGATTGCAATGCTGATGTAAATGGCCATTATTTATCGGCTACGGTGACAACCATTGCGGTGAACACATCGCCCTCTACATCTCCATCGCCCCAGCCCCAGCCCCAACCCCAGCCGAGCGTCGAACCTGTAGAACAGGTCGAGAATAACGTTACAGTCTCGGTAGCCTCTCCCGAGGTGGTACCCCCGGTGGCATAGATGCACAGAGTGCTTGCTTGTTACCGAGCCAAACCAGAACAAATAATCCGAAGGCCTAATGAGTAGTTAAGTTTATTTAGTCGTACAACATTCCATTCTACAATATGCATTTCTAGTTATGTAAGTTGTGCCGTTCCCGGATCCTATGAGATAAGAAAAACGAATCCGAGTATCTACTGTTCTAAAGCACAAGCTAACCAACGACTTTGGGGTCATAAAATCCTGCTCACATTCCATTTCTAATTTTGTGCGTACTTTCTTTCATCAACTATACCATATACTATCCTAAGCGCATCCATCAACTGTAAACTAAACACATACATAAACAATACACGAAAAGAGCTCTCTTCGAGGAGTTCCCCCCATTCCCGATGGCAAACGAATTCTATCCTATTCTGCAGATCTGGTTCCAAGTTTGATGCGGGGAACGCACTGAAACATGTTTTGTTCGATTCTCATGGCTGTTGGCTCTGGTTACTCAGCCTCAGCTTTTGCCGGCAATGTCGTTGGCCGCTTCAGACGCCGCTGCAGGCTGCCGGCCGTCCGATCTTTTGGGCAGCGGCCGCTGTCTTTGTCTAAATTAAGTTTATGGCTTGATAATTGGCTTTTTCGTGTTCTCTTTTTGTTGTGATTCGTCGCCCCACATTGAAATCGAAATGGAAATGAAAATGGAAATAAGATATGTATGCTCACAGATTGAACCAATTTATTTCAATTTCGCACATCGACGGGAAACGTTGTGTTCGCGGCAGCTTACAGATTCCGATTGGTGATTGACAAAAATTACGAAATGCGGCAACAGCTTGCAAAACTCATCTGCATATTGTTGTGCTGCACTCTGTGCCTCCTCCGATGTGAGTATTCTAGTATGTGAAGTTTTCGTGTGCATGTGCTTGCGATATAAAAGACTCTAGAAGCGAACGCATGCTCCTTCGCGAAAGGGAACTGAATCCAATTAAAGAACAGTCCAGACAGCTTAGTGGGTCACGGCCAATGGCTAGAAATTCCCAACAGCAGCAGCAAATGTGCTAGCATCATGCTCGGCCAGCGCCGCAAAACGAAGGGCAATAAACCGCGAAAATGTAGCCAAAAAAGTGAGTGTGTGAGTAATTGCCACCGTGCTGCGGGAGACGGGGCACTTCTGGTTTGCCGCTGGCCGACATTGACCTTGGCCGGAGTAAGCGTTGAGTAAGCCTGTTCTCGTTTCAGCCGATTTCGGGTGTGCCAGCGTGCCAGCTTGCAACTGCATCCGAATCAAAGAGTGCGTTGCATTCACCCGTCTTCTGCTGCATCATCAGCCGGATGAGCGTGCCGCTGTCTTCGCGAAGGTACACGCGGCAGGCTGTGGCTTTGAAGGACTCGACCCACTGGTCTGCTGCCCTCAGAGCCAGCACCATAATCAACACCGCCATGAGTCATCCACGGTCAGGCCAATGCGCATGCTACGTTTCGCCCCGCCGGACGAGCGCTGGATATGGGGGGACAGTCGTCGGTCTACGTCAGTCTCAGCCTTTGGCCAGGACGAAACAGAAATGAATCTGCACGATTACTGGGACTTCAAGCAGCAACGAAACTGCCCCCAGCCAGTGGATCCCGAGTTCTATGACCATCGCTTTGGCAGTGGAAGTGGTCACTCCTTTCACTACGACATCGATCATGGCAGCAACGATTGGCACTCGCCGCGTCCTGCCCCAGAGGATAAGCCTATTGTGTTTCCCGGTGATTTGCGCTTCCTTCGAAATGATGGGGAACAGGAGACCAGCACTGACGTGAGTCAAGGTCCACCCTTGGCTTCCTTTAGCACGGCCCTGCCGCCAACTTCCACGTCCACTCCTGTGCCTCCTCCTCCTCCTGTTCCTGCGACTGTGTCGTCCACCTGCGGAATACGCATCGAAAGCCGATTGCTTGGAGGCGAACAGGCCACTGCAGGACAATTCCCATGGCTGGCCAGGATCGCCTACCGAAACAGAAGTAAGTAAAGGACACACGTAGACTTTTTGGTACTGCTTTAATTTTGAATTTAAATGGCAATCATAAATGCCTGCTTGTAAGTGATGCTTGGATTAAGTGTGTCCTGTATTGTGTGTAGATGAGTATTCGATTGACCTTGACCTCGTCCTTGTTGCAAACTATTAAATATAATAAACCTCTCTTAGCAATGCTAACCAATCTCAACGGCCAAGACTCCTAGCTTAAGGGTCGTGGCGACTCCGGCGACAAAGAGCAGCACAGCTATAGCCAGTTCTTTTTTTGCTCGAGAGCTTAGTCCGAACCGACCACGACTGTCAGAACCATCAGCGCCATAACCGCCTCGACCATTGTTGTATCCAGGGCCGTATCCATTGCCTTGTCCAAGGCCGTGTCCAGGGCCGTACCCAGGGCCACCGTAACGTTCTCCGTTCGGACCAACACCATATCCACCATCACCTGGTCCACCAGTACCGTATCCAGGGCCACCGTAACGTTCTCCGTTCGGGCCAACACCATATCCACCATCACCTGGTCCACCAGTACCGTATCCAGGTCCACCGTAACGTTCTCCGTTAGGGCCAACACCATATCCACCATCACCTGGTCCACCAGTACCGTATCCAGGGCCACCGTAACGTTCCCCGTTAGGGCCAACACCATATCCGCCATCACCCGGTCCACCAGAGCCACCCGGTCCACCAGTGCCACCAGGTCCACCAGTACCACTAGGTCCACCAGTACCAGCCAACTTGGTAATCGCGCACATTTTTGCTCCACATGGGTGTGGACCGCAGCGCCCTCGATGGCCGCCGCACGGCTGACGCTGGCCAGTGGTTGGGCCGTCAGGCTGTGGACCTTGTTGTCCGGATCCTTGGGAAGAAGGAGCTCCTTGTGGACCGTGTTGTCCGGATCCTTGGGAAAAAGGAGCTCCTTGTGGACCGTGCTGTCCGGATCCTTGGGAAGGAGGAGCCAGAAAACCACCGTCTGGCTGATTTCTGTCAGGCGTACAGGGACACTGTTTATTCTCCATTGTCAATAGGGCGCTGTTGAATGAGAAGAAAGCGCATTAATCAATGTATATTCGAAAACCATTTCAGGCAGCAGCCGCATCAGCTTCCGCTGCTCGGGATCGCTGATTGCCAGCAACTATGTTGTGACAGCCGCCCATTGTGTGGTCAACCTGGTCGGCGACCTGGAAGTGTAAGTGTTGTGCGAAGTGACAAGCCTCTCGCCCATTCTGATGTAGTTACTACTACCCACTCCCAGATCTCATGTGCGGCTTGGCGATGCACCGGTCAATCCGGAGGATGCCTCCAATCTGTTTGCCATCGACCGAGTGTTGGTGCATCCGAATTTCGACCAGCCCAGATATGCCAACGACATTGCTCTGCTGCGGCTCAACAGTACGGCTAGTAAGTGCATCCATCCATATCATACCAATCCCCATCTAACACTAACTTTATTGTCTCCCCAGGTAACTTCACGCCCATTTGCTTACCTTTGAACAGCACTGGGACAATCGGGAATAGACTGATTGGTGAAACGGGAGTTGCCGCCGGCTGGAGCACTTCCAATTCGGGAGGTGAGTATTGAAACAAGGTCGTAAGACGCTTGGGTGTCTGTGTTTGGTTCGTTTTTCTACACAGATATTGTCGCTTTAGCATCAAACGGCACACACGTTCGATTTGACTGGGTTTGCCAGTTGACTGGAATGGGTGTGCTACAACAGGGAAGTGCAAAGCCTACGACGATCCATATAACATTCGTGTGCATATTCGTAATTTCAGGTAACATCTCCGCCACTTCCACATCATCCACGGTCCGATTTATTCGACTGCCCATAGTGAACACCACCGCTTGTGCGATTGCGTATGCCACCCTTAGCGAGAACTTCCAGCAGCCTATTGTGATCACACCCAGTCATCTGTGTGCCCAGGGCCAGCCGATGAATGATGTGTGCCGTGGGGACAGCGGAGGGCCCTTCATGGACGACGGTACCTCTGGCTTGTTGGCCACAAACGGGCGCTATACGCTTATTGGAATCGTGGCCTTTGGACCGACTTTGTGTGGTGTTACCACAATTCCGGGTGTTTACACGCTGGTCAGCAGCTTTTCGGACTGGATCCAAAACAGCATCAGCAGGACGCCCAATACCTGACGAGCTGCATCCAAAGCTTTTTTTTCAATGCCAAAAACATACAGTTCATAAGTATAATTATAGCAATACAAAACCGAGATCATATCAATTGTCTTTATACCTGATACGATTTGATAGCGAGAGCAAAAGCTTCCGATCAAAGCTCACACAAAGCTTCGCTTTGGGCCGCTCCGCACCGCGCTCCACGGGAATTCCGTTTTAGTCATCGTATTTTTATTCGCAGCTGAAGATCAGCCCCCATTATCGCGGTGTTTATTTTGATATCAGCTGCCCCAAGCTGCGATATCATTCGACGACGTCTTGAGAAAGGATTAAGCGAGGCAGAGCAGACACTACATGAAAAATGTTCAAAATAGAGTATATCTGTGTATTTTTTGGGATATTAGCAAACTTGTCAGCCGTGTTAGGTCGTAAGTAAACATTGAAGAAGGTAGAGTGGAGGGAAGTACATACTACTGATTGCCTTGTGCTCTGGGCCTTCACATGTCTTCTGAAACCCCAAAACCTGTTCCATTGCCTATATATCAAATGCTAATAGTTGTTAGATATTCAGAGGCTGTTGGACAAAGTAAATTGTTGTTTATTTTTGGAATTAGATATGCCTTTGTGCTCGGATCAGACGAAATTTACATATAGTGTTTTATCCTTTGCACCCCCCTCCCCCCAGAGTTCTATTTCCCCAATGAGGCCGCCCAAGTGCCTAACTATGGGAGATGCATTACGCCCAATCGGGAACGTGCCCTGTGCATACATCTGGAGGATTGCAAATATCTCTATGGCGTGCTGACGACGAGCCCGCTGCGGGACACCGACAGACTCTATCTCAGTCGCAGCCAGTGTGGCTATACGAACGGGAAGGTACTGATCTGCTGCCTGGATAGGTACCGGGACACCAGCCCGACCACGATGCAGCAGCCGGTCCAACCAAACATCACCAACAGCAATCTGCTGCCGCTGCCCGGCCAATGCGGCAATCTGCTGTCCAATCGTATTTACGGTGGCGTCCGAACCAAAATTGACGAGTTCCCGTGGATGGCATTGATAGAATACACCAAGGGTGAGTGCCTAAGATAGCCAGAATAGCTGAATCCTTATTCCATGCAAACATTCAATTCCGTAGCCGCTGGTAAAAAGGGCCATCATTGCGGTGGCTCCTTGATAAGCACTCGATACGTGGTAACGGCCTCGCACTGTGTCAATGGCAAGGCACTGCCCGCCGACTGGCAACTGACTGGAGTGCGCCTGGGCGAGTGGGACACCGCCACCGATCCCGACTGCGAAGTGGACGTACGGGGCATGAAGGACTGTGCTCCTGCGCATTTGGATGTGCCTGTCGAGCGCACCATTCCGCATCCCTCCTACATTCCCAGCTCTAAGAACCAGGTTAACGACATTGCATTGCTGCGTTTGGGCAGCCAAGTGGAGTACACCGACTTTGTGCGGCCCATTTGCTTGCCCCTGGACGTGAATCTGCGCTCAGCCACGTTTGATGGCATCACCATGGATGTGGCTGGTTGGGGAAAGACGGAAGAGCTGTCCTCAAGCAATCTAAAACTCAAGGCTGCCGTGGAAGGGACCAAAATGGACGACTGCCAGGCCGTGTACAACCGCCAGGACATAATGCTTGAGGACACACAGATGTGTGCAGGTGGCAAGGAGGGCGTCGACTCGTGTCGCGGTGACTCCGGGGGTCCGCTGATCGGCCTGGACACAAACAAAGTCAATACGTACTATTTCTTGGCAGGCGTGGTTTCCTTTGGGCCCACGCCCTGCGGTCTGGCGGGCTGGCCAGGAGTGTACACGCTGGTGGGGAAATACGTTGACTGGATCCAAAATACAATTGAGCCATAAATGTTGTGTAAGTGTAATTGTAAACCACATTTAAATTGTAAATTGTAAATAAATCTGATAAACAAATTACCACTTCGCACATTTGATATTTTCGCGCCGAATAGGGCAAATGCAGGGCTGCCATATCTACCAAATAGCTTACGTAAGGCGCTGCCGGACATCGCGGTTTTATTAAGTTGTAAACACGAGAAATATGCTGAAAACGATCTGCGTAACACAGCTAAATCTGCTGAAAAGTGCAACCATCCTGCAGCAGCAGGTCCGGGTAAGTAATGTCGCCATCGAGGAGGGACACCTTCATTCAAAACATTTCGTTTGCAGACCACGTTCATCCTAAAACGAAAATATGAACCTCTGTTGCACAAAACCAACGAGAAGCCCCGGCGTATGCGGGCCAAGCACTTCATCTATGAGCTGGTGGAGGACACGCAAGTGAAGAAGCGGCCCAACATGGAAGTGGTCTTGAAGACCTTTGTCGAAGGTGTCGGCGACAAGGGTGACGTGGTGTCCATGAAGCCCCATTTCGTGTACAACAAATTGCTACTGCCGGGACTGGCGGCCTACAAAACGCCCGAGAACATTGCCAAGTACGCGAAGACAGAGGCAGAGAAGTCAGCGGTGAAGCACAGCTCGGCCTATGCCCAACGGACGGTCAACATGCTTGAGTCCATTGTCCTGGCTGTGATTATGAACAAGGATGAGCCGTGGGTGCTCGAGCCGTGGCATATCAAAGCGTCGCTTCGCAAGGCCGGCTTCCATTGCAAAGAGGATTGCATAACCATGCCCAAGGAGCGTATTGAGGGACCCGATCTTAAGAAAGAAAACAAAGACTTCTACTGCACCGTAACGGTCAATAAATTGGAGCAGGCCACGCTGAAATGCCGCTTGCATCATTGGAGCACAGACCCAAGCGAACGTTTGCCCTACGTGCTAGAGCACTGGAAAATGCCGTCAGAACCGCTGCTCGATGTTAGCTCTCCCGAAAAGAGACCTTCCACTGTTTAAAATAAAAATATATGTTACAAAACTGTCTTATTTATGAACAGCGTGAAAAACAAAGAATATTTATTTTAACATTTCCTCAAGTGTTGCTCAAAAGTTGTACAATGCGGAATACTACCTTAAATGCTACATTACAGAGTCTATATGATGTTTATTTTTAGTTCACTCCCTTAAGCTCCACTTCGAAGACAAGTGTCGAGTTGGGTGGAATATTTGGAGGAGCTCCACGGGCACCGTAGGCCATGTGCGGAGGGCAAGTAATGCGACGCTTGCCGCCAACCTTCATGCCAACAACGCCAGCGTCCCAGCCCTTGATTACTTCACCGCCTCCCAGGCGGAAGCGGAATCCCTTTCCTTGAATCATGCTGTCAAAAGTCTTGTTGTTGCTCTGGAGACGACCGATGTAGTAGACGGTGGCACGTTTTCCCTTCTGGGCCTCTGGGCCCTTACCAGCGGCCAAGTCCAAAATTTTTACACCCCCCGAGATGGTGCGCTCGCCGCCGGCAGGCTTTTTCTCCTGCTCCTTCTTGGGCTCGGGCTTGGCCTTTTCCTTCTTTGCCTGCTTCTCCTGCTGGTTTTTGGCCACACCGTTCTGATCCTTACCAGCTTTCTCATTGGCTTTGGGTGAGATCTTGGCCACCTTGGCTTTGGGCTGTTCATCCTCCTCAGAATCGTCAGAGTCGTCCTCATCTTCTTCGTCTTCCTCCTCCTCACCATCTTCTTCTTCATCGCCATTTTCGATCATGGACTCGTACTCTTCGATGATTTGACTGTCGTCAACCTCATCATCGTCGTCCTCCTCGTCATCATCATCTTCGTCCTCATCCTGGCCATTCTTGGATGACTTGCCCTTCAATAAATTCTTTAATTCGAACTCCTCGTCGTCCTCATCTTCGGAATCAATGTCATGCAAGTAACCCAGCAAGGAAACAATGGCGTCGCCTGCGATGTAAAAAGAAAATGTCGCATACCGATTAATACGTATGTATGTGTATGTGTAAGTTATATGTATGTGTGTGTGCGACTGTGCACAAATTTTGTCAGAAAATCTGCTCACCTGTAGTTTGGAAAATGATTTGGTCGCCCTTACTAAAGTTCAAGTCCAGCGGGACTTGAGGAATGTCTTTACGCAAGGTGGCGACCACATACTTCTGCTTGTCGGCTGTTAAATACAGCTTCGCCTCCTCTCCCTTGTCGAGAGCAACACCCGAAATATGGAACGACTTTACAATCGTCTGGGTGTACTTGCGGTTAGGCTTCATTACCAATCCTAGTGCATCAAAAAGATAAAAAACATGTTACAAATTTCGTCACAAAAATGGTGGCGTCCACGCTGCCGGCGTGCCGCAAGCACGTGGCCGGTGCAACAGCGTCGCATACCCATGCCTTGACGTGAGCACCATGGCCCCTGCATACTGTAGCATTTAAAGTAATAGTAACTTACCCCAGAACATCGACATGTTGGATTTATTTAATTTTTTTGCTGGAATTCAACTAAACGGTGAAAAAAATATTTTACAAATGAATTGAAGAAACGCCGCTGACGCTAGGGCAGTGTTACCGTGGACGAAAAGATATCGATATCGATAAGATATACGGTCTGACCCTCAGAAATATACCAAAATATACCATAACACTTTCAAAATATACCGGAAATATACCGACGAAATCAAATTCCTTGATTTTGATATTCTGTATATAGAATAGCCGAATCGGATATTGAGCCCTCAACAAATAATTTTATCCGATTAATGAAACAATTTTCTACAGGATTGACTAATTTTAAAAACTCTATTTATTGGATTCTGTCTAAAATAAGGATTAAACAGGGATGGTCAATGCATTAAACGTAAGTGCATGGAATGTCACGTCATTTGGAAACTTAACCGGTGGTATGGACATATTTATACCTGAATAATGTTAAAATTCTGTTTTCCCAGCTGCTTTAAAATATACTTATTTATGTGTTTTACACAGATTGACATATTTTGACCAATTAATGGATTTGATTTGTTTTCTGTATATACATTTCGATCCCGAGTTATATTTTAATTTATATTTTTTTACACCACGAACTGCAAAATTTCGTTGAGGTAGCTTTAAAAGTAGTTTATGCATTAAGTATTTATGCATTAACTAGTGCCTGGTATGACAAACATTTCCTAAATTCTATAATATCCAAATTAATACATAAGTATTATTTATTTATTATATTTATTATATATATTGTATTCTATAATATCCAAATTAATAAATTTGTATTAATTTTAATACAAATAGTAAAAATTAATGTTGGCAACGGTAAAAAACGTAAGTGAGCATGGAATGTCACGGAAAAAACGTAAGTGATCATAAGTGATCATGGAATGTAAGGGATGATGTTGTCTCCACAAAATCCCTCAAAAAGTAACAAATATAACATATTCCTCGATTTTTATATTCTGTTTAATATTACTAGCTAAATAGGCTAGAGGCCTTAACCAAATAATTGTATCCGATAGATGAAACAATTTTTTACAAGACTGAATAATTTTAAAACTTCGTTTATTGGATTCTGTCTAAAATAAGGTTTAAACGAGATAGGTCAGCAAATAAGTCCCTATTTTTACATGGCAACGACACGGTAACTACACATTTGCTACATTTCAAAACATTTTTACGGAGTATGGACATTGTATACCCTACTTCTGGATAGGGTCATTCCGAAAGGAGTACTCAGACTTGCACACTTGGTCACACTCGCCAGTATTTTTATATTGCACGTTTTGCTTGAAAACGTATTTTCCGATCTGAACCCTAACAAAAACATTTTTCCAGCAAATTTTTTTATCGGTTTCATACGAATATCAACCCTGATTCTGTTCGCTAGCCTTTTTTCGGATCTGAGTTCTAGGCTTTACAAATGGCAAACGTCCTGCTACACATTTTCATCAAATTAGTGGCAACATTAAAAAAAAACGGAAAAAAGAAAAAATGCATTTCAAATGCAAGACTTTTCTCTATTCCCAAATTTTTTCCTGCAATATGTCTTCAAAAACAGCCAGATTTGACTAGAAAAAGCTAAATTGGCAGCACTGCTCATGTTTGTGTATTTGTGGCAACGATAGACGGAAAAGAAAAAAATTTTTAGTCGGGATTGGCCCCGCCTTATTAACTTTTAATTGAATAAAGTCAAGCCGTTAGAGTTATGTTAAAGAACCCAACATGACGGAGAAGATTACGCTTGCCGATGCACTGTCCAATGTGGAGGTGCTGGACGAGCTGTCTCTGCCCGATGAGCAACCATGCATAGAGGCGCAGCCCTGCTCCATTATCTACAAAGCAAACTTCGATACAAACTTTGAAGATCGCAATGGATTCGTCACAGGAATCGCCAAGTACATAGAGGAAGCGACTACTCACGCGAATTTGGTAAGATATGACGCTCAAAATTCGGCACTACGACACGAGTAAACACTTCCTTCACTCACTATCCCCCTCCCCCACACTTAGAATGTTTTGCTGGATGAGGGTCAGAAACATGCAGTTATGCTGTACACCTGGCGATGCTGCTCACGGGCCATACCACAGCCCAAGTCGAACGAGCAGCCCAATCGTGTGGAGATCTATGAGAAGACAGTCGAAGTGCTTGCCCCAGAAGTCAATAAGCTGCTGAACTTTATGTATTTCCAACGCAAAGCCATCGAGGCATTCTCGGGAGAGGTGAAGCGGCTGTGCCACGCAGAGAAGCGCAAGGATTTCGTGTCGGAGGCATACCTGTTGACGCTGGGGAAATTCATCAACATGTTTGCCGTTCTCGACGAGCTGAAGAACATGAAGTCGAGTGTAAAGAACGATTATTCCACATATAGGCGTGCAGCACAATTCCTGAAGGTGATGTCCGACTCGCACACACTGCAAGAGTCGCAGAATCTCTCCATGTTCCTGGCCACGCAGAACAAAATACGCGACACTGTCAAGGACACACTCGAGAAGATTGTCGGTTACGAGGATCTGCTATCGGATGTCGTTAATATCTGTGTGCACATGTTCGAGACGAAAATGTACTTGACGCCCGAGGAGAAGCACATGCTGGTGAAGGTAATGGGCTTCGGCCTCTTCCTCATGGACAGTGATGCCTGCAACATCAACAAGCTGGATCAAAAGAAGAAAATCCGCCTGGACCGCATTGATCGCATCTTCAAGAACCTGGAGGTGGTGCCCCTCTTCGGTGACATGCAGATCGCACCCTTCAACTATATAAAGCGAAGCAAGCACTTCGACTCCAGCAAGTGGCCGCTCTCCAGCTCGAATGCCATCAGCCCCCAGGCGGATTTGATGGTGCATTTGCCGCAGATACGGGAGGATCATGTCAAGTACATATCGGAGCTGGCGCGATACACCAACGAGGTGACCACCACTGTCAAGGAGAATCCATCGGATGCCGAGAATCGGATAACGGCTGACTTGGCCCTGCGCGGACTGCAGCTTCTGTCGGAGTGGACCAGTGTGGTCACTGAGCTGTACTCTTGGAAGCTGCTCCATCCCACGGACCACCACCAGAACAAAGAGTGTCCCGTGGAGGCCGAGGAGTACGAAAGGGCAACACGGTACAATTACACTTCCGAGGAGAAGTTTGCCCTGATCGAAGTGATCGCCATGATCAAAGGCTTGCAGGTGCTGATGGCACGCATCGAGACGGTGCTGTGTGAGGCTATTCGACGCAATATTTACTCCGAGCTGCAGGACTTTGTTCAGCTATCGCTGCGCGAACCCCTTCGGAAGGCGGTGAAGAACAAAAAGGATCTGATTCGGAGCATTATTATGTCGGTGCGAGAGACATCTGCGGATTGGCAAAAGGGCTACGAGCCCACCGACGATCCCGTGTCCAAAGGCAAAAAGGACCCCGATGGCGGCTTTCGTATCCATGTGCCACGCCTCAATGTGGGACCATCCTCCACACAGCTGTATATGGTGCGCACAATGCTGGAGTCACTGACAGCCGACAAGAGTGGCGGCAAGCGTACATTGCGCAAGGATATCGACGGGAACTGCCTCATGCAGATCGAAACGTTCCACAACACATCTTTCTACTGGAGCTATTTGCTAAACTTTAGCGACACTCTGCAGAAATGCTGCGATCTGTCGCAGCTCTGGTATCGCGAGTTCTATTTGGAAATGACCATGGGCCGCAAGGTCAACAAGTGCATGGTGCGTCATCAGCACAACGAAGAGTGCAAGGATTTGATAACCATGGAGAAGCGTATACAGTTCCCCATTGAGATGTCCATGCCGTGGATTCTCACCGATCACATCCTGCAAACAAAAGAGCCCTCCATGATGGAGTAAGTAAAGAAGCATATCCTCTCCTATCCTATATTTAACCATGTGTTTTTTGCTCATAGATTTGTCCTGTACCCGTTGGACCTTTACAACGATTCGGCACACTATGCCCTAACCGTCTTCCGCAAACAGTTCCTCTACGACGAGGTAGAGGCCGAGGTGAACCTGTGCTTCGATCAGTTTGTCTACAAATTAAGTGAGCAGATCTTTGCTCACTATAAACAATTGGCCGGAAGCATATTCTTGGACAAACGTTTCCGGCTAGAGTGCGAGGTGCTTGGCTTCAACTTTCAGTCGTATCCACGGAACAATCGCTACGAAACTCTACTAAAGCAACGACATGTCCAGCTATTGGGTATGTGAAATATATGCCCCTTTGGGGATAAGCGAATTAATGAACTGCCTTCTGCTCTTCCAGGCCGATCTATTGACTTGAACAAACTGGTCACCCAACGCATCAACGCCAATATGCACAAGAGCATTGAGCTGGCCATCAGCCGCTTTGAGGCCAATGACATAACTGGAATTGTGGTAGGTTTTGAAGCTGAATATCTCGATCTATCTCTCATGTGTATTTTCAATGCAGGAACTCGAGGGTCTGTTGGAGGCGAATCGCATTTGCCACAAATTGCTGAGCAAATATTTGGCCCTGGACAATTTCGATGGCATGGTCAAGGAGGCTAATCACAATGTCCTGGCCCCCTACGGTCGGATCACGCTGCACGTGTTTGTGGAATTGAATTACGACTTCCTGGTCAATTACTGCTATAATGCGGCCACAAATCGGTGCGTGTTTTAATCTATTATCTATTATTTGCATGCCATATTAATGCTTCGGTTCATTTAGGTTTATTCGCACCAAAGTCAATTTGTCGTCGACGCAGGCCATTCAACGGGAGAAGCCGCCACAGATGTCTCACTATTATTTGTGGGGCTCCAAACAGCTGAATGCCGCGTACTCCACACAGTATGGGCAGTACACTGGTTTCGTTGGGTCGCCGCATTTCCATGCCATGTGCCGACTGCTTGGCTACCAGGGCATTGCCGTTGTCATGGACATCATACTGAAGGACATTGTGAAGCCGCTGATCCAGGGCTCGCTGCTGCAGTTCACCAAAACGCTTATGATTGCCATGCCCAAATCTTGCAAATTACCGCGCTGCGAGTACGGATCGCCCGGCGTGCTTAGCTACTATCAGGCTCATCTTACGGACATTGTGCAATACCCGGACACGAAAACCGAACTGTTTCAGTCGTTCAGGGAGTTTGGCAATTGCATCATCTTTTGCTTGCTGATTGAGCAGGCCTTGTCCCAGGAGGAGGTGTGCGATCTGCTGCATGCCGCGCTCTTTCAAAATATCTTCCCCAGACCCTTCTGCAAAGGTGCGTATAAAACCGAAAGAGCTCCACTTTGAGCCGGAAAAATATTTCAATATTTGTGATTTGCAGAAAACGAGAAACCTGAAGCCAAACAAAAGCGACTGGAGGCTCAGTTTGCCAACTTGCAGATAGTTTCGAATGTGGAAAAAATAGGCACTGCCAAGGTAAGCAAGCAATCGGCTGTAGAGAGGTGATTTATGACTTTTTTTTGCTAATTGAAATTGAATCTACAGCAAGCCATGATAGCCCGCGAGGGGGATTTACTGACACGCGAGCGGCTCTGTTGCGGCCTGAGCATATTTGAAGTGATACTGAATCGCGTGAAAAGCTACCTGGATGATCCAGTGTGGTGTGGCCCGCCGCCAGCCAATGGCATAATCCATGTGGACGAGTGCTCCGAGTTCCATCGCCTCTGGTCGGCATTGCAGTTCGTCTATTGCATTCCTGTGCGTGGCACGGAGTACACGATCGAGGAGCTCTTTGGCGAGGGTCTCAACTGGGCTGGTTGCGTCATGATCGTGTTGCTGGGTCAGCAGCGACGCTTTGAGGCCCTGGACTTTTGCTATCACATTTTGCGAGTGCAACGCGTCGATGGCAAAGACGAGGATGTCAAGGGAATTGTAAGTTGTTGCTTTACAATTCAGTTTGCTTGGAAAAATAGCTTAAATTTCCGTTTTTCTTGTTTTGTTTGCAGCAACTGAAGCGAATGGTGGATCGTATTCGACGTTTCCAAGTATTAAACTCACAAATCTTCTCCATTCTCAACAAATATCTGAAGGGCGGCGACGGTGAGGGCTCAAATGTAGAGCATGTCCGATGCTTTCCACCGCCACAGCATCCTTCCGTTATATCCTCGTCGTCACACTACCAGGATCCCCAAAAGCTGCGCCAGAGCATGAATAATTGAGGCCCATACAGCCGAAGATGCATTTAAGCCAATCGTATAATAAATAAGTTATACTTAATCACAGTTTATATGCCCGTCGGGAAGCGCAAAATCACACCGATTGCGGTGATGTTAGCCGCGTAGAAACCAAAAGAGCCAAAAGGGCCCTTGGCCATGCGCAGCCCCAGTCTATGCAACATGACAAAAGTGTTCGCTTGGATTTGATTCTTGATTGAATTCGATTTTATTATTGAACATGTTTTCTGGTATGATATTTTTCGTACAGTATGTCAAATGTATTATGCAAGCAATTATATATTTACTAGATATAATATTGATTCCCCCCCGTTCATGCTATGGCGTTCTATTTAAACTACTCGTATATTATCCCAAATACTCTACTGTAAGAACGAACCCTAAGATATTATGTTTTGGCATAAAAATAGAAAAACATTCTTAACATTCTTAATTTGCTTTTGCTCCACGATTTGAGAATCAAATTAGCCAAAGAATTGACAGAACAGAAAAGCACGGCGCAAAACATAAACAAAAAAGAATTGGCTTTAAATAAAATCGAAAGTATTACAGATATACAGCGTAGATGCAGCGAATGAAAACACAAAACAGAAAACAATACATACTCGTACTATTTAGTACATTATTAAATGGAAGATGTGGAGAGCCAGGACAGCCAACATTTACACACAGACACACGACACACACTCTTAATACAATGAACTTTATCGAATAAAACTTTCATACGTATTTCTAACAAACCCCAAAACAAATCGACTCTTACTCTTACGCTTGGAATTTTTGTATGTATTTAGGAATGCAATTTCTTTTCTTTGCAGCAGCACTTGGTGGCCACGCCATTCCCCGTTGGTGCTTTGCCGTCCTTCGATATGGTGTGTAATACTGTAAAGTTGTCGGAATATTTGCGTGGGAGGTCAAAGCCGGCACTGTCCGTACCCAGGTAGCAGGCACCGAAGGCGCTGCTCTTGGTGAGGCGCACCAACTTGAGATTAAACTTGAGGCTCTGCTTGGACAGCTCTTTGATAAAGTCCTCTTGGAACAGGTTCCAGCTGGACCACACCGAACCAACGCACACCACATTCAGCTCGCCCGACTGGACGAGATCCTTGTGCACATTGGGCAACAGAGCCATGATCATGCGGGCCAGATGGACGCCAGCCTCGCGGAAGAGAATCAACGACAGTTCGTCTCCGTCTTCGGCGTTTTGGGCCAGTTTCTTGCACAGATTGGCAAAGAAGGGCTTATCAAACTTGGCATAGCAATGGGACAGCATGTCGTAGCGCGACTCAATACTGAAGTGCTCCTTGATAATGTCCCAGGTCTTGGCTATAGGAGCCGGGGCCTTCTCGAAGTTATCCATGTCATCAAAGACAACCTTAACGGCGCGATAGGATATGTACCAGGCTGCGAATGGAATGACACAAATTGGGGGTCGAATTATTATGATTATAAACAAAGTCAAAAACAACAACAACACTGTGGCACTGAGTCAGTGGCAATCAACGCTGCTTTCATCAGATAATCCTAATCGCCATTGATGCATATAATCTGAGCATTGAAATAGAATAAACAGACACAATCCATTAACTGATAACGGATTAGACTTACCGCTGCCCTCGTCCCCAAGGAAGTTGCCCCATCCGCCGCAGTTGGACGTGGAACCGTCAGGGTTGCGCAGCAGGCAATTGGAGCCGGTGCCCGAGATTAGCACTATACCGCCGATGGCGGAGGCGGTGAACATGCTGCCCATGGTGTCGCTGGAAACAGAATAGCTGTCGGCCAGGTTGGGGAATGTGGTGCGCAGTTCCTGCTCCAGTTCTCGATTGGTGGCTTCCTGCCAAGAAGGACTCGTGAAAGAATGCACTTGCATCTTGGGTGCGCAATTGCCAAACTTACTTGCTCGCAGCCACTCAGACTGAGACCCAAACTAGTTAGGCGAATCTCTTTTGATATGTTGGCTTCCTCCTTGGCCCGCTCCACCATGTCGGCAATGCGTCGGGCACACTCTGGAATGCCAATACCCCAGTGGTTGGTGCCCAGGCCACTGGTAGACCCCACAGACTGGCCGCTTTCATCGCAGATGACCAGCCTGGAGTGCGTTGCTCCGCTGCAATAGACAGGACAGAGTAATGGCAGTCAGTAAACCTGATCTGATCTGCAACATACATATGTCATTCCCCTCCCCATCCGGAAGCACACTTATTTTTACACAATAGGTGTCGTGTCGTGGCTCTCACAAGGGTCGTGACCGGCGAACATAATGCCGGTTAAATCAAATTAAATTAAAAGAGCCAGCGACTGCAAATTGGAATTGAACTTTCAATTGATAAATGAATTCACTTAAGAAACGTGTCGCACACGCACAAATTGTATTGACAAACGCTGAACCCATACAGAGATCTCCCAATTAAACTATTCTCAGATGCGGGAAGATAGAAAGAAAGTCTGTCCTGTTTCCAAATGGAGATAAGCATGAAATAATTCTGAGTAATAGGGGCTCACAATTACCGTTACTCACTATACTGTACAGGGAGGTACTACAGAGATAGCGCGATTGCGATAATGCAAATGCGCTTAATGCGCTCTATTGAGGCAAACACTGTGTGTGTTTGTGTAATCTATGGGATGGATAAATAACAAGTAGCTTATGATATTGCTATCTATTAACTAGAAGTCTAATTTATTTTGGTCATAAAACCGCTGCCCGCCATTCAAATGTGTGTTACGTAGTGGTGTGACGTAACAGGCACAGATAGTCTGGCAATGCTGGCATGGCCTTGTGTGGGGCTGCCAGCTCGATTCAGTTATTACCAAACAGCCGGCGCGGGTGACAATATTTATCAATTTGTTTTGCAAAAACCATTTTATGTTCTGTCGACTACTCAATTTACGGTGCCCCACGCGCTCCACATAGCTTACATGAATGACGTGCAATAAACTGCTTAATTAATCGAAATGAAATTGCTGACAAACGCACGGAAACTGTTGCTGCCGCTACGCCGCCAAAGGTCGTCAAAAACAACAACAGTTCAAGCACATGATCCCACAGCGGCAGGGCAACCGGCTCTAACCAGTGCCCAACTGGATGAGCTGGAAAGGAATGTGGAGCTGCGCCATCACAGAAACAACGTTCCCCTGATCCGAAAGCTGATCGATGCCTCTGTGGGCGGAGATCGGAGCGTGGAGCAACGATTGGAGGAGGAGTTGGGGCGGTTGCCCAATACCACACATCCGCGTCTGCTGGACTACGGGGATCAGCCGCGGGAACTGGCTCAGCACGTACATCGGGAGATGCCTTCCAAGCCCAAGGAGTTTTCGGAGCTGGCTCGTGCTCTAAGCTTGTATCGTATGGATCACCTGGGAAACTACACGGGCCACAAGAGCTACTACTTGACGGGACAGTTGGCCACGTTGGAGCAGGCTATAATACAGTATGCCCTGCAGTCGGTCACAAAGCATGGCTTCAAGCTCATCTCTGTGCCGGACATACTACCGAAGGAGGTGATTGAGTCGTGTGGAATGCGTACCGAGGGCGAACGCACCCAGGTCTACAAGTTGGACACGGGCGAATGTCTCTCCGGGACATCGGAAATGGCACTGGCCGGATTCTTTGCAAATAAGGTGCTGCCAGAGGAGGAGCTGCCACTCAAGGTGGCCGCTGTGAGTCGCTGCTACCGCGCCGAGACATCCGGGCTGCAGGAGGAAAAGGGCATTTATCGGGTGCATCAGTTCAACAAGGTGGAGATGTTCGCCATCTGTACACCGGCTCAGTCCGAGGCCGAGCTGGAGGAGTTCAAGAACATTGAGCTGGACCTGTTCAAGCAGCTGGGCATCAATTTCCGACTGCTCGATATGCCGCCCTGTGAGTTGGGGGCGCCGGCATACCAGAAGTACGATATAGAAGCGTGGATGCCTGGTCGCCAGATGTGGGGCGAAATCTCAAGCTGCAGCAACTGCACAGACTATCAAGCCAAGAGGCTGGCTATAAAATACCGCCGTACCAGCGATGGACAAGTCCAGCATGCTCACACCATCAATGGGACGGCGACAGCCATACCACGTCTGCTGATTGCCCTTCTTGAGTCGTACCAGAAGGGGGACTCTGTTGAGATACCCACAGTCTTGAGGCCCTTTATGGATGGACAAGACTCGATCACCAGAAACAGAAGAATACCCGAAACGAAACTGGTGAAGTTTATCAAGACGGACTAATCTTTACACGTTTTTGTGTAGTAAATATTCGAGCTTAACCACTATGCTAGGGAATGGCTGTTGAAGTGAAGTGTTCGCTTAAGGACTGTCTGGCAGATGAAAATGATAACTCTGGCTATCATGATTGTTGGAATTATTTACCCTTCGATGCCGCCGAAATATTTCATTTTAAACGTTTACTGCTGCTTGGCCGTAATGTATTCCTTCCAACAGGAATGGTTGTTTGTTCAGATGAATTTTATTTTATCAGCGCACACACAAATCCTGTAAGAAAAAAATAAACACCATTAAGCCATAAATAATTGCATGATTAATGCCACCGCCAACCAAACACAAACAAGAACAGCAACACTTCAACGGGTTGTTAATTATACAGAACCCAATCTTATCGAGCTTCGTGATCATAATAAATCCAAAAACATTTAGCAATACAGCCCCAAACCGAGCCCCAACAAAGAATCTGCTGAAAAGCGGAAACTTTAACCGAAATGGACAACCACCACTCTCCAGACAGACTGTTGTTGCATGCGCATAAAGAATGCCAAATATTTTCTGTCGGCTACTGTCTATTAAAATTCCACACAAAGCATGTTTTACTGGGTGTTGTTTGAACCCCGCAGGTACGCACGCAAAGTGAGAGTGAAAAATGTTTGCACCATAAAACAAGTTTATAACGAAATTCCCATTCACTTTTTTTGTTCAGAGCTTCGTAACCTTTTCCCCGTTTCGATCTTTTGCTTACGTCGTAAATAGTAAATTTTTGTTGTTGTTCTGATTGGATTGGATTGGCACAACACCACCCCCACAAGCCCAAACACACACACCACTCGTTGATTAGGAGCGGAGAATCATTAGCAATAACAATTATTATTGTATTATTCACTCACAGCCAGCGTAGCAGTTCGAGCTCTTACCCGGCAAAGCTTGTTTCGCTGATGTTTGTTGCCCGTCCGCGCTCGGCAAAGCCTCAAAACAAAATACTGCGTCTGGTGGCCAGCATATTCATTTAAACCTTAGCGGCTCGTCCAATCTTTTGTGATAATGTCAGCGTGCGCTTGTGTGTGGTGTGAGATTTTGTTCAATTAAATCAGCTGTGGAGGCAGTGTTGAGCAGCGCATTTTTATAAAATTGTAAATTTAGATAAATGACATTAAAAGCTGTTCTGCTCCATAGGTGAATTCGTTTGGCTTGCAAATATCTGCAGGCACTAGATGTATATTTATTGAAGTAATTATAAAATGAACACTACTTTTTAGCCTTGTCTTTGTCCTTGATCGTGTACTTGTCATATGATTTGGTGGGATCGTACGGCTCCCAGCGGCTGGCAGGGAATATATGTTTGTTGCGCTCGTACCAGGAGCGGAGTAGCACCTTGCCGGCATGGGACTCCTCTTTTTCCACGGAGGCATCACTTATCATGCGCACATCGTCATGGACATCGAACTGAAACAGTGGTCCGGATTTGCCACGAGCCTTCGTCACGATAAAGTCGTAGAAGGAGTAGTGGTGGGGCAGTATTAAATCCTCTTTTACGTACATCAACTGGTCGGCCATTACGGTCTTCAGCTCGATGAACTCTTTGCGCAGAAGCTCCAAACATTTCTGCAGAAACTGGTAGATGGAGTTGCCCTTCTTCATTTGGACATTGCGACGGTGTCCGGAGCCGTCCCAGTAGCTGAATGTGATCGAGATGTCCTCGTCCTTGAGCTCGGCTTGCTGCATTACCCACTCCTGACGCAGGGTCTCGCGCAGTCGATTTTCCTGCTCCTCGCGTTCACGATCTGGCAGGAATGAGGTGTCCACATCGGGATTTTTACAGATTTTCTTCTTTTTGATAGGCAAAATCTCATCTTGCATCTCTGTCCATTTGGTCGCTTTTGGTTTTTGGTCCTCCGCTTCCTTGTCGCTTTCGTGGTGGTCGTCGTCGGCCTCCTCATCGTCCTCATCTTCATCGCCTAGATTGAAAGATAATGCTTGTATCTGTCGCTTCTGTTTGTTCTTCTCGGCCTGAATGGCTTCCAGTGCTCGCTGTTTCTCGCGGTCCTTCTCGTCCTTCTTTTGTGCCAGTTTTTTCTCCCTTTCGCGTACTATGTCCTCCTGCTTTGCTTTCATCTCATCCAGCGTGACCAGACCGATGGTCGAGGTCTTGAGCTGCTGCTCAACGGCATCGTAGTGCGTGGCGAACTTGTTCTCAATCTTCTCCAGCTTCAGCTCCTCCTCGATTTTCTTCTTGCGAAACTCGATCTCCTGCTGTTGTATCTCGCGCTTCTTCATCAGTTGGGCGGCTCGCCCCGCCTCGCTGGCGGCACCCTTGTAGTGGGCCATGTTTTATTGTCGTTAAAGATGCGGCTTTTGGTCAATGAAAAAAATGGATTATTTATTTTGTTTGTCTGAACAACAGCTGGGGAAACATCGATGCTAACATCGATATAGTCGATGTTTGGGTCCTAACTGCAGACATCGATAGTTTTTTCAAACATCGTTTTTTTTTGCCAGACACCCCTAAATTTAAAATTTTTCCCAATTTGATATTCCGTTTAATATTACTAGCTTACTAAGACTCTCAGGCCTGAGCACATCATTTTATACGATTGATGAATCAATTGTCTACAAGATTGGTTAAGTTTAGTGACTCTTTTTTCTTAGATTGTTTCTAAAATAACGTTTAAGCCAAGGTATACAATTTAAGTGAGCATGAAATGCGACGTAGGAAAACGTAAGTGAGCATGAAATGTCACGTCATTTGAAAACTTAACCGGTGGGTGGACATATTTATACCCTTTTTTTCATTTGATTTATGTTAAAATTCTTTTTTCCCAGCTGCTTTAAAATATACTTAATTATGTGTTTTACACAGATTGACATATTTTGACCAATTAATGGATTTGATTTGTTTTCTGTATATACATTTCGATCCCGAGTTATATTTTTATTTATATTTTTTTACACCACGAACTGCAAATTTTCGTTGAGGTAGCTTTAAAAGTAGTTTATGCATTAAGTATTTATGCATTAACTGGTGTCTCTTATGACATCCAAATTAATACATTTGTATTGTTGGCAACGGTAAAAAACGTAAGTGAGCATGGAAACGTAGGTGAGCATGGGAAATTGTTGGGATGAAAACGGAAATTGTTGGGAAGTCCCAATAAAATATACGGTCTGACCTAACATATTCGTCGACTTTGATATTCCCGCTAATATTAATAGCTAGCCAAGACCCTATGCACTGACCACATAATTGCAACTGACACATTAATCAATTAATTTTTACGAGATTGGCAAGTTTTCCCTCTTCTAAAAACATCGAAAACATCAAAGCGCCGATTAGGTTCTTCAGAAATACCAGTATTTTTTGCACAAATGTGGCATCAAGAAATACCATAAATGGTCACGCTTTATGTTGGTTGCTGGGGATGGACAAAAACACATGCTTGGGCTTGATATGTCTGGAGGCCATAATTCTGCTAAGAATCATTTTCTTGGAATCCTCACATGGAACCAGAATAAAACGACTCAAAGCTCAATAGTCGTCTCGTCTCGTCCCAGTAAAGCCGTCTCGCATTTTAATGCATCATATCATTCCCAATTTGGCGGCACATTTTAAAATATCAATACAGACAATCGACGACTATCGATACGCCCAACGATAACAAAGTTTACAACACTTTTCGGCACGACTTTCGGCCGTGGGGCCCACTTTGCAGCACTGTTTGTAGTGCTTCCATGTAGTGCTGCAAAACGCAACCAGCTGACATGGCAGCCAGCTATTGTCAGAGTATGACTTGTCAGTTAATTTTCGTTTGAAAAAGCTTTTTGTCCTTTAAAGTCCTTCCGGCAAGCTTCCATCTACGACGCCCCTCATTAATGTTGCAAGCAACATCTAAAGCAGGCGTATGGGCTGTCCCAAGTTATACTTAACAGTATTTAGCTGCACTTGCTCTCTCGCCCTCTTTGCTTCGTTCTTAAATTGTAGTCTGTTAACAGCAGTTGTGTTGCTGGGGACCTAAAAATGTTGCACAGCAACATTATCCTTGCTCTCTTGCGCTCTCAGTTTTGCGTCTCCCTTACCATTTGACTTCAGGACAACAATATCCCATACCATTCATGGAATTTAAAAAAAAATCCCATCTGAACATGTCGAGACGTCGGGATCGCATACAAAAAAAACACTCGGACCGTTAACAACAGCGCGCATTTTCAAATTTCACATTTTTGAGTTCAAAGTGGTAAAAATTGTATAGTATATGACATAAAAACAAAAATACCATACACTTTGCCATCAAAAGAAAAATTGAATGGGATTTTCAAATGAAAAATTGCCATAGGATTTAAAAAAATACATTGCAGTTGTGCGCGACGCATCTTCGCGGACGATTTTTTCGTGTTCTAAGAACTAGTGGCTCTCGCAGCACGACTACCTTTTGTTAAATATACCTTGGGTCGTCCTTACCGCCTCAATCGTTATCGGGCCGCGGACAAGAAAAGAAATAGTGTCGGATTTTGTTGAAATTTATAAAAGATTTCGGTTGTTCGGTTGATATATCCCACAAAAACAAAAACCATATTGATAAATTCGCTATAAGTTCATAGAAATATACATATATATCCTATATTCAATATCCCCTATCGCATCCGACCGGAGTCCGAATCAGTTACATCGGAACGTTCGAACCCTTTGAACGAACGCGCGCAATCAAACGGCTCGACGAAAAAGTGTTTCAAGAATTGTTTGAATCCGAAAACAGCAGTTGGCTTAAATGGCTTAAGTGAATTGTAACGTATAATTAGCCAAAAGAAGAAGGCAAGAAACTGAAAACCCTAAGGCTCTTATTTACATTTGGTTTGGGCAGGACAGTGATTCGTGTGAGAGTGTGAGTTTTGGATGCGTGTTGTGTCGAGGAAGTGTCTGGATCTTTTCAGTCCTGGCAATGGGCAAGGACATTGGGGACAAAGAGCCGTGCCAGCGAAAGGGGATGGGCGACAGCGTAGTGCCAGACGTTGGAGGGCGAAAGCGGAAGTTCCAAATTGAAATGCCATTTAAGCTAAGCGAACGACTTCCCCGACTTCATCCAATGTCCCCTTCCGCATCCGCCAGTCCTACATAGTGCACTCAGATTTCTAGCTGACTTTATTTTGACGGCAAAAAAATATGGAGACGAGACGAGAGGACAACGATGACCATAGCGACGGACGGCATGAAGGATGAAGGATTCGCAGACGACACTTGGCGTCTGCGTTGGCGGTCTCTGCTCTTGACATTGATAATATTCATGAGGCCGAGTCATAAATTCTTGCCCCACTGCCTGTTTATGAGGATGCTGTGCTGTCCTTTCCTTTACTTTCCTTTCCGTTCCACTTCAGTTTCCCCCATCTACTTGCCCTTTGCCTCCCCAACCGCCCAACGTTGGTGCCAAGTCGAGTGAAGTGCCAATAAAATCATTAACTGTTGCAACGAATTAAATTCATGGTCCAGACGCTTCTGTCGTTATCCCAGGCAGCAAACACAGTCATAAAACTAGAACTCATTCCTGGCATATTTCATCTCCCCATTCACCCTTCACCCTTCACCTTTCCATCCCTATACGTGGAGTAGTACCGCCCAATTCTCAGGACACTGCAGCTAATTGGTGGGGAGTCGGGGGGGGCGTGCGAAAAACTATTAAAAGGCCGTTCTGCTAAGCATCCTGTGCCATAATTAATGGCGACAATGACTTTATCGGGCGATAATTCATTTATTGGCATTAATATTGCCACACACAGACACACATGGATTACTAGGACTAGGATTGGAAGCCACGTAACCGGTACATGCGCCACGGGAGCACACAGCAGCTCGTAAATAGTCCGGCTGAATTGTTAAGAAATCCTCAGTGCGAGAGCCCTCACGGTGCTCTCATCCTTTGGGCGATTGGCTTTAATTTCAGTTCCAGTGAAACAATGGGAAAGTTTTCGGTCAGAAACTGAACCAAACTTTACCCTTGACCACGTTCTGTTCTTAGTTCTATTGTTTTAACTTGGCTTAGGCTTTGGCTTTGGCTCCCACATGGTGCCTCCACATAGTTTTGGCCACAAATTAGTTTGCCACTGGATTAGGCCTGGCTCACTGACTGGCGACGACCATTTGCATTTCAGCCAAGCCAAGCCCAGATCCTGCCAAGAGTTTACCAATTTTCGTAAGCAATTTACCTCAGTTGTTTTTGGCAGACAGCTAGAAGGACTGGCGAAAGTTGCCAGAAACTTTCTCGGTTGGACAAAGAAATTAATTGAAAATGATTAAAACTTAATTAATGCACAAATCGATAAGCAGCAATAATCAGAATAATCAGAAGAGTCATTACGCAGACGGATGAGGGAGAATTAATGTATTTAAGGACGAACCAATAATGTATTTAAGGTTATCGATTGATGTGCCCTGATGGAAGTCCATGTCGTTTGAGTGTTCAATTAATATACATAGATATCACAGGGCTTCAATCAGCCATAAACCACTCAAGTGCTTTCCTGCCTAAGGATTTTCCCTTTAATGAAATCGAATCAGCGGCCTCACTTCACTTAATTGGTAAATAATTTATTTTTACATTTGAATTAAACGGAAATTTCATCAGCTTTGCTGTCCGAAAGGTGGAAAACGTGGTTTTCCCATAGAGATCGTGTCACAACAAAGTATTTCCATTGAAAATTTTATTACTCTCCGATGCCAACGCTTGATGATTGATGATTGATACATAAAAAAAGGCAACCTCTTCTGCTTCATTGGACCTCCCTGTGATGCGTTAACAGAACACTAAACTATTCCCTGACGTAGAGCGTACAGAAGGGTGGACTGATGACACCTGCACCCCATCCTTCAGTTCCAATCTTAAGTATTATAGCCCAAGGTCCGGGCAATTAATAGTAAAGTCGCGTTTTTCAACGAAAATCCCCAGTTGGACCCCCTCGGCGTTGATAAATCCCTTCGGGGTGGACAAGTTGCCATCTTGTCCATCTCTTCAGCTCCTCTCTTGCTTCGTCCTTCGTCCTAGCACTCGTAAAATATACTTTGTTGGCTTGATCCTCAACACTTTTTGCTGTTGGCCGCCGTCCCGTTGCTGCCTGGCCTTGTCTTGATTTCTGAAATTGTTTTTACCCGCAATTCATGGGGTGGTCCCAAAAAGTTTTTCCTCTGCGCGTTGCAAGCCAAAGCGGGCAAACAGAGCGACAAAAAATTGACACAATTTAAACTTTTCTATGAAAAAAGCAATGCAGAGCGAACAAAACCAAACCGAAAAGGTTAGCCAAACGAGTCATTTGTTCCTGCTGCTATTTACTCGTGTTACCCCTCTTTTTTTGTTTTACCGCTCTCTTTGGCTGCGGTTTGGTTCTGTTTTTCATTTTTGACAGTCTATAACAAAATACACACAGATACAGACACATACAGACAGACAATCCTGCGAAAGGGGCAAAGGGAGCCAAGCACGTTTCAACCTTTTTTTTTGTGTGCGGCGTTGCTTCGCAATTTCGTTCAAATTGCGCACATTTGAAACAATTTGAGAGGAGCACATACATACATACATACGTATGTAATAACAAGATTCACACACATTTGAACACTTACACACACGCTTACAATTTTTGACACCAGGCTGCATTTGGCGGCGGAGATTTATGCAAGCTTTTCATAAAGCTGACAACATGACGTATGATTAATATTCCCGTTGCCCGTTGTCCTGATTGTTCTCTCTGGCTGCATTTAATTAAATACGAGTTGAGCCAAAAAATTGATTAAGTGCCCATTTCATGGGGGTTTAACACAATAACATGGCGGTAAGGGCCATGGCCAAGGCCACGGCCACGCCTCTCATAAAAATATATATAAATATAAAAGAAAAATATGCGAAGAGCATGGCTATTCTTGTGGCACCAGCTTTAGCTCCTTGACAACTTGCCTAACGACCAAAAATAATTAAAATTTCCACTAAAAATAACAATAATAATAATAAACAAAAACGCTCTAAAATTATCTCAGCTGTTAGGACAAAAACCCGGACGGAAGTCGAAGATAACAAAGGCGATGATGATGATGATGATGATGGTTGCCAGGGCTGTCTGTAAGGGTGTCAGTTGATATTACGTATACGTCATGTACTCAATAAATTTGTGCATTTTATGACAATGACGTTGCAGTCAGCCAGCACACACTGCAAACGACATTTGACGATGTTGCGTGCTGCGAGCCTTGTTTGAACGCGACTGTGTGTGTGTGTGTGTGCGTGACATTTTATTGCTGCTTGGTGTTGGTGCTATTTTTGCAAGGGCTGTTCGTATTTGCTAAATGCCAACGTTCATTGCAATGCAATTAATAAAGATTGAGCCACAATTTTTAAACAGATAACCATATGAATGACAGGCTTGAGAAATGTTTAAAAATAATGGTTTTATAGGTTTTATAAGGTTATTAATATATGTGTTAAGACCTTAAAACAAGAGTCTAGACTAATTTTTATTTGTTAAATCAGATATGTAATTCTGTATTCTGTATTCTATTGTTATCGCTTCACCCACGGAACGGGTACATCGGTACTGCGGGTGAGCAATTGAGTGCATGCAAGCATAAGTATTTTTGGACAACATTAGATTCCTAATTGCTTACTGCACTTGCCTTTTGGTATGTCGTATGTGTTAATGAGTTGACAAATCATATCTCCGCTCACACCCTAGTAGTCATAAGTTATCTACTTTGTGTATGTTTCTAATTTAAAACAGATTGATTTTGTGAACGTGTGAAGACTGTTGTTCTTAAAATACAATAATGTGTTCATGTTTGAACAATAAGTATAGTTTAGGTGGTTACGAGGTTGTTTTATTGAAACTACTCGTCACAGTTTAGCACTATGTTTTCTTTATGTAAATCAGCAGTCAGCAACCCTATACTACGTATGGGCATAGGACGGTGCGCTGCTGCTGCCCAGCCGTTAACAGTGGCTCGCACCAATACAATGTTCCATTTTGCTGCCCCAATATCCCATCTGTCAGGTAGATATATCTTCCAAATTCAAACAAATCGAACAGCTCGAATAACTGCTCAGATTTCCATTATTTGTCTATGGGCACACAGTGCTTAATAAATCCTAAATATCGAGCCATGCGGTGGCTCTTCTTTTCCAACATATTTCCTCAATAGCCACCCACATCAAGTACCTTCGGATTTTGACATGGTTTCAGCTATCGTTTTGTTTCGTTTTGTGGTTTGTTGCTATTTTCGCTGGACTGTGGCCTGTTCAATTGGCTGGCCCAATTAGTGTACCATTTTATTGTTCTGTCCATTTTTTCTGATTTATTGTAATTACATTTTTCTGTTTTAATTAAACTCATTCATCGAATGGGAAACTTTTTGCAATTTCCGGCCTTAGCTTTGGAAACCTTTAGACCAGTGAAGTGGAAAACCCCAAGCAATCTCAGGTCTGAATCATTTAGATGGGGGACTCGGGATCCCCCTGTCCGCCTGCCTGTCCGCTTGCACACGGCAGTCAATTAGTATGATATCCTTGGGGCTTATCGCGCAAGTCTTATTACCAATTCGCTTCAGTTCGTCTGTCTGCTCCAGTTTTATGCTTGATTAATGCCCGAGATGTGCATTGGAATTCGCCCAGGATCCGCAGCAGCGGCAGCAGCAGCAGCAGCAGCATCTGAGGAGCTGCTGAGCAGCTAGGAACAATGGCAAAACTCACATTGGGGCACGTTGATTTGTGCCACCTGGCTTGGGGAATGGCCTCGCCAGCTCGCCCGTTCGCCCGTTGGCCCAGCGGAGACGCATCGTAAATCATGAATGTAAAAGTCGGAGCTTTGCTCCAGCCACCACCACCGTCTAACGTCTAACGATTACCCAACAGCCGGGAGCGCTTTTATGGCACAGTATTTTGTTTTTCCCCTCTCCTGCTCTCCTGGTGGCCAAAAGTTTTACCTTCGATTCGTTATTGGCTGCTACAATGGCAAAGGAAACTTTCCTTTCTCTCTGACTTTGTAGGCAAATATGCCCTGTCCTGGCCATTGTCGATGGTGTTTGAAGGCGAATCATAAAAAGTTTGCTTGTTCCGCTCATTCCGTTTCTCCATCCGTATTATCATCAGCAGGTCAGGGGGGGTCATGGGGGTTTCCCCCCATTTATTTATACTCTTACACACATTCATTCATGCGAACTAATGAAGTGTCAAAAATGGGCGCCCCGAAAACTGTGCTACGGGTTTTTCTTTAAATATATTTCACAGCGTGTGAGTGTGAGGGTGTCTGTGTGTCTGTGTCTGTGTGGTATGACCTTGGACTACAACTATGACCGAGTGCTGACTAAAATAGCTTCATAATGCTATGAGGTGATGGCGCTGATGGGGCGGAGAAGGGGCGTTCATAGTGAAAGGCAAAGAAACAAAAAGCATTTCCATGGGTCCCTCTCGTCTCCCACTGCTGCTGCTCCTGATATGGATGGCTCTCAAAGTCTCTGTCCAGTTATGGCTTGAATGTATCAACGACATTGTCCGCTCTTCACGCGTAATTGAATGCCCGACATTCGCTATCGATTCGCTTCGCTTCTGCTTCTATGTCCACTGAAACGGTCCTGCATCTAAATTACAATTAGACCAGATTTCTGTATTTTTAGTTGGTGCTGGGACACAAAGGCCGAGGTGGGGTAGTCGTGGCTAGTCCTTGTGGCTCTGAAATTGAGCGTAATTGTCCTCACTCTCCCACTGTTTCTCTCTCTATCGCCGCCTTCGCTTTGATGTGCTTCTCTCCTCGAATATGTTTCACTTTCAGTGCTTTATTTTGTTTTGCGGTTGATTTGTGTATCTATTTGGATTTGGGGATTCTTTTGCTGGGTCTGGTCTAGTCCCAGCCATCGATTGGGGTTGTGTAAGAGGTGGGTGGGTGGCTGGCTGGCTGGGGCGGCGGTATAGGGAAATTACATTTGTAGGTCGTTTAGGCCCAGGGCCCGGCTCCAAGCTTTCGCACATGGCCTTGTCAATATTTGGCAAACGGCAAACCAACACCAAAACTGTGTGTCGATTGGGTTTGAGGATTGTTGGACCCCCCACCACCACCCCCTCCGCAGAAATCCCTCTCTCCCTTTGTCATTTGTCTTCGAGTACTTGCAGCTTTAATGTTGTGTTGTGTTGGCAGATGCGGATGCTTGCCAGGGATTTGTTAACTGAAGCGGCGGCAGTCCTGCCAGTTTTCCTTCCTCTCTCTCTGACTCTATTCCCCACTCTGTTTTATCCATCTCACGTGCCTTGGTATTTGCCTTTGAGGGGATTTCCCCAATCATTTTTTCATCGGCTTGTCTGCCTGCCTGCCTGCCTGCCTGCGTGCTTGCCGATTGTCTCTCTGTCTGTCTGTTTGTCTGACTAGCTGTTATGTATTTGCCAATTTGGGCCTGGTCTTTGGGCCTCTGTCCGGGGCCTCCGACAATGCCAATCAACACGCATACGCATACGCCGTATGGCACTGCCTGGAAGCTTTACTTCTGCCACACGACACACAGCCGTTTCCGCCTTTCCAGCTCGGATTTGGTTACGGAGCTGGTCGCCGGTCTAATCTAACCAAAACTGTTATTCAGTATTTAGCATTAATATTCATTTTGCTCGTTGCCACACACACGCACACACACACACACACACACACACACTAAATACACAAACTTTTGCATGTGATATACTCGTATTTAATTATGAAATGCAATTTATTTTTGGGGCCTGGTCAAGTGCAGGAGGAGGAGGCGGAGGAGAAGACGTACTGCCAATTGAGCCGCTTGAAAATTGAGTTTTGAATTTGCTCTGCTCTGCACACTGTACCAAAATTGCAGATGCGTAAACACAATCTTCCTGCCATTCTCCCCCTCTCTTTCTCTCTCTGTGGCTGTCTCTTTCTAGTTAGGCAATTATGCTGACGCAGGCAGTTATCTATTTAGGCCAAGAGAGAGAGAAAGAGGCGAGGGGCAGAACGAAGCAAAGTGAGTTTGGAAAATGGAAATTTCTGTTTGCGTTTGTCCTTTGCCTTTTCATTATTGGGATTTGAAATTCTTGGGTTTTTCCAAAGAGGGTGGGTGGCAAGAGGGAAGGGCTGGTAGCGGTCAGGGCCAAAATAGAACATTAATTGTGTTTATCGGAAAATGAATTTCTGAAATTCCTGATTCAATTAGTCTTTCAATTAACACTTTGGACTCGGAAGATGATTGCAGAGGATTAGCCATTTCGTTGCCTTCCATCTAATCACTTTCTGACCTGCCTTTTGCTGGCTAATGAGGCACTTTAGTTGCCCCTTAAAGCAAGGTCAATCTGCCATTTCCAGCCACGTGCCCCAAGCGTACATCGTTGCAGAGTTGCGGCTAATTTCTTTTCATTTCTTTCTTCTGTACTTCCACACACATTACGGATCCCCCATCCACAGTTGGTCTATAATTTTAAATTGAAAAAAGAGAAGCCACGTGAACATGGCGTATACGCAATGGACTTGTGGCATGTTCGGGCAATTCATTTGTTGATTAGCCAGGGCAAATTGTTGGCTTCCGAGGAAGCAACCAAACACAAAAATATGACCCCAGGCCAGTGGCCTGAATAATAAAGCCACAAATAATAAACAGAGTCGAGAGCGTGTCCGCTTTCGTATCCAGTCTGCCTGAATCCTGTCGTGTCCCACTCCCAGCTCCCACTCCTCCTCGCTCGTTGCTCTGCTATTTTGTGCTGCTTGCACTCTGAAATTTCAATTTAAAAGCTAGTAATTCATGCCCCTTATATAGATGGAGCACTGAAGGGACAGAGTGCTGGGTGCTGGTCTCTGGCCTGGTTGTCGCTTCGTTTCAGCATCATCATCATCAACATCGTCATCGTCATCATAGCGCACATGTGTTTTTGCTGTCACCCATATTCATTCACTCGTTCATGAATACCCACGCCCACCATTCGAAAAGACAGTAAAAGTTGGCATAAATGAATTTTCCAAAAAAAAGTTGCCAGAAGATTCGGAATATTTACACTCGCAAGTTCAGAAGAGTTGGCTGGAAAATATGTTAATGGCATTCTTGGAAGGGCTCTTAGCGTACCATCATTATAGGTTTATTTAAAGTTGTCAACTCTTGTTTACTAAGGCTATTATAATTATAATAAAGACAAGACCTAAAGACCTTTTGCTAGGCACGAACAAAAAAAGTTTTTATTCAAATTTTGAAGGAATTTCCCCTTTTTATGTTTGACATTCAGCTTAGAGAACAAATGAAGTCTCTTCATGACAGGAAATTAATAAAAATGTAAAGTTTTTAAGGCTATAATAATCTTCGTCCTTCCGGTTTCCATAGACCATAGAACACTTAAGTTTGATCTGCTTCTGAGACTGAATAAATCAATCAGAGAAATGTGGGTTCCCTTCATTGGCTGCCAGCAAATATCCTTCAAGGTTTTAGCTTTTGTTTCTTTAAAATTTCATCTACCCAAATCAGAAATTAGTGCCCCTTCGAATATATTATAGATCTGGGCATAAAAATACCATCATTCCGCCTTTTTTGCCTGACAGGTGTGACATTTTCGAGCCCTCACTGTGCCCGTTAGCTGTGATTGCGGCGGCGTTGGCCATCAGATTGCTGGCTTCATTGTTGGCCTGTTTGTTTTTGCCTGCTGCCTGCTGACTGCAGCGAGGCATGAAATCTGTGCAACGTTTGCTAGTTTTTCATAGCCAGCTGCCGCTGCAGCTGCCGTCCTGGCGTTGCCTTACTTTACCTTCCGAGTGAGTGAGTGACTGACTGACTCAGTGTCTCGATTGTCTTATGCCCGACAGCTATTTGGCGCTGGCAGAAAATAAAAAACTATTATGCCTTTGTATGTGTATATGCTTCTCTGTATGCGCATGTATGCGCATGTGTGTGTGTGTGTGTGTGCCAGTCAATGGCGGCATAGAATTTCCACTAAACAAAACAGCAGCAAAAAGAAAACAAAACTTGGCAACTTAAACCATAAATGCCGGCCAAGTCAGACGAAAGAAAACACAAACGCACACAGACACACCAACATACTTACACAATACATATGCATATATATGTTTATTTATATGTATATGTATATGTATGCATAGGGTATAAATACACTTCAAGGATGGCATTTTCATGGCTGGACGCCCCAGAAAACTCATACGCCCCGTTGTCACTAACTGCTCTTCGCTCTCGGCTGTGGCCATGTTCTGCTCTGTGGTTCTTAGTTATCGTCAAGCCCTGTAAAATGTATAAATACAGGGAACCTGCGTAACGCCACGCCACTTCACTCCACTTCCTAATCCAATCTAGCGCCCTATCCTATCCCATCCCATCCCATCCAATCCATTTCAATCCCACTGCCTGTCCCACGGCAGGCAATCCTCTTAAGGCGTTGCCTTGTTAACATGTCGCATATTCCGGCATTATTTACGCTCGCCTTGTCGCTCATCGCACGTTTGGCCTGCTTTGTTTTAACGGCTTTTGTGTTGGCCCCGGCTATTTACACTGGAAAATGCTCCTTAGCCAGCGCCCCAGAAATATTGTACTCAAGTGTTAATATTGCGGGCCTTGGAGAGATGTAGAGGATAGGGCCATACACATTCTACTTAGCCCCCTCGTCTGGATGACTGGCAACTGCCTTGATATGACCAGACAATGACAGACAACAACAACAATAACAGCAGAGAGAAAACAGCAGGGGAAAAATGGGAAGGAGGCACAGAGGGAGAGAGGGAGAGCCAGCTAGTGCCAGTATCGGTGGAGACACTGGAGCCTGGGGGCAGTCTGGGGCCAAACAATGAGCTCTAAAGGCCATTTGGTTAGGTGTTCCCCGAGTGTTTAGCTTAGATACGAGGAGCCTGGACAGGGTAGGTCCTGTGTGGATAAAGCCACTCATATTCTCTTGACGTCTCTGTGTGAAAGAAGGCCAAAGGCTGCTCAAATGGCCAGCAGGGGCACAGAAGGCTGTGGCCAGAGACAATTAGCTGGAAATTAGATGTTCCAGACGTTGATAACATATAATGGGTTCACTACAGGAGAGCCACAGCTATAGTCTCTCTGTGGCCTCCATTGGAGTGTGGAAATTTGATGTGAAAGCCGTTCCCATTCAGAAAGAGGTAGCTCCAGGGATGCCTCCAATACGCTTAGACAAAATCCCAATTAAGTTGCCTCCGGCAGCCTGCCCCGCCTCCTGTCAGCCAGTCAGCCTTAACACTCACACTGAGAGACTCTTTAGCGAGTGGCAAGTGCGGCATGTTGACAATTAGTCCTTTAAATTAAGTGGGTGGGACCCGGGCTGCCGCAAGGAAGGGCCCAATGGGCTGTGTGCGTGTGTCCTTGTATTGTGTGGCTCCCAATGAAATTGATTGTGCTTTTCACTGTTGCCCCACATTGGGGCACACAGGGAGCCCAGACAGAGGCAGCGGCAGAAGCATCGCCTGAGGTTGTGGCTGTGGCCTAAGGTGTTTTGGTATTTGGCTTTGTGACCGACCGGCGGACAATGAGACGAAAGCCGAGTAATTAAGACAGAGACAAACACTCGGGCAAACCACTTAGGGCAGAAGCACTTCAAAAAATGGAAGGAGAAGCCCAAAAGGACAAAGGTCATCGAGCCACTTGGCTCGTGTTTATGCTCCTTTTAACTATGCTGCAACTTCATTAAATTTTACTTTTACGAGCGCAACAAATCCTTAAAAACAACTCAGAGCCTCATTCACAATGCCCGCCACGCCCCTCCACATCCAAACTGCCGTCTATCACAGCCCCTGAGGAGCTACAGACATCTGTAGCTGGAAATGTGGCAGGACAACGGCAATTTTAATTACTTTCTGCATAAATTTGCGCTCATTTCCTGCTCTTTCTTTCCTTTTTATACACTGCCATCCAAGGGTATGTGATTTGTATGAGACGTTGGCCAGAAAGCTGCAAAGAAAGCGATGTCCGAGCAGGTCCTTTAACGTCCTGCTGTCCGGAGGCAGTGTATCTCTGCCAGAGAACCGATCAATCCTCAGGGCAATCCTCTGGGTATGTTCCAGCATGGACTCTGGCAGGGTCTGGCCCTAGACCAAATGGAAAAACATTTAGCTACAAGCCGACATAGCCATACATATAGTATAGGGAAGGAGCAGGAGGATACACAGATATTCTCCTTGTTGCTACCAATGGAAATTATGCAAAAGAAAAACACGATGGGGTCTCCTCCTCCTCGACTGGAGAGTGGAATGTGTTTTGGCCATAAAGGGAGTTTGGTGGCGTTCCGACACTTGATGACTGTGTGCGCGGCACCAAATGCTCCTCTTGGCCAACTGGCGACGCCAGCTTCCACTCCCCGGACATGTGTGAGTGTCCTTTTGGGTGTGCACTCTCCATCTTTCTGTGTCTCTGGCAAATTGTTATTTAATTATGGCATCCTTACCCAGGAAGCAGAAAGAGCAGCAGTAGCCGGAGCAGCTTGGAGACGGATGGCCACGTCCTGGTCACGTACTGGAGTAATGGCAAATAAATCAACAGCGGAAGCATTGCAAATGAGGTGCCACTGATGTGGTTTGGGTTTTCGGGCCCCCTTTTTCACCTGCGAAGGATGCTGGCCTTTTCCTTCTAGGACCCAGCCGAGCGTGAAATGATTGACTTTAAAGTCAAATTGCGCAATTTATGTTACAAGTCGAACCCAGAGGCGGGGCCGGAAATGAGCTTTGGACTCGGTCTGGGCATGGGCATAGGGTACGGGGCACGGGGCACAGCTCAGCCACGGCTTGGCATGACATTCAATTAACTTGATGCCCGGATCCGCCCGGGTTGCTCCCAGTAGCCGTGAGGGACGGGTAGGTATACTTTCGGAAATTATTCCACGGGTACGGCTGACAGTTGCATTTACCTGTGGCCTGTCCTGTCTAGCCAGAGGTGTCGGCGGCGGTTTTGAGTTTCGAGTCAGAAATAATTTGCTTCTAGTTAGAGCACAATTTCCAGTTGCATGTTTAAGTCAGCAAACGAAAAGTTTTGGCCAAAGTTGGAGTGCTGTCTTGTCCTGCCCTGCCCAAGTCACAACTGAACTTGACAGCTGCCGGCTGTGATTATGAAATCAAGAAATAATTGCTCGCTTGTCTTGGCCCCATCATCATCATCGTTCTCATCGCCATCATTACCCTCATCAAAATGGAATTTTTCTACTTGATTTGAGTCAGCTATCGAGCGGGGAGGAAGCACTCGCAAGTGTGCGAGTATGTGACCCAAATCCTGGCAAGTCTTTGTACTTGGCCAAGGACAAAGACACCTTCACTTCTGTGCAGCTGAGCTGCAGCTCCATCTCCAGCCCCCAAACTCCAGCAAATAGTTTTCAATTGTGGCCACGCAAATGTGACAATATTAGGTTGGCCGACAAGCAGCATTAAGGCGCTTTGCGGGATGTCCCTTAGCTCGAGATTCAGTTCTGTTGAATGGAGCGAGAAGCAATTTCTTATCCTTTATCAAGGCAACTGTCGCACACAGAGACGCAAACACTTCTCTCTGTATGTGTGTGTTTGTGTGTGTGGCTTCGTAAGTGCTGTAAAATGTTCTGAAAATCCACTCAAGCTCACAAAAGTCACTTGCCTGACAGCAGGTGGAAACCAGGTGGCTCTGCAGACATCCCAACTTTATCCAAGGGGATGGAATCCATTTTTACATTTTCATGGTTTCCCTCGGATTACCTTTTTCCCTACTTTCCTTCGGATATCTCTCCCCTTTTTCTTGGGCACACAAATACAAATAAAGCTGACAGTTAATCCGTAATTGATCTGGAAAGAAAAAGGTACGATTATGATAATGAAGCTGACAATGACATTGGTGGTGGCTCCGATGCTGTCACCTCTTAAGGAAAGCCCATCATCTCTCCGAAAATAACCCCCTCCCGCCCCCTTTGGGGAGTCACGTGTTCTTGACCTGCGTCAGTATTCCAGTTAAAGCTCCACCCAAGGAGCCGCATGAATTTAAATTTTTATTTACCGATAATAAAACGGAGCGAAACGAAGTGGAAGGAAGAGTCTTTTGCAGGGAGTATTCCGACTGAAATATACCCCTGCCCCGTCTCGCTCTTCAGATTTCATTTTGATGCACCAAAGTGGAATTTAATATGCGTAAGACAAAGACAAAGACAAAGAGAAAAGAAAAGGAATATCTTATGCATTGCTGGCATAGACATCTCTTCTCCTTGTATGGCTTTAATGCATTTTTGAAAGAGATGAGTTTTAGGAGGAATGACAGATTAAATATATATTAAAATAGCTACAGTTCTGTAGAAGAAGGTGGAAAACCTACACCTCTTTTGAGGCTGTTACCAAACCTGTTACATCCTTTTAAAGAGACAGGACATACCCTTTTGCCTTCTTCGATTACTGGGGGGTATGTGAAAACGTGTCATGACAAATGTCCTTGGTCTGCCGCTGGCTTAGCTGGGGAAATTCGTTTATGGAAATGCGTAAAACGCAAAGAAATTTACAACTTACCTAAGCAGCAATAAGGGGAGACGACGAATCATAAATAAAACAATATCATATGAATGCATATTACACTTTTGCCCGTTCTCCTTTTGTGTGTGATGGAGTGTGTGAGAGTGGAAATGGGGAGGATGGAATGCGAGGATGGGTGAATGAGACGGTGCTTTTGCGACAAGTATCTAAACAAAATATTATTTGCTTCTTGCCACGCAATTGTCAGACAGCGAACACGGTCACGTCCTGCCAGGATATGCAAATACCCGAGAGTGTGTGTTATATATATTCTTGTTCCCGCTTCCTGCAGCACACAGGATGATGATTGTCAAAGTAATAGGAGAGGAGCAAGTGTAGCTCAAGCCCTCCCCCGCCATAAGCCAAGAGTGAGGAGACCACCAGGACCTACGCCTGGAGCATACCAAATGTCGGCAGTCGGCACGTGAGCAAGTTTTCCTAGACGGCACTGGCACTGCCACGGCGGCAGCAGCCTCGCTTGAGCTTGCAGCAGACACAGACACTGACAGCTTGCCACAACCAAAGGAACGAACACCACCCACAAGAGCAACAGCAACAGCAACAACAACTGCAACTGCATCAGCAGCCACACAGAGATGGAGGAGACTGCAGCAGGACCAGCGACGAAGAAAAGCGGCACCACACTGTCCGTGGATCGGGCGGCATTCCTACTCCTGCGCGTCCGGAAGGCGTTCAAGAAGAAGCGGCAGCAGCGCAAAGAGCGACAGTAAGTTGAATGTTTGCCATTACTTAACCATTGTGGGGTGGGTGTGGGTGCAATGCGGATTTGACAGGATTTGCTAGGATTTGGCTGAGCGCACAAGGCCCATTGAATTGTCAGCCAGCCAGCCATCCAGTCAGGCGATGGCAAACAGAATTAACAAGTTGTTTGAACTAAGGATTTGGCCGCAATTAAAAGCGATTTCTATGCCGGCAAAAATACTTTCAACTTTGCAACAAACTAACTGAAAAGCAGATCGATATGCAACGACCATAAAATCAACATCAGTCAGATGTACATATCTATGCCTTGGTGCAGAAACATAATCCGTTCGATAGGGAATGTAATATTGTGAGAGTATATCACTGTGAGAGTATAACAACGTTTTTATCTTTCGCTCTTTTTTTCGCTTTGGATGCCACGCACGAGTGATCGGGAGACGATCTTCACACTTTCTTGTGTGGCCGTAACTTTAGGACGTTGATATGCAATGACTGCACCATCAAGTGGCCCAAGCGACACCAGCCTATGGCTGTTACGCGCGGATCCCAGGCAAGAACGCAGCCCACCTCCCGCCCAACCGACCGAGGGGCGCTGCCGCATGACGCGCGACTCGTAAACCGAACCGATCGCGGACATGCAGGAAAGATAGGTGTTAGACTAGTGTTCGAGGAAAAGTAGAACTAATCTAACTAAAGAAGAAAAGTAATTACTAATTACGGGAAAGATGTAGGAGTATCAGTAATTTAAGACTAGGAAGGGAGTTAGTGGTAGATATAATATGGTAGAGGGAATTATAATCCGAGCATAGGACCCTAAATGGTTCATGCAAGGAGTAATTCGATCTACAAAGCGGAAGAAACAACGGTGTATAGTTCCTAGTGCTTCTAATAGGAATCGTGAAGTTTATGCGGCTCAACAGGTCAGGGCTATCTACATCACCCTTGATCAAGTTGTGCACAAAAATCACGCCAAGCATTTTCCTACGATTAGCTAAGGTTGGAAGGTTTATTAAGAGCAATCTATTAGAGTAAGACGGCAGTCTCACACTTGCATCCCAGCTGAGGCCGCGAAGAGCAAAAAGTAAAAAGTTTTTCTGAACTGATTCTATACGGTCTTGGTGTACGTTGTACTGAGGGCACCATACACAAGAGCCGTATTCTAAAATCGGACGAACCAGAGAGGTGTAGAGAGTCTTTGTTATATAGGGGTCGTCAAATTCCTTTGACCACCTCTTTATAAACCCAAGCACGCCCATGGCCTTATTCACCATGGTAGAAATGTGTTCTGAAAACTTTAACTTGGGATCTAATAGAACACCAAGATCATCAACCCGGGTAATTCTCTCAAGAGAACCCCCACAAAGGGTGTAAGGAACCATAAAGGCGCTGGAGCGATGAAAAGTCATTACTTTACATTTTGAAGCGTTAAGGTTTAATAAATTTGCACAACACCAAGACTGAAATCTATCGAGATCGGATTGCAACCTGGATTGGAAAGAAATGTCCTTATACTGGACACAGAGCTTAACATCATCCGCATACATTAGTACTCGAGAGTATGTTAATACAGAAGGTAGGTCATTTATAAAGAGAGTAAAGAGTAAGGGGCCTAGATGGCTGCCCTGAGGTACACCCGAAGTCACCATAACTGGAGAGGACAGGGAGTTTTTGAACAGGACTCTTTGAGACCTAGAACACAGGTAGCTAGAGATCCATCTCAGGAGATTGGGCGGGAACCCTAGAAGGTCGAGCTTTTGTGCTAGGAGAGAATGGTTTACAGAGTCGAACGCTTTACTAAAATCGGTGTAAACAACATCCGTCTGCAAATTACCTTGAAAGCCTTTTATTATAAAGGAGGTAAACTCCAATAAATTTGTAGTGGTTGATCTCCGCCTTATAAATCCATGTTGAGTTGGAGATATAAGTGATCTGCATAGGTGCTGCAGGTGCGGAGTTAAAATTTTCTCAAACACTTTAGGAATATATTTGGTATTCTTCATATATGTACACTAGGGTTGCCGTATTGACTGAATTAGGTTATTATAATGCATGGGGCTGCCGTATTGGCTGATATGGGCTATCCTACCACAATATACAGGAGCTTAAACAGGTGCCCCCACAGAGAGAGACTGATTGGTATTCCAGTGTTGTTTGCAGCCAAAAAGAGCTTCACGTTTTCCCGATTACCATTTACCCTTTGCACTCAAACGAGAACGGATATAAATAGAACCCTGCCATTTTCGCACTTTTCTCTGTCTTGCAATTTTGGGGACGCACTTTGCTGCCAGCATGCTGCTGGCACTTGGAATGCATTGTGGCAAGAGCACACTTCAAGTTCTGATAAATATCGCCTGGCTCTTGGCCCTAGAAGCCTTTCAGCCTTTAGTCTTTTCCGCGAAGTGGTTAGGCATGAGGGTGGGCCACCCAATCCCAATTCCTATGCACGTCCTGCAGCCGTTGCTAATTTGCTTTCTGGGAACCCTCCGCTAGAACGCAGTTCGTTAGATATTTTCTTCGTTTATTGCTTGGATTCTCTTTTGTAAATTTTCGACATTTTTTTTCACTGTTTGCACTGCTGCATCGTTTTAATGAAAATGTTTCTTGTGCTCTGGCATTCGCATGCCCATCATTTGCTTAAGCCCGGACACAGGACACAGGACGAAGGAAGCTGGTAGTCTAAAAGAATGCCAAGCGGCAAACTCAATTAGGCACGGGCCGCCGCCACCCGTTTCCGGGAAGCGAACGTGATATCAAGTGGGGCAGTGGGGGTGGCGCCGCATCTTAAAGAAGGAATATCTTGCGAGAAGCTCGCTTTAACCCCATTCAAAAGGGCAGCCTGGGCTAAAAGGGCTGCCATCCGATGATTTGATTACACGAACAACATTTTGCTCTAATTATGCACGCACATGTAAACACAGCGCCAAATGCAATTACACGACTCACCCTCTCACCCACACATACACATGAGCGCACACACAATGGATTACAGGACCCCCAAACACATACACTGCGTATGCGTAATTTGGCAAAGCCTTTCGGCTTAGTTGCCCTTTTTACAGACAACCGCCGCTGCCATCCACGTCCGAAGCCGCTGTTGGGTAACAGTAATGATGCCATACGTTAAGCCAATGCTTATACCAATGTTTATAGCAGTGACCCGGCCAACAGGAACTTCATTACCTCCTCCCGGACTGGTGCTGTCCGAGGTGTCAACACACACAAGTCCCTTAATTGGCGTATGCAAATGGGCATAAGGATAATCATTAGGGCAGGGAGAAATTCTAATAGAATTAGGTGCAGTATGGAATTATGTTCAGCTAAATGAAGACCTGTATCCTGCTTTACCGAGGATACATTCCGGGGATATGTAATGGGCATGCCCTAATGAATACCTTTTGGTATTCGCTTTCTGATTAAAAAAAGATCAAAAGGTAGAAAGGGATAAGAGTTCAGAGAAATGAATACCTGAGGAAACCTGAGAAAACCTAAGGAAATATGAGCTGAATAAATACTTACTGGGAAATAAATGATGCAAAATTAAAACCCTTCTTTAAGGACCTTGTTCTTCTCGTGATGCAGATGTTCAGACTAAGGTGGCGGATAGTTTGGCTAAACCTTCCCTGAGGGCATGGAGGGCACCCACTTCGTTTGATCTTTTTAACACATGCACGCACTCCTCGCCGACTTCTGGCTCTTGCTCTCATTAAATAACGAATTTCCACCCCATCCTCCCCGTATGACTCCATTATCAGGCTGTAAACTTTTATGCGGCGCGCAATCTTCAAGCTTCTTTACTGGCAATTCTGGCAGCATGTTAACCTTTTTCTTTCGCTGCTCCACTCCTTCCCTGTTTTGTTTAACCGAAAAGGTGGCAAATGTTGTTGGGTAATGCACGATTTACGGTTACGAGTATTTCACGTCAATTATGCAGATCCGCTTTGAGTTATGCCCGACCACCGCCCACCGCCCACTGCTTCTTCGCCGCCCATATGTATGCCTGCCGTAGAGAGGCTTTGTTGCGTTTCCCGTGCTCTGCTCTCCTGCTCTCCTGCTGTGACCTGTAACAGCTTGCCCTTAGTGGGTGCTGCCACATTATTTGTATGTGTGTGTGAGTGTGCTGGGGCTCCCCTGTGTTTAACGCACTCAAAAGTGCCTTAACATCCTGCAACACCAGGCCTATAAACAAAAGCCGAAGCAAGAGGCGTTACGTTACGGTGCTCAAAAAATACAAAAAAGAAAAAAGTGCAAACAGAACAACTTAAACATTTCTCGCTAAAGCGTTGTGTAATTTTCTTTTTATTTATGTGTGGACATTGCCGGTTGTTGCTCTTTTCTCAGCTGTAACTATTTTGAATGTTTTCTTAAGTTTTTCCCCAGTTCATTCTTCATCCTCACACCGCATCCGCATCCTTCTATCCAGCAAGGACACATATAAATTGCTTACATGATTTGTATTTCTCTGTAACTTTGCTGCAGCTTTTGTCAGCGATGGGAGTGTGCGATTGAAAGTATTATCCTTCTGCCCCCTCGCTGGGGATCTTGTAAATGCCTTGGGGGGCGGGGGAGTGGTTGGGCTGAGATGAGTCGAAAAACTTTGCTGATTTTGTTTCGTTTCCCATTCCGATTCCCATTCTCCCGCACCAATACACAACACAGTCATTCCCATTCCCATTCCCAATCCGATCTGGCTGTGTATCATCATCAATATAGCGCACAATTTCGAGGACATGGAGCTGCCAACTTGTGTCGAAAACTCTGACAGATATTCGGTTGGGCGCGCGCCTTGGCAAAATGTCAAAGTCAGAGTAAATCAAATAAAAAGTTTTCCATTTCTGCATCTGCGTCCTTTTCGCATACGGGAAATATGTAATATCGCAGTATGGGTGCAGTTCAAGAGTAGCAGGGGGGTAGGGGTAGCAGTATGGGTAGGGCTAGGGGTAGGGGCTGGTCCATCAGCTTGACAATTGTCAGAGCAGAGCAGAGCCGAGCCCCCATGACTCGTCATGGCGTAGGCGTCGAGTTGGGAATCCCATTCGAGTGCCAGAAATTCAATCACACATCAAGTTGCACAAATTGAGGGGCTGAAGGGCGTAGTGCGGGGGTGGCAGCTGTCACTACCAGCTGGGGGAGGATGAGAAAGCCGTCCAAAGAGGTGCTGGAAATAATTTTCCACACAACAATCAAATGTAATTCGCATGTGAGTGAGAAAAAAAATGCGCAAATCAACAGCTGACACTCGCACACCCTCGATGCAGGAAGTGGAATAAGGGATGGCTATGGAGAGTGGAAATGAGGAGTGGGAATGGGGAATGTGGAGCGAAGCATGCAAATGAAACGGAAATGGCATCCATGACAATGGAGGAGAAAAATCGTAGGAAGAATTAATTGCATTTCCTTGCTGACACACCACCACCCCCCCACCCACTCGTCGCACTTAATATATAATTGCATTAACTTATTATTGTCACTTCCTTCCTCGCACTCCTTGTTTCACCCTTTTTTCACTCACTCTGTGATCTCTCTCTCTCTCTCTCTCTCTCTCTCTCTCTCTCTCGTTTCAGGGCCCAACAGAGCAGCGCCGCTGCGGGTGGCAGTGCGAGTGGCATTGGCAGCGGAGGAGGCGGTGGCGGCAGCGGCGGCGGCGGCTTCGGGTCGCAATCGCGGACGGGCAGCCGCAAGCTGCCGCCGCCATTGTTACGGTCGCGCACTCTGCCCGCCATCATTGTGCCAGGACTTCCGGTCGTCTCGCTGCACACGGATAAGCAAACATTTCAATTGGGTGCGTACATATACCAGTGCGAGTGTTTTCTGCAAAAGTACAATTGAATTATTTACACGCGCACAGAATGGAACATTTTAATAGAGATAACATTTGTTTACGGCTCACAACGGATTTGAAATTGAATTATGCTGGTTTATGGAATTCTGTCGGTATTCAAATCGGGTCAAGGGCAGTCCATCATTCCGACATTCCTATGGGCCATAAGCTGATTACCCATCTATAATCGCCTTAGCCGTCGTCCCTCGTCAAGACCAGGACCATTCAGTCCATGAATGCCATAGGAAAATTTAAATTTAAAACAAACTGGCTCTCGCTCTCTCTCTTGATTCTACTCATCTTGAAATACCAATTCTATAAATTGTGTGTTGTTATTTGGTTTGCTATGGAATCATATTCCATGGCCATTTGTTGATTGATCAGAGAGTAAAGAATAAAGTCCGTGCAAACAAACGTTGCGATGCAACGGAAAAAATGCAATATCAAATCACATCGAGGCGATTTTGCTGGAAAATATATATAAGCGAATGGCTAGATAGAACCGTCCAATACCCTGGCAGATTATAAACATAAACGAGGGGGAACGTTGTGAGCCGCGGCAAAGGCCGCGGCTCTACCTTATACCCGGTACTCAGTCAGTATATACATACATACATACATTTATGAGCCTATGATTTATGAAATTTATTATATGTTCTCAAAAGGGACGAATTAATTTTTGGGAAAAAAATAATATTTAAAATAAAAAATGAAGTCAAACCATTTTTGGAATTTTTATACATGTTTCCATTTTTGTTTATCTATGATTTTTACATCTGCTTCTACATTTCTACATGACATGTATAACTACATATTTTAGACGTGGAAGTGTTTGCGAGAGAGAGAGGGAATGAGTAAGCGGCAGGCGTTGCGTAGCCACTGAAATTTAATTTGTTCCTTCTGTCCATAATAATGATCGCACTTGATCCAGATTCGGCAATCTGATAGATACAGTAATTTCCCATGATTCTGCGTTTTTGGTTTACTTTTATTTTAAAAATTGTGGATTCCACAGATTTTCGTTTTTTGTGGGGGCGGAAGGGGGCGTGGCAAAATTTTGAAATAAACTTGTGCTGAATTGATATAACAGGAGTTTGGATAGAAAGTTTGGTTGCTCTAGCTCTTATAGTCTCTGAGATCTAGGCGCTCATTTAAACGAATAAGCAAAGCAGACAGGGTGGCGTGTGAGAGAGAGCGAGAGGGAACGATGACTTTCGAAATGGTTTTCTTCATTGTAGCTATAATAATAATCCGATCTGATCTAGATTCAACACTCTGATAGAAATGGTCATTCTCTATGATTCTGCGTTTTTAGTTTTCTCGTATCTTCAACATTGTGTACGCCACAGACTTTCGTCCTTTGTGCGGGCGGAAAGGGGCGGGGCGAAATTTTGCAACACATTTGGAGTAGTGTGATCACACAGGAGACTGGATACAAAACTTGGTTCCTCTAGCTTAAATGGTCTCTGAGATTTAGGCGCAAATGAAGACGGACGGACGGACGGACGGACGGACGGACGGACGGACAGACGGACAGACGGACGGACAGACAGACATGGCTATATCGACTCGGCTATTGATGCTGATCAAGAATATATATACTTTATGGGGTCGGAAACGCTTCCTTCTGGGCGTTACACACAACCGTTATCCCCACAAATCTAATATACCCCTATACTCTTCGAGTACCGGGTATAATAAAACTCCACTACCAGCTACTGACATTTTTCCCCCCATTTTTTGTATATTTATTGAAAGTGAATTATATTCAAGGAAAATCTACCCTTTGATAGGAAAAAAAAAGGTCAAATGAATTAATAATTTATACGCTTCCCGAAATTTCTATAGCCACCGAAAACAACAATGTGGGATGAAAATGCTATTTTAACAGCATTTTAATTGAGATTGACAGTTTTATATATAGGGGTCGACCCATTAAACTACAAATTGAAAAGTTTCTATAGAAGGTTTTTCGAGTTCAATTATTTTATGACTTTATTTTAATACTAGCAGACCCGCCCGCTTCGCTGCTTACTAAATAAATGTTATGTTTAGGAATTCATCGAAATTAAACAATGTTTATATGGATGTAATGACAAATATTTTTATAAATTGTTCCATTCTACAGAATAACACAAAATGAAATAAAATAGGCGTTCAAACACACTTTTTTGGTGAAATTTGTAGATTTTTTTAAACTAATTTTTAGTTTTTGAGGAATTTATTAATAGAAAAGTACAACATTTGTTGTATAAAAACCATGCCACATACTCAGGCTATCATTTAAAAAATGACCGCATGCAATTTGGAGCAGGCGTGGCGGAGATAGCCTATTACATACAAATAGATAAAGATATAGTCGTAGTCCCACAATTTCTAAGCAGAGATATTTGCAGATATTAAACAAAATATGGATATATCCCTAAAAATAGTCATTGATTCTGTAGGTTTTATCCGCTCCAACAAGCCTATATAGTATAGGAGAAAGGATACATAGGATGGGATATACAAGATGTGAGAGTATAACCACGTTTTTATCTTTCGCTTTCGGGCTGCGATCTACACACTTTTTTGTGTGGCCCTATATGTATTTGGTATTCTTCTTAGTTGTAGAGTTAGAGTCTTAGTCTTAGTCTTAGAGTTGCCGTATTGGCTGAATGGGGCTGCCATCCTACCACAAAGAGCCGCTGCTTTTGCGATTTCTAGAAAAAACGTATTCACCTCATCCTTTGCCAAAGGGTATAAAAATACACACAATTTTCAGTGAAATAATGAAAATTGCTTTCCACAGTTTCAATGAGCCGCTGGGCTTTCGTTGCGTGGCCACGACATGTTATGGCAGAAGATTTAATTAAAAACTTTTGAAAAGTTTTCAGCTTGAGTTATGATTAATATTCGTACACACACATTAAAGGGAAAGTGCAGTTTGCAGAAAATCCATACATCAATGTGCGCTCCATTAACTGATTTTTCCTTCTCCATTTCCCATTTTCCACACACATTTTTCACCCACACAGAGGAGAGACTGTTGGGCAGCAAGAGCCGCAGTGGCAGTGCCAGTGGCCATCGCTGGTCCCTGCTCACACGTGCCGGACACAGCGGCACGGGCACCGGGAATACTGTCAACACCACTAGTGGCGCAAGCAGCAGCAGCAACAACAACAACAACACCCATGTGGCCAACAACAACAACACGCTAATGGTCAAGTCATTGAATTTGCCAAAGGATGATAGCAATCTGGTGTATCGGCGCAAGTCCTCGGGCAGCACGCCGCACCACCACCAGACCACATCGCAGCAGCATCAGCAACAGCAGCAACAGCATCAGTTGCAGCTGCAACAGCAACATTTGGGGGAGAGTTCGTTGTTCCAGCTGTCGGATGATTTCGAGTGCCATGCGGATGGCTCGCTGCTGCTCAGGTGAGTAAAACACACTCCTCTCCACTCCAGCTGGCCTGCATTCATTTTTAATTGTACTTTTACTCGGCTTTCGAAGGATCCCAGCCCCACATGTGGTGGCAGCGCGTGCCTATCGTCTGGCAGCCAGAAAGCGTGCCGCAGCCACCTCAGAGGCCACCACACCGCTGGCCAGAGAGCACACCCTCCACGAGATGCCACTAGCCGAGGCATCGGCATCGGCAGCATCTGGATCCGGCTCCAGCTCTGGCACGACCTTCACTCGCCTGGCCAAGCTGCTGCATCAATCAAGTGGCTTCTCGGGCAGATCCAATCTGCAGCCGCCGCCTGGTGACACCTCATCTGTGAGTCTAGGACTCGGTCTGAGTCTGGGCGAGGATGCGCCCCGTCGTCTGTCCTGGGAGAGGTGCGTACTTGTGTAATTTATGACATACTTCAGCACTAGCCATCACGTGTATCTCTCCACTGTCAACATTCACCTTGACTGGCAGAGAGAAAAAGAGCGAGAGAGAGAGGGAACGGTTGCAATTAGCTAATTTCATTTGCACCCAGAGCAGCGGTGGCAAGCTTATCTCTGGCATGCCACCACCTACCTTCACCTACCTCCAACCTCCGAATGGCTAGCCACACATGAGGTTGTGGCGTTGGATGGATGGATGGTGATGACAGGCGAAGAGCAGCTTGCCCTGCGGTCGAGTGTGGCATTTGTCTTCATTCGCTTCACGGCGTTCTAATGGAGACACATGCAGTCGCAAGATTAACACACGCTCCACAGAAAACCTCCTCTCGATGCTGGTTTAATTAACGTCAGGTGTCCTGTCCCTGCCCCTTTCCGTTTAGCAGAAACCCAACTCTGGTCCTTGGCTAGCAGTCAAAGAACCTTTGGGAAACCAATTGATTTATACGAACATCAGACTAATTGAAACAGATTCACGTTGCATTGATGGAAAGGTCTGGCAGATTCTGAACTGTGAGGGGAGATACCATTCACATATATTTTTTCTGAATTTATTTCCATTTTTGAAGAATGAATGTAGTTACGAGTAGAAGCAATTTGTGATACAAACTTGTCTTGTTGATTGAATAAAATAATTGAGTAGCAGAACCACACACACAACATCCTGCTGCAGACCGACCTCTGCCTGTGTCTGTGTCTGCGTCTGCGTCTGTGATATTACATTCTGGTTCGAGCACAGGTCCTTGACGGGACTTAAGCAATTTACGAGCTGCAAGATTGCGCCTTGAACTATGCATTTGCCGGGCAACGCCTGAGCACAGTGACCACGGTCGAATGTGTAAAATCATTTTGGCAAACATTCCACAGATAAAGGAGGAGTGGGAGAGAGAGAGAGTAAGAGACCCCTCTCTGGGCACTGATTGCATCGCTGCCACCCGCCCAGCAGGATACATAAGAACGAACCAAAAAAAGATACAAAAGAACGTCAGTGGCCAGGCCACGGTAGGGCAGTGCAGGGCAGGGCAGGCAGGGTGCTCGTTTTCCAGAGACTGTGCTTAAACTTTGATATTTTAAAATGCAGAAAAACACCGAAACTCAAACCCAAACAAAAAGGGAGAACGATTTTCGGGCGGGTTATTGTTGTCCGAGTGCTACTACTTCTCTAACTCATTCTTCTGGCTGTTTGTTTGTGTTGCGTGTTGCTAAATTTAGAGCCAGAAAACAACGCAAATGGCAGTAGGAGCAGCCAGCAGCAGCCAGCAAACAGCGATTCGCATAATAATAACTGCAGAGGCTATGGCTACTCTTCCTTTGGGGTTTTCGTAGTCCTCACTGGCTTAATTGTGAATGCATTATTCATGAGGAAGTCAGACCCAAGAAAAAGGAACAACAACAACAGCAGCCACAACACGAAGAAGGGAAAGGAAAGATTGTAAGCGAACGAACGAACAGTGGAGCCAATAAAACAGTGTCCTGTCCTGTCTTGTCTCCTGTCTCAAGTTGATGTTAAGGATAAAGTTTTGTGCGTCTTGTCGTCTGTCGCCTGTGTTCTGCTCCTGTAGCAACGTCGGCGGCACCACCATCATCCAATCCACCATCCAACTAGCTAAGCTAAGGCAACACAAGATGCCACTGGAAGTTCGAGCAAACGAACCATAAATGAAATTGCGCATACGTCATGTGGTACACGTACACACACGCACACAAAAACAACCGAAGACAAATACAACGACAACACTCATTACCTTCAATGTGCGGGTGGGGGGTGGTGTCTTATGTACTGTAAAATTTTATAAATTGCATGCAACTCGGCAGAGAAAAAAAGAGAAAACAGCTTAGCTAAAAGCCTCGACAAAATGTCTCGCTGCTGATGTCAACATCAATTTGTGTATCATCGTTGCCACATTCTGCTGCTTTTGATTTATTTTCCGTATCACTTTGGGCCCCGTTTGATGTCGCCAAAGGAAACGGCCGCCTCCCGTTGGGGAAGTTTTTGTATGTGAGCCGCATAAAAGGTCACCAAATTGGGGATGGAACCAGTGCGTATACCAAAATGATTATGTGCGTCAGGGAAGCTGTCGTCCGGCAGCTGTGCCAGTTCCCGAAAGAGTCAATCGGACCATTGAATTCATAGGCCGTAATTGACCAAGAGAATGCGAGAGAAAACTAGGGCGGTGAAGCTCCAACCACATATCGATTTGTAGCCCAACTTCCAACTGCCTTTCTTTCCCACTTATATTCCGTTTGTGTTCCGTTTTCCGTTCCTAATGCACTTTTCATGCACCCTTCATTACGGTGCAGTGTCGAACAATGCCATGTCCCAGACAATTTCGGTACGGTTCAGAGTCATCTCTCATTATGTGAGTTTCACACAAACGTCTGGCAGTGGCTTCCCAGTGTCCCCCAGAAACACCTTAACCACCGCCTGAAGATTGGTTGCTGGTGCTGCCTAGCTACGCAGAAGAATTCTGTGTGTCACATATGGTCACAGAACATGGCACATTCTCTGGCAATCGGTTTCACAGGCGGCTTCTAGACAAGTGTAAATAAGGAGGCCAAATGGCAGACAACCAGCGGGCATGGAAAGACACTCAGAGCAGAGGCAAGACTCACAAGTGGGTGTGTGTGTGTGTGTGTGTGGCAGCAGCACATACTCGTTCGACCTTGTCATGGCAACTGCATGGGGATGCTTGTTGTTTATGTATTTGGGCAAACATCGCATGGAGCGTACACATCCAATCCACATTTGACTCTGCTTCTGACTTATTGCCACCAGTTGGCAGCTGGTTAAAGTGCCTGACTGCCATCCTGCCTGCCACATCTATGCATAACTTAATAACAATCATTATTATTGACTAGGCACCAGCAGAGCACAAATACGAGATGCAATCGGGAGGCTTGTTGGCCCATCCCTATCTGGCTGTCATCTTTCATTCCACCCCCAAGCAGAGAACATGAGGTTGACAACTAGTCGAAGAATAAGGCCAACTGGGGTCTCGTCCCTCTCTGCCTGTCGCCTGCCATGAAATGTTTCTGTGGCTTCGGAGTTACTTGTACTTTTACCCTGCCCCTCTTCATGCCCACACCATCAGCCATCAACGAGCGATGACGAGCACAACTTTTTACTCAAGAGTTCACTAAGCAAAGTCGAGAGCAAGGAGTAGTGTAGTGGCAGGAGCACGAGGAACAGAAGGAGTTGGGGAACCACTTCGTTTGTTGCCTAAAAGCGTCGTCGTAATTTGATTGAATTTGCGTTGATTAAGCGTATTTGGCTGTTGGCAAATTATGAATGTGTTTAATTGCAAATTTTCTTAACTTTGTCTCGGAGAAAGGGGACAGACATTGCCGCCGCCTTCCCCAAACGTTTATTATGGTTTCGGATTAACAGAATTACTTCGTGTATAAATGCATCTATCCGTCCAGCACCCCACCTTCCTCACCAGATCAAATTAACTCTATGATGGGTGGTGTGGGGTGGGAGGGCTGTGATTGCCGACAGCTTTTGCGGTTTTAATTGAAAATGTTGCGCATACGACATGTTGTACATAAATATATATCGTATGTACGAGCTCAACTTGGAGGACAAATTTGTGGACTGACTGATGCGTCGGCACAGGGAAACTTTGCTCAAGGCTATGGCGGGTTTAATGTGGTCGACTTTTCCAACTTGACTCTGATTATGCAAATGCTCTAAATGTGCCGCAGAGTGTGGATGGAGGGTGGCAGAGTGTACAGCTGGGGGGAACTCAATTTATGTGCGGCCTGAAAATTTTGATTTAGTGTGTTGCAAATAACATACATATACGAGAGCAGAAGGTTGCGATATGAAAACAGTTTTAATTAAAGCATAGATTTATGAAACTCTGACGAAAGAGGTTTGAGAGAGTCCTTTTCACCATTTTTTATCGCTTCTAAGAAAGCATAAGTTAATGTATTTCAATATTCAGTAAAACTTCTTCTAGTTAAAGGATCTTTACATAATTTTACGACGCTTTTCGCTTTCTATTTTATAAAACGAAGAATTCGGTATGGCTTTTAAGAATTTAAAGCAGTTCTCGGCATCCGTAGACCTTTCTAATGTGGATAGCAAAAATCTCTGGTGCTGTCGCTCACGAACAGTATAAGTACTAGCAGAAAGCCTTTGTGTGGCTTCGTCAATGCGACTTTGGCTCTTGCTATCTCGCTTTTTCAAGGAAAAGCAATAAACCGATTGCTCCCGCAGGCATGTTCGGGTTTTTTCTACACACAGCAGCGCACTTGAGCGTTTGCGCGCTGAACACTGATTTAAAGGAGCGGTTTGCAGGATGTTTACAGGTTTGAGGCAAATATCAATGCCCAGAACATGTATTTTGTTTTTGCAATTCTCGGGTATTCTCTTGTGCAGAATGTCTTGTGCGCCTTGTGGGAGCGATAGGAGCACTTAGGAGTAGATCGTGCCTACCGCTACTTAAAAGTGACAACTAAAGTTACGCAAACAGTATTCAGAGTATTTTATTTCAATCCTATTAAGTTGAATGTAAACAGCCAAGCTAAGCTGAAGTTTGAGACCATCCCCAAGTGAGCCCATCAATCCATTACCAAGCCGCTAAGTGAGGCGTAAATTGCAGTTTGCTGTGACCAATGTATCTGCCCATCAGCTCCATCGCTTGTCTCGATTTGCAGGCCATAAACTTGGCAAGTCATGGGCAAGAAAATACAAAGAAAATGCCAAGACAGGCCGAGACAAGCCGGGAAAAACAAGCAGAAAGTGGGAAAACTGAAGAAAACTATTAAGCCTGAATGAAGAAATATAGTACGTTCAGATGCGAGTGTGGTGCATGCATCGACTTTGTCAGCATTACCCACAGCATGGCACGGCACGCCAGCTGTCGGCGCGGGGCTTTCTACGCTCGCGTGGCCATAAAAAACGGTCACATTATGGCCAACTAGGCCGGCCAGTGACCGCAACGGGGCAACAAGGCAGCATGGTAACCGGGTAACGGGAGAAGTTGGCGGCAACACTTAATGGTCTGTGGGTATGGCTCATTAAAATGTCCGACAGCATGAAGTAATTACGATACTTTATAAGCTGTCGCCACTTTTACGCGGATCTCTAGAACCCCCACCCACCCCCACTTACCCGCCGACTAGTAGGGACTCATCCTTTTCCATCTCTTTGATTTCTGTTTGCAGGCGCAAGGACAGCAGTGCACTCCAGCGCTCGGCCAGCATCGACTCCTTTGCCGAGATTGTGTTTAGTGACCTGCCGCGCCCCTCGCTGGCCGTCACGGCGCCAGGTGGCGGTGGCGGTGGTGGTGGCTCGCCCTCTCCGTTCAGCAAGCGGCCCTCGGCCAGCAGTCTCTACTCGACATCCTCCTCTGTCACCACATTCGGTGCCCAGGCGCAGGCCCAGCTGAATGTCAATTACGGCGATCTGGGCTTCGGCTCGGGAACTGGCTCCGCAACGGGGCTGGGCGGCCATCACCATCATCAGCACCATCCAGGAAACGGGAGCACCAGCGCCAGCAGCAGCCGGCGGGAGAGCATGCTGAGTCCATCCTCCACCAGACGCTCCAAGCTGACCAGAATTATAAACGGTGAGTGCTGGGACAGGGAAAGGGGCATGGGATTCCCACTTAGTTACAGATGCAGCACTGGCAGTACGTGCCATATTGATAGGGAAGTGGCAGTGGTCCTCGTCGTCATCAGTGGCTCAACGGTTCCGTGCGGCGGGGGCTTATATATTTCGCTGCAGCCACCTGATTGAAATTCAAATACGCACTCAAGCGGTCCGGATTGGGATGCCCGGACAGGCACGGCATTAAATCGATTGGCACTTGGACAAAGAACTCACGGCTCAAATCTCAGAGCTCGAAGTTGAGCGATTTCCCAATAGGACAGCAGGACACCGGGACGGAATAAATCAGCAAAACGAAAATTGAAACATTATGCTTCAGCATTTTCAAGCTTTAACTCTGCCATTCTCAACCAACTCCAGCGGAAGGGAAATACTATAAGTTGGAGGCTCCTGAAAGTTCAATTGGTTGAAAGGATTACTACCGAAAGGACTCGAAACCCTAACAAACTTTAAGTACCTCAAGAACTAACTTTTTCTGGGGAACTGAACTACAATTTTGACTCGAGTAGAAAACGCTTCGATCAACGCAAATCCTCTCAAGCTCAACAAACTCTTGTAATCTCAACTTCCGCGGGAAAATGTTTGTATGTATGTACATACATATATACATTTGTATGTGAATGGATTAATAAAAGAAGAGCTTCCTCTGCGACACTGGGGATACATTTTACTGCTTACGATAACAGAAAATAGTCTTCAAATGGGAGTGCTTCCCATGTTTGATATCAATGTTTATGGGTACATTTGAAATCACTCTGCTGTGTGTCTGAATAACGACTCTGAAAACTGTGAAAACAAGAGCAATCAACTCCCACTATCGTATCGAGAATTATACAACTACGATTATAAAACTTTGTTCGCTGTAATTGTGCGATTACTAAACTTAGAATGAGCGAAATGCCAACCTTCTCCTTTACAATATTCCCATATTTCTCCCAGACAATGGCTTTGCAACAATTAAACTCCAATTGGATCGTTTTTTGCTTGCTGCTCCAGTAATTATTCCCAGTAACGGGTATCGTATAGTCGGCATACCTCCACTTGAACGATCTACTTGCTATCGCTGCCCCCAGCAGAAGCAGAGGCAAAGGCAGAGAGTAGATGAGATGAGAGGTTGGTTTGCAATGCCGCAGAGAGCGGCGGCGACTAACTGTGAAGCGCTGACCATTGACGGCCGACGCTGACGCCGACGCTGACAACGACACCGACGACGACGACAGCGGCGGCGGTTGTTTTGTGCCCCACCGCCGGGGCTGCAAGCGCAACAACTTCGTTTTCAGTCGAAGAACGACTTTTGAGCGCAGTGCGCGTCGGCGTCGCGAGTTAACGGAAGACGACGAATAAGAAACCCGATTCGATCGGGCCAAAAGTGCTCCCCTTGCAAGGAGAGAGATCAAAGTGATGAGGCAATAGAATAGAATCACGTGTGTGCTTCGAGTATCATAAGGCTGCTAAAGTGTGTTGGAAACAACCGAATTTACGAGTAAATTTGTGAAAATTGTGCAAATGAAACAATAAAAAAAACGCGTCTCTCAGGCGTTTCGTTTCTGCTTCGTTTACTTCGTTTGCGCATGTGTGTGAGTGTCAGCTACCTGTTTGCAGCGGCGCAAGTGTGCGTGTGATCGAGGGAGAGAAGGAGAGTGGGAGAGTAGGAGAGAGAGCATACATTCGCTGTGTGTGTTACCTGCGCCGCCGTAGCGGGAGAGTGGCTAAAAGGAGAGAGAGCCAGAGAGTGAGAGAGAGAGCTGGTGGTGCTGCTGTTGCTGCTTAAGAAGTGTCAAAAAACTAAAAGGCGTCGCTTTCGTTTAAAAAAAAGAAACGTTAAGGCAACAGTCTAAAACAGTAAGCCAGCCGCGGGGCAAAGAGAAATTTTTGTGTGTGCTGCAAATGTTAATTTAATATTACGTGCCAGCAAAAAGAGCTGCAATTTACAGTAGTAATTGGATTGCATGTCCACCGACCCAACAGCAACAACGACAGTTGCAAACAATACCACTACAATTACAAATAACACAAAAAAAACTACAACTACAACTACGAGTACAAGGCGAGGGCAGCGAAAGTGAACTTTTGCTTTTGCAAGAGAGAGACAGAGATAGAGAGAGAGAGGGGGCTTCCGCTCCCGCCAAGCAATTTACTCACGTGTCTGTCAAACTGTCTCCAGCTCAAAGCTTCAGCAATATAATTACACTGCCCAGTGTGTTTCGTGTCTCTGTGTCTCGTTCGCACGCTCCGTGAAAGCCTCTGGCTGCAACTGTAAAAAAGCTCTCTTGCAAGCTGACTGATCTCCGTGCAGTCAGAGCGTCAGCGTAGCCGTCGACGTTTTCATTAAAGTTGTTTATGCTGCAATTTTAAATACATGCACTCAAACCCCCCGCCCGCCACAATGAACAGGTAAGCACACGTATACATACTCACTCACACACATACATAAATACATCAGTGTACACAGAGGCTGCAGCCTCTTACTTTATTGTGGAAAAATATGCAACGGCATGGAAAAACTTGAACTATTGCAACATTGTTGGGGGGGGAGGGCTTTTGTGTCTTGTCGTTCGTTTGCCAAAGTTTATTCACACCGCAAGAAAGTCAAAGTTGTCGGCGTTTCAAAAGGCATTCAAACATCTTGTACCATCTGCCCCCTCTCCCCCCTGCCTTTCTGAGGTATTTTTGCACATTTCTACCCCCCCAGCACCACTTATTTGTGAGCTGCAATTGACAGCACGCTATCCGCCCCTCCCACCCGTTTCGACCTGCCGCATTCCGCCAGGCTCCAATTGGAGCTGAAGTTCACGTTGGCCATTAATATTTCATTGGTTGTTTTGACCGTTGTTTCGCTTTCGGTTCGTTTGGCAAAACAAACCGTTACGTTCTACCTCCCTCCACCCCCACACACACACAACATACGATTCTCTTTTGATACCCTGTATTTGTTGGAATTAATGTGTCTTGGGATCTGTTTGGTATACTAAAACGAAGATCGAGGAAAACCCTGTTGTATCCAATCAGAATAGTGTATATATTCAAGAATTTCTCTCTTTAAAGGGGGATAAATCCGACTAGAGGGTATCGCACAGTCCGAACACTCGACAAACCTTTAATTTCTTGTTATTTTTTGTAGCTTCTCGTTTACTTGAGAATAATAAAAATAGAATAAAACAAAGTTTTGTGGATTTTCAGCGAGGAAAAATAAGTTTTTTTTCCCCGTTTAGCGATGAATGGAAAGTGGGTCTAGAAGTCAGTCAGGAGTGCGGAGAGTGTGGTCTAAAGGAGAAAGTCAAGGAGAGAATCTTACGGTGGTGGTGGTGATGGTGGCCGCCTGAACGGGCACTTAAGAGCACCGGAGGCCAAAGTTTGCGTTTGCGTTTGCGTTTTTGCTACTCCATTTTGTTTCGAGTTGTGCACTTATTAAAAAGTTTTAAATGTTTGATTAAAAAAAGAATTCATCACGAAATTGGTTGTGGCACATTGCCTGAAAGTTTTTAACAATTCTTTAAGTTTGTTTACTTTGGCTACGACCTGGACTCCACCCTCTGCTGTTATCGATGTTGGTGGGTTCTTTGTAGGAGGCTATGGAAGTCACCTCTTATCGAATAAATAAACACCGGCAGCACAAACTATGAGGGGAAACCTCTTTGAAACGAGTAGTTAGTTGGAACCATATCATTTGTCGTCGATGTATTGTATAATGTCTGTAGATAGCATTAGACCCCCCAGTCCCTTGTCCCCGCTCCCATGTGCGATATCGTATGAGCCAACGTGAGGTGTGTTCCCAAATACTCGTCATGTGTGAGATTGTGGCGGACATTGTTTGTTTGTCTTTTGCAAAACGAGGGAATAGCGTGACTTATTCTCGAATGAAATTTGAATAATAGCAGCGTTTTTTTCCGCAAAACAAAGAAGAGTCTTTGTCTGAATCCATTCCTAACGCCATAATCTCAGTTTGTTCAGTTTCTGACCAGTATTAGGTCATTAGCGGTGCCTGAGAATTATGTATAAAGTATGAAAAACTTTACTTTTGACAACTTTCCTTGGAAAATAAAGTAAAGCGAATAAGACTTCATTAGCACCGGATCTGCATCAGCTTCCCCCGAAGCGGCATGGCGGCATTGCGGCATCTCCGCATCCTTCATTAAGCGGAATAACGGACAGAATTCCAAGAAATGTTAATTTTCTGTCTCTGTCTGTCTGTCTGTCTCTGAATCTGTAGCGCTAATGGTAGCAACTCTTTGGAGGTACTGGAGGATTTACTCAAATTACCATCGATTTTTGGAGACGAGAGTCATGGAAATTTTGGGATGAGATGCTTAAAATTGTCTTGCCCCAGCGCCAGTCTCGTCTCCAGTTACCTCATTGGGTGGCCATGTGGCAAAGCTCTAAGGCTGCTGCTGTTGCTGGCAAAGAAATCGCTTTACAAAGCAGATAAGCGACTGGAATCAATCAAAAGACTTTTACATCAAACAATATAAATGAAATGTTGTATGCCGTTGTTGTTGTTGTTGTTGTCGCTGCGGCTGTTTCCAGCCATTATAGCTGTGATTCTTTCGTGTCTATCTTGAGTTTAAATTGAACTTTCGTTTGTCACGTTGTGCCCTGCCCTGTCCCAAGAACAACGCAATGAGCACGTAGAGCCCACACACCCGATTCCATTCTATTCGATTTGATCCGATCCAAGCCAAGCCAAGCCGAGACGAGCCCCAAGCGGACATCCCACAGCACAAACATGCAAATGAATGGCCTCTGGAATGGTCGAGTGTGCGTACATACATATGTCAAATGCGCTGTGGGGCACAAGCTTGTACGACTTTTGAACTTAATGCCCCCCAAAGGTCACACACACTCACATACACGCATCTGTGTGCGACAGCCTGACCTAAATATGTCGCTGAGGCATTGAAGCTTATGGAAGAGGAACGAAAAACTATGAAAAACTGTAGGAAGCGGTTAAATTCGGAGAATCAAAGATATATGGATTCGAAACCATCCACAGATCTGGTCTTTAAAGTTATAAATTTATGTATTTCGCCAGTAAAGAACGTTCCAAGCTAAGTACATTTCTAGTCCTTTGAAATCCTTCATTAATACTTAATAAAATGTCATCCACTTTGCTTTAATTAAGAGTCATAAAAACAGCGGCTCCCTCCCAGGTGAGGGAATATTTTGTTTCGTTGTTTTGGTCAACAACTTGTTATCCCATGGCATATTTAGCCATGTTAATAGGAGTGCCACTGTCGTCGTTGTCGTCTTCTGCCGGACCGGACTCTGCCCCTATATTGTGCATAAACTTTTCAATTTGAGAGCCAGCAAAAAAAGCAAAAAATGGTATAACCCACAGATCCCTTTATGCACGACAGATTTGCGCCTTGACCCCACTCACAGCCAAACAGGCTGAGAGCCAAACAGCCGAAGAGCCCGACAGGCAAGGGAAAAAAAGTAACACAAAAATCGGGCCAACAACGGAAAAAACTTTGTGCAAGTCGCACTGGATTTACATAATTTTAAATGCTGGCTTATTGGTTTGTGTTGGCTGCCAAAGTGGAGGAGGAGTGGACTTAGGAGAGAAGTGGGGTAGATGGTGGAAGATCCAGGCCAGGAAGTGGGCAAGTCCAAGTGACCCGGTCAAAACGTTTATTGCCATTTTGGCTTTGACTTTTTCTATTCCGCCTTTTTTGTCACTGTTCACTCTTTGGGCAGTGTGTGTGTTTTGATGACCTTTAAAGAGGGTGTTTTAGACGAGAAGGTGTCGTTGTAACAAAAGTATCTTTGGGTTACAGATCCCTATAACTTTCAGCACTAATATATCCTCGTTCACTCTCTCGTTCCTCTCCTAATCAGATGACTAAACTATATCTATCGAATACCACCCAGAGGTATGCCTCTTATGTGCCAGGGTATCTGCCAGTTTGCTGCCTTTTCTTTCAAGTTGTTTTTTGGTTTTTTGTGCCTTTTCTTGCAACATTTTCATTTGGCGCTGGCTGGCGATAGCGACGAGGGTCCCCAATTTGCATATCTGATTAATATGAATACATTAGTTCTGTGATTTGGCACAGTAAACCAATAGAATTAAATGCTTTTGCTGATTGCAGAGACAAAGGTCAAGTTGGCTCTTTTTTCTCTCCTTCTCCCTCTCTCTCTTTCTCTCTCTCTCTCTCCTTCTCTCCTCTCTCTTTGTCGTAATAATGCCTTTGGGGTTCTGGTTACTTAAATTCAATTAGCATTTCCGCCTGAACTCCGCTTGGCTGCCAGTGCCTCTGCCTGTGCCTCTGACTGAGGCATTCTCCTCTCTCACTCATAATGCGATTTGTACTCGAAATCAGAGACATGTAAAGTATGTTATTTTTTGCGCTTTCTGGCGGTCGTCTCCGCACACATACACTTAAACAGACTTCGTTCTCTTGGCTTCCCTGGCTGCCGCCTGTTTGGAGCTTTTATTGAGGAAGCGACAAATTTATTTAAATTAAGTCAAAAATGCCTTTTCTTCTGACGATTCTGCCGCTTCTGCTGCTCTGCTCGTAACTTTGCTTAATGTGTGGTAGATCTGACAATTATGACAGCGTCGAATGCAAGATGAAATCGGAATAAATTACTGCCTGTGTGGAGGGTGCGGGGGATGGAGGGACTAGTGGGAGCCTGGACCCACCATTATTGGGAGTCGAGTCTGTTGTCGGCTCTATTAAGTGGATTATGTTGTTTTGTCTGCTGAAGGGAGGATATGGCTGTGGTCTGTGGACTGCGGGCTGTGCGGGATTCTTGTGGATTGTTGGTCCAATGGATGACCTCTAGGCTGTCCGGTCCTGTCCTGTCCTGTTCTGTCCTTACCCCCAATCTGGCATTCCTACCATCCTGGGCTGTCGTCGAGAGCCTTTGCTGTGATTTATGTTGGGCAATTTTGTCCTGCGTAGCTTCATAAATTTTATTATCCTGCAATTGCAAACCGAGTGCCCTGGGCATGACCCACACCCACACCCAATCTCCTCGCCTCGCCTATCGTCTCCTCTCCCTTTCTTTTTTTCAAGTTTATGGGTCAGCAAATTTTATTTATTGCACGCCCTCAATTGACAGTTTAAGTTGATCCACGGGGGGATGGGATGGTCGGTCGGTCGGTTGCACTGGAACCTGATAGTATCAGTAAAACGGCTTAGGATTGATCCCAGTACGTGCCGCAAGGCTTGGCCAGTGGTGCCGTGCCAGGAAATGTGAGTGCTTGTTATTATTGTATAATATAAATGATTACATTTCTCAACAAAGGCATTTCAAATATCAAATAGTGATATGCAGAGACGTGATTCTGAATTGCGCCAGGGATCTAATAATTGCAAATATTGAGTTACGGCTTGGGCTTCAAAGGTTACAGAATAGGTACTATATGTAAATATTTACGCTTCTATATGTACATATGTACATAGGTAGATTATTACCAGCTTTATTCCTGAATTGATACCTTAGTCAGGCGATCCAGAAACCCATCTAGGGAACACATACCAACTGTATTTGTAAATCTTTAGAATTCAGGATTTATTTTTATAACAAATCAATATAAGATAGGCCGACCACAGTTATCGACCACAAATAATCGTATTACTCGTAGAATCATAGACATTTCCAGATGTAATAGCACCCTCCCCACAATACTTATCTGAGAACCCGAGAGCCAACCAGATTCACTTTGGTGAATCAATATTGAGTCTGCCTTTCATTGGGAATATTCGAGTCGCCAGTCAGCCCAGAGTCGCCAGTCAGCCCGAGACTGAGACTGAGACTGGGCCTGAGTCACTGAGTGTTTACGGCCCCTGGGCCTGACCTTGACCAAGTGTTTGGATAATAATAGGTGGTTTCCGCCACAGAGACTAGTTCCCAGTATTTGAAATCGTTTTCGGCGGAGATCCAAGTGATTTCGAACACAAACAAGCGTGCGACATTTATTCATTTCAGTTCATTTCAATTCATTTATATGAGACAATGTCTAAATATAAAATTAAACCGGTTTCGGTTTCAGTTTCGGATGGAGGGCACATCGAATTCACCTTTCAAGACTCCAATTATTTTTCGATTTTTCTGACTCTGAATTCGGATGCGGGGGAGCCCTTTGTGGGGGCTAATCAGCGCCCCTGTGCTACCCGACGACAGACGCGCGACACAAAATTTAATTTCTTCCATTTGTCTTCATTTTCCCGTGGGGGCGGATGCGACGGTGACACCTCCCAAATGGCAACAGACAGACATCGATAAATCAGGGCGGGTCGACGAGTCGTCCTCGAAGGCATCATCAACAAACAATCCTCTAGGGGTCTGGAAATAATTTGTAAGGTTTACGATACTCGAAATGTCGCCTGATAATTGATTTTACGACACCTACATCCACACACACATATATCCCCTTATCCCGCAGACACGTGAGAGAACATCCTAGAGAAGGATTTTTATTCAGAAACCGCGGCTGCTACTTAAAAGAATTCGAATGCAGGTACAGCCAGAGATACAGACATCCATTACATACATATGTACATATGTATGTACATATATACAAAGATATGAACAAAAGCGCAGTAAAGAGGGATCAAACGAGTGATATTTCCTGAACCGAATATAAGGGTAGGTAAAGCAAGCAGAGAGCGAGAGAGAGAGTGGCCTCCGCGAGAGCGAGAGCAGCAGGCTACCTAAACAACCAAGGATCTCATAAGTGCTGTCAAACATAGCGGAATCAATCATGAGAAAGTAGCTAGAAAAAGCCAAATTTATTACATTGATTTTCCGAATGGAGGTGTAAGAATGGCTATACATTGTATTGATTGACTGTACAGATATGAGTAATGCCCAATATTTAAGCAGGACATGTCTGGCTTGAAAACAGCTAACTGTGGCATCACTGTCGCGTATCTCATATGTGAAGAGAGGATCGAAAAGCGAGAGAACGAAATCTGGTTCGTTTCGATGCCGTTCTCACTGAAGAGAACTTTTCACATTCGATTTTTGAAACACGCGACGCGCACAACGGAAAATCCTGTCATAAACGGTGAAAAAGAAAACCAAATAAAATGGAAAACGTGTAAAATGTGATAATTGTGTGCTAAAAAACGTATCTATGATAGAAACAAATAACAGGAAACGCAGTGAAAACCGGTTAAAGTGATCAATGGAGCGTCGCAAGGCATTGGGCATGTATTCGAAACTGAAGGATCAGCAGGCGGCGGAATTGATATCGACCCCGCAGAAGGATAATGCAGACGAGGACACACTACCCGCCCTGCGCCGCTCTTGCTCAGTGCGCTCCTCCCTGCGACGCCTCAAGAGCAAGCTGCACAGTCCCGCCCTGCCACTGCAGTCGCCCTTCAAGCTTCGCGCCCATCTGCATTCGCGCAATCGCAGTGGCAGCAGCAGCGGCCCGGCACGGACAAAGCTGGACAAGAGCAAGGCGGTGAAGGCACTGCGTTTGTGGAGCGAAATCGATGCCGTGGCCGTGGTCACCACCAAAGTGAAGGGCAAGAACGAGTTTGTGCCGCTCAAGCGGCAGCCCAGCTCCGAGCTGGCCGCCGACCAGCAGGAGGAACTGGGAATCGAGCAGCTAATGTCCACGCTGCCCGTGGGCGTAACGCTGCCGCGCAAGGCCTGCAAGCTGCTCCAAATACCCGAGAGCTATTGTCAGCCAGAGAAGGAGAAGGCGGGGGCAGCCCCCAAGGCCACGCTGGACTCGGACCTGGAGCGGACGCTAAGCGGCGACGACTCACTGTCTGTGCTGGCGGACATCACAAGAAATGCCCAGCAGGGGATCTATGGAACAACGCGCATGCGCACGGCCACCATACGGAAGCCAATGCCTTACCTGAACAGTCGTAGGTGTCGTCACCCTTTTTGTAGATCGTTTGTTCCAAGAAAAATCCGTGGGAGGAAACAGGAATGGAGATGCATACATAAATCGTGTTTAAGTGCTAAATTCAAATGTGATTTAGTGAAATGTTGTCTTTTGTTTTGTGGTTCCATTCTATGATTTGATTTCATTTGATTTTTATATCCATCATGTGTTGATTTGGGATTTTTATATGTGCTTCCAAGTGGGTCAATGAACTATTCGAAATGCCATTCCGAAAAGAAAAAGGGGAAGCTGTACATATGAGTGTCTCAAGGAAGGGTTGGGTAGGGCTTCCCATCTTAGATCTTATCATTACATCAACGAAAGCAATTTCCCCTTAACTCTCGTTGCCATTTGTCGCTTGTGTTTACACGAGAAAGAAAACCCATAAAACGAGTGTGGAAGTGGGATGAATATTCATTTGAATGTTTCTTGAGATACATTTATACTCGTATTTATGCGCACACATCTGTTGACCATATAACCACTGGCTTAATCCTATGGCAAAATATGTACGAGTATGTATCTAGCGGGGTCGTTAATGTGTTATGCTCTTGCAGATGCTACCACAGCGATAGCCATAAAGTCCCCTGTCCGCCGCAGAAACTCCAGATGAGCAGCTGTCTGCGCTCTCCGGCGCTATTCATGCGCCAGAAATCGTTTCACACGCTCAACGAGCTGACCAAATTCTGTCAATTGAAAGTGTCACCAACAGCGGCGGCAAGGGCCGCGGCTTCGACTACGACACCATTATCATCAGCCGGGGTGACGTCTACCCACGGCATTCCGCCGCCTCCGTTGCAGCAACGACGGCGTCACAGTCAATATGCCTTTGATGGTAAGAGAACGGTTAGAGAATGGTTAGAGGGTAGCCCCGTGCCCCATGCGGGCTAATTAAGAAATGCGCTTGAAATACTTACATTCATCATCATACCAAAGGCATCTAGTACTTATTAAAGACAATTGAAATGAAATGAAAGGAGGCGGAACAATCAACAAGAGTGGTGGGTGGTTGCAAGGTCTGGGTGCGTTGCATGGGTACCTACTATATACTATAACCAAAACACACACTAACAAACATTTATACTGGCAAAGCAAACACAAACAAATGGCTGGAATACGCTTTTGCATAATTAATTTAATTGGTTCGATGGTCATCATCATCTCATCTCAACCCAGAACAGAACTGACCCAAAACAGAACAAAACAGAAAAGCGAACCACATACAATAGCGGTTGGAATAGGCATTTATGTTTAATATTTAATTAATCGCATTTGCAAACATAGCAGGCGGAAACGGAACAATAATAACTGCTATAATTACCCGATGGTACGCCGCCTAATTCTACTCATCCCCGCCGTGGGTTTATTTACCATTTTCTGTATATACAACAAATCCTGCATTTAATTTATATTTAGCTTTTATTTGCTTTTAATTTTGCATATAATTTGATTTTGATTTGCATTTCATTCTATTTTTATTTACCCCCCCAACCCCGCAATAGACAACATTCAGTCGCAGTCGCATCGGGAGAGCGACACTGAATCTGTGGACAACCAGGTCAAGCTGCGACCCAAAGATCGGGGCCAGAAGGATAACTATCCCGCATATCATCCAGCACCGTTGCTGTCCACTCGCTGGTCCGATCAGCTGACGCAGCATGCAACGGTAGCCAAGATACGCACCGCCATCTCCTGCCACACACAGGATCTCAGAGAGATGGAGTACCTACTGCCACACGCGACCCAGTCGCAGTCGCAGCTCTGCATCTCCCGCCACTCGCAGCCGAAGAATGCCAAGCTGCGAGATGACCACGACGATGAGGAGCACGCCGATTCCACCGACCTGGAGTCGCCGCCACTTGCTGCCGGGGATGAGAACACGGCGGCCAATGTTCAACAGCTGGCCGTGCACCGCCAGCCCGTGCAGCTGAGAGCGAAAGTAACCGGCAACATACCGCATCCGCGTGCCAGCAAAATGTCCAAGAAGCAGCAAAAACTGGCACAGGCACAGTTCGAAAAGCTGACGCAGAGCAATCTTCATCTGCATGGTAGGCCCAAAGGCAACCAAAAACTAATCCACTAACCCAACTAGGACTTGATCTTAAGCCCCTCAGATTAGAAGGAACTGCAACTAAACCTTCTCTCTCTCATTTTTAGCTCTTTTTTCGGCCGTGGAGCATGGACATCTGGACAAGGCACGCACCATACTAGAGTCCACCGATGTGGATGTGAATAGGTAACATTTCCCATCCCTCATCCCTAAATGTACGCCTAACATTCTCCCATTCCTTCACAGCATTAACAATGATGGTCTCTCCGCTTTGGATCTGGCTGTTCTAAGCAACAATCGCTCCATGACCAAAATGCTGCTCCAACATGGCGCCATGGAAGGCTCTCAGTGTAAGTTCAAGTACACCACCCGCTGCTCCTTTCACTGATCAATCTCAATCTCGTTTGCAGTTTCAGCGGAGAACATCGGCAGCAAGCTCAATGGCCTGCTGCAGGATGCCGAGTCGCGCATCCACGATCTGAGCGGACCGGAGGGCCTCTGTCCACCCGTTTTCGCATCGCGACCCTCCATCTCGAGCATCATAATTGGTGAGTGTGCGCCACAACCATTAACCCTTCATGGATGGGGCTCTTAATCAGCGCGCTTCTTTCCGCAGGCAACTCGAGTGCCTCAGTGACGGGCTGCACGGGCAGCGAGGTGGAGAAACAGATCGGCATCTGGGAACGACGCGTCAAGGGTCTGCGACGGCTGCTGCTTGGCTGGGACCAGGCAAGGCCGCCAGATGCTCCCGCCTCGGTGGTCGTAGATGTCACCGGCGACAATTCAATCAGCGTACAAATCTTGGAGCCCTTTGAGGGTGCCATCGGCACGAAATTTAAAGGTAAAACCATTCCCGCAACCGCAGGGCCAAGTGGCCTCTCAATCTCATGTTGATTGCTATGCGACTGTTGGCTGTTATGTGGTTAGAACCACATTTCGATTTGGCTTTGACTCAACCTCTGTCTCTCTGTTCTCTATTTGTGTCTCTGCCACAGTTCAATGGTCGACCCGCGCGGACTTCAATAACGTGGTAGGCGAAAGCGAGCTGCTGGAGTGGGTGAGCTTCCATGGCACAATGGGCGCCCAGTGTCACATATCCGGCCTCACGCAGGGGCGTCGATACTTCCTGCGCGCCTCCTGCGGCAATGTAAAGGGTTGGGGTGCCTATCGCACCTCGGTTCCAGCCAGCGTGGTGCCATCCAGTGAGTATTCCGGACCCCAATCAATCAACTCTGCTTAAACCATGACATTTCCTCTCTCCCGATAGCCTGGCGTGACTTGGACAATCGCGAGGACCGATTTGTGGGCCGCCACCGCATTCTGGACAACCTGTTCACAGCCGTACGTTTGGCCCGACCCGCCGATGTCTCGGAACTCACGCTAGACCCTGCGGGCGGACAGCGACGCAACCCCAAGAAGAAGACCACTATCAAGCAGCTCTTTTCGGTGGCGTCCAAGTTCCAAAAGACCCTCAGAAGGTACATATGATGGGAACGAAGTCCGAATAAAGAGCTAAACCATTCCATTATCCCACAGGGGAATCTACTTCTCGTGCATCGTCCACTGCGATGACAAGGTGCTGGTGACCAGTGAGGATTTTCCGCCCGTCATCGAGATCGACGAATCGTACCCGAGTGCCCTGCACATGGACTACTACTGGCTGATGAAGGTGGCCTGCACCTGGGACGATGTCAAGTCGCTTCGCTCCGACATGGAGCGCAATCTCACGTCTGCCGTTCACTTTCGGACAAAGCTTTTGTCGGCCGTCTGCCAGATGCAGTCGGCGCTGGGCTTCACGGACCTCGGCCAGCTGTATTACAAGCCGCTGCGGGATTCGCAGGGCACTGTCGTCCTCACCTGCATCCAGTCGGTGAAGAGCCAGAAGGCCGTCTCCATACTCAACTCCCGCTGGCTGCCGGTCAGCAAACTGCAGAAGAAGCTCGGGGCCCTGCACGAGGACTACAACATCAACGAGCTGCTCATCTCGTCCATTGGCGAGCAGATGCACTACCAGCAGGCGGCCCTGCAGCGCCTGGAGCCAGGCCTCTACCTGGGCTATCTGAAGATGCAGTGCTCCATGGACCAGATCCAGGTGGTGGTGCCTGTGAAGACACCCAATGTCCTGCCTCACTGCAAGGTGCGCGAGAACAGCCACATCACGGCCGAGGAATGGCAGGTGCTGCATCGCAGTGGCGATCCGCTGCGCCTCCCAATGGAATTCTGTTCGCCAGGTGTCGAACGGTCGGGCGCCACAGAGGTGCAGCGCCTCTTCCTCTACGATCTCACAAATGCGATGCACAAGCTGTTCGCTGGGATGAACATCAAGGCCTCAGAGGCCACCACCCACCGCCTCTATGACGTGGAGGTGATCGAGCACAGTCCCGACATCAGCTTCCTGGTTGTGTGCCCCTCGGCGGAGTCATCATGCGCCGTGCCGGGACAGTCGGAGCTGCTGCTGCAGCGCGACGATCTAGCCAGCCTGAGCATCCAGGCCTTTGAGATGATCCATCTGCGCACGTATCAACCGGCCATTATCCAGAAGTACGCCAGGCTCTCCTGCATCCTGGAGCTGGACACGGCGTTGGCCACGCACTCGCTGCGCGAGGCCTTCTCTAGCAGCGAGCTGCAGGCCGCCAAGGACCGACTGGCCACGCTGCAGGAGCTCAGCTCCAGCCTGACGTTGGTGTGGAAGAGCGTGCGCTGGCTGATGGATGTGGTGGCCTATGCGCGCAACAAGAGCGCCCAGCCGTCGCTGGCCATGCGGGAGATCCTCGACTTTGCCCAGCTGCGGCAGGAGGAGCAGTCCGCGGCGGGGGGACAGTCCAAGCAGCTCCTGCAGCTCCCGATACGCGAGAGTAAGTTCAACAAAACAGGCACCGGACGTGGCAGCTGGCCGGGACCTGGCACCAACGAGGATCAGGCGCAGGGCAAGCCGGAGCACTCAAGGTCGGAGCAGAATCTGGGGAAGACTGCAATCACCCCAGTGGATCCCGCGACGTCCAAGCAACAGCAACAGCAACAGCAGCCGCAGCAGTCACAAATGCAACAGCAGCAGCTGCTGCAAGTATCAACCAGCGAGTACGCGGGATCCACATGCTCAGAGGTGTCGCTCCGGAAGAACAGCGGCGACTCCGTGAGTTCAACCTACACGGCGCGGAGCTTCTACTCTGCCGTGGACTCCGCCTCGGATGGGAACAGCAGCAGCAGCGTCTTTGCCCTGCCACCATCACGCTCCGATGACACTCTGGCGGATGCACTGCGCCACTCGCAGGCGGTGGCAGCCCAACGGAAACGCACCAGCTCCAACATCGCGCACCACACCACGACGCCACTCATCACGGTCCATAGTTCCAGCTCGGCTCCGTATCTGGGCGGATCGAGTGTGTCGCTCAGGAGTGGCAGCGGTGCCTTTGCCACGGACCTGGAGCACAAGCCTCTAAAGCCGGCGACGAAGGCGGCATCCAGTGCCAATTTGCGCGAGGGGGGGCCCTACCTGAAGAGCACCCTGGCCGAGCTGAGGGCTGTGGGTGGCGAGGAGCCGGTGGCCAGCACCTCGAAGGCATCCTCCACCAAGAGCCTATCGCGCCAAAGCAGCGAAGACGATTCGGCCAGCTGCTCCAGCCTGAACACGGAACAGACGCCGGGCATTATCCAGGTGTACACCGCCTATAATACCGGACTGGCCAGTGGCACCAGCCTCAAGCTCCACGTAACCCCAAAGACAACCGCCCGCGAGGTCATCAATCTGGTGGTCAAGCAGCTCAACATGGCGGTGGTGCTGAAGGGCAACAATGGGCCCATCTACAGCGCCGAGATGCTGGAGAACTTTTGCTTGGTGGCCGTGATTGGGGCTCGAGAGCGTTGCCTGCGGGACGACTTCAAGCCGCTTCAGCTGCAGAATCCTTGGAAGAAAGGACGTCTCTACGTGCGAAAGAAACACGAACTTCTGGCCGCCATCGAGCACTCCAACCGCAAGTCGCATTTGATTTGAACAATCGAAGACTTCGAATGGATTTAGCGATGAATATAGGAGATACATACTGATTTATGAATCCAATCCGACTATTGTGCATTTTTTTGTGTGTTTGGTTCCACCCGTTCCACATACCCGCTCCGCACCATACCGCACCGCACCGCTCCACGACAATGATCAATGATGATCGTCGACCAATTCCCAAATTAGACTGAATTACTTATGTATGCCCCGAAAAAATGGCAAAATGAATGGTATTATTATATTTTGAATAGTTTAAAGTTCTACATAAGACCCACCCACTTACACAAACTAACTAACTAGTAATCCATTCACATACGAATCGAACTACAGATTGTTGTTAATTGTTCTAGATTAAAGAGGGAAGAGAAGAGAGAAGAAGGTTACACCAATATCCAATATGATATGATATGATATGAGATATGTATGAGTAGATATGTATTATATGTGTGTGCATCGATGTGTTTTATTGTATGTATTTTGGTAGATTAGTGAACAAAATGTTTTGATTGTATTTTTGTGACATTTTTAAGGGGCACACACACGCACTCTTTATCGAAAACGAAACCCACTGGATGTCAATATGCATTTTAAGTGTCCCTCTTGATGTCTCTCGTGGTATGTGTGTGTGTCCCTGACAATTGCAATTCCATTGGCTTAATGTTTAAACATGTATTAGTATGTAATCGGAATCACAACAACAGCAACAAAAGAACATAAACAAAAATTGCAAATATTTTTTAAAAATATATTGGCACAACTAAATGTTGAACAAACAAAAAAACAAAATAATAGGAAACTTTTAATTGAAATTCTAAAGAATGTGTTAATTAAATGTATAGCTACACGATGTCCAGACCAACATAGATCCTCCCAACTCCTCCTATATACTAGTAGTAATCCTCCACTTTCCTCCCACTTGCAACTCGTGTTCTATTCTATTTTCTATCTATCTCAATGTGCAGAACAGTATGTGTCTATAACTATAAAGTATACTACTACATACATAAATGGGTACTCTTACAATACGAAACATACCTTAAGTAAACTAGTGGAAATTCTTCAGATATATGTATATGTACTATCTGTACTATCTGTATTGTTGTGAATCATAGACAAAGGACTCCGTTTCATTGTCAAGCTCATGCCCCCCAAAGGTCCCAGTAGATACTTTTTGTTCGCGACAGCAATTCGAATTTAAATTGAAGGTAGAGGATGATGGATATAAATTTTGAATCTTATGATAAACTAGACAGGATCACACTTACTTTAAATGAATGTGCAACATACGAGTCCACAACAGATATCGAACTATTTAAGATGTCTACCGACCAACATACGATTTTTGTACATTTTATTCTCATGATTTTGTGACGAGAAAAGCGCAGAAGAGCAGATTTTGATACATTTTTACTATGGTTTACAAGGGTCCTAGGGCTAGTCGAGGCGCAGCAACGAATGACCCACAAGGCGGCCATGCCCCCCACTCGCCCCTCCCCCATTTGCGTTCATGCAACAGCCCGGTTTCAAATTTGTATTACCGACAGCCAATTGCCTCAATTCAAATGGTCTCCCTCCCCTTGCTCCGGGAAATGGTCGATGGTCGAGCAAACAACGAAACGAAACGTATGCAAAGGCAAACAAATTCCATATTGTATGACCAGTTTTTCTGTTTATTAATTCGGAATCGGAATGCCAATTAAACAATTTCAATTGTATGATACACTGCGTCCGTCCCCAGAAGAGCGTTTGATTTTACGAATGGATGCGAAATTATACAGAGTATTATTATTATTTTGAATTGCGATCAAGTGAGATAGATTAGTTTTTACGATGCAATCTAATTGTAGCTATTGAGTGTGGAATATGTATAACCAAAAAGCATTGTATTTCGAATAGAGAAACACAAAAAAAAAACACACCTGTAATTAGATATATGTATGTAGAGGATGATCCTTATCAAGTGAAAACTCGTGAACCCATATTGCATGCCAGTACCAATAACAGACAGACATCCATTATCAAATCCGTGTGTGTATTATTGGTGTGTGTTAACTGCTATAGTATATTGTAATATTATTATCAACACTCAGAATGAACAGCATACTCGTAATAGATAATATTGAAACCATGTAAGTGGCGGAAGGAGTCGAGTCGGGTGGAGTCTCGTGCACGAGTATTGTAGATTGGGAGTGTAGTCAAACTAAGAATAATGTGAGTACCGAAGCATTCAAAGAATATTCAATTAAATTAATAAAGACTCAACAATTGTTATGGTGTAATCACAAGTATGTATGTTTGTTTCTATGTTCTATGGAAATTTCTAGATAAAAAATAATGATATTCATCAAATATTGCAAATTCAAGTATAATAATTGCTTACTCATCGCAGCTCAAGCGGAACATAATGATAGGTGGACATATGTACATATGCTCATACATTTTTATAGAGATAGCGATTTGTTACGTATACGCAGTGGGGGTGCTCTACAAATGCACTTGGATGCGGTTTGCGAAAAAAAACCCTACTACTGATAACGAGCTGATTAGCTGTACATTTCACCAGTTCCTGATAGCTGATAGCTGCTTGGAGAGGAGGGTAGGGGGTAATTATATTCGAGAGGCTTCTATTATCTTGCTGGCAATAGCACAAATGTTGTGCTACATGTTGCTCTTTACCATTTTGGAGGCCGATGCGTCATCAGCGTCGTGCGTATGTACACATTGTATGTATACAGATATACTCGTAGTATGTATAGATATTCTCGGACCTTATGGGGATCGTGACGACACAGATGGAGCGAGCTGTAATGATCGAAAAAACAAGTTAGATTGACTCATTCTCTCTCTCTCTTTCTCTCTATCTGTTGCTCTCTGTGGGGGGAATTCAAGAAACATACCAAGTCATGGCGATTAGTGTACTTTTTTTATTGTTTTTTCCTTTCTCGCGAAACACATACAATATCCAAGATGTGTATATGTTTATGTACAGCTGTGAAAGAAATAATAGCACCACCACCACAAGAAATTTTTAAATAGTTGCCAAACTCACATTTTTAACTTTAAGGAAACTTTAAGCACATTTTTAGAAATGGAAGACTCTTATAAACATATGAATATAAAAAAAATTTTCTTCCTTTTTAACGTTTTTAAGTTATTTAAGAAAATTCCTTGAAAGTGATCAAATTAGGCGAAAAAAATAATAGCACCACTTTTCAAAAATTGAGTTTAAAACAAAATAATGACCAAAAAGTAACGAATTCCTTAGTTAACTATTTTTAACTATTATTACTAAATCTATATTTATCATTTAACATTTGTTGAACTGCCGAGCTTTTTCGGCAGCGTAGTTTGCGATATATTAAACACGAGAGTTTAGTTTGATACATTTTTATTGTCAATAGCGAAAGTTGAGCGGATAGGATAGCGAAAGCGAGATTAGCGATGTAGAGTTAGCCGGTTCAAGAGTCCAAAACTGCAAGAGGAGGCGGGCCGAATTGCCCGTTCCCTAATGCGAGCGCGACGCTTGAAGGGTCCAGACGCTGCAAAGGCAGGCGGGCCGAATTGCCCGTGCCCTAATGCGAGCGAGAGTGCGACAGATCCAGAGGAGAGAGCAATAGCGAAGACGAAAGATCGATAGAGTGATAGAAAAGTCGAAAGAAAGAAGGAAAGACCACGAGAGAACGGCTGGGTAGGCTGCTGCCGTGCGGGAGCTTATATGTATATATGTGTGTACAATGTGCAGTGCAGTGGGCAGTACAAACAACAAACAATAAAAAAGGGAATTTAATTTACTGCTGCACCACTGGCTATAATGTTTCCATCAAGTCTCCCAATATTGAGCTGCGGAACCCGACAACATTTAGTACAATGTCCTTTTTTGGCAATAACAGCTGCGTAGCGTCTTGGCATGGAATCAATCAAGTCCTGCCATCGTTTTAGGACCAGGACCCTTTAATTTATACCCAAAGTGATCCGATAGTGGCTGGCTTGGAAGTAGCAACCGCCTTCTTAACGTAGGACCACAGATTTTTGATAGGATCAGGTCAGGTGACTGAGTAGGCCACTCCAAAACGTTCACACTGTTTGCCTTGAGCCATTCCTTTGCTTTCATATTCTTTCATATTCTGGTAGCATTACTGTCTCCACTGTCTCCACTGTCTCAGGCGCTCAGGGAATGGCCACGTTCAACAATCAGAAGGCCTTAACGCTGGAATCTCTAAAGGTACGTGGGTGCAATAACTTTAGTGCTTTGAAATATGATTTTCCTTGATGATGACTCAGAACGGATATCTGAGAATGATCCAATTTGGGGGTCGCTGGGCACGAGTTACTGTGCGGCGTCTGTTCAAGGGCATTCCAAGATTATGAATTCAATACCTGAACTTGTGCCGCGCTTAACCGAGTCGACCTCGGTTTGAAGCAGCCTGACTAATATTTCGTATTTATAGGATCTCCATGGGTCGCTGAAGGGCTGTCCAGCGGAGGATGTTCTGGCCGATGATCCAGAGGGCCTGAAGGTAACTTTAATGGATCACCAGAAGCATGCCCTGGCGTGGATGTCTTGGCGTGAGAATCAGAGTCCACGTGGCGGTATCTTGGCCGACGATATGGGTTTAGGCAAGACCTTGACAATGATTTCATCCGTTCTCGCCTGCAAGAACCGTCAGGAGAGCAAAGATGGGAACCATGCGGACAGCGACAGCGAGGAAGAAAACGATACAAAGCGAAAAAGCACTGGTGGATGGAACTCGAAGGGCCGCAAAGATAGTAGGTCGAATATAGTGTTTCCAATGTAAACCTCCTTAACTGGCCGATTGTTTTGGTTGCAGGTCATTGTGGTGGCACCTTAGTCGTGTGCCCGGCCAGCTTGCTGCGCCAGTGGGAGGCAGAGGTGGAGTCCAAAGTATCCCGCCATCGGCTGACCGTGTGCGTGCATCATGGCAACAACCGCGAGACGAAGGCCAAACACCTGCGCACATACGACATCGTGGTAACCACCTACAACATCGTGGGCAGAGAGCATAAGGAGTCGAGTGCCTTGTTTGGTGTCAAGTGGCTTCGCATCATATTGGATGAGGCCCATGTTGTGCGCAACCACAAGTCACTGGCATCAATCGCCGTAAGTGATCTGCGCGGCAAGTTCCGCTGGGCCCTGACTGGCACACCCATTCAAAACAAGGAACTCGATATATACGCGCTTTTGAAGTTCCTGCGCTGTTCACCATTCGACGATCTCAACACGTGGAAGAAGTGGATCGATAACAAAAGTGCTGGCGGACAGAACCGTCTCAATTTGTTGATGAAGTCCATCATGCTTAGGCGCACTAAAGCACAGCTGCAGCTGGAAGGAAAATTGAACAAATTGCCCGGCAAGGAGTTGCGTTTGATTGAGATTTCCCTGGAAAAGGACGAGATGAATGTGTACCAGACGGTCATGACATATTCCAGGACATTGTTTGCCCAATTCCTGTTCCAGCGCGCCGAGAAAGACTCGGACGCGAACTTCATATCCGAAGCCAACAAGCCCACATACAATCAAATCAAGGACCCTAATGGCGCTTACTATAAATTGCACCAGAAATTCGCCAAAATGGCGGGCCACCACAAAGAGGTCAAGTCCCACGAGATACTGGTTCTGCTGTTGCGTCTGCGGCAGATATGCTGCCATCCAGGTCTGATTGATTCGGTAAGTGAATGATCCGGGAATAAAGGCGTTCGGTTCTCAATAAACAACTTACTTTCAGATGCTAGAGGGAGAGGAGACGAAGAGTATGGGCGCTGATGAGAGCGACGAAGAATCTCCAGAGATTGATTTACTGGCGCAGCTCAATAAGCTGGCCATTGCAGACACCTCCACTTCTCCGCGTCGGTCAAGCCGTGACGGTCGAAGCAGCCATGGAGGGAATGAAGATGACGACGGACCGCCACTACGTGGGGATGAGGCGCGTATTGCCAAGGCTTCCAAAAATGTGCTAAAGCGCAACAATCCAGTGTTCAACATGAAGCGTCCATCAACGAAAATGCTCAAGGTAATGGAAATACTAAAGTCCTCGATTCTGAATGGCAACAACGACAAAGCCATCATAGTCTCGCAATGGACATCAGTGCTGGACATACTGCGCGATCATTTGGAGAATGATAAGATGTCGACCCTTTCGTTGAATGGTTCAATCCCCGTCAAGAATCGACAAGAAATTGTCAACCAATTTAATGATCCGCGCAATCCGAAGCGCATTTTGCTGCTCTCACTTACCGCTGGCGGTGTGGGCTTAAATCTGATTGGTGCTAATCATTTGTTGCTGCTTGACCTGCACTGGAATCCGCAGCTGGAAGCCCAGGCCCAAGATCGCATCTACCGCGTGGGGCAGAAGAAGGATGTGATGATATATAAGTTTGTGTGCCTGGACACAGTCGAGCAGCGCATTTTGGCTTTGCAGCAACATAAATTGGAACTGGCCAATGGCGTCCTAACAGGCTCCGGGGTTAGTTCGAAGCTGACCATTGATGACCTCAAGGGGCTGTTTGGGATTTGAGACGGCCGCCGAATCGCTTTAGTTTTAAGTATTCACAAAAACCAGAAGTCACTTTATTTACAGCAAAATGTTTATTTTAGTTATTTCGAAGTTGTTTTTAATTTATTTTGTATTTCTTTGTTTTGAAGCACTTGTATTTAAATTAGCTACGATACCATTTGAATTGCTTAGGGGTTTACAAAGAGTTCCGTTTAAATTGAAATATATGTATTATTAATGTTTAATTTCCTTATATTATACAATCTTAATCTTCCTTAATATCTTTGTCTGCTTAAGCAAATACAAACAAATTCAACTACAATTTGATTAGCATAACATTTTTGGTTGTTTTTTGTTTTCTGTTTTCTATTTTTGTTTTGAAAAACTGTTCAGAGGATAAAAACCCCGTAAGGCGTAAGAGAAAAAAAAGTCTTAAGCTTAGTAAAGTTTCTATATAGCCGACGCTTCACTATTTTCAGATCAGTTAGATCAGTTCTCACAAAGTATTAAACCGCATGCTTTCTTTACATGGCAGCGCACAGCCCTAGAAAGTGTATTCTATTTATCTGATACATATATGTAGATATATTCGTGCAGAAATATGTATAATTGGAGAAATATAACATCTGTATATCTCAAGCTGATAATCTCATATCATATGTAGTAAGAACTATACGTGTAGAAGAAATGTGTTCCATGCGATTCAATTCCTCATACTGGTAGATGCTGTACATGTTCGTGTTAAATAGTTCCGAATGGACGTGCTCAAGCCTAGGACTAGAAATCGTTTATATAATCCTATGTCTACTGTAGTTTAGAAGAACATTTTGAATTTGTGCAGGTCAGTGATAGATTCTCGAACAGTTTCTCGCTGAGAATGATTTCATAGTTGAATCCTTTAAATATATGTATGTATGTACATATATGTACATACATGTGAAAAACGAGCTATGTTTTACTAGAGATAGATGGTCTTGGCCGACCACTCATCAACGAGATAAACTTACATTACACATTTCTTTTCTATAATATAATACAATAATATAATATGTAGGTATATTTTTGTTTATTTAAGATTTGTTTGAGATCAATTTGAAAACGTGTTCTTGGGATAGCCTACTCCTACTGTTCGTGTTATATTATTATCTAATTTAGCTTGTAATAATCCATACGTTGGATAGACATCATATGTATAACATTCATGCAGTAGTCGGGATCGGGATGTGAGTTCGCGCCAGGGACCTGGTCTCCAATCAAGCTGGCTTATACCATTATTTATCGCTGCGAAAAGAACAAGTGAGAAACACATTAAATTATTAGCTTGGAATGGCACTTTAATCGATCTTCGTTGGAATAGTCTCGTTGTGGCTCGTTAATTAGTTAGATTCAATATTGCATTGGCACTGGCACTGGCCAGTGCCAAGATTAAAGAGGGAAGAGAAGAGAGAAGAAGGTTACACCAATATCCAATATGATATGATATGATATGATATGATATATGTATGAGTAGATATGTATTATATGTGTGCATCGATGTGTTTTATTGTATGTATTTTGGTAGATTAGTGAACAAAATGTTTTGATTGTATTTTTGTGACATTTTTAAGGGGCACACACACGCACTCTTTATCGAAAACGAAACCCACTGGATGTCAATATGCATTTTAAGTGTCACTCTTGATGTCTCTCGTGGTATGTGTGTGTGTCCCTGACAATTGCAATTCCATTGGCTTAATGTTTAAACATGTATTAGTATGTAATCGGAATCACAACAACAGCAACAAAAGAACATAAACAAAAATTGCAAATATTTTTTAAAAATATATTGGCACAACTAAATGTTGAACAAACAAAAAAACAAAATAATAGGAAACTTTTAATTGAAATTCTAAAGAATGTGTTAATTAAATGTATAGCTACACGATGTCCAGACCTACATAGATCCTCCCAACTCCTCCTATATACTAGTAGTAATCCTCGTCTTTCCTCCCACTTGCAACTCGTGTTCTATTCTATTTTCTATCTATCTCAATGTGCAGAACAGTATGTGTCTATAACTATAAAGTATACTACTACATACATAAATGGGTACTCTTACAATACGAAAGATACCTTAAGTAAACTAGTGGAAATTCTTCAGATATATAATATGTATATTATATATCTGTACTATCTGTATTGTTGTGAATCATAGACAAAGGACTCCGTTTCATTGTCAAGCTCATGCCCCCCAAAGGTCCCAGTAGATACTTTTTGTTCGCGACAGCAATTCGAATTTAAATTGAAGGTAGAGGATGATGGATATAAATTTTGAATCTTATGATAAACTAGACAGGATCACACTTACTTTAAATGAATGTGCAACATACGAGTCCACAACAGATATCGAACTATTTAAGATGTCTACCGACCAACATACGATTTTTGTACATTTTATTCTCATGATTTTGTGACGAGAAAAGCGCAGAAGAGCAGATTTTGATACATTTTTACTATGGTTTACAAGTGTCCTAGGGCTAGTCGAGGCGCAGCAACGAATGACCCACAAGGCGGCCATGCCCCCCACTCGCCCCTCCCCCATTTGCGTTCATGCAACAGCCCGGTTTCAAATTTGTATTACCGACAGCCAATTGCCTCAATTCAAATGGTCTCCCTCCCCTTGCTCCGGGAAATGGTCGATGGTCGAGCAAACAACGAAACGAAACGTATGCAAAGGCAAACAAATTCCATATTGTATGACCAGTTTTTCTGTTTATTAATTCGGAATCGGATTGCCAATTAAACAATTTCAATTGTATGATACACTGCGTCCGTCCCCAGAAGAGCGTTTGATTTTACGAATGGATGCGAAATTATACAGAGTATTATTATTATTTTGAATTGCGATCAAGTGAGATAGATTAGTTTTTACGATGCAATCTAATTGTAGCTATTGAGTGTGGAATATGTATAACCAAAAAGCATTGTATTTCGAATAGAGAAACACAAAAAAAAAACACACCTGTAATTAGATATATGTATGTAGAGGATGATCCTTATCAAGTGAAAACTCGTGAACCCATATTGCATGCCAGTACCAATAACAGACAGACATCCATTATCAAATCCGTGTGTGTATTATTGGTGTGTGTTAACTGCTATAGTATATTGTAATATTATTATCAACACTCAGAATGAACAGCATACTCGTAATAGATAATATTGAAACCATGTAAGTGGCGGAAGGAGTCGAGTCGGGTGGAGTCTCGTGCACGAGTATTGTAGATTGGGAGTGTAGTCAAACTAAGAATAATGTGAGTACCGAAGCATTCAAAGAATATTCAATTAAATTAATAAAGACTCAACAATTGTTATGGTGTAATCACAAGTATGTATGTTTGTTTCTATGTTCTATGGAAATTTCTAGATAAAAAATAATGATATTCATCAAATATTGCAAATTCAAGTATAATAATTGCTTACTCATCGCAGCTCAAGCGGAACATAATGATAGGTGGACATATGTACATATGCTCATACATTTTTATAGAGATAGCGATTTGTTACGTATACGCAGTGGGGGTGCTCTACAAATGCACTTGGATGCGGTTTGCGAAAAAAACCCTACTACTGATAACGAGCTGATTAGCTGTACATTTCACCAGTTCCTGATAGCTGATAGCTGCTTGGAGAGGAGGGTAGGGGGTAATTATATTCGAGAGGCTTCTATTATCTTGCTGGCAATAGCACAAATGTTGTGCTACATGTTGCTCTTTACCATTTTGGAGGCCGATGCGTCATCAGCGTCGTGCGTATGTACACATTGTATGTATACAGATATACTCGTAGTATGTATAGATATTCTCGGACCTTATGGGGATCGTGACGACACAGATGGAGCGAGCTGTAATGATCGAAAAAACAAGTTAGATTGACTCATTCTCTCTCTCTCTTTCTCTCTATCTGTTGCTCTCTGTGGGGGGAATTCAAGAAACATACCAAGTCATGGCGATTAGTGTACTTTTTTTATTGTTTTTTCCTTTATCGCGAAACACATACAATATCCAAGATGTGTATATGTTTATGTATCTACATACATGTTTATGTATCTACAAATGTATCTATTTAGTGCGTGCATAGACCTTTACTAAGATACTTCCGAATCGGGCATATGGCACATGTTCGCTCCCTGAACTTTGCCTTCAAATTATATGGTCTCTCGGTTCCTTATTAATAAACCATTTGTCCACGCACTTCCTCCTCCACTTGAGACGAGAAGCTACCACTTGTAAGTGCCCTACTTACAGGTCTAGCCAGCCCCACTTCACTGGTATTCCTTCTCCAATCGCGCAGCTCACTCGACCAATATACAGCCGCTGTAAATTTCGACAATAGATTAATTTTGGCCGGACGCGCTCCTTCATTATTCAAGCACAATACAATCCGAATTTATTATTAGCTATGATGGGATTTATGGGGCCGTTAGATGTTGCACCTTACCAGCCCGGCGGCTGCCACTATTGATAGCAGCTACGAGAAAATCAATGGCAATATATTTAAAATATCTGCCGGTTTCCGTTCCTTGATTCTCAAGTACTGGAACGGGTTAGCCACGTGATCTGAATGGGTGGTCGCTAGGTCGCTGGACGCGTCTGCCTTAATTAGATTTGAGAGACAGACCCAGACACTGACGGCGATGAACAAGGTAAATAACAAAGCACTACAGGCCATAGCCATAGCCACAGGAACAGGGACTGGAACCAGACCAGTCATCAATCAGTCCAGTACTCATTGCGGCTGCAATAATTGTCTGATTGTGTACTAGACGTATACTTAATTTGTGAACCAAACCGGTTCAAGACTCGGTGACCCCAGCCAGCAAATGACACAAATACAAATAACAATACAACGCCATAGAGGGCGAGAGCTGGTTTTGCCGTTTTTGAAACGCTTTATATTCAGAAGAAGTTTGAAAAATCGTTTACAATAAAATCAATCGATCATCTGGGTTTTGTATAACAAACAATAAGTACAGAACTACGACACAGTATACAGGTATACACACACACACAAATATTTTAACTAAAGCTAAGCTTCTTTTTGCCTCTCGACTATGCCTATGCCTATGCGCTGGGTACGTCGTGCTTCGAGGCCCCCACGATATAGCCCTTGGCAGTGAGAACGCCTCGACAGCGGACATGAACTTGGTAGCGCAACGACCAATCGATTATGTAGCCGGGTGCCAGGCCAGAAAACTGTTCCTCTGGTAGAAGCAGCTCGGGATCGCCGTGTGTGTTCAGCTGGATGTCGTTGGCGGCACAGAACTCTTGCAGCTCCGTGGGCACACGGCAGCAGGTGGACAGATTAACCTGCGCAATGGTGGGGGCGACTGCGGCTGTCTTGTGCAGCTCCGCCAGCGCTTCGGCATCGAGGTCTGCAATGCCCAGCTGCGTGATCTTCTGGTTGAGAGCATACTGCTCTAGGGACCTGTACAACTCCTTGAGTTCGCTTACGCCCTGGGCGCCATTCCGGGTGCTCCAGTTCGAGACACTCGAGGGTACGGGGTTTGCCTCAGAGCACGGAGATTTGGCCGGTGCTGCTGTTGTGGACTCAGCTGTTGCGTTGGCAACGGGCGAAGTGGTGCCACTCGCATTCGGGTGGTAGGCCAACACCACGTTGTCCACGTGCGTCACATTGAGTATGTTGAGCAGCGCCTCCACCGCCTGCTGTATGTAAACCGTGGAGTTGTTGTTGAGGAATATCTTGGCGCCGATGCTAATCTCATTGCGTTGGTTCTCCGTCAGCCTGTTGGTCAGTTCCTGTGTGGCATGCTGCACACGTCCATGCCGCTCGTCGATCTCGACCACCACGCGCTCGACATTTGGGTCACTGTGCAGCGTTATTTTCAGCCCATCGTACAGTTCCTCGTTGGACTTGCGCTGCCCGAGCTCGTTGTTAATGATGTTTCCCGTGCTAATCACCACGTTTTGATACTCTTTTTTTATGCACGGTATCATTATGGAGCTTGCTTGCGGTCTCTTGATTACGGTTTACAGTTGAATAGTTGGTATCTGCTTCGAAGATAAGTGCAGTCCGGACTCGGCTATCAAGTTAGTTAACGCCGTGTGCTCTCGTGCTCGGTTCGCCACTTAAATACACTTTGAAATCGGTCGAAATTAAATATATATAAAACATTAGTCAGTGATGATAGTTTTTTCAAACATCGATTTTTTTGCCAGACACCCCTAAATTTAATCGATATTATTTTAATCGGCTCTGGTGGAAAATGTTTTCCAATTTGATATTCCGTTTGATATTACTAGCTAACTAGGACCCTCGGGCCTGAACACATAATTTTATACAATAGATAAAACAATTTTCTACAAGACCAGCTAATTTTAAGGCTCCGTTTGGTTGGATTGTTTATAAAATAACGTTTATAACACTTGAGTGAGCATGACATGCGACGTAAGAAAGCATAATATTGCAGTTTATGGCCGCAAATAATAGATTTAACCATTTTACAATGGCTGGGGGGCAGCACTCTGTGACGCTCGTGTCGAAGTTAATTGTTTTGGGGGCTATTGTTTTATTTGTTCACTATAATTTGGGCTATAAAGTGTTGGGGCTACTCCTTGGAAGGAAACCCATAAATTATAGTAAAAAGACAACATAATCGAATAACTAATCTCCCATGAAACAGTCTACTTTGATTTCAGCAATTTATCCATTATTTTAGTAACTCCCTTGCTCATTTCAAATCCGCGCGCTGTAAAAAATCCTCGCCGTCCTGGGAAGTTTATAATATTTTTCCCTGGGAAATTGCTGAGGCTCTTCGGAAAAAATCGGGTATGGACAACAGGCAAAACGGCCCAGAATATGTTAGGCCTGCAAGGCAAAATCCACCCAGCTGACAAATAGGCTTTGAGGGGCGCATGCGCCCCTCAAAGCCTATCGGGGATTTTTTCGGGTAGGGTGAAAATCGTGCGAGCCGTGAAATTTCCCTTGGCTAAATTTACCCGTTATCCATACCTTTTTTGGCTCAACCCAAGCTCAAACCAAAATGTTGTGTCGAGCCGATCGGTTTGACACTAGACGCGCTCTTTTTCTCATTTTCGCGTTAGAGTATGAGCTCTTACTCTCTTTTACTCTCACGGTATGAGTTCGAAACGATCATGCAACAAAACATCGATAACAAAGTATATTTGGTAATGTGGCGGTAATTTTGAAAATTTTCGAAACTCATATTCCTCGCTTTTGATATTCCGTTTGATATTACTAGCTAACTAGGACCCTCGGGCCTGAACACATAATTTTATACGATTGATGAATCAATTGTCTACAAGACTGGTTAAGTTTAGTGACTCTTTTTTTTTAGATTGTTTCTAAAATGATGTTTAAGTCAAGGTATAAAACTTAAGTGAGCATGACATCCGACGTAAGAAAACGTAAGTGAGCATGGAATGTCACGTCATTTGGTATAAAAAAGGTAATATAGACATATGTATACCCTTTTTCATTTGATTAATGTTAAAATTCTTTTTTCCAGCTGCTTTAAAACGTATTTAATATTGTATTTTGCACATATTTACAATTTTCGACCCAATAATGCATTTGATGAATTTATTATTACTAACAAATCGATCCCGATACCCATTTTCAGTCTTTATAAGAAAGCCAAAAACCGTAAAATTATCTGAGATAGAGACTGACTAGTTTCTGCAATAATTGGTGCCTAGTAAAACAAACTTTTTTTAGATTCTATAACATCCTTTCGTAGAGGGTATGAAAAATGTTGTCTACGGCGAATTACGTAAGTGAGAGTGAAATATGACGTAAGGCAACGTAAGTGAGAGTGAAATCTAAGGCCAATTCGGAGAGCCAATTCGCTCGCTCGCCGTGAAACGAATATACCGAAAAGAACGGTCTCATTTAAAAAAAATACCAACGAAAACTATATTCCTCGATTTTTATGTTCTGTTTAATAAAATATTGCAGTTTATGGCCGCAGAAAATAGAGTTAACAATTTTACAATGGGCAACTCTGTAACGCTCTGTCGAAGTTAGTTGTTTTGGGGGCTATTATTTTATTTGTTCACTATAATTTGCGCTATAAGGTGTTGGGGCTACTCCTAGAAAGGAAACCCATAAATTATAGTAAAGAGATAACATAATCGAATAACTGATCTCCCATGAAACAGTCTACTTTGATTTCAGCAATTTATCCATTATTTTAGTAACTCCCTTGCTCATTTCAAATATGCCCGCTGTAAAAAATCCTCGCCGTCCTGTGAAGTTTATAATATTTTTCCCTGGGAAATTGCTGAGCATCTTCGGAAAAAATCGGGAAATGGACAACAGGCAAAACGGCCCAGAAAATGCAAGGCCTGCAAGGTAAAATCCACCCCACCTGATTTACATGACTTGTGGGCGCTAGCGCCCAAACGTCATATCGGGGAAAAATTCGGGTAGGGTGAAAATCGTGCGAGTCGTGAAATTTCCCTTGGCTGAATTTACCCGTTATCCATACCTTTTATTGGCTCAACCCAAAAATAGTAGTGTCGATCCCAAAAATAGTAGTATCGAGCCCAAAAAGTAGTAGAAGTAGTAGTAGACGCTCTCTTTTACTCTCTTTTTGCTCTCTTTTACTTATTTTCGCGTTCAAAGTATGAGCGTGGGAAATGAGAAATATACCAACGAAACTCAAATTTCTCAAATTTTGATATTCCGACTAATATAACTAGCTGAATAGGATACTGAGCCCTGTACAAATAATTTTAACTGATAGATGAAAGAATTTTCTGCAAGATGGATCAATTTTTAAACTTCGTTTATTGGATTCTGTCTTAAATAAGGTTTCAGCAAGGAAGGTCAACAAATAAGTCCCTTTTCTTACATGGCAACTACACGGTAACTATACACTTGCTACATATCAAAAACATTTTTACGGAGTATGGACAATTTGTATACCCTACTCCTGAATTGATGTTAAAAATACTGTTTTCCAAGCTAAGTAGTCATTCATTTTTCTCGTATTGAAATGGATACTGAGCTTTGAACAAATAATTTTAACTGATGGATGAAACAATTTTCTATATGATTGATTCGTTTTAAAAACTCCGTTATTGGATTCTGCCTAAAATAAGGTTTAAACAAAAAAGGTCAACAAAACTGTCCCTTTTTGTACATGGCAACCACACGGTAACTACATTTTAAGGAAAAATAGTTGAAAATAATAAAATAGGCTTTTTCGTCAATTTTCTTGTCGATTAACCAAGGTTGCCAGATCGGAATGTTTCATTTGAACAACTTATCTGAGTGCGACAATTCAGAGAACTAGTTCGCTGTAACGGACTTTTTCTGTCAAAATACTTGGGGCTGTTTTGGAATTTCTGAGGAAGTAAAATTTTTGGGAATGTGTCCACACGCTGTCCGGGAATGGCTGGTGCTTCTTACCATGGAGATGTACACGGATAAGTTTATGAAAAATGGCTACGTCACCATTGCCAAATGTAAGGTAATTGCTCCGCGGGATCTTAATTTATTGGGCATTTACCACCGAGCCCATCGTAAGTTGCTGCTGGGCGGTGTTCAACTAATAAACAACGCGCCAGAGCGCTTTATATGTTCCGGGCCCTGTGAGGAGCATCGTTATAGACCAATGTTCGAGAAGCAAGAAAGGATTCAGTTTCAGCTCCTGAGTTCTGATAGCTCCTCCTCTTCTGATAGTGACGCTAAGGTAGATAACTGTATATCTGAACGCACTGTTGATGACGGTATGCACCGATGCGTGCTAGTATCTGGACCATCTCAAAATACATCGGAAAACGTCAACGAGGTCTCTGTTGAAGTCTCAGAAACGACTGTGATGCCAGCTATCATATACACATGCGTTCCTTGTCCAGACTTGGCCTTCAGGGCTGCTTCAGAAGTGGCGGAGCACGTAGCCCAGACCGAAGATGGGAACACACACAAGATTGCTCCAGCGTCGATCGAGGAGGCTATAAAATTACCCAAGAGTCGTGTGCAATAAATCGATTTTAATAAAACCAGTCATACATTTGTGATCTTTAGCTAAGAGAATCAAATCCTTTGCCTTTTTTATTTGTTAATTAACTTACTTAAACGTAATTAAAGGATTCAACAACGCATTCAAAAAATACTTAATGCCCCGCATTAGTTCCTGCAGGCGGGCATCCATCGGAGAGGCACCGATTGGGCGTTCAATGCTCGCTGTTCCCAGCTCTGGGGACTTGCATTTCCGGCACTCGATGGTCTTTAACAGCACTTGCACATCGTTAGTCCGTATCCGGGAGTGATGGAGTGTGCCGTAAAACATCACAAGGTCCCCCTGGCTGAGCTGCCGCGTGAAGTTCCCGAAGTCATGGTGCGCCTTTAGGACCACTTCAGAGGAGGTCGAGCGCCCTAGTAGTCCGCCCCGGCTGCTGCTACCGACCTTGACCAGCAGCTCATACTCGTAGCGGTTGTACTTCTGGAGCGTGCAGCTGCCTGTGCGTGCATTGACAGTTTTGATCACGCGCGGCCACTCATCGCACTGCTCGTCAAGATTGCGATTGCACGGGAAATTCTTCGATATGTCCTCGCCATGTGCGCAACGTACCGCGCGCCCCAGCCAGGCGGGCAAGTAATTGGCGACGAGATCTTCGAACATATTGGAGATCTGGGAGATTTGCACCTTGCTGACGCTGCCCTGCCAGGCCACGGGCATGCCATTTAGGTGCATGCAACGAAGCTGGGCCCTTATTTTGTTGGGCTCCTCTTCGAAAGGTAGGGCGCACAGGGAATGGAAACGATCCCATGGTAGTGAGTCCGCGTCCGACAGAGAGTGTAGACCGAAATGTGGCATGGCATTGAAGCGCGGTGTGTCCTTGAAACTGGACGTCATGTAGGGAAAGACCAGAATACAGGCCATTGTCACACCCATGATCAGCTGCAAATGATTTACAATTATTTGGTTACAGCACAACTGGACGCCACCGCCTCTCCACTTACCTGCAGCATGGTAATATACTTCTGAGTAACACGGTTCAGGGCCAGAAGATAGGAGCCGAGCATGATGAGTGCAAAAGCGATGGCCACGCCGCCCCAGTAAAGCTGCTCGCTGGTCAGCCCGAGCGTCTTGATGGCCACAAAGACCGGAACGAGGAGCGCCACTATTCCAAATATGGGCAAAAACAAAACAGCCCCGGCAAGAACAAGAGTCCCTCGAATCACGCCGAACATGGTGGCACTTTGAGAGGTGGCGATGCACACTTGCAGCCAGCAGAGCGTGACACAGTGTGGAATGAGATGCGTGTAGACACCGTGCCAGCGTGAACGTTTGGCCATTATCACCAGGAGCACAGGAATCAAAAGGTACAATGCTGTGCGGCAGTTCAGACAGAACTCAATGCCGTTGCAAATCACAAAGGTCGAGAGGGTGGGCTTACGCAGGTCTAGGAAGCGCCATCGCGATGTGACCACCTTGTCCATCTCATAAGGATACTTGGCCAGGACGTTGACGGCAAAGGAGACAACGACCACCCAGTTGGGCAGTAGATCAGACGAGGCATACACGCTCCCTCCCATGGTGAGTAGCGTGAAGGCCCCAGAGATTATAGTCAGCTCTGAGTGGGGCATCCAGCCATCGGCCACCAGAGGATAGACAATCAGGTTACAGATGAAGGCACCAAAATAATACACATACGGCTTCATGTTGTTCCGCAAAAAGCGCTTCTCCGCTACACCCGCATCGATGTTGTTGTCGCCATAGCGGAGGAACAGTCCCGACCAAATTCGAAAGTCGACGAACTGTTGCTTGGTCTTCAGCATTTTGCAGGTGGCCCAGATCATCATGCCAACGCTGAAATAGTAGCTGATTAGTGGCACCAATTGGAAGCTGCTCCACCAGGACAGAGCTATCAGGAGGCCCAGGCGCACGCTCACAGGCAATATGCTGGGCAATGAAATGATGCAGTTCACCAGACGATGGTAAAACAGGGTGAAAAATATGAGCGGGTGGAAAAAGATGCGGTAGAAGGGGGGCACATGGTCCAAGCTCCTTGGATCCGGCACAGACAATGTCATTGTGTCGTTCACAGTGGGCATCCGTCCGGCACTGTAGTTGGAAGCAGCCGATACTAGGTTCGCCTCGGTGATAAAGCGTTGATGCTCCACATTTGAATGTCCCATCGTTTCCACGTTTCCCAGGGGCTCACATTCCGGTTCGCCCTCGCTGCTGGACCCGGACGTTTCATCCTCGTGTCTGCGTCGTTTGCGTTGAAGATTGTATATACATCTCATCTTTCTTTCCAGCTGCTTGGGTGTAACGTGCTCGTTGCCGTTCGAGAGGCAGGCAAATAGTTCACGAGCTGCTTTTCGGGCCGCCCGCTCCCCTGGCGTCATAGCCAGGCAGCGACGAACTTCATCCTCGTTCTCTGACGTTATGCCACGGCCGTCGTTGTAGCAACTTTTTAACAGCTTGGCCGAATCCTCATGGCCATTGTGAGCCGCGGTGACGAGCCAATTTACGGCCTTCTGGTACTGTTCGAGTTTGTCCATATTCGGTTCTGTTTTGAATAATGAAACATTACTCTCGGCTGCCTTATGATTCATACTTGTCACTAACCTATTGAGTTTTCCAACATCTGCTTGGCCAAATCATATTGCATCTCTGGGCACCCCTCCTGTGCAATATGGTTCTTCAATTTGTTGAGTGAGGCTCGATCTGTAATTAGTGCTTGCCTTGCCTTGAGTATCCAGAGCTAAGGGTTAATGGTTATATACCTTCCAGATTCCAACGTCTGCGTTTGCTGACACCCGTCGGCTCGTTCTGTGTCCAGGTTGCCATCAATTTTGATTTAATTTAGGTCCAAGTTTAAGTTTAATTCAAGTTTTGTTTACGAAATCGAGCTGGAGAAACATCGATGTTATCATTGATATAATCGATGTTTTTTCCATTTTTTAAACATCGATTGTTTATGGAGAAAGAAAAAACGAATGTTTCTTAACAAAATTCAAGACTTATTTTAAGATATATGTATGTACTCTAGGAATTTTTTATTTTTTTTGTTTAAGTTTCGTTTTTTGTTTAATTTCGAGGCACATTGGATATTGGATATTGTTGGGATTATGTTGCCTCCACAAAATCCCTCAAAAAGTCCCAGAAAAAGTCCCAACAAGCACGACGGCTATACGGCAACAAAATATCGATATTTTTCTCAAACATAGTTTTTTTTTGCAATTTGGTTGAGTTTCAAAAAGATAACGTACAGAGAACATTATAGGAATAACATAGGCAAAAAACCCTGAATTAAAAGAAAATGCGTGTATGTGTGTAACCACATGTTTATATTTGCATAGATTTATTTGTTTTAAATTCAATTTATATGCATGTATCAACCCATCCGTATTCCAAATGAACCATATGGTATATTTACGTAATGAAAAATTATCTTTAAATATATTTTTACGTGTTTTGAAATTGTAGATTCGACAGATGGGAATTTGAACGCTGCGACAGATGATGATACAAGAACTTACGTTCCTAAATAAGAACTACAATGTCTTGAGGTCTTCAAACACCGACTAAGTTTAATCAAAGACCATATTGTCAGACAATATTGTTTATATTGTCTTTGGTTTAATTTTGATCTCGAAATAATTAATCTTTGATATTTAAATCCCACTGAAGGGTTTTGTTTATAAATTGGTTTAAAAATATAAAAAATTTCTGATGTTAATATTCCATTGAAGGGTATTGTATATAAATTAGTTTATGATTTTCTAAATAAAAAATGCCTATATTTAAATATTCCATGAAGGGGCTTGGTAAGATATAACTTAGTTTATTTATTTATTTTATTTATATAAAACGACCCATTAAGGACCTTTAAGAAATTTAAGGAAAATTGTGTAAAAATCTATGTCTAATCGATTTTTGGCCCTCAAAATATTGAAAACATCGATGTCCGATTTCTCGAAATCGAGTGAAATTCTAAAGTCTTAGCGATGGTCGTATTATGGTCGTATGACATTAGACATTTTTGTACATGGGTGTAGAATACGGTCCTAGGGGTGGAAAAAAGTTTAAAAATAGTTGCTTCTTCGATTTTCCAAATATTTCAACAAACCACTAACAACAAAAACTGTACTAGTAGCTACAAGATACGTTTACAAATAGTATTAATTTCCACGGTTGAACTCAAGTTGTTCACCTGTTTAAATAGAGGGGGGTTAAGTGGGTTAAATTCGTTTTTTCATCAGTATATTTTCGGTATATATTTAAAAAATGAGAAGTATATTTCGGTATATTTCTGATGGTATGATTATAATTAATAAATCGGCGGTTAAATTGCAAATATGCCTTGCAGTTATTTTATGATATTTAATTTTACATTTTCATTCGGTTTTTTAATGTTATTGCCCTTATGCTTATCCTATGTAAAAGAAATAGAGTATTTCCCGTAACTCATTGGCACTATGCAACACGACAAACATTTTTAATGCATTTTTTTCATGGGTTACTTCTAATTTAAAATATTTTAAAATTTGATATTTTGTGTAATGATTTTTTCATCTTACATCTGGTATTGATCTTTCCGATTCTGAAAAGCTAATAACTGCAGCTATAAATCGGACCCAATCACATTTTAAGCTTACCACCTGGAAATCTTTAAAATTCAAAATATATAATCTTTTGCGGTATATTTTTTAAATGTGTTAACTTTTACAACTTAAGAAAAGTCTATTAAAAGGTACTTTTTGGGCATTATTTTTGTTCTTTGATAAATACATTAATTAAGGTATGGATAAACGCAAATTTGTAGTTTGTATTCGAAGCCCTAACTGAAATGGCAGACAATCATTAAATCAGGGGCTGTACGAGGCTCGTATTTCATATTCATTCCTTTTCCAGTCAACGATCGAATGTGCGAATATGCAGCTAAATTGGCTAAAAAGTATCGGGACTTTAAGAGTCTGGTGTTAATATGCGACGTGACCAATGAAAAATAACGTTTGGATGAGTACATGCGTTTGACTTCTTGCTGTTTGCCATCGGCCATCGAGCACTTCAATGGCAACCAGATAGCACTGGCGCAGTTCATGCGCGACCATCCACCGCTGGACTGGATTCAGTTGAGCCATGTCGAAATATGCAAATCTTTGACCTCGACCCAGTAGAACAGAAAGTGCTCAAAGCTGAGGATATAATCGATATATACGATCTGCACCACAAGATGTGGGGTTCGGTCATAAACCGCGATCGACTATGACCCTAATAAAGTTGTGGACTACATGCAGAAGCTATGTTCTTCAAAATGATTGAAATTTCAGAGTTGACAGGTCAGGGAGGCGACACTTTTCTGGCGCCCATGGAGAAGTTCCTGGAGAGCATAGAACTGGACCATCTAAAACTGAAGCCAGAATTGGAAGTCTAAATATGAGCATTTACATTTATTAAAGTTGAAGCTTAAGTTCAAGATGGACTGCTTTTAAACTGATGTGGCTTGTGGCCTGGTGGACAGTTGCCAGCTTTGTGACTCCTCTGCTCAACCGCTGGGATTATAATATATTATAGACTGGGTTTCTTCGTTAGGTTGAAGCTAGCACTCTGTCAAACGCTGCGCTGCCGGCGAAAGTATCTGAAGTGTGGCGAACGGAGAGGAAACCCTCCAAGTGTTGGGTTGGCGCAACTTTGCAGTCGAGTCGCCGTGGGCCACTGGCCCTTCATCATCAGCGCGCATCAGTTCAGCTTCGATCATGACGGACGAAACAACGCCACTCACCTCCGCCGTTGCCAGTGGCTCTGGCTATGTGGCGCTGCCTCCTTATCAAGGACCCGAACACGTATTTCCAGGCGGCGTCTCACCGCGTTCGCGTCGCAGCAGAATGAAACAGTTCCAGTGCTGCGTGGGAGTTTCCTTCATGTGAGTGGGGGAATCCTCTATAGAGGCGCCGCCTAACCGCAATGTCTTAGCCACAAAGTAATTAAATTTTCCTATCCACAGAGTGATTGTTTTTGTTGCCTTGGGCCTGGCCCTTTTGTTCGACGACTCGCTGAGTAAAACAGATGGTGGTCCCAGCTTTTTCTTGGTCATAAACGGAACAGACGTGGAGCTACCGCCGACGACACCAATTCCAGATGAGCCAGAAGCGGAGTGGGCCCTACAACAGGCTGCTGTGGATCATCAAGAGGGCGCTCGATCAGTGAGTGCCGGCATCAAGGCGCTGGGGGATCGTGAGATACTGGAGGAAGGCCTAGAGCCGAATGAGGTCAACACGCCAGCGTTCCGGCACTATCGTTCCCTGAGCACCAATCCAGAGGCTCGGAAACTAGCCCGTCGTGGTTACGTGGAGAACCAGGCGACCATGGACATTGCCCGAAGATTCAACTACACCAAGCAGCCGGGTCGAAGCAATATTGGCTGGGGCCCGCAGATCGTGCTGCCGGATCCCACGGTGCTCCGATTGGACTGCGACTTCAATGCCCGCTTCAGGCGATCCACTGGCGTCTGCAATAGCAAAGAGCATCCGCGCACATTCGGGGCGTCGATGGTGCCCTACCGCCGCATGGTGGCACCGGACTACTCCGATGGCATTGCAGCTCCTAGGACCAGTCATGGTGGCCGTCTGCCGCCGGCACGCCAGGTCTCCCTGAAGATACACCGTTCCAGCTACGAGACGGACTCGAACTTCACCGTGATGCTGGCGGTCTTTGGCCAGTTCATGGACCACGACATCACCGCCACATCGCTGACCACCTCCGAGGAGGGCGAGTCCATCAACTGTTGTGTGGCAGCCACCCGCGAACAGCATCCAGAGTGCTTTCCCGTGGAGATACTCCCCGACGATCCCTACTACAAGCGCTACAATGTCACCTGCATGAACTTTGTTCGCTCTGCGCCGGCTCCCATGGGCAGATTCGGGCCGCGGATGCAGCTGAACCAGGCCACCGCCTTCATTGATGCCTCTGTGGTCTACGGCAACCTGGAGCAGCGGCAGAACCAGCTTCGCAGCTTCATCAACGGCACGCTGCGCATGTACCTGACTGACGACGGGCGAGAGCTGCTGCCGATCTCGTCCAATCCGGCAGATGGCTGCAATCGCGTCCAGATGACACGACAGGGCAAGTACTGCTTCGAGTCTGGCGATGACAGGGCCAACGAGAATCTGCTGCTCACCTCCATGCACCTGCTCTGGGCCAGGCACCACAACAACATGGCTCGAAGCCTCCATGAGGTGAATCCCCACTGGGACGATGAGCGGATCTATCAGGAGGTCCGTAAGATTGTCGGTGCACAGATGGCCCACATCACCTACAACGAGTTCCTGCCGGTGCTGCTCGGCAGGAATCTGACTCGGGCCAAGGGTCTGCTCCCAGCCAGCCACAATCTAGAGGAGCCGGATACCTACGATCCCCAGGTGGATCCCAGCATTGCCAATTGCTTTGCTGCGGCCGCCTTCCGATTTGCCCACACCCTGCTGCCGGGTCTGTTCAATGTGTCGCGGGACAATAGTACGCCCGAAGCGATGGAGCTGCACAAGATGCTCTTCAATCCCTTCTCGCTGTGGAACGAGCACGGCATTGACCACGCCCTGAATACAGCTACCAATACGCCAGTGATGCGCGTGGATCGGTTCTTCTCCCTGGAGGTCACCCAGAAACTGTTTGAAGGCAATCCCGACGATCCGGTTCCACTGTGTGGCCTGGATTTGGTTTCGTTGAACATTCAGCGGGGTCGTGATCATGGCATACCCGCCTATCCGGTCTTCCGGCGTCACTGCCGCCTGCCGCCGGTAGACACATGGGAGCAAATGGCCCAGGCCGTGGACAAAGCCACATTGGTGTCCATCAAGCAGATATATGAGTGAGTAAATCGCAAACACTGCGTCTGTACTCCGTTTAATCCGTAGACCTTTAGATCACCTCAGGATGTGGATGTCTATACGGGAGCCGTCAGCGAGCCACCGCTCGAGGGTGCCATCTTTGGTCCGCTGCTGAGCTGCATGGTCTCCGACCAGTTTCTGCGCCTTAAGCTGGGCGACTCCCACTGGTACGAGCGAAAAATGGGACCCCAGAGGTTCACCAAAGGTGAGTCCTGAACTGAAACTGAAGTAGTGCCCAGTCGTTGGTTAATCTTTCCTCCTGCACAGAACAACTGACGGAGATCTACAAGACCAGTCTGGCGGCCATCATCTGTCGAAATTCGGATGGCATAACGCGAGTTCGAGAGCGTGTCATGGAGCGTCACCGAGTGGATGACAATCGATATGTCAACTGTCAGGATTTGGCGGGCTTCAACTTGGATCTCGAGGCCTGGTCAGAGTCCAGGCAGCCACCAGAGCTCCACAGAACGAGTATCAGTCGGGCGGACAAAGCAGTGCGGGTAATCAAAGGATCAAAGGAGTCGAACAGAACAATCAATGTCACGCTGGATACAGGAGGCATTGGAAATGCATGAGGTATACCTACATAATATGTTCGGGTAGCTTTTGTATAAAAATTATGAAAAATGCCAAATAATTGTTAAAATCCAAAACCAATCTGCAGTTTCCGGGCATGTTCCTTCCGTACGTAAAGGACTCTGCTTCTTCTGCCCAGCAACAACATCATCATGATAAGGCACTTCAATTCCTATTTACTTGCCTTTCAAAGTGCATATAATATACTCGTATACTCGTGTTTAATTGTACTTATTAAAAAAATATATAAATTAATAGCAAATAATGACAATTAAAGTAAGCTTGTAATCAAACACGAATCGATTCCGTACAATCAATCTGTGTGTGCGGAGAGCTTATCGCTTAGTCAGCAAATGGATTGAATACTCGTGGTCGAGTGGGAAAGCTCGTAGTCCGTCCGTAGTCGTTGCCGGAAAGCCAAACAGATGCGTATTGGGAGCGCGGCTGATGTAATCCCATGGGTGGTATTGCGGCATCGTCCAAGAGCTATGGGATTAGCTATAAACTGGCCAGCAGCAGCTGAGTGCCATTGGATGCCAAGGCCACTGGCGGAGAGAATGTGGACGGCCCGAGGAACGGGAACGTGGTGTTGCCAGTGCCGGTCGTGCTAATTGCTCTATTTGACCGACAGCCATCGTCGGAGTGCGCCAGTGCCAAAGCGGTAAAGAGGGTCAGCAGGAAGATAAACCCGAGGCAGAAAGAGCACAGACGCCGCACACTCTGCCACCAGGGATCCAGGCCGAAGGGCAGCAGCTCCTCCAGCGTCAGACCGAATGAGTAGCTGGTCGTGGGGAGGGGTTGTTGGGTTGGGAGGGGAGTGGAGTGGAAAGAAACGCTGTGTAACAAAGTTATTTTTTAATGAAATGCGACAGAAAGCGTTTACTCAGCAGTTGTGAAAATGGGTTCATAATCCTTCGGATCCTTTGGCACAACAATGATGTACTGTCGCTGCTGGGGTCCTTGCTGCGATGCCAGCAGCGCTGTTTTCTCATCACAGGACATATTTGCCTTGTCTTGTCTGTCTGTTTGTCTGTCAGGACTGTCCCTGGATTACAAACACTTCTCCACGCTCCCTCTCTAAGGCGACCGACTGCAATCCGGCTGTGATTGCTCCGTGGAGAACTGGCGGACGACTGGCGACTGCCTTTGGGTTTTGTTTCAACTTAAATTGGCCACACGAGAGGCAGCAGTTCCATTTGTTTTATTGCCATACGGAATCCCGTAAACAACTTTATCTCTGCGCTTCATTGTATTGTCTCATTGTCTCTCTGCCTGTTCATCTTCCGCAACCAGCTTTCTACGCTGATTTCCCCGCTTATCATGTGCCGTCTTTTTTGGGTCTCCTCTCCGTCTCACCGGCTGATGATAAGGGTTGCATAACAACGCCCAGTTTCCCATAGCGATAAGTCTGCGGCCAGATAAGTGGACCAGACCTGAACAGACCTGAACAGACCTGAACAGACCTGAACAGAATTATAAAAGATCGACAATTGCATTCGGTTTAATGTGTAGTTTATTGGGTTAACATTCACATACAGGAATGGTATGGTATGGTATGGTATGGTATGGTATGGTAGGCAGCCCTGAGCCCTGAGGCTGAGCGATGCCATTATTGTTGTAACTCTAGGCGGATAGGCTCTTGGCGCTATACGATTTGGGTAGTAAAACAAAGGATACGTTTTTTATATCTGATGCCTGTCCTAAAGTACGAGTATGTAAATTCTCAAAGTGAATATTCAAGTTTCTTTTAGCGTATTGTAGTGAAGAGAGTTCTTGCCTCTGCCCTCGGATAAAGATATCTAGAGATCTAGCTGCATTCTCGTATATATAGTATTATGCTACAGAAGCTACATATATGTATACATATGTATTTGCTATTTGATTAATTTACTTTTGCTTTGCTTCTTGAATATTTCATATGGTCTGGGGGCGTACGAATATATATTTTGTATTTTGTATTTTGCATTTTTCGGTTGCTTTGGTTTTGGTTTTTTGGGTAAAATCACATTCATAAGTATACATATAAAAAAAATGCAGGTATAATTTGAATTCGAAAATACACGATAACAAACAGCAAATAATTAATATTGTACAATACACATACACATATTAACTAACAATCGTTCGCCGATTCAAGACGATCCATACCAGATCTACATCTACATACATTTTACATATTTATTCATCGTACATCTATTGAAAGGAAATTGGAAATATGAAATTTGAAATTAAGGAAACATACTGGAAAATATAGTACATAGAAAGTAGAATAGAAATAGAATCGAAAAGTTTATTTAGTAATCTCCTCCTGCTGCTGCTGCTCTTCCTACTCGAAGTCCTTCAGAAGTACCCTACATCCTATATCGGAAGCACTTTTATCGCTTTGTTTGCCATTTCCTTTCTAATATAATCGTCTATAGATAAATATAGTTCGGTATGTCGTCTGCCCAACACTTGTACGATTATAGGTAGGTATATTTATCGTATGTATTTTGTTATGTGTTATATTGTTTACGGTTTACTGCTGTTCGGCACTTCTATTCCATACATTATTCATTCTCTGTTCATCCACTATTCTCTATGCTATTCTATTCTATTGATTTCCTTGCCAAGACTTACCCTGACCCCTGACCCGTGCACGATTCCCCCCAAATCGCATGTTAACTGCAGTAATATCCATTGATCAATCCTATATGACTACATACAAACATTTTTATGCTCTGATCGTGTCGCAGCTCGTGTTACGAATATTTGCGCTTAAAAAACGAGAAAATAACAATGAAAAATATAGACCAAAAACAACTGAAATAAATTTTAAAAGAAATTTAATTATAATATCTAGCAGTAAACATTGACAATATAATTTAATACATACATACATATATTTCAGTTATAATTATATTTGTATTCCATCGTTCATACTCGTATATGTATTTGGTATTTGGTAATTGTAATTACGTCAATTTACGTCTAAATTTGGCGAAGTTCTATCAGCAAGTTCCCCATATAATACAAATTTATGCATGGATATAAATATCATTAGGTTTACTTTCCTTTCCTTTCCTTTCGTTTCGTTTCCATTCCTTTCCCCATTATTTAGCTAGAATTTTGCTACAATATATATATGAAAAAATACATACTCGTAGTAGATACATTATACAAAAAATATGTACCTGCTAGTTACATTTTTTGATTACTCGTATTCGTACATTCACTTTTTGTTTTTCAACTATTTCTTGGTTTTGGTGTTTGCCATAATATCCGGTTATTCGTTCGATCACTGCCAGGCGACATAAGCAAATTGAAAGTCTTTTGTTTTGGTTGTTGTTCTTTAAGTAAATTGATTAGTGGTGCTCCTCCTGTTGCTGTTCTTGTAAGTAGTGCAGTGCAGTGTGGTCTTTCGGGGGCTAATCGCTAGGAAGTAGTGCCGCGCCACTTGGTCACTTGGTCAGAGTTCAAGAAAAAGAGTTAGTTTAGTTTGGAGGTACTAGAACTAGTTGTTGTTGTTGGGGGTAGGAGACTGCCTAACCGTATTAATAGTAGTACGAATAGTAGTAGAAGTGGTAGTAGTCGTAGTAGTATTAGTAGTAGTATTTATCTCGATCTCTTGCTGGCTAAAACGTTTAATTTTCTGCTAAAACTTACACATGTATTAAATTAACAATGTTTTCTGACAGATGGAGAGTCGATTTCAATTTCCAAAATTAAATTCGAATTCAAACGGACTGGGGACTGGGACGTCCCAGTCCCCTTGTGGTTTAAGTACAGCTTTAACAAACAACAACAATGACTTAAGTTGTACGCAGAATGATATAATAATAAATATATATATAGTATGTATTGTATGTTTAGAGTATGTGTTTATGTATAATTAAGTATATATGGCATAACAATGAATGATCTCGTTACAATTACAAGATTGCTGAGCCGTGGCAGCCTTTCTGTATTTACAATTCATATCGTATATCGTATATATATAATGTATATCTGTTTATGTATAAATAAAAGAGTGTAATGTAATCGTAAAATAGTAGATACACAATATTTAAAATAAGCCCGACTTACAAACCTAGTTAAACATTTAAATTTTACTCTTAGTATTAACATAAATTTTACACAATAAATATCAATATACCTTCTTCTAGATATATATATAGCATAGCACATAGCCTAGTGCACATACCTATATATATATAAAAGTATAGGTTTACATTTTATGAAACTGTTTCGAACAGCTTCTTCGCGTGTGGTTTTTGTTCTCGTTTCTCTTTTCTGGCGATACATTTTCCGTTTTGAGCCAACGCCATTCGTGGTGGTCCGCTTAGGTCTGGATGATCTCGTAGGCCTCCAGGGTGCAGATGGTTACATAGAAGACCCAGAGGAACACCAGGATAGAGGCGAAGAAGTACTTGGATCTCCTTGGACCGCCCAGCTCCGCGCCAATGTTCTTGTTCCAGCGCCGGAACAAGATCACAGCGATGGCCACCAAAGCCTCGGCCACGAAGAGCCCCACTGCAAAGCCAATCCTGTCAAAAGGAGAGAAGAGATTGGGGTAAGTGTTTCATTGTTTCAAGGGCAGACTTACGTTCCGGGCTCCACGTTGAAGGTACCGCCATGGGACATGTGGTAAATGGAGGCAATGGACCAGGCCAGCCCAATGCCCAGGAATACGTTGACCGCATTGCTGCCCGTGACATTGCCGATGCAGTTGTCGGCACCCTCGTCATGCTTGGCCGCAATCATGCTGGCAAATGTGTCTGCAACGAAGCGAATCAAATGTCAGTGTCAGTGTCAGCCAGATGAGGGATCTCTGTTACAAAAGCTTACCTGGTATGCTGGTACCAAGGGCCACAAACAGAATGGCGGTAACCGAATCCTTGATATTGAGGGCGCAGCCGAAATAGGAGGCGGCATCCCCAATGACGGCGGTGATGATGCCAATGACACATATGGAAACCACAAAGGTCACATAGCCGCCGCAAATGTCTAAGGGGAATAGAGAGTCAGAGTTGGAGAGGAATAAAAACATGAGTCAGCAGCAGGACGAGACTCACTTGTGGGCGGCACAAATGCAAAGAGAACCTTCCAGAAGAGGCAGACAAAGTGGCTGATGTAGCTGAGGCAGCTGGGCACCACCTCCTCCTCATCGTCGTCCCCATCATCGAACTCACTTTCATCAGCTGCAAATGAAAGTGCAAATGTTTTCGGTTTTTATTCATTTGCATACGATATTGATTTCGTGAAGAGCGTACCTGGGATGACGGTGAGGGCATCTTTGAACTGTTCCTTCCAGGAGGATGTGCCGAGCACGGCCGAACTAGTATTCGCCTTGGCCACCAGCTTGTCGACAGTAGCCTGTGGGGCGAGAGAGACACACAGACATTACTCATTCGCACATTACGTATACGCAAGGGTATAAAAATGATGCACACACACAGACACAGGCTAACAGACAGACAGACTGGCAGAACACACAACGTGTCATTTGGAGATTTACACACAATTAGGTGCTTATTTGCCAGGCACCTGAGGAGCGGAGCGGTTAGCTGTAACTTGATCTGGCAACAGGATAAGGATAGCCTGATAGCCGCCTGACACATTCCCACATTATGGGTGTGTCCTGGTGGAGTGTCCCTTGCACGCATTCACTTAACCCGACGTAAATGTGTGCTGGGATTTGGCTGTGACTGCTGTTGTTGTTTCTGTTGTTGCTTAGCCGTCAAGTGAATTGAATTGCTTTTCATTTGCATTGTCCTCTGTCCTTTGTCCTTTGTCTGGCATCTAATCAAATCAAGTGTTACGGACTTACCCTAAATTCCTTGCTCTCTCGGATGCGGACAATTGAGGTGGTCAGCTCTCCGTTCCTGGGCTTGCTCAGCAACAGGATGCGGTCCAGTTCGGTCAAATCCTTGTTATCCTTCTGCTCCACCTCTTGGATTTTAGCTAGAAGTTCATCATCTGGCCAATGGCAGCGGCAGCGGCGTTGACAGGAAAGTAAACGGAAATTTAGATCTCTGCCACAAAATAGAACTCATCTGCGACTTTGCATGCAACCACACCCACATCATCCCTCCCCCCACAACAGAGTATCTTAGGCATACATGGCATAAGTATAGATATATAGATATTGATATTGATATTGGGTGAGTGTTTGCATCCAAAACGATAGTGCGGGGCGGTGCGGTGCGGTTTGGTGGGGAGTGCGACAGATAAATGGAGCAAACACCAGGGGGAAGACATAGATTGATATTCGGGTGGGGTAAAGCGGACAGCCAATGGCAGAGAGAGATTAAAGATTAAAGCAGAGTCGCGCGCACAAACACATAATTATTATAAATTGTACTTCAAATAGGAATAGCTGGAAATTGTCACCAATTAAAAGCATAAAAAGATGCGGGCTGCAATTGAAAAACAGAGAAGCCTGAACTGAATTTGGATTTGGATTTAGGGGGGGAAAAGCTACACAAAGAGATACATAGATACACACACAGAAAATACACAAGAGTACACAACGAAAATTCAATGAAAAGCTCAAGTATCGCACACACATAAATTTCCCTTTAACGAAGCGAAGAGTACTCTTCGTATATAAGTAAAATTCTTGAGCGTTCCAATGAGTTGGCAAAATTGCCCGTCAGGATGCAATTGAGTGGAAAATGGCATTTGATAAACTGCATATTAAGCAGACACACATAAAAAGATATACACACATAGATACATATGTACATATGTACGTTTGTTTAAATTGTATAAATAGACAGATGCTAGTATATAGTATAAGAGAGTGGCATGCATAAAGGTCACATACGTATATAGGGGGGGCGACATAAGGTCTCAAGATATTGATGACTCACAGCTATGATCTCCAGTGTGTTCGTGTTTTTCTATAGACATCGACATGACAAGTGGTGGTCAGTGGAGATGGAGGTTTTTCAAGGTATGGAGAGTAGAGTTCAGATAAATCGGTTTTTAAAATGTTGTACTATATGTATGTATGGGGGGCGTTTCAACAATCTCTTTCTAAATATTCAGTTAACGAATATGCCTACGACTGTGTGGTGGTGGTGGTGGTGGCGGTGATGATTATCCTTCTTTTACCTTGTTATCATTGTGGTTTCTGTAGCATTTCTTGACTTTTGGTTAAGGGTTACACATTTAGATAGCTGGGTGCCTGATTCACACACACACACACATCACATATAGGAGATACGACATACATATATGTACATATACAATATATGCATGTATGCATGTACATACACGTTGACAGCAGTGGAACGAACGAACGAACGAAAGATACGGATACGGAAATACACACATCGACATGGATTACACACACAGTATATAAGGGGGTTAAAATCAAAAGCCGTACACGATCATTAAGGAGTATAATATGCTATAAAATGTTGCCTTAGGTTCTAGAACACACACAAAAATCGAAATAAAAAAAAAGAAAATTATAGCAAAACAAAAACTCAAAGACAAATATTAATTTTCGTTCGAGATCAAATTAGATACGCAGTGTAGCGTGTATATTACTTACAAATTGATTTGGCGATGCAGAGAGGCGTGTGTTTGATTGGTTGGTGTGTTATCGATATATCGTGTTCGATCGAAATCGAATTCAAGTTCGAGCAGCAAGTCGGGGCACAGACACAGGCACACAACGGTGGGAGAGTAGGAGCAGAAGAAGAAGCAGGACACAAGCGCGTAATACAAATGTCCGCCGAGCATAGAGTATAACCAAAAAACATTACCCAAAAATTGTGACCCACACGACCAACTTTATTTCAATTGAAGACGAAGCCCGACGACCGATTGCTTGCTCTGTTTTTTTTAAATATATTTTTTTGGTATTCTTTTATTGATTAGCTGAAAGCTTGTTGCATTTATCAAGTGCGTGGCTGCTGCGTCGAAAAAGCGCAATTGTTCTTGGATGGATACAGCTTGAATGCAAACAAATGCAAATGCAGATACACACAGAGATACACAGATACACGGCATACTCAAACACAATTACAAAACACAGATACGGATACGGATACGGATAAGACACAATTCTGATAATGTATACGACGTGTGTGTTAATGGACAAAAGGATCAAATAAAACCAAAATAAAAGAGATTATGACAATGAGAATGGCCACTAAATACTTTCATCTTTCTTTTTCGTTGTTCTTTTCTTTGGACTTTGTTTTGTTCTTTCGCTGTACTCTTTTTGTTGTTGTTTTGTTTTGCATATTTTCGATTAACTGAACACTCGAAATTGTTGATCGAAGAATATATGGCAAAGAAAGACGTGTACATACCAAAAAATCGATTGAAAAATGATTCCTTATTAAAGTCATCTGCGTGAGGATTGAATTCGATTCGATTCGATTGGTTTGGATTGGAGAAACAAGTGTGAACAATGGGTATATGTTTAGGTTTAGTCATGTTATATGTCCACAAGCAAATGTCTCGGATGGGTCAACAGAAATAAATACTTAAGGGTTCAAAGTGCACAGTGCCTGAGGTGGGAGATGGCGGGAATGTAGAATGGAATGTGTGTGGGGTTGGGTTTGAGGGTTTGGGGGTATACACAGATGCGAGTGAAGAATGCCATGTTCAAACTGCGTTGGGAACATATATGTAGATACATGTACATGTATACGGGGGAAACTCATACTTAAGACAATTTTCAGAACCTATGGCTAAGATCTAAACAAATATGGGGGAAAAACGGGGAACAGGAACTGGGAATGGGACACATAAAGGGTATCTACTCGTAGAGATGATGGAACATAAGAACATACACAACACCGAAACGAAATACGTAACTAAAATGTTGCTGTTTTACCCGTGGAATGGGAATACATGGAATGGGAACACATGGAACTAAACGGAAAAAGAACCCAAATGAATTTGCACTTTTTTGCCCGCAATTTCCGCACTCGGTGAAAACAAAGAAAAGGACCAGAAGAAAAAGAAAAAAATTATGTGTTGCACGGGGCAACCATTATTTTTTTGAAGGGTTTAAAAGAAACCCGAAACCCGAAAGTGTTGACCAAATTGGAATTGGTAACGTAACGGTATTTGTGTGTAACGTTTCCACGCTGGAAACGCCCTACGTTTCGTTTTTTTCGCTTTCGTGTTCAATTAAAATAAAATTAATTAATGCACAATTCAAGGCTTACGGTAGTGAAGGGAATCTAGAAGCATAAAGAACACAAATTAAAAGACCAAAAAGTATAAAAAGAATCCATGAGTCGATAGAAAATACGATAGAAATACGAAACCAAGTAGCAAATTTCCTTTCAAATTCAAATTCAAATTGGAATTTCCAATTTACAGACAATTTTCAGTTGTTTTTTCTTACTGGACTTTGCCTTTCATGGCTGGCTCTTAATATTTTTGGTTTCAAAGGTCACGAGGGAGTGGTTTTTGAAAGTGGAAAGGGAGGAGTGGAGTGTGGGATATATTCGTGTTTGTGTGTTTGTTTGTGTGGTGGTGGGGTTTTCCCTGGAAATTAATCTCCCCAGTGGCGCCTGTTGAACTTTTTACCAAAGAAAAAGATGAAAACTTGGGCCATCTTCGGGCGGTGCACTGCTACGAGTACGCTGGGCTGCTTCGAGTAATTTGGTTAGCATTGTCAGAGGGGGGTGGAGCGGTAAGTGAGTTTGGATTGTGGGTTGTGGGTTTCAGGTGGGGTGGGGTAGAGAGGGTTGTGGATCTAGGAATTGGATCTCGATCTTGGACTCGGTGCTGGTATGCAGCTGGAGCGCTCAGTCAGAAACCAACACTCACCTGGTGCCAATCGTGGCATTCCGATGTTGACCTTGAAGCTGACATCCTTCTCGTAGCTGCTCTCCTCCAGAATGAGTACTTCGAATGTCTTTCTGCAAATGAAAAAGGGGGTACACAAATATTAGCACAAGTCATTGCCTGACGGACAGTGTCAGATGTGGAATGGACTGCCACTGCCCAGAAGCCATGAAACCATAAGAGCCCCGAGAGCCTCAAGAGCCATGATAGCCATGAGGCTTTGGCTATTTGATTAATGCCCTTGCCTTGGCTAAATGGCCGCAATCTTGACACTCGAAACAGAGCTCCAAATTTATTAGGCAGCATTACGTTGCTGTGTGCGTGTGTGTGTGTGCTGCGACACTTGCTGCTGCCCCGCACCACCCCCTCTATTGGCTGTAAATAAAAAATTACGTATACGCCCCAGTGTGCACATAAATATTGACATTATTCATGTGGTGCCGGGGCATATCTCTCTGCTGTGTACTGTAACAGATCCGAGAGTGAGTCAAAATTATAATTGCTTCAAGGAATTTACGTATTTTTAGCCATCAAATCGACTATTTGTTGACCTAAACACCAGCCATCAGCCACCAGCCAGCAGCGCGATAGCAAATAGCAATAGAATAAGCAATAGCGATAGCGTCGAGTGCCCAAACAGAACTGAGTTTGCAGAAAACCTTTAAGAATTCTGTGTGTATTCAACAGTTGCATTCTGGCATTCCCTCCCCCCCTGGCATTTGGCGCACAGCCCCAAGTGCAAACGGAGGTCAACTCCCACAACCACCACCCACTCCATTCTAATTCCTCCACTGGACAGGGTCAACTTTAACCTTTCTGTTTACAGTTTTCTGTTTTCTGCTTGCTGCTTGGTGATTGGTGGTTGGTTGCTTGGCAGCTGCTTTTCTTCCGTTTGAATGCCTTTGCATCGGACTCCGTTTCACATTAACATTAAAATGGAAAAGGCTCCTTCGCTGGCTGTTTCGCTGACTGTTTCGCTGGTGCCATGCGTGGGTGGCACAGTCACCTGTTTATGGCTTTGACCGACCTGTTTTTTATGGCTACAAATAAATGAAATGCGGTTGTACAGTGGACACCACCCCCACGCCCATTCACCGGGCTTATCCTTATAGTTCGATTTTCAGATTTTTCCCAGATTGTTAGGTGATATCGAATGGCATTCAGCGATGACTTTTTGCGGAGGAATTTTCAGCTGATCGCCCCTCACCCCACTCGGCAACAAGTCGGACTACTCACGTGCTCGGCCACGGAGCGAATGGCTCAATAAATCTATAAAAATTTCATACTGGCCGCCAATCGTAAATAAAAGCACGCCTCGGACTAAGGAATTAGAGGCGTATTAGATTTGAGGCGATTTTGGTGTTTATGGATCCAACGCCTCCTATCTTATCGCAATCTGCATCGATAGGACGTGCGAAGTGCCAGACTGCTCTCCGGGCATGGACTGCCCATGTCCGATGCCCAGCTCGGGCCAGTCTTCAGCAAGATGTTCCACCGAACAAACGCAATTCTCATCGCCGTCGGCCTGCTGTTCCTGCTGGTCAGCCCCAGTCCCAGTGGGGCAGCACCGGAGTGCCTGCGCGGCCCGGAGCACTGCCGAGAGCGTAGCATGCATCCGGATCTGCCGGAGCAGAGCCGAGCCGCCACACGCAAGGTGGATGGCGAGGAGACCAACGCCTTCTGGCGGGACCAGGGCGTGGAGTTCATCAAGAAGCAGCTGGCCAGAGAGCCGAACAAGCGCCAGGCCAAGAATGTGATCCTCTTCATTGGCGACGGCATGGGTGTGACCACAACCTCTGCGGCCCGCAACCTGATCGGAGGCGAGGAGAAGTCCCTGTCCTTCGAGAACTGGCCATACACGGGTCTCTCCAAGACCTACTCCGTGGACAAGATTGTCCCCGACTCGGCATGCACGGCCACCGCCTACTTGTGCGGAGTCAAAGGCCAGGAGGGCACCATTGGCGTCAACGGCGTTGTGCCCCGCACCGACTGCACGGCCATGCTGGACGAGAGCACCCACGTCGACTCGATCGCCAAGTGGGCCATGGATGCGGGCAAGTGGGCGGGTCTGGTGACCACCACCCGCGTGACCCATGCCTCGCCCTCCGGCGTTTACGCGCACATTGCCGAGCGGGACTGGGAGAACGATGCGGAGGTGATCGCCGACTGCGGCGCCGACTCGGGCATCCACGACATTGCCTACCAGCTGGCACGCGGCGAGGTGGGCAGCAAACTGAAGGTGATCCTTGGCGGCGGACGCAAGAACTTTGTGCCCTCCACTGTGTCGGATGAGGGCAAACGCACCGACGGCCTCGACCTGATCGAGGAGTTCAAGGCGGCCAGTGCACAGAACGTTTTCGTGGACACCGTGGACGACCTGATGGCCGTGGATGTGGCCAATACCCAGCGTCTGCTGGGACTCTTCAACTACGATCACATCCAGTACCGCATGGAGACGGCCGAGGACAGCCCTCAGCCCTCGCTGGAGCAGATGACACGCAAGGCCATCGAGTACATGAGCCAGAACGAGCAGGGCTACTTCCTGTTCATCGAGGGCGGTCGCATCGACCAGGCCCATCACAAGAACATGGCACGCATGGCCCTCAACGAGACGATTGAGTTCTCCAAGGCCATTGCCGCCGCCCAGGAGCTGACCAGCGAAGAGGACACCCTGCTGGTGGTCACTGCGGATCACTCGCATGTCTTTAGCTATGGAGGATATGGGGTAGGACATCACTCGACCCTGCTTTGATCCCTCTACTAATTTTGGTTTCACTTTTGTTTAGTATCGTGGCGAAGATATCTTTGGCAGCGCCCCCGTCAATGGAACCGATGGCCAGCCCTATATGGTCCTGAGCTATGCCAACGGTCCCAGCTTCGACAAGTTCTACGACACGGAGAACAAGCAGCGCAAGGATCCCACCACAGTGGTGACGGGCGACCACGACGACCAGTTCCCCTCGGGCGTGCCCATGGTCGACGATACGCACGGCGGCGACGATGTGGCCGTCTATGCTCTGGGTCCATGGTCGCACCTGTTCACCGGCGTCTACGAGCAGAGCACCATTCCCCACCTGATGGCCTATGCCTCCTGCCTGGGCGAGGGACACACCATGTGCAGCACGTAGTGGCATGCCGCCTGCCCATAACAATTTAGTTTGAAGCTCATTAAATCCAGCGAGCGGCTTGGCATTTGCATTCGAGTTGCCTGCACTCGAGTTGATTATGCGAACGCAGACTGCAAATTGAATTAAAGCGAAATGCCAGCGAGAACTCTCTCCCTCTTTACTGAACTCTTAACTGGGTTACTTTCAGCCCCCACCCCCGTTCCGTGTGGAGCCCCATCATCCCTTCCTCGTAATTCACAATTTGAAACTCATCAGAGCTTTGATGGGAGTTCTCCTCGGTCCTTGCTCGACAATTCCCTTGCGTGTGCACGCCAAAAGTTGGTTGTTGTTTTTTCTTGTTTCTTGTTTTTTTGGGTCAAACCCACTTCTTGCTTCAGTCGAACCCAAACCGAACCGAACCGAACCCTTGGAAATGTGCAAATTTCTTCGTTTGGCCTCCAAAGAGCTGCGGCTTGGGCTCCTCCCATTAGTGGGATTAAAAAGCGCTGAAGGATGGAGTTTTGGAAAATTGCCTATTTGCATTTTGAATTCTAAATTTTAAATACTGTGCCTGTACCCGTACTGCATGCAGATCCAATACGGGCAATTAAAACAATTACCCGTCGACGTCGTGCGTCATCGATGGGTTGGGTTGGGAACGACCTTTTTGAGTAATGCGGAAAAATTGCTCACAAATTGGCGGTGCATGATAGAAGAAGAAGAACTGAACAGAACAGAACCCTTTCTGCCTACAGTCCTGACCAACTATCCCTCTGTCTGTGTGTGGGTGTGTGGGTATTTCCATTTCCGATTTGATTGAACGCTAAATTATATCCGCCACACAGACAGATACACTAGAAAATTGCAATTGGAATAGGAATTGTGTCAACGTATGGGTGCCCCTCCCTGCTCCTTGCCCCATGCCGCGTGTGTAGCGTGTGCCAAGACCTAATTTCCCTCTCTTCCTATGATGGCTATTAACCCAACCAATGTGTAACCGGACAGGGGGCGGGGGGGAAGGGACGGGGAGCCAACCTCAAAACTTTTGCCATAGCCCTTTTCCGGCCTCCGCCACCACACCGCCCCACCGCCCACCGCCCTCCGCCCTCCGCCATTCGTTGGCGTTGCCCTGACATTCAATGCTAATTTTTGCTGTATTGCCTATGCCTGAAGCACTTCCGCCGTTTGATTTCAATGGCAACGGCCACATCGCTGTCGTCCATTGTTAACCAACACTCACACGCACACACACGAACACATAGATGTATGTATGTGTATACATGCCTGAATGGCTTACTCAGATGTGTGTGCGCTTAACGCGTCTATTGATTTTGCAAAACTATCAAGTGAGAAGCCGGAGACCACCAGAGACCACGACGACGACCACGACCAGAGCAAAAGGCAGACAGACGAACGTCAGCCAACATTGTGGCGACCAAATGCGGCAAAGGCAAAGCCAAGGGTGAGGCCTACTAAGGGTAGGACAGGGTGGGGCCAGAGTGTGGTCTAGCAAACCGCAGACACTTACAACGATAATTGCAGCGGATAGAAACCACCATGTGCCACCATGGGGGGCCCCTCGTGCTAATATCAAGAATCATCAATCAAAATCTGATTCGGAATCTGATTAAGATTCACACTGATTAAAATGAAGCAGCAGATCGTCAGGCAAACATCAGCAGAGCGTATATGTTCCCAATTTAGTCCCTGTCCAAAAGCAGACAATTGGCTTTTAGGGAGCCTATAAGCCCGGACGATTATAGAGCTCATCCACACAGCCAGCAGTTGTTTCAGCATCTGCCACAGATCCCACACACTCACACACATACTGGGGTCTAGGCTGATTGATGCCACAGCTCAGGGTAATAATCCACACAAGAGTCCGAGTGCCATGACGGGCAGTCAGATATCCGTGCTCCTGCTAAGCGCCGCAATTACCTGCTCCTGTTCCTGCTTCTGCCTCTGCTCCTGCTCCTGCTCCTGATTCGCATGCAAAATCCTTCAGCCACTGGCTACTGTCCACTGCCTGATGACCCCCAGCCATGTCCATATGGTCAAGCACACATAATAGCATTACTTAGTCAACACAAGGGCGAGGCCAACCTTCCGCCCTACCACCCCACCAGCCCACCACCCACCACCCACAGACAGCGACAACGACAACGACGACAACGAATAGGAGAATGGAATGGCCTGGGGCAACAGAAGGGGAATATGGGGGTAAAACAGTGGGGGTGGCGGTGGGGTATTCGGAAACTTTTGCTTGAAAATAAAATTAAAGAAAATACAGCAATTTGCATAGCAATGAGCAGTGCACAGGAGAGTCCCCATAGAGTTGAGGGGGGAGGGTGGGGGTATCTGAATGGAAAGTGGGAATTGTGGTCTAGGGGATGGACAAGGTAAGGCATGAGCTTGAGGGGGGCTTAGAGAGGGTTTCTAACCATTAAACCCCAATTGCCAACTCAAGGAAAAGTTTCACCTTTTGTTGGCAAGCCATCGACTTGGTCCTCCTTCTCGTCCGTCCAATCCTTTTAGCTCCTATCTAACCGCTTATCCGTCCACCCACTCCGTGGTGAACTGTCGCTTGGGGTTTGACAGGGCAGGGGAGGGGACGGAGCTGTTTTTTTCCAAATGACGTTGCGGCTGCATATCATATTATTGGGACACAGTGTGGCTTTTGAGGTTTTGCATTTTAAATTTCAAACTCAAGGAAAAATGTCAGAGCCACCTGAAACCAGAAATTGGCTTAAAGCCCGTCCAATACTGGACCGAGTGCACAGTCCATGCCATAGCCATGGTCTAGGCCATCTGGCCTGACCAATTAATCTTAGCCTTTCCATAATTATTAATGTGTTTGCACTGGCTATGGTTTTAATGGAATTTCCAGGAAAAGCCACGCTGCGCGGGCGGAAATGCAAGCAGACTTTTGAGCTGCCAGATTGATTGGCCATTTGGGCATTCAATTATCCCTCACCTGACCCCCAGGTCGAATCGAAAGCCAATTGACCGTGAGGTGTTATGTGTTATGACTAGAATCCATCAACAAGAATATATGGCAAACAATTATGAGTTGAGTGAGCACCTCTCAAGTGGGTGAAGGGGAGGCAACAGGTGCCGACAGAAGCCACCAGATACGTATTATGGTAATGACAATCACTTCTCCGCAATTGCTGTCTATGGATCAATAATTCAATAATGCTGCATCACCGACATGCATACTTAATGTCTTCGAGTGGCCTGCCTGCCTGCCACGTGCTTTCGGCCAAGTGCTGTGCTGTTGCTGCCACCGGCTGTTGGCTGTTGGCTCTTGGCTGTTGGCCTGTTGGTGGGTGTCGAGCGGGAGCTGGCAACTGTGCCGCTGGGAAAGTGCAAAGTTCAAGAGCGTAAATTTAATAAATTGAAAATGAAATTGTGTTTACTTTTGGAAAGTCAATCATCGCTGGTCGACGTGGATGTTGGCTGTTATAGCAGTCCATCAGCTCTTCAGGCCATCCAATATTGACCGAACAAATGCCAGATTCATTTAAAATTTATGGCAAGTACATGTATCCGAGGACGAGGTACAAAATTTCCCGATGCCCGAAGCCCTTTTGTGTACCGGTCAGTGTGTGCCACGACTGCCACGGAAGGTTGTCTAATGAGCTGCAGGGCTGGCCATATTGGCCATACTGGGTGGAGTAGCAGTTAAATTGAGCCCTAATTGGGCCAGTCCATCAAAATGTCAGTCGTGAATGGCTTGTGCAAACATTCCATCGATCCCCGGCGGCTCCCAAACGGTGATGGTAACCAGAGGAGCCGGGGTCGTGGGGGATCCCAGAGTTTGAGTATGGCATTACCGTAACTTTCTATCTGCTCAAAAATCAAATCGTTTCGCCTTATCTCTGGCCCCGAAAATAGAATGTTGTAAATCGCTTTGGCGATGGCCAACACTCAGATAGGGCCAAATTGAATGCATGTTCGACAAATGCGCGTGACAGTGTGGTGCAAATCAAAGGCACGCCAAGCGAAGCATGCTAAAGCGGGGTGTCTGTCGCCAACAAAGACAACAAATTACACTTGTTGAGGCGCGAAATTAACAAATACACAAACGGAAACGCAAACACAAAACTCCACTCCACTCCAACACTGGCCACAATCGAATCGGGTAAATAATAACCCGTCGGGAGACAAGGGTGCAAAATGGCCTGCCGTTGGAGCAGCATGTGACATGCAGGTGGTGTGGCAGGGGGCAGGGGAAAGGATGTTGGAAACCAGCGAAGCCTTTGACAAACGCTCCGGCCCCCCTGGAGACCAGCGCACGTGGCCCTGTCCTGTCCTGGCCTGTCCTGTTGTGCATGCTCCGTGTTGGATAACAATTTAATTTAGTTGCCTCCTCTGGTTGTTGTTTTCAACCTGCAACTGAATGCTGAAGCGGAATGCTGTTCTGTTCTGTTCAGCGCGAAAATATACACAGTTCTAGGAAGTATATTTTAGGTTCAAGTACCCCATACTCTCATCCAAATGATGGGAATTTATATAACAGGTATGGTATGTTTGAAGAGCAAAGACCTTTTCAATTACCAAGATGTTCTATGACGCATTTGACCCAAATGACGCATATTATGGCATATTCGTGATGTTAAAACCCCGGCTCGAACCGAAAAACGAGCATAGATTGTCTACGCACATCTGAGTGCTTCAGCAGCAGTGCTCGGCACGCAGACACTCAAGTGCGCTGGCATGTGTAGCAAAACCTCGAACATTCCTGCGGGAGAAATCGGTTTATTGCTTTACACTGGAAAAGCGAGATAGCAAGAGCTGAAGTCGCATTGCCAAAGCCACGCGAAGGCAGCAGAGACTTTTGCTATCCACATTAGATAGGGCCGTGCCGGACACTGTTCTACAGTCCTTGGTAACAGGGATTGTTTGAGAACACTTAAAAACCGCAAATATTATGCCATATCTATGTTTTGATACCTTCTCTTTTTCTGTAGAAGCAAACACTATGAAATATCATAATATTGCATTAGGAATAAGTTCCATTTCCATTCGTTCGAGGCCTTGTGGTACAGTCGCGCGGTGTGATGGTACGAGGACCTAAATACTCTCTTGGGCTGTCCTTCGTATCTGACTGAAGCCCGCTGCCCACTCGGCTTCTGGTCGTGAATGTCTTGAACAGCTGAGTCGGTCCCCAGAATCCAACAACAAAACACACAGTCTTTGATGAGACTTGCTTTTTGATACGAAAAGTAGTTGTATATTTGTTGGTACTGGACGTCAGAAATGAAATACGATTGACGGATATCCCATAGTCTGTACTCCTACTCTTATCATAAAATCGCTGATGGCATTGGGTGGGAAATTCTAGGAAAAAGTTCTCCCCCATAGCCCAGGTCCGTCCGTCGTTGTTAATCAACTCAAATCTGTGTGTGTGTGTGTTTGTGTTCATACAGACCGCAGAAGAGAAAACAACAAAATAAAAATAAAAACCAACCGAAAATTGCGGTCTGCGTTTGTTATTCTTGCGCTTCTTCTCACATTTTCTGGGTTGCGTTTTGCAGGAATCTCTCTCTATCTCTATATCTCTCTCTCTCTGGCAGAAGGCTAACCTGACCAGAATTCTAACGCTGACCATGACAAAAGTTTCCACAGCAAATAAACATGAGATGGTTTTTTGCTGGAATTCTAAATTACCGTTTAATTGGCTACACAGCTACTCGTACGGGTTCATCTTCATTTTCCTGCTGCTGGCAACCATTCCGGCCAGAGATTTGGCCATAAAACGAGCTGAAGCGCCTCGCGTACATCCCTCGGATAAACGTATAAACGTATACTCATATACACGTATGTTTTTGATGTTTTTGTTTAGACAACGTGTTGTGTTCGTCGGGTGCACACACAAAGCCCAGGGGTGGGGAGCGGGAGCAGCAGATGCGAGGCATGGCCGGAGATGCCATGTCGTCTGAGTAATAATTCATTCATTAAAAGGCAGTAAACACCACACAAACACACACATACAGACACACACACACTGTGTGGCACGGTATCGGCATTGAGTGAAAATATTTTGCGGAAATGATGGAAAACTTAGGTAAGGCCGCCGCCGTGGCTCTAGCCATAGCTGGGGTTCATAATTACCTACTTATTGAGTCTGTAATTGCAAAAGTTGAAGTAATTGCTTAAATGGGCTGAGCATTCATAAGGAAAACTTCTCGCTTCTTGCTTTTCCTCACTCTCACCCAAAGGAGCAGCATTCATTGGCCACCTGCCCGCCTGCGCCTTGCCTTTGTGTTAGCCAGGAGTAGGAGGACTTTACAAAAAGTTTTCCATTCGTCTGGGGCTGGGGGCATCGAAACAAAAGGCAGGATCCACAGCAATTCATTAAAGATTCCTGATAGAGCCATGAGGTACGTCTTTTGTTCTGTGAGTCCTGGCTGAGCCTGAGCCTGAGCCTGTGGCCCCTTAGCCATTCGCTTGCAAATGCAAATCGAGTGGAAGCGTAATCCCCCACAGAGTCGAACCACCACCCGAACCAATATAAATCACAGAAATAGCCAACAAATCCCGCAATTGAAATTGAAAAATTCCAAAGTGGAAATACGAAGTGGATTTCAGTTCTTCGAAGAGCTCTTCTGGCTATGCACTTTTGTTGGTCGCGAGCTGGTCCTAAGCACCATTTTTCCATTCATCTCTGGTAAACAAGATGGCCGAAGCGCTGTTGCATGTTTAGATGCTGGAGATCCCCACCTAATTGGGTTCATGGATGAGTCAGCCACTGTCTCAGTGGTGGCCTCTCAAGCGTGCCAGGTAATTTGTAATGATGCTAACAAGCTTCTGCTTTCCCCGGCCACAGACAGACAGGTGAGAGAGTCCCTTTTCTCTGTGGCTTTGCCTGCCATTTTTGTTGACTTTCCTGTGACCTGCCATCAGTCACATTTAGTTGACGTTTTAATGAAGAAGCCAAGAAGCAGCCTTGAATGCGGAACGGGCACAGAGAGAGAGATCAAAGTGCTTGGCTAACATAACTCACAATCAGTTCTGGCATGGCATATGTGTGTGCGGGGGTGACCTTTGACATTGGCTGTGTGCGCATTGTATGTGCGCGCTGTTTCATCATTTAACATCGCTCGTTCTGGTTCTCGTTCTGGTTGGTCTGTCACCAGCAGCTGCTGCTGCCGCTTTTGCTGCTGCTTTATCGAGTTGTTAGCCACAGACTGACGATACTACAAAGCGTTGCAAAGCACACAGCTGGATGCTGGATGCAACGGTTTGACATTTTCACAAGATTTTTACAGCTTTCCCCACACCCGTGACACAAGTGAAATGTTCGACTTGAAGGCGATGAATGCGAGATTGCAGATGGCAAAGAGGCAGAAAGCTGTCAGAAAAAGCAGACAGGCAATCAATAATGGTAATGTGCAATCACTTCATTCCTCAATCACAAATAAATAAATAAATACCCCAGGTGATGGGCAATCAGTGTTCCAGAATTAAGCAAAATGAATCACATATTTGATTCGCATTTGAGCTTGATTGAAGGTTATGCAGATTATTTAGAAATATATAGAGTAAGAAGGAATTATCCACCAATTAAAGTCACAAAAAAAGGTTTAACTTTCAGAATGGAGTTGGAAAATCCTCTGCCGTTATTCTTCCATTTTTTTTTTATTTTGGCTGATTATTTATAGTATAAATTATTTATAAATAAATGCCTTCATCTGTTCTCAATTATGTAAACGCATTTTTCTAATTGCTGACGGGGGTACCAAAAGGGGGGCCAAAAGTACTTAAGCCACCGAAATTGCTTTCCAAATTTAAGGCTGCTGTTATAGCATTTTCCTGATATTAGAAAACTTTCTGTGCCAGCAAGGTGGGAGGAGGGGTGACAGGGAGGGGGAGCTGAACTCTACGCGTAGGTATTATTCAATTTTCCCTGCCATTGCATGCGAAAATCGTAATTTTATTTCGCTTTTCTTTGCTGTTCAACAAGTTTTAAAGAGTCTTAAATTGTACTTTCGCCAAAGTTGAGAGTTGAGGAGCGTGTTGCCAGGGCTGGGCATTCGTAGCATATATATTTTTAAGGGTTACCGTAACCCTAAACCCCTTTCGGGAAGGTCGAGAGCAACAGATGCCCCAAGCCTACGGCTGCTGCTCATCTCGATGTTGATGAAGCAGCGCTGCCTCCTGTTGTCGAGGATGTCATAATAATAACAAGCAAAAACAAAAGTAACCGAAATCCTCGTAAAAGACAGCCCCCTCTCCCGATGAGGGATCAGGGGGAGTGCAGGCCCTGTTGGGGCACAACAACGATTCAGGCTAACGACATCAAGATAAACACGAGAAATTCGAACCCAAGCCCCAAGAAGCAGCAACAAGAACAACCAATTGACATTGGCTAGGATGGACGGACGGACGGACGGACGGACGGACAGACAGACAGACACATTGTTGCCTGTTGCCGTTCGTCGGTAATTTATATGCCGAGCCAAGAGCAAGGACCCTGGCCCAGGCGGAGGCCCAAGCGGAGGCCCAGACACGAGGCACCCCAAAGCAAATTGAATCGCAAATATGAGACTTCAAACGTCCCTGATTGAACCAATCGAATGGTAGATACTCTCTCTCTCTTTAGGAATATATTGATTGGGTTCTATCTGAAATACGAATTTTAGCTTAAACTTTTGTACATCATAGTTTCGGCACGGCTTATAGCCATCTTTAGAGCTCTCAAAATTCCATACAGCCTGTTGTCTTGTCTTTTGTAACTCCACCTGGAATTGGCGACTCATGACAGCCAAGCTCCGAGCACAAGGATTGCCTGAGTGCCTTCAAATGGGGCTTACGGGAGGCAAAGGCAAAGGCACAGACGAAGGCATTGTGGCTGTTTGCTCGTGTTCACGCTCACATGGATGGGAAACTTCTGGCAGTTAGGCAGCTTGCCACAGACCGTGACTGCCACTGACACGGCCACAGGCTCAGCCAGTTGGAGACAGACTTCGCTTACTTGTCAAGTAGCAGCAGTATAGCGGGGAGAGAGGGGAGGGAAGGGGAGGGGCATTTCCCCCGCCGGCCACAGGAAATGTTACATGAAAAGTGAAAGCTAAAACCGCACACGAGAGGATGATAGCTTGTAAGTTGGTTGGATTTTTCGTCTACCCTTCTCCCCGTTCCCCCCTCGGTGCCTACTGCTCTGCTCTGCTCTGCCTGGGTAGGAAATAGCATAAATTTCAATTTTAGATTATGTGTGCTTAATAAAATATTTGCTCTTATCTTTGCTTCAACTCGGAACAAGGACAACGGGGGATCCTTCCTCTGTACATATTTTATGTTTGACTTTTATATGCCTGGAAGTGGGTTCATGACCGCCCAGGGATTGTGTCTATAAAAAGCCCTAGACTTGCCACAAAGGTGGGCATCTTGAAGATGCCCAAAAAGAAAATTTGAAATGCTACCTTTTGTGGTATTCTGTGGGCCATGTGGCAAGCCGCCTAAACTGTGGCTAATTAACAAATGCCCCGGACATCTGTCCGAGGGCAGCCCCTAATGGAAATGTCTGTTGTCTAAACTGCTCTCCTGCCTGACCCCTCGCCCCCAAGCCTTAAGGATGTTAACGTTAATGTTGCGCAGAAAAGTAGGCTATGAATTTGTGCTTTTATTTTAAAGCAAAGAGTGGAGCTCCTGCCTGCAACGCTGCAGCGTGGCAAGTGGGGGGATATTTAAGGCGCTATAACTCAATCTAAATGTCCCCTGTCCCCGCTACCCCCGTCGCTGCTCCCCCGCCGCCAGATTATACAAATTTATGCAACACTGTTAGCACTTTGTAGACCGCCCCCTGCTCCTCCTTGCTCCTCCCTGTTCGTGTTCTGGCTCTGCTCTTTTTTTGTGCTCTACCGAAGAACTTTATGGCATTACTGTCTGCCGCTGCCGCTGTCGCTGTCGCCCCTTCTGCTGCTGCTGTTGCTGCTGCTTCTGCTGTTTTTTATGATGGCCAACTACATTGCTGTTGCTGTTGCTGCTGCTGCTGTTGTTGCGCATTTCCGCTGTCTGAAAGCTAGGAATTACCACTGGTTGTGGGTGTGAGCTGTGGTGGGGGGTGTCGTCCCAGTGGATGTGGATATATGTATGTATTTTTATGTGTGGGATAGGTAGTGGCTGTGGCAGATTTTGATTTTCATTAAAACAGAAACAGAAGCAGACCAGAGCAGAGCAGAGTAGAGCAGAGAAAGTTATTGCGGGCGAAAAGTAAATTTATCGCAGCCACAGAACGAGACGCAGACCCAGTCCCAGTCCCAGACCAAAACAAATCCACATCCAAATCAACTTCAAAGTGGATTTTTGCAAATTTAATTTCTTTATTTTCGCATGGAAATTGTTTGCCTCTCTTCTTGCCTGCCCTTTAAAGGCCACGTCCGTCCCACACTTTCGCTTTAATGGCCATTTAAAAATACATCAAAATGTGTTTGATTGTGGGCCCTAGTTGATGGCCAACTTTCACTGAGGCACTTCCATTGAACCCGAGAAGTACAGAGTGCATTGGCTGACAAGCCAAATGTGCCCCAGAGACTCTCAGATCGAACAGCACTACGGGGGTGGTAGTGGCACTGGCAGCCTGCCACCGAGCATGAGGCATGAGGCACGGCACTGACAAGGCCAAAGGCGGCGAAACTGGCAACATTAAAAACAAACATTATTACCAAAGCCACCGCAAGGCATTCAACTTGAGTGGCTGTAAATGCTACCAAGTATCCACAAGGATCGGCTAGGACACAACCCAGAGACGGACAGAGACGGACAAAGTGCAGAAAGCGGAACGAAGGCAAAAAGGAAAAGAAAAGGAAATTTATTTGGCCACTGGCTACATATACAATGAAACGTTTCAAAACTTTTGCGAATAATTGCGAAACAGAAGAGACACAGAGAGAGAGAGAGAGAGAACGAGGGAGCAAGTGCATCCAAAGCAACATTTGAAAGTATTCCAACTGTCATTGCAAATGGCAAAACGGTTTAAGCCCTGACATTGCCGGCTAAAAGCTTAACGACCACTTTGGGAGCATTTCAGCCACAGCCACGTCCACGTCGCACAGGCAACTCCACAACTACCGTGTACATGCCCCATTTGTACGAGTGCGAGTACCATTTCCCCCCGGTGTGGTGTGGCACGGCATCGTTGCCACTTAATTCCTTTAAGTTTTCCCCCGTTGACGTTGACAGGTGTGGGGGTCGAGGGTCGGGGGTCGGGGGTCCTCTCCTCTCTCATTGTCTGCGCCGTTTTGGTTATTACTTAATAATGAAAAAACCTCAACAATTTATGTTATGTCTGAGAGCGAGACGTGTTTGAAACAATTTTGCGCCAGAGCCGCAGCTCCGTAACAAGTGAGACATTCCATTCCCTAGAGGGAGAGAGAGAGGGAGAGTAAGCTGTTGCCAGATGAACTTTTGGCAGGGAGGAAATCCCCACATTAAAATGCCAGCACTCTCTGTGATCCAATTATCCCAGCAAGAAAGTCCAAAATGGAGTCCAATTAGGCAGCCTTCAAATTAAAGCTACTGCAAAGGAATTAAAGGACAGTGCCTTAAGGGATCTGGTGCCAAAAATAGCTGACTAGAGTCCAAAACTGTTCCGATAAGTGACCTTTAAGTTAGTGCCACACTGAGGGAATTCTGTACTTGGTTTTCTGCAATGAACTCCTGCTTTAACTTCCACTTTCTTGCAGTGCATTTGCCGCATTTTGGCCTGCCTAATTCACAGCATATGCTAGTCATTTGGCAGGAATATAAATCATCCTCGAGCTCCTGCTAGCCTGCCCAAAACTGACTTATATTTGTGGTCATGTTGCGTGCTGCCAGTCAGTTTCGGAAATGGACATGGACATGGACATGGCCCGCAAAACATATGCAAAACAAGTTAACTAAGTGTGGCTGTCGTCCGTCTGTGAAATGTTTCATCAAAATGAATAAATTTTGCAAAATTAATTACAACTTGCTGTCGGGCTCTGTTTTTGTCTGTCTGGTGCCTGGTGCTTGCTGCTTGCTGCTTTCTGCTGCTGTGTTTGGTGTTAATGTTAATGCCTGGCAGGGAATTGTTACGCGTTCTTTCACAGCACGCAGCCAGGACAATGGGGGCACACAGCAGGATATACACACACACACACCAACACACACAAACATACATAATAGATTCATGAGTCGAGAGCAGGTGGTGCCAGGCAGTGCACAAGCGCTGACAATGCCATTCGGTAAGTGGGGGGTCGGGTGGCGTGGGGGAGTGGGGGAGTGGGGGGCCATAAACCCATCTCCTGAGTGTCTGCCATTTTGCAGCGAGCACACATTTTGGCCATTGCCAATGCCATCTGGCAGGTGGTGTGGCAATTAAAAGACCAAAATTATTTCAACTTTAATCGATTCGAGGCGCATTCTCTGGCACGCACAAAACGCACAGAGCGGAAATTGCGAGTTTGCCGAAAGACTCCACTGGGAATTGGCATTGCGTGACCCCGGGGGCCAAATGTGTCTCGCGGAATTGGAGCGGTGTCAATCGTACATAAGATATAAGTATGTATGTATGTATATTCTTCGATATGTTATGTACTCACTGTGTTTCATTGTTCTCGAAGACCAGTTCGCCGCGAACGGGCTCAAAGTCTTTGCCACCGACAGCGGTGTCATCTTCGGTCCAATACGGCACAATGACGGTGCCACGAGCGCCGGAATAACGCATGACAGTCACCTCGTAGAGTCCCACCGATTCGCTGGTCTCCAGGAAGGAATCGGTGAAGGCGAAAATGCCGGCATGATCGTCGTCCAGGATCATTACGGTGGCGATCTGGGGCACTGATAGAATCACATGTTCCGATGGATTGAACAGACGGATGTAGAAGCATTCGTCCTCCTCGAAGATGTCGTCATCGATGACCTCTATCTTGAAGCGCTGCTCGTCGACGCCCGGCGGGAAGGTGAGCAGCCCCTTCTTGCCAATGAAATCGGTGCCGGCGACGGCCGTGCCGTCCTGGGTCTCGTACTCGACGGTCGAGTAGCTGTGGATGTTGCCGCGGCGCACGATGCGCACCTCAAACTCGCCACAGTTCTCCATGACCGTGTAGTGACCCGGCTCGAAGTAGATGCGGGTCGGCATATCGTCCTCGTCATCCTCCTCGCTCGACTGCATGCTGGCCTTCACCTCGGTGAGATCGCTGTGGGCGCGCTCCTGGATTTTGCGCATTAGATTGCCGCTGCCGACCATCTTGCGGGTGGCCTGGACGCGGTAGAAGGCACGCGACTTGTTGGCGCGCGAGATCACCTGCTCCTGGGCCATCATCTCCAACTGTTCCAGCTCCGCCTCGGGATACTTCTGCCTCAGGTCCGACAGCACGTTGATGTACTCGGATCGCGCCGCGTCGAAGGCCTCGGCGTCGGAGTTGCGTTGCGAGCTGAAAGCGACGGTTTGATGGCGTCCCTTCTCCGCATCCATCTCCACCTGGTCGTGCTCGCCGGACACCACAGTGCCGCGCTTGTTCACGCGGAAGTTCTTGTCCATGAACTTGTAGACGAGCATGCGCCGCTCGGCAATGTAGGCCCAGATGACAGTAATGGGGAAGAAGAGCAGGGTGACAACGGCCTCCCACACCTCGATGATGCCGGGGGAGATGACGGAGAGGATGAGCCATAGCCAGACGTAGGCGAAGATCGAGAAGACGGCGGTGACAATGAAGACGCGCAGATGCTTGATCCGACGCACCTCTCCCGCCGGTATCCATACCATGCACACGGCAATGATCATGAACAGATTGTAGGCGGCGGAGCCGACAATGGTGCCCGGTCCCAGGTCGCCGCTCTCAAAGTTCTTGGCATAGATCTCGATAACGGAGAGCAGGATCTCCGGGGCACTCGATCCCAGAGCCATCAGCGTCAGATTGGCCACCGTTTCGTTCCATATGCGCACATTTATTGTCTGTTTCTCGTTGTTGGGTCCGCGCACCACCACGGTCCGCTCTATGGACGTGATCGCTTCGATGGACGCCATGAACCGATCCGCGATGATGGACACCCCAACGAATAGGTATATCAGTACAATGAAGTACACGAATCCTCGTATCAGACGGTCTCCCAGCGAGATATTCTTTTGCGGCATCCACAGCGGCAACACCAGGCCCTCGCTGCACTCTCGTATCTCATTCAATATCTGATCCTCGGCACTGCCTTCTCTGATTGTAATCTCCGTCCCTGCCACTCCTTCATCGTCTGGCGCCTGCCGCAGCCGTCGACTGTGAAAGGGACTTTGGTCTTTTAGGCTTATATCCGACCTGTTGAATGACGACCTGTAGAACACCCTCGCCTCGTCCGCATCCTGGACTCTGGCCAGGGACTGGGCTGTGGCATAGATGAAGAAAACGATTAATGCGCCGGTGACTATGGACTTGATGAGCAGCTTCATGGCGGAGCAGTCTCTGGATTCAGTTAACAACTAATTTGGTAGTGCTGTCGCTCTCTTGGTGCTCTTCGCTCTGGAAGTGTGGGAAGTGGGAACTCTAGAACTCCTCTCTCTTGGCTCTGGATTCTGGAAGCTTTGTTGCGTTCGATTTGGCTGTGTTCGAAGTTGAATTCCTCTCTGGGCTTTGTGCTGGTGCTCTCTGGCTAGTGCTGATTATTTCTCTTGGTGCTGAATGCTGATGCTGATGCTGAATGCAGAATGCTGAATGCTGGGGGTGGTGGTTGACTATGACGTAGGACTGCGAGGTGGCATTCTCGCAATGGCACGTTTAACACTTTGACGCAGTTGGGCCGCCGCTGCACCTGCAAGAGAGAGAGGGTGGATAAAGAGAAGGCGTGACATTAGTTGAGTTGTGCTTATTATAATGCTGCCTATTCTTGGGCCAACTATTTCGGGTGCATTGCATCACGAGTGTCGCGAGGCGAGGCTCGTAGACGGCAATGCCACTGCGAAGGCGAAGGTTGTGGCCCACAAATAGTCGCTAGACCGGCCATCCAGATGGGGATTGCGGATTGGGGTGGATTGGGGGTGCCCTGCTCTGCCCCGCCCTGAGCTTTACCAGAACACAACTTTTGTTCTTCAGCTGTTTTGTGTATTTACACAATAAAGAAATTAAATGCGTAAATAGTCAGCATAAAACATAAACAAAAATGCCGTAATAAAAATGGCAAAAGCACTGCCAGCACCAACAACAACAACACGAAAACTGAGAAAAAGCTAGAAGCAAACAAAGTTCGGTTTTCCCGGAAAAAGAAAAGCAACAACAGTTAGTTGCAAACTGAATTTGTAAACTGAAAAATGCACCAAACTGCAAGCCAAATAAATTATCTACCAACGAATCAATACAATATGCCATTGCATTCTATTCTAATGTCAATAACGGATATTGTGTGCACACAAGCAACGGAACTAAAAGCAAAATAAACTATAATTAACAGAACATTAGCGGTAGATAGCAAAAACAAAGGGAAACAAGAAATCAACTAAAAACCGGAGCCTTCACAGCTTTGATACCCTCGCATTTCGAACGCTTCTATGGGAGCTAACAGAGATCTACATACATATGTATCTACATACATATGCAAATACACTCTGTATAAAACCCGGAAAAGAGTTATCTACACCCAAAGAAAAAAGCCATGAGAATCGATATATAGATATACCAAGAGTGGAAATGGTAAAGAGAAAAAATGTTTTCAATTACTCATTTTACTCGTAATTTAATATTTAAAATAAATATATTTTATAATGAAGTTATATATTTTTATATATATTTATATAAAAAATATTTGTATTCAGATTAAGTATACCTACATAATACATTTATGTTTAAATCAAAGTGAATTCTATTTAATTTCTCTATTTTTTTTTATTGCAAAATCAAATATTTAATTACAATTTGGTATGGGTTTCCTTTTACTATGCACAAAAATAATAAACTAATAAATGTTTAAAACTTTTCCGACAACGATACCCTCTCTAAAATATTTATGTGGCTTCGGTGCCAAAAAGAAGTTTAAAGTTAAAGTTAAAAAACTGAGGGAGCCATAAAAATAATTTGATGAAAGGGGTAGAGGGCTATGCTGACATGAAATATTTCCTATAATCTCTTGCAGAGATCTGCTTTAAAAAGATAATGCCTTTGGTTAGGGTAGGCGAACCTGAAGGGTGGACCAAGAACCAAGAAGAACAACGAGCGACCAAAGTGACTGACAAGACAGACCATTATAAATTGCCAAGAACGGATAGAAAGGAGTATAAAGACATAAAGATAGGGAGAGAGCAGCAACCTAAAAGAGCGGCACACATACATGCATACATATGTTTGAATGTGTATGTATGTATGCATTTTTGATGCACACACAGCGACAGTTGACAGCTGGCAACGCTCAGGCGCCACAGCGCGCTGCAGCGGTTGGTGGCGGAAGAGGGGGTGTGGGATGTTCACAAGACTTTGATAACTTTAAATAACACAAAGCCAAGCACAAAACTGTACATGATACAAACATGTATGTACATATGTACGTCTGTATGCTGTTGCGCACGGGGGTAGCTCCGATAACTGTTCGCCAAATTTAACTTTCTGCATAAACAGACATTTGTTTGGCATATTTATAGTCGGGTTTTTCCTTGAAACTGTCAAACTCAATCAAACACATCACATCAGTTGTATTCAGGTTTCGAAATTCCATAAATCAATAAGCACAGAAACACCGACTTGTACATGCAAGTTATACATATGCCCTACACATTATGAGGAAGACGGTTAAGATAAGACCAATGTACACTGAATGGAACCTTACTGATTGAGTACTTAAGATTCGTTTCACTGATAAATCAATATATGTATGTAGCTTGGAGTTTATTATAAAAGGGGCCAAGATAATAAACATCCAAAAGACACTGAGATATTTTTGGATGAGCTTCCAATTATTCAGTTCGCATGGTTTGATTAGTTACAGAACTATAAGTCTATATACCCTACATATGACAATTCTGCAAGCACTAAAAGTGTCTATCTTTATCAATTTTATCTTTTTACATCACTTTTATATCCATCTATACTGTTGTAGTATTTCTGTTTGATCACACACACACATATCACTTTTGCTCCGGCTTCGAAATCCGATAAATCAATATGCCCTGCCGTTTATGGCGAAGGGGCTAAGATAATCATCAACGTTTGCATTAATTTAGCAATTACAACAAGAGCTGACAGCAGACGGCAGCGCGGCAAAGAAGAGATATAGATAGATAAAGAGCAGGACAGACAGATAGAGAGAGCGAGAGAGACCATCTCTCTGGTGAGCAAGCCAAAGAGGGGGAGGGAGACGAGAGAGAGTGAAGAAGTGAAGATGAGGCAAGGGCAAGCAGACGAATAGACGCCCCTGGGAGCACAGAGCCAAACATATGCTGGGGGCAGAAACGTTCCAATTTTTCCTGTTGCTTTTCGCCCCCTTCGCCCCCCGTCCGTGCCCCTGCCGGAGCCCAAACATTTTTCCTTCCAGCGGCAAATTGCATTTGGCCATTATTGGAAAATTGCAGCACGTCGTCGCCAGGTTGAGAGATTGCGAATTAATTAAAAGCCTGAGCCCCCGGACGGCTGCTGCTGCTGCTGCTCACAGATTGCTGCTGCAGCTTAGCTTCTTACACTTCTCCTCTGCCCCGCTTATCGTTTCAGGTATTCCAAAATCCCGCTATGATGTGATTTTCGTGTCGGTTATGATCTATCAGAAATGCTGGGCGGATAAAACTTGAAGGGAGCGTATAATTTAAAGCACGCCAATGACACTATACGGCACACGGATTTATGCTTGCTCGATATACATATTATAATTTTAACAAAGACTTTTAAAATTAGCACAAACAAAAAATAAAAGAATGCTCGATCGAACGCGCCGCGTTTCGCCAAGGACTGAGACTGAGACAGAGACCGAGACCGACCGACCGACGTGAATATGAGTGTGTATGAAAATGGGAATGGGATGGGATGGGAATGGGGAATCGGCATTGGCATCGGCGGTGGGGCAGTGGGCAGTGGGGACGGCGAGGGGGAATACGAATATGTAGGAATAGGAAATAGATGAGCGGCGGGCAAGCAATCGCACGAACTAACGGAACCAGCAAGCAGCGGCAGAGGCAGAGGCAGCAGAACAAACGAACGGCACTTTGTTTACGTTACGTTTTGGCGCTGTTACGTTGCGCCATTTACGTTGTGTTCGCTCTGGTTCTCAGTGCTTTTGGGTCGATCAAATATTTGTCGATATTTTTTGGCAAGTTCAAGCACAAGGCAAGGCAAGGCAAAAGGCACGGCACATCACATTCGGCATTTGCAAATCGTCTAGTAAATTAAGTTACAGACCAGACACGAGTGTGTATACGTATGCCCGAGTGTGTAGGTGGTTCGGTTCGGTTTCTGTACAATGTACAATGCCAAATTGGCTGTTAAGTAATTCCCCGTACCGTACAGATGTTTATATATAACTCGCCCCCAAAAAGTTCTGTTATTCGTCTGCCCTGACCGAGCTAGCACCGATTTGAGATTCCATTTTTTTCGCATTCGCTTGGCATCCAACGCACGACTAATCTGCCACTATACTCGGACTATCCTCCCCACATTGCCACCTGGCCACCTGTCTGTCTGTCTTTGCTCTCCCACTCTATATCTCTCTCTCTCTCTCTCTGTCTCTCCCTTTTGGCTGTCTGCCTAGCGGCGGCGGCATCTCTCTGTTATGTCTGCTGTCCGTCGCTGTCGTCTGTCCCCCAGTTCATAATTATTCGGTGTGCGCTACTTTTGTTCTCTGATTTTTCATGGGTTGTGAGGACCGCTACTGTACCATGTGGAATATGTAACAAAAATATTAATTGAAAAAAAATTGTACAAACGATGGAGTGTTGAAATCTGAATGGAGCACTAAAAGCACATTTCAATGGTTTTTTGTATATTTTTTTGTATTTGAAAATGTGTTTTTAAATGTTGTATAATTCTATTTATATATCCGCATGACTTTAACCCCCTTGAAAATATTCCTCAAAAGTGGGGTTCCATTAAAAAATTCATTCGGAATAAACTGAATATTCGAGTGCATGGAATGGATAAAAAGTATCGATTGTTTGATTTGATTTGCAACGCAACCCGTGTTCGTGGCTATCCATAGACACATATGTATCCCTCTTTTATTATTAACCATTCATTTTGGGTTGTTCTGCACTCTCTATCCATCCATCTATCTATCTATCGCCTGGTTCTCCTCTCACTCTCTTTCTGTCCCTCGTTTTGTTGGTTTTGCAATGCATTTTGTTTGTTTATTATTGTCCCGCAGTCGGTCCGATTCTAAGTATAACAAAATGCAGGCAATATTTTCTGGTAGCCATGCACAGATTTTTGCTAATTCTTATTATGGTTTGTCTCTGTGTGTGGCCTGTCGTTTTGAACGCATCTTCATCTTCTAGCCACTAACAAAAGAAAACACACACTCTCCTCTCTCTCGCTCTCTATTTCATACGGTGCCTAGACATGTGAAGATTATATGTAGCCATTTGACTATATATCCTATATTGTATGCTGTGCTGGGGCTGTGCTATGGCTGTGGCTGTCTGTGGTGGACACCACACATAATTTATTCGCATATTTTCTATCTCATCTATCTGTGGCAAGCGGCTTTTGGGTCCGCATTTCATTTCGATTCCCACACCTTCTCTCCACCTCTCGCCACCCGCCTCTAACATGTGATTTTCGGCTGCCGCGGCATCACGATGTGGTGACGACCCTCGTGGATGGATATACATATATACACATTTTTTACATATATATAGTTCTAGACCATCTATCTACCCTCCCCATGTGTGCTCTGTGCTCTGTGTGCGCGTGGTATTTGTCCCCTTGGCATATACTCACTCAGAGCTAGGATTGACTTTCGCAAATATTCAATATTCAATGAGGATTGGATTCGACTTGAGTTGACTTGCTGAACGCTCTGCTACGGTCTTTAATAATGCATTGCTTCACGCCAGTATCCGGGTGTCGTTGCCGGTTTCGGTTGCCTTCGCTTGCTTCCTGGCAAGCAACTGAGCTACCGGCCAGGTGACAAGTGCCTGCTGCTTCTGACAGCTCTACAGATACAGAGATACAGCTACAGATACGGGGATCCAGCACAGATACGGATAAAAGACTGCATTCGCTATCTGCGGTCTACACGCGGCCACTCTCTCACCTGAAGCTTCGATCCTTTTTGTGTGGCGTGTGTCTTTTGTGGAATTTGGCAGCACTTTTTTCGATTTTGATTCACATGAAGTATAAATCAGAGCACACAGAATCGCGTGCCATGTGGGTCACCGTTTAGTAAACGAACTGTAAACGAAACGTAATCATATCGCCACTATGGCAGACCCGTTGATATCTCGCCTAAGTATATGACGCACGCAACGGCCTCAGATAGGGCGACACGACCACTCGATAGGGAGAAATACAATAGTTGCTTAGAATAGCTTCGCGATAAGTCGCAGCAATTACGTCTGTCCGGCCGGCCATGATAGCCCCGATGATAGCTCTTCATCTTGATATACTCTCTGGTCTCTCTCTCAGGTTATATTATATGATCGGCATATAATCAACCCTGGCAACCGGTAACCGGTACCGGTAATTATAAACCCGCATTTGTGACCGCCCTGCCCCATCACGTCATTGACAATCACGGACATGTCGGCAACCTTAATTATGGAGTTTGACAATTGACAAAGCCCCAATAAGCTGATGGTTAAGTGGCTATCAGCCAGCCACAGCCAACGGCCAACGTGTCACAGTTTTTTGCCTGAAAAAACCAAACCGAATTAAATATTTAGCATAGGCCGAGCCGAGCAAACCGCAGCCAACCGTAAAGCTGCCCTAACATTCCAGATACAGATACACAGACTGCCTGCCACACAGTTTTGTGTTGCAGAGTCGTCGGCAAGCATATCAGATGCCATGCCGTATTTGGAATCCTTCACACCCCCACACCCCCCTGAAAGCCTGAAAGGGAAAGTAAATCCATCCACAAGCATTTCCTTGCACCCTATCAAAGCTTATCTTTTGGCACTTCAGTTTAAACCAGTTCGAAGCAGACGATTTGCTGCAATATCTTCGTTTATAATACCCTTCCAAGAGGTATAGGAATATGGCTAAGAAGTTTGCTCTGAAGAGAAGGATACTAAGTCTTTAAGGTAACTAGAGATTCGGCCACTGTATCTAAGATCTAAGAGGAATGTCAGCCTTCATAGGGCTTGGGGCTTGGTGCCTGAGCATGGGCATTAGATTCGTTATGCTAACAAGAGAATGTCTGACAGTTTTCGGTGTTCTTTGCTTGCAAAGAGAAACACAACAGCCGAGCCGAGCCAAATGACATGTTTAATACAGGACGAGGACGAGAGGAACAGTTGGCGATGTCAGCGTATTTTTCCCTCTCGTTTATTGGCGACATTTTGATATCGCTGTTGCTTTTGCTGTTGTTTCGTTTCGTTTCGGTTTGGTTTTCTGTGACGTTATAAAACAACAAAGTTTGATGACGGTCGTCGTCGATTTGAAATACCTTCTTGTCAGAAACTTGGAGAGTGACTCTGTCTCTGTGTGTGTGTGTGTGTGTGTGTGAATGAGTATATCTGTATCTGTGTGCCTATCTGTGCTTGCTCCTTTGTGTATTTGAGTGAGTGTGAGTGGCGGTGGCGGTGCGGGCTTAGATGTGTATCATTTTGTGTGTTGACAGTTGAACGGCAACGCCTCCCCCGTTCCCCCCCTCGCAGACACACCAACATTTTCACGCCTTTTGTCTGCCGTTCGGAGCGTAAACGGTTTATTATTTAACAGTATCATACCCCCGTTTGTGTGTGTGTGTTTGTGTGTGCTCTTTTTATTATTTATTTATAACATTATTTCACACAGTTACAAGAATGCCCATGCAGACAGCTTGGGGTTAAGATTTAAATAGTTGTTGGCCCACTGGCAACTGGGATGGATGAGTGGATAAGCCCTAAAAAATGTGACACTTGAATGGGCGCCAAGCTCCACAGCAAAACCAAAACAAACCAAAGCGAATCAAAACAGAGCTCCGCCCGAAAGTAGACTACACATTACTAGGCGTTCCTCGGTGCGTATGTGTAATGTAGGCCTCTTTGAGCGGAGCTGTCCATCTGTCAATTATGCGATGCCATATCTACCCCCGGGCTCTCCTTGAGTGGAAGATCCACGTCCCTGTCCTCGAACGGCTAATGGCAATCATGGCCCTGCAATCGGACAAGGACAGGAATCACGCATTGGCCATCAGCATGGGGCGGGGACTGCTACTGACATTGATTTGATTTTCCAAAACGCTTGAACTTCAACTGTCAACATGCCCCATCCTCCAGGGCTGCAATATGCTGGCTATGCTGTTCGAGTGTGCGAGGGAATGCAACAGAGACGTTTGACCAGCAGAGACGAGATTCCTCCAGCTGACAAGCAAATAACTTGACGGCACTGCTTGCCACATTAGTCACGTCCCGCGTCTTGACTAATAGTATTTTCTTGTAGGGCTTCTATTGTTGGACCGTGGCTCGTAAAAAGAAAACATGCAGTCATCTGGGGGCTGAAGTTAATGCCAATGTCAAGGCGAATGTACACTATATACATATACGTACATATATGAAAAGTGGCAGCTCTTAGTCATATCTGTCTCCCACTCAAAAAAATGCGAACAGAAAATAATAAATTATAATTAATATTAGCCCTGGGCCATACAGCTTAGAGCTCAGAGTTTAGAGTCAGTAAATAATAGAGCCGTGCCGCTCGAACAGTGTCAAATAGTCGAGTTATCAGACGGCACGATATTATCACTTGTTCGCCATGATTTATTGGCATGCGGCAGCAACAAGAGCGTCGAGCGCCGAACACCGAGCACGAGCAGGCAGCGGCAGCTGCGTGCCACATAAATATGTATACATGAGGCGTACGACGCACAGTACTATTGATTTTCCTGCCCCATCCGCATCCGGAGACAACTCCAAAAGAGGAGAGAGGATGAGAGCCATGCCATGGCATGACAAAGTTGGTTAGATAGCTGTTAAAGTTGTCCAGTATCCTGAGGGCGGGACTCTGCAAGCCATCCCCCCAACACCTATCCTGCTGAAACTTTCAATGAATTGGGAATTGTGTTGACTGTTAATGTGGCAAAGAGTTGAGTCCCGGAATCGACTCGACAATTTGCCACACACAGTTGCCGTGTGTCAGTGGCAGCCCGTCCACTCCTCCTCGGTGCTGCCTGATGGATGATAGCTGCTGACCAGACCAAATGTTTGCACTGGGGCATGAAAAAGCGTTCGCAATCAGTCAGTTCATCAATCAATCACTTCGATGAATGAAAATGCTGACCCAGCGCTTGATTAGTCTCGGCCAATCAGTAAAGCAAATACTATATCCACCCCCTAAGTTTCTTATCGTTGCAGTTGCCTGCAGGAAGCGAAAGGGAATGCTTGCACATAACCGATAAACAGTGTACAGCATTTGTGGCCAAGGGCATTGTTATGTTATGGTGGTGGCATGTCATGTAATTTATACGCTTGCCTTGGCATCAAAAACGGCATCTAACGCTGTTACAGACTGGCTCAGAATCGGAGCCAAGAAAAATCACATTATCCCATCGACAACATCATCGCCATCAGCAGCGTCACCATCGCTATCGCCATCGCCATCATCATCATCATCAACATCATATATGTAACATTCTCCGACCCAAGCAACAGTTTCAGCCCACTAACAAATTGTTATGCCTTTTCTCCGCCTTGGAAATCCATTAGAGCCGGCAAACAGAGCCAAAATGGCGCCCACCCCAGCCCCCCGTAGTATATAGTTTGGCGCTTATCCACAGAGCGTAGGAAGGCACAAGGACAATTGGGAGTGGGAGTCGGAGTGGGAGGAAGCCAACAATGAAATGCGGAAAAATGAACAAGCGAAAATTGAAATGGAAATTAAGTTCGAGGGGAGGCACACATACATACATGCAGAGGCACACATACTCGTATAGGTAGTGGCTAGTGCGTCTTGTTTCCTTGAATTACTTCAGATTCACTTACAGTTTTTAAATTATTTACCGTACATTCTGGCTTTTGCTGTTCCGTTTGCTTGATGAATATTTCAGGCACGTGTCTATTTAATTGAAATGCGACTGATGAAAGGCCGTTAAGGTAATGTGAGATTGATTAAGACCAGGCCCACTCGATGAGTGAGCGAGTGAGAGTTAATTGAAAGCGTTTCAATTACATTTCTCCCCGCACACACAAGTGTCTGTCTGTTAAGCGGAAAATTATCATTTCCTTGGCCTTTGTTCGCTCAGTCAATGGGAGGAAGCTCTCCCTCCACTGCCGCTGCTGGAAATGAAAGGTTTTCACTCTGGTTTCCGTGTGTGTGTGGATACAATGCCAGTTTGAATTTCAGTCTTTTTCTATGTGTATGTGTACGTGTTGTTTGTGCGTGTGCTTGTGTGTGTGTGTGTGTGAGGTGCGTGACAACGGTAATTTAGATATCCCAATATCTTGTTCTTTTCGCGCGTCTTTTGTTTCGCACGGCAGAGGCAGACCTCGCTCGACAAAAGCTGACTTACGGGCCCGGTTGTTGTCATCACCATTGCCGTCGCCATTTTGTGCGATGTCGCTTGTTGTCTTGTTGTCCTTTTTTTTATATGCTGCCATTTTGCCGAGTTATTTATTGTTACGTTTTTCGCCTCCTCTTTCTGATTTTTCTGTCATCTTTATGGAAGTTTTATCTCTTTTAATTTTTATTTTTGCGCTGCTTTCATCATCGCAGTCACAATTTAATTGCCATTCCCTTTTTTATGGGCGGACTCCAAGCTGGGGCGGAAACGTAATCGAGTCCTTCGAAGTTGCCTTTGCCTTCGCCTTTGCCTGCATTTTATGCTCGACTTGGCTCTGGCTTAGAGTAATCCCTATATTTCACCATTTCACCATTTCTCTTTCTATATAATATACTTTATGGTCCGCTGGCTTTAATCAAATTGCCTGCAGATTTGTTAGGTGAGGGACGGAAGCAAGCGTTTTACGGGCGGGGGAGGGCGTATGCGCAATTTGAAGCCACACACGTTCAATTTAGCAGAGCAATGCAGGAAATAGAACTCTCTCACACTCTCTTCTGGCCCTTCTTTTTTCTGGCTTAAAGCAGCAGCTAGCCTGGCGCTTTCTCACTGTCAGTCGTATGATTAACCCTGCTGCTTGCTGCTGCTGAATTCTGCATAAAGTTTACACTCGAAAGAATCCTTTCTTCTACTGGCAGAAGTTGTGTGCCCCATTGTGCAAAAGTCAGACGTTCAGCTGTGCTGTGGCTAGTGCAACTGTAACTTTGGCCCCATTGTTGGCCCGAATTCGTGGGAGGCGAAGCTCATGAATTGCCTGCCAGCTGCATGATTCAAACATGGCCAAAATCTTGTTATTTGCCCGTCTCTGTGCCCGTGGCCGTATGCCCGTATCGCCTGTGCCTGTGCTTGCAGTTGGTTTTTTATGTGTTTACAAAGTTACGCTTTTTGCCACACAAAAAAGAGTTGATTGTATTTTTCGGTGCGACGCCGGGCGTGGCCGGGAGGCGTGTGTGCCCACTGCTTTGGGGCCGCTTTATATGCATGTGCCAGCCATAAGCTTTTGAGTGGCTGCCACTTGTCTCTCTCTCTCTCTCTCTCTCTCTAGCTCTAAGCCTTTAAGGCGTCAAGAAGGTGCAGAGGGGGAGAGGTGGGAGCTGCTCTGCGGCTTGTTGCTTTTAATTGCACTCAAAACGAACGGAGAGGGAATGATTCAACAAATGAAATGAAATTTGCATAAAATGCGGTTTCTATACGGAGGAGGGAGGGGGATTCCGTTCTAAGTGTGCGCAGTACCTGCACGTTTTATGGTTGGACTTAGCCTTCTCTAGAGGTAGTGGTAGTGCCAACCGATCAATGCTGAATTTGCATACATATATGCTATGGAATACCTTGCCTCTAGGGGGCACACGTATATATGTACTTAAGTTTATAATTGTTTTAGGCTTTAGTGTTCTTATCATCCAATTTGGGGATTCGTTCGAGTGTTTCGAAAGAGTCATGCTGATGCTTGGGTACCTGATTGATTAGCTAGTTAATGGCCATCATTTAGGGTGATAAGATTCGAACCAGCCCCAAATATACATTCAATTGTTGGGTTACCCGCCCCGGATTGTCCAGCTATTGAAACGAAATGTCAAACAATTGGGGATGACCTTTCTTTCTTTCAATTTGTCAATGAAGAGGGGACCATGAATGAATGAATGAATGAATGGATAGATATGTAGATGTGTAGATGTGTACTCAAAGGGAACTCTGAAAGAAACGAAATGGTAAGCAAATGTCAGAAAAGTGAGGCGACAAAACGAACAATTTGACTGATATTGACAAAGGAAAATGCCACCAGCCAGCCACCACCAGCTAGCAAATGGGAGGAAACGTGCCGGAAAGCCACCGACGAGGCGAGTCAAGTGGCAGGGACAGTCGGGACAGGAGAGACAGGACAGGAGTCCTGAAGCAGGCGCACGGAGTCGTGAGTGGTTCGCCAGCCTTCCATTTGTTTACCCGCCTCTGTGTGGACTGTGTGTTGTCGTCTGTGTTTTTTTTCGCTGCTGCTGGCTTTGCTGCTGCTTTCTTTCTGAGCCGCACAAAAGACTCAATTAGGCGACGCAGAAGACAAGAGAGACTGGCGACAAAGCCATATGCTGCGGCTGCTACTGCTGCATGGAATGGCTTGGCCCAGAAGTTGCCGCTAATTCGCGGAGGCGGAAAGACAAAGGAGACCTAGACAGCGGCCACGACGAGGCGGCAACAACGTTTCAGAGCGCTTAATCGATAGCAAAAAACAAACTGACAATTGTCACGGACTCGCCAGACTCGACCCCCTCCAACACCCACCCCCTCCAGTTGTTGTCAAGGTAAGCTCAAGCAGTAGAGGGGTTAGGGGGTGGGCTCTTATTCGTAGTATTTTAACCCAAGCATAAGCTTAACCCACACCCCCAAAAAGGCACCTTACCGGCAATTGAAGATTGAGGCGCCAGACTGGCGAACTGCAGAAGTTGCTGCTCCACTGATGCTGCTGCTACTGCTGCTGCTGACACAGTTTTCGCCGCTGCAGAGATGCTGCTGCTGCTACTGTTGCAGGATACACATATACGGACACGGGGGGGCGCTGAAAGACAAACAGGATGCGCACACGAAGCCGGGACGAAGCGACGACGGGCCACTGCACTCACGAATTTACAGTTGTGCTTGCCCCGAACCCGGGACACGGCACCCGGAATCCGGAACCCGGAGGCTGTTGAACCGTTGCACCACTCCGAGAACCACTGCACCGAAACTGAACTCAACTCTTTTTGCGCTTGTCCTTTTCGATGGGAGTGTGAGTGTGAGCGTGCCTGTGTGTGTGTTTCCTCACTCTTATTGCACTTATTTTCATCTGCGGCCAAAACTAAAGGAAGCAGCGAACGAGGACACAAACACGGACACGGAGATACACGGCCTGCCGGCGCTCAGCGGTCAGCGGTCAGCGCTGGGGCTTGGAACAGGTTCAAATGTCGGCGACCGCAGGCGCAGGACCTGTCTCTCTGGCTGTCTGTTTGTCTGTGTGCTTGTGTGCTTGCTTCTGTGTGCTGAAAAGCTGGCCCAAAAGTATGCAAAGATATTTAGCCTAGTTTCGGCTCTGATTCTGATTCTGCTGCCACTCTGGTTGTTGGTGTTGCTGTTGTTGGTGTTGCCGCTGCCGCTGCTGTTGCCGTGTGCATTTTGCAAATTTAATTCTGAACAATTTATTTCTTCGAGTATTGCTCAACATTTATTTATGGAAGATCATTTCAATAACATTTAACACTGCCGCCATGTAATTGTCGTTTTTCGTTATTTTTTGTTGTTGTATTATTTGTTGTTTCTAACTGAAAACCCACACACACACACACGCACACACGGGGGGGACTGCCACTGCACTCACACGAATGCCCGAATGTCCGAATATCCACGCATGCACTGGTGTGTGTTTGTATCTGTGTGTGGCTCTGTAGTAAAAATAGTAAAACGCTCGGCACTTAAAATAGGAGAAGCGCAGCAAAAACCGCTTTGCCGCAGCCGCTCTCCTCGAATTTTGCTGGTTTTGGTGTTCGTTCTGTTTGCCGCCGCTGCCGCTGTCGCTGCGTGTGTGGTAGGGAACCAATGCGAAAACGTGACCCGCTCGTACGCCGGATAATGAAAGACTGAGGCCGCCAACCGAAACACGGCCCGACCCGGCCCGGCCCGGCCCCACTGGCCCCATAATGCCTCCAAAAAGCGACACGAGCCACACGAGCCACACGAGCCACAACGAGTTGAACCGATCCGATGCGATGCGAGCCGAGCCGACCAGAGCCGAACCACGAAAGGGGAAGCTATAGATAAGGGTCCCAACATTGCACAGGATAAGGAACGGCTGGGCAATGGAACACTCACTGTGGCGGCCATGCGATAAGAACTGCTCTCTGAGAGTGCCTGCTACCCGCCCCCTCTCTCTCAGTGTCTCTCTATCTCTCTGGGTGGCTTGGACTGCTCTCAGTGCAGTCTCGATGGCGCATTGAGAGAGAGGAAGTCCCCGCTGTCTTAGACAAGCAAGCGCGTAAGTTTTTGACGCCTGTGTTAAGTCGGGTGGAAAAAGGTTTGTGCTCATTCACATGGCCTACCCTGTACCTGGGGCAGGTATGCTGGAATAGCATACGAATCTGTATGCCCAATAAAAAATGCTTGGCATTCCAAACCCTTTTCCCAGAAAAGGTTAACAGGGATAAACATTTTCGAGGAATTTTAAAACGATTACAGCGAAAACCCATTCATTACTGCCTACGGAATGCCAGCCAACATGCCAGCCTCCGCCAGTGTAGGGCATTGCCATGACTGCGACCCCCTAACAAATGGGTTCTTCGGTGTGCACCGCGTCTGCGTCTGCGTTGGGGACCCACGATGGGGCGAATGCGAATGCGAGCTGTGCGAAACATCGTAAAAATAAATAAGCAAAACGGAAATTAATAAGAGCCAAATGTTTCTGCTGTCGCATCGTTGTCGCTGTCCCATCCGTCCACCCCTGGGACCGACCTGCGTCGCGACACTAACAACATCAGCGGCAGCAGCAGCAGCAGCCGCAACATAGCGGCAGCGAAAGCAGCGTGCCATTGCTATAAGCATAGCCGTAAACACACACCCGTACATAAGTGTATGCACGGCCATTGTCGTACACGCATACATTGACGTAAATGAGTGCGTGTATTCACTTTTTTTGCGTTTTTGTGTGCGTCGTTTCTATTTGTATACGTCTGGGGGAGCTCTGGGGGCGTATGAGCAATATATTTATGTTTATGGCCGAGTTTCCAGAGGAGCGCAGCCCGCGAAGATGTCACGATTCTTTTTTTGGGCAGAGATGAGTATTTGGCAAGAAAATGTGTGCTCAGAGATGGAGTGAAACGAATGGACAGATATTGGGAAGACGTTTTGATTAAGAATTCATTTAAATTTGCCTCTTAAAATTTCATTTCCATCATGTCCATCAAATGATTAGATTTTTGCATTAACTTTCTTTGGGTCCATTCGGGCTCAAAACCTCGCAACTTTCTCACACATTTTTAAGCCATTAGTCATCGTCTAAAGGCCAGATGAATTATTCAATCGAATCAATTAGAAATACCTATTAAAGATTTGATGTCGTCATTCCCTACAAAAAAAAACGAAACAAAACCAGTTTGCTGAAAAATTAAATCGCTGTCGTCTATCTTCATTAATAATCTGAAATTGTTATTCGCATAAAAAAAAACATTTCGTTTGGTTTTTTGTTTTTTTTTTTAAGTTTTATTTATGTAGTTTTTTATTTTAATCATTGTTTAAATCTACAAATACATTTACAGCGGAGGGCGAAAGAACAAAAAATTAAAAATGTTACTCATTGTATTTGTTGTTACATGCAAATTGTTACTTCTGCGTGTTGGTTGACAAATTTCTTCTTCTTGTTTTCGAGTTGTTTTTATATTTGTTTGCTGTTGCTTTTACCATCAAACGTTTACATAATTTCTGCATTTGTTTATAAATATTTCTTGTTGTTGTCCATATTATGCATAAATTTATTTTATTCGGCTTTTGTTTTTGTTCGTTCTGCTTTGTTTTTTAGTTTAGTTTCTCTTTCACATCAGCATCCATCGATCAATATTATTTATTACTCAATATAATTTGTTAACAACTAATAATAATAATTTTGTTTAGTTTTTCATTTTTCTTTCATAACTAACATGCCACATATTTATCGTTATTCTCAATGCTAATGATCATGTTCACTAAGTTTGAAAACAAGACAAGTATTTGAACAAAAAGATCAGCGAATCAAATGTTCGGTTCGAGTGTACTCCCTCGAGTATGTTCATGAGCGACGTGACCGACCCACCGATCAATTGACTTTTTGAATGTATCTTTCGGTTAGATTTCAATTAGCCAGCGGCCATATTGTTTGCCCTTTTTCTGTGATAACGTCAATTCGCGGGGGCTTTTGTGTCCCCGGAATGCCGAATTCCAATTTGGTGGCCAACAATCTGACCGCTCAACCGTTCGTCAGTCGCGTCACTCAATCAGTGTAGTGTATTTGTATGTGTGGTGAGGCGGGTGTGTGTGTGTGTGTGTGGGGGTGTGAGAAGCGATAAAAACAATCAAAGAAAACATAAACACAATACTGCCTTGGGCTTGCCCCATTTTGGGGCGCTGTGCCGTGTAAAACTTACAAACATTTATTTTGTGGGTGTTGTTTCACTTATTTCGGTTTTTTTTGTTTTTTTTTTGTCGTTTTCATTTTGTTGGATTTAGGTATCGGTATCGATATCGCGGGGGGACCTAACCCCTCTGTATCTCTGTATTTGTTTTGGGCTTAAATGCACACAAAGCATAATATTGCATGTCAATTGGTTTAAGGGTTTATTTATAAACATTTAGTTTGGTTTAGTTTTTAACAAATTCTCCCGCCAATGCGGGTCTTAATGGGCCTCTCGATCTTCGATCTCGATTGGAGTTTGCACCCCTCTCGGGATCGGTTCGATCGGTTAGCCGCCGCTGGGAGTTGGTTGGTTTCGTTATCGATTCAATTTTCTTTTGTTCTTTTCTTTTTTTTTTTTGGTGTATTGTATAGCTCCATTTATATAATCAAATTTTTCCATATAATATATGTGTGTATATATATAAACAATTATATTCCTTGTGTCGCTTCACACGTTCTCTTCGCTCTCTCTCTTTCGCGATCTGCCATTCTCTCTCTTAGCGTTTTGCCATCCGTTTATATATATTTCGTTTTGACCGTTTCTTGTTCTTTCGTTCTTCTGCGGTTCGCTGCGGGCTCTACTTCACACACAAGTTTGGAAAATTAATTTTCTTTTGCTGTTTCTGTTTCGATTTCTGTTTTATTCTCATTTGGGTTTTCCCTTTTCCCTCTTCACGGCTTATTATTATTACTACGCTAAGGGGGGGTTTTCATTGTTTTCTTTTCTTTTCTTTCTTTCCTTTGCTTTTCATTTATTTGTATTACTTCGTTTTATAATTTTTCTAAACTTCTTACATACTTTGTCTCGTCATGCGTTGTGTTATAGTTTGAGTGTGTGTGTGTGTGTGTGTATGTTTGGGGGTGTTTTTGGATGTGTTTGGTGTGTGTTTGTGTGGGTGATTTCAGGATTTGCTTTTGTTGCACCTTTCTTATGTGGCATAGAACGGGGCACACATCGGGCTGTGGTTGTATTAATAAGCTTTTATTGAAATATTCGGTTTATCCCTTTTTTTCGTTACGTTAATTATTTTACTAAAAACATTTCTCGTTTGGTTTTGCTAATTATTGGGGGTGTCTTGCGGTTGTTCTGCACAATTCTGCGTTTTCGATTCGATTCGGTTTTGTTTTCATTTTATACTTTATTTAAATCTTATTTTTAGCTTTAATTTATAATTTAAAGTTACTTAAACGTTTAAAATAATTATCGCTTGCATTTTTGTTTCTCCTTGTTTACTTTAAATAATTAAATTAAAAAAATAAAATATATTGTATAATGTTCTTGCTGCTGCAGCTATCTGGAGCTGTTGTTGTTGTTGTTGCTGTTGCTGTGGTTGGGGCCGCTGCTTTTGCTTTCGCTTTTGTTGTTGTTACTGTTGCTGTGGCGGTTTCTGTTGCTGTTGCTCTGGCTGTTGCTGTGGTTGTGTGGCTTTTGTGGTACATAAACATTACTATTTGTTGCTCTTCATGGTAGTGTGAGGGCATGTGTGTGTGTGTTCTTCTTGTATTTGTTGTAGGTGTAGGGTGTGGGGTGTGGGCGTACGTGTAGGAGTGTGTGTGTGTGGGCTTGTGTGTTTAATAGTATGTCTCCTGCTCCAACCAGCCTCCGGGGTTGCGACGCAAGTAGAAGCGACGAGTCTCGTCATAGATGAAGATGGCCAGCGCAAATGGAATGGCCGGGAACCACCAGACGAGTCTGTGAGCATAGAAAATATAGAGTTTTAGTAAAAGAAGAGCAATGGGGCTATGTGTGGATACTCACTTCAGGGGATACATGCGCAGACCCTTCTCCATGCCGGGGCAGTACGAGAGGAACGCGGCCAGCACGGTTTCAAAAACGAGACCAAAGTTCAAAGCCCAGTTGCGCATTCCCTGGTGGAAGATGGAGTTACGGCGCGTCTTACAGATGATCAGATCGGCCCATTGCACAACCACAATCGAGATAAAGAAGGCCGTGTGGCAGGTGTACTCCAAAGTCTTGCGGTCGCGGTAGGTCTACATTGGGGAAAGTATCCAGAAATAATCATAAGGTCTAATATATAGTGTCGAGTAGCTTACCCATTCCTGTCCGTAGGAGTCAGTTAGATCGTTGACGGCCTTCGAGTCCCACATCTTACGGATGCCAAACAGTTTCCTGGGCAAGAAGCCGTTTTCAGCCATGATGACAAAGTACACAAAGAATCCGGCAGCGGCCTGGATCATACCGATCTGTCCATAGGCCATCGAAATCAACCTAAATGAGTCAAGGGCGTGTGCGTGTGTGGGTGTGGGGGAAGAGATAACAGAATCGTATTAGACAACGCTCAAAGGTATGCTATCATTTCTTTTGTGTGGGGTTTGTTTTGTTCTCAGGACGCAAGACATTTCTGGTTACTGTTTTGGCTAGCGGTAAAGGGCATGGGGCACGGGCTTCCGGCATCGGACAGCGACAAGAGCATGCAGGGCCAGGGCCAGGGTTTCTGCTTTGTTTTAATGATAGAAATGAAAAAACATTTACATACATATGTACATACATACACATCGTAAGATGAAACAAAAACCCTGTCGAGGAGCCACAGCAGCGCCCTGGTGCTGTCCGTTTTCGCTGTTAGCCTGGTGTTATTGCCACCACTTTACCTTGCTCTTTTTTATGGGCTGGTTAAGCAAATGAATGTTTATCTTTTAGGGGGGGTTTGATTCTTTTTTTTAGGTGTTAGACTTTACTTTATACAGCGTGGATTGTGTCTGAGCGAATCTCATTTGAATTTGTGGTTTCTTTTATCTGAAGAGCGCGCAAAAGCAAATTGTTCTAAGTATGTAATTGTATGCTTGGCAAAAAGCGTGCGAGAGCGCAGAATCGTTTTTAATTTTCGTTTCTTTTGGTTGGGTTTTTAGTTTTCATTGGATGTGGATGTGAAAAAGCAAAGTACAGTTACAGCTATTGTTAATTCTATGTTACGACATGCAGACACAACATTATACATTATACAGGATATATGTAGGCAGGCATAGGTAGAACGAACATTGAAGCGTGCATTGGGGAGGGTCTATAACTAGGATAAGCTAGGATAATGCATCTATCGGTTTTTACAGCAATCGTTTACTTACGTTTAAGGACGATTCGATTGTAATAACATAACGTAAGAACATTAACTCAAGGTTTAACTTACACTTAACATAAAACTTAAGAGAAAAACACGCAAGAGCTTGCCACAACAAAATGATACAGAAAATCTTCGTTGCTTTTTGTTAGTCTGGACTTTTACCTATGTATTTTCAGGACTAACTCCCTCACACATTGAGACTTACTGCGACTTGCACTTGGCACGTGGAACCAGATTTCGATATGAGATTTGATACGAGTATGTATACGAGTAGATATTGTATATAGTTTTGATATATAACGAGTACGGATACGAGACGAGTACATGTGGTGTATCTAGAACACAACGGAAGCGTTTTTGGTTTTGGTTTTCGGTTGGTTATTGGCTCGAACAAACTCATCTACAAGTAACGCACTAACTGGACTAAAAGTAACAGCAGAAGCTTCGTTGTGTAGGTCTGTTTTTCTATGATGGATATAAGATATAAGTCGGTTGGTGGCTTGTTTTGTTTGTGATCGTTTTTGTACTGATTTTATGCAGGCGAGCGTTGCGTTGGGAGCGAGCGAGCGTTTTTCTTTGAACAAACTTCGCCTAAAATTCTAGAGTCTAGAAGCAGTTGTTGGGTGTTTTTTTCATTGCAGACACACAGTACGAGTATTTTTTCGTTATTTATGATACTGATTTTTGCTCCTAATCACATCTGAACACAGACAATTATCATGTGTCGAAGATAGTATTGTATTGTGCTGGGAACACACACAACAAAGGATTCGAGGATTAAAGAAATACATACATACATTCAATTTTGAATCAAACAAAAGAAGACAAATATACGAGTATGTAATTAGAATTTGAAGGATAGAACACAATAGATAATACATGATTTTTGGTTTTTTTTTTATAGAAAGAGAATTTCATTCCACATTGAGAGATCCAGAACAGAAAGAGAACAGGAAATCATAAGGACAAATATATTTCAATCACACAGGAAACACGAAAACATAAAAACCATAGAGAGAACAGTTAATTGTTTTGGAATTTTTGTCTCCGGATGTATCTGTGTGTGTGTGTGTGTTTTGGAATTGGAACAGGAAACAGGAAACAAAGAAAAACGCAGGAACATCAACGCATCAGCAAACGAACAAACAGTCACTCATGAATTTTAGAATTTAGCATTCGATTAAAGAATTGATTGATTGATTGTTTGTTGGCCAAAAGGACGATGCAAAAGAAACGCGACGACCACAACACATCAAACAAAGTTCAAATCGTTTTTAAAGTAAAAGTTGGATGGTTGCATGTTTGTTCATTTTCTAGTAGTTTCTTAACTAATCAACTAATTGTTTGTTTTTTGTTTTTGTTTTTTGATTAAACCTTAGCGTTAAGTTTGTCCTGACCTGCGGTTGACCAAGTTGTCGCGATACGGATCTCTCGGCTGACGCTTCATAATATCGCTCTCGGCTTGCTCGTAAGCGAGTGAAATGGCCGGAATCTTTGCGTTATATGGCAATAATGGTTATATCGATATTTTCAGTTGTTTTTTTGTGCAAGTTTGTTAGTTGTTTTGTTTGGATAATCAAAAGAAAGACATAACAAGAGTTGAAAGAATGGTGGGGGGAAATACAAAAGGAAAATCTGATTAAAGTTTACGAATAATTAGTATATATAAGTAGGTATATAATCATATAAAGGATTTATATAAATATGTTATGCTTGCGGGCGAATAGTAAATACTTGTTCTTTAAAAGCTAAGTAATAATCGCTAAGATAGTTCTTTAGAGATAGACAGTAGGAGAGCTGGGAGAGACAGTGTCAAGTTGTACCATCAAAGGGGATCGGATCGGTTTCGCTTTGTGTTTGTTTTTGTTTTTGTTTTTCATTTTGTTTTTAGCTCCTGCGTACTTACGAAGCTAAAACTAGGGCTAGGTTTAGGGGCAGAAAGTTCAGTTAGCACCCAAGTAACAGTAAAAATGGGGGGTTGAATGGTGGAATGGTAGATATAGGGGTGTATAAAATGGCTTATAGCTTAACTTGCGCTAAATTGTTATAAATGTAGATAGATATTTGTTTAAGACTAGCAAACAGTTTGCGTCTTGGTTAGATTTAATTTGAATTTGAATTGGATTCGAGTTTGATTTTGGTGTGGGTGAGTGGAATGTCTTTAAACTACAACTCAAAAGAACAGGATTCAATGAGATTGAGACTGATGGATAGATAGTTAGAGATAGAGACATAGACATAGGGGCAAACTCTGGCTGATTGATTGACTGATAGAATGTGGTACTTGATGAGTCGATAGTAGGATTAGGAGTAGAAGTTCAAGGTGATGTGATGTCTGTCTAACGATAATAGTATTTGTATTTGTAGTTTAGCATAAGTAGAAACATACATAAGAATGATATTAAGATATAGAGTCTCTAAGATAATATTAGGCCTGTTCTAGCATCGAGATTAGTTACTATGTAAATGTAGATGGTGGAGAATCCGAGACGGAGATGGTGACAATCTATCTATCTATTGTATACGTTTATGGCGTAGAGATTTTGCGACGGGAGAAACCGACCGACCTTCGGCTGGCTTCCCTGGGGAACAACGTCACTTACCTTCGAACCGCAAAAACTAAAAGACTTTCAAATAAAACATTGAAATGAACGTAAATCGGGGATACAAATCAAAAAATACAATTGAATATACTTGTACTTGTAAGATTATGCTGTTATCAAAAAACAAAGATATCAAAGGGCATACGAAAGACGTTTCGCACCGATATATCATATATCAAAGCGTCATAGGATCAAAATATAGAGAAAGAGAGAGACAAAAGAGTGTGATAAAGATAGAGAGAGATGACCAAAAGAAAGCGGTAGAGAGCGGAGAGAGGCAAAACGAGAGGCTCCACGAAAGGAGCGGAGCCGCAGCATTCATTCGTTTCCCTTATCTCGGAGTGAATATGTTCTAGAAACTATTAAGAAATGCAGTTTTGGGGTGCAAAATTGTCACTTTTCTAATATCCGAAAATTTTCCTTGTGTCCAAAAATTTGTTATGAAGTTTGCAAAAAAATCAATCGATATTACTTGGCTATGTTGTGGCTATAGATTATAGTATTATCAGCATATATAAATCGTATATATTGCGTTATTGCAAGTAAAAAAGAAATAATCGCATAAAAAAATGTAGAGTAAAAAACAAAAACCAAAAAGATACAATTTGAGAAAAAGATTTGTTGGACCTAGGAGCCCAGAGACTTGAGAATGTGCTGAGGGAATCCGCACTGAAGAACAGATGGCTTCGGCTCAGATACAAGATGATATTTAAACATAAAGAAAACATTACTAAACGCTTTGAAATATATTAGATACATACATACATATATGTACTTGTAAAACTATCCGTACGGAATTATCAGAAACTAGAGAAACGAATAGTAAGTTAAATAAGGGAACATTGAACAGATATTAAAACGGAAACTACGAAATGAGCTCGAAAATCAAATAACTTTGAAACATATACTAAATCATGGAAAAAACACTTGGAGAACTCTCCAAATAATCAACATTCAACCAAGGAGAGAGAAATTATTACTTAAGCTATTTTGAAATTATTTTGAGTTAGTATATAGAGCGTTATAGAGAGAGAGAGATAGCGAGATATATTGTACGAGTATATAGAGAGAAAGAGATTAAAATGATTTGAAATATCTTGACTTGTTTTTTTTTGGTAGAAGAGAAAGCGTACTTCGATCTTATGATCGTAAATGAATTATTCAAATTGCTTTTCATTTCGGTGACAAAAAGGGGGATAGGAATTTTCTTGGTGGTTGTTTTGCAGAAGAGGCAAATTCTTTGCATTTGCATTCGGATTTTGTGTCTTTAAGTTTGATACGAAAATCGATTCTTGCTGTTTCTTGATTTTTGCTTGGTTGTTGATTTAGTTGGTTGATTGTTCTGGTTGTACGATTTGTTATATTTGATTTGATTTGTTGAACAGCAGAAGGATAAACGTTACCTTTCGTTGACCAGCTTATCGCAAAATGGATTCCTGGGCTGGCGTTTCATAATATCGGATTCAGCCGTCTCATAGGCTAGGGAAATGGCTGGCACCTAAACGTGCGAACGATCGTAGTAGGGTTGTTCGATTGTTGGGTGGAGTTTGGTAGTGGTACAAGTGGAAGTGGAAATAAATAAATTGAAATTAAATACGATAAATTATGGCAACATAAACTCTTTCTCAATGTTTGATCATCTTCAATTCTGATTTTTTTCTCTGAAAGATCCCAGAGTCAAAAATCGATTGCTGCTAGAGAAGCTCTTTCGCTGTGGGGCTGAGGGAAGGACGGGACTACCTCTGGTTGGTAGTTCTGTTAGAGATATCTTACATATCTATAGTATATAGTTAATAGTATAAGGACTTAAGATCTAACTTAAAATGCACAGAGACTTAAGAAAGGGGAACGCTTGGAGTGAGGCGGAGGGCGGAGGGATAACGTAATGCAATGGAAATTCTTGAGATCAAAATGAGAAGTAAAAATCATATATTTAAATCCATTTTGGGTGGAAGAAGTGTGACGACTATTTGCTACGATTTGTGTGCAATTTTGATATTCACTTTTTGCCAAAAATAAAAAATACTCAAAAAAAAAGAAACATAAAATTCCATAACAAATGCCAATCAATTTGGTCTAATGGTGGGAATTCTGTATCGCTGTTACACAACAAAAAAACAATAATCGAGAACTGTGTGAACGGATTTATCGGTGAGAGATATTTAACGAAATACGAATACGACGCACACCAATTAACATTTAGAGCGTTTTTAGAGTACGAGTACATAGGCAGATGGTTTTCGGCTGAGTGTGGTTGTTGGATCGGTACTGGAATTGTACATGTACGAAATAATTTATATATGTATGTATATACGAGTATATAGTATAGTATATGTATATATATATAACTTCTTGAAAGAAACTTAGAATTGAATGATTGAATTGGACTGGATTGGTCTGGAAATGTACAGAACAGTGGGGAGCAGAATATGTGGCATGAATGTACGTACGAGTATGTATAGATAGAGATGCGAGGAATGCTTCGATGCTTTTCGAGTTTATGCTACACAGAATGAACGTTATGGTAGGGTGGGGGCGATGGATGGTAAACGATAATCTTAAGAGTAAATTGGGTATTAGTAAACCATAAACCATTAAACGTGTTAACTGCTTTGTTAGTTAGTGGTTTTTGCGCTGCTTTTTTTCGTTAAGGCCAAAGGACTTATGCTAGTTACATACAATCCAGCCACAGTTGTATTTGTATTTGTGAGACATACATATGCTATAGTTATATGGTTAATCTCTCGCTGTTTGGTATATTATTCGCTGTTTTCTTGTCTTTTCTTTTCATTTCATTTAGTCATGGAGATTAGTTTGTATGTGAGTGTGTGTAGGCGTGTGAGTGTGTGTGTGTATAGTGTGTAGTAGTGTGGGGTAGAAATTGACTTGATTGGCACCTTGAGTTCACTAATTTATCGTTGAAGGGGTCACGGGGCGGACGCTTCATAATGTCGGCTTCGGCATGTTCGTAGGCCAATGAAATGGCTGGCACCTAAGTATTGGCAGATATTATGGCAGGTTGGTAACATTAGCAACGGTTTACATAATTTTCATAAATGTTCGTTTCGTTCAAGCTCTTCCAAATTTGAATGAAAGAGATACATTGCATATACATAGATACATAGGCTGGAGGCTGTAGCAAATATTAAATGTAGAATGGTCTAAAAGAGCACTTAAACTACTTCCTACATAGCCTAGCATTTGGCACAGGCACGGACTTCGGGTCTGGATGGTGGTACTCTCAACGAGGATTATGTACCTCTCATTGACCAGATTGTCGACGTCCGGATTGCGTGGACGACGCTTCATGATGTCCGCTTCGGGTCCCTCGTAGGCCAGCGATATGGCTGGTATCTGCTCGCCAGTGCGGATCGGATCGTTGGTTAAACAAGACACTATTTCTTAACAGTTACAGGGGGATATACGGTTGGATATTGGTTGGATGGATGGGTACAACTTTTACATTTCATTTCAATCGAACTGACTTAATCGCAAAGTTAAAATTAACTTTAGTTAGACATGAACTGATAGAGGGAGTATCTTTGATGGTTGCATCACAGGTGCGATCCCAGGTGGAAGAACTTACCATGTCAGTGCCCAGATCGATGCAGAGAATGGTGACGGTACCCAGTGGCAGTGGTATGTCGCAGAGGATGAAGGCCAGGAAGGGTGAGATTTCGGGAATGTTGGAGGTCAGGGTATAGGCAATCGATTTCTTCAGGTTATCAAAGATCAAACGACCCTCCTCAACGCCAGTCACAATGGAGGCAAAGTTATCGTCCAGCAGGATCATGTCGGCAGCCTGAAAAACCATTCATGATCAGTATATCAGATCTATGTACATTTAGCATGCATATATCCTCACCTGTTTGGATACATCAGAGCCAGCAATACCCATGGCAACACCAATATCAGCCTTCTTCAGAGCTGGAGAATCGTTGACACCATCACCAGTCACGGCCACAATGGCTCCCATGCGCTGGCAGCCCTCGACAATGATTAGCTTCTGCTGGGGCGAGGTACGGGCAAACACGATCTCGGTGTGGTAGCGCAGAATCTCATCCAATTGGTCGCTGGACACATCACGCAGCTCGGCGCCATGGACAACGGCGGCCTTGGCCTCGCGGGGATTCACCTCGGAAATGGGGATGTTCAGGCGCTGGGCAATATCTTCGACGGTCTCGTTGCCCTCGGAGATGATGCCGACGGACTTGGCAATGGCCTTGGCAGTGATCGGGTGATCGCCAGTGACCATGATGACCTTGATACCAGCGGAGCGGCACTTGGCCACGGCATCGGGTACAGCGGCACGTGGGGGATCAATCATGGACATTAGGCCGACGAAACGCAGATTGTCGATGGGGAAGTTGATGTCGTCGGTGTTGAACTTAAAACCGGAGGGATACTTATCGGATGGCAGCATGAAATCGCAGAATCCAAGCACACGCTCGCCCAATCCTCCGAGCTCCATGTAGGCATTGTTGAACGCCTCCTTCATCTCCTCGTCCAGCACCTTCTCCTTGCCGTTGATGAAGATCGTTGAGCAACGCTCCAGAATCCGTTCGGGGGCACCCTTCATCACGAGCAGGTAACGGGGATCGTTGGGGTCCTCGTTGTCGTGAATGGACACCTGGTACTTGTTGGTCGAATTGAATGGCACCTCGGCAATCTTCTTGTTGCGCTTGCGGATATTCATGACATCGCCCAGGGCCAGCTCCATGCACTTGAGCAGAGCAGCCTCTGAGGCATCGCCGCTAACCTCCTTCTTGAGGATGGGCACACCGTCCTGACCTCCCTTGAACTCGGCCCGATTACAGAGAGTGGCAATGCGAGAGAGCGCCTTGAATCCAGGGCTAGTTCTATCGTATTGGACACCCGACTGATCTTCAGTGGTATCGGCCTCAATGATCTGATTGTCGAACCACATATGGGCGACCGTCATCCGGTTCTGGGTGAGGGTTCCGGTCTTATCGGAGCAAATGGTCGATGTGGAGCCCAGGGTTTCGACGGCCTCCAAGTTCTTCACCAGGCAATTCTTCGATGCCATACGCTTGGCGGTGAGGGTCAGGCAGACAGTGACGGTGGCCAGCAGGCCTTCAGGTACGTTGGCCACAATAATACCGATCAGGAAGATGACAGCGTCCAGCCAGTGGTAGCCCAGAATGAAGGCAATCACAAAGAAGGTGACGCCCAGGAACACAGCAACGCCGGTGATCAAATGAATGAAATGATGGATTTCCTTGGCAATAGGGGTCTCGCCGGTATCCAGGCCAGAGGCCAGGCCAGCAATACGGCCCATGACGGTGTGGTCGCCACAGCTGATGACCACACCCTTGGCAGTGCCCTCGACGGCGTTGGTTGAGAAGAAAGCCAGATTTTTGGTCTCCAGCGGATTCTCGTGGGTGAACTCGGCGTTACGCGACTGCGGCTCTGACTCGCCGGTCAGCGAGGAGTTGTCCACCTTGAAGGTTCGCGCCTCAATGATGCGAATGTCGGCGGGGATGCGGTCACCGAACTTTACCTCGACCACATCGCCCAGCACGAGATCCTCGGCGCGCAGCGTCAGTTTCTCGCCCTCGCGAATGACAGTGGCAAATTGGGGCACCATGTTCTTGAACGATTCCATGATCTTTGAACTTTTCGATTCCTAAAATGGTTCAGAAAACGTTAAGTTTTGATCGGAATGGCAGGGAAGAATAGGAAGAGGGGATGGTGGGAGGGGATGGGGACGGGGTAGGGAGGTAAGGTCGCCGATAGTTTTCTTACCTGATAGTATGAGAAAATGCCCGTCACAATGACGACAGCGGAAAGTACAATACCCAGATACAAATTATCATCGGCCGGCTCCTCGCTGGTGCTGGCCTGGATAGAGTAGGCCACAAAGCAGAGAATAGCACCGATCCACAGCAGCATGGCGAAGCCACCGAACAGATTCTTACAGAATTTTACCCATTCGGGTGTCTGCTTGGGTGGCGTAAGTGCATTGGGACCATCACGCTCCAGATTCTCCTTGGCTTTGGCATGACTTAGACCCTATATATCAATGGACGAGTAAGGAACAATGAGGATTGATCACAGTAGGTATATTCATGGGGCAGGGCTTACATTTTCGGGATGTGTCTGAAAGCGCTGATACATCTCCTCAGGAGAGATCTTATGATGGTCGATGTCCAACTCCTGTTTGAGATCATCTAAATTCTCCTTCTTGGCTGCTTTGGTCGGCATCTTGCGTTTTGACTAAGGATACGCGACAAAAGAAAAACTATTAGTATGAGGAAAACTCTACACATCAGAGATTTGTAGCAGCGAAAGACCCAGAAAAGCCACAACACCAAATTCGATTTACTTCATGCCCATAGACGGGCCAATTAAGGCGTAGGAGAGTGTTCTTAGACCGTGTTGTTAGACCGTTAGACCAGGGAAAGTTAGAGACAAGAAGGGGGGATTAGCAGCCACCTACTTACCGAAGAGAATTACCAATTAATATATTTAGTTCCTATGTAACCTGCAGTATGTATGGTATTTTTAAGTCTGAGGATGATTGTTATGGGGCGACGAGGAGCGTGAGAATATTCAGAATAGCTCTAGTAATCTGAGGCATGCGAAACGCTCCCTCCTCTCCCGGCTATGCATTTGAATGCCAAGAGCACGTAAAACAAATCGAATTGCAATAAAAAAAAATACAAAAAAAAAAAACAATAAAAACAAACAAACAAACGACATACGTTCCAAATACAAAAGAAATGAAAACTGAATGAAAATTTACTTTTTTCCCTGATATATATTGCAGTATTTACTATGCACTGACCTCGGAAGTCATTCGAAAAATAAAAAATAAAATAGATTTTCAATATATATTATATATAGTATGTACAATATATATATTTATATATATAGACGGTAGGTAGGAGCAGCTGTCTAGTGTCTGGCATTCTATCTTTAACATTTGTCTATAAGTATTTTGCTCTATTGGGGAGCACGCGCAATGCTTTTTGGGCTGCTCTGACGTCATTGTTGAGGCCGCCTGCAGAAATGGCCAAAACAATTAAACTAATACTAGAGTACAGAATATATTTCCAGGCCAAGAAGATGTATCTGAGATCTCTTGTGTGTTGCCAATGGCTCGAAATAGTAGAATCGATTCATATCGAATTGGAACATATGAAATTGCCATCATTATGACATTATTATTGGCCATGGTAATACACATACAACATACAGCATACAGCTAGCAGAGAATACAGAGATACATCGGGGGTATTTATAGTTCTGTAAGCATTTCGATGATTTCTTTTAAATGTCATACGCTCCCGGCGGCAGCTAGCGGTGTCTCTTAGGCCGTGTAAATGCCATTGGAATCATGCCCAAATATAAATTAATAATAAATGCATTTATAGACGGAATGGTTCGGCGGGGGTAAATCAATGGGTGGCGAACGGGTGGTGAGGTTAGTATAATGAAATGTATAGAAAGTGAAAAAGGAAAAAGAAAAACATTTACATTTAAAAATGTGGATGAGAACAGTGTGCGGAGTGAGTGAATGGATGTGCGTGTGAGTGTGAAAGAAAATTCGATTTACCTTGTAGTGACCATCGGCTGTGCGATTGTCGTCATCGGTCGCAATAACCGTGGCGACTCGATAAGAGTCCGCTCTCCCATGCTACGCGCATCGAAGGTTTTTTATGTTTCGGGTGGTGCGGTGGTGGGTCAATTGGTTGTTTGGTTTTGGTTTGATTTGGGTTTTTGATTGATGATGTCGATGATGGGCGAACAAACAAACGTATATATAAACGGGGATAAAAAATATAAATCAAAAACAGGAACAAAACGAAAAGCGAGCACAAAACAATGCATAGACATAGTTACAATATAAAATACTTATACAAATAACTAACAATAAATATGTATGTGTGTATGTATGTTTATTTAATAAATATTCAAATGATTAGACTTTAAGCTTATACTAATCTTTGGGGTGGGTGGGTGTGTGTGTTTTTCTAGACTGTCTAGGGAGATGGGGATGTGGTTTGTGTGGTTTTTCCTGTGGCCTAGCAACACGCGTTTTGTTTGTTAAATGATTCAGCGCAAAAACAAATCATTCACTCGGGGTCAGGCCAAAGGACAATGAATCATGTGTTATACATACATAGCTTTTGGCACTATGGGCGCCATGAGAGGGATGATTGAGATGGCTTTCCAGTCAATGGGCCGCCAAAATTCGATCAGTGGCAAAAGCGCCGCGGCCTTATCTGCAGTGCGTGACTCACTTTGCAAAAGCAAACAAAATGCGGGTAAAGAGCGAACCCGTCAGCCCAAAAAAACAACTCAAAAACAACACACAAAAAAGAGAGATATGCAATATAAATATAAGTACAGAGAGCATGGCAGAGAGAGACGCGGAGAGAGAGAGCGTGCACGGCAGTGGAATCAAACAGAAAATCAAATTAATTAAAAATACAAATGTATCTACACATACAAACAGATACATATGAATGTATGTATGTATGTATCGTCTCTGTGCAAACATGCTCTGGTGAAGGAGAACGCAAACCTGTCGCGCTCACATGGACGCGACGCCGTCGCTGATGACGCTCAACGGCCAATGGTCGACGGACGGACAGACGGACGGACATGCTGGGCAGACAACTTTCGGGTAGAAGCATTCGAAAATCGTACGCTTTGTTTGGCGTTTCGTGATTTATATAGTTTTTTTATATATTTATTTTTTTATGAGAGGTTTTCGAACGCATGAAATAAATCTAGAATTTTATGCGAAGGCTACTCTCTTTGCTATCCTCATTTTTTACTTTGGCTTACGCACTTTTTACCACACAAATTTGTCGTACAACTATCGATCCTATCTGATCTGCCGCCTTCACGGCGTGGGTTTTCTCGCTGGTTATCTCCCGTAGAGCGGGTGCTCGCTCGTTATCTTTTTTTTTGTTTCACACAAACGCTAGACAGTCTGCGGCGTTGATCATTTTGATAAGGAGAGAGCAAAAGAGTTCCAAAAATTAGTTAGAGTGCGGCTTAAAGTAACTTATGGTGTGGGGCGGGGCTTACGGGCTAAATCTATTTGCAAAACAATTGTTAACATAGTGACAGCAGAAGGGCGGGTTCGGGTTTGGGTTCGGGTTCTCCTCTCCCACAATGGCGATAATTTCGGTTTTCCTATACAAATTAATTCAAGTTAATCGCGCTTGTTCACGGTTCAATTGATCCCAAACAATTGATTCACAAAATTGCTGACAAAACGCACCATGTGAACCTGCTGTACTGTAGTCGACTGGCAATTAGACTGGCGTCCAGGATGGGATACATAGATACGGATCGAGGCGATATATACGGCGATATACATATAAATCAGAATGCGACAATGGCAAGGCAAAGGCTTACATAAGCAAACGAACGGCAAACGTCGAGCAAGCAGCGTACATTGCCAATTAGGCGAATAGATACAAATGTATCTGTGGCTGCGCTCCAGCTATTCATACAGCCATTTCCCATTCCCCACATTCCCCGTTCCCCACCCAACCATTTTGCTGAACAGTTTGCGCACATTTTGCCGCAAACCATTTGGCATTTGAACTTGAATATCAATTTACAACAAACAGACATCGCATCGGCCGGTAGACGGCGACGGCGACGGCGACGGAGACTGTAGTGTGTTAGAGTACTAGACTGCTGCGCCTAGAGGAAGAGACACAGAAATATAGAGACAGAATTGACACGCTAATTGTTCAATCAATGCAAAAGTATCTCTGAGGAACGTGTAAACTCGCGGGCGTAACCGAAAATGAACAAATTAAGCCGCAATCAAAGCGGTAGTGTGGTGTGGCGTGGGGTGGGAAGGGGTACAACACATCAATTGGCAGAACACACACTCGCAGAGGGTGCATACGGTTACGGTCGGAGGTGAGTGTAAGATTTGGTTTGAACCAGTTCTGAAACCAGTATGAACCGGCCTAACTCTCAATCTCACACACACACACACACACACAATCATATATGGAGGGAGAGAGAGAGATGCCGGACAGGTGTAATGGGAGGAGAGAGAGCATGCTGTCGACCATTTCGGAAACACAATATTAACTTATTAATATGCATTCTCGATCGCTGGAGTGTGGAGTCCCCGAAAAACCCCCCACTGCAGGGCCTGAAACCAGTTTTCGTGCCTGATAACAGATCGTGCCGAGACACGTTCTTTCTTTCTCCCCCGTAGTGTATCTTTGGGTTGCATTTACACGGGAATTCGACTTGTTTTTGAGGAGCCAGATTCACAGAACTCGCTAGACTCGCTAATGATCTCTCTAGCTTTAAACATTATTAACGATTTGATGCTAATTGTTTGCTTATTATTTGCATGTTTTTGCATGCTCCGTTTACCCAGCCCCAAACTGGATTTCCCTCATTTTATGGCAGAGTTCGTTATCAGAAGTACATACATCTGCTGCTGCCTGCTGTGGGCAGAGACTGAGCACAGACAAGAGCAGAAATTCCTCAAGGGCAGAAGTACTTCTACTCGAGAAGTCAGTCGAGTTATGCAATTTTTTTAGCACAGACTTTGACTTTCTTGCACACTTAATGGATAAGCTAAAAAAGTATAGTATTACACACAAAGTATGCATTTATAAAAATAAAATATGATTATCGCAATTATTCATGCTTGGGCGGCATTCCGAACAAAAATATGTGTAAATGATGGAAATAAATAAAATACGTAAATAAGTTGGAAAATTGTTTTTAGAGCTTGTCACTGCCCATTACCCACCTGACCACTCATAATGGTTTTACTGCTGCGGTTTTTCTTGTTAAAACCTTATTAACAGAGAACAGAGAGACGAGACGGAGAGACGGAGACAACAAAAAACGACAACGATACAAATTCAAACTTAACAAACTGAACAGATAACAATTATAAAAAAAAAACAACTAGAAATAAAAACAATTCAAATCAACTGCAATGAGAAAAAGCAAAAAGAAATTATGGAGAAATGAAATGTGGTATAATGATTTACGCTTATGCAACAATCGACAGGAGCGACTCTGCAGGGACACGCAGCCACTGGAAGGGCTGAATAAAGCCGAGCCAGCAGCAGCAGCAGCAGAGCCACTGGAAAGATGGAGTCATGGGAAAGTCATGCCAGTGCCAGTGGCAGTGGAAGGTGGTGGAAGTGTGGAAATGCAGGCGGGCTGGAAACTGCAGCCAACAGCAGGATGCGAAATAACGGCACATGGCAAAAGCACACAGTCAGTCGAGAGAGAGAGAGAGGACAGCGAGAGAGAGACTATAAGGGACATCGAATTCGAATTTCGAAAATGAGCGAGAGCTTAACTATTAAAAGCGCTGCGGGAGAAGAGAAACTGTTAGAGCGCGAGCGAGGGAAATGTCAAAAAGAAAAATTCTCATGTTCATACTCGTACTCGGACTTTTCCAAGATTTTTCTCCCCTCTGCTATACACGAAGACTCTCCGATTTTGCCTCTTCTGCTCATTTCTGTGTTGCTCGTTTTTGTGCTACGTTTTGCAATCGTTTTTATTCTTCTGCTGGCATCGCAGAATTATGAAATATCCAACAGCGGGGAGTCCTCGTCAGTCCCCCTGATTTCGGCCCCTGTCCCCTCCCCGTCGGTATCTTGTCCCACCCACAGCTAAAGCTATTGCTATTGCTATCCCCTCTTTATGGATGGTCTTCGCTCATGTAGGGTGGCCAGGAAATTACTGCTATTCCAAAATGTAAATCGCGACAATTGAATCTAAACGATTTCATTGCCACAAAAAAAGTACGTCAGTGGCACAATGGGAACGAACGAACGGACAGATGGAAAAGGGACAGACGGACAGGGCAGGACGGACATGCGTTCCGTTGCTCTGCCATGAACGCAAAATTGAATGCCAAATCGAAATGTACGAGACACAAAAAAACAGATTTCTGCAGACACAGAAATCTTTTTGGGGAGGAAGCATAGTATACCCACACACACTCACACACACACACAGTATCCAATATTAATGGCACACACTCACTCACACTCACACACACACACACTATCGGACTTTTGTCAAATTTGCGAAAAATGCATTTTCACTTCTTTCATTTTCCCCATCTCATTTTAGAAAATCTTTCTGTCTTTCCGTTATGGGTGGCGGGGGGATCTTTTCTTCTCTCTCTCGCCCTCTCTCGAGGGGCCCTCTCCGAGTGCGGGTCGGGGGCGAGTCGGGAGATCGCGGGTCGGTTTGAAATGTCTATATCCATTACGGCCTGGCATGAAGTTTTGGAAAATCGATTCGGTACAAGGACGTTGTCGCTTACTCTGAGGGTGGTCGCTGCTGCAGTTGTAAAAAACCTTATAGAGATACCAGGCTAAAGGGGGAGGGCCTGGTGTCTTGGGGTTTTCAATTTGTCTACCTTTTACACACGTCGGGGGGCTATTACACAATTTCTGCGCTTCTGCGTTGCCGTACTCGAAGGCGGATTCTGTTGGGGGGTTTTCGCAGAAAAACTACCCCGTTAGCAGTATTGGAACTTGTTTTGCACTTGATACGTTTCGCTCTTCGATTTAAACAATAAATAATCACACGCGTTGCTATTTATTTTTTATCGGACTCAGGAACGGGACTCGTTAAGCCGCAGGGCAGCAGCTTAAGAGCTTGCGTTTTGCTTTTGCTTATCCTGATTTTCCACTGTCCGTGTGCTTCCTCTTGCTCGACCCAATCGATGCACAGTTATTGTGTAAGCAGCACACCAGCGCAACCAACGCAGGCGGCGGCGGGGCGGGAGCGGAGAAGAGCTGTACTAGTACTAGCACACTGGCTGTACCACCGACAAAGACGAGAGCTCAGAGTACTGCTACAGTTAGACCGACCTTCCCAGTTCGGTAACGACGTTCGACTGTAAATTTTCAGCGTGCCGCGAGTGGTTAAGCTTTTCGTTCGTAGAACATTCTATCGTCGACGCTGCGGCGTCGTCGTCGGCGTTTTCGGAAGCTTTCGCCCGTCAGATGTGTAGCGCTCACTCTCTCTCGCTGGCTCACCCACTCTCTCGCTTTCCCTTGCGTTCCCGCAAGCACTCTCTTCCACGAGGGCCACCTAATCTGCTCCACGCTCACAGCGTGCGAAAAGTGCACACACTGTGTGTAGCGGCATTAGTGGAGCTTTCGAACTCTCAGCCAGCAAGCCCGAATATATGGCAGTGTGACAAGTGAGGCAGGGCAGCGCAGCGCGCAGCACACAGGCACACAGGCACTCAGCCCACAGCCCACAGTGGGACGAGAACTTCGAAACTGGAGCAGCGCTGAGCTGAGCCCTCATCGAGAGAGAGAGAGAGGGCGAGAGAGAGACATCTCTTAGGGGTTGTGCGCAGACAGACCCGTAGCACTGGCACTGCACGGGAATGTGTGTCAGAGATCTGCCTCGTACATAAATTGTATAACGAAAACAAAGCGTCTGATAAAAGGGCGAACCAACTTTGGCATTTTTTCGGTATTACGACTATCTGCTCTGCCAAAAACACACAGCCGCCTGCCTGCCTGCCAGCCGTGCCTGTCCACCCGCCCGCCTATTCCATCCTGTTTTAATCGCTTATCGAGCCCTTGAATGACGTCACTTTAAGCTCAGAGGGCGATGAGAGTGATGTCAATTATTCACATCCAAGTCGGTTAGACAAGGGACAGCCGTCAAAGGCCCATCAAAGTCACAAGAAACCCAAACCTCCCCCTGGCAGTAAATCAAAAATGTAACTATCGGCATCCTCGCTGTTACGTTACGAATGAATGTATATATACTGACTGTATAGTATCTATTCGTATTGTGTGGATATGTACATATGTACATATGCATGTTTGTAAGTATCTCAAGTTTCAACAGAAAATGTGCGCTCGGTCACATGGGAGGGGCGGGCCAAACGACATCAGCAGAGCTTAAGGACACTTTCAATATCCATTCGGAGGAGTCCTCGAGTCTATTTTGGGGTGCTTGTAAGTCAGGTTTAATTACATGAAGCACTCACTGGCTAAAACACACACAAACACACGCACAGAGGCATATTATACAAATGTGGTCGGTCAGTGAGTAACACGAAACGCCAACGGAAAATCAATAGAAAAACATCGGGCGAGCAAAAGCAGCGGAAAAGTTTGTGTCTCTGGCATTTGGAGCAGACACTCGTTAAGGGTAGGGGGTGGCTGAGTGAGGGTGAGGCAACTGCTCGTACTACCCCGTCACTGGATCAATAGTAGTGGCAAAAACCAGTTTCCAGATTGAAATTGTGCACGTCCCATCTACTAATCTAATCGCATCTAATATCCCGACAAACTCTGACTTTATTTGTGGGTCATCAACTTTGCTTAGCCTGCCTGCGTGTCAGGCCCTTTTAGCCAAAAACACACATAAACCAAACGGAGAGCGACCCTCACTCTGCAATAATATAGAATTATGTAACGACACGGCACAAAAAAACCACTTGGCAACCAGAACCAAAGTTGAAAGCGGTCCAAACGGGAAGTAAAATAAAGGCATAGGATAAATCTTTAAATATGTATGTCCTCCTCTCGCATATGTATGCACTATCGAGGGTAGTATCCTCATCCTCTCTTATATGTACTTTCGAGAGTAGTAGTATCCGCAATTTACTGCTTATGTAAAAGTGATTGCAAACGTCATAGAAACCAGCGTCAGAATGAATTGTTTCACCTGACAAATGGTCAAATGACAAGAACTGACTGGCATTACCTGCCAGTCGGTATGTGTCACTTTAACGTATCCAGACGGCGCCCTATATCACAGTCATTGGACATCGATCACTCCACATCCATATCCACACCTGGCGGCTACAGCTGGGGGAACAGCTCAATTTGAGGAGTTTGAATGCCGGACACGCCTCCGGCACGTGTCGGACGCTCCCTAACGAGTATACGTATTATGCGGCATATTTGAAAAATCGATATGCTATCAAAAGGTTATATCCCTCTCTCGCCCTCTCTCTATCTCTGAGTAAAGGCAATTATGACTTTTAGTCAAAATCAATACGCAGAGCCATTCCATGATGATTTTAATAATTTGAGCGGTGTCAAAGTCAACAAAAGGTAAAGGCGGGGCGGTGCCCCTTGTATGCTTCCATCGAACGAGATGAATCTGAACACGTTTTCCACCCGCTGGGTTTTTGGGTGCACTTGCATTTGGATTTTCATTTGGAAATGGCTGGATATGGCTGTGGTGTTACATCGTGCACTTCCCTTTGGCAACAAGCAGCTAAAACTTTGGCCAACACGCTAATTGCCAATTGACGGGTGCAATACTGCAAAAAGTAGGAGAAGGAGGAGGTGGAGGAGAAGGAATGATGCTCTTTTGTGTTGCATAATGTCGGCGCTCATGACCTGGCCCTGGGCAAAATCAGAGGCTGCACTCCGGGCAGCAGCATAATCACGAGCTGACAGCGGAGCTGTCTGTTGTACTTGAGCATTGATTAAAATGTGTGTGGGGACCCTCGTCCTCCGCGTAGACCCCTGTGGCTTTTGGGCTGTTAAGAGAAGTCTCATTATATTGCTCATACGACAGACACTTGTCACGATTCCGTGCGGCTCTTTGGGTTTCCTTTGGGAATTATTGCTCTTCGAGCTGAGCTTTCCCAAAGTAAGATCATAATTCTAACAATCGTATAAACACACACAGTACGGGTACGAATGCGAGTCCCGGTTCTAGTTAGTCTATGATGCCATTCGAGTGGACGGGACGGACATGCAATAATTTGCTCGCCTGACGCTTGTCGTCGCTCCTCGTAGGCGTTTTATGACAATAGATTTACGAGCATACATAGCTCGCCTAATTTACGCCCATTCCCCATTGTAAAGAAGCGACCATCCAGCTATCCAGCCATCCATCCCGTAGTTAAAAAAGATGAGAAAAAAAAGAACCTTAGACAGCAACAGCAACGACAACGACAACGGCGAAGGAAAGTCACTGGCATCTCTCGGGGCACACACAGCATTGAATGAAATGCCCCGGAAAAAACCAATTGTTATTCCACGTTTAATTTAGTAGAGCAGTGGAAAGCATAAGCCTCACGGACGGCTACTCGTAGAACAGCAGCTGACTAGACTGGACTGGACTGGACGGGGATGGGCTGGGCTGGGCTGAGTTGGGATGGGCTGCATCATTGTGGGCGGTTAGACAGGTCTTGGTTTCATCTCATCTCATCTCATGGCAGCGCATCTCTCGGACACAGATACTCGTAGAGAAACAGAGACAGTGACAGAGACAGAGGCGCTTGGCTTTGAGTTTCAGTTGGGTAATGCGAGCCGCGCGAGACCGAAAATGGAGCAATAAATTCTAATCAAAATTAAAATATACATAATAATAAAGTAAGCAAAAGCCGAGTTTACGTATATTCTATAGACCATTCAGACCAGCGCGTGTGTGCACTTGTCATTGCCCAGTAACTGGACGGCATGACTGGATGATGGCTGAAATGGGGCAGGGGGAAGTAGTGGGCCCGATATGTTGGCCAAATGAGGTGTCTCACGGTCGGGGATGGCATGATGGCTAGAGGCAGAGTGATTTGCTAAATTCTGTTGATAAAATGGATTCCCAAGATTTTGGAGTGTATTCCAGAGCGCCCAGAACAAGCTGCTAGATCATCATCATATAGTCCACTGATAACACGACACACACTTCTTGTGTGTATGTATGTACGAGATACAAATGTACATACGTTTTCTAGAAATATTTTACTTATGTTTATTAAGAATATAATATATATATTGTCTTATGGGGGTATTATTATTATTAAATAATATCTTTATATACTAGCTATAATTTCTAAAGACTTCGGACAACCCGTGTTACCACTACGAAGAACGATTATAAGTTTGGTTGCAGAGTTCGTTAAGTATTGGAATGTTTCATCTTGCCATCTGATGGACCGTTTTATGGATATTGATCCGATCCGATCAATGCTCATCGTTGCAATGGTTCAAACAGTTCACTTAGCAGCACATTCACAACCGACGTTTAGGAGTAGAACAACAAATGTTCGACAAATGTTCTATAGTGCATTAGATGCTAAAAAGGACAACCGCTTAAGGTTGTTCTTGCCACAGAAGATCAATTCCACCTACACTGATTTCTATTAATTTATTGAAAACCTTATATTGTCTTGGTTTTTCCCTTTTATTTCAGCTTCTAGTCGGGTGGGGAAGACTGACTGACTGACACATGGCTGACACGCGCCAGTGCTCAATGAAACGCTTTGCACTAAATCAGCCTCAATTGAGAACGTGCTGGCTAACCTACTTAAGCGGCAACAGGGGCAACAGCAGCAGCAGCCAGCAGTCGACGTCGATTTGTGGCACGTTGGCACGTCTAATTGGAATACAGTGGGAACACACGATACATGGGAGCCACAGCTACAGCAACAGAGCTCTGAGCCTTGAATCGAAAATAGCTCCCAAGATCCCTCCCTTGGATTCTCGTTCAAGGTTGAAACGGCAACGCAAGCAGCTCCGCTCCTGATAGCAGGCTATCTATCTATTGGCTATCTGCTGACGCACTTCTACCGATCACGACCAGAGTACTACGGTGGCAAATGCGCAAACCAGTTCGCCTCAAGTGCTTCGAACTGCGAAAGCAATTACAACTGCCGATAGTTATTTATTTGGCCGGCTTATTTGTCATTAGGGAGAAGTGCGATAATTTTGATTTTATTTCGATTTTTATTTTTATTTGGGTTTCGTTTATTTTTGGCAGCACCTGCCGCAGAGTTCGATTGCCAAAATGCTGGGCAAACATTGCCCATTCCATTGCCCATTGGCATTGGGCGGGCTGGGCTGGCTGCTTAATTTGTTTGCATTTGCATTCAGCCAAAGGCCTGGAAGTGCCAAGTGTGAGTGTGAAATCCAATGGCTGTATGTCAGCAGCGACTGTGGCTTCGGCTGTGGCTGCGGCTATGGTTGTGGCAGCGGCAGCGTCAGCGTCAGCAATGTGTATTAAATTGTATTTAAATTAAAACAAATTACGGACTTGTCGTGCATCGTGTGTCTGTTTATGTGTAAGTGGCAGCAATTGTTGATATTGTCGTCATATATGTGGCATTAAATTAAATCAAAATTTATTATGACGATTTAAGAAGCCACAATCACACGGCGAGCAAGTGTCTGATATCAGGCAAAGTGCGAATACAAAGATACAGCTGCAGATACAGATACAAAGACAGATAGAGAGGCATCTGTAGACACCATGCATACAATTGAGTTACATTTCATCTGGTAGCAGCGAGAGCATCCAGGTCTGTCCCGCACAATCTTTCAATTGTCCGCATTGTTTGGAACAAGATGTCCATTCCATTCCATCTCTCAGGTAGGAACCAATTATTTCTGGAATGATTCAATGCCATTCTTTGCTCTTCTGCCGATGATATATTATTTATAGACGAGAAATATCAGTTCTATCTGATTTTAGCAAGAGCGAACGGGATTTATTTATTTCCATAAAATTATATAGATTAAATGGTTCAAGGCCTCTGTGTTGGTTTTTTGTTTGCTCTTGCCACAAACATACGGCTAAGATATATAGGTATTCCTCCCCATATATACAATAAACGTCTTTGCTCCCATTGCTTCCGGACTTGTACAAATTCAAACCATACAAAAACCACATAAGTACATGTCCTGTGCATGACGAGACTTAGCTGCTTGACTCGACACTGGGTTCAAGGCTCGGTCCCACGAATGCAAAAACAAAATACATGTCTTACGCATAAGGAGGAACATTACGGGTTGCTTTATCTGCTGTTTTATTCATATATTTTCTATTTAGTGAGAGCTATATGTATTTCTATCGCTTACAAAAACGATATGGAAGTTTCTTTGATTTTCGGAGCCCCCATATCCCTAATTTGATTGTTATGTCATTTCCTATGGCATTACGAATGCCAGACACAGAACGGCCTTAATCTCAGCTCGTTGACTTCCTCCCCCAAGATGATCGGGCAATTGCGGTAATTGTTGTCAACTGACGATATTATGTGCGTACTAGTGAGTGTGTGTGTGCATGTGTATTGTGTACGAGTATCTGTGTATCTGTGAGTCGAGTTTGAGCTGAAAAGATCACATCAAACTGCAGAAAACTCGTTTTAACTGGAAGCACGCGGTCATCAGACAATGGTTTCCTTCTTCTTCGAGTGACAATAGATCAAGCTGTGCTCAGCCCAGCCTTGCAAGTATTTTTACCTGGAGAGCACACAATAATAGAACACAATGCCCAAAGAAGGGTCGCTGGGTCTGTTGCTGGGTCTCAGGGTCGTCTCTTGGAGGAGTCGTCGTGTCTCAAGCAACGTTTGATCGATAGCCTCCTCCGAGAGAGAGAGAGAGAGAGAGGTGTGCGGCGAACAATCAGTGGGCTTTCGAAATAGAAGGGAAAATAATAAAAAAGCGAAAATAAATCAACGCCCCGTTCTCAGACCTAATCTACAAGTGTTGAGTGTTCGTTTGTTTGTTATCTGATAAGCAGACGTAAGGCTAACAGCACGGCAGCCAGCGCGAGAGATACAACTTGTGAGTATATCACGAATGCCCATGCCCCAAACAGCCAGTTATGCAATCACCCACCCAGTAGTTAAACCCACTCTCGCCCACCCTCTCTCTCCCTCTCTATTGACGTAAGTCGCGAGCACAGTGCCAAATATCGCACAGAATCGAAAAAAAATCAAACTGGGTCTTTGATTCCCATTCCAGAGTCCTTGCGCCGCGTGCGGCGTGCACTTTGCAACCTTTGAATGTGGCAAAATGACAGCAAACAGCAAACAAAAAACAGATGATAATTTGCCACATCTTGCGATGACTTCCAATTCCAATTGAGTCCGAGCTCTCCCTTCCCACTCAGACACTGCAGACTGTGTGTTTGTGTGTTTGCCATTGTCTGTTGATTAGATTTTTATTGGCGTATAATTGAATTAAAATGGCCAATATTGTTTTGTTGCCACGCTTTGATTGCCCCATCGGTCTAAACACAGGCTGTTAAAGCAAGTCAGTGTCCCGCAAAGTTTTTCTGGTATTTTCCAGTTGTAATTACTATCGCGATGCGAGATACCAGATTCCCTGTCGCTTTTTATAGCCGTCAACAAGCTGTGAACCGCTGGATAAGTAGAAAACGGAGGCAAGGCAGCATACCACATGCATACAGACATATGTATATAGCAGTGGACAGGGACAGAGGGCCCGTCCTCAGGCCGGAGAAGGAAACCGTGTGTGGATTGACTTGGCTATCTGGAATTTGATGTATGCCAATGTTGATTACTGCTGATAATGCTAAACACACGAGTGGGGGAGATGGGGTGGGCAGAGTGGTAATACGAGATATAGACATTTCATATCCACGTTGTCAGCTCACTCTTTTGTTTGTTGTCTAGTTAAACTTCCCCCCAGTTACGAATATTTAATTGCTTTATCTGCATTTCGCTTTGTCGGATGATACGCCGTTTTTTTTTTTTTCGAAGATAGAGCTCAGCAGGTTCTCTTGATTGGGCCAGCCAGCTGTACCACATCATTTGCCCCATCAAGAGCGGGAATCGAGTGCTAGCAGCACTGGCACTGCCACTCCATCCTGAACTTCATTATCACGTTGTTGCTCGGAGCGATATGCGGTCCGTATTTGTGATGTCTGCTTAGAACATCATCAGATTGTAGTTTCTTGATTTTTGCTGTGCTTTTTCTCAATTGACTTAAATTGAAAGCGCATGACTCAGCATACAAAATGAACCTATCGAGGGGATAGGGCATGGATTGGCGGGGGGGCGATGGTATGGGAATGGTGTGTCTGTATAGGGCCTGGAGGCCACAGGCAGCCAGCCCCGAGCATATCGTAGCTCTTTGCGGATTTTGTGCGTGAAATTATAAAATATTCCAAAGGCACTGTGGAATTTTTGTTCAATAAAACTGGATTACTTTGTTTTGAATAATCTTTAGGGCGAGCATAAACAATAATTGCTTTAGTTTATTTGTGCAATAATGTAGATATTCGTTTTTAGAAATGTTTGAAGATTTATTCTGCTCCTTTATCGTGGAGGTAATTTTCTGTTTTCAAGCAGTACAATATATTCAAATCCCTTGCCGCTCGTGGCGAGTGTGTCCGTTCACTTATGGGTAATTTTGTAGAGTAAACTTATTTCACAGTACTTTCCTAAATTTAAATTCCCTTTTTTAAGACTTGTCTTTTAATTCTAAAAATATAATGTTTAAAAGGATTCTTTTTATAATCTTTATATCGTATTCTAAATTGTATGAATAAATTCTTGCTAAACTAATTATTTGGTCATTAACCTAGTAATTCAATGAAAACAATAAAATTTTATTGTCAGGTTAGGTGTGACTGTTGTCCCACTGTGCAAAGTCAGTGGGCCGTTCGTGATGGTTCGTCTTGGAAGTAGTTTTGCATACTTTAGGGAGTGTTCGAGTGCGTGACAAGCCCTGAAATCAATAGAGATATATACACACACATATCTACATATACGAATATGAATATGAATCGGCCGTTCCGCGGTCCGTGATAATTAATGGAAGTCCAGAGACGAGCAGCAGCAGCAGCCATGAGAGCAGCGGCTCTCATTAACGTTGGCGGTGTAATTAAGTGTTGTCATTTGTGGAGGTAGGGCAGGGCACTACTCTACTTTGGTAATAATAAGCGGGGAAAGGCCAGAAGAAGAGTCATGCAAATACGAAAATGTATCTGTGTATCTATCTGCCTGTATGCATGTGTGTGTATGTGTGTTTGTGTAATTAGTAGCGCACGACTCGCCCCAATGACACCAATTCCGGAAAGAAGAAAAAAGAAACGGACGGAGGCACAAGAATGGCAAAATTGAAATGTAAATGTGAGCGAGAGACAACGATGAGGGTAGTTTTCTCTCTGTGCTATGCTGTGCTGTGCTGTGCTGTTCTGTGGTGTGGTCTCTGCACGGGATTCCAATACTGATGAGAGAGAGACGCCTGAACGTCTCAAAATCTTCGAGACGGTGGCCTGGGGAGTCTAGGGGGTGTGGTGCGTTGCCAGTTGCATGGCATAGAGCCCTAGCACGATATTCTACCGGTTATGTAAGCCGAAAAGTGGAAAATTTCCACACACACACACGCACACACATAAGGAAGAAAGCTCTCTCACTTCCAGGCGAAAATCGAGAAATGAAAGTCAAAGCGACACCAAAAAAAACGGAAAAGAAGAGAGCTAGAGGACGACTGGAAACTTGAGGTATTGCGCATGCATCGCCAAGGGAAGGACCACCGTACCAATATTCTAGCCGATGGTATGCAGCATAGGTAACTAATATTTTGACCGCAACTGTTCACACATATTCACAGCACACAGCAGCACACATTATAACCGCTATTGTCCCTGCAAATAACCCCTATTTCCATTGCTACTGTGGGGTGGGCAATATTGTGACCCGCCAGTGTCTCTTCGTGGAAATAATTCTGATTATCCGTCTCTTTCTCTCACAATTTCCTGAAGTTTCACGAAGGGAAATTTCTTTCGTGTTTTTTCACACTGCTTCAAAAAGGTTCGGTTTGAAACTGCTTCCAAATGTTCGAAGCGGTACTTTTTTTTGAAAAATTTCCCAATCGCTCTCTCTCGTTCTCGCGCGCGCATTAGAAGTTGAGCGCGACTCACACCCCCGCCCCATGCGACGAAAACCAGCCTCTGGAGGGTTCGACTTCGACCGAAATGGCCAGCAGGTAGAAGCCTCTCTAAGCCACGCCAAGATTAGCCTGCAGGTGTGACAGGGCCCAATAGGATTGAGAGCATATGGGGAGTGCTAAGCTCCACGTCCCCTCACGTACATATGTGTAGTATTTCTCCCACAAAATTACGTTAACAGAGAGTGGGGCTGAGCCGAACACAAATTAATAAACTTGGCAGCGTCTTAGGGCGTCGCCGGCGCAGCGCTGTCGACGCTGGCATAGGCGTTGGCGTCGCAGTGGCCAGTAGTAGTTATTGTTTTTGTTGCTTTTAAATATAATAGCAACAAAACAAATAGCCAGCACACACACATTCACACACTCACATAGATACACGAATGAATACACATACACACACACACACTTTCGCACGAGTTTCGATTTTTCCCACTAAAAAACGCCCGCTCAGCGTTTGTTGTTGGCAGAGCGTTGGAGCTCTGTTTGTCTGCTGACGTCACATGTTAACAATTGTTTACACTGGCTTAGGTTTTTGCACTTAATTAACTTAGTTTTCATTGCTAATTCTGGTTTAATTACTGCGCTCACCTCGTAATCCGACCTTAACGCCATATGTTAATTGTTTTTGTTGTTCGCAGCAGCGCAGCGACCGCGCAGTTGAAAAAGTTGGGTCGAAATTGTTAGTGTGACCGCCGCCCGATCGTCAAGAGATACCAAAACGAGCGATATCTCGATAGAAATAAAATATCGAAAAGTTGGCGCGCGCCTATTATATGAATGCAATAAACAATGAAATAAACCAGTTGGAAAGCTGAACGTCTTGCTCTGTCTCGCTCTCTTTCAGTTTACAATTTAAGTGAAGTATAGTTGAATAACACCACAATAAATAGAATTGTTGGTTATTGCTTTAACTGATTTTTTATTTAAAAAAACATCGCAATATCGATATGTTCATCCAGTGTGCCCGCCGACTGGTTGTCAACATGATATCGATTTGGCGCCGCTAAGAAATATTGCTGTGATAAATGGAAGCTGAAATTACAAAATTCGCAACACTGTTCCGCAACACATAAGTTATATGGCAATGAGCTTTTGTCAGATATCAACTACAATTACCGATTCAACCGGTTCACCTAGGCGCTATTATTCAAATGTGTGTGGCCAGCGTGTCTGCGTCCTCCAGCGTTTCTGGGAAGAAAGTGCCCTTAAGATCACATAGGGCCAGATTCTCTTTTTTGGCATAAAGTTTCGCTCATTTTAAGTGCTAGTATAATTAATTCCCTTTAGGATCAGTTCTCTATCAATATTATTAGAGTTTATGCAAAATAAAATAAAAAATTTGGCCCAATGGCAGCATCAGGAATTGCATTTCCAGCGGACAACCAAACATTACTCTTGGGGCCCATGATTATGTAATTCAATGTGATTTGGTGATTATATTATTTAGGGTACTGCACGGTTTTGCCTTCTGCCCAATTGCTTCGTTGGAAACTGTGCCATCAACCGGTTTTCTGGTTAATTAACATTTTAAAATCAAATGTCTTCGATGGCCTGGCCCTGGGCTGAAAACAATCACCAAACAAGCGGTTTCTTAAGCCAAATGACTTTTCTCTCTCGCCATCTCCATTTCCATCTGCATCGCCTCCTCCTGCTCCACCTCCATCCACGTCTTAACGTTCCCTTCAATATCCAATGGCCATTAGAAGGAGCCGCATCGACAACAAAATTGAGCCCACATAAGCTGAAAGGAAATCGTTGTTTCCCCGCTCCCGGACCTTGGCTAGGGCTTTGGCTCAAATAACCAGAAAGGTCCAATCAACAGGTGTTCTCCACGTCTGTCTCTCGGTCCGACGCCTTGTCTGTCTCGCTCTGTGCCGCCTGTGTGTGTGTGTCGTGTGGTTGTGTGTGTGGTTCAATAACCTGGCCCAGAGCAAAAAGTCAGCAGAGGATGCCGCCTCGCTTTGCCTCGGAGGCCCTACCGTCCCGTCCCGTCCCGTAGTAGGGCAAACCAAATGGTGAGAAATAAAACTGGAATAATTCAATAGGAGGCGTGGCCCACCCACCGACCCACCACCCATCTTGCCACACAGAAAGGGATTGGGAATGGAGAGTGGAATGGGGTATGAGGGGGATTTTGTGAGGCAGCTTCATTGCTTGCGTAATGAATGTCCTTAGCAGGCGAGGCACGTTTCATGTTTTTTCGCTCATGTTTGCTCGGGCAGCTGTAGCTCTGCCCCTGCTCTGCCCCTTTTGTGTCCCGGTGTCCCCGGTGTCCCCTGTGTCCCTTATGTGTGTGTGTGTGCTCCAATTTGGAGTCGCCTTCGTGGCAGAGGCAAGAGTAGAATGTTGCCCATTAAAGCTAGTGTGCTGCCCCCCTCCCTTCGGCCACTCATTTCAGTTAAGTTCATTTGGCAATTCAACACTTTCGTGGCACGCATCACGCGTCTCCCCCGTCCCCGATCCCGTCTTAATTTGCGTCGCCTTTTTCCGCTTATGCTCATAATAAATGCAAGGAATAAATAAATTCTCAAGACCCCCCCGAGTCCCCCGAGGAGAAGCAGCGAGAAAATGCCAAAAATATTTGCATGCAAATTCTTGACCTCGTCCGGAAGCAGTGGCTGTGTGGCAGCAGCAGCACCACCACCACCGTCAACCACAATTTGAGTAAATTTAATTGAAACCCCTTGGCCTGCCCCTCATGCATATTTATTAAGTTACGGGAGTGATGAGGCGGCAGCCTCCTCCGAGCAACAGTTGCGCATACGCCGCGTGTGCTCCCGTATAAGTTTGTGGCGCAAGCCACAGCCGAACCGAACATCAGCTCAAACTCAATTTTCCAGGCTTTCCACCTCCCCCGATTATGCTAATGCCCGGAAGAGGCACACAACAGCAAAAAAAAAAGGATGGAAATGGTGGAAAAGTAGCAGAAACAAAGGTTTCCTTGTTTCCTGCTCTCGGGTGAGGGTCCGGGTCCGGATCCGGGCCCGGCACAATTGTCGAGGTGAGGCTCTGCCGTCTTTCGAATTACCAATAAAAGACAGCAGCAGGAATTCGCTGCCACCCAGGCCTCCCACTCGACCTGCTCCTCCCCTTCTTCGGAGAGACTGCTTATCGCGCTGACTTTGGGCTTCCGGTCTTATTTCTTGCCTTTGGACAGCACAACGCTTGTCTGTCTGCCTGCCTGCCTGCCAGCCAGCCAGCCAGTCGTATAACAAATAGGTGCTGAGGCATCTCTGCCTTCGTCCTGTGGCTCGTAAACAAATTGTTGCTCTGCCCCCAGTGCTGTGCTGTGCTGCGTGAGCATTCGTGTGTGCGGCAGCTCTCCGGCTCTCTCTCTTCGGGCATTGCGCATACGCCGAGTGTGCGTTATTTTTCCACTGCTGGCCCACTGTGCCTTCTTTTGGATATCTTTTTTTGCCATCCCGAGGGGAAAGTGTGCTATTGGCCCGTATAACAGTGGCGGGCCGCACCAGCAACAGCTGCTGGACGCACAGTTCATCGACAGTCCTCGTCTGGTTGGGTCCTTGGGTACGCGGCATCAACGCACAGCAAAACAGGGAAAGACAATCAAGCAGCACCAAAGCAGCACAGCAGAAGCAGCAGCAGCAACAGCAGCAACAGCAGCAACAGCAGCAACAGCAGTACCAGGAGCCAGCAGAAGCAACAATCACAGAGCAGCAACAGCACACCAGGAGCAGCAGCATATATTGTGGAGATCCTTGCAATTAGTGTGTGTTCCGAAAGTCTGTGAATAGTTCGCGTTTAGATCGGTCTGCCACAGTCTCCCGTGCAACCTGCAACCTGCAACCGGGTGCACAATCAAAGCTAACCGGACGAATCCTTGCACAGGGATTTGCGCACCGCCAAGCGGCATAAAATGATAAGTAAGTAGAACGAAAATCCGATTCGAACAAATGCTAATAAATGCCTGCCACATACTCGTAAATGTCATCCCCCTGCCACCCTACCCCCTGCCGCTAATGGTGGGGTGGGGTGGCACTTCTTCACTTCCACACATGTTGCGGCTGTTGCATGAGCGTCTGTTTAACGCCACTTAATGTCCTTTCTATTTACTCGCCTCTCTCTCTGTGTTCGTGTGTGTGAGTGTGTCTGATGACTGCACAAAGCACACACACACACCCATACAGTAGGAGCAGGAGCAGGAATAGCAGCAACAGCAGCAGAAACACTTCTGTGTACTTGCCACTTGCCACTCAACAGTGTTACGCGAGAAAAACAAGAAGCAGCAGCAGTGGCAGTGGCAGTGGCAGGGGAAAACTGTTTCAATGCTCTCTCTCTCTGTATGGAAAAACGGGAAAAGTTTCCCTTTGGCCGCCTAGCAAAAAAAACTCTAAACAAAAGTTGAGTTGAGCAACAGAAAAAAAAAACGAGAAAAAAAACAGGAAAAAATGTGAAACAACATTAATTCATGTGCTAAAAGCTGCCCGGCCTTGAAAAAACTTTTCCTCAGAGCTGTAACCATGCGTGAAAATGAAAATGAGGATCACCACAGGATGGGGCGGGGCGGGGTCCTTACAATTGAGTTGATGATTCTTCACATTAAAAACCAACAGCCAGCAATAGGCGATGTCTGCTACTTCTGGGAAAAAAATAAATTGGAAAAGTTCATTACACGTATAGCAAATCGAGGGAAGGGAAAGGGGAGTCTTGCCATCTTTCCATTTTCTTCGCTGACTCTGCTTGCTAATTAACAGAGGAACAGTGGAAGGACCTGCCCTACTGCCCTTCCTTTTAGTATCTGCATGAAGACGATAAAGAATTTGCAATTACAACTTATTTCCTCATTTCACGGAGATTTACGAGAATTTCGACTAAGCGGGTGATGAGTAAATCAACTCAAAAAAAGACGACAGCTTAACCAAAGGGCACACCGAGAAAAACAACGTGGAATATCTGTGGGGAGGGTAACAAATTTCTGAAGAAAAATCTGACATTCTATTTTTGAGCTTTTCTGTGTGTAAATCAACAACAAAATGTCACGGGGTTAATGGAGTACACTGTCAGAAACAGAAAGCAAACGGAAGCAAGGACAATACAAATTTGTTCGATAAGCGAAGAATTTGTTGAGGAAGCGTAATTTCTCTGGGTGTAAATCAACATAAAACGTCAGGGGCCAACCAAGTGCACTGAGAGAAACAAAAGTCTCGATTGAAAAGCAGCGTAAACAAAAGAATTTGTAAGAATATAAAAAGGATGTATCTTTCAGGTCTTAAATCATTCAAAATATCTGGTATCGGGACACATTAACCTGAAACTATGTATCTTGAATATTATTTTTTGCTTTTAATTACTGAAATTTGCCACACAATTTGCCAGTGTGGTTTTCTTGCAGTGTAGTTAAGCGTTCAATGATCTCGGTTTAAAAAAAAGGGGACCATAAAATGCTGTCAGGATGCGTGCCAGAGGCAGGCGGAGAAAGGGACATACTTTCCGCTCGGAGTTAATGAAACAATGCAGCGGTTGCTTTAAGATATTCCCCCCGCCCCTACTCACCGCAGTCTAACCCCAACCCCTGCAGTGGTGTACATGAGTGCGTGTGTGTGTATAAATTTTACGAGACTCGCTTTTCCTTTCTGCCTTTTGGCTCTGCCTTTGTCGCTGCTGCTGCTGCTGCTTTCTGCACTTTTCCCTTTATTTTCCTTCTTTTGCGAGCTGTGCTCATTTGGATTTCCATTTTGCTATAGCACTGGTTCTGCTTCTGGTTCTTCTCGCTGTTGTCACTGTGGTTGTTGTACATATCTGTGGTTGTGGCTGCCACCCACTCACTGCCCCCCACAGCCACCCACTGCGCCCATTTGAAATCGTCAGTCGCATGAAATTCGTTGGGATTTACGCATATATTGTGATGGTCGGGAGCCAGCAACCTCTCTCTTTCTCTCTCTCCCTCTCTCCACCACTCCCTAACCACCCCTCTCTTATCCGTCGTCTGGGGGGCCGGGGAGAGGGAAAGTCCAAAAACTCAATTGCGGCTTTTTATGTGTAATTCGCATTTTTGTTCCCTCGCTCGCTTCGGCGTCGCTTCGGCTTTCATTGTCGGTGCTCGTTCTTCTGTGGATATTATTTTTTAATTTAACTTTTATATTTCGGGGGTCTTGGCGTATCCACCGGGCGGCCCCACCGATTTGGCGGGTGGTGGTCCCGCGCACTTGGGGCTGTTTACTTTTATGGGCCAGTGTCTTTTGATTCTATAATTTGCTTGATTTTTGCTTTTCCATTTTATTAAAATTAATTTAAATGCGACAATCAGTGAGGGTCTCAGTCGGAGTCCGTGTCTGTGTCCCTGTCTGAGTCGTAGTCGTAGCCGTAGTCCACTTGCTGAAGACAAACAAAAAGTTCGTGCAACAGGAAGAGGCAAGGCAGCAAGAGAGCAACAACGACAATGGCCAACAATGTGGACAACGACATCAGCGGCTTATGTTAATGAGCACTTACAAGCTGTAATGACGGTGCGGCAGGGAGGACACAAAAGGACACTGCCGGGCAGACCCGAAAACAAAAAATGTACACAAATTTCCAACAAAATTATGCAGCAGCCAGAAAATGGAAACGAGCTTTTGCTTGTATGTTTAATTAACACTTTAAACCTTCATTTTCTTCAATAATTTATTTGATCAGCTTGCACAGGAAAAACACAAAGTTAGAGAGAGAGAGAGAGTGGGGGGGGAGAGGGAGAGCGAGGGAAAAAGGGACAATTTTCCATGCCACTGACGAGGTGGCAATCAACCAGCCTACATCCCCCTGCCACACAGCTGCCACAGCTGCTCTGGCAATCCACAAGCCAATGACAGCCATATTTGTCATTTTATCAATACAAGTATCAGTCATATATATGTGTATATATGGTATATATGTGTACGTGTGTGTACGGATGTACGTATCAGTCATGCTGTCCTTATTAGACTTGTAGCTGAGGCTGAGATGGGAGACACACACAGACATCGCTCAATTTTTATATCCCTTTCTTCGCTTATTGGGTAGCGGTTGCAATATTTCAACAGGCAAATGCCACGCCCCATAACCCCTCACCAGGAAACACTCAAGACACCAAGACACCCAAAAGGAACACCCAATGAACCACCCATAAACCCCCACCCACACACACATACACATATTTGTCGCATTGGATCGCATCGCTTCGCTCCACTCCACTCGCTTGTTGATGGCACTTTGTCATGTGTTCGACAAAGAAAATTGAAAATAAAAATCGTTTCTACCATCTAACAGTCCCTCACCCCCACCCCCTAACCGCCCCCATCCACACACGATTCAAATTGTGAAGTTTTGTTAGCAAACATTCCGACTCGAAGGGATAGGTAGTGGCTGGTATCTTTTTGGAGGAAAAAGCACACATAGACACTCGTGGGTAAATAGTCGGGAAAAGCGGCTAAAGGCACCATTTCTTTTTTTGTGGTAGCAGCCTGACACTTCTGTAGATGCAGGAGCACTCAGCCGCCATACGATGTAGGGCAGGCAAATAAATACTGGCTTAAGATTACTTCGTAACCTCATAAGCAGAGTCACTAAACCTGCATCCTCCCTTGGTTAATTATATAAATGTTATATGAAGTAGAATAAGTATCTTTACTTATGTATTTTCAGAGGTGAAATGTGGTTTCCATATCCGTAATTTTGGCTTAATTTGAAATTTCCATGTTCTACTCCCTCTGGAGAAACTCTATTCAATTAATTTCCGCTTATTTATGTTTTCTTTTTTATTTATTACAAATTCTTATTCCCAATCAAATTGAAAATGCTGTAAGCCAGTGGCTTATAAGGAAATTCTTTGCATTTCAGCGGTACATCAATGCCACATCTCCCGTCTGTCTTCTTGTCAGTGTGTGTGTGTGTGTGTCAGTGCGTATCTGTCTTTGGTGACATTTTCAAACGAAAGTTACTCTTTGAGAGCACAGAATGACATGGATGCTGCCAGTTGATACCCCTCCCCCTCTCTGTTGCCACCCAGCACCTGATCTTCCCAAAGAACCATTCTCAGTAGTTCATACATTTCGCTTTGCTTGTCTTTAATGGGGATTTTGTAGAATTTTTGCTAGTTTTATAGTCGTTTTGGTCTTTTGGTCTATTCTCTGACACACACAGACAGTCATTTTTGCAAAGAACCAACTGCTCCACCATTGTCCGCCATTGTTTTTGCAAGTCGGCTTTGGAATGAAAAATTTTTCATAGCATACATTTGTGGGCAATGTTCAGTTTTTGCAACGCTTGCCATTTGTTCGCTCTGCCCCCCCCGGTTTTTCCTATTTTTTTTGTGACATTTCGTTATCCTTGGAGTGCTCTATTGGTCACTTTATTTGCAGCAGCAATTTGCTTGGCTCCTTTCGGGTTTCGGTTTGGTTTCTGCTTTCTCTCTAATTTTTTCCTTTTTTTTGGTTTTTTTTTGGGTTCGGTTCAGCTGTGATTTATAGCCGGCAAATAGAAATTGTAATTGGTTTCGGACCTAGCCCCGACCGAACCGACCGACTCGACCAACTGCACTCGTTTGGCACTCAGGCGAAGGCTAATTACACGCTTTGCCACTAAAAGTGGATTTACGTTGTGGCATACAACTAGCACGAGCACGAGCACTACACTCCACTCCACTCTGCTGCTGCTGCAGCTGCTGCTGCAGCTGCTGCTGCTTTCGCAAGTTTGGGGAATTTTTCGCCTGATGGCCATAATGCAATGAGACCGATAACGAAGCGATGTGGAATGAAGAGGGCTAGTGTGGCATGCAGCACACAGTTTAGACATTTTACGCAAAAGCAATTACAAATACGGCCAACGGAGCCTGAACCCCCCCCTACCCACTACCGAAGACCCTGAATGACAGCTGCCAGTCCATGTCAAAGCTTACTTCGGCCACACATGCAATTAATAGGAGTGCGTTACACACCCTGCCTCCATCCCACAGAGACACACACACTGGCCAACTGTTGACTGACCCTATCGGTGGTACCCGATTCTTACTGTCGGGGGGGGGGGGGGGGGGGGGGGGGGGGGGGGGGGGGGGGGGGGGGGGGGGGGCATACCCGAAAAATCTGTAGCCCCAACTGCGCTGCTCAGTGAAAAGTCACGTACCAACTGTTGGAAACACATCGTAAAACGTAAAACTTTGCTCCGCTCGACTCGCTTAAAATGCACATAAAATGCTTCCTCCCGGCAATGGCATTGGAGAAAAAGGGTTTGTCAGTTGATGTCCCCCTCCCCTGCCCACCCCCTCTGCCACACTGCCTCGCAATACTTCGCTGACTTTTCCCCCTTCGTTCGTAAAACGTTGTGTGCGTATGACGTGCAAATTTTCAAAGCTGTTTTCCCAGGGACAACTCAGGAGTGTAGCCGAAGAAGAAAAAAAAAGGGGCCAACGCATTATATTTTATGTTAGGGGAGTACGAGTATAGAAACAGAGTGGGGGGTATGGGGTATGGGGTGGCAGGTATGCTAAAATTTGCTGTGCAGTGATAATGAAGTTAATGCAAGGATGGGCCAGGAGGTAGATCCAGAGAGAGAGAGAGAGAGGGAAAGAGACCTGGCCACACATCAATGAAAGTGTCGGCTTTGCTAACTGAAGCAGAAGCAGCGGCTGAGGCAGCGGCAGTCGAAGAGGCAGAAGTGCAGAATACATTTGTATGAGTAATTAACTCACGCACACATACACGCCCAACGCAAGTCCCCGTACACACACGCATACTAACAGGCAAACACATGAACATTGAATAATTTACGCCCGTGCAGAATGTGTAAATCGAGCATGAAATTTGATTTGACTTTACCTCTCGCACGCACGACTCACAGCGAAATGACTTTAAAGTTTAAACGGCTGAAAGCTGCGCCAAAATGAAATAAAGTCGTAAGCGGCGGGATAAACGAAAGTACAGCCAGATTTCAGATTTAAAGGGGGGCTACATATATGTGTGTATGTATGTATTTTTTGAACAAGCATTTTCACTGGAAGCCCTGTCATGTCTCATTATTGCAGTATTCCTGGAATAAGTATTTTTGTCTGCAGTTTCATTACTGCCATTTCGCAGTTGTATTTTACAAGGAGAACAAAAAGAATTTTCAGCCGTTTCAAGGGGAATATTTTCATTTTCATGTATTGGAGTACAAGTGAAATTAATTTGCACTCAAGGCTGTTGCTTTTAAGGATGCGGAAAATGTATTAAAATCTATGTTATTAACATATTAACATATAACATTATATTCTAGATTCATTAGTTTTCTTTGTTAAACTAACACAGCGAAAAAGGCGCTGAAATAGTAATATTTTCACTTTGATTTAGAGGGATTGAGAGGGGAAGAAAAGTCTAGACATTTCCGCATTGAGTTGTAAATTCGAACTAATTTTTTTAGTTTTATATATTTTATATTTTTTATAATTTTTTATATTTAATTTAAATTAATTTTCCCTCAGTGTATATTTTAATATATTCGTATGAAACTGTATACAGTTTAGCTATGGCATCATTATTATTATCTAAAAAGTAAAATTTGGATATATATTTAAGCGAATTTATTATATTATATTTAAATATGTATAATCCTGCCATAATCGAATAGTTTCGGACTCATTATATTTTGGTTATAAAATGTTCCCCTTCTTTTTAATTGGAATCTCGGCCAAAACTTTTCTCTTGCACAACACACAAATCGATTCGATGAGCAGCGATTTACTGTGCCACACAGCTGCCATGGCAACCATTGGCCAAAAGCAAGCAATTTGGCCATGGCAAGGATTTGTTTTCTCTGGATTTGTCTAATGCTGCAACATTTGGTTTCGGATCGGTTTTACAGCGGGTGGCAGTGGGGGAAGGGGAAGGACTGGATTTACCTGCCAGTAAATACCAGTAACCGATGTTACTGCGCTGTACAGAAAACACAATTTGTAAATTCAATTAACGTGTTTACCCCAGCGCAGCGGTGGGGCTGTGGGGCTGTGGCGCCGCACTGCTGGTGGTCCCAAAGACCACGGGATTGTGACAAGTCAGTTTGTTGCGCCACCGATGTCAGCAAAACGAGTTTGAATATTTTAAAGCAGTGAAAACTAAACTATCCCTTCACTTCACTAATCGTCCCACCAGTTAACTAGTTTACTTGGCCATTCCACCCGCTGGAATGTATTTAATTTTATAAAGTCCCACACTGAATCAGCGGGGGAGATGCTAGATCCCTATGCTCACATAATCATACTCGTATCCTATGGCATGGACACAAACACAAACACAGACGCAAATACCCCTGCAGATATGTTTAAAAAAACATCTCACAAATGGCCCTCATAAGCAAATAGCCAATGAAAGTATTCCACTTGATTTTATGCAATTTTAATTAAACTCCCAGCTTTTACCCGCCGTTTCCTATGTTTTTTTTTCTGCTTAACCTGGAGTTTGTTGGCCCGGCAAAGGGCTGTGGGCGCGCTTCCACCTGCGGCTGGTGCAAACAGAGCAAACTGACACACAAACAGGCCCAACACGACTGCAGTTCCCGGTGGCCGCAGGTGCACAAAACGGACTCATAGAGACGGATTAAGTCGAGTGCAGACGAGGGGGGGGTGGGACTGCGGATGTGTTGGTGAAGGCATGGCAACGCGTGTCCAGGCGACGCTTATCAACACCGAGCCAGGACCCCGACCCAGACCAGACCCGACGCATGGACACTCACATTCAATCAAGCGGCCCTTTGTCGCGCTTTAAAATGATTCTGACATTGGAGAAAAAAAATACAGTTCTCTCTCTGTCTGCCCATTCTCCTTCTGTGGCCCAACCACATGTTGCCACTTTCGTTCAGTGTCCTGGCGCCTCGTATTTGCCTTCGTCTCACTTTAATGTGTCTCTGCCGCTGCTGCTCTGCTCCCCCCTGGAGCTATCCGTTTCCGGGCCGTAATCGATTTTAAGCTAAACGAAAGACCCACTGACAGCAAAACCGCCAACAACAACAACAACAACAACAACAACAAAGCCAACAACAGCAACGGCAACAACAGCAACGGCAACAGCATCAGCATCTGCATCGCATCCTTTGGAAATGCCGCTGACAGTGGCGTAGCCCAGCTCAAGAAAAGCGAATTCCAGGAATACATTAGACAAGATGAAAACTTTCTTTGAAGATAAAACAACAGCTAAAAAAGGAAGTTAGAAGCACAGCTGCAAAGGAAGTGGTGGAAAAAATACTTTATATGTACATATAGGTACATATTCGATGCGAAATCGTGTAATTTAATGTCCTCTTCCGTCGAAGAATTCTGGCTATTTCAAAACAGATCATTTTTGGATATAAATCGAAATTGAATGAGCTATTGGCGAGAGCTGATTCGGTGTGTAGAAATATATACTTAGTCGTCCAGTTAGTTCCTTTGTTTTAATGAATCCACATTAGTTTAATGTTTATATTCAGTGATTGCTTTTATATTTTATGTTTTTATATTCTTCACTCTGCACACAACCAGCCACTTTCAAATGAGATCAAGAAGAGAAGGAAGTAGAAAGAAAGTGTGCCCATGCAATAGAAGAGGACAGTGTGCCCATACATTAGGGATTTCTGTAATGCTTTAAACATAACATTGACAGTGAGGAGTGATGTTATGTTAGGGCACTATTGGCCCTATACATCGCTCTCCGCATATTTTAATAGACCCCCTTCCAGGGGCTACGCTACTGCTCCGCTTATGCCTGTCTTTACTTTTGGCAGTTTTAAAGCGAAAGAGAAACGAAACCCATTGATTGCCCCAAGCAGACGTGGGTCTAATGGAATAGTCAGAAACATTTGCCAGATTACGGACTGATCCCGGGTCTCAGGCGCCCCTCGGGCTGGAGCCGGGGCTGGGGCTGGGGCAATGCAACTATTTATTTAGCCAGCAGTTAAGTTTTTCCATTTACATTTAGGAGGAGGCGCCACTGAACTGGTGGCTATTGGAGCTATGGCATGTGGCTGAGGCTGGGGCGCTGCCTTGCTGCTGTCACAGTCAGTGGACCTCGCCTTGCAGTTGATTGAGTTCGTGTTCATGTTATTATTGATTTGATTTCGCTATCGTCAATTCGCAGTTCCGCTGGCAGTGAATACATCATCGGGCTGTCGGTTCGCAGTCCGATGCACACTCTTTACGGCTCGCTTAGAGTCTAATAAACTTCGAACAGGTGTTTGAATATATATCTTAACCGCACTCCATCCCTCCCCCCGTCCTCCTTCGCCAACTTGTGCACATAAATCAAAATGGGTTTTTAAACTACGCGACTGGTTGGGGGTTTAAGGTCTCTCCCATCCCAGCTTCATCTGCATCTCCATCTCCCTCCTTGCGGGCCTGTAGCCATCTCTTTCGATCTGTTCGTGTGCGCTGTCTCATGTGTTTGTGTGTGTGAGAGCTGCCATAAAACACCAAGAGCAAACCACAAATATTTCAAAGCGTTGGATGTGAATGGGGGAATAGGAATGACGACGGCGACAGCAACGAAAGCGACGATGCTGGTGATGATGATGGAGGCGCATAAAACTTGTTGAATTATTTGGTCCTGGGACATGGACGTGGCTTTGGAAATTCTTTGGCTGCCTTCGTCTCAGCCGAAAACGGAATTTTTTATTATTATTGCAAATTAAAAAAGTTTACATTGGCTTAACTATGTGAACGCCACGGCCAAGACCAAGACCAAGACCATAACCAGATCTGCTGCCAGCCCAACTATGTAAAAGCCAAGTTTTAGCTGAGAATGAGAATAAAGCTTGGCCAGGCCTGGAGGATGGATCGATGGGTGGATGGGTGGATGGATGAGGCAACGTTTTGCCAAAGTATTTTCAACATTTCTGCCGCAAGCGCAACACAAAAAGCGTGAGTCCCAAAACCCATCATAGGCAGGCTGTCACACCTGACTATCCCACCCACCCAACCCCCCAACCCCACCCCATCTGAAGCCAGTCAACGAGGCGTATTAGCAAATTAAATTCCATTTTCGCAGGTGGGGCGTCTGCTTGTGATTATGAGCTGAGGACTTGCAGCCATCAAATTTAATGCACAACAGCCATCCAAACAGCTCCTCCTGGAGTTTGATATTGTGGGGGGAGCTCTGACGGAGCTGTGATGGTGTGGGTGGTGCTGCTGTGCGAGTATGTGTGTGGCGTGGTCTGTGGTCAGCCAGGCGCACAGCTCCACACAGTTTGCTCCATAAGTGTGTGTCCGTCCTTCCATTGTAAATTAAGTGTGCTTTAAAATTAAATGCAGTGCAGGGAAACGGAAATGGAGAGGGAGAGGGACAGGGAAAGATTCGTCTCTTCGATCTATTCATTTATTTGATTTCTGCCAACTCATTAGAAAAATTGAAATGTCCCCAGCTTAAAGGAAACCATCTGGCAAAGTCAGAGAAAAACGCCAAGCCAAGAATGGCAAAGGGGCAACGGAAACATAAAAATGCCAAATGGCAGAAATAAAAGGAAAGGCACGCGCCAAAAAACCCAACAAAAAGGAAACTCACATTTTCCGCCCTATCCTTCTGCCCTCTGCCTCCCGCCACCCGCCTCCCGCCTTTCGTTTATTGATAGAGTGACTCGGGGAATTGATTAAAAGGCATTGTCAAGGCTTGCTTTGGGCTTAAGCCACGTCGGTGCACAATACTCGTATTCGTACTAATACATATATACGCACAGATCTCTGTAGATGTTCGATATGTGTGTGCATATGCGCGGAGCGGAGGCTTTGATCTATCTCTGCCTCAGCATGAATGGCCCCCGACAAAAAGGCGGGGCAGGAACTTGTCTAACAATTTGACGCTTTAATCCGTACCTCAATGCCGACAGTTAGACATACAGACAGACAGAAAGACAGAGAGGAAGGAAGGAGGGGAGGGCCAGGCATGGCGAGTGATAGAAAAGAAAAACTCAAACAGCTCCCTGTCTTCGCTTCAGTTGGCCAAAAGCAAGCTGAGATTCATTCAAACTGGCATGGCTATTCGCGTCTGTGTGTATGCTGAGTGTGTGTGTGTGTGTGTGCGGGTATATCTGTGTGTGTTGGCTGTCTTTTATGCGTTCCTATCTGGTGTCGTATTATGGTAATTCGCATCGAGTCCGATTAGAGGCAACATGTGGAAGAACGAGTTTCTCTGCAACAGAATAGCCTTTTCCAGCTTCTCTTCCTCTCCCTCTCCCCCTCTCTACTATATCTTCTTTGTAACTGAGTAAAACAATTTAATACTCGTACAAATCATATATTATTAAACTAATCAGAGAGAAAAGGCTGCATAAAGTTAGCTCATTAAATTTAAACTTAAATTACAAATTGTTTTGTTGTTTTTTTGTTGCATATTTTTTAACTCTTAGAAATAGGCCTTATTCGGCATTGTTTAAGATCCGCTATTGTATGAACTTTAGTTCTTAAAGCCCCTGCTGGCTTAAGAGTCACAAAACAAAGGAAAATGAAAATGATTTTCGCTGTTGGTCGCTGGCAAATGAGCTGACGAATGAGTGCCATTGGGACCTGAAAGATGTGCTTTGTGTCTCGGGCCGAGACGCATCTGGCACGAGCTGACACTGAACAGGCAGCTGCTCTTGACCAGAGCCAGCCAGATGGGTTGGAAGTAGTGCTCTCAGATTGCATCTTCCCCAACCCTAACGCACCCCCACCCAGCTGCTTTCCCTACTTGTTCATTCCCTTATTTTCTCTGTGCTGATTTGCCACTTGAGACCTGTATGCTGGCCATAATTTAATATCATGCGAAACGAGTTTATGGCAAATGCAATATTATTTGCATGGCCTGCACTGCCAGATAGTCGTCGCTTGATTCGATTTGAGTTTCTCAGTTAATCAATTGATTTTTCCTACTCTCGCTCAGGCCACAGCATCTACATCTACACTTACATCTGCATCTGTAAATTGTGTATCTGCTCCAAGGTACCTGTGTGACTGCCAGCAGAATCCATTTTCCTATATTTTTTTGCAATACTTTAGACTTTTATTGCATTGAATGTTCGCTTTATTGCAAACTGTATTCATGTTTCCCTCCAGAACCACTTGTGGCAGGGTATTTTTCTTATTGTCTCGCCATAATTCGATTTCCTTGAGCGTTTCTTTTATGTGTAGGCTTCATTACATTTTCAATTGTCGCCGAGACTTAATCAATTTTGATTGCCCAACTTCCAATAATCCCCAACACTTACGGAATACATAGATTTTAATGGTTAATTCTCTGTTTGGTTCTCTGTAAATCTTAATATTATAACCATTAAAGCCGATTACTATGCGGTCAAGGGTGGGGGTGGGGTGGGGTCGTTGAGGGTGATGCCCGCCCGTACGAGTGTGTGGTCGCTTGTGGTGCGTGACATTTTAGAGGAAATCAATGAACCGCCCGCCCACTGGGGCGTTACATTTTATTAGCGCAAAATGATTTCATGTGCCAAATATTTGCCAAAATTGACGACGACGACCGCCCATGGCTGTTCCAAATGGCATTGCTAATGGCCGACATTAACGGGGCGTATGCGCAATCTGCGTTGTCATGCCGGACACGCGTCTGTCGATACAGCGGGGTTGGCTTTAAGTGCACTCTGGCCCTCTAATCCGGTCAGTGTGTGTGTGTGTGTGTGTGTGTGAGTGTGCGTGTGCATGCAGTTAATGTCCGTTCATCGATGGCCTAAAATAACGATTACAGAGCGTTGTAGTAATCCGCAACTTTTGTGCGTTTTGTTTTTCTTTTTTTTGCAGGCATCTGGTACAACAGTGACCGTCGCGATTGGGTACGCGTTGCCGGACGATAGTACCCATTGTACCCTGTCAAAGGGTTGAGACCATCGTCACTGCGCAAATCATCCTCCTCCAGCAGCAGCAGCATCAACAACGCCTGCCCCCCGCCACCGCCCACACCGCACCTAGTAAACACCAGCCACACCGGCAGCAGCAGCTGCACCAGCACTCCGCACCAGACACAGACATCGCCACATTCCCAGCATCAGCATCAGCATCTACACCATCCGCACCAGCACCAGCACAGACGCAGTAGCAGCTCCAGTCACACAAGCCACGCGGAAAACACGAGTAGCTTGGCCACGAAACCGGCCATCAATTTGCTCGGCAATCAACTGCAGGTCAACTACTTCGAGTTCCCACCCGCCACTCGTCCACCGGCCCGCGACCAGCCACTGTGGGTCAGTCGCGGTCGCAACACAGCCTCCACCCCGGCACTGAACTCCAACTCCGGCAACAGCAATAGTAACATCAACTACAGCTCGGCCGTTGCCAAAGCGGCCGCCTCGACAGCTTGTGCACTTCTAGCCACGTGCCACGTGTCCACAGATTCCCCCCAACATAACCAACACCACCAACAACAACAACAACAACAACAACAACATCAGCAACACCAGCAGGAAGAACCACAAACACCGAGCAGCATGGGTCGCCGTGAGATAAAGCGCTCCAACACCAGTGGCTCCACCACCAGATCCTACGACAGCGGCAGCGGTGAGTAGCAAATGCTTTAAGAATAGGCCCTAACGCAGATCTATTCGGCTATTCACTTGAATAGAATTCAAAAGAATTGCCCAGTGGACAGAGTGGAGGTGAAGGCAGAGCCCTGCCTAATCGCCTTACGTTCAGTGATTGGGGCTCTGGATGCCACGGGAAATGGAATTAGGCTGGCAAATTAACTCAACGGAGATTTGTTGTCAAGCTGGCGTTGTCCTGCTGCCCCAGTGCCCCAATGCCCTGCCCCAATGCTACTTTGCTGTCAAGCTCAAGAGGTGTTGAATGGGAAGCGAGCAGAGAAGCGGGATTTGATGCAGCCGAGCAATAATGAAAGAGAATATTGAAAGAGCTTCAAATGGGAAGCCGAATGGTTCGGAAATTGGTTCCACCTTCAATACAGAAAAGAAATTGTGCCCAACCATTTCTCTTGACTGTCCTTTACTGATAATTAATTTATAATGTGGGTTCTGTTAACGAGTACATCAAGTTTTCATAGCCACAGACAGCCTTAATAATTCGTTGATGCCATTAAAGAGTTTATAAGGATCAATCAATCTTTATTAGTAGAGGCTGTTGAGTCATTTAATATTCCAATATTTGTCTAAAAGAAATATGGAGAGAAGCTTCTTAATTTTGTGAGAGTAAAACTGTGAGATTATAACAACGTTTTTTATCTTCTTATTTTCTGACTTTTCGCACAGTTTGATCGGGCATCGATCTACACACTTTTTTGTGTGGCCGTATATTTGGTATTCTTCTTATTTGCTAGGGTTGCCGTATTGGCTGAATTAGGTTATTATAATACATGGGGCTGCCGTACTGGCTGATGTGGGTTATCCTATCACAATTTTTATAAAAAACCGCCAATTCCTGACTCCATCACTTATTAAAAAGGAAAATACAAGTAGCTTCATTTCATTAACGACTTTTATTGAATAAAAAGTAGTCAAAGGACTCTGCCCCGCTCGCACCAACCTTTGTTGCAAGTAGAGAACATATACCGACTAGAATTTCTGTTGCATCCTACGACTAATCAGGAAACTATAACTGCAGTTCTCAGTAAGTGGGGTCTAAAGGCGGGGCTGCACAGAACTTAATTCTAAATGCATTTGCAGTTGCAGTGGCAGTGGCACACACGCTAAAAGCCTTACTGACCACCGCATCCGTGGCCAGTCACTCGTCAGCGGGACTAGGAGCAGTTGGAGATTATGTTGGAGAGGCTCTGCTCGCAGCCCTGATACAGGAAGCACTCGTACAGCGAGCCTATGTTCCGGCTATACAGACTGCAGCAGAGCTGCGAGGCGCGATGGCAGCTGCTGCCCGGCTGGTAGTCAAACTCCTCGGGAAATTGCAGGGCATCTGCAACAGAGAGAAAGCCTGAGGTCATCGATATTGTTGTTGCGGGTGTCGACGGCGACACTTACCTTGACGGTAGGAGGGTTGTGGCGCCAGGGGCGCCGACGCTGCCGCCACAGGGAAGGGCGAGTCTAAAGGATAGGTTTCTTCAACACGTTCATCGGCTGCAATTAAGAAGCGTTGGCATGTAAGCCATCGTATTAAAGTGCAAGTGTGTGTGTGGGTGACTAAGGGGGTGGTTCAATTATGGGTGTTGTGGTTGTGGTTTGGTGTGTGTTTCGGTTATGTAAATGGGCGTGTGCATGTTTGCCCTGATGCCTCGGAGTTTGACTGTTTATTCATTCAATTAATCAACAACTGGCTGTAATTTATGCCCAGATGAACAGTAGCATCTGCTGATTGCATCAATTATGAAGGTGCAACATACGTAGTTATATCCCCCGGATGTTCGCAGCTTAGGGCCAAGAACTGTTCATTTAATTCCCAGCCCAGAAGCCAGAAGCCAAAAGAGCTAACCTGTCTCTCTCTCCCTCTGTTGTGTTGGTTTGCAGGTGTAAATTGTATTTTGTGGTACGTAATAGATGGGTAATTAAAAGATAAGCTATCAATGGGCAGTGGCAGTGTCAGCTGCCAACTGCCAGCTGCAGTTCCACGCTCCACGTTGGCTAATTGATATGGTGGCTGGGATTATATAATTGCGATTGAATGGAGAGTCGGATGGAGGACTGGCTGCTGCATTACATGGCCAACCACTCAATTGATATCCAATTAAGTCCAGCATCAGCATCGCACATAAGTTGTAAGGACAAAATTGTATCGGGCAATTACGAAACTTTAATTCGATTGTTGAGCGGATGACACTGAAGCGATGCGATGATTGGATAAGCAAATAATAGATGCCAGATGCCATAAGGACCGTAATTGTGGTTGCGTATTTCGAGTGCACACCCAGAGACCATGAGTTAGTTTTAGCTTGTTTTTGCGATGCGGATGGGGATGGGGTGTCAGTAGTAATTGTGGTTGAATGTTTTCAGTTATGTCCATCACCCGGTTACGCAGGGAAGGCCGATAGATATTCCCTGGCACTTCGCTTAAGCGGGCAACATAAACGACAGACACGAAAGAATCTTCACGGAAAGCGAACGCTTTATTAACCAAGTTAAGACTTATGCGAGTAAATAAATTAAGTTTTGTTTTTTGTTGAGATTGTATTTTGGGTAATACTCTCAGAAGCAGCACCAGAACGCGACGCGATTGCCTACTGAAAGTTGTTCAACACTTTGGATAACGAACCATCGAGCACGGACTCGTCGGCACACGGATTGATGCCCCAGAAGGCGCCGCTGCAGCCGAAGTCCTCGAAGCAGTTGTACCGGATCTTCTTGCTGCCCTTCGAGCAGCAGTTCACGATCGCCCACACGCAGTTGGTGACCTTGGGCGAGGATGTCGCCCTGGTCGTGGGTGCTGACCAGGTGGGCGCGGCTGTCACGGGCCGGGAGTCCCTCGGCCTACTCGTCGTCTGCGTCGATGACCAGGCGGGTCGGCGCTCTATATAATTCACAAAGAGGGCAATAGGTCAAGACGAGTAGAAGAACAAGCGATAGATAGGTAGCGGAGGCAGGTTAGCAGCAAAGCCCTTCATTATTCACACAAACACCCATTAGGAATGGAAATGAAACCTACCTGGACGGGTTCCCCACACTTGATTGCTCTGTGGAGGCGGACTATTGCTGTTGCCATTGATGTTGGTATTGTCCCGCCCTCTGTCATTGCTAAAGCCAGAGCCAGAGGGGGGGGCAGAGCTAGAGCCACCACTGATCTGATTGGGAATAGGCCTGGGCTGATTGAATATCGAGAAATCGGCCTGCGATGGGTCCGAGTCGTGTAACAGGAAGTCGTCCCTGCTGCCAATGCTCATTGGATTGCCGGGGTTCTCATTGGTTTTGTCCTGCCAAATGGGAAGCTTGCCTGGCAGGATCGGCTTCTTACCTCTCACAGGAAGTCTGCAATGGGAATCAGTATTTGAAAAAGGGTTTCCAGTGTGATGGGCTGTGAGCTCTCTCACCTCTGAGATGGGAAGGCAGGAAGATAATAGGAAGAGGGGAGTGCTGGGGGCTGGAAGTAGACCGCATGGGAGGGGGTCTGGTAGTAGTTGGACTGGGAGTGGGAGCACGGAGTGTAGGCCTGACGGCGCTGGCGGCTGTGGTACTTCTTGTGGCTCTTTCGCAGCCACTCTTCCTTCGTTGGCTTCACCAGCTCCGAGGCCTCCTCCAGGTTCTTCTTCGGCGCCGCTTCCAGGTCATCGTTCAGCACAATGGGCTTGTCGGGCAGGACATCAAAGACGATCTTCTCCTCCTCCTTCTCCTGCTGGGGCTGGGGCTCCCGTCGATGGTGGTGCGTCCGTGAGTGCTTCTTGTGCTTCTTGTGGTGCACGGTAGTGGCCGTCTCGTTTTTGCTGGGGTCTGAGCCAAATGCCATGAAATTAATCTAACACCAGTGTGAGGGATGCCCGATTACTTACCATAATCCTCGCTGACGAAATCCTCCTTGTACATGATCACCGGATGATCCGCCTGCATGACACCGTCCACCATTTTCACTTGATGGATCTGAAGCGAGAGCTTGAGGGGTCAGCAAATGTTTCCGGTCGCCACTCTTGGTATTTCCCTTACCTCAACATTGTCCGTATCCGGGGGCAGCATTGCAATGTCGCTTTCATCTTCCGTCGGGGGGCGGCTGGCGGCTTGGGCCACCAGACACAGGAGGAGGGTAAACAGCAGAGCCGGAAGTCCGAGGCTGCGGCTGCGGCAGCCATTCGATGGCAAACTTCGATTCATCTCCTTCAGTTTGTTGTGGCGTCTGCAATTGGCAGCAGGCAAAGATTGTGCATTAGTTTCCGTTACCCCGAGTCAACTTTTATTCTGCAGTTCAATCTCAATTACTTGACCCGGCTGCACACCACCCCCCAACCACTCAACACACACACACACACATTCATACTTATACATATAGGGATAGGGACACGACAACGACACCCTACCGCCTACCGCCTGCCGCCTGTCGCCTACCGCCTCTGGTGGAGCAAAGTTTTGAAGTTGTAAATTTTGTTGCGGCTTTGTTCTGGCTTTCGGCCTGGCCTGACTCCCAGGATCGGGGGATCAGGATCTGGCTTAGTTTTTGTTTGGTTGTGCTTTGTTTTGGTTCGGTTTTGAGGTTGCTTTTAAATTAGACATCAAGTTGAGTTCAATTTTTCTTGGCCTTTTGTTGCATGTTTTGCTCTGCGGTGAACTTTTGAATTACTTTTTCTCGCATTCTGTTTCGCCTGCCATTCTTTATGTATTTATTTTTTGTTTTTTATTTAGTTCCGCCCCGGAGTTATTGCAGCACGTCGAAAGTTCGTCTCGTCGGCCATAAACCACTGCGTGGCAAGGCTCGTTGAGCGTTGCCAAGCGGAAAAGCAGAAACTTAGCGTCGACACCATGACACAACGAATTAAGTGTTCCACTATAAGTATTTTAATATTCTAATGTACAGTATTCTCCCACCCCACCGCCACCCACTCACCGATTGTTCAGTTTAAGTAAATTTCTCGTTCGAATGTGATGTTCCGCTTTTGCTTGTTAGTCTCTGACTGAAGCGAACGGAAACGATTCTGCTCAATATAAACCGAAAAACCGAAACGAAAAAAGTTTGAACAGCTGCCAGCCAGCGTATCGGATCGATGCCTCACGGTCTGCCCCTATGCGTACTGATAACAGCGAGCACTTTTTTTGTCAACAGAAGATAGCTGATAACAAAAAAGCAGCAAGATGATACAAATATCAACAATTAGTCAGAGGAGGTGGTATCTTTTAAGGTAGATACGTACGTCAATGGACAATTCCGTTGACTGCTGTATTCCTTCTAGAATCTGCCTCATTCATGCCTCAATATCTGAATATCTGAATCATTCGTTATTCGTTTTGCGCTTAAACAAATGTGTATTCGAAAAGGAATTTTATTTGTTTCCGAGAATGCTTTCAGTTTACCGGAAAATCCCACAGATCAATCAGCATTGACATTACTTGGAAATAATTGCATGAGTTGGCGTATGAAGAGCATATGTTCTGTCCCAAATTGATGGGTGGAAAACACCAGAAATAACGCAGAAAAGTTTTCTGAGAAAACACTGCGTATTTGTCTCTGTTCTTCAAAGAGTCTTAGTCCAATTAGTGTTAAAAAATATTAGATTACAGGGCAAAGAAAAATGTATCCCTGATGGAAATCTGAGCGGCCAAACAGGGGACAATCAAATGGAAAATAGAGAAAGGGAGAAAGTACTGTAAGTGCAGAGGAACTTTGCTAAACCATAAATCAGCTCAGACATGGAAATCTGTGTGTAAATTGGTTTTACATTTCACGGATTTTCTGGCCAATGAGTAATTGCAAATTCCTGGATTCCCGTCGGGCTCCCCTAATTGATTTTGCACGTAATAATTACCGAAATGTTTGCATATTTTTGTCCAAATGCTTTTGCGGTGAATTCGAAATTCTCATTTGCAGCCACATACCCTCTCAAATGGGGAAGCAAATTAAATAAAATGCCAAAATACATTTCCCGTTTCCGGCTGCATTCGATGCCCATAAAAGTATGCTAGCTGTTGTGTGGATGCAGTCCATCTGTGCGGTGGCCATCATCCTATTTATAGAGAGTCTGATACACACACACACACTCGCAGAGCAGAGCAATCAGCCTGCTGAACCGCACAAGTAACACTGTTCACTGGAGCTGAAAGTATCGGAGGCAGGCACCCGGGCCCGGGCAGGGCCGGGCAAAAACTCAATTCCAAAAAATTTGTGTGAATAGCCAACGGAAATTGTAAGTTTGTTGGGGGAATAACCCCAATTTGTTGCAACAACAACAACAACAGCCAGCAGCAGCAGGAGGAGTGCGCCACAAGTGGCAGCTGTAGAAATGAGCTCGAAAAACAAGCTGGCAAAAGAAAAAAAGGAAATAAAAATACGGTCCTCGCTCGCATCAAACATATGAATCGGCTTCAAGCATAAAAATACCGTTGATTGTATCTGGTCTGGATCCCGGCCTTCTCCCACCACCTGCTACACTTTTTTTGTGGCTGATAGAATTGCCATTAAATATTCAATATTAATATTTTCTCATACACAATGAGAAATGCCAGGCTGCCCTGTCGAGAAATGGTTCGCATTTTTAATTGCATTTCAAGTGGTTTTTATTTCTAGAATTCATCTCGAAACGTTTTCCCCTAATTGCATTTTCTGTGACCATCGGCTGTCTGCTGCATTTTTTATGTGTTTCAAAAGCGTTTTGGGGCAAAAAATAATTTTATTTTCCTCAGGTGAATTTCGGCCTGCAACAGAATGTTATTGTAATCAATTTCGCAGCTATGTATATTTTCGGAGCGGTAAAATGAGTTTTTGCCAAGGTGCTTCGGCAGCTTCATTTAATTGGATTCCAAAGATGTAATAAAAACTTGAGCGAGGGCCGGAGCCGGAGCCGGAGCCGGAGCCCAGACTAAATGCCAGAAAAGCTGAACAGCTGAAGGCAAATCCTGTTAAAAGGGCTCCCAGAGCGAAGCCGGCAAAGCGTTGACACCAAAGCCATTAGCCATATTAAATGCGACATTTTTCATTAAGCGAAATGTGTCTGTGCATTATTCATGGCACAATTGCAGCCCAGTCCCCAATCCCCGATCCCCAGTCCAGTCCAAAGTCCAGTCCATTCACAATTTAAATAATTATATGCAAGGTCCATGCACTTCTCACCTCAGCGGACAGGCTGCCTATGATGTGGCTGCCGCCTGTGCGGCCTCTCCACCGACCATCTGTGGCACTGCACAAAAGCAAATTGAGTTTTGCGAGCGACAAAGTTGCCACAAAACTGGCTGGCAACACACACACACACACACACACATACATATGTTGTAGGTCCTGTCACACATGCAACTGAACGTCGATTACAACTCATTAGAAAGTTATCGGTGTCGGGGAGAATGCAATTTCGCCAGCATCCCAGATTCACCCTCCCAGCTAACCCTCAACCGAGCCCAACGGTATCGAGTGTGGGCCCACTTTAACGTGGCCATTTGGCTGGCAAACTGTGTGGCCCCGAAAAGATGATGTGGCCAGCCAAGTGTGGCACCACCATAAAAGCCATTCCCCACCTCACTCCTCGTCCTCACTCCCTCCCCTCACACCTGAACGAGGACAACGACGATTATCGAAGCAACATTTCCTTTGGCCTCCTTCGACAGGAGACACTCTGCTGGGTATGGCCTCCTCGGTCATTGTTGCTTTTCGGGCCAGTAACTGTACGGCGGGCAAAGCCATAAAGTGACACGGCAAATCGGATTTCATTATACTTTTATTTATACAAATATATTGCTGTATAGCAGCTGTGGGTAAACTTTTATGTCGGGGCCTGCGCAAGCAGCCGGAAAGGTTCGATCTGAGCGAGAGGTCTGCTAATTGATATGGAAATTTGGTAGCCGGCGGCCCAGGGCGAGAGCAAACTCATCAAAGTCGTGAAAACTCATTGCAGATGCGATTAAAGGCAAACGCTCTGGTGTAAACATGCAGCGAGGTAAGCGAGGTAAGAAGGCACTCACCCCATGCTGCCCCCGACCCATATTGAATCGACTGTTTACTTTGACCTCAAAATACGCAATAAATATCCGTGCGCTCTCATCATTTCGCACTTGATGATGATGATGATGTTGATGATGATCATCATCGGTGGAAAACGGAAAGTGAATTTCCCCCAAAATGTAATTTCAAAGTTTATTATTTCTTCGCTTTGTGTGTTTGTTCTGTGTTTACGCTGGATTTTATGCATTTTTTTGTGGAAATTTGGAGCGTAAATTGTTGATGCCAGGAATAACACGTGCTATTCGTGCAATATGACTGACATTTGCCTCTAATTGGCTTACACTCTCCGAGGGGACAGGGGGAGTGTGATTGTCAGTGTGCGTGTGACCCACCACAAAGGAGCCGACTCAGTTATCCCTCTGTGTGTCCGTGTGTGTCTGCTGGCTTGGGCTCTATTCATGTGTCAAAGTGTCGCCCGTCAACTCTTGTCACGTAGTTGCAACAGACACGACCACAGCAACGACAACAGCAACAGCAACGGCATTGGCAACAGCAACAGCATGCAAATAGCCATTAAGGGAGGCCGGGCCAGGCCAGATCGAATCCTGGGCATATTGCATCCCTGCATAATTGAGATGTTCCTGTCGACGCCAAATCAATGGGGGGCCTGGCCTGTAATTAAGCTGTTGAAGATGTGTTTTTGCAGCCCAGCCATATTGCAGTGGCCTCCCACGCCTCCCAAGTGCGTAATGCGATTTGGCCGCTCAACGGTGCGTATACGCAGCATGGAATGTTCCGTTGGGCTCTCTCTCTCTCTCTCTGTTGACCATGGGAAACCGTCAGATGGTCCAATTTTTTTCTGTGTGTTATTTAAAGCAACCGTATGCCATTCCCCCATTCTTTGCGTTTCCATTGTTGCTCCTTTTGCCAGTTGCAGTACCAGTACCAGTATGTATGATTTTGATCTGACTGGAATCCTGGGCTTTAGGCCAAATGCTGCCAACTTTTCTTTTCTTTCCTATTATATTTCAAAATGAAATTTATGCAGCACGCACACACAATTCCACATCCACATCCATTCGTACAAAGCCAGCCATGATGAAGACAGAGCAAAGTGGGGCATCAACACGAGAGAAACAATGCATGTGGAAAATGGGTTTCTTTTTTCTCATTTTTGCCTGAGAAAGCTTCAGGAAACAATGCAATGTGTTTCAGATGGCTAAAAAATGGCTACACAGTCTCAAGCTCTAGCTGGGATGGTGAGACTTGAAGTACATCCAGGGGTTTAATCGTTATCAATTGCACCTTCCCGGCGTATCGTATCAACGGACAGCAATTGTGATATCATCTCTTTGCCACATCCGTCAGGGCCATCAGCAGCCAACAATGGCATGGTTCTCCTGTGCAGAGTCTATCATAGTTGTCACGATGCTTTGTTTTCCTCAATGCGGATGACACAACAACAGCAGCAGGAACCAGAGTCACAAAGGCTGACACATTCATGTGAACCTTGCTTCATTCCTTTTAGAGCGCAGGGGCAGCCGCATCACAGGGGCCAAGCTCTGTCATGTGACAACGGCACCAGCCACAAACGAAAATTACGAAAATTCTCGGAAAGATGGGGGGACAACAACAACAACAACGGGAAAACAATATCCACATGTTAAAAGCCCAACAAGTGCCAGTCTAGGAGCAGGGTAGCGGGGCGAAGGACAGTTGTGGTCCGCGACGCGAGTCCTGTTGCTACTTCAAGTGCTGCCAAAGTTGATGGCACTTTGGGAGCAGCCACTTGTCTACTTTGCTGCAGTTCTAATTGCAAAAGTTGCCCAAAAGCCAGAGCCATAGCCATAGCCAGAGCCAAAGCCAAAGCCAACGAAATTATATGCACTCGGCGGCCGCTTTTTCAGCGGCGGGATACAAATGTCTTGGCCCCGGAGGAAGAGGCGGAAAGCATAAATATTTTGCTGTGGAGCACTTGAAAAGCGGCGGCTCAAGGCGACAGAGATATGCCCAATGTGGCAGCCGTCACTTTTAAGTGGTCGCAACTTGGCAACAGAGCGACGAAGTGGAGCAGAAGTAGAAGCAAGCCGTGTCACTGCCAGGCTGTCAGTGTGAAATATAGCTGGGAAATAGATTATCAGCTACAGGCCCGGCCCTCCGTAACCGTACTGCAGCAGGTATTATGCTCTCATTGTGCCAGCGGGCTCTTGGCCATCGCTTGAGCACGGCCAATTGGCTTAATTGTTATGTCAACGCCCGGACCACGCGGCGTATGATAAATGCCCGTAGAGTGAAGCAGCTGCTTCATGTGCTTACAGCTATTTACACATATTTACTGTGGCGCTGAGCCCATTCCGAGACGAGGCTTTCCGAGCACTGTGCACCCGGAATCGGCTCAACAGTCATCCGGAAAATCGGAGCATTTTATTTCGTTTTGCTTTGCATTTGTTGCCCGCTTGGCCAAGTAAAAGCATAGAGCGGACAGGGAACACCCGAATAGTGGCTTACTTCATTGGTTAGTCGAAGATTAAATACTCCTTTGAAGGGATATATTCAGGGTCGAGTGGTGCCAGTCCATTAAATCAATCGCCATTTGTATGCATGTGCTCTGGTGGCCCGTTCATAACCAAAACTAATAATGTCAATGGCTGTAGCTGAAGCTGAATGATTGCCACAATGCCAGAATGCCAGGATGTTGGTTAAACTATCGACCGACCGACCGACTGACCCACCACAAAACGAGCGACGCACAATTGACAGCTAAATTGTCTGTCAATTTGTCTCGCTGACTGAATGCGTTATCCTGTCTGGGCGAAGGGCTGTACGAGTATGTGTATGTGTGTGTGGATTGCTGCGAGAGACCAGAGAGTCCATGGCATTGTTGCTCGGTGGCTGGGTTGCTGGTCTGCTAGCCTGCTAGCCTGCTGGGGCATTGTTTAGTTTGGCCAAAAACTGACAGATTGCCATTATCGTGGCCGTTGTGTGTGGCCGTTACTTACTGCTGTTGGCTGTTGACTGTACTGCGGATGCGGATGCTGATGCTGATGCAGCATGGCACACGCTGCTTCCGCAGTTGTACGACCGCCACTATCTGTTAAACTGTGGCTTCAATTGGACCGGGCACTGTCCATCCACCCTCTTCATTGTCCCTCTACTGGTACTTGTACTGGTATACATTTTCCTTTTTCTGTATACTTTTCGGCAGCTCTGTTGCAACCCCCTCCATGCCCCCATCCCACATCTTAAATCCCATTTCCATCTAGTCTCGATGTCTCCGTTTTGGGTCTCATGTGTGTGTGCCTTTCGGAGTCTTTTGGTTCGTTTGCTCGATGTTTGTTTGTGTATTTTGGCACACGTCTATTTGCCCTGCCAGTTGGGCCTACCAGGAGACAGGGACAAGGATGTGGGATATGGGACATGGGATATGGGACATGGCACAAGGACAAGGACGAAGGACCAAGGCAGTTTGCAGTTTACACATGTGCGTATGTACATATGTCTCTCTCTCTCTCTCTCTCTCTCTCTCTCTTGCTCTTTGCCTGTTTGCCCAACTGCGGCAGAGGCCGACGTCGGTGGCGGCAGCGGCAGTTTCTTGAATAATGCAAAATAGTGGCATCAAATAACGGCACCAAAAGTGACTTAAAGTTTTAATGAAAATGCCAGGGCTCAAGCAAACACCACAACAAACATTCGCATACGCATCCTCCTCGGTCTGCCATCTCTCTCTCTCTCTCTCTCTCTCTCTCTTTCTCCCTCTTTGAGTGCCGCACAAACACTCATACATTAAATATTGAGTGGCTTTATAGCAATGGCCCATAGCGAATATTAAATTTCTTCGAGTAGAAGCCCCCAAAGAAATAAGGAAATAACACCCACTGCCATTATTAAACTTACGGCACGGCCATTTTGCTGCAAATTTTCAAATATTAATTTAATTTGATGCCTCAATTGAATCAAAAAGCAAACCAATTGGCTATTCGACCGGCCAAGACACGGACATAAAATACTGCTACACGAAACTTAAACTGCCATTAGAGCGCAGGAGAGCAATTTATGGGCAAATCAAAGTCAACAACTTGTCTTGTCTAGGGCCTGGCCTGCCTTGTAATAACCAGAAATTGTTTCAGCTTGTTGCTTATAGATTGAGCTATTTAGTCGGATGAAAAGCCATTTCCTTGCCCACAACTGGGTTGGTTACTATGGCCTTCCTGCTGGGCTCTGGGCCAGGATGAATGACAGATGACCACAAACATTTTTCGTGTAGGCCCACACAAATGTTGAGGTGCTCAGGTCAAGTTGTGGTCTTGTCCGAATGGTCGTCAGGAATGGACTCCTGGTCTCTCGGCTTGAGAGCTGAGAGCTGATAGTAATCCACTTGACCAGGGGAGACCGATTCTGCCATAGTTGGGCAGACCTGTTGCTTGGCAGTTAATTTCCCTGTTGCTCATCTTTCACTGTATCGAAACGAGTTGCAGCGGCACTTTCCACCTTCAAGTGCAAATATTTAAACAGCTTTAGAAATTGTAATTTTCGCTCATTACCATAAATCAATAGACAGTATGGGCACGCTCCATTTAAACAGAAAATAATAACAATAAGTGACTAATGCACGATATTGTCACACTTGTAAGGGGGGCAGCGCCTGCAGCCGAGCGCCGAGTGAGTCGCGAGTGCCGCAGCATGCAGTTTGTCATTTAAATTGGCGGCGAATGCTGCTGATGCTGGGGCACGTTGCACGATTTCAATAAATCTGAAGCGTGTCAAAATTTCCGTCTCTCCGATGATTGATGTGGGCGTTGACATAGAGACGTGGGCTGGGGTTGGGGTTGGGGCTAAGGCTTGGAGCTTGGGGCTGAGTCTGGGGCGTTACCGCTGACAATTCAATCACACACCCCGAAACACACACAAACACGGACATAGACATAGACATAGACACGGACACGTGCACACAAACGCGGTCAATTAGTCAAACAGAAATCGTTTTCGGTTTCCGTTCCGTATTTTGGGGGTGGGGTCTTCGATGCTATAGTCCTTCGCCCAAAACCCAACTAATTAAAACACGCTGAGCAAACACACCCGCTGGCAATCCGAGGAGCGGTAACTAGCAGCAGGATGGGGTTAGGGGGATGGGGTGGGGTATCCCGAAATGGTAATCAGCACGTGCCACTAGGATTAGCGGGGTCGAGACACACATTTATGCGTTCATTTAGTTTTGCTTATTGATGGCCACGCCCTTGGCATACAGAAATATGTGTATATTTCGGGAAGGGAAGGAGAAGGGTGTGACAAAAATACCAAAAGCAGACAAGTCAATCCCAGATACAGGTAAAATGCTGCCGAAAAAGACAATAAATATATTCAAAGCTTAGCGGATGAATCATTTAAAATTCGCTTGAACCAAAGGTGATTAAGACCGAGTATCTTGAGTGCAGATAATGACAAGTTTGAGTGACAAGTGAGATTAAGTCAGCCACCAGTAGCACCCGAAACCAATCAGTATTGTTCTTCTTCGAGATGACAGCAGTTTTGACACTCTTGAGGCCTTACATATGTCTGAATGATCTCATGCGCGTGACATATTTATAGCCTGAAGTCATTACGAAATCATTCTAGACCATAAAGCGTGACCAAATTATGGCGGATCTTGGTTTTGGTTTTGCGATTGGGGACTTTGAACTCGCAAATAACCCGCATCTAGCTTTTGGGCGCTCATTAGTAAGCGGAAATATAAGATCCTCTATTAAATGGCACTCGTTGCATAACTTCAATTATAGTTAAACCCCTGGCTGCTTCTCAATCTTGTGGTTTTCTCTGAGCAATTATTGGCTAGACTCTGACTTTAATTATAGCTTTATTTTGTGCTGATTAAAGGGGATTAACAAATTTGACAGAATGATGGATATTTGGCGTTTGGAGGCAGGCCAAATGCTCGCTTTGCTCTGAAAAAATACAGAATTGTGTCAAAAACAATATGATCTCCATGTGTTTCGGTTGGTATTGACGTCATGCCTGCTGTTTTTTACTCGATTCCCATGCAAATTCAATCGATTAATCTGTCATTTAAATTGTAGGAATTTATTGCCAACGCTTTGATAAAAGTGCCCTCGTTAGCATTGCAGTGTGAAACTCTAGGCTTAATTGATTTCGAATGCTTTGCAATGAGGCTTGAAATGCCGAACCGAACCATTTCACTAGAAGCCATTTAAGCAGATTAATGAACATTGGCCAAGTGCTTTTCAACTCTTTTTTTTTCCAGTACAATGAAATACAGAAATACGAATTCATTCCTGTTTAAGCATTAAATGGTTTTTAGAAGAATCGAACTGGTTTTTATTCGATTTGCTTATGTCACGGAATCGAACTGGTTTTTTGCATCATATCATTCCTTCTGTAATGGTTGCTCTTAAGTGCCAATATGCTAATCAAACAATGATCTCATGTACCATAAAACTATGACGACAATAGCGTAGTTTCCCTGATGACTTTACTGGCTCCAATTATGCTTGGACCAACAACAAAGAGATATTGATATTGACTTATAGGGAAAGTGAGTGGGTGACCGCAAGAATCGTGGGAAGCATTTGATAAACCCCTTCTCGGTTCTCTCAACCATCTATTATTCGTATAGCGATACTATAATATTTGTAATTATCATCAGCGGCACGTGCCTGCGGTTTTGACTTTACACCGAGCTCAGTCTCACATTGTAATTTATGGGCATTGAATAGAAACCTGTGGTTAGCACTGACATGCCAAAGACTCTACACACTGACACTGTGAATACTCCCTACAAAAATAGACATTCATTCACACATTCATATCGTATCCTAGAAAGTCACGGGAAAATCGTTTCCCCTTGAAGTTCTCCGCCAGCTTCTGAGGCGATGACTAAGCCTGATGGAAACCCCAACCAAAGACATTCCCAAAGTCTCTGACCGATAAGAAAAAGATCCCCATTGTTGCAGAAATGCGGAAAATGGAAAAATGTACAGGGCAGAGCTGGGAAAACTGTAAACGGAAGACTGGAGGCGAGGAAAAAATCTCATCCCACTTGTTTGTAAACAACAACAGGGAAAATTAAAAGTGAAAAGGAATAAACAATACAGGGTGGAGTAAAAATAGGGGCTCCAGGGTATGGGTTGGTTGGGTCGTGGGGCAAAACAGAAGATGAACGAGCGTACTGGAAATTCCAGAATTAAAAAAATTTAAGGCCAGGCCGTAAAAAAAAGAGCAACACTAAAAGGTTGAACTTGAAATATTTGTGGGCCAAAAGGGCAACACATACACACACAAACACACACACACACACAGATACGGAATACAGGTACACCTACGCACACTCGAACACACACACATAGAGACACGTGCAGAGCTTTAATTATGTGCGAAACGAAAAGTTGCTTCTGTCTGTATCTTTGAGATACTTTCAACGCACTTTTCGCTATGCTCGATGCGGCACAAAGAGAACAGAGCTCTGCTCTGCGTCACTCTCAAAGACACGTTTCGTTTGTTGTTGGCCAAATTATGTGCTTCGTTTTCGGTGGCGGCGGCGTTGGCGGTAGCTGTGGCTATGCCATGGCTCTGTGGCTGAGAAACTGCCAACAAAGACAAACAATATGTAGCAGTTCACACACAGCTACACCCCCAGCACACACACTCACACACTCCCATGTCACTGTGTATTTTTTTGTGTTTTGCCAAATTAGCAACAACCGGTTTACGCAGGTACTCTTGGCCCAAAGACAGACAGAGAGAGAGAGAGAGAGAGAGGAGCGGCGACAAGCCAAAAGCAAACAAAAGCCGTTTTGCTCATTAGTCGTCTCTGCTCTGCCAATGGGTTTGAGTGAGAATGCCGCAGCCAAACAATTTTTTGTCGTCATTTTGGTTGATATCAGTGGGAGATGAGATGAGATGGTGTGGTGGGGTGAGAGTCTGAAGGCCATGAGAGCTTCCGATGTACAACAACCCACCTCTCGAATCCGCCGAAAGACGAATGTACGACGAGTATTACCGCACCGCACCGCACCGCCAGAGAACAGGGAAGAGCTTCTGCTGCTGTTGCTGCTGCCGCCAAGTGCCTTTCGGCAGTGGGGCAACAAGTGAACAACTAGAGCAAGCGGCTTACTCAAAAGATGTCCTCTGTCTGGCCCCATCAAAATGTAGGTAAATATGGGACTGGGATTGCGACTGCGACTGCGACTGGGCATGGCATGGGCAGGGGCGTGGAGGAGCCCAATATCTGGTCCAGTTGGGTGCACTTACACACGGGAGCCGAGTGAAACGAGTTTAACTGGCTTAATGGGTTTTTTTCAGCCTTATACTCGTATATGTATGTATGTTTGCTGTTGTTCTACTGATCAATGACAATGGCCCCTCCGCCGACGTATAGCAGATACGACTCGTAATAACTGTCTACAATTGTTAATTTGTTTGCGCCTTGATTGAAAGTGTTCCCGTATTTGCTTATTATTACACCCCCAGATAGAGCTCATAAGAGTCCCGTTCCGTTCGGGTCCCCATGGACTGGTACAGGCCTTCAATCGGATGTTTAGTCTCTGGGGATCCACTTGCCGCCTTCTTGTCGTTGACGCAAATTGGCTTATCTTTATTGTTGTTGGTCACGCAACCATATTCAAGAATTTCGGCTTTAACAAAATATTTGGAATTCCCTAGGTCCCTTCTTTATCTTGGCTATAAAAAGCTGAATTAAATATTTTTTTATAATCGAAAAATGTTGAATATTTTCAGAATATTTATTTAATATATTTCGGCCATTCCCCCCAGAAAATCTTTACGTTCTATAAATAAAAAATATTTTTTGACATTTTTTAAAGGTTATCTGATGTTAAAGGTTTATTTTGATGTTTATTTTGTTTCAGCATTTTTACAAATTGAATTAAAAGATTTTTTTCCCTAGTTCTGCAGTAGAAAGTGTCATGTGTACATAGCCATTTATCTATAATCGTTTCCATTTATGCAAATATATAACTTTCCATTCGAAAATCTGTCCAGTTGTTGAATCATTTGGGTAAATGTATGTATATGCTGCTTGCTATGCAGCAGAAAGAAAAACAACTATTATTAGTCTTGAAAAAATTCTATAAAATCGAAATTTTATGCAAATCAGCAAAAACGAAGAGTAAATGAAAAAATATATCTGGAAAATACGAGTATCATGCCACACCAGACAGAGGGGGCAGCGATAGAGAGAATGAGAGAGAGAGAGAAGACATCAACATGGATTAATTGCAGTTTTTTATATGGAAATTTGTTGCAATGGCAAAAAGCTACAAGCCGTGTGGAAGGCCAACTGGTCGACAGCCATGTCAATAAACCAATTAGGAGCTATGGCCCAAGACTGCGACCAGACTCGATGAGCATAAAAGGGGTGAAAAGGGGTGTCGGAGTCACGCCCAAGCCAATGGCGTAGTCGATAAGCCCAGCCAGCTCACAGAGTAACAGTAGTGCTCGTATCTACTGGGGGATCGGACTTACCTACACTAAAGATATGTATATCTGTCAGCGCGTGATACGCTCTCTGAAGCTGGCTGGATCGTCGTTTTTTATACTACAAAATTCCAATAGTTTGAACAGTTCTTGTTTACTTTTAATGGTTTTTTCTTTTTCCCTTTAGTTTCAACAATTAAATCCAATAAAATTCACGTTCAATTGGCCAAAGGCCTATTTCGTTTTGGCTTCGCGTTTCTTTTTGGCGCGATATATGCGTGCTTTTATGTATCCACCAGTAGCATATGTACACACATACATACATATATATGTGTGTAGATTGGTATATAATGTGTCCCGAGCTCTTTGTTTGTGGTTGTCGTGTTTATCGTGCTCACGTTTACTCGTTTACTCGTTTTTCGCGTTTTTAATTTTCTTTTATTTTATTTTATTCTTATTTTACTTCATTTTGTTGCTGCCTTTTATGTATTATGTATTTCTCGGATGTCGGGGCAGTGCTTGCCTTCAGATTCTTCAATTTACACTGAACAGATCTCTCTTGGGTAAATCTTTATAAACAAGCAGACATGGAGAGAGAGAGAGCAGAGCCAGCCAAGACAAAGAGAGGCGCGGCAACGGCGACGGCGGCTGTCTCTCGCTGTTGTCTCTCCCAAAATGCGGGAGCGAAGCTCAACAAAACGTACTAATGTACATTTAAATACAATTTATTCAGTGCCTGACAGTCAGATAGTTCTTGTTTGGCCCAGAGCGAGGTCTCTTCTGGTACGTCATGATCATCGTCATCTGGGCAAAGTCTTTGGCAAGAATGAGTCGGCTTTCTCCAGGGAACAACAATTTTAGGTTTCCCAGCCGCCGACAAATCACAAACAGTGCGGGGTCTTTGTCCAAGTTCATGGCTAGGGAATGAATCATTCTGGGAAAACGGCGATGCACTTAATGCTCCGCCAACGATGCCCACATAAGGGACGAGTCTGTCTCTGCCTCTGGCAGAGGCAACATACGGCTCTGGTTCTAATTAGGAGGCGCACGGTTCGATTGCAGTGAGCATCTAGATGCATCTGCTGTGCCCGACTAATTTGCAACGTTTCGAGTAAGACATGGACACAGATGGAGCCCCTTTCTGTAGGCATGACGAAAACACACAAATCAGGGCCTTGAAGTATGTCACGTTTTGCGTGCATTCACGGACACAGAGACAGGGACAGGGACAGACAATGACGAATGCTAATTGCACTTTCCGACATCGAAAGGCCAGGCCCATAAAACGGGTGCTGTTCGATCGTTTCTGGAGTTTTCCCATTCATTAATATAAAAAAATCATTAGCATCATGAAAATGAAGGCACGTCTGTTCAACGACCACGACCAATGAAAACGTAAATGCAAATGAACGAATTTCACTGTGCTGTGATGCTAAAACCATTTGAGCAAGAATTTACGATGCCACAAGTACTTACGTAAGCCCATTCACCAGATATTTCAGATAATTCCTTTGAGTATCCAAAAGGCACTTAATTTCCGAATTATTTTATTTCCGTTGCCAAAACCACTTTTAAAAGTATGTTGAACAGAAAATTTCGAATTTTCCCAAAAGTATCAAGAAATTAAATTGAATTCGAATATCAAGTCTAAACGAAATGTAGATACATATTTTTGTACTGACTTTTTAAGCAAATTTGTCTTTTAATTTGATCTGATGAAAGGAAAAATACGAGTATAGAAGGAAATCTATAGAATATTTTTAACAGGACGCCACACTGGACAAACTGCATATGTAGATGTGTACATACATACATATGTACATAAGGGAAGATTGCCGGTCGTGGGCACAAAACATATATTAGGTTTTCGAATTAAAATCTTGATTTCTTAGGTAACTTTCAGTGAAGGAACTAAATTGATTACTTCAAATAGAATAAATCCCCCCGGACAATAGAAACACATTTCCATATACTTATGTCATGATTGAATTTTCAAAATATATGAAAACTCAGCTAAATTAACTAATTGACATATGATTTCATCAACTTTTATCTGAAAACCTATTAAAATAAGAAAAAGTTCACTATTTCGATATTTTTTAGTTTTTTTATAGTCATTTTTTCCATTACTATTTTCTCCTATAAGAAAGATGATTCTTGGTAAAAGCTTTTTTCTTAAATCTTCCTAAAAATCTGTTTATAGGGGAAATATGAATTGACTTATGGAACACATTTTCATTTTTATCACAGCTAGAAAACATATGAAACAATCATACATTCGCGACCATACGTTCGCGACCGGTCCTTAAATAGAGATCATTTATTGTATAAGTACTCGATAGAAAGCAGCATCATTCCTCTACTAAATTAAATTAATCGGTTTAGAACATTTCCGTTCCATTCCGCATATTTTTGCATTTTAGTAGAAATCTGAAAAGATTTTTGGTTCTATCTTTTTCGTGCATACAAAGTGTAAAACGTGCGTTCGCGATCCTGGGAAATGCCCATATGGTATAAATGCATGGATAATTTTTGGATTTTGCAAACCAAATGAAATAGTATAGACAACTTTTTTGAAAAATCCGACTTCAAAAACAATAAAAAATAAAAAATCACCTTTTTTTTTCAATTTTTATTTATTTTGATAACAGCTACTGCGAAAATTCGTATATTTCTTTCGTTATCCGCACGAAAACTACGGCTGACAATACTCAGATCAGTATCGTCTGCTTGCTGTGCAAGTTTACGTAGGGGTGCCCAGAACCAGCACACTTCTCTCTATATACAGGCAAGAATTTGAAACTCATAATAGTACCGTTTGCCCTCACATTCTTTATAGTTTTTCAATATCACTTAATTTTGATCAAGATCAGATCGCTTAATTCTCTATGTATGTAGTTGTTATAGAAAATGCATAACGATTCAGCATATTAAAAAACTTTTAGGTTTCAACTACAGCTGTAGAGAGAAAGAAATGAAAAATAAACAATTAATCCCTCTGATCGTTCAAATTAATTGAAAACAACAAACTTGTACAAAGAATTATTTATTTTTTAGGGTTGATTTAGAAAAATTACCAAAACCTTAAAATGATTGACACTAAACCAACACACAAACGAAGCAGAATAATTCTGCTTGCTGCCGTGGTGGTGCGCGCAGAGGTGGTGTGCCCGCGTACGAAGAGTCAGCGGTTCTATTCGCGGTGTCGACAAGCAAACAAAATGGCCTGTGGGCCGCCGCGCGTGTGTACGCGCATCCAAATTAGAAAGAAAAATATATTTTTAATTGATTTTCACGCTCGATGCGATCTCATCATGGCATAATAGTTTGACTTTCCCATAGCCGAACAATTTCCGCATGAATCGCAGATTATTACATGGTTAATGCGCGTATCTACTGACATTTCCAATTATGAATGACAGTGTTTCGTGCAATTTCCGCACAATTTTTATTTTAAAGCCACAGATATGAAAACTGTATAAAAAGATAATTGCTTATACACATGTATAGTAATGTTTTTCCAATTACCGTCCCACAGCAACCACAAATTTTGTTGGAAAATTCACACAGAGCGTGCGGCGGATCGTTCAGGATGTGAAGGACGAGGGAGCGCCGAGTGGAATGACCCGGGACGAGGTAATCGAAACCAATGAAAGGCTGCGCTCGCTCCGACTGCGGTTGGAGGAGTCCTACGAGACGGCCAAGCAGGCGCTCATAAGCCTCATGAACAAATACGGCGACTCGAAGAGCCAGCGCAACATGTTCCAGCGCTATCCCATGCTCAAGTTGATGATTAAGGTTGGTACACTGGAACTCTTCAATCCAGGGGAATTCTGAACCAAGTCTTTAATACCTACACTAGGAAGTCATTCGGCTGGAGACCCAGTACTGGACGCTGGTGGACATACCGCGTCAGGAGAAGCAGGAGACTGTGCCCTCGTACGTTATGCGCGCCTGCTCGATCATGGAGAAGACCCAGAAGTCGGGCGAGGGTGTAAAAACCTCAGCCAAACTGGCAGACGAGGCGGCCGAGCGGCGGGAGCGGATGGAGCGGTTGGAACGTAAGTGAAATGAGCTGTGAAAACTGCGACCCATACCATAGTGATTAATGAGTTGACTGCATTCGCATACCGTCCCATCCACAGACATGACAACGGCTCAAATCGAACTCGAGAACACACAGCTGATAAACGATTTGTATCGCTTGCTGAAAAAGTATCTGGGGCTGCGGCATCTCATCCGAGTACTAAAGGTAGGCGAAACGAAACGGAAACTGTCCGACCCCGTGGCAACTTTACCCTTATCTAACCGTGTGCTTCTGTGTGACCAAACAGGAAGAGTACGCCAGCTCAAAGATGTATCCGATATTTCCACGCTACACAATGCTCAAGGACATGATAAAGGGCATCATGCACGACCCCGACTACATGGAGGTGTGTCACGAAACGCTGGCCAACGCCAACTGAGCCGAGGCCACCGGAAATGGCAGGCGTCGCATGAGTGTCATTTGAGAGGGGCCTAAAACTAATACAAATACAAATAGCAGCATACACAGGCGCAGGACCTAGGAGAAGAAGTGGCGATGGAGTCCCAGTACTGATCCGTGTGTATGCTGTATTCGCATGCGAGTTTCTGCCATTCCGGGATATTTTAGAAAATTCGAAGCAACTTCTTTGAGGCTCTTTGCACCGCGAATGTGCGGGCGAGTGAGTAAAACCAATCCTTTTCGGTAATTTTAGCCCATACTCAAAGGCAAACCAAGGCAAACTAATCAAACAACTAACTAACAAACTATGTACACCCGAACCCTACCACCTACCACCAACCACCAACCACCAAACTGAACATGTAACTATTTACACTACTCAACAAAGAACAAAGAACAAACACTTGAATACTCTTCGGTACTAGAGTGCCAGCAAACAAACTAAAAGGCATTTATTTTAATGAACTTTTGAGATAAATAAAAACAAAACATAACAAAACAAAACAACCTACAAGATGCAAAACACAAAACATACATATTTGTACGAATAATGATCCAATTATTCATTGAAAGAATCACTCAAGGTGTTCCACGATGAACACAATTCTGAGGAGAAGCCGAACCCGATAATGTGTGTAACTTGTGTGTATTATAACAGTAAACTGAGGAAAAATTATATACCTTTGAATGTACGAGTACCCTCTCTATATGTAATAAGCAAGATATATGTATATGTTAAATAATCAAATTAACTACAGCAACAGTTGATTGGGAGCATAATTAATTTCAGAGGATAGATTTAAACTTTGTTTCGACCTGGCCTACGATTTTCTACTTTAGATTAGCTGCTAACCGATTGTTGAACTAGTTACAAAACTGTATTAAATTATATTATATTATATGTACCAGTCCTATCCCTAGATGTATTACTACCCTACCTAGTTAGACAATATGCGGGAAATATTCCCAATTGTGGTGAGCGAGTACGATAGCTCGTTGCACCCTTTTAAGGCAACACCAATCCGTGGCGGCATGACATGGAGCAGCCAGTATCCTAGATCTTAACGAATGTTAACTCATGATTTTGCCGAATATTTTTAGTGACAAGCAAATGCTTTAAGTGTGTATCAAAACGTTCAGCTTTAAATCAGTCCTATGTAACCCCCCAGATCCCAGATACAATTTCATATACATACATCAACATCTACACACTCAGAAGAGGCATTGCTTAATGTGTGTGTGTGCGAGTATTTTTAAGGTTTAAGAGAGATATGTGTGTATGCATGTATGTGTTGTTGTAACTATCATGTATCGTATGTGTAGCTTTGTAACCCAATCCCTAACCAACCGAAGGACACAACGCAAACACTCGAATACAAAAGACCAAAGAAAAACCTAGACGAGCTTACAACTTTATACGAGAGCTAGCAATTCACAATTCACAATTTTCATTTTCCATTTCCATTTACTTTATTATTTACTCCTACAGAAGCAGCCAGCAAGTGTAAATTACACAAGCTCGTAATGAACTGACACAGACAGAATCTAAAAGAAGCCGAAGCGCTTCTTTGCCAGAACAACAACAACTACAACTACAACTACAACTTAAAACTACAACTAAAATTCTGACACGCCCACCGATACACAGAGGATGAACCTAGCAATTTATACACACAAACAAACATACATATCTGTACATAAGTATGTGTATATCATTATTACAGAATATCACATATACATGGACTTCCATTGCAATGGAGGTGAAATTGAGTGCATAAATTAGTCGAACCGAACAATTGTTTGCCTGTCTATAATACGCTTCACGGCGCTCAATTGCTGGTTAATTTATCCACTTTGTGACGGGCCATCCTTTTAATGACCCCTCCAACGCTTTAAATTGAAAATATCCCCGCCCCAACGACCCTTGGGGGCCGGGCCGGAAGTGAAAGTAGAAGCTGACCACAGACGGCAGCCCATAACAACAGAACGAACAACCAGTAAAACTAATTATGAAAAGCAAATCAGATTAGATAATTCAAAAATAGGCGAAAAATAGCATAGCAAATTAATTAAATGTGCAGAAAACCATATTAACTCAATTCAATCTCATTTAGATGGCTTAGATGGTTGAGCCGCTAAGTAACGAGTTCCGTTGTTTGTGTAGTTAAATGTTGGTTTGGATAATGCTAATAGTTAATGAGATTTCGAATGGAGATAAATATTAAACAAATCAAAATGGCAAGTGTTATATGCTGTTGTATGCTTCTTGATACAAATATACCGTACGTACATACATACATATGTATATATAAAAGTACACGAATACACTGTATACATATGTACATGCAATTATAGCCAACTAATTGTAATGTAAGCAGATCAGGAAATAATGTTATGAAACTTAATCAAAATCTATTATTATTAATATTAACAAATATTTGTATGGCTCTCCAGCCCCGTGTATGTGTGTGCGTGAATGTTACCATTGTAAGCGCATTGCAATATAGGATATAGCGACAGAAGTTGGGCGATATTGATATTGATGCATACCCACAGAGACGACATACATATGAACTATACATAGTTATATACATACATATATGATAATGGTATTCGTATTATTATACAACTTATACACGATAACAACATATACACTTCTACTCTGCTGCATACCCGCCGAATGGGCACAAGGATGGCAGTCAGCAGTCAGGATGGGCAGTCAGTAGTCCTACAAACCAAAAACTTCGTACAATTTTACCTTTTCAACATCTCAGTGTCTAACAGAAAGCATTAAATGTAACGTAACTCCGCAAAGGAAGCTACCAATATATTGGATGTATAATTAAATACGAGTATATGTGTCGAGACACGCTGTAATACGAGCAAGTCGATAAATATATTGATATTCAAACGGATAACACCTTTTGTTTCCTTTCTTAAACAGTTTTAGCAATTGCTTTGGTGGAATTTTGAGAAGGATTTGCTATCAAGTCAAAGCAAGTGGAACTCATTCAGCGATCTCACTCCACGAATATTTGAATTGAGTCCCTAATTCACCCAATCACTGAAAACTACTTGGATGATATTTATTTGGCGAAAATATCAATATAATTTGAATATTTCTATAGGATATTCAAGGGGAGTGGTTTACTGAAATTGGTGGTCCAAGGGCTAGGATTGAAATATTAGAAGCATTTTTAAAAGAAGAAATTAATAAGTTTCCATACGACTCGTTCATATTTTTAATATAATTTATAACACATATAATATTCAAACCAAACAACTGTAGACCTTAAAAAACATTAGAGTAACATAATTCTACATAATTTCTACATGAAATACTACACGGTGTGAATATTAGATTGATATTTTGGTCTCAAAGCTCCAAAAGCTTTTCACTAAGCTTTCCCTTTAAGAGCTATCATTGGGTGGACAAGAAAATTAAAAGCATTTTTCCCAACTTAGAGCTTGGAAGCAAAAGCTTACTAACGAAATTTCCCCATATAATTTCCCAAAAAAGAACGTTTAGTCGGTCGCCAAATAGAATTATATCTGGATTATTCTGGATTACTTCTTGGCATGATTTGGATGTTTGCCTGGCGCCACAGCCTCTGAGGTTTCCTCGGGCAGCGAATTCATTAAAGGCTGCTCCGTTCCCATTTGTTCATTTGTCCTTCACAATCTGGAAATTTATTTTCGTGCCGGCCATAAGCTCGTCTCATATCTGTTCAGTTGAACGCCTTAAGCTACATATATAAACCAATTCAGGGCAATCTTTAATTGAAAAATTCTCCAGGCACTACAAATCAATTTTGTAATCGTGTTACAACGCAGGATAGGGTTTAGAGCAAACTAGAGACAAGCAAGATACACACATAGAATGGGACTGTTTTTCCAAAATTGTTTTTTGTGAAATAACTTTCTCATAGAAGATACTGATTTACTTTGTAAGGAATTACAAGAATTACAGTCAGCTCACGACGATCTGTGCCAGCTTGGTAAAAATAACGACCATCGAATTGGCATAGTTTTTGCAATGCACAAAACTAACCGAACGATAATAATACACGGAAATATGGTATTAACAATACTCACAAAATATATCGGCCAATATTATACGAATACATATATTAAGAAATATGGAAATCTATATTTGAGCAACAGAATAGAGAACCATCTATTTTTCCGATATCTATGTATATCCCATATTGTCTAGTGGTTAGGATACCCGGCTCTCACCCGGGAGGCCCGGGTTCAATTCCCGGTATGGGAAGCTGTTAAAAGTTTCTTTTTTATAATTTTTTTTTTTTTTTCAAAGATAAACGAGATAAAAAACAGAGATAAACCTTTATCTGTATAAAACCGTATGTTTTTGCAATTCTGGTATTCTTATATTTGTTTATAAATACCCTCTGGGAAATTGTCTCTTCAGGCCTGAGTTGACTATTTTAATTTTGTGTGGAACCTTACAAAACAATGCTTAAATAATTCAAAAAATAATTTTCTATGCAGTCAAAGGGTTGCGGCGACTGAAGGCCTAAACCACCTTCATTTACTGCCGCCTTTTCTGTGTACATCGAGTGATTCCTTTTTCAGTTTGGTGTCTATTTGATTAATTAATTGCGGCAGCTCTTAATAATCAAATATGAAAAAAATTTGTTATTTCGTCAGAAAGTAAAATCGTTCACTTGCAAATGCTGATGAGAACATTTGTTAATTATGTATTTTATTAATTTAAATTTGTCTATTGCGAGGTTGGCCCCTGGCGAAATTCCTCGTAACTAAATGTGATAAAAAGAGCAACTCTTCTGTGAACACATTAGAGTGATAATGGGGGCCACCTCGTTCATCGAAGTCCAGGCGCATATCAATTGAATATGTACATTTAAGATTATTATAAATTCCACTTTAAACTGAGCATCACCTCATGATAAGAGACTTACCGGGGCGGCTTCAAATATCAGTCTACTCAAAGTCTCCCAAAAGAAGAAAACTAAAATGTCTCGTCTCCACCTAAGGTAATTCATTGAAATAAATCCATGAGATGTAAGACTTAGCCACTTTTCCTTTCAGTTTGGTTTTGGCTCTTCTGGTTTGCCTAACACGAACCATCCGTGCCAATCCCATAGACGATGATCGCGAACGCCTTAACCAACTCCTAAGCAGTCCAGAACCTGCAGATGATGCCGAGCTTGTGAAGAAGACCCTGGATGCCATTGCGCTTTACAAGAAACAAGTTCGAGGACCATTGGAGCTCGATTTGGAACGGGATATAAGACCATTCGAAACTGAACACCTGACGGTGGACGGTTTGCCTATTCAGGGTGGATTTTGGAGTTGGATTTTGGGTGCAACCAAGGAACCGGCTAAAGATATTGCCAAAGAATCTGCAAAAGCTTTACTCGGTAAAGTGATCGATTTCCTTGCATCATTTATCAACGGAGATTAATGAATCATAAAAAGTTACAAAGTTGTAGTACATATGTAATAAATAAACACTATGAAAATGTAACCTTATTGTCTTTGCAAAATGGTAAACCAGAACAAGGGGTGGGCCTGAAGAAAGAAACAGATGGAGATGTGATTTAATTATTGTTTATTGTTGTTTAAAGTTTAACAATGTACAGTTAAACTGTTAGGGGAAAATTACATGTCATCTGATTAATCGAAGGGACGATGGCAAATGCTCTGACCCGGCGGGGCTGATTATTGACTCAATAGTTAGTTAGAAAGACAGAGTTGGAGATGAAGAGAAAAGTAATGCCTAGTCCGGCGGGAAGGGACAGCAATACTAAAAAGGCTGATGAGGGCAATTGATTCGACCTCACCAGAGAGAAGCTTGTGGAGGAAGAGAACTCCATGACAGATTCTACGGGATTTACCCGTGAGAGAGCCGGGCAGATGCAGATGAGATGTTCCAGGGTCTCGATAGCCCCGGGTTCATCGCATTTCCTACAGCTGTCTCTGGTGGTGACGCCGTGGTGGCGCTGTGCTGCCTTGCCTTCAGTCAGCCTAGCGTAGATGTCGAGGGGGTCGATTCCGAGTATGGTTTCGAGTGCTTTAGTTGGCGTTGACCTGATACTGAGTCCTACTCCATCTGCCCACTCACATATCTCCCTGAGTGTTCGTTGCATTATGGAGCTGAGAGTCGATGGACATACACCCGTAATAAGTGCGCTTATGTCGTCCGCATGAGCTGTTATTTTTGGGTCCTTCCTCTCGAATCTCTTAATGAGGTTGTCGACCACCAGGTTCCACAGGAGGGAGACAGGACTCCACCCTGGGGTGTGCCCCTGTGTGCTCCTCTGACCATGGAAGCGGTGCCCACTCTAATTGCACCCGTCTACAACTTAGAAGGTTTTTTATCCAGAGGTTGATTGCTGGGTGGATGTTGGTTGCTCCTAGGCAGTCCATTATGGCTTGCTGCGTGCTGGTTGGTTGACATCAGTCCCCCTACTTCGTTTCTGATGTGTAGATTCAGCAGCTTTTCTAATGTTTTCAGTAGAAAGGAGGTTAGGCTTATCGGTCTATAATCCTTGGAACTCACATGGCTGCACATTCCTGCTTTTGGGAGGAAGACAACTCTAGAGGTTCTCCATTGGATCGGGATAAAGCCCGTTCTTAGGCATGCTGCGTATATTGCGAGAAGCCATGGGGTGATCACCTCTTTGGTCACTTGCAGCATGGCTGGGAATATTGCGTCCAGACTAGGACTTTTATGCCCGTGGAGGAATCTATAGCCCATTGGATTTTCTTGGGAGTTATTAGGTCTGTTGGGGGTGTTTGTTCCTCAGTTCCTCAGTTGTCCTGATGCGTTTCGGCATCGGTGACGTCGGTGCATCCTGGGAAGTGGGATTCCATTGGTGCCGTCAGGGCTTCTTTGCTGCCCTCCGACCACTGTCCGTTGTCTAATTTGAGCGTTGCTTTGACAGCAGCTTCCTCATTCTAGCCCTTTCAGGCACTTTCTCAATGTTGGAGCAGAAGTTCCTCCATGAGCTACGTTGTGCCTTCTTGTACTTTCTTAGTAGTAGCCAGTGGAGCGGCGAGGATGGCTTCCAGGCAAATCGTCCGGCTCCGGCGCACTCCTTAGAGCCGGATATGCGTTCGCTGGTGAACAAAAGCTTCGTCGTCGTCACGGCTATTGTGAGTGTGGATAAGGGTGGGATGAGGGTGAGCTCGCTGACCAAATGGCTTCCTACTCACAGAGCGAACCGTACGGCATGCTGAAGGAGACCTCCGAGAAATTGGAGGGCAACGATCAGTTCGAGGGCTTTGGCATCGAGCTCATCGACGAGCTCTCCAAGAAGCTGGGCTTCAGCTACACCTTTCGCCTGCAGCCGGACAACAAATACGGTGGCCTGGACCCCAAGACGGGTGAATGGAACGGCATGCTGCGTGAGATAATCGACAATGTGAGTTGTGGGGGTTGTGGGGGCTGGAACCATGCTTTGACATCAATCTAATTGAACCCCGTTGGGGCCATTCATCGAGCTTATCCCTTGTCGACCTTGTGTCGTTATTGATTAACATTTAATGGCCATAATCGCTGCCATCATCGTCATCATTAACATTACCGTTAAACGAGAGATGATGCTTAAATAAATGTCGCACTATTTTTATCGTTGTGTCACTGGGCTTGCGACTACAATTGCCCGAAAATAGTACTCTGCATAATTAGAGGGCATGATTAACTTTCATTTCCATCTGTATCTTTCTTCAGGCCCATCCCTTTTTTTGGTTTACCATTTCGCAAAGACAATAAGGTTTAATGTTAATTCGGTTTATTTATTACATAAATCTATGTAACTTTTTATGCTGCATTTTCGCCGGTAATTTTTTTCTTAAGGTAATCGTTCAGTTTATCGAGTAGAGCTCTGGCAGATGTTTTGGCTAAATCCTTAGCACTCTCCTTGACTTCATCGGGTACATTATCTGCCCCCTCTTAATCCAATCCCAAACTCCCCCTGAACAGGCACACCGTCCACCGTCAGGTGTTCAGTTTCGAATGCTCTTATTTCCAGGTCCAAATCGCGCTCCAATGTGTAACGAGTATGTTTCTTGTACAGCGCGATGGCATCCAGGGTCCTCTTCAGCAGCTCGGCATCATCTGCAGGTTCTGGACTGCTTAGGAGTTGGTTTAGGCGTTCGCGATCATCGTCTATGGGATTGGCACGGATGGTTCGTGTTAGGCAAACCAGAAGAGCCAAAACCAAACTGACAGGAATAGTGGTTTAGTCTTACATCTCATGGATTTATTTCAATGACTTACCTTAGGTGGAGACGAGACATTTTGTAGTTTGCTTCCTTTGGGAGACTTTGAGTAGACTGATATTTTAAGGCGCCCTAGTAGCCCTTTTATAGACAGACTAATCATTAATCAATCATTAATTTAAATTGATACAGAGTAAATCAATCGATGCCCCTTGGATTCCGATGAATTTCGAAGTTCGGGATAATATTACAATTTCTACTTGCTATAATTGCAATGTTTCCACACAAGGGCTGCTGTTACTCTCATATTTACTAGGAATTTTGCGAGGGGCTGGCCTCGCAACAAACAAATTAAAATTAAAATGCATAATTAACAGATGGCCCTATCAGCATGTGCAACTGAGCGTATACGCAATACTTAGATACGCTTTTCTTTTTACATTTCGAAATGCATAATATATACTCGCATATACATGTATGTACGAACACGGGTTTGGACGAGATTAAATAATTTTTATACCCGGTACTCGAAGAGTATAGGGGTGTATTAGATTTGTGGGGATAACGGTTGTGTGTAACGCCCAGAAGGAAGCGTTTCCGACACCATAAAGTATATATATTCTTGATCAGCATCAATAGCCGAGTCGATATAGCCATGTCTGTCTGTCCGTCCGTCCGTCCGTCCGTCCGTCTGTCCGTCCGTCTTCATTTGCGCCTATATCTCAGAGACTATTAAAGCTAGAGCAACCAAGTTTTGTATCCAGTCTCCTGTGTGATCACACTACTCCAAATGTAATTCAAAATTTCGCCCCGCCCCCGAAAGTCTGTGGCGTACGCAATGTTGAAGATACAAGAAAACTAAAAACGCAGAGTCATAGAGAATGCCCATTTCTATCAGAGTGTTGAATCTGTATCAGATCGGATCATTATTATAGCTACAATGAAGAAAACCATTTCAAAAATCATCGTTCCCTCTCGCTCTCTCTCACACGCGACCCCATCTGCTTTGCCCATTCGAATTTTTTGACGCCTAGTTCTAAGAGACTATAAGAGCTAGAGCAACCAAACTTTCTATCCAAGCTCCTGTGATATCAAACCAGCACGAGTTTGTTTTAAAATTTTGCCACGCCTCCTTCCGCCCCCACAAAGGACGAAAATCTGTGGAATCCACAATTTTTAAGGTACGAGAAAACCAAAAACGCAGAATCATGGAAAATTACCATATCTACCAGATTGCCGAATATGGATCAGGTCGTTTCAATATCATGGCCAGAAGAAACAAATTAAATTTCAGTGGCTACGCAACGCCTGCCAAGCGCTGACTCATTCCCTCTCTCTCTCTGTCGCAAACACTTGTACGTCTCAAATATGTAGTTATACATGTCATGTAGAAATTTAGAAGCAGATGTAAAAAGCATATGCAAACAAAATTGAAAACATTTGACTTCATTTTTTGAAATATTATTTTTTGCCCAAAATTTAATTTGTCCCTTTTGCGAACATATAATAAATTGCATAAATCGCAACCTTATATATGTATGTACATATGTGTATACGACTGAGTACCGGGTATACGGTAGAGCCGCGGCCTTTGCCGCGGCTCACAACGTTCCCTCTCGTTCATATTTGATTAGCGCGCTGACATGGGCATAACCGACCTGACCATGACATCAGAGCGGGAGAGCGGAGTCGACTTCACCATACCCTTTATGAGTCTGGGTAAGAGCTGTTGCTGTTGCAGTTGCAGCTGTTCGAAGAAGAGTACTGTACTACTACGAGTGATTAACACTTCCAGGAATTGGAATTCTGTTTCGCAAGCCAATGAAGGAGCCGCCCAAACTGTTCTCCTTCATGTCGCCCTTTTCGGGGGAGGTCTGGCTCTGGCTGGGCTTGGCCTACATGGGTGTGTCCATCAGCATGTTCGTGCTGGGCCGTCTGTCGCCGGCCGAATGGGACAATCCGTATCCGTGCATTGAGGAGCCCACGGAGCTGGAGAATCAGTTCAGTTTTCCCAATTGCCTGTGGTTCTCGGTGGGCGCACTGCTCCAGCAGGGGTCCGAGCTGGCGCCCAAGTGAGTAATCGATTACAAAACTTTCATTTATTTATGTTTATTTAGTTAGACCTGCGTAAAGGGTACATACGAGTATATTCGATTGTGAAAAGGACTTGCTTCCTAGTATATATATGTACTCATACTGGGGACTTGTATTTGTACTCCTTAGTTTAGGAGTGGGGTATCCCATGGAGTTCTGAATTGATCTTTTGTTTTGGCAGGGCGTATTCAACTCGAGCTGTGGCCGCTTCCTGGTGGTTCTTTACTCTGATTCTGGTCTCCTCGTACACGGCCAATCTGGCAGCATTTCTCACCGTGGAGTCCTTGGTGACGCCAATTAACGACGTGGACGATTTGTCCAAGAACAAGGGCGGCGTGAACTATGGCGCCAAGACTGGCGGCAGCACCTTTACCTTCTTTAAGGTGAGTGAAGATTGGAGCGGAAGAAGTTCAGAAGAGCCTCTGAAATGAGAGTTTAATTCATTTATAGGAGTCTAACTATCCAACGTATCAGAAGATGTACCAGTTTCTGACCGATAATCCCCAATATATGACGAACTCCAATCAGGAGGGCGTCGATCGTGTCGAGAACAGCAACTATGCCTTCCTCATGGAGTCCACCACGATCGAGTACATCACTGAGCGGCGCTGCACTTTGACCCAGGTGGGAGCGCTGCTGGACGAGAAGGGCTATGGCATAGCCATGCGGAAGAGTAGTTTATCCTGAGCGTCAGTGTTGGCCAGGCTGTTCCTAATCGGGTTCTTTCACAGACTGGCCATACCGCGACATTCTCAGCCAGGCGATTCTGGAGATGCAGGAGCAGGGACAGCTGACCAAAATGAAGACAAAGTGGTGGAAGGAGAAGCGCGGCGGGGGAGCCTGTTCGGTAAGTGTCTGAATCACTCTTGGCCAGCTCGTGTGGATCAGTGTCCATGTGTGGGTGTGTGCAGGATTCGGACGACGATGCAGGCGCCGTGGCCCTGGAGATTAGCAATCTGGGCGGCGTCTTTCTGGTGATGGGAGTGGGCTCCTTCTTTGGCATCTTTGTCTCCCTGCTGGAGATGGTGCTCGGCGTGAAAGAGCGCAGCGACGAGAACAAGGTATCGACATGACAGATTCCTGGCTTCCAGTCCGATTAGTTTTCCTGCCTGTAGCGCACACCAACGAACACCAACGCACACAAATGCACACTTACACACGCACACAAGCATTTTCCTATATTTATCGCTATATTCGACGTTATTCGTTATTCGCGGAAAATCTTTAGGAGGAAGCTGATTCGGATGCCTCCTCGCTGGGCTTTGCCAATTTAGGCGGCGTCTATCTGGTCATGTTCGTGGGCAGCTGCTTTGGCAGCGTTTACGGCCTGGTTAACTGCGTGGTCAGCATCTACTGGAGTGCGCGAGAGAACAAGGTAAACGGGACGGCGCTCTAAAAATATTAACACCTGCCCTGAGGGTGGGCTTGGCGTATCGTGACTAAAAATGGCCATGAAAAGGTCGCCTTTCATCTGAATAACGGATATGTTTCATCAGCTCCCCGCAGCGACAAATCGGAGCCTTACAGCTGACCTCTCATCTGTCCAAAATATATGTACATCCAATCTTTGCTTTAAATACTAACCCAGTCTCCATCGACAACTCTTTCTATTTGCTTGTGATAGTTCGACCGAATGCATGCCCAGTTTAAGCCCCATCAAATCCGTTTCTGTACGCACTTTCTCTGCCAATTCTCATCGATTTCAGTTGTATCTACTTCCCAGGTGAACTTCAGGACCGAACTGATCGATGAGATTCGTTTCATTATACAATGCTCAGGCAATACCAAAGCGGTTAAGTACCCGAAGAACTCCTCCCGCTCGATAGCCAGCTCAAAGGCGTCAAAAGGCTCTTCAATATCCGTGGACTCGCTGCCCGAGGATCCCTCAGAGGCGGAGCCACCAGGCAAACATCCAAATCATGCCAAGAAGTAATTCAGAATAATCCAGATATAATTCTATTTGGCGACCGATTAAAATTTCCTTTCTGGGAAATTATATGGGGAATTTCGTGAATACACTTTTGCTTCCAAGCTCTAAGTTGGGAAAAATGCTTTTAATTTTCTGGTCCACCCAATGATAGCTCTTAAAGGGAAAGCTTAGTGAAAAGCTTTTGGAGCTTTGATACAAAAATATCGTTCTAATATTTACACATTGTAATATTTATTGTACAAATTATCAGCTGTAGGAAATCACTGGAAGATGCAACCAAGAGGTCGCCAAGGGAACTACTTACTTTTGCCAAACTGGCCTATGAGAGACGTCCGGGTTAACCTAACCTAACTGCTAAAATCGATATTACTCACAAGACCCTGGTAGGGAATGAGGCGAAATGGCCTGCAAAAGAGAGCGAGGCGATCCCGTTACGCGAGAGGGGGGAGCGGGCATCGCCACGAGGGTACGGGAACGGCGGAATTGGGCTAGCGGTGGGCCGAAGGGCCGAGGCCCTGTTGTCGGTGACGGGATCCATGTGGGCCATGTAGGCCGTGGAGGCCATGTAGGCCGATCCCGCTAGGGATGGCGTGGGAAGTCGAAGTGGCCGATGGAAAAATACCGAGGGAAAGAACCGTTGCGGATGGGCAACGACGCGGACGCTGGGCCGCAGGGAGCCTATAAGAGAAGGTCCGCTGGAGTGGAGAGGGACAGTAAAGTGCGGGAGCCAAAAGCGTCACTAAGCACAGACGGTACGAGAGACAGGGATATCCAGAGGACAAGTGTACGGCTGGCGATACCAACAGACTCACCGCGTAGAGGTGAGAACAGTGGAAAGGAACCCATTGCGTGCTGTGTGAGTGGCGGACGAGGCGGTAGCCAAGTCAGAACCCCCGCAGCCGTGGCCCAACAGAGCTTCACCTGAAGTCAACCTCAACAACGGTCGAGTCGGGAATTGCGCCGCACAACACCCGGAGGCAGCTGTACTGCGGTGAGAGGCTTCGCGTACATTTAATTTAGCAAATACCATAGACGTAAGATAACATTAAGATACCAATAAAGAACCACTATATCAGTCAAAAACCCACCCAAGTGCATTACTTGCTTGTCGCCGGGGCAACAGATAAATTCGTTGCATCGATCCACCGGCCGCTGAGCCAGCCCCGCTGAATCAGACGGAAGATAAAAAGATTCGTTACAAACTGTTTAAGAAAAGAAACGAAAAGTGTTGTCCGTTTGAGTATCAATATATTTATCGATTTGCTCATCCTGACTGCTATCCTTATCCCCCTTCGGGTATGCAGTTGAGTAGAAGGCTTATCCCTTGTCGACCATGTCTCGTTATTGATTTACATTTAATGGCCATAACATTACCATTAAACAAGAGATGATGCTTATATAAATGTCGCACTATCTTTGTCATGGTGTTTCATTGGAGTTACGACTGCAATTTGCCCCAAAATAATACTCTGCATAAATAGAGGGCATCTTTCTTCAGGTCCATCCCTTGTTTAGGTTTAACATTTAGCAAAGACAATAAGGTTAAATGTTCATAGAGTTTATTCATTTATTCATATATCTATGTAATTTTTCATGATTCATTTTCGCCGGTAATACATTTCTTAAGGTAATCGGTCAGTTTATCGAGTAGAGCTCTGGCAGATCTTTTGGCTAAATCCTTAGCACCCTCCTTGACTTCATCCGGTACCTTATCTGCCCCCCTCTTAATCCAATCCCAAACTCCCCCCTGAACAGGCAAACCGTCCACCGTCAGGTGTTCAGCTTCGAATGCTCTTACATCCCGTTCCAAATCGAGCTCCAATGGGCCTCGAACTTGTTTCTTGTAAAGCGCAATGGCATCCAGGGTCTTCTTCACTAGCTCGGCATCATCTGCAGGTTCTGGACTGCTTAGGAGTTGGTTTAGGCGTTCACGATCATCTTCTATCGGATTGGTCCATATGGTTCCTATTAGGCAAACCAGAAGAGAAAAAACCAAACTGACAGGAAACGTGGTTTAGTCTTACATCTCATGGATTTATTTCAATGACTTACCTTAGGTGGAGACGAGACATTTTGTAGATTGCTTCCTTTGGGAGACTTTGAGTAGACTGATATTTTATGCCGCCCGAGTAGCTCTTTTATAGGCAGACTTATCATTTGGTGGTGCTCAGTTTTAAGAGGAATTTATAATAATCTTAAATGTATTCAATTGATATGAGAATGGATTCCGATGAATTTCGAGGCGACCCCCATTATCACTCACAGAAGAGATGCAGCTGCGAGGAATTTTGTCAGGGGCGAACCTCGCAATAAATAAATATAAATTAATAAAATACATAATTAACAAATGGTCTCATTAGCATTTGCAAGTGAACGATTTTACTTTCTGACGAAATAACAAATTTTTTTCATATTTGATTATTAAGAGCTGCCGCAATTAATTAATCAAATGGACACCAAACTGAAAAAGGAATCACTCGATGTACACAGAAAAGGCGGCAGTAAATGAAGGTGGCTTAGGCCTTCAGTCGCCGCAACCCTTTGACTGCATAGAAAATTAGTTTTTGAATTATTTAAGCATTGTTTTGTAAGGTTCCACACAAAATTAAAATAGTCAACTCAGGCCTGAAGAGACAATTTCCCCTAACCTTGCAGAGGGTATTTATAAACAAATATAAGAATACCAGAATTGCAAAAACATACGGTTTTATACAGATAAAGGTTTATCTCTGTTTTTTATCTCGTTTATCTTTGAAAAAAAAAAAAAAATTATAAAAAAGAAACTTTTAACAGCTTCCCATACCGGGAATTGAACCCGGGCCTCCCGGGTGAGAGCCGGGTATCCTAACCACTAGACAATATGGGATATACATACATATCGGAAAAATAGATGGTTCTGTATTCTGTTGCTCAAATATAGATTTCCATATTTCTTAATATATGTATTCGTATAATATTGGCCGATATATTTTGTGAGTATTGTTAATACCATATTTCCGTGTATTATTATCGTTCGGCTAAGCGCCGTCCCATGGCACCACCTACTCTTTAGCCTTGATTGCTTTGCCTCTGCCTACGCTATCTTATTGATCTTCTAAGTATAGTCGCTCATCCGAGAGCATCAAAGCATAGGTTAGGTTAGGTTACCCCGGACGGCCCTCAACGGGTCTCTCTCTCTCTTAGGTCAGAATGGCCCTTAGTTATCCGGATTTCGTATGGACCCTTACGAGGGTGTTCCTGATGTTTGGAAGTCTCCCAGAATCGAGGTGTTTTTGGCAAAGGCAAGCAGTTTCCCTGGCGACCTCTTGGAGGGATCGTCCAGTGATTCCAGCATCGGTGCGCCCAGGTATCTTCCCCTTGCCCGTGAGGGAGCCGGACAGCGGCAGATGAGATGTTCCAGGGTTTCGACAGCCCCGGGTTCATCACCCGGGGTGATGTTTAGTCTGGTTGCATGCGACGCAGCCAGGCAGTGGCCTGTTAGTATACCCACTAGCAGTCTGCAATCCTTCCGTGGAAGGTGCAGCAGATAGTGGCAGAGTGGCAGAGTGGCAGAGTTTATCATTGCGTTCTTTGCACATGATTTTCGAGATTCTGCAGGTGGGGGTGTTCTTCCACCTGCTGTCTGTCTTAATTTTGGCCTGCTTCTCCAGGTCGCTTTATAGCGTTCTAAGAAAGACAGGCACGCTTTCGGTTCTTTCGTTTAGCAGCCCGACGCCTTCCTTAGCCAGAACGTCCGCCGCTTCGTTTCCTTCGATGCCCTGGTGGCTGGGAACCCAATAGATCCGCACTGACAGTGCAGTATAGGCCCGCTCCTACTCCTTCATTCATCTTGGAGCCGTCAGTATATATATTGAGGTGTGGAGTCTGGTCCCGTCCCGCTTTCCAGTCTTGGGGTCCCATAAAAAAGTTTGTTTTTCCTTCGAGGCACGTTTGGACCATGTAGTCACTGACATTGATCACATCCATGCCAATTGATCTGTGCCCGTATCTTTGGGGAGACATGTTCCCCACGCGATCAGGCGCTGTGCTGCCTTGCCTGCAGTCAGCCTAGCGTAGATGTCGAGGGGGTCGATTCCGAGTATGGCTTCGAGTGCTGTTGTTGGGGTTGACCTCAGCGCCCCTGTGATACAGACCAGAGCCTGTCGCTGGGTCCTTTCCATAAGCTTGTGGAACGTCTTCAGTTCTAGCAGTGGCTTTGGTTGAATTTGAGAAGGATTTGCTGTCATGTCATAGCAAATGTAACTCTTTCTACGATCTCACTCTTCGAATACCTTAATTTTGTCCCTAATACACGTGAAAAGCACTTGGATGATATTTATTGCTTCCAAAGCATTTTTTAAAGGAGAAACTAATCCACTTTTCCATACGACTCGTTCATTTATATATAATATAGTAGTGATACTGCGTTCTTTATGAAAAAATATTCAAACCAAACAACTGTAGACCTTAAAAAACATTAGAGTAACATCATTCTACATAGTTCTACACTACATAATTTGTACATGAAATACTACACGGTGTGAATATTAGAACGATATTTTTGTCTTTTAACTAAGCTTTCCCTTTAAGAGCTATCATTGGGTGGAGAAGAAAATGAAAGGCATTTTTCCCAAAATAGAGCTTGGAAGCAAAAGTTTATTCACGAAATTTCCCCATATAATTTCCCATAAGAGAACGTTTAATCGATCAACAAATCGGTCGAAAAATACGAGAAATTAAAACTAAATCTGGATTATTCAGCATGGCGGCCTCTTAGAGATCATCGGGCAGCGAGTGTACGGATATTGAAGGGCGCTCAGCTCCCATCTGTCCTTTGGCAGTGGTGATGAACCCGGGGCTGTCGAAACCCTGGAACATCTCATCTGCCGCTGTCCGGCTCCCTCACGGGCAAGGGGAAGATACCTGGGCGCACCGATGCTGGAATCACTGGACGATCCCTCCAAGAGGTCGCCAGGGAAACTGCTTGCCTTTGCCAAAAACACCTCGATTCTGGGAGACTTCCAAACCTCAGGAACACCCTCTTAAAAATCCATACGAAATCCGGATAACTAAGGGCCATTATGACCTAAGAGAGATAGAGACCCGTTGAGGGCCGTCCGGGGTAACCTAACCTAACCTATGCTTTGATGCTCTCGGATGAGCGACTATACTTAGAAGATCAATAAGATAGCGTAGGCAGAGGCAAAGCAATCAAGGCTAAAGAGTAGGTGGTGCCATGGGACGGCGCTTAGCCGAACGATAATAATACACGGAAATATGGTATTAACAATACTCACAAAATATATCGGCCAATATTATACGAATACATATATTAAGAAATATGGAAATCTATATTTGAGCAACAGAATACAGAACCATCTATTTTTCCGATATGTATGTATATCCCATATTGTCTAGTGGTTAGGATACCCGGCTCTCACCCGGGAGGCCCGGGTTCAATTCCCGGTATGGGAAGCTGTTAAAAGTTTCTTTTTTATAATTTTTTTTTTTTTTTCAAAGATAAACGAGATAAAAAACAGAGATAAACCTTTATCTGTATAAAACCGTATGTTTTTGCAATTCTGGTATTCTTATATTTGTTTATAAATACCCTCTGCAAGGTTAGGGGAAATTGTCTCTTCAGGCCTGAGTTGACTATTTTAATTTTGTGTGGAACCTTACAAAACAATGCTTAAATAATTCAAAAACTAATTTTCTATGCAGTCAAAGGGTTGCGGCGACTGAAGGCCTAAGCCACCTTCATTTACTGCCGCCTTTTCTGTGTACATCGAGTGATTCCTTTTTCAGTTTGGTGTCCATTTGATTAATTAATTGCGGCAGCTCTTAATAATCAAATATGAAAAAAATTTGTTATTTCGTCAGAAAGTAAAATCGTTCACTTGCAAATGCTAATGAGACCATTTGTTAATTATGTATTTTATTAATTTATATTTATTTATTGCGAGGTTCGCCCCTGACAAAATTCCTCGCAGCTGCATCTCTTCTGTGAGTGATAATGGGGGTCGCCTCGAAATTCATCGGAATCCATTCTCATATCAATTGAATACATTTAAGATTATTATAAATTCCTCTTAAAACTGAGCACCACCAAATGATAAGTCTGCCTATAAAAGAGCTACTCGGGCGGCATAAAATATCAGTCTACTCAAAGTCTCCCAAAGGAAGCAATCTACAAAATGTCTCGTCTCCACCTAAGGTAAGTCATTGAAATAAATCCATGAGATGTAAGACTAAACCACGTTTCCTGTCAGTTTGGTTTTTTCTCTTCTGGTTTGCCTAATAGGAACCATATGGGCCAATCCGATAGAAGATGATCGTGAACGCCTAAACCAACTCATAAGCAGTCCAGAACCTGCAGATGACGCCGAGCTAGTGAAGAAGACCCTGGATGCCATTGCGCTTTACAAGAAACAAGTTCGAGGCCCATTGGAGCTCGATTTGGAACGGGAGGTAAGAGCATTCGAAACTGAACACCTGACGGTGGACGGTTTGCCTGTTCAGGGGGGAGTTTGGGAATGGATTAAGAGGGGGGCAGATAAAGTACCCGATGAAGTCAAGGAGAGTGCTAAGGATTTAGCCAAAAGATCTGCCAGAGCTCTACTCGATAAACTGACCGATTACCTTAAGAAATGTATTACCGGCGAAAATGAATCATGAAAAATTACATAGATATATGAATAAATGAATAAACTCTATGAACATTTAACCTTATTGTCTTTGCTAAATGTTAAACCTAAACAAGTGATGGACCTGAAGAAAGATGCCCTCTATTTATGCAGAGTATTATTTTGAGGCAAATTGCAGTCGTAACTCCAATGAAACACCATGACAAAGATAGTGCGACATTTATATAAGCATCATCTCTTGTTTAATGGTAATGTTATGGCCATTAAATGTAAATCAATAACGAGAGTTGGTCGACAAGGGATAAGCCTTCTACTCAACTGCATACCCGAAGGGGGATAAGGATAGCAGTCAGGATGAGCAAATCGATAAATATATTGATACTCAAACGGACAACACTTTTCGTTTCTTTTCTTAAACAGTTTGTAACGAATCTTTTTATCTTCCGTCTGATTCAGCGGGGCTGGCTCAGCGGCCGGTGGATCGATGCAACGAATTTATCTGTTGCCCCGGCGACAAGCAAGTAATGCACTTGGGTGGGTTTTTGACTGATATAGTGGTTCTTTATTGGTATCTTAATGTTATCTTACGTCTATGGTATTTGCTAAATTAAATGTACGCGAAGCCTCTCACCGCAGTACAGCTGCCTCCGGGTGTTGTGCGGCGCAATTCCCGACTCGACCGTTGTTGAGGTTGACTTCAGGTGAAGCTCTGTTGGGCCACGGCTGCGGGGGTTCTGACTTGGCTACCGCCTCGTCCGCCACTAACACAGCACGCAATGGGTTCCTTTCCACTGTTCTCACCTCTACGCGGTGAGTCTGTTGGTATCGCCAGCCGTACACTTGTCCTCTGGATTCCGTTGTCGACGCTGTAAGCCGTTGCTCCTGTTGGTTCACTGTTTATCCCTGTCTCTCGTACAGTCTGCGCTTAGTGACGATTTTGGCTCCCGCACTTTACTGTCCCTCTCCACTCCAGCGGACCTCCTCTTATAGGCTTCCTGCAGCCCAGCGTCCGCGTCGTTGCCCATCCGCAACGGTTCTTTCCCTCGGTATTTTTCCATCGGCCACTTCGACTTCCCACGCCATCCCTAGCGGGATCGGCCTACATGGCCTCCATGGCCTACATGGCCCACATGGATCCCGTCACCGACTACTGGGCCTCGGCCCTTCGGCCCACCGCAGGCCCAATTCCGCCGTTCCCGTACCCTCGTGGCGATGCCCGCTCCCCCCTCTCGCGTAACGGGATCGCCTCGCTCTCTTTTGCAGGCCATTTCGCCTCATTCCCTACCAGGGTCTTGTGAGTAATATCGATTTTAGCAGTTAGGTTAGGTTAACCCGGACGTCTCTCATAGGCCAGTTTGGCAAAAGTAAGTAGTTCCCTTGGCGACCTCTTGGTTGCATCTTCCAGTGATTTCCTACAGCTGATGATTTGTAAAATAAATATTACAATGTGTCAATATTAGAACGATATTTTTGTGTCAAGCTCCAAAAGCTTTTCACTAAGCTTTCCCTTTAAGAGCTATCATTGGGTGGACCAGAAAATTAAAAGCATTTTTCCCAACTTAGAGCTTGGAAGCAAAAGTGTATTCACGAAATTCCCCATATAATTTCCCAGAAAGGAAATTTTAATCGGTCGCCAAATAGAATTATGTATATCTGGATTATTCTGAATTACTTCTTGGCATGATTTGGATGTTTGCCTGGTGGCTCCGCCTCTGAGGGATCCTCGGGCAGCGAGTCCACGGATATTGAAGAGCCTTTTGACGCCTTTGAGCTGGCTATCGAGCGGGAGGAGTTCTTCGGGTACTTAACCGCTTTGGTATTGCCTGAGCATTGTATTATGAAACGAATCTCATCGATCAGTTCGGTCCTGAAGTTCACCTGGGAAGTAGATACAAATCAAATCGATGAGAATTGGCAGAGAAAGTGCGTACAGAAACGGATTTGATGGGGCTTAAACTGGGCATGCATTCGGTCGAACTATCACAAGCAAATAGAAAGAGTTGTCGATGGAGACTGGGTTAGTATTTAAAGCAAAGATTGGATGTACATATATTTTGGACAGATGAGAGGTCAGCTGTAAGGCTCCGATTTGTCGCTGCGGGGAGCTGATGAAACATATCCGTTATTCAGATGAAAGGCGACCTTTTCATGGCCATTTTTAGTCACGATACGCCAAGCCCACCCTCAGGGCAGGTGTTAATATTTTTAGAGCGCCGTCCCGTTTACCTTGTTCTCTCGCGCACTCCAGTAGATGCTGACCACGCAGTTAACCAGGCCGTAAACGCTGCCAAAGCAGCTGCCCACGAACATGACCAGATAGACGCCGCCTAAATTGGCAAAGCCCAGCGAGGAGGCATCCGAATCAGCTTCCTCCTAAAGATTTTCCGCGAATAACGAATAACGTCGAATATAGCGATAAATATAGGAAAATGCTTGTGTGCGTGTGTAAGTGTGCATTTGTGTGCGTTGGTGTTCGTTGGTGTGCGCTACAGGCAGGAAAACTAATCGGACTGGAAGCCAGGAATCTGTCATGTCGATACCTTGTTCTCGTCGCTGCGCTCTTTCACGCCGAGCACCATCTCCAGCAGGGAGACAAAGATGCCAAAGAAGGAGCCCACTCCCATCACCAGAAAGACGCCGCCCAGATTGCTAATCTCCAGGGCCACGGCGCCTGCATCGTCGTCCGAATCCTGCACACACCCACACATGGACACTGATCCACACGAGCTGGCCAAGATTGATTCAGACACTTACCGAACAGGCTCCCCCGCCGCGCTTCTCCTTCCACCACTTTGTCTTCATTTTGGTCAGCTGTCCCTGCTCCTGCATCTCCAGAATCGCCTGGCTGAGAATGTCGCGGTATGGCCAGTCTGTGAAAGAATCCGATTAGGAACAGCCTGGCCAACACTGACGCTCAGGATAAACTACTCTTCCGCATGGCTATGCCATAGCCCTTCTCGTCCAGCAGCGCTCCCACCTGGGTCAAAGTGCAGCGCCGCTCAGTGATGTACTCGATCGTGGTGGACTCCATGAGGAAGGCATAGTTGCTGTTCTCGACACGATCGACGCCCTCCTGATTGGAGTTCGTCATATATTGGGGATTATCGGTCAGAAACTGGTACATCTTGTGATACGTTGGATAGTTAGACTCCTATAAATGAATTAAACTCTCATTTCAGAGGCTCTTCTGAACTTCTTCCGCTCCAATCTTCACTCACCTTAAAGAAGGTAAAGGTGCTGCCGCCAGTCTTGGCGCCATAGTTCACGCCGCCCTTGTTCTTGGACAAATCGTCCACGTCGTTAATTGGCGTCACCAAGGACTCCACGGTGAGAAATGCTGCCAGATTGGCCGTGTACGAGGAGACCAGAATCAGAGTAAAGAACCACCAGGAAGCGGCCACAGCTCGAGTTGAATACGCCCTGCCAAAACAAAAGATCAATTCAGAACTCCATGGGATACCCCACTCCTAAACTAAGGAGTACAAATACAAGTCCCCAGTATGAGTACATATATATACTAGGAAGCAAGTCCTTTTCACAATCGAATATACTCGTATGTACCCTTTACGCAGGTCTAACTAAATAAACATAAATAAATGAAAGTTTTGTAATCGATTACTCACTTGGGCGCCAGCTCGGACCCCTGCTGGAGCAGTGCGCCCACCGAGAACCACAGGCAATTGGGAAAACTGAACTGATTCTCCAGCTCCGTGGGCTCCTCAATGCACGGATACGGATTGTCCCATTCGGCCGGCGACAGACGGCCCAGCACGAACATGCTGATGGACACACCCATGTAGGCCAAGCCCAGCCAGAGCCAGACCTCCCCCGAAAAGGGCGACATGAAGGAGAACAGTTTGGGCGGCTCCTTCATTGGCTTGCGAAACAGAATTCCAATTCCTGGAAGTGTTAATCACTCGTAGTAGTACAGTACTCTTCTTCGAACAGCTGCAACTGCAACAGCAACAGCTCTTACCCAGACTCATAAAGGGTATGGTGAAGTCGACTCCGCTCTCCCGCTCTGATGTCATGGTCAGGTCGGTTATGCCCATGTCAGCGCGCTAATCAAATATGAAAAATTATTTAATCTCGTCCAAACCCGTGTTCGTACATATATGCGAGTATATATTATGCATTTCGAAATGTAAATAGAAAAGCGTATGTAAATATTGCGTATACGCTCAGTTGCACATGCTGATAGGGCCATCTGTTAATTATGCATTTTAATTTTAATTTGTTTGTTGCGAGGCCAGCCCCTCGCAAAATTCCTCGTAAATATGAGAGTAACAGCAGCCCTTGTGTGGAAACATTGCAATTATAGCAAGTAGAAATTGTAATATTATCCCGAACTTCGAAATTCATCGGAATCCAAGGGGCATCGATTGATTTACTCTGTATCAATTTAAATTAATGATTGATTAATGATAAGTCTGTCTATAAAAGGGCTACTAGGGCGCCTTAAAATATCAGTCTACTCAAAGTCTCCCAAAGGAAGCAAACTACAAAATGTCTCGTCACCACCTAAGGTAAGTCATTGAAATAAATCCATGAGATGTAAGACTAAACCACTATTCCTGTCAGTTTGGTTTTGGCTCTTCTGGTTTGCCTAACACGAACCATCCGTGCCAATCCCATAGACGATGATCGCGAACGCCTAAACCAACTCCTAAGCAGTCCAGAACCTGCAGATGATGCCGAGCTGCTGAAGAGGACCCTGGATGCCATCGCGCTGTACAAGAAACATACTCGTTACACATTGGAGCGCGATTTGGACCTGGAAATAAGAGCATTCGAAACTGAACACCTGACGGTGGACGGTGTGCCTGTTCAGGGGGGAGTTTGGGATTGGATTAAGAGGGGGGCAGATAAGGTACCCGATGAAGTCAAGGAGGGTGCTAAGGATTTAGCCAAAAGATCTGCCAGAGCTCTACTCGATAAACTGACCGATTACCTTAAGAAAAAAATTACCGGCGAAAATGCAGAATAAAAAGTTACATAGATTTATGTAATAAATAAACCGAATTAACATTAAACCTTATTGTCTTTGCGAAATGGTAAACCAAAAAAAGGGATGGGCCTGAAGAAAGATACAGATGGAAATGAAAGTTAATCATGCCCTCTAATTATGCAGAGTACTATTTTCGGGCAATTGTAGTCGCAAGCCCAGTGACACCACGATAAAAATAGTGCGACATTTATTTAAGCATCATCTCTCGTTTAACGGTAATGTTAATGATGACGATGATGGCAGCGATTATGGCCATTAAATGTTAATCAATAACGACACAAGGTCGACAAGGGATAAGCTCGATGAATGGCCCCAACGGGGTTCAATTAGATTGATGTCAAAGCATGGTTCCAGCCCCCACAACCCCCACAACTCACATTGTCGATTATCTCACGCAGCATGCCGTTCCATTCACCCGTCTTGGGGTCCAGGCCACCGTATTTGTTGTCCGGCTGCAGGCGAAAGGTGTAGCTGAAGCCCAGCTTCTTGGAGAGCTCGTCGATGAGTTCGATGCCAAAGCCCTCGAACTGATCGTTGCCCTCCAATTTCTCGGAGGTCTCCTTCAGCATGCCGTACGGTTCGCTCTGTGAGTAGGAAGCCATTTGGTCAGCGAGCTCACCCTCATCCCACCCTTATCCACACTCACAATAGCCGTGACGACGACGAAGCTTTTGTTCACCAGCGAACGCATATCTGGCTCTAAGGAGTGCGCCGGAGCCGGACGATTTGCCTGGAAGCCATCCTCGCCGCTCCACTGGCTACTACTAAGAAAGTACAAGAAGGCACAACGTAGCTCATGGAGGAACTTCTGCTCCAACATTGAGAAAGTGCCTGAAAGGGCTAGAATGAGGAAGCTGCTGTCAAAGCAACGCTCAAATTAGACAACGGACAGTGGTCGGAGGGCAGCAAAGAAGCCCTGACGGCACCAATGGAATCCCACTTCCCAGGATGCACCGAGGTCACCGATGCCGAAACGCATCAGGACAACTGAGGAACTGAGGAACAAACACCCCCAACAGACCTAATAACTCCCAAGAAAATCCAATGGGCTATAGATTCCTCCACGGGCATAAAAGTCCTAGTCTGGACGCAATATTCCCAGCCATGCTGCAAGTGACCAAAGAGGTGATCACCCCATGGCTTCTCGCAATATACGCAGCATGCCTAAGAACGGGCTTTATCCCGATCCAATGGAGAACCTCTAGAGTTGTCTTCCTCCCAAAAGCAGGAATGTGCAGCCATGTGAGTTCCAAGGATTATAGACCGATAAGCCTAACCTCCTTTCTACTGAAAACATTAGAAAAGCTGCTGAATCTACACATCAGAAACGAAGTAGGGGGACTGATGTCAACCAACCAGCACGCAGCAAGCCATAATGGACTGCCTAGGAGCAACCAACATCCACCCAGCAATCAACCTCTGGATAAAAAACCTTCTAAGTTGTAGACGGGTGCAATTAGAGTGGGCACCGCTTCCATGGTCAGAGGAGCACACAGGGGCACACCCCAGGGTGGAGTCCTGTCTCCCTCCTGTGGAACCTGGTGGTCGACAACCTCATTAAGAGATTCGAGAGGAAGGACCCAAAAATAACAGCTCATGCGGACGACATAAGCGCACTTATTACGGGTGTATGTCCATCGACTCTCAGCTCCATAATGCAACGAACACTCAGGGAGATATGTGAGTGGGCAGATGGAGTGGGACTCAGTATCAGGTCAACGCCAACTAAAGCACTCGAAACCATACTCGGAAACGACCCCCTCGGTATCTACGCTAGGCTGACAGCAGGCAAGGCAGCACAGCGCCTGATCGCGTGGGAAACATGTCTCCCCAAAGATACGGGCACAGTTTAATTGGCATGGACATGATCAGTGTCAGTGACTACATGGTCCAAACGTGCCTCGAAGGAAAAACAAACTTTTTTATGGGACCCGAAGACTGGAAAGTGGGACGGGACCAGACTCCACACTCAATATATATACTGACGGCTCCAAGATGAATGAAGGAGTAGGAGCGGGCCTATACTGCACTGTCAGTGCGGATCTATTGGGTTCCCAGCCACCAGGGCATCGAAGGAAACGAAGCGGCGGACGTTCTGGCTAAGGAAGGCGTCGGGCTGCTAAACGAAAGAACCGAAAGCGTGCCTGTCTTTCTTAGAACGCTACAAAGCGACCTGGAGAAGCAGGCCAAAATTAAGACAGACAGCAGGTGGAAGAACACCCCCACCTGCAGAATCTCGAAAATCATGTGCAAAGAACGCAATGATAAACTCTGCCACTATCTGCTGCACCTTCCACGGAAGGATTGCAGACTGCTAGTGGGTATACTAACAGGCCACTGCCTGGCTGCGTCGCATGCAACCAGACTAAACATCACCCCGGGTGATGAACCCGGGGCTGTCGAAACCCTGGAACATCTCATCTGCCGCTGTCCGGCTCCCTCACGGGCAAGGGGAAGATACCTGGGCGCACCGATGCTGGAATCACTGGACGATCCCTCCAAGAGGTCGCCAGGGAAACTGCTTGCCTTTGCCAAAAACACCTCGATTCTGGGAGACTTCCAAACCTCAGGAACACCCTCGTAAGGGTCCATACGAAATCCGGATAACTAAGGGCCATTCTGACCTAAGAGAGATAGAGACCCGTTGAGGGCCGTCCGGGGTAACCTAACCTAACCTATGCTTTGATGCTCTCGGATGAGCGACTATACTTAGAAGATCAATAAGATAGCGTAGGCAGAGGCAAAGCAATCAAGGCTAAAGAGTAGGTGGTGCCATGGGACTTCGCTTAGCCGAACGATAATAATACACGGAAATATGGTATTAACAATACTCACAAAATATATCGGCCAATATTATACGAATACATATATTAAGAAATATGGAAATCTATATTTGAGCAACAGAATACAGAACCATCTATTTTTCCGATATGTATGTATATCCCATATTGTCTAGTGGTTAGGATACCCGGCTCTCACCCGGGAGGCCCGGGTTCAATTCCCGGTATGGGAAGCTGTTAAAAGTTTCTTTTTTATAATTTTTTTTTTTTTTTTCAAAGATAAACGAGATAAAAAACAGAGATAAACCTTTATCTGTATAAAACCGTATGTTTTTGCAATTCTGGTATTCTTATATTTGTTTATAAATACCCTCTGCAAGGTTAGGGGAAATTGTCTCTTCAGGCCTGAGTTGACTATTTTAATTTTGTGTGGAACCTTACAAAACAATGCTTAAATAATTCAAAAACTAATTTTCTATGCAGTCAAAGGGTTGCGGCGACTGAAGGCCTAAGCCACCTTCATTTACTGCCGCCTTTTCTGTGTACATCGAGTGATTCCTTTTTCAGTTTGGTGTCCATTTGATTAATTAATTGCGGCAGCTCTTAATAATCAAATATGAAAAAAATTTGTTATTTCGTCAGAAAGTAAAATCGTTCACTTGCAAATGCTAATGAGACCATTTGTTAATTATGTATTTTATTAATTTATATTTATTTATTGCGAGGTTCGCCCCTGACAAAATTCCTCGCAGCTGCATCTCTTCTGTGAGTGATAATGGGGGTCGCCTCGAAATTCATCGGAATCCATTCTCATATCAATTGAATACATTTAAGATTATTATAAATTCCTCTTAAAACTGAGCACCACCACATGATAAGTCTGCCTATAAAAGAGCTACTCGCGCGGCATAAAATATCAGTCTACTCAAAGTCTCCCAAAGGAAGCAAACTACAAAATGTCTCGTCTCCACCTAAGGTAAGTCATTGAAATAAATCCATGAGATGTAAGACTAAACCACGTTTCCTGTCAGTTTGGTTTTTTCTCTTCTGGTTTGCCTAATAGGAACCATATGGACCAATCCGATAGAAGATGATCGTGAACGCCCAAACCAACTCCTAAGCAGTCCAGAACCTGCAGATGACGCCGAGCTAGTGAAGAAGACCCTGGATGCCATTGCGCTTTACAAGAAACAAGTTCGAGGCCCATTGGAGCTCGATTTGGAGCGGGAGGTAAGAGCATTCGAAACTGAACACCTGACGGTGGACGGTTTGCCTGTTCAGGGGGGAGTTTGGGATTGGATTAAGAGGGGGGCAGATAAAGTACCCGATGAAGTCAAGGAGAGTGCTAAGGATTTAGCCAAAAGATCTGCCAGAGCTCTACTCGATAAACTGACCGATTACCTTAAGAAATGTATTACCGGCGAAAATGAATCATGAAAAATTACATAGATATATGAATAAATGAATAAACTCTATGAACATTTAACCTTATTGTCTTTGCTAAATGTTAAACCTAAACAAGGGATGGACCTGAAGAAAGATGCCCTCTATTTATGCAGAGTATTATTTTGGGGCAAATTGCAGTCGTAACTCCAATGAAACACCATGACAAAGATACTGCGACATTTATATAAGCATCATCTCTTGTTTAATGGTAATGTTATGGCCATTAAATGTAAATCAAAAACGAGACATGGTCGACAAGGGATAAGCCTTCTACTCAACTGCATACCCGAAGGGGGATAAGGATAGCAGTCAGGATGAGCAAATCGATAAATATATTGATACTCAAACGGACAACACTTTTCGTTTCTTTTCTTAAACAGTTTGTAACGAATCTTTTTATCTTCCGTCTGATTCAGCGGGGCTGGCTCAGCGGCCGGTGGATCGATGCAACGAATTTATCTGTTGCCCCGGCGACAAGCAAGTAATGCACTTGGGTGGGTTTTTGACTGATATAGTGGTTCTTTATTGGTATCTTAATGTTATCTTACGTCTATGGTATTTGCTAAATTAAATGTACGCGAAGCCTCTCACCGCAGTACAGCTGCCTCCGGGTGTTGTGCGGCGCAATTCCCGACTCGACCGTTGTTGAGGTTTGTAACTGACACGGTCGGAGTCGTTTCGGCCTGCACCCTCTGTCTACTAGTTGGACGGCCTAGCTCAGGGAGATTGGCGTGGATTCAGTGCGGCCTAGACACCTGCGTTACAATATTAAAATCGTAGACAGAGAAATGGGACCTACCAGACAATACGGGAACGGACTGAGATGCGACATACCCCCATTCTGTTGGAGAACCTGTGTGTTCTGGTTCTCCTTCTGTACCCACCCTACCTGTAGAACTCAATCGAGCCTACCCAAAAACATCGCTGCGGCGCGGAGTACTTGAGGTTCCCTCAATAATAAGAAATTAGTTCATCTTGATCTATTCATATAATTCAGGGGAAAATATCAATATTCTAGGAGCTAACAAGAGTAGGCAATGCATTGACTAAGTTAGATAATTCATTAAGGTAATAACCAACCTAACTCTAACGGCACCTAGCATTAAATAATCAGTATAATATATAGATAGAGAATATATAGACTTATAAGTTATAATATGGGAAAGCAAAGGTAAAATCAATCCATAATAATCGTATATCAAAGGGGTATTATGATGCTAGTATGAGATAATAGTGATAATGTAATAGTGGTAATATAGTAATAGTGGGTATATGTGTAGTGGTTATTTCAATGATATGCGATTTCCAAAAATATTCAAACTTAAACTAGCATAAGGCTTGTTTTAAAGCTGGCCAATACAAAGCCAAGAAAATCGAGAAAAAAAAACAGCTTTCAGTGTATATGGTCATTTTGGGATTATCGCACGTTCACGGCAGACCAAGTCATATGGACTCGTTATCGTTTTTTAAGAGAGAACAATTACCGCAAATTCATGTTCACTAAATACCAATGGGTATGTTAAACACTCACGATACAGATATCCTTACGACTCCCACGCAGAAAGATCTTTCGTTGTGTAGATGGCTGGATGATGTGAATAGGTGATTAGATGATGACATGATGAATGCGGGGTAACCATACTCTCAACTGAAATGTGAACATCATTCGAATTCTATAATTCTATTTCAAGAAAAGTCCTATTCGATTATGACCATTGACATGAACTCCTTTTTTTCTTTCTATTCCGTTATACCAAGCACACATGGCTTATACATGTTTTAGCTGTATCAATACAAAAATGTTAATTTATAGACGGATGAAACCAAACGGGGTTTTTGTATCAGGTCTATAATCGTGACTTAAATCAGAGTATACTAATTCCGATGCTTGATGTCCCAGACTGAGTTGCGTGTTCATGCGTGGTTTTCAAGGGCACCGGTTATCACAACAGCTGACGAAGCCAGGGGTCAATGACCGCGGTACACCCACGGTCAAGAAGTTAGGCACCAGCTGGACTCTCTTGTCGCGTCAATACATGTGTGCCTGACCCTTGCCTCAGCACATCAACATGGGCTGCAGATGTCTCGTTTGGTGGATCTCTGCCAGATCACCGCGTTCAGAACTCCGTCCTCGAGATCACTCGGCTCGCTCACGAATGTAAAACCAAGGGGTTTCAGAAGATTCGCGGTGAGGGTATGAACCGCTATCGGAAGATGTGGGATTGGGGACTGGTCCGCTTGGTCCACTTCGGTGACCTCTGTAACCTCAGTCTATACACGCACGTGCACAGTTTTTTTTTTGGTTTTTTGAGATAGCACTGATGGTGCCAATCCTATACATAGAAGGAATCAGTTTATGCTTTTATGATTTGGAGTCAACTCGAGGGATATTTACCCTAGTAGACTTGCACCACTGCAATCAAAAAAAATTGTTTAAATTAGGATTCCTTTCTCCAGCGTATAATTGAAGTGTAGGCCCCAGCCACACAAGTGCTGCCGTGGGCTTCTTGGTTAGGTGCACTTCGCGGTACAGGGAAAATGGGGGATCTTCAGTTACTAAATCACTAATATTTAAACCAATCACTTGGCGTGATGTCGAGCGGCACACAGGTTAAGGTCAGATAATTTGCCGAACAACAAACTTTATCCCGACTGGACACCTTGACGGCCACGAGGAGAAAGAGATCGACTCTTAGCATCGCCGAGGGAAGTCGACCACGTTTTTTCATTTTCCTCCGTTGCATGGTTTTTCAGGTAAACGCAATTAGCGATAATTATCAGGGCAATACGGAATCCAAAACAATGGGACGGCGTTGCCACCTTTTCCCAAAACAGATGTTCTGTCCGAAAGCTCTCTGAAAGCTTCTACGATCAGAAGCCAGTATTTTCCGAACGAGTATCAGAAAAAAACCGTTGACTTTCAAAACAAATCGCAGCGAGAAAATGCACGACAGGCGTTGAACATTACAATGTACATGTCTGAGGCAACACACAATCCTGCCTTCTCGCACCCTTACAACACCCCCCGCCAGATTTTATCTTCGGGTGCTGGCCTGAGATAAAATCGACAACAGAAACAAAGAAGGGGTGCACCCTTGTGAGCCTCACCAGATATCCTTTGCGTGGAACTTCCCCAACTCCTTGCCATTCATATCTTCCAAAAGATAAATTGACTGACCCAGCTTTTTCTTGATACGGGCTTTGGTACCAATTGGAGCTAGCTTTGCATTGAAGTTATCTGCTGCTTTGCTCAACGAGAAATTTCTTTTGACAACTTCTTGCCCAACTTCGAATGTCCGCAGCCTCGACCGTAGGTTGTAGGTGCCCTGATTTTTGTCATACGCTTTTTTTAAATGCTTGTCGATGTCCGCACGAATTCGTTGGATCTCATCTGGCCTTAAGAGATTCGCGGTGCCCTCGGTCAGCAATTCGAGTCTTCTCAACAGGTCATAATCTTTCCCATGCGAAATCATTTGCTGGCCAAATACTATAAAATATGGCGAGCCACCAACCGACTGATGAATAGAGCTTCGAAGGGCACTAGTAATACTGCTCAAGAAGGTATCCCATTCCCGTTGATCCGAACGAATATAAGCTCTCAAGGCGGCATTTACCGAGCGATTTACTCTCTCCGCTGCGTTCGACTGTGGTGTATATGCACCAGTGCACATATGTTGAACACCATAAGTCGAAAGGAAATTTTCAAAGACGCGGCTTTTGAACTGAGTGCCGTTGTCACTCACAACGATCTCTGGTACTCCGAAACATGAAAATATATCCTCCCTCAAGTAGTCAATAACCACATTGGACGTGAATTTTCGAACGGCCTTAAGAAATGTGAATTTCGAAAAATGGTCAAGAATGATCAAAATTCCAATATTACCCTTCTTGGTACGAGGAAATGGGCCAATGAAGTCGAGATACAAACGCTGAAATGGTCTTTCACTGGTAACTCGAGCACCCATGGGAGGTTTAAGAGATCGAGTGGGATACTTCGTCGTCTTACAAATTCCGCACTCTCCAATGTATTTGCGTACATCTACCACCATCCCTGGCCAATACAAGTGCCGTCGAATTCGTTCTAGGCACTTTGCTGTTCCACAATGCGCAGAGGAGGGTTGATCATGCGCTGATCTGATCACGCTTTTACGCAGGGATTCAGGCACCACTAGCTTCCAACCGTTGTCATCTTGATCAGCGCTGCCATTACCAAAATCTACCCTATGATATAGGTACCCATCAACCACGCGATAGTCGGGTAAATTAGCTGCGCTCATCTTGTCTCGCAGAATTCCATACTCCTCCGTCTGAAAGGCATCCGAATGAAGATCTATCTCTGGCAATGCTTCGAAATTTAGAATCGCTATTTCGTCTGACTCAAATGAGCGAGATAGGGCATCTGCCACGACATTTTGACTGCCCTTGCGGTGTTCAATATTGAAACCGTAACCCTGAAGACTAATCGCCCATCTCGCTAATCTACCACTTAGATCGGACTGGTTCATCAACCATCGAAGACTGGCATGATCTGTGACGACAGTGAAAGGGTGACCCTCAATGTACATACGAAACTTTTTAATTCCCAAGACTACAGCTAAGCATTCCAGCTCAGTGACAGTATAGTTCCGTTGGGCTTTATTTAACTTCTTGGACATATACGCTATTGGTCGTTCACATCCGTTGTCGTCAACCTGAGCTAGGACGGCTCCTACACCATACATCGAGGCGTCACATTGCACAATGAACGGCTTGTCATATTGGGGATGAACTAAGAATGGTGCTGAGCTCAGTTTGGCCTTGATATCTTCAAATGCTACTTGGGCTCGATCATTCCATGCGAATGGCTTCGCTCCGATAAGTTCGGTGAGCGGAAAGACAATTGCAGCATATTCCGGAATGAAACGCCGATACCAGCCCGTCATTCCTAAGAGTCTTCTGAGCTGCTTCAGAGTCTTTGGAACTGGAAATTCTGCCACTGCACGAACTTTATCGGGATTCGTTTGAAGTGTACCTTCCCCCACTATGTACCCTAAGTAATCTACTTTCTCTAGACAAAAATTACTTTTTTGGACGTTAATGGTGAGACCAGCCTTTCTGAGCTGTGTTGAAACTTCCGAAAGATGCAGAAGATGTGATTCGAAGCTATCGGACAGCACTAGCAAGTCGTCTAGATATACTAGAACATGTGACTTCAGCTGATAGGGAATCACCAAATCCATCAGACGACTCATGGTTTGTGAGGCGTTCGTCAACCCAAACGGCATCCTTTTGAACTGATACAAGGGTCTATTCGGGACTGTGAATGCTGTCTTTGCCCGAGATTCTTGGTCGAGACGAATCTGCCAGAAGGCATCCTTCAGATCAATTTTTGAAACGCAATATACTGGCGGCAGACGACTCAGCAGCCCGTCCATGATTGGAATAGGATAAGCATCTCTAACCGTGACTGCGTTAAGCTTTCTTGCATCTAAGCAGAATCGCACTTTGCCAGGTTTTATGTGTAAGGTAATGGGTGATGACCATGGTGAGCTGGGAGCTTCTTCAATTACATCCAGCTGCAGCATTCGGTCAATCTCACTGCACAAAAGCTTTTCTTTGGCTGGCGAAAGAGGGTAAAATCTTTGCTTAACGGGCTTGGCAACACCTGTGTCAATATTATGTTCGATCAACGGTGTTAGCCCGAGTCCATCTCTCTCAAAAGATGGAAAGGAATCAATGATGGCTCTCAATCGAGTTTTCTGTATCGAAGACAGTATCATCATATTCGAATCGTCAGATTTCAATTTGTTCTCTAAGACGTTGATTTCTCCCAGAGAGGAAATAAACATGCCAAACTTCTGCCAAAAATCCATACCACATATTAGATCGGTTGTTATCGAGCAAACTATCAAGAACTCAAAGTCCTCGTGAATTGAATTGTAGGTCAGAGGAATAGTGATAGTCCCAGCAACAGACTGAGTTTGGCCATCGGCCGTACGCACAACTCCTTTCATCTTGACAAACTTCACCTCCTCCGAGATAATTCGTTTTGCCAGGCTTCCCCAATGACACTTCTATTGGCTCCACTGTCCAATAAAGCTAAATAGTCTTGACCGAAAACTCTGATGCTGATAAAGGGTCGAATGTCATTGTCCTTGTGGACCATAGAGGCTATGAGGCATTTCTTAAGGGCTCGCTTGCTTTGCCAGAATTTGTGCATTCGCAAAGCAGAACGAGATTGGCATGAGACATTGTCGGTGGCGTTGACTATCTCTGCCCTGCGCTTCTCATACTCCTTCACTCGCACATGATACGGTTTGAAACGCAAGAAATGGGATACGTCAAGTAATGAAGTCGATTTGTCAGGTAAAGGTTCGGTCTGGGTAGGTTGAAAGTCAGGTGGTTCCGTGGCTAAGATCGGACATCCCCCCTTTGAACACGGCGGACATCCTGCGTCGAGTTTTCCAAAACCGCATTGCATTTACCACAACTTGGCTTATATGTGTCGAGCTTACCGCAGCCGTAACAAAAGATACGACGAGGTTTGAGACAATCCTGATATCGGTGCCCCTGCTCGTCACAGTTCCAACATTTGAGCTTCTCGGATGGTCGATAAACCGCACAGATTTCTGCTGAAGCTTCGTCCTCCCGATGGTCCTCCACTTCACAGGCTTGTTCGTGTAGAACAGTGTTGACCGACCCACGGGACATGTTCGGACGAGGAACTGGTCTAGGACGGGAACTACGAAAGAACTCTTCGTGTCGATGGCATTCTTTGCGCAAACTGGCCAAGTCTGGAGTATCGATGTGCAACAACTCTAGCTTCAAGTCTGGCTTAAGGTTGTGCCTAACTTCAATCGCTAAGTCGCTATCTAACATGGGTTCCCGCAAAGAATCCGCTATCGCTAAAATCGCATCTAAGTATTCATCAAAGGTTTCATTACTATTTTGTTTGCGTCGGCGCATGGCCTCCTTTATATCACGATCCGTTCGCTGAGCCTGATATCGCTCTTGCAATCGACTACACAATTCACGCCAAGTCATATGTTCAGCTGTCCTATGAACACGCCAATAAAAGGTCAGGGCTGGACCTGAGAACAAAAGATGAGCAAACTGAGCTAAAAGATCAAAATTCCCATTCAGACATTGAGAAGTCAAGCAATTCACTCTATAAACGAAGTCTTCTATCGCAAGATCATTCGCCAAGCCACTGAACTTGATACGCCAATTAGAAATAAGGTTCGAGATTCTTTCCGGATGCTCACTCATCGAATCATTCAAATTAACCCGAGCACTGAAATTTCCAGGCCTCTGGCTATTACTTCGAGCATTACTGGCATTGCTGAGCCGTGGGGGAGCTAACAGTATATCACTCTCCCAGTCAAGTTGACCCTCGTTTTGAATGTCACGAATGTCGTGCACGTCACGAGCCTGAGTCGACAACGTTAGGCTGCGCACTGCAGCACTCAGCTGTTCAGTCATGGTGGCAGTCACACTAGCTCTAAAGGTATCCAAAGAGTTGTTAATCAACTGCTGTATACGGTCGTCTGTGAGTTCCCTCCAATCAGAAGTTACCCCAGGCCGAGAAACATTACGTCTTGTATTTGGGTTCTGGTTAATTCGGGTGTTAGTTGGGTTGCTCGTGTTGCGAGAAACTGATCTGGTGTTTATGCGAGGTCTCGGAACTGCTCCGGTCTGGGATTGCGCGGAACTCGCAGCATCTTGGCCAATCGTTGAAGATGGTGGCCTCGAATCGATCACAGGGCTTTCCCTGATTTGCATCATTACTCGAGAACAAAACTGCCTGCACACAGGACAGGTCTCATTGGTCGCTAACCACTCTAATAGACAGGACTTGTGAAATTTGTGCTTACAGGGTGTCTCCACTGATTCCCTCTCCGCACTGGTGTCACTACAAATGGTGCATGCTACTTGTTCGCCTGAGCCGGACAATCTCAAGTCTTCTACGCTCCGTCTCACCGCCATCTCAAAGGAATAATAAGAGTTTGCTATACTCTCTAATGAGGACGAGAAAATTGCAATAAGCTTTGGGTTTCAAAACAACAACGTCAATAATAAACGAAATTCTATTAGGTATCGATATCAAAATTTATCAAGCGGGACTTTCCTCAAGCCCTCGCTCCGCAGCAATATTTAATTAGGAGTATGACACATCCCAAAATCCGTTTACGAAATCTACAAAAACAAGGTGAATGTCTTGTCTGACTGAAAGAGGAACAGATCGAAATTCTCCAATCTGAACAATCTCAATTCCAGAGAGAAAGATGCAAATTTTCTAACTATCTATTAAGCGGCATAGAACCGAATTGAATCAGAACTAAGATTCCTGCCCAATCAGATAGATAGATCTAAACCTTCCAGTTGTCTATTACGCGGCATAGGACCGACTTGAGTCAGAACTAAGATTCCTGCACAATGAGACACTAGACCATGGAATTGATTCCACATGTAGTACGTGATTTTTCATGTCGAAAAGAAACTACTAACATAAATCAATTAATTGGAACTACTCTATCTCCTGGTCTGGCTCCGACTCGAATACCATCAGAATGCCAGCAATTCCGAGTAAGATTGCGAGTACCATCTGAATCTAAAAACAAAATATGTGGGTGGTGACTGGTTTGGGAGAAGGATTGGGAAGGGTTCTGGGAGGAAGCAAGGGCATGTATACTGTAAACTGGACGTATACACTTCTTCGGGCCCCACGTTGGGCGCCATTTAATATGTAACTGACACGGTCGGAGTCGTTTCGGCCTGCACCCTCTGTCTACTAGTTGGACGGCCTAGCTCAGGGAGATTGGCGTGGATTCAGTGCGGCCTAGACACCTGCGTTACAATATTAAAATCGTAGACAGAGAAATGGGACCTACCAGACAATACGGGAACGGACTGAGATGCGACATACCCCCATTCTGTTGGAGAACCTGTGTGTTCTGGTTCTCCTTCTGTACCCACCCTACCTGTAGAACTCAATCGAGCCTACCCAAAAACATCGCTGCGGCGCGGAGTACTTGAGGTTCCCTCAATAATAAGAAATTAGTTCATCTTGATCTATTCATATAATTCAGGGGAAAATATCAATATTCTAGGAGCTAACAAGAGTAGGCAATGCATTGACTAAGTTCGATAATTCATTAAGGTAATAACCAACCTAACTCTAACGGCACCTAGCATTAAATAATCAGTATAATATATAGATAGAGAATATATAGACTTATAAGTTATAATATGGGAAAGCAAAGGTAAAATCAATCCATAATAATCGTATATCAAAGGGGTATTATGATGCTAGTATGAGATAATAGTGATAATGTAATAGTGGTAATATAGTAATAGTGGGTATATGTGTAGTGGTTATTTCAATGATATGCGATTTCCAAAAATATTCAAACTTAAACTAGCATAAGGCTTGTTTTAAAGCTGGCCAATACAAAGCCAAGAAAATCGAGAAAAAAAAACAGCTTTCAGTGTATATGGTCATTTTGGGATTATCGCCCGTTCACGGCAGACCAAGTCATATGGACTCGTTATCGTTTTTTTAAGAGAGAACAATTACCGCAAATTCATGTTCACTAAATACCAATGGGTATGTTAAACACTCACGATACAGATATCCTTACGACTCCCACGCAGAAAGATCTTTCGTTGTGTAGATGGCTGGATGATGTGAATAGGTGATTAGATGATGACATGATGAATGCGGGGTAACCATACTCTCAACTGAAATGTGAACATCATTCGAATTCTATAATTCTATTTCAAGAAAAGTCCTATTCGATTATGACCATTGACATGAACTCCTTTTTTTCTTTCTATTCCGTTATACCAAGCACACATGGCTTATACATGTTTTAGCTGTATCAATACAAAAATGTTAATTTATAGACGGATGAAACCAAACGGGGTTTTTGTATCAGGTCTATAATCGTGACTTAAATCAGAGTATACTAATTCCGATGCTTGATGTCCCAGACTGAGTTGCGTGTTCATGCGTGGTTTTCAAGGGCACCGGTTATCACAACAGCTGACGAAGCCAGGGGTCAATGACCGCGGTACACCCACGGTCAAGAAGTTAGGCACCAGCTGGACTCTCTTGTCGCGTCAATACATGTGTGCCTAACCCTTGCCTCAGCACATCAACATGGGCTGCAGATGTCTCGTTTGGTGGATCTCTGCCAGATCACCGCGTTCAGAACTCCGTCCTCGAGATCACTCGGCTCGCTCACGAATGTAAAACCAAGGGGTTTCAGAAGATTCGCGGTGAGGGTATGAACCGCTATCGGAAGATGTGGGATTGGGGACTGGTCCGCTTGGTCCACTTCGGTGACCTCTGTAACCTCAGTCTATACACGCACGTGCACAGTTTTTTTTTGGTTTTTTGAGATAGCACTAATGGTGCCAATCCTATACATAGAAGGAATCAGTTTATGCTTTTATGATTTGGAGTCAACTCGAGGGATATTTACCCTAGTAGAATTGCACCACTGCAATCAAAAAAAATTGTTTAAATTAGGATTCCTTTCTCCAGCGTATAATTGAAGTGTAGGCCCCAGCCACACAGGTGCTGCCGTGGGCTTCTTGGTTAGGTGCACTTCGCGGTACAGGGAAAATGCTGTGAAAATTTCCGTCTTTAGACCAATCAACCTCGCTGTGTCGAAACCATACTCACGGGGATCTTCAGTTACTAAATCACTAATATTTAAACCAATCACTTGGCGTGATGTCGAGCGGCACACAGGTTAAGGTTAGATAATTTGCCGAACAACAAACTTTATCCCGACTGGACACCTTGACGGCCACGAGGAGAAAGAGATCGACTCTTAGCATCGCCGAGGGAAGTCGACCACGTTTTTTCATTTTCCTCCGTTGCATGGTTTTTCAGGTAAACGCAATTAGCGATAATTATCAGGGCAATACGGAATCCAAAACAATGGGACGGCGTTGCCACCTTTTCCCAAAACAGATGTTCTGTCCGAAAGCTCTCTGAAAGCTTCTACGATCAGAAGCCAGTATTTTCCGAACGAGTATCAGAAAAAAACCGTTGACTTTCAAAACAAATCGCAGCGAGAAAATGCACGACAGGCGTTGAACATTACAATGTACATGTCTGAGGCAACACACAATCCTGCCTTCTCGCACCCTTACAACACCCCCCGCCAGATTTTATCTTCGGGTGCTGGCCTGAGATAAAATCGACAACAGAAACAAAGAAGGGGTGCACCCTTGTGAGCCTCACCAGATATCCTTTGCGTGGAACTTCCCCAACTCCTTGCCCTTCATATCTTCCAAAAGATAAATTGACTGACCCAGCTTTTTCTTGATACGGGCTTTGGTACCAATTGGAGCTAGCTTTGCATTGAAGTTATCTGCTGCTTTGCTCAACGAGAAATTTCTTTTGACAACTTCTTGCCCAACTTCGAATGTCCGCAGCCTCGACCGTAGGTTGTAGGTGCCCTGATTTTTGTCATACGCTTTTTTTAAATGCTTGTCGATGTCCGCACGAATTCGTTGGATCTCATCTGGCCTTAAGAGATTCGCGGTGCCCTCGGTCAGCAATTCGAGTCTTCTCAACAGGTCATAATCTTTCCCATGCGAAATCATTTGCTGGCCAAATACTATAAAATATGGCGAGCCACCAACCGACTGATGAATAGAGCTTCGAAGGGCACTAGTAATACTGCTCAAGAAGGTATCCCATTCCCGTTGATCCGAACGAATATAAGCTCTCAAGGCGGCATTTACCGAGCGATTTACTCTCTCCGCTGCGTTCGACTGTGGTGTATATGCACCAGTGCACATATGTTGAACACCATAAGTCGAAAGGAAATTTTCAAAGACGCGGCTTTTGAACTGAGTGCCGTTGTCACTCACAACGATCTCTGGTACTCCGAAACATGAAAATATATCCTCCCTCAAGTAGTCAATAACCACATTGGACGTGAATTTTCGAACGGCCTTAAGAAATGTGAATTTCGAAAAATGGTCAAGAATGATCAAAATTCCAATATTACCCTTCTTGGTACGAGGAAATGGGCCAATGAAGTCGAGATACAAACGCTGAAATGGTCTTTCACTGGTAACTCGAGCACCCATGGGAGGTTTAAGAGATCGAGTGGGATACTTCGTCGTCTTACAAATTCCGCACTCTCCAATGTATTTGCGTACATCTACCACCATCCCTGGCCAATACAAGTGCCGTCGAATTCGTTCTAGGCACTTTGCTGTTCCACAATGCGCAGAGGAGGGTTGATCATGCGCTGATCTGATCACGCTTTTACGCAGGGATTCAGGCACCACTAGCTTCCAACCGTTGTCATCTTGATCAGCGCTGCCATTACCAAAATCTACCCTATGATATAGGTACCCATCAACCACGCGATAGTCGGGTAAATTAGCTGCGCTCATCTTGTCTCGCAGAATTCCATACTCCTCCGTCTGAAAGGCATCCGAATGAAGATCTATCTCTGGCAATGCTTCGAAATTTAGAATCGCTATTTCGTCTGACTCAAATGAGCGAGATAGGGCATCTGCCACGACATTTTGACTGCCCTTGCGGTGTTCAATATTGAAACCGTAACCCTGAAGACTAATCGCCCATCTCGCTAATCTACCACTTAGATCGGACTGGTTCATCAACCATCGAAGACTGGCATGATCTGTGACGACAGTGAAAGGGTGACCCTCAATGTACATACGAAACTTTTTAATTCCCAAGACTACAGCTAAGCATTCCAGCTCAGTGACAGTATAGTTCCGTTGGGCTTTATTTAACTTCTTGGACATATACGCTATTGGTCGTTCACATCCGTTGTCGTCAACCTGAGCTAGGACGGCTCCTACACCATACATCGAGGCGTCACATTGCACAATGAACGGCTTGTCATATTGGGGATGAACTAAGAATGGTGCTGAGCTCAGTTTGGCCTTGATATCTTCAAATGCTACTTGGGCTCGATCATTCCATGCGAATGGCTTCGCTCCGATAAGTTCGGTGAGCGGAAAGACAATTGCAGCATATTCCGGAATGAAACGCCGATACCAGCCCGTCATTCCTAAGAGTCTTCTGAGCTGCTTCAGAGTCTTTGGAACTGGAAATTCTGCCACTGCACGAACTTTATCGGGATTCGTTTGAAGTGTACCTTCCCCCACTATGTACCCTAAGTAATCTACTTTCTCTAGACAAAAATTACTTTTTTGGACGTTAATGGTGAGACCAGCCTTTCTGAGCTGTGTTGAAACTTCCGAAAGATGCAGAAGATGTGATTCGAAGCTATCGGACAGCACTAGCAAGTCGTCTAGATATACTAGAACATGTGACTTCAGCTGATAGGGAATCACCAAATCCATCAGACGACTCATGGTTTGTGAGGCGTTCGTCAACCCAAACGGCATCCTTTTGAACTGATACAAGGGTCTATTCGGGACTGTGAATGCTGTCTTTGTACGAGATTCTTGGTCGAGACGAATCTGCCAGAAGGCATCCTTCAGATCAATTTTTGAAACGCAATATACTGGCGGCAGACGACTCAGCAGCCCGTCCATGATTGGAATAGGATAAGCATCTCTAACCGTGACTGCGTTAAGCTTTCTTGCATCTAAGCAGAATCGCACTTTGCCAGGTTTTATGTGTAAGGTAATGGGTGATGACCATGGTGAGCTGGGAGCTTCTTCAATTACATCCAGCTGCAGCATTCGGTCAATCTCACTGCACAAAAGCTTTTCTTTGGCTGGCGAAAGAGGGTAAAATCTTTGCTTAACGGGCTTGGCAACACCTGTGTCAATATTATGTTCGATCAACGGTGTTAGCCCGAGTCCATCTCTCTCAAAAGATGGAAAGGAATCAATGATGGCTCTCAATCGAGTTTTCTGTATCGAAGACAGTATCATCATATTCGAATCGTCAGATTTCAATTTGTTCTCTAAGACGTTGATTTCTCCCAGAGAGGAAATAAACATGCCAAACTTCTGCCAAAAATCCATACCACATATTAGATCGGTTGTTATCGAGCAAACTATCAAGAACTCAAAGTCCTCGTGAATTGAATTGTAGGTCAGAGGAATAGTGATAGTCCCAGCAACAGACTGAGTTTGGCCATCGGCCGTACGCACAACTCCTTTCATCTTGACAAACTTCACCTCCTCCGAGATAATTCGTTTTGCCAGGCTTCCCCCAATGACACTTCTATTGGCTCCACTGTCCAATAAAGCTAAATAGTCTTGACCGAAAACTCTGATGCTGATAAAGGGTCGAATGTCATTGTTCTTGTGGACCATAGAGGCTATGAGGCATTTCTTAAGGGCTCGCTTGCTTTGCCAGAATTTGTGCATTCGCAAAGCAGAACGAGATTGGCATGAGACATTGTCGGTGGCGTTGACTATCTCTGCCCTGCGCTTCTCATACTCCTTCACTCGCACATGATACGGTTTGAAACGCAAGAAATGGGATACGTCAAGTAATGAAGTCGATTTGTCAGGTAAAGGTTCGGTCTGGGTAGGTTGAAAGTCAGGTGGTTCCGTGGCTAAGATCGGACATCCCCCCTTTGAACACGGCGGACATCCTGCGTCGAGTTTTCCAAAACCGCATTGCATTTACCACAACTTGGCTTATATGTGTCGAGCTTACCGCAGCCGTAACAAAAGATACGACGAGGTTTGAGACAATCCTGATATCGGTGCCCCTGCTCGTCACAGTTCCAACATTTGAGCTTCTCGGATGGTCGATAAACCGCACAGATTTCTGCTGAAGCTTCGTCCTCCCGATGGTCCTCCACTTCACAGGCTTGTTCGTGTAGAACAGTGTTGACCGACCCACGGGACATGTTCGGACGAGGAACTGGTCTAGGACGGGAACTACGAAAGAACTCTTCGTGTCGATGGCATTCTTTGCGCAAACTGGCCAAGTCTGGAGTATCGATGTGCAACAACTCTAGCTTCAAGTCTGGCTTAAGGTTGTGCCTAACTTCAATCGCTAAGTCGCTATCTAACATGGGTTCCCGCAAAGAATCCGCTATCGCTAAAATCGCATCTAAGTATTCATCAAAGGTTTCATTACTATTTTGTTTGCGTCGGCGCATGGCCTCCTTTATATCACGATCCGTTCGCTGAGCCTGATATCGCTCTTGCAATCGACTACACAATTCACGCCAAGTCATATGTTCAGCTGTCCTATGAACACGCCAATAAAAGGTCAGGGCTGGACCTGAGAACAAAAGATGAGCAAACTGAGCTAAAAGATCAAAATTCCCATTCAGACATTGAGAAGTCAAGCAATTCACTCTATAAACGAAGTCTTCTATCGCAAGATCATTCGCCAAGCCACTGAACTTGATACGCCAATTAGAAATAAGGTTCGAGATTCTTTCCGGATGCTCACTCATCGAATCATTCAAATTAACCCGAGCACTGAAATTTCCAGGCCTCTGGCTATTACTTCGAGCATTACTGGCATTGCTGAGCCGTGGGGGAGCTAACAGTATATCACTCTCCCAGTCAAGTTGACCCTCGTTTTGAATGTCACGAATGTCGTGCACGTCACGAGCCTGAGTCGACAACGTTAGGCTGCGCACTGCAGCACTCAGCTGTTCAGTCATGGTGGCAGTCACACTAGCTCTAAAGGTATCCAAAGAGTTGTTAATCAACTGCTGTATACGGTCGTCTGTGAGTTCCCTCCAATCAGAAGTTACCCCAGGCCGAGAAACATTCCGTCTTGTGTTTGGGTTCTGGTTAATTCGGGTGTTAGTTGGGTTGCTCGTGTTGCGAGAAACTGATCTGGTGTTTATGCGAGGTCTCGGAACTGCTCCGGTCTGGGATTGCGCGGAACTCGCAGCATCTTGGCCAATCGTTGAAGATGGTGGCCTCGAATCGATCACAGGGCTTTCCCTGATTTGCATCATTACTCGAGAACAAAACTGCCTGCACACAGGACAGGTCTCATTGGTCGCTAACCACTCTAATAGACAGGACTTGTGAAATTTGTGCTTACAGGGTGTCTCCACTGATTCCCTCTCCGCACTGGTGTCACTACAAATGGTGCATGCTACTTGTTCGCCTGAGCCGGACAATCTCAAGTCTTCTACGCTCCGTCTCACCGCCATCTCAAAGGAATAATAAGAGTTTGCTATACTCTCTAATGAGGACGAGAAAATTGCAATAAGCTTTGGGTTTCAAAACAACAACGTCAATAATAAACGAAATTCTATTAGGTATCGATATCAAAATTTATCAAGCGGGACTTTCCTCAAGCCCTCGCTCCGCAGCAATATTTAATTAGGAGTATGACACATCCCAAAATCCGTTTACGAAATCTACAAAAACAAGGTGAATGTCTTGTCTGACTGAAAGAGGAACAGATCGAAATTCTCCAATCTGAACAATCTCAATTCCAGAGAGAAAGATGCAAATTTTCTAACTATCTATTAAGCGGCATAGAACCGAATTGAATCAGAACTAAGATTCCTGCCCAATCAGATAGATAGATCTAAACCTTCCAGTTGTCTATTACGCGGCATAGGACCGACTTGAGTCAGAACTAAGATTCCTGCACAATGAGACACTAGACCATGGAATTGATTCCACATGTAGTACGTGATTTTTCATGTCGAAAAGAAACTACTAACATAAATCAATTAATTGGAACTACTCTATCTCCTGGTCTGGCTCCGACTCGAATACCATCAGAATGCCAGCAATTCCGAGTAAGATTGCGAGTACCATCTGAATCTAAAAACAAAATATGTGGGTGGTGACTGGTTTGGGAGAAGGATTGGGAAGGGTTCTGGGAGGAAGCAAGGGGCATGTATACTGTAAACTGGACGTATACACTTCTTCGGGCCCCACGTTGGGCGCCATTTAATATGTAACTGACACGGTCGGAGTCGTTTCGGCCTGCACCCTCTGTCTACTAGTTGGACGGCCTAGCTCAGGGAGATTGGCGTGGATTCAGTGCGGCCTAGACACCTGCGTTACAATATTAAAATCGTAGACAGAGAAATGGGACCTACCAGACAATACGGGAACGGACTGAGATGCGACATACCCCCATTCTGTTGGAGAACCTGTGTGTTCTGGTTCTCCTTCTGTACCCACCCTACCTGTAGAACTCAATCGAGCCTACCCAAAAACATCGCTGCGGCGCGGAGTACTTGAGGTTCCCTCAATAATAAGAAATTAGTTCATCTTGATCTATTCATATAATTCAGGGGAAAATATCAATATTCTAGGAGCTAACAAGAGTAGGCAATGCATTGACTAAGTTAGATAATTCATTAAGGTAATAACCAACCTAACTCTAACGGCACCTAGCATTAAATAATCAGTATAATATATAGATAGAGAATATATAGACTTATAAGTTATAATATGGGAAAGCAAAGGTAAAATCAATCCATAATAATCGTATATCAAAGGGGTATTATGATGCTAGTATGAGATAATAGTGATAATGTAATAGTGGTAATATAGTAATAGTGGGTATATGTGTAGTGGTTATTTCAATGATATGCGATTTCCAAAAATATTCAAACTTAAACTAGCATAAGGCTTGTTTTAAAGCTGGCCAATACAAAGCCAAGAAAATCGAGAAAAAAAAACAGCTTTCAGTGTATATGGTCATTTTGGGATTATCGCACGTTCACGGCAGACCAAGTCATATGGACTCGTTATCGTTTTTTAAGAGAGAACAATTACCGCAAATTCATGTTCACTAAATACCAATGGGTATGTTAAACACTCACGATACAGATATCCTTACGACTCCCACGCAGAAAGATCTTTCGTTGTGTAGATGGCTGGATGATGTGAATAGGTGATTAGATGATGACATGATGAATGCGGGGTAACCATACTCTCAACTGAAATGTGAACATCATTCGAATTCTATAATTCTATTTCAAGAAAAGTCCTATTCGATTATGACCATTGACATGAACTCCTTTTTTTCTTTCTATTCCGTTATACCAAGCACACATGGCTTATACATGTTTTAGCTGTATCAATACAAAAATGTTAATTTATAGACGGATGAAACCAAACGGGGTTTTTGTATCAGGTCTATAATCGTGACTTAAATCAGAGTATACTAATTCCGATGCTTGATGTCCCAGACTGAGTTGCGTGTTCATGCGTGGTTTTCAAGGGCACCGGTTATCACAACAGCTGACGAAGCCAGGGGTCAATGACCGCGGTACACCCACGGTCAAGAAGTTAGGCACCAGCTGGACTCTCTTGTCGCGTCAATACATGTGTGCCTGACCCTTGCCTCAGCACATCAACATGGGCTGCAGATGTCTCGTTTGGTGGATCTCTGCCAGATCACCGCGTTCAGAACTCCGTCCTCGAGATCACTCGGCTCGCTCACGAATGTAAAACCAAGGGGTTTCAGAAGATTCGCGGTGAGGGTATGAACCGCTATCGGAAGATGTGGGATTGGGGACTGGTCCGCTTGGTCCACTTCGGTGACCTCTGTAACCTCAGTCTATACACGCACGTGCACAGTTTTTTTTTTTGGTTTTTTGAGATAGCACTGATGGTGCCAATCCTATACATAGAAGGAATCAGTTTATGCTTTTATGATTTGGAGTCAACTCGAGGGATATTTACCCTAGTAGACTTGCACCACTGCAATCAAAAAAAATTGTTTAAATTAGGATTCCTTTCTCCAGCGTATAATTGAAGTGTAGGCCCCAGCCACACAAGTGCTGCCGTGGGCTTCTTGGTTAGGTGCACTTCGCGTACAGGGAAAATGGGGGATCTTCAGTTACTAAATCACTAATATTTAAACCAATCACTTGGCGTGATGTCGAGCGGCACACAGGTTAAGGTCAGATAATTTGCCGAACAACAAACTTTATCCCGACTGGACACCTTGACGGCCACGAGGAGAAAGAGATCGACTCTTAGCATCGCCGAGGGAAGTCGACCACGTTTTTTCATTTTCCTCCGTTGCATGGTTTTTCAGGTAAACGCAATTAGCGATAATTATCAGGGCAATACGGAATCCAAAACAATGGGACGGCGTTGCCACCTTTTCCCAAAACAGATGTTCTGTCCGAAAGCTCTCTGAAAGCTTCTACGATCAGAAGCCAGTATTTTCCGAACGAGTATCAGAAAAAAACCGTTGACTTTCAAAACAAATCGCAGCGAGAAAATGCACGACAGGCGTTGAACATTACAATGTACATGTCTGAGGCAACACACAATCCTGCCTTCTCGCACCCTTACAGGTTGACTTCAGGTGAAGCTCTGTTGGGCCACGGCTGCGGGGGTTCTGACTTGGCTACCGCCTCGTCCGCCACTAACACAGCACGCAATGGGTTCCTTTCCACTGTTCTCACCTCTACGCGGTGAGTCTGTTGGTATCGCCAGCCGTACACTTGTCCTCTGGATTCCGTTGTCGACGCTGTAAGCCGTTGCTCCTGTTGGTTCACTGTTTATCCCTGTCTCTCGTAAAGTCTGCGCTTAGTGACATGGATCCCGTCACCGACTACAGGGCCTCGGCCCTTCGGCCCACCGCTGGCCCAATTCCGCACTTCCCGTACCCTCGTGGCGATGCCCGCTCCCCCCTCTCGCGTAACGGGATCGCCTCGCTCTCTTTTGCAGGCCATTTCGCCTCATTCCCTACCAGGGTCTTGTGAGTAATATCGATTTTAGCAGTTAGGTTAGGTTAACCCGGACGTCTCTCATAGGCCAGTTTGGCAAAAGTAAGTAGTTCCCTTGGCGACCTCTTGGTTGCATCTTCCAGTGATTTCCTACAGCTGATGATTTGTACAATAAATATTACAATGTGTAAATATTAGAACGATATTTTTGTATCAAAGCTCCAAAAGCTTTTCACTAAGCTTTCCCTTTAAGAGCTATCATTGGGTGGACCAGAAAATTAAAAGCATTTTTCCCAACTTAGAGCTTGGAAGCAGAAGTGTATTCACGAAATTCCCCATATAATTTCCCAGAAAGGAAATTTTAATCGGTCGCCAAATAGAATTATATCTGGATTATTCTGAATTACTTCTTGGCATGATTTGGATGTTTGCCTGGTGGCTCCGCCTCTGAGGGATCCTCGGGCAGCGAGTCCACGGATATTGAAGAGCCTTTCGACGCCTTTGAGCTGGCTATCGAGCGGGAGGAGTTCTTCGGGTACTTAACCGCTTTGGTATTGCCTGAGCATTGTATAATGAAACGAATCTCATCGATCAGTTCGGTCCTGAAGTTCACCTGGAAAGTAGATACAAATCAAATCAAATCGATGAGAGTTGTTGAGTTGATGTGGCTTAAACTGGGCATGCATTCGGTCGAACTATCACAAGCAAATAGAAAGAGTTGTCGATGGAGGCTGGGTTAGTATTTAAAGCAAATGTACATATGTACATATATTTTGGACAAATGATAGGTCAGCTGTAAGGCTCCGATTTGTCGCTGCGGGGAGCTGATGAAACATATCCGTTATTCAGATGAAAGGCGACCTTTTCATGGCCATTTTTAGTCACGATACGCCCACGCCAACCGTCAGGGCAGGTGTTAATATTTTTAGAGCGCCGTCCCGTTTACCTTGTTCTCTCGCGCACTCCAGTAGATGCTGACCACGCAGTTAACCAGGCCGTAAACGCTGCCAAAGCAGCTGCCCACGAACATGACCAGATAGACGCCGCCTAAATTGGCAAAGCCCAGCGAGGAGGCATCCGAATCAGCTTCCTCCTAAAGATTTTCCGCGAATAACGAATAACGTCGAATATAGCGATAAATATAGGAAAATGCTTGTGTGCGTGTGTAAGTGTGCAGTGGTGTGCGTTGGTGTTCGTTGGTGTGCGCTACAGGCAGGAAAACTAATCGGACTGGAAGCCAGGAATCTGTCATGTCGATACCTTGTTCTCGTCGCTGCGCTCTTTCACGCCGAGCACCATCTCCAGCAGGGAGACAAAGATGCCAAAGAAGGAGCCCACTCCCATCACCAGAAAGACGCCGCCCAGATTGCTAATCTCCAGGGCCACGGCGCCTGCATCGTCGTCCGAATCCTGCACACACCCACACATGGACACTGATCCACACGAGCTGGCCAAGAGTGATTCAGACACTTACCGAACAGGCTCCCCCGCCGCGCTTCTCCTTCCACCACTTTGTCTTCATTTTGGTCAGCTGTCCCTGCTCCTGCATCTCCAGAATCGCCTGGCTGAGAATGTCGCGGTATGGCCAGTCTGTGAAAGAACCCGATTAGGAACAGCCTGGCCAACACTGACGCTCAGGATAAACTACTCTTCCGCATGGCTATGCCATAGCCCTTCTCGTCCAGCAGCGCTCCCACCTGGGTCAAAGTGCAGCGCCGCTCAGTGATGTACTCGATCGTGGTGGACTCCATGAGGAAGGCATAGTTGCTGTTCTCGACACGATCGACGCCCTCCTGATTGGAGTTCGTCATATATTGGGGATTATCGGTCAGAAACTGGTACATCTTCTGATACGTTGGATAGTTAGACTCCTATAAATGAATTAAACTCTCATTTCAGAGGCTCTTCTGAACTTCTTCCGCTCCAATCTTCACTCACCTTAAAGAAGGTAAAGGTGCTGCCGCCAGTCTTGGCGCCATAGTTCACGCCGCCCTTGTTCTTGGACAAATCGTCCACGTCGTTAATTGGCGTCACCAAGGACTCCACGGTGAGAAATGCTGCCAGATTGGCCGTGTACGAGGAGACCAGAATCAGAGTAAAGAACCACCAGGAAGCGGCCACAGCTCGAGTTGAATACGCCCTGCCAAAACAAAAGATCAATTCAGAACTCCATGGGATACCCCACTCCTAAACTAAGGAGTACAAATACAAGTCCCCAGTATGAGTACATATATATACTAGGAAGCAAGTCCTTTTCACAATCGAATATACTCGTATGTACCCTTTACGCAGGTCTAACTAAATAAACATAAATAAATGAAAGTTTTGTAATCGATTACTCACTTGGGCGCCAGCTCGGACCCCTGCTGGAGCAGTGCGCCCACCGAGAACCACAGGCAATTGGGAAAACTGAACTGATTCTCCAGCTCCGTGGGCTCCTCAATGCACGGATACGGATTGTCCCATTCGGCCGGCGACAGACGGCCCAGCACAAACATGCTGATGGACACACCCATGTAGGCCAAGCCCAGCCAGAGCCAGACCTCCCCCGAAAAGGGCGACATGAAGGAGAACAGTTTGGGCGGCTCCTTCATTGGCTTGCGAAACAGAATTCCAATTCCTGGAAGTGTTAATCTCTCGTAGTAGTACAGTACTCTTCTTCGAACAGCTGCAACTGCAACAGAAACAGCTCTTACCCAGACTCATAAAGGGTATGGTGAAGTCGACTCCGCTCTCCCGCTCTGATGTCATGGTCAGGTCGGTTATGCCCATGTCAGCGCGCTAATCAAATATGAAAAATTATTTAATCTCGTCCAAACCCGTGTTCGTACATATATGCGAGTATATATTATGCATTTCGAAATGTAAAAAGAAAAGCGTATGTAAGTATTGCGTATACGCTCAGTTGCACATGCTGATAGGGCCATCTGTTAATTATGCATTTTAATTTTAATTTGTTTGTTGCGAGGCCAGCCCCTCGCAAAATTCCTCGTAAATGTGAGAGTAACAGCAGCCCTTGTGTGGAAACATTGCAATTATAGCAAGTAGAAATTGTAATATTATCCCGAACTTCGAAATTCATCGGAATCCAAGGGGCATCGATTGATTTACTCTGTATCAATTTAAATTAATGATTGATTAATGATAAGTCTGTCTATAAAAGGGCTACTAGGGCGCCTTAAAATATCAGTCTACTCAAAGTCTCCCAAAGGAAGCAAACTACAAAATGTCTCGTCTCCACCTAAGGTAAGTCATTGAAATAAATCCATGAGATGTAAGACTAAACCACTATTCCTGTCAGTTTGGTTTTGGCTCTTCTGGTTTGCCTAACAGGAACCATCCGTGCCAATCCCATAGACGATGATCGCGAACGCCTAAACCAATTCCTAAGCAGTCCAGAACCGGCAGATGATGCCGAGCTGCTGAAGAGGACCCTGGATGCCATCGCGCTGTACAAGAAACATACTCGTTACACATTGGAGCGCGATTTGGACCTGGAAATAAGAGCATTCGAAACTGAACACCTGACGGTGGACGGTGTGCCTGTTCAGGGGGGAGTTTGGGATTGGATTAAGAGGGGGGCAGATAATGTACCCGATGAAGTCAAGGAGAGTGCTAAGGATTTAGCCAAAACATCTGCCAGAGCTCTACTCGATAAACTGAACGATTACCTTAAGAAAAAAATTACCGGCGAAAATGCAGCATAAAAAGTTACATAGATTTATGTAATAAATAAACCGAATGAACATTAAACCTTATTGTCTTTGCGAAATGGTAAACCAAAACAAGGGATGGGCCTGAAGAAAGATACAGATGGAAATGAAAGTTAATCATGCCCTCTAATTATGCAGAGTACTATTTTCGGGCAATTGTAGTCGCAAGCCCAGTGACACCACGATAAAAATAGTGCGACATTTATTTAAGCATCATCTGTCGTTTAACGGTAATGTTAATGATGACGATGATGGCAGCGATTATGGCCATTAAATGTTAATCAATAACGACACAAGGTCGACAAGGGATAAGCTCGATGAATGGCCCCAACGGGGCTCAATTAGATTGATGTCAAAGCATGGTTCCAACCCCCACAACCCCCACAACTCACATTGTCGATTATCTCACGCAGCATGCCGTTCCATTCACCCGTCTTGGGGTCCAGGCCACCGTATTTGTTGTCCGGCTGCAGGCGAAAGGTGTAGCTGAAGCCCAGCTTCTTGGAGAGCTCGTCGATGAGCTCGATGCCAAAGCCCTCGAACTGATCGTTGCCCTCCAGTTTCTCGGAGGTCTCCTTCAGCATTCCATACGGTTCGCTCTGTGAATAGGAAGCCATTTGGTCAGCGAGCTCACCCTCATCCCACCCTTATCCACACTCACAATAGCCGTGACGACGACGAAGCTTTTGTTCACCAGCGAACGCATATCTGGCTCTAAGGAGTGCGCCGGAGCCGGACGATTTGCCTGGAAGCCATCCTCGCCGCTCCACTGGCTACTACTAAGAAAGTACAAGAAGGCACAACGTAGCTCATGGAGGAACTTCTGCTCCAACATTGAGAAAGTGCCTGAAAGGGCTAGAATGAGAAGCTGCTGTCAAAGCAACGCTCAAATTAGACAACGGACAGTGGTCGGAGGGCAGCAAAGAAGCCCTGACGGCACCAATGGAATCCCACTTCCCAGGATGCACCGACGTCACCGATGCCGAAACGCATCAGGACAACTGAGGAACTGAGGAACAAACACCCCCAACAGACCTAATAACTCCCAAGAAAATCCAATGGGCTATAGATTCCTCCACGGGCATAAAAGTCCTAGTCTGGACGCAATATTCCCAGCCATGCTGCAAGTGACCAAAGAGGTGATCACCCCATGGCTTCTCGCAATATACGCAGCATGCCTAAGAACGGGCTTTATCCCGATCCAATGGAGAACCTCTAGAGTTGTCTTCCTCCCAAAAGCAGGAATGTGCAGCCATGTGAGTTCCAAGGATTATAGACCGATAAGCCTAACCTCCTTTCTACTGAAAACATTAGAAAAGCTGCTGAATCTACACATCAGAAACGAAGTAGGGGGACTGATGTCAACCAACCAGCACGCAGCAAGCCATAATGGACTGCCTAGGAGCAACCAACATCCACCCAGCAATCAACCTCTGGATAAAAAACCTTCTAAGTTGTAGACGGGTGCAATTAGAGTGGGCACCGCTTCCATGGTCAGAGGAGCACACAGGGCACACCCCAGGGTGGAGTCCTGTCTCCCTCCTGTGGAACCTGGTGGTCGACAACCTCATTAAGAGATTCGAGAGGAAGGACCCAAAAATAACAGCTCATGCGGACGACATAAGCGCACTTATTACGGGTGTATGTCCATCGACTCTCAGCTCCATAATGCAACGAACACTCAGGGAGATATGTGAGTGGGCAGATGGAGTGGGACTCAGTATCAGGTCAACGCCAACTAAAGCACTCGAAACCATACTCGGAAACGACCCCCTCGGTATCTACGCTAGGCTGACAGCAGGCAAGGCAGCACAGCGCCTGATCGCGTGGGAAACATGTCTCCCCAAAGATACGGGCACAGTTTAATTGGCATGGACATGATCAGTGTCAGTGACTACATGGTCCAAACGTGCCTCGAAGGAAAAACAAACTTTTTTATGGGACCCGAAGACTGGAAAGTGGGACGGGACCAGACTCCACACTCAATATATATACTGACGGCTCCAAGATGAATGAAGGAGTAGGAGCGGGCCTATACTGCACTGTCAGTGCGGATCTATTGGGTTCCCAGCCACCAGGGCATCGAAGGAAACGAAGCGGCGGACGTTCTGGCTAAGGAAGGCGTCGGGCTGCTAAACGAAAGAACCGAAAGCGTGCCTGTCTTTCTTAGAACGCTACAAAGCGACCTGGAGAAGCAGGCCAAAATTAAGACAGACAGCAGGTGGAAGAACACCCCCACCTGCAGAATCTCGAAAATCATGTGCAAAGAACGCAATGATAAACTCTGCCACTATCTGCTGCACCTTCCACGGAAGGATTGCAGACTGCTAGTGGGTATACTAACAGGCCACTGCCTGGCTGCGTCGCATGCAACCAGACAGTCGAAACCCTGGAACATCTCATCTGCCGCTGTCCGGCTCCCTCACGGGCAAGGGGAAGATACCTGGGCGCACCGATGCTGGAATCACTGGACGATCCCTCCAAGAGGTCGCCAGGGAAACTGCTTGCCTTTGCCAAAAACACCTCGATTCTGGGAGACTTCCAAACCTCAGGAACACCCTCGTAAGGGTCCATACGAAATCCGGATAACTAAGGGCCATTCTGACCTAAGAGAGATAGAGACCCGTTGAGGGCCGTCCGGGGTAACCTAACCTAACCTATGCTTTGATGCTCTCGGATGAGCGACTATACTTAGAAGATCAATAAGATAGCGTAGGCAGAGGCAAAGCAAACAAGGCTAAAGAGTAGGTGGTGCCATGGGACGGCGCTTAGCCGAACGATAATAATACACGGAAATATGGTATTAACAATACTCACAAAATATATCGGCCAATATTATACGAATACATATATTAAGAAATATGGAAATCTATATTTGAGCAACAGAATACAGAACCATCTATTTTTCCGATATGTATGTATATCCCATATTGTCTAGTGGTTAGGATACCCGGCTCTCACCCGGGAGGCCCGGGTTCAATTCCCGGTATGGGAAGCTGTTAAAAGTTTCTTTTTTATAATTTTTTTTTTTTTTTCAAAGATAAACGAGATAAAAAACAGAGATAAACCTTTATCTGTATAAAACCGTATGTTTTTGCAATTCTGGTATTCTTATATTTGTTTATAAATACCCTCTGGGAAATTGTCTCTTCAGGCCTGAGTTGACTATTTTAATTTTGTGTGGAACCTTACAAAACAATGCTTAAATAATTCAAAAACTAATTTTCTATGCAGTCAAAGGGTTGCGGCGACTGAAGGCCTAAGCCACCTTCATTTACTGCCGCCTTTTCTGTGTACATCGAGTGATTCCTTTTTCAGTTTGGTGTCCATTTGATTAATTAATTGCGGCAGCTCTTAATAATCAAATATGAAAAAAATTTGTTATTTCGTCAGAAAGTAAAATCGTTCACTTGCAAATGCTAATGAGACCATTTGTTAATTATGTATTTTATTAATTTATATTTATTTATTGCGAGGTTCGCCCCTGACAAAATTCCTCGCAGCTGCATCTCTTCTGTGAGTGATAATGGGGGTCGCCTCGAAATTCATCGGAATCCATTCTCATATCAATTGAATACATTTAAGATTATTATAAATTCCTCTTAAAACTGAGCACCACCACATGATAAGTCTGCCTATAAAAGAGCTACTCGCGTGGCATAAAATATCAGTCTACTCAAAGTCTCCCAAAGGAAGCAAACTACAAAATGTCTCGTCTCCACCTAAGGTAAGTCATTGAAATAAATCCATGAGATGTAAGACTAAACCACGTTTCCTGTCAGTTTGGTTTTTTCTCTTCTGGTTTGCCTAATAGGAACCATATGGACCAATCCGATAGAAGATGATCGTGAACGCCTAAACCAACTCCTAAGCAGTCCAGAACCTGCAGATGATGCCGAGCTAGTGAAGAAGACCCTGGATGCCATTGCGCTTTACAAGAAACAAGTTCGAGGCCCATTGGAGCTCGATTTGGAACGGGATGTAAGAGCATTCGAAGCTGAACACCTGACGGTGGACGGTTTGCCTGTTCAGGGGGGAGTTTGGGATTGGATTAAGAGGGGGGCAGATAAGGTACCGGATGAAGTCAAGGAGGGTGCTAAGGATTTAGCCAAAAGATCTGCCAGAGCTCTACTCGATAAACTGACCGATTACCTTAAGAAATGTATTACCGGCGAAAATGAATCATGAAAAATTACATAGATATATGAATAAATGAATAAACTCTATGAACATTTAACCTTATTGTCTTTGCTAAATGTTAAACCTAAACAAGGGATGGACCTGAAGAAAGATGCCCTCTATTTATGCAGAGTATTATTTTGGGGCAAATTGCAGTCGTAACTCCAATGAAACACCATGACAAAGATAGTGCGACATTTATATAAGCATCATCTCTTGTTTAATGGTAATGTTATGGCCATTAAATGTAAATCAAAAACGAGACATGGTCGACAAGGGATAAGCCTTCTACTCAACTGCATACCCGAAGGGGGATAAGGATAGCAGTCAGGATGAGCAAATCGATAAATATATTGATACTCAAACGGACAACACTTTTCGTTTCTTTTCTTAAACAGTTTGTAACGAATCTTTTTATCTTCCGTCTGATTCAGTGGGGCTGGCTCAGCGGCCGGTGGATCGATGCAACGAATTTATCTGTTGCCCCGGCGACAAGCAAGTAATGCACTTGTGTGGGTTTTTGACTGATATAGTGGTTCTTTATTGGTATCTTAATGTTATCTTACGGCTATGGTATTTTCTAAATTAAATGTACGCGAAGCCTCTCACCGCTGTACAGCTTCCTCCGGGTGTTGTGCGGCGCAATTCCCGACTCGACCGTTGTTGAAGTTGACTTCAGGTGAAGCTCTGTTGGGCCACGGCTGCGGGGGTTCTGACTTGGCTACCGCCTCGTCCGCCACTAACACAGCACGCAATGGGTTCCTTTCCACTGTTCTCACCTCTACGCGGTGAGTCTGTTGGTATCGCCAGCCGTACACTTGTCCTCTGGATTCCGTTGTCGACGCTGTAAGCCGTTGCTCCTGTTGGTTCACTGTTTATCCCTGTCTCTCGTAAAGTCTGCGCTTAGTGACATGGATCCCGTCACCGACTACAGGGCCTCGGCCCTTCGGCCCACCGCTGGCCCAATTCCGCACTTCCCGTACCCTCGTGGCGATGCCCGCTCCCCCCTCTCGCGTAACGGGATCGCCTCGCTCTCTTTTGCAGGCCATTTCGCCTCATTCCCTACCAGGGTCTTGTGAGTAATATCGATTTTAGCAGTTAGGTTAGGTTAACCCGGACGTCTCTCATAGGCCAGTTTGGCAAAAGTAAGTAGTTCCCTTGGCGACCTCTTGGTTGCATCTTCCAGTGATTTCCTACAGCTGATGATTTGTACAATAAATATTACAATGTGTAAATATTAGAACGATATTTTTGTATCAAAGCTCCAAAAGCTTTTCACTAAGCTTTCCCTTTAAGAGCTATCATTGGGTGGACAAGAAAATTAAAAGCATTTTTCCCAACTTAGAGCTTGGAAGCAAAAGTTTATTCACGAAATTTCCCCATATAATTTCCCAGAAAGGAAATTTAAACCGGTCGCCAAATAGAATTATATCTGGATTATTCTGAATTACTTCTTGGCATGATTTGGATGTTTGCCTGGTGGCTCCGCCTCTGAGGGATCCTCGGGCAGCGAGTCCACGGATATTGAAGAGCCTTTTGACGCCTTTGAGCTGGCTATCGAGCGGGAGGAGTTCTTCGGGTACTTAACCGCTTTGGTATTGCCTGAGCATTGTATTATGAAACGAATCTCATCGATCAGTTCGGTCCTGAAGTTCACCTGGGAAGTAGATACAACTGAAATCGATGAGAATTGGCAGAGAAAGTGCGTACAGAAACGGATTTGATGGGGCTTAAACTGGGCATGCATTCGGTCGAACTATCACAAGCAAATAGAAAGAGTTGTCGATGGAGGCTGGGTTAGTATTTAAAGCAAAGATTGGATGTACATATATTTTGGACAGATGAGAGGTCAGCTGTAAGGCTCCGATTTGTCGCTGCGGGGAGCTGATGAAACATATCCGTTATTCAGATGAAAGGCGACCTTTTCATGGCCATTTTTAGTCACGATACGCCAAGCCCACCCTCAGGGCAGGTGTTAATATTTTTAGAGCGCCGTCCCGTTTACCTTGTTCTCTCGCGCACTCCAGTAGATGCTGACCACGCAGTTAACCAGGCCGTAAACGCTGCCAAAGCAGCTGCCCACGAACATGACCAGATAGACGCCGCCTAAATTGGCAAAGCCCAGCGAGGAGGCATCCGAATCAGCTTCCTCCTAAAGATTTTCCGCGAATAACGAATAACGTCGAATATAGCGATAAATATAGGAAAATGCTTGTGTGCGTGTGTAAGTGTGCAGTGGTGTGCGTTGGTGTTCGTTGGTGTGCGCTACAGGCAGGAAAACTAATCGGACTGGAAGCCAGGAATCTGTCATGTCGATACCTTGTTCTCGTCGCTGCGCTCTTTCACGCCGAGCACCATCTCCAGCAGGGAGACAAAGATGCCAAAGAAGGAGCCCACTCCCATCACCAGAAAGACGCCGCCCAGATTGCTAATCTCCAGGGCCACGGCGCCTGCATCGTCGTCCGAATCCTGCACACACCCACACATGGACACTGATCCACACGAGCTGGCCAAGAGTGATTCAGACACTTACCGAACAGGCTCCCCCGCCGCGCTTCTCCTTCCACCACTTTGTCTTCATTTTGGTCAGCTGTCCCTGCTCCTGCATCTCCAGAATCGCCTGGCTGAGAATGTCGCGGTATGGCCAGTCTGTGAAAGAACCCGATTAGGAACAGCCTGGCCAACACTGACGCTCAGGATAAACTACTCTTCCGCATGGCTATGCCATAGCCCTTCTCGTCCAGCAGCGCTCCCACCTGGGTCAAAGTGCAGCGCCGCTCAGTGATGTACTCGATCGTGGTGGACTCCATGAGGAAGGCATAGTTGCTGTTCTCGACACGATCGACGCCCTCCTGATTGGAGTTCGTCATATATTGGGGATTATCGGTCAGAAACTGGTACATCTTCTGATACGTTGGATAGTTAGACTCCTATAAATGAATTAAACTCTCATTTCAGAGGCTCTTCTGAACTTCTTCCGCTCCAATCTTCACTCACCTTAAAGAAGGTAAAGGTGCTGCCGCCAGTCTTGGCGCCATAGTTCACGCCGCCCTTGTTCTTGGACAAATCGTCCACGTCGTTAATTGGCGTCACCAAGGACTCCACGGTGAGAAATGCTGCCAGATTGGCCGTGTACGAGGAGACCAGAATCAGAGTAAAGAACCACCAGGATGCGGCCACAGCTCGAGTTGAATACGCCCTGCCAAAACAAAAGATCAATTCAGAACTCCATGGGATACCCCACTCCTAAACTAAGGAGTACAAATACAAGTCCCCAGTATGAGTACATATATATACTAGGAAGCAAGTCCTTTTCACAATCGAATATACTCGTATCTACCCTTTACGCAGGTCTAACTAAATAAACATAAATAAATGAAAGTTTTGTAATCGATTACTCACTTGGGCGCCAGCTCGGACCCCTGCTGGAGCAGTGCGCCCACCGAGAACCACAGGCAATTGGGAAAACTGAACTGATTCTCCAGCTCCGTGGGCTCCTCAATGCACGGATACGGATTGTCCCATTCGGCCGGCGACAGACGGCCCAGCACGAACATGCTGATGGACACACCCATGTAGGCCAAGCCCAGCCAGAGCCAGACCTCCCCCGAAAAGGGCGACATGAAGGAGAACAGTTTGGGCGGCTCCTTCATTGGCTTGCGAAACAGAATTCCAATTCCTGGAAGTGTTAATCACTCGTAGTAGTACAGTACTCTTCTTCGAACAGCTGCAACTGCAACAGCAACAGCTCTTACCCAGACTCATAAAGGGTATGGTGAAGTCGACTCCGCTCTCCCGCTCTGATGTCATGGTCAGGTCGGTTATGCCCATGTCAGCGCGCTAATCAAATATGAAAAATTATTTAATCTCGTCCAAACCCGTGTTCGTACATATATGCGAGTATATATTATGCATTTCGAAATGTAAAAAGAAAAGCGTATGTAAGTATTGCGTATACGCTCAGTTGCACATGCTGATAGGGCCATCTGTTAATTATGCATTTTAATTTTAATTTGTTTGTTGCGAGGCCAGCCCCTCGCAAAATTCCTCGTAAATGTGAGAGTAACAGCAGCCCTTGTGTGGAAACATTGCAATTATAGCAAGTAGAAATTGTAATATTATCCCGAACTTCGAAATTCATCGGAATCCAAGGGGCATTCTTTGATTTACTCTGTATCAATTTAAATTACTGATTGATTGATGATAAGTCTGTCTATAAAAGAGCAACTAGGGCGCCTTACAATATCAGTCTACTCAAAGTCTCCCAAAGGAAGCAAACTACAAAATGTCTCGTCTCCACCTAAGGTAAGTCATTGAAATAAATTCATGAGATGTAAGACTTAGCCACTTTTCCTTTCAGTTTGGTTTTGGCTCTTCTGGTTTGCCTAACAGGAACCATCCGTGCCAATCCCATAGACGATGATCGCGAACGCCTAAACCAACTCCTAAGCAGTCCAGAACCTGCAGATGATGCCGAGCTGCTGAAGAGGACCCTGGATGCCATCGCGCTGTACAAGAAACATACTCGTTACACATTGGAGCGCTATTTGGACCCGGAAATAAGAGCATTCGAAACTGAACACCTGACGGTGGACGGTGTGCCTGTTCAGGGGGGAGTTTGGGATTGGATTAAGAGGGGGGCAGATAAGGTACCCGATGAAGTCAAGGAGGGTGCTAAGGATTTAGCCAAAAGATCTGCCAGAGCTCTACTCGACAAACTGACCGATTACCTTAAGAAAAAAATTACCGGCGAAAATGCAGAATAAAAAGTTACATAGATTTATGTAATAAATAAACCGAATGAACATTAAACCTTATTGTCTTTGCAAAATGGCAAACCAAAACAAGGGATGGGCCTGAAGAAAGATACAAATGGAAATGAAAGTTAATCATGCCCTCTAATTATGCAGAGTACTATTTTCGGGCAATTGTAGTCGCAAGCCCAGTGACACCACGATAAAAATAGTGCAACATTTATTTAAGCATCATCTGTCGTTTAACGGTAATGTTAATGATGACGATGATGGCAGCGATTATGGCCATTAAATGTTAATCAATAACGACACAAGGTCGACAAGGGATAAGCTCGATGAATGGCCCCAACGGGGCTCAATTAGATTGATGTCAAAGCATGGTTCCAACCCCCACAACCCCCACAACTCACATTGTCGATTATCTCACGCAGCATGCCGTTCCATTCACCCGTCTTGGGGTCCAGGCCACCGTATTTGTTGTCCGGCTGCAGGCGAAAGGTGTAGCTGAAGCCCAGCTTCTTGGAGAGCTCGTCGATGAGCTCGATGCCAAAGCCCTCAAACTGATCGTTGCCCTCCAATTTCTCGGAGGTCTCCTTCAGCATGCCGTACGGTTCGCTCTGTGAGTAGGATGCCATTTGGTCAGCGAGCTCACCCTCATCCCACCCTTATCCACACTCACAATAGCCGTGACGACGACGAAGCTTTTGTTCACCAGCGAACGCATATCCGGCTCTAAGGAGTGCGCCGGAGCCGGACGATTTGCCTGGAAGCCATCCTCGCCGCTCCACTGGCCAATTTTCTGCATGCCCGACACTGCCAGCTCGATGACCTCTAGCTGAAAATCTGTGCGCAGTCCCTCGTAGTCGAAGCGAATGGGACCCGTGAGTCCGTTCAACGTTAGCTGCGGGAGAGGAGGAGACGAGACCATGATAGTTGCATGAGTTAATCAGACTTGCCCCCCTCCGGGTCGGCGCCTCACCGACTTCATGTAGTTGACTAGTGTGTAGCCCTTATCCCAGGAGCTGTCATCGCCACAGCTCAGGGGGACGGGGCGGTAGTTCACATGCTTGTAGGTCTCGGCCAGCAGCTGGACGCCATCGTAGACCAGGGCCATGCTGTTGGTCAGAGGGCACGACACTGCATTGAAGAGAGAGAGAGAGAGAGAGAGAGAGAGAATAGAGCGGGGAAAGAGTCATAAAGAAAAACGTCATTTATCATTTTTTGCCCCTCGTTGCCCCGTCTGGGGCATGGGGCATGGGAATGCAATTCAATTATTTAAATTCACTCAACCGAATAGATTTCGGATTTGCATAAATTGTCTCGAGTCCTGGGACCCACCATACAGCTCTGTGGGGGCTGTCCAGGTGATTTACCGTTCTGGAACGGCTCCTCGCTCTCGTACAGGGCCTTGGCGACATCCTGCACCTGCTCGTTGTCCGGCGAGACCAGTCGCAGACCCGTGATATTAGTGCCGGCATGCTGAAAGGGCTCCAGGTCCATGGTGTGCCAGTCCAGGTTGCCAATCATATAGCGATAGTCGCTGGTCACCAGCCCCACCTGCTGGGCCTGCTTGAAGAACTCGGGCAGCGTGCTCATCGACCCGACCACCACGAGTGAGTAATCGTCCGCATTGCGTATACGCCTCAGGACATTTCGGTAGTTCCCGTTGAGGTCCAGCTCGTAGCGGCGTACCGTGATGGTGGGTCCGGCCGTACCGTACATCTGCAGCAGCTCCTTTACGGTGGACAGGTACTCGCCCGACTCGTAGACAATCGTGAAGCTCTCCCAGCCCAAGGCCAACACCATGTCCTTGATGGCCACCCCGAGAACTGCCGGATGCGGATGCAGGTTGATGGTCGGCAGCTGGGCATCGAAGTCCCAGCGCGTGTCCAGAAACGGCAGCTCCTTGGCATCGCAGATGCTCATGGCGTGACGGGCCGCCAAATTGGTGGTGGGTCCAAAGACGGCCACAAGATTTTGCTGTACATCGAAAACGTGTTATAACAAGGCTTTCTGCAGCGGGGACTGGGGGGACTCACCCTGAGCATTCTGCATAGCTTCTTGGAGGTTTCGAAGGAGTTGCCCGGCTCAATGGCCACGGCCACGCCATGCAGCTGCAACTCCTCGTTCTCCTCGTTGGCCTTGCTTATGGCCAGTTGGAAGATCTTCTCTAGATCGGGTTCGGTGTTCTCGTAGATGAGACCTGCGTGAGAGTAGAGAGAGTGTACGGCATGGGTTTTCTCTCTTTGTTTTGCTAGGCGAGTTCTGTTTATATTTTTGGGGCTTGCCAATTCGCCGCCAATGTGGCATGCGGCATAAAAATACATACATGCCTCAGAATTTCTGCTTATATAATGAGCTTGCACTCACCCACATTTGTCCGCTCCGACCGGCAGTCGTGGACGACCAACAAAAACTGAAACAAACACAATGTGAATCGGAATCCTGCTCCTCCTGACCGCCACATCCTCGTTTGCATCTGCCTTGTTTCATGAATTGTAATCAAAAATGCATAAATATTTTCAGCACTCGAAATGAATTTAACGTTTTTCTGGCCCCGCACTAAAATTGATGTACATATTTCTGCAGTCCGTCTGCCCCGAATGGTAATGCGAATGCGAATGGCCAAGCAATTTGTTTCTGCTTTTTCTGGGTCTTCCTCTGCAAACAGCTGATGTTGAATATTTCGCCTCGAATATTTATAGCCTCCCCTCCGAGTCGAGTGGGTTTCGGATTGGTTTTGTTTTATCAATGAAAATGTTCTCGCGCAAAAAGTTTTCGCGCTTTTTCAAGTGTTCAGGCGTTCCATAATTGGATCACACTCGTACTTCATTAGCGTCAATCATTGAACAAATTTGAGTCGAATTAATTCGGTGAGTTTCACCTTTTTAGCGCCAATTTAGCGAGTAAACTTGTGATTCCTTGCCACTCCTCCAGCGGCGCCACACACAAAAAGTCCGACGGTGCAGAAAGTGCAGAAACTTGAAAATAAATCCACCAGATGAACGGAACGTGCACGGCATACGTTGCCCATCGCATCGCACAATTGTACGGCTAATGGGTCAGGATCAGGGGAAAGTAGCTGCGGTTTGCTGAGGCAGAGTGGTTTGGGTGGGGGATGGTGATGGTATGTTTAAGAAAACTACGATAAGTACACCGAAAACGAGAAGGAAAATGGCCAAATGCACTGGGGCGCACTGAAACAGAGAGAGAGAGAGAGAGATAGAGAGAGAGGGAAATCGGAGAAAGAGATTGAAAACAGCTTTCTGCCCCATGGGTGTGTGTGTGTGTGTGCAACAAGCGTCGATAAGTGCAGCCAGTGAGAAAGAGAAAGAAAAGTGGACGGAGCCGAGTGTCTGCCACAATGGCTGCTGGTAAACAAATTCATTCGAATTTTGCTTTGGGTGGTTCTGGTGGTACTCGTAATGCTGCCTCTTGTCAGGGCCGAATGCTGCCACTGGTGCTGCAACTGCTGCTACCCCACTCTTTGATTTTGAAGGTCCAACTAGATTTATGGTCCAGGCTTTGAATAATCCATTTAGAGCATGCAAAGCATGGGAGAGCGCGAACATCTCTTATTTTTAATAATGATGGCAAAGAAAAAATGTGAAGAATTTCTGCAGCAAGCGACTCTTACAGATTCACACGCAAGCTTGCTGCCGGAAGGTTTTTATGTTTTTACTTTCGGGCATGTCCTTCACACACAATGGCCGTCAAGAGTGAGTGGGGGAGTGTGCGGGAGGGGAGTGTTGGCTAGCAGCAAACTGTTGCAGTCAGCCGTAAATAAAATCAACGTCAACGCCGCCGACAGCCCCCGGACTCTAGTCCTGCATGCATCCGCATCTTCACCTGCTCCCAGTAGTCGTTCGCCCAGCACGTTCTCGGTGGTGCACGAAAGCTGTGATGAATGGGTAAGGGTATTCCATAGACGACTGCTTATTTGCATAGACACCTCTTCTCTCGTTCTCTCGTTTTTCCCAGCCAGCCCGTCCCCTTGTGGTGTTAAATTGCCCAGCAGCTTGGTGCTCTCCTTTGCATTTACATAACGCCGCGGCAGGCGTCAATGTATCTTGAGAATACGCACGCTGGCGCTCTCATAGCAGGCCTGAGCGTGCATTTTCTGTTCGGCAAATAGCTGACACACGCACACTTGTACCAGCTGGAGCACCAGCACACACATACTAGTACCCACATAAGCAGCAGTTGCATGCATTTGCATAAGTACTTGGGCTTGGGCTTGGGCTTGGGCTAGGAGGTCCTTAAGCTGCCGCCAGCTGTACGCAATTAGCAGAAGCCATTTGCAAATCCATTTGGGGCACGCACGCACGCAGATGCCGACAGCCATCAAACATTTTGCAAATCAATAATCCAAGCCTAGTTCTTTAAAAGGTCAACAATAGAACGCGAATTTTATATACTACATATGTATGTATAGTTTAGCAAATAAAAATATAATCATACAAGAGATTTATTGTCTGCCCCAGCTTCGAATTCTGGGAAATTTCATTGGGATTTCATCAGAAGAGCGTCTTCATTCTGAGAACACAGATTCTGTGAAAGACGCTTCTCAGATTCTGTTAGAGACGCTTCTCAGATAGTAACATTGGGTTATCTCGGAGCTTGTTTTCCATATAACACAGAATAACATTTAATAGACATTTGTATGTGTATTTATACAACCGAATTGCTCTCCTTTCTCAGAAAGATAACGTTTCATCGATTATGAACTGTATTGATTAAGTAGTAAAACGAGCTGGAGCCTCTTGATTAATTGATGAATTGATTCGCAGTCATTCGTAGAATCAAAAGGTTGATGGGGTGATTTTAAATTTCCTTTTAATCGATGTTTCTATCTCGGGCTACCATCGGTCGATCCCGACTACCTCTACCTAAGTGGGAATTCCATAGAAATCATCTGAGAGAGAAAGCTAAGCTTTTATATTGTCATAACTATAATTTAATATTTAAATGTATACTTTAGGCTCGAGTCACTATTATAAAGTGGCTAAACAAATGATTAAAAAAGATTCTGTGCTACAAATTGGTAGTAGCCAGAAGAAAGTGTTTCTGGTGTAAAAAAATGTATTATATAATATATTCTTAATTATGCATCCTGACGTCAGTATAACAGTTTAATAGAAACACAAACTATGTAGTCCCTTTTTTTGATGCAACTTTGAAACTTTAAACAGAGCCTACTTTTTGATAGACGCATTATATAAATCTTAGTCTTCCAAAAGCTTTAAGAAGTATTTTTTTTTTCGCGATTAATAAAAACTTTGGCCAAAATCGGTTATTGTTATCATATATGTACATATACGAATGATCAATCTTTAAAGAATTTACAATCAACTTTAAGGTTGTTGTAAATCATTTAATTAATGGAATCTTTACTCTTAAAATAATTGTTGAGCTAGTGAGCTTTTTTAGCAGCGTAGTTTGTGATACATTAAAGTCGACGATGGTTCAGCTTAATACCGTTTATTTTGGGGTATATAGTGCGATACAGAGGCGAAGGACTAGCAAAGGTTCGAGTTAGGTTTACGACGAGAGCACAACGAGTCTTCAAGATAGTGTCGGATTGAAGAGCTATTCGTAAAAAGCTTGCAAGAAGTTATTGCTAGGTGCTGACTGAATTCAAGCACAGGCGGGCCGAATTGCCCGTGCCCTAACGCAAGCGAGCGAGCGATGGATCGAGAGAGCGATAGCGAAGACGAAAGATCGAGAGAGCGAATGAGAAGGCGAAAGAAAGAAAGAAGACGCGAGAGAACAGCTATGCACTGGGGAGTGAAAACAACAAACAATAATAGGAATTTAATTTACTGCTGCACCACTGACTATAATGCAGGGGTCGTCACGCAAACTTTTACAGATGTACATATTATATATATATGTACATGTTCTTAGTGCGTTTGAGTGCGCAGAAAACAAACACGAAGCAACATGATTCATTTTCGCTGACGCGGCGATACCGAGCAGAATAGTAAAGCCTTTTGAGCATAGGGCCGCTGCCGCCTGTGCACAGGGCCGACGCTACACGAAGCTTAGGACGCTGCCGGCCTCTGCTATAATGCATCGATCACGTCGGCTAATATTGGACTGCGTAACCCAACAATAATAATAATTAATAAATAATCAAAAGGTTTTACTTTTTATGAATGCTCAGTATTTATTTGAATAGTTTTTCAATATTACAAGGACAAAAGATTACATAGATTTAGTCCTGAACATATAACTGGCAACGAGGAAAAGTAGACCGAAAATGGCTACCTCTCGGTTGATTTGCAGTCCCTGGGAGGACGATTTGGCATGTTCGACCACCGCGCTCACCGCCTGAATGGCTCCCTCCACCACTATGTGCCTCAGGACAGACGATTTCCAGCCGCCGTTGGCTGGAACTCCATCGATAAGCACTTCAGAACTATTTATGCGTTTGTATTTCGCCACCAGTTCATTGACGCGTTGCTGCTGCTCTTCGGGCAGCTGAATGTGTTGGCCATGTTCGTCATAAAACTCAGCAAGGCTCTCCAGATTGTTGTCCTTTGTGGAATGGTCCACCTCAGGATTGGTGTAGATATTGATCAAACGACGTCCCTCATTCGAGTAGTGCTCAGAATTTTGAGCGCAGCCAAGGGACGCCAGGCAAACAAGGACAGCCATCAGGGAGCTAAGGGAAAACGATTTCATTGAACGAATTTTACCTTTTTTACTATTACGAGATCACTTACATTAAGCGCATTGCGTTGGCCATTGTTTCACACGAGTTTTGCAAGCTTAGCTGTCGAGAAGACGATCTGAACTGAACTGATAATTTCCCTCAGGAGACACATCGTTTTATACAGGCTGGCTGAGCCAGCTGAGCGTTCTTATCACTTAAAACCCAATGGGGTTTTATTTCGTGATAAGTTGTTGTTTTTTTGTAGTAGATCATTTTCTTTCTTATAATAAAGGCGAATGAGATTGCGATCTGCTTTATTGGGCTTCCAAGAAAGAAAACTTGACCTGTTATCTCGTGTAAGTAGGCGTTGGGATTCGGCGGGAAAATATCACTGTAAATGCAGTGCATAGGAACTTGCCGACCTCTGGCCTTAAGTTCTTTAGAATCGAACGAATATTTGCACATATATATACATATATTTTTACATATGTAACATGCTCGCATGTACTTACATATATACTTACATACAATATTTTTTTTCATGAATTAAAAATTAGTAAAAAAAATCTCAAATTTGGTCCAAAAATGTGTGTTTGAACGCCTATTTTATTATATGATAAAATATGTCATTACATCAAAATTATCATTGCTTAATTTCGATGAATTCCCAAACATTACATTTATTTAGTTAGTACAAAAAGGACTGTGGAACTTCAAGAAAGAAGGAAGACATCCCCACAGCAGTTGCTTGAATAGAATAGGGTGCATTGAAATTTTAACATCTGCTTTTTACAGGCTGTCTGTCATATCTGTCATTATTTGAGGTCAAAAGAGATGTTTCATTTGAAATATATCATTATTTATTTATTATTTGAATAGCATTTCGATTATATATATGCATATCATAAACAAAATATGTTGAATATTGTTGAACTCTTCCGTGATTATAGGGGCGTCATTATACGAGTAAGAATATAGGCAAATATTTTTTGTATTTTTTAGTGGACCCCAATTGGACTAGGTGTCGTTGCATCGGATCTGAAGAGATGAAAGATGAACTTAGCTATAAGGTTGCCCACCGTACTGGACAGCACGGATCCAACAAATCCTCCTTGAGCTGGAACACCATCCACCAACGTGGTCTGGGACTCAATGAACTCAGCCCATTGTATCCTCTCCGCATCGGACAGCTGAAGGCGATCGTGATAACGCCTATAGAACTCAATTAGTTTTGGAATATTCCTTTGCTTCGTAAGATCATCCACTGCAGGATTATTGTATATTTCGAGTATCCTGCTCTTTTCGGTGTCGTATTGAACATCATTTTGTGCCTTGACTAAGCAGACCAGACACACGATCAGGCTCAGCAGCCAACTAAATTGCAACACCCGAACTCCCATTGCTAGACTGTCACTCTGCTTAAGGAAACACTTCCATTTATAGCTACTAATAGATGACGTTTACTCTCTCTTATCTCTGAGACCAGCAGTGCTGCTTCTGTGCCATTCCGATTGACTGGCAAACTGATAATTGCAAATGATTCATTAAATTATTTGAATATTTGGGCAAATTCTAAGAACCCAGATTCTGTGAAAGACTCTTCTCGAAACCTTGGGTTACCTCGGAGCTTGTTCTCCATGTAACACTTAGGCAAACATTTAATAGACATTTATATATTTGTACATACGAAATGCTTTCCTTTCTCAGAAAGATAACGTATATACGATTATGAACTGTAATGATTCGTAGAATCAAAAGGTTGATGGGGTGATTTTAAATTTCCTTTTAATCAATGTTTCTATCTCGAGCTACCATCGGTCGATCCCGACTACCTCTACCTAAGTGGGAATTCCATAGAAATCATCTGAGAGAGAAAGCTAAGCTTTTATATTGTCATAACTATAATTTAATATTTAAATGTATACTTTAGGCTCGAGTCACTATTATATAGTGGCTAAACAAATGATTAAAACAAGATTATGTAATACAAATTGGTAGTAGCCAGAAGAAAGTGATTCTGGTGTAAAAACGAGGGGGAACGTTGTGAGCCGCGGCAAAGGCCGCGGCTCTACCTTATACCCGGTACTCAGTCAGTATATATGTATGTACATACATACTTACATTTAAGAGCCTACGATTTATGAAATTTATTACCACCTGATCCAGATTCGGCAATCTGATAGATACAGTAATTTCCCATGATTCTGCGTTTTTGGTTTTCTTTTATCTTAAAAATTGTGGACTCCACAGATTTTCGTTTTTTGTGGGGGCGGAAGGGGTCGTGGCAAAATTTTGAAATAAACTTGTGCTGAATTGATATCACAGGAGTTTGGATAGAAAGTTTGGTTGCTCTAGCTCTTATAGTCTCTGAGATCTAGGCGCTCATTTAAACGAATAAGCAAAGCAGACAGGGTCGCGTGTGAGAGAGAGCGAGAGGGAACGATGACTTTCGAAATGGTTTTCTTCATTGTAGCTATAATAATGATCCGATCTGATCCAGATTCAACACTCTGATAGAAATAGTCATTCTCTATGATTCTGCGTTTTTAGTTTTCTCGTATCTTCAACATTGTGTACGCCACAGACTTTGGTTCTTTGTGCGGGCGGAAAGGGGCAAGGCGAAATGTTGCAACACATTTGGAGTAGTGTGATCACACAGGAGACTGGATACAAAACTTGGTTGCTCTAGCTTAAATGGTCTCTGAGATATAGGCGCAAATGAAGACGGACAGACAGACATGGCTATATCGACTCGGCTATTGATGCTGATCAAGAATATATATACTTTATGGGGTCGGAAACGCTTCCTTCTGGGCGTTACACACAACCGTTATCCCCACAAATCTAATATACCCCTATACTCTTCGAGTACCGGGTATAAAAATTTATTATATATTCTTAATTATCCATCCTGACGTCAGTATAACAGTTTAATAGAAACACAAACTATGTAGTCCCTTTTTTTGATGCAACTTTGAAAAGTTGCAAAAACTTTTCAAAAAATCCTCTAGCTGAACCCTCCACGAGGGTGCCGGCTGGGCAATGGACACTGCATTATCCCGGACGAGGGTAATGCATTGTCGCTTGCCCCGTCCGGGGCAATGCAGTGTCTAGCTAAGGCAATGACCTGGCGTCTTCTCGACCTCGAGTCGGGAGAGCTGGGTTAGGGCCATGGCTAGAGGTGCCTGGCGGCCAGGCATAAAACGCTAGGGGGTGGTCCCCCCGAAAAATATTAACCACTATGGACCTACGGGCCAGACATGGAAGTCGAGAAGGATCAAACAAGGACTGGGATGTCAGTCCTAACGTCGGTGGAATGCGTGACTGCTACCACCGGCGGGCACGGGGAGGAGAAATCCTCTCTGCGTGTCGCCAGCGGCCACACCACGGACGTGACGGGAGCAGGCCACGTTAGTTGTACAACGACTGCCAAAAAACCCCTCACTCCAAGCTGAACCGCTCGGATGCCGGTGTCGAAGCAGACACTGATCTGGAGAGCGTGATCTCGATCAGCAATACGGAGGAAGAGAGCCTTCTCCGCTCACCGGAACCAGGCACCAGCTCCCCGCGTAGGGAAGGGCCAAAGCGCTCCAGGGAGGGGATGAAGGCTCTCTCGCAGTATAAAGCGGCACTAAAAATCCTGAGCCGGCTCCAGGGTAAATCCGACATCTCCCAGGAGGAGAAAGCCAGGCTAACCTGGGCCGAGCAGCGGGTGGAGGAGGGCAGAAGGCACTTCTCGCAGATGCCCCAAATGCGGGCATCTCGTGGGGAGTACGCCAACAAGGTGGAGGAGATGCTGGCCAGCAAGAGGCAACGCTCCGTTGAGAGTGCCAGAAAGGACACTCCGGCGAGCAAGCGGCAACGCGGGCCGAAGGGCGCAGCCCCCCACAGAAAGTGGCGATCCCACTGACTCAACACCCGAAGTCAAAAACGGCGAGTGATGCGGCCAAACGGCACCTGATCGTGGCGCTAATAGACCGTAGCGACGAGAACGGGATGATGACGGCAGCGCAATGGAAGTTGGTGCACGCGCGGCTCGTTGACGCACTGTTTGCACGGATGGAGGAGGATCCCGCAGCCCCCATGCCCACCTTTGATGGTGCTGGGTGGCTGAATGGGGTTAAGACCCTCAAGTGCAATGACGACCCAACGCGTAGGTGGCTAACGCAAACTGTCGGCCAACCGGACGCGATGTGGGATGGTGCCAAGCTGGAGGTGGTAGACAGGGAGCTAATCCCGTCTATACCGAAGGCGGAGGTAGTCTTCCCCATCGCGATCCAAGGAGACAGGACGCTGAGGCTCCTACAGAGACAGAATCCCGAGATTCCGACGGGGAATTTGTAATGTGCAGAAATACAGTGGTGTTTAAAATCGTACGTACGGATGTGGTTTGTACGTACATTGGTGGAGGCTTATACACCAAAGGTATGGCTGGATTTTGGACTGTGTACCTCTAGCTATGCTCTAACTAGCTCGCCGGAATGTCGTGGGATCTTTCCTACTCTCCTATATGCCATACGGACACATTCGCAAAGATGTTTTAGGTACACGGGATTTAACGTTCAAAAGGAACACTCAAACGGAAATAATGGAATAATGGTACGGTTATTTAATGAAGGCATACTCGACTACCGACAAATAGTCTGGTTATATTCCGTAGTTATCGGGGAAATCAGATGACCTTGACCCCTTCTCTACCCTCCCTACCTTTAGTATGCCATATTATGGACGGCATAACCCTTATCAAGTGCGTCGCTTTACGGCGATTCGGACCTCAGCATGCTCTACTCAGGACAAACAAGACTGATTTAGTATTTCATTTGTAACCATTAATGACTATTTAATACATCAAAATTAAGGGGGTTTGACTTCATGACTCCATCGGACATATTTATGTTCTTGTTGTTTAAAAGAAAAATGTAAGAATGATTGATAAGAAAATAATTAAATCTAGTTACATGTACATATATATATATATAGGTATGGTATTAATATGTATAAGGTCGCAGAAAATGCATTATAAAAAGAATATCAAGAAAAGAAATAAGCTTATGATATACTATATAAAAGAAAGAATTACAAATCGACTCGCTGTATGTAAAACTTCATAATATTCGAAAACCTTTTAGACGTGTATATTCGAAGAACACAATTGACGACTTCATTTAAGGAAGCTCGCTACTCACTCATACTCATATAAATTATCCAGTACATCCATTGAGCTCAAGGGCGACGTGGTAGTATGTTCTGAGGAAGGGAAAAGAAATATGAATATACAGGTCGTTCTCCTACATCGAATTAAAATCAGTTTTCCTTCTTTTCATACCAGTTCGACGACGATTTGTAACTTACAAATAGATACTCTTCAGTGGGTCTAACGTCTAATTGTTTATAAGTATACATATATACGTGTACATGGTTTCATCGTGGATCTAGATAATAAAGAACTAATATAATCATAAAGGCGAAATCGAAGAAATATGTCCGCTCAGAATAGAGAAAACAAATACAGTTTACTATGTCCGAAGGTTCTCAAACTACAATTCGGGCCTGCACGGGAACGTTCGTATGCCTCATAGTTTGAGAAGCGCTGGGGCTATGTCGGAGAAGACGACATATGTATGAACTCATACATATATAGTCGAGAGCTTTCGCTGCGTGCTTAGCTCGAACTCGATAAGGGTGACGAGTGCGGCATATAGGTTTCTGGCAAATTCAGAGGGAAACGATATTCCATTGGCCTCACTCGATCGTCACTTCGCACTACGACTTGTGTATTCCGTGGGCTGGACTTAGCACTTCATTAACGGTTCGTGTGTCGGTTTGGTTGTTACTTTTTTACAGCTTTAAATGATGCTGGGAATATGCTATTGCGGCTTCTGGGGAGATCCGAGGTCTCTCCCAGCGCGGCCCAGAGATCGATGGACTTGGTTGCTCCCGTCTTCGGGGTATAGCCTGATCCACCGCATGAAACGTGGCTAGCTTCCCAATCCTAAGATATCAAATTGTTAACTATTAAGTTCACTTCCAAGAGAGTTATCTATGTACCTTGCTGTCTTTTCCTTTATTGTTTAATGCGGCTTAGCTTCGACCACCAGAAGTTTAACCTCTTTTCAGCACGTGTCAGATTCTTTTTTTTTCACTCTATGCACTTTTTAATTTGAGGAGGAACACTTCTGTCTGTTTGCAGCTTCTTTTTGGCCCTGATCCACCAGAAACTTTCTTGGCGCCTAGCATAGACTCTTGCTTGGGCGGTCGGAACTTTAACTTCCACAAGCAACGGGATAATCGCGTGACTCTAGTCAAAGCTTATGCATAAGTTCTATTACTAACTGCATTATCGTATGATAATGGGAAAGCTTACGCTCAGGTTCCACATCTAACGGAATAGTATGCCACTGAGTAAAGCTTTTACATGCTTGATATTAATAGCTTTGCGCGAACTCTCTTTAAACTTATACTCTTTGATCGGAGCTTAAAAATCACTCTTTCCTAGGGCTTCTAATCAGAAGAGAGCAGACAATAACTCTTGGAAAGTTCGTTGTAGGTTTTAGAACCACTACTGCCCACTACAAATTGGAAGGTGTTGCACACTGGGAGTCCGCTACCCAATGAGGGGGGCCAGTGTGCGATCCTACAAATTAACAAGGAGGTGGAGGACCTCCTGTACCCCAGATTTGGGAAGATGGCGTGGGGCATGGGCAGCGTCTATCTGCGCCTAAAAAAGCGCCACCCCGGGGACAAGGACGCGCACACCCTTCAGGCAGGCGAGGTAGAAAAGGACCTAGGTCTTGAAACTATCGTGGAGGCCGCCCAGGGGCTTGCGCTGGACGAGTCGGAGGAGGAAGAGGACGGTGAGAGATCGAGAGAGCGAATGAGAAGGCGAAAGAAAGAAAGAAGACGCAAGAGAATGGCTGTGCACTGGGCAGTGCAAACAACAAACAATAATAAGAATTTAATTTACTGCTGCACCACTGACTATAATGCAGGGGTCGTCACACAAACTTTTACAGATGTATATATGTACATGTTCTTAGTGCGTTTGTGTGCGCAGAAAACAAACACGAAGCAACATGATTCATTTTCGCTGACGCGGCGCTACCGAGCAGAATAATAAAGCCTTTTAAGCATAGGGCCGAAGCTACACGATTCATTTTTTCTTGCGCTGCCGCCTGTGCACAGGGCCGACGCTACACGATGCTTAGGACGCTGCCGGCCTCTGCTATAATGCATCGATCACGTCGGCTAATATTGGACTGCGTAACCCAACAATAATAATAATTAATAAATAATCAAAAGGTTTTACTTTTTATGAATGCTCAGTATTTATTTGAATAGTTTTTCAATATTACAAGGACAAAAGATTACATAGATTTAGTCCTGAACATATAACTGGCAACGAGGAAAAGTAGACCGAAAATGGCTACCTCTCGGTTGATTTGCAGTCCCTGGGAGGACGATTTCGCATGTTCGACCACCGCGCTCACCGCCTGAATGGCTCCCTCCACCACTATGTGCCTCAGGACAGACGATTTCCAGCCGCCGTTGGCTGGAACTCCATCGATAAGCACTTCAGAACTATTTATGCGTTTGTATTTCGCCACCAGTTCATTGACGCGTTGCTGCTGCTCTTCGGGCAGCTGAATGTGTTGGCCATGTTCGTCATAAAACTCAGCAAGGCTCTCCAGATTGTTGTCCTTTGTGGAATGGTCCACCTCAGGATTGGTGTAGATATTGATCAAACGACGTCCCTCATTCGAGTAGTGCTCAGAATTTTGAGCGCAGCCAAGGGACGCCAGGCAAACAAGGACAGCCATCAGGGAGCTAAGGGAAAACGATTTCATTGAACGAATTTTACCTTTTTTACTATTACGAGATCACTTACATTAAGCGCATTGCGTTGGCCATTGTTTCACACGAGTTTTGCAAGCTTAGCTGTCGAGAAGACGATCTGAACTGAACTGATAATTTCCCTCAGGAGACACATCGTTTTATACAGGCTGGCTGAGCCAGCTGAGCGTTCTTATCACTTAAAACCCAATGGGGTTTTATTTCGTGATAAGTTGTTGTTTTTTTGTAGTAGATCATTTTCTTTCTTATAATAAAGGCGAATGAGATTGCGATCTGCTTTATTGGGCTTCCAAGAAAGAAAACTTGACCTGTTATCTCGTGTAAGTAGGCGTTGGGATTCGGCGGGAAAATATCACTGTAAATGCAGTGCATAGGAACTTGCCGACCTCTGGCCTTAAGTTCTTTAGAATCGAACGAATATTTGCACATATATATACATATATTTTTACATATGTAACATGCTCGCATGTACTTACATATATACTTACATACAATATTTTTTTTCATGAATTAAAAATTAGTAAAAAAAATCTCAAATTTGGTCCAAAAATGTGTGTTTGAACGCCTATTTTATTATATGATAAAATATGTCATTACATCAAAATTATCATTGCTTAATTTCGATGAATTCCCAAACATTACATTTATTTAGTTAGTACAAAAAGGACTGTGGAACTTCAAGAAAGAAGGAAGACATCCCCACAGCAGTTGCTTGAATAGAATAGGGTGCATTGAAATTTTAACATCTGCTTTTTACAGGCTGTCTGTCATATCTGTCATTATTTGAGGTCAAAAGAGATGTTTCATTTGAAATATATCATTATTTATTTATTATTTGAATAGCATTTCGATTATATATATGCATATCATAAACAAAATATGTTGAATATTGTTGAACTCTTCCGTGATTATAGGGGCGTCATTATACGAGTAAGAATATAGGCAAATATTTTTTGTATTTTTTAGTGGACCCCAATTGGACTAGGTGTCGTTGCATCGGATCTGAAGAGATGAAAGATGAACTTAGCTATAAGGTTGCCCACCGTACTGGACAGCACGGATCCAACAAATCCTCCTTGAGCTGGAACACCATCCACCAACGTGGTCTGGGACTCAATGAACTCAGCCCATTGTATCCTCTCCGCATCGGACAGCTGAAGGCGATCGTGATAACGCCTATAGAACTCAATTAGTTTTGGAATATTCCTTTGCTTCGTAAGATCATCCACTGCAGGATTATTGTATATTTCGAGTATCCTGCTCTTTTCGGTGTCGTATTGAACATCATTTTGTGCCTTGACTGAGCAGACCAGACACACGATCAGGCTCAGCAGCCAACTAAATTGCAACACCCGAACTCCCATTGCTAGACTGTCACTCTGCTTAAGGAAACACTTCCATTTATAGCTACTAATAGATGACGTTTACTCTCTCTTATCTCTGAGACCAGCAGTGCTGCTTCTGTGCCATTCCGATTGACTGGCAAACTGATAATTGCAAATGATTCATTAAATTATTTGAATATTTGGGCAAATTCTAAGAACCCAGATTCTGTGAAAGACTCTTCTCGAAACCTTGGGTTACCTCGGAGCTTGTTCTCCATGTAACACTTAGGCAAACATTTAATAGACATTTATATATTTGTACATACGAAATGCTTTCCTTTCTCAGAAAGATAACGTATATACGATTATGAACTGTAATGATTCGTAGAATCAAAAGGTTGATGGGGTGATTTTAAATTTCCTTTTAATCAATGTTTCTATCTCGAGCTACCATCGGTCGATCCCGACTACCTCTACCTAAGTGGGAATTCCATAGAAATCATCTGAGAGAGAAAGCTAAGCTTTTATATTGTCATAACTATAATTTAATATTTAAATGTATACTTTAGGCTCGAGTCACTATTATATAGTGGCTAAACAAATGATTAAAACAAGATTATGTAATACAAATTGGTAGTAGCCAGAAGAAAGTGATTCTGGTGTAAAAACGAGGGGGAACGTTGTGAGCCGCGGCAAAGGCCGCGGCTCTACCTTATACCCGGTACTCAGTCAGTATATATGTATGTACATACATACTTACATTTAAGAGCCTACGATTTATGAAATTTATTACCACCTGATCCAGATTCGGCAATCTGATAGATACAGTAATTTCCCATGATTCTGCGTTTTTGGTTTTCTTTTATCTTAAAAATTGTGGACTCCACAGATTTTCGTTTTTTGTGGGGGCGGAAGGGGTCGTGGCAAAATTTTGAAATAAACTTGTGCTGAATTGATATCACAGGAGTTTGGATAGAAAGTTTGGTTGCTCTAGCTCTTATAGTCTCTGAGATCTAGGCGCTCATTTAAACGAATAAGCAAAGCAGACAGGGTCGCGTGTGAGAGAGAGCGAGAGGGAACGATGACTTTCGAAATGGTTTTCTTCATTGTAGCTATAATAATGATCCGATCTGATCCAGATTCAACACTCTGATAGAAATAGTCATTCTCTATGATTCTGCGTTTTTAGTTTTCTCGTATCTTCAACATTGTGTACGCCACAGACTTTGGTTCTTTGTGCGGGCGGAAAGGGGCAAGGCGAAATGTTGCAACACATTTGGAGTAGTGTGATCACACAGGAGACTGGATACAAAACTTGGTTGCTCTAGCTTAAATGGTCTCTGAGATATAGGCGCAAATGAAGACGGACAGACAGACATGGCTATATCGACTCGGCTATTGATGCTGATCAAGAATATATATACTTTATGGGGTCGGAAACGCTTCCTTCTGGGCGTTACACACAACCGTTATCCCCACAAATCTAATATACCCCTATACTCTTCGAGTACCGGGTATAAAAATGTATTATATATTCTTAATTATCCATCCTGACGTCAGTATAACAGTTTAATAGAAACACAAACTATGTAGTCCCTTTTTTTGATGCAACTTTGAAAAGTTGCAAAAACTTTTCAAAAAATCCTCTAGCTGAACCCTCCACGAGGGTGCCGGCTGGGCAATGGACACTGCATTATCCCGGACGAGGGTAATGCATTGTCGCTTGCCCCGTCCGGGGCAATGCAGTGTCTAGCTAAGGCAATGACCTGGCGTCTTCTCGACCTCGAGTCGGGAGAGCTGGGTTAGGGCCATGGCTAGAGGTGCCTGGCGGCCAGGCATAAAACGCTAGGGGGTGGTCCCCCCGAAAAATATTAACCACTATGGACCTACGGGCCAGACATGGAAGTCGAGAAGGATCAAACAAGGACTGGGATGTCAGTCCTAACGTCGGTGGAATGCGTGACTGCTACCACCGGCGGGCACGGGGAGGAGAAATCCTCTCTGCGTGTCGCCAGCGGCCACACCACGGACGTGACGGGAGCAGGCCACGTTAGTTGTACAACGACTGCCAAAAAACCCCCTCACTCCAAGCTGAACCGCTCGGATGCCGGTGTCGAAGCAGACACTGATCTGGAGAGCGTGATCTCGATCAGCAATACGGAGGAAGAGAGCCTTCTCCGCTCACCGGAACCAGGCACCAGCTCCCCGCGTAGGGAAGGGCCAAAGCGCTCCAGGGAGGGGATGAAGGCTCTCTCGCAGTATAAAGCGGCACTAAAAATCCTGAGCCGGCTCCAGGGTAAATCCGACATCTCCCAGGAGGAGAAAGCCAGGCTAACCTGGGCCGAGCAGCGGGTGGAGGAGGGCAGAAGGCACTTCTCGCAGATGCCCCAAATGCGGGCATCTCGTGGGGAGTACGCCAACAAGGTGGAGGAGATGCTGGCCAGCAAGAGGCAACGCTCCGTTGAGAGTGCCAGAAAGGACACTCCGGCGAGCAAGCGGCAACGCGGGCCGAAGGGCGCAGCCCCCCCACAGAAAGTGGCGATCCCACTGACTCAACACCCGAAGTCAAAAACGGCGAGTGATGCGGCCAAACGGCACCTGATCGTGGCGCTAATAGACCGTAGCGACGAGAACGGGATGATGACGGCAGCGCAATGGAAGTTGGTGCACGCGCGGCTCGTTGACGCACTGTTTGCACGGATGGAGGAGGATCCCGCAGCCCCCATGCCCACCTTTGATGGTGCTGGGTGGCTGAATGGGGTTAAGACCCTCAAGTGCAATGACGACCCAACGCGTAGGTGGCTAACGCAAACTGTCGGCCAACCGGACGCGATGTGGGATGGTGCCAAGCTGGAGGTGGTAGACAGGGAGCTAATCCCGTCTATACCGAAGGCGGAGGTAGTCTTCCCCATCGCGATCCAAGGAGACAGGACGCTGAGGCTCCTACAGAGACAGAATCCCGAGATTCCGACGGGGAATTTGTAATGTGCAGAAATACAGTGGTGTTTAAAATCGTACGTACGGATGTGGTTTGTACGTACATTGGTGGAGGCTTATACACCAAAGGTATGGCTGGATTTTGGACTGTGTACCTCTAGCTATGCTCTAACTAGCTCGCCGGAATGTCGTGGGATCTTTCCTACTCTCCTATATGCCATACGGACACATTCGCAAAGATGTTTTAGGTACACGGGATTTAACGTTCAAAAGGAACACTCAAACGGAAATAATGGAATAATGGTACGGTTATTTAATGAAGGCATACTCGACTACCGACAAATAGTCTGGTTATATTCCGTAGTTATCGGGGAAATCAGATGACCTTGACCCCTTCTCTACCCTCCCTACCTTTAGTATGCCATATTATGGACGGCATAACCCTTATCAAGTGCGTCGCTTTACGGCGATTCGGACCTCAGCATGCTCTACTCAGGACAAACAAGACTGATTTAGTATTTCATTTGTAACCATTAATGACTATTTAATACATCAAAATTAAGGGGGTTTGACTTCATGACTCCATCGGACATATTTATGTTCTTGTTGTTTAAAAGAAAAATGTAAGAATGATTGATAAGAAAATAATTAAATCTAGTTACATGTACATATATATATATATAGGTATGGTATTAATATGTATAAGGTCGCAGAAAATGCATTATAAAAAGAATATCAAGAAAAGAAATAAGCTTATGATATACTATATAAAAGAAAGAATTACAAATCGACTCGCTGTATGTAAAACTTCATAATATTCGAAAACCTTTTAGACGTGTATATTCGAAGAACACAATTGACGACTTCATTTAAGGAAGCTCGCTACTCACTCATACTCATATAAATTATCCAGTACATCCATTGAGCTCAAGGGCGACGTGGTAGTATGTTCTGAGGAAGGGAAAAGAAATATGAATATACAGGTCGTTCTCCTACATCGAATTAAAATCAGTTTTCCTTCTTTTCATACCAGTTCGACGACGATTTGTAACTTACAAATAGATACTCTTCAGTGGGTCTAACGTCTAATTGTTTATAAGTATACATATATACGTGTACATGGTTTCATCGTGGATCTAGATAATAAAGAACTAATATAATCATAAAGGCGAAATCGAAGAAATATGTCCGCTCAGAATAGAGAAAACAAATACAGTTTACTATGTCCGAAGGTTCTCAAACTACAATTCGGGCCTGCACGGGAACGTTCGTATGCCTCATAGTTTGAGAAGCGCTGGGGCTATGTCGGAGAAGACGACATATGTATGAACTCATACATATATAGTCGAGAGCTTTCGCTGCGTGCTTAGCTCGAACTCGATAAGGGTGACGAGTGCGGCATATAGGTTTCTGGCAAATTCAGAGGGAAACGATATTCCATTGGCCTCACTCGATCGTCACTTCGCACTACGACTTGTGTATTCCGTGGGCTGGACTTAGCACTTCATTAACGGTTCGTGTGTCGGTTTGGTTGTTACTTTTTTACAGCTTTAAATGATGCTGGGAATATGCTATTGCGGCTTCTGGGAGATCCGAGGTCTCTCCCAGCGCGGCCCAGAGATCGATGGACTTGGTTGCTCCCGTCTTCGGGGTATAGCCTGATCCACCGCATGAAACGTGGCTAGCTTCCCAATCCTAAGATATCAAATTGTTAACTATTAAGTTCACTTCCAAGAGAGTTATCTATGTACCTTGCTGTCTTTTCCTTTATTGTTTAATGCGGCTTAGCTTCGACCACCAGAAGTTTAACCTCTTTTCAGCACGTGTCAGATTCTTTTTTTTTCACTCTATGCACTTTTTAATTTGAGGAGGAACACTTCTGTCTGTTTGCAGCTTCTTTTTGGCTTTGATCCACCAGAAACTTTCTTGGCGCCTAGCATAGACTCTTGCTTGGGCGGTCGGAACTTTAACTTCCACAAGCAACGGGATAATCGCGTGACTCTAGTCAAAGCTTATGCATAAGTTCTATTACTAACTGCATTATCGTATGATAATGGGAAAGCTTACGCTCAGGTTCCACATCTAACGGAATAGTATGCCACTGAGTAAAGCTTTTACATGCTTGATATTAATAGCTTTGCGCGAACTCTCTTTAAACTTATACTCTTTGATCGGAGCTTAAAAATCACTCTTTCCTAGGGCTTCTAATCAGAAGAGAGCAGACAATAACTCTTGGAAAGTTCGTTGTAGGTTTTAGAGCCACTACTGCCCACTACAAATTGGAAGGTGTTGCACACTGGGAGTCCGCTACCCAATGAGGGGGGCCAGTGTGCGATCCTACAAATTAACAAGGAGGTGGAGGACCTCCTGTACCCCAGATTTGGGAAGATGGCGTGGGGCATGGGCAGCGTCTATCTGCGCCTAAAAAAGCGCCACCCCGGGGACAAGGACAAGGACAAAGGACCTAGGTCTTGAAACTATCGTGGAGGCCGCCCAGGGGCTTGCGCTGGACGAGTCGGAGGAGGAAGAGGACGGTGAGAGATCGAGAGAGCGAATGAGAAGGCGAAAGAAAGAAAGAAGACGCAAGAGAATGGCTGTGCACTGGGCAGTGCAAACAACAAACAATACCTAATAAGAATTTAATTTACTGCTGCACCACTGACTATAATGCAGGGGTCGTCACGCAAACTTTTACAGATGTATATATGTACATGTTCTTAGTGCGTTTGTGTGCGCAGAAAACAAACACGAAGCAACATGATTCATTTTCGCTGACGCGGCGCTACCGAGCAGAATAATAAAGCCTTTTAAGCATAGGGCCGAAGCTACACGATTCATTTTCTCTTGCGCTGCCGCCTGTGCACAGGGCCGACGCTACACGATGCTTAGGACGCTGCCGGCCTCTGCTATAATGCATCGATCACGTCGGCTAATATTGGACTGCGTAACCCAACAATAATAATAATTAATAAATAATCAAAAGGTTTTACTTTTTATGAATGCTCAGTATTTATTTGAATAGTTTTTCAATATTACAAGGACAAAAGATTACATAGATTTAGTCCTGAACATATAACTGGCAACGAGGAAAAGTAGACCGAAAATGGCTACCTCTCGGTTGATTTGCAGTCCCTGGGAGGACGATTTCGCATGTTCGACCACCGCGCTCACCGCCTGAATGGCTCCCTCCACCACTATGTGCCTCAGGACAGACGATTTCCAGCCGCCGTTGGCTGGAACTCCATCGATAAGCACTTCAGAACTATTTATGCGTTTGTATCTCTCCACCAGTTCATTGACGCGTTGCTGCTGCTCTTCGGGCAGCTGAATGTGTTGGCCATGTTTGTCATAAAACTCAGCAAGGCTCTCCAGATTGTTGTCCTTTGTGGAATGGTCCACCTCAGGATTGGTGTAGATATTGATCAAACGACGTCCCTCATTCGAGTAGTGCTCAGAATTTTGAGCGCAGCCAAGGGACGCCAGGCAAACAAGGACAGCCATCAGGGAGCTAAGGGAAAACGATTTCATTGAACGAATTTTACCTTTTTTACTATTACGAGATCACTTACATTAAGCGCATTGCGTTGGCCATTGTTTCACACGAGTTTTGCAAGCTTAGCTGTCGAGAAGAGGATCTGAACTGAACTGATAATTTCCCTCAGGAGACACATCGTTTTATACAGGCTGGCTCAGAGCGCCTGTGGGGTTTTATTTCGTGATAAGTTGTTGTTTTTTTGTAGTAGATCATTTTCTTTCTTATAATCAAGGCGAATGAGATTGCGATGAATCTGCTTTATTGGGCTTCCAAGAAAGAAAACTTGACCTGTTATCTCGTGTAAGTAGGCGTTGGGATTCGGCGGGAAAATATCACTGTAAATGCAGTGCATAGGAACCTGCCGACCTCTGGCCTTAAGTTCTTTAGAATCGAACGAATATTTGCACATACATATATATATATTTTTACATATGTAACATGCTCGCATGTACTTACATACATACCATATACATGTATGTATGTATCTTATGCTCTGATTTAAAATTTAGAATCCCACTAATGCTCGGCCTATACCATAATTGGCACTCTGGTTGCAGAATCCCAATTGCTTGTATTAGATGTAATTATTATATGTATATTAACAAAAGATCATTCAGCCAAACTTTGGAAAATTTCGCTTTATAGAAATCACATATGTTACTCAGCCCACAAAAATAAACATAAAAACTGATATAGAAACCATCTATCTATCATCTTCTAAAAGCTAGTTTTGGCGGGATTTATAAAAATATTTATTTTAATGATTTAAGAACTCAATAATTTCAAAAAATTTTATAATAAATACAAATGAATACATTTGTATGTTCTTAACAAAAGCCATTTTCCACCTCAACTTACAAAACAGATTAACTAACCTTAACAATATTGATTCGTTGTCTATCTATAACATAAATCTGTAGAAACAAATGTGTGTGTGTGTGTGTGTAAGGGGCTATATCCACAACGCGTGCAGCAAATTGCATGCCGTTTTTTTAATGATAGCCGGAGTATGTGCCATGGTTTTTATAAAATTTTTACATTTCTATCAATATATTCCTCATAAATTAAAAACATTATCATTGTTCAATGAATTCCTTAACATAACATTCATTTGATAAGCAGCGAAGCGCGCGGGTCTGCTAGTTATATAAAAAAAGCCTGTGGAACTTCAAGAAAGAAGGAAGACACCCCCACAGCAGTTTCTTGAATATAATAGGGTGTATTGAAATATTAACATTGCACTTTACAGGCTGTCTGTGAAATGTGTAATTATCTGAGGTCAAAAGAAAATGTTTCATTTGAAATACATCATTTTTTTATTTATTTTTTGAAGAACATTTCGATTATATACGTATATCATAAACAAAATATATTAAATATTTTTAAAAGTTAATTCCTTGATTACAGAGCCGTCATTATACGAGTAAGAATATAGGCAAATATTTTTTATATTTTTTAGTGGACCCCAATTGGACTAGGTGTCGTTGCATCAGATCTGAAGAGATGCAAGATGAACTTCGCTATAAGGTTGCCCACCGTACTGGACAGCACGGATCCAACAAATCCTCCTTGAGCTGGAACACCATCCACCAACGTGGTCTGGGACTCAATGAACTCAGCCCATTGTATCCTCTCCGCATCGGACAGCTGAAGGCGATCGTGATAACGCCTATAGAACTCAATTAGTTTTGGAATATTCCTTTGCTTCGTAAGATCATCCACTGCAGGATTATTGTATATTTCGAGTATCCTGCTCTTTTCGGTGTCGTATTGAACATCATTTTGTGCCTTGACTGAGCAGACCAGACACACGATCAGGCTCAGCAGCCAACTAAATTGCAACACCCGAACTCCCATTGCTAGACTGTCACTCTGCTTAAGGAAACACTTCCATTTATAGCTACTAATAGATGACGTTTACTCTCTCTTATCTCTGAGACCAGCAGTGCTGCTTCTGTGCCATTCCGATTGACTGGCAAACTGATAATTGCAAATGATTAATTAAATTATTTGAATATTTGGGCAAATTCTAAGAACCCAGATTCTGTGAAAGACTCTTCTCGAAACCTTGGGTTACCTCGGAGCTTGTTCTCCATGTAACACTTAGGCAAACATTTAATAGACATTTATATACATATTTGTACATACGAATTGCTTTCCTTTCTCAGAAAGATAACGTATGTATATACGATTATGAACTGTAATGATTGAGTAGTAAAAAGAGGTGGTGCCTATCGAATAATTAATTAGTTCGTAGTCATTCGTAGAATCAAAAGGTTGATTGGGTGATTTTAAATTTCCTTTTAATCGATGTCTCTATCTCGGTCTACCATCGGTCGATCCCGACTACCTCAACCTAAGTGGGAATTCCATAGAAATCATCTGAGAGAGAAAGCTAAGCTTTTATATTGTCATAACTATAATTTAATATTTAAATGTATACTTTAGGCTCGAGTCACTATTATATAGTGGCTAAATAAATGATTAAAACAAGATTATGTAATACAAATTGGTAGTAACCAGAAGAAAGTGATTCTGGTGTAAAAAAAATGTATTATATATTCTTAATTATCCATCCTGACGTCAGTATAACAGTTTAATAGAAACACAAACTATGTAGTTCCTTTTTTTGATGCAACTTTGAAACTTTAAACAGAGCCTACTTTTTGATAGACGCATTAAATAAATCTTAATCTTCCAAAAGTATTTTGAAGTCTCTCTTTTTTCGCGATTAATAAAAACGTACGGCAACATCGGCTATCTTAATCATATACATAGCTGATACATGAATGATCAATCTTTAAGGAAATTAGAATGCACTTTAAGGTTTTTGTATAAGATAAATTATCCAATGAAATAAAATAATAAAATAAATGTTGAGCTAGTGAGCTTTTTCAGCAGCGTAGTTTGCGATATATTAAAGTCGATGATGGTTCAGCTTCGAGTTCGAGTTAGGTTTACGACGAGAGCACAACGAGTCTTCAAGATGGTGTCGGATTGAAGAGCTATTCGTAAAAGGCTTGCAAGAAGTTATTGCTAGGTGCTGACTGAATTCAAGCACAGGCGGGCCGAATTGCCCGTGCCCTAATGCAAGCTAGCGAGCGATGGATCGAGAGAGCGATAGCGAAGACGAAAGATCGAGAGAGCGAATGAGAAGGCGAAAGAAAGAAAGAAGACGCGAGAGAACGGCTGTGCACTGGGCAGTCCAAACAACAAACAATACCTAATAAGAATTTAATTTACTGCTGCACCACTGACTATAATGCAGGGGTCGTCACGCAAACTTTTACAGATGTACATATTATATATATATGTACATGTTCTTAGTGCGTTTGTGTGCGCAGAAAACAAACACGAAGCAACATGATTCATTTTCGCTGACGCGGCGATACCGAGCAGAATAATAAAACCTTTTGAGCATAGGGCCGCTGCCGTCTGTGCACAGGGCCGACGCTACACGAAGCTTAGGACGCTGCCGGCCTCTGCTATAATGCATCGATCACGTCGGCTAATATTAGACTGCGTAACCCAACAATAATAATAATTAATAAATAATCAAAAGGTTTTACTTTTTATGAATGCTCAGTATTTATTTGAATAGTTTTTCAATATTACAAGGACAAAAGATTACATAGATTTAGTCCTGAACATATAACTGGCAACGAGGAAAAGTAGACCGAAAATGGCTACCTCTCGTTGATTTTCAGTCCCTGGGAGGACGATTTCGCATGTTCGCCACCACCGCGCTCACCGCCTGAATGGCTCCCTCCACCACTATGTGCCTCAGGACAGACGATTTCCAGCCGCCGTTGGCTGGAACTCCATCGATAAGCACTTCAGAACTATTTATGCGTTTGTATCTCTCCACCAGTTCATTGACGCGTTGCTGCTGCTCTTCGGGCAGCTGAATGTGTTGGCCATGTTTTTCATAAAACTCAGCAAGGCTCTCCAGATTGTTGTCCTTTGTGGAATGGTCCACCTCAGGATTGGTGTAGATATTGATCAAACGACGTCCCTCATTCGAGTAGTGCTCAGAATTTTGAGCGCAGCCAAGGGACGCCAGGCAAACAAGGACAGCCATCAGGGAGCTAAGGGAAAACGATTTCATTGAACGAATTTTACCTTTTTTACTATTACGAGATCACTTACATTAAGCGCATTGCGTTGGCCATTGTTTCACACGAGTTTTGCAAGCTTAGCTGTCGAGAAGAGGATCTGAACTGAACTGATAATTTCCCTCAGGAGACACATCGTTTTATACAGGCTGGCTCAGAGCGCCTGTGGGGTTTTATTTCGTGATAAGTTGTTGTTTTTTTGTAGTAGATCATTTTCTTTCTTATAATCAAGGCGAATGAGATTGCGATGAATCTGCTTTATTGGGCTTCCAAGAAAGAAAACTTGACCTGTTATCTCGTGTAAGTAGGCGTTGGGATTCGGCGGGAAAATATCACTGTAAATGCAGTGCATAGGAACCTGCCGACCTCTGGCCTTAAGTTCTTTAGAATCGAACGAATATTTGCACATACATATATATATATTTTTACATATGTAACATGCTCGCATGTACTTACATACATACCATATACATGTATGTATGTATCTTATGCTCTGATTTAAAATTTAGAATCCCACTAATGCTCGGCCTATACCATAATTGGCACTCTGGTTGCAGAATCCCAATTGCTTGTATTAGATGTAATTATTATATGTATATTAACAAAAGATCATTCAGCCAAACTTTGGAAAATTTCGCTTTATAGAAATCACATATGTTACTCAGCCCACAAAAATAAACATAAAAACTGATATAGAAACCATCTATCTATCATCTTCTAAAAGCTAGTTTTGGCGGGATTTATAAAAATATTTATTTTAATGATTTAAGAACTCAATAATTTCAAAAAATTTTATAATAAATACAAATGAATACATTTGTATGTTCTTAACAAAAGCCATTTTCCACCTCAACTTACAAAACAGATTAACTAACCTTAACAATATTGATTCGTTGTCTATCTATAACATAAATCTGTAGAAACAAATGTGTGTGTGTGTGTGTAAGGGGCTATATCCACAACGCGTGCAGCAAATTGCATGCCGTTTTTTTAATGATAGCCAGAGTATGTGGCATGGTTTTTATAAAATTTTCACATTTCTATCAATATATTCCTCATAAATTAAAAACATTATCATTGTTCAATGAATTCCTTAACATAACATTCATTTGATAAGCAGCGAAGCGCGCGGGTCTGCTAGTTATATAAGTTATAAAGCCTGTGGAACTTCAAGAAAGAAGGAAGACACCCCCACAGCAGTTTCTTGAATATAATAGGGTGTATTGAAATATTAACATTGCACTTTACAGGCTGTCTGTGAAATGTGTAATAATCTGAGGTCAAAAGAAAATGTTTAATTTGAAATACATCATTTTTTATTTATTTTTTGAAGAACATTTCGATTATATACGCATATCATAAACAAAATATATTAAATATTTTTAAAAGTTAATTCCTTGATTACAGAGCCGTCATTATACGAGTAAGAATATAGGCAAATATTTTTTGTATTTTTTAGTGGACCCCAATTGGACTAGGTGTCGTTGCATCGGATCTGAAGAGATGAAAGATGAACTTAGCTATAAGGTTGCCCACCGTACTGGACAGCACGGATCCAACAAATCCTCCTTGAGCTGGAACACCATCCACCAACGTGGTCTGGGACTCAATGAACTCAGCCCATTGTATCCTCTCCGCATCGGACAGCTGAAGGCGATCGTGATAACGCCTATATAACTCAATTAGTTTTGGAATATTCCTTTGCTTCGTAAGATCATCCACTGCAGGATTATTGTATATTTCGAGTATCCTGCTCTTTTCGGTGTCGTATTGAACATCATTTTGTGCCTTGACTGAGCAGACCAGACACACGATCAGGCTCAGCAGCCAACTAAATTGCAACACCCGAACTCCCATTGCTAGACTGTCACTCTGCTTAAGGAAACACTTCCATTTATAGCTACTAATAGATGACGTTTACTCTCTCTTATCTCTGAGACCAGCAGTGCTGCTTCTGTGCCATTCCGATTGACTGGCAAACTGATAATTGCAAATGATTCATTAAATTATTTGAATATTTGGGCAAATTCTAAGAACCCAGATTCTGTGAAAGACTCTTCTCGAAACCTTGGGTTACCTCGGAGCTTGTTCTCCATGTAACACTTAGGCAAACATTTAATAGACATTTATATACATATTTGTACATACGAATTGCTTTCCTTTCTCAGAAAGATAACGTATGTATATACGATTATGAACTGTAATGATTGAGTAGTAAAAAGAGGTGGTGCCTATCGAATAATTAATTAGTTCGTAGTCATTCGTAGAATCAAAAGGTTGATTGGGTGATTTTAAATTTCCTTTTAATCGATGTCTCTATCTCGGTCTACCATCGGTCGATCCCGACTACCTCAACCTAAGTGGGAATTCCATAGAAATCATCTGAGAGAGAAAGCTAAGCTTTTATATTGTCATAACTATAATTTAATATTTAAATGTATACTTTAGGCTCGAGTCACTATTATATAGTGGCTAAATAAATGATTAAAACAAGATTATGTAATACAAATTGGTAGTAACCAGAAGAAAGTGATTCTGGTGTAAAAAAAATGTATTATATATTCTTAATTATCCATCCTGACGTCAGTATAACAGTTTAATAGAAACACAAACTATGTAGTTCCTTTTTTTGATGCAACTTTGAAACTTTAAACAGAGCCTACTTTTTGATTGACGCATTAAATAAATCTTAATCTTCCAAAAGTATTTTGAAGTCTCTCTTTTTTCGCGATTAATAAAAACGTACGGCAACATCGGCTATCTTAATCATATACATAGCTGATACATGAATGATCAATCTTTAAGGAAATTAGAATGCACTTTAAGGTTTTTGTATAAGATAAATTATCCAATGAAATAAAATAATAAAATAAATGTTGAGCTAGTGAGCTTTTTCAGCAGCGTAGTTTGCGATATATTAAAGTCGATGATGGTTCAGCTTCGAGTTCGAGTTAGGTTTACGACGAGAGCACAACGAGTCTTCAAGATGGTGTCGGATTGAAGAGCTATTCGTAAAAGGCTTGCAAGAAGTTATTGCTAGGTGCTGACTGAATTCAAGCACAGGCGGGCCGAATTGCCCGTGCCCTAATGCAAGCTAGCGAGCGATGGATCGAGAGAGCGATAGCGAAGACGAAAGATCGAGAGAGCGAATGAGAAGGCGAAAGAAAGAAAGAAGACGCGAGAGAACGGCTGTGCACTGGGCAGTCCAAACAACAAACAATACCTAATAAGAATTTAATTTACTGCTGCACCACTGACTATAATGCAGGGGTCGTCACGCAAACTTTTACAGATGTACATATTATATATATATGTACATGTTCTTAGTGCGTTTGTGTGCGCAGAAAACAAACACGAAGCAACATGATTCATTTTCGCTGACGCGGCGATACCGAGCAGAATAATAAAACCTTTTGAGCATAGGGCCGCTGCCGTCTGTGCACAGGGCCGACGCTACACGAAGCTTAGGACGCTGCCGGCCTCTGCTATAATGCATCGATCACGTCGGCTAATATTAGACTGCGTAACCCAACAATAATAATAATTAATAAATAATCAAAAGGTTTTACTTTTTATGAATGCTCAGTATTTATTTGAATAGTTTTTCAATATTACAAGGACAAAAGATTACATAGATTTAGTCCTGAACATATAACTGGCAACGAGGAAAAGTAGACCGAAAATGGCTACCTCTCGGTTGATTTTCAGTCCCTGGGAGGACGATTTCGCATGTTCGCCACCACCGCGCTCACCGCCTGAATGGCTCCCTCCACCACTATGTGCCTCAGGACAGACGATTTCCAGCCACCGTTGGCTGGAACTCCATCGATAAGCACTTCAGAACTATTTATGCGTTTGTATCTCTCCACCAGTTCATTGACGCGTTGCTGCTGCTCTTCGGGCAGCTGAATGTGTTGGCCATGTTTGTCATAAAACTCAGCAAGGCTCTCCAGATTGTTGTCCTTTGTGGAATGGTCCACCTCAGGATTGGTGTAGATATTGATCAAACGACGTCCCTCATTCGAGTAGTGCTCAGAATTTTGAGCGCAGCCAAGGGACGCCAGGCAAACAAGGACAGCCATCAGGGAGCTAAGGGAAAACGATTTCATTGAACGAATTTTACCTTTTTTACTATTACGAGATCACTTACATTAAGCGCATTGCGTTGGCCATTGTTTCACACGAGTTTTGCAAGCTTAGCTGTCGAGAAGAGGATCTGAACTGAACTGATAATTTCCCTCAGGAGACACATCGTTTTATACAGGCTGGCTCAGAGCGCCTGTGGGGTTTTATTTCGTGATAAGTTGTTGTTTTTTTGTAGTAGATCATTTTCTTTCTTATAATCAAGGCGAATGAGATTGCGATGAATCTGCTTTATTGGGCTTCCAAGAAAGAAAACTTGACCTGTTATCTCGTGTAAGTAGGCGTTGGGATTCGGCGGGAAAATATCACTGTAAATGCAGTGCATAGGAACCTGCCGACCTCTGGCCTTAAGTTCTTTAGAATCGAACGAATATTTGCACATACATATATATATATTTTTACATATGTAACATGCTCGCATGTACTTACATACATACCATATACATGTATGTATGTATCTTATGCTCTGATTTAAAATTTAGAATCCCACTAATGCTCGGCCTATACCATAATTGGCACTCTGGTTGCAGAATCCCAATTGCTTGTATTAGATGTAATTATTATATGTATATTAACAAAAGATCATTCAGCCAAACTTTGGAAAATTTCGCTTTATAGAAATCACATATGTTACTCAGCCCACAAAAATAAACATAAAAACTGATATAGAAACCATCTATCTATCATCTTCTAAAAGCTAGTTTTGGCGGGATTTATAAAAATATTTATTTTAATGATTTAAGAACTCAATAATTTCAAAAAATTTTATAATAAATACAAATGAATACATTTGTATGTTCTTAACAAAAGCCATTTTCCACCTCAACTTACAAAACAGATTAACTAACCTTAACAATATTGATTCGTTGTCTATCTATAACATAAATCTGTAGAAACAAATGTGTGTGTGTGTGTGTAAGGGGCTATATCCACAACGCGTGCAGCAAATTGCATGCCGTTTTTTTAATGATAGCCAGAGTATGTGGCATGGTTTTTATAAAATTTTCACATTTCTATCAATATATTCCTCATAAATTAAAAACATTATCATTGTTCAATGAATTCCTTAACATAACATTCATTTGATAAGCAGCGAAGCGCGCGGGTCTGCTAGTTATATAAAAAAAGCCTGTGGAACTTCAAGAAAGAAGGAAGACACCCCCACAGCAGTTTCTTGAATATAATAGGGTGTATTGAAATATTAACATTGCACTTTACAGGCTGTCTGTGAAATGTGTAATAATCTGAGGTCAAAAGAAAATGTTTAATTTGAAATACATCATTTTTTATTTATTTTTTGAAGAACATTTCGATTATATACGCATATCATAAACAAAATATATTAAATATTTTTAAAAGTTAATTCCTTGATTACAGAGCCGTCATTATACGAGTAAGAATATAGGCAAATATTTTTTGTATTTTTTAGTGGACCCCAATTGGACTAGGTGTCGTTGCATCGGATCTGAAGAGATGAAAGATGAACTTAGCTATAAGGTTGCCCACCGTACTGGACAGCACGGATCCAACAAATCCTCCTTGAGCTGGAACACCATCCACCAACGTGGTCTGGGACTCAATGAACTCAGCCCATTGTATCCTCTCCGCATCGGACAGCTGAAGGCGATCGTGATAACGCCTATAGAACTCAATTAGTTTTGGAATATTCCTTTGCTTCGTAAGATCATCCACTGCAGGATTATTGTATATTTCGAGTATCCTGCTCTTTTCGGTGTCGTATTGAACATCATTTTGTGCCTTGACTGAGCAGACCAGACACACGATCAGGCTCAGCAGCCAACTAAATTGCAACCCCCGAACTCCCATTGCTAGACTGTCACTCTGCTTAAGGAAACACTTCCATTTATAGCTACTAATAGATGACGTTTACTTTCTCTTATCTCTGAGACCAGCAGTGCTGCTACTGTGCCAATCCGATTGACTGGCAAACCGATAATTGCAAATGATTCATTAAATTATTTGAATATTTGGGCAAATTCTAAGAACCCAGATTCTGTGAAAGACTCTTCTCGAAACCTTGGGTTACCTCGGAGCTTGTTCTCCATGTAACACTTAGGCAAACATTTAATAGACATTTATATACATATTTGTACATACGAATTGCTTTCCTTTCTCAGAAAGATAACGTATGTATATACGATTATGAACTGTAATGATTGAGTAGTAAAAAGAGGTGGTGCCTATCGAATAATTGATTAGTTCGTAGTCATTCGTAGAATCAAAAGGTTGATTGGGTGATTTTAAATTTCCTTTTAATCGATGTCTCTATCTCGGTCTACCATCGGTCGATCCCGACTACCTCAACCTAAGTGGGAATTCCATAGAAATCATCTGAGAGAGAAAGCTAAGCTTTTATATTGTCATAACTATAATTTAATATTTAAATGTATACTTTAGGCTCGAGTCACTATTATATAGTGGCTAAATAAATGATTAAAACAAGATTATGTAATACAAATTGGTAGTAACCAGAAGAAAGTGATTCTGGTGTAAAAAAAATGTATTATATATTCTTAATTATCCATCCTGACGTCAGTATAACAGTTTAATAGAAACACAAACTATGTAGTTCCTTTTTTTGATGCAACTTTGAAACTTTAAACAGAGCCTACTTTTTGATAGACGCATTAAATAAATCTTAATCTTCCAAAAGTATTTTGAAGTCTCTCTTTTTTCGCGATTAATAAAAACGTACGGCAACATCGGCTATCTTAATCATATACATAGCTGATACATGAATGATCAATCTTTAAGGAAATTAGAATGCACTTTAAGGTTTTTGTATAAGATAAATTATCCAATGAAATAAAATAATAAAATAAATGTTGAGCTAGTGAGCTTTTTCAGCAGCGTAGTTTGCGATATATTAAAGTCGATGATGGTTCAGCTTCGAGTTCGAGTTAGGTTTACGACGAGAGCACAACGAGTCTTCAAGATGGTGTCGGATTGAAGAGCTATTCGTAAAAGGCTTGCAAGAAGTTATTGCTAGGTGCTGACTGAATTCAAGCACAGGCGGGCCGAATTGCCCGTGCCCTAATGCAAGCTAGCGAGCGATGGATCGAGAGAGCGATAGCGAAGACGAAAGATCGAGAGAGCGAATGAGAAGGCGAAAGAAAGAAAGAAGACGCGAGAGAACGGCTGTGCACTGGGCAGTCCAAACAACAAACAATACCTAATAAGAATTTAATTTACTGCTGCACCACTGACTATAATGCAGGGGTCGTCACGCAAACTTTTACAGATGTACATATTATATATATATGTACATGTTCTTAGTGCGTTTGTGTGCGCAGAAAACAAACACGAAGAAACATGATTAATTTTCGCTGACGCGGCGATACCGAGCAGAATAATAAAGCCTTTTGAGCATAGGGCCGCTGCCGTCTGTGCACAGGGCCGACGCTACACGAAGCTTAGGACGCTGCCGGCCTCTGCTATAATGCATCGATCACGTCGGCTAATATTAGACTGCGTAACCCAACAATAATAATAATTAATAAATAATCAAAAGGTTTTACTTTTTATGAATGCTCAGTATTTATTTGAATAGTTTTTCAATATTACAAGGACAAAAGATTACATAGATTTAGTCCTGAACATATAACTGGCAACGAGGAAAAGTAGACCGAAAATGGCTACCTCTCGGTTGATTTTCAGTCCCTGGGAGGACGATTTCGCATGTTCGCCACCACCGCGCTCACCGCCTGAATGGCTCCCTCCACCACTATGTGCCTCAGGACAGACGATTTCCAGCCGCCGTTGGCTGGAACTCCATCGATAAGCACTTCAGAACTATTTATGCGTTTGTATCTCTCCACCAGTTCATTGACGCGTTGCTGCTGCTCTTCGGGCAGCTGAATGTGTTGGCCATGTTTTTCATAAAACTCAGCAAGGCTCTCCAGATTGTTGTCCTTTGTGGAATGGTCCACCTCAGGATTGGTGTAGATATTGATCAAACGACGTCCCTCATTCGAGTAGTGCTCAGAATTTTGAGCGCAGCCAAGGGACGCCAGGCAAACAAGGACAGCCATCAGGGAGCTAAGGGAAAACGATTTCATTGAACGAATTTTACCTTTTTTACTATTACGAGATCACTTACATTAAGCGCATTGCGTTGGCCATTGTTTCACACGAGTTTTGCAAGCTTAGCTGTCGAGAAGAGGATCTGAACTGAACTGATAATTTCCCTCAGGAGACACATCGTTTTATACAGGCTGGCTCAGAGCGCCTGTGGGGTTTTATTTCGTGATAAGTTGTTGTTTTTTTGTAGTAGATCATTTTCTTTCTTATAATCAAGGCGAATGAGATTGCGATGAATCTGCTTTATTGGGCTTCCAAGAAAGAAAACTTGACCTGTTATCTCGTGTAAGTAGGCGTTGGGATTCGGCGGGAAAATATCACTGTAAATGCAGTGCATAGGAACCTGCCGACCTCTGGCCTTAAGTTCTTTAGAATCGAACGAATATTTGCACATACATATATATATATTTTTACATATGTAACATGCTCGCATGTACTTACATACATACCATATACATGTATGTATGTATCTTATGCTCTGATTTAAAATTTAGAATCCCACTAATGCTCGGCCTATACCATAATTGGCACTCTGGTTGCAGAATCCCAATTGCTTGTATTAGATGTAATTATTATATGTATATTAACAAAAGATCATTCAGCCAAACTTTGGAAAATTTCGCTTTATAGAAATCACATATGTTACTCAGCCCACAAAAATAAACATAAAAACTGATATAGAAACCATCTATCTATCATCTTCTAAAAGCTAGTTTTGGCGGGATTTATAAAAATATTTATTTTAATGATTTAAGAACTCAATAATTTCAAAAAATTTTATAATAAATACAAATGAATACATTTGTATGTTCTTAACAAAAGCCATTTTCCACCTCAACTTACAAAACAGATTAACTAACCTTAACAATATTGATTCGTTGTCTATCTATAACATAAATCTGTAGAAACAAATGTGTGTGTGTGTGTGTAAGGGGCTATATCCACAACGCGTGCAGCAAATTGCATGCCGTTTTTTTAATGATAGCCAGAGTATGTGCCATGGTTTTTATAAAATTTTCACATTTCTATCAATATATTCCTCATAAATTAAAAACATTATCATTGTTCAATGAATTCCTTAACATAACATTCATTTGATAAGCAGCGAAGCGCGCGGGTCTGCTAGTTATATAAAAAAAGCCTGTGGAACTTCAAGAAAGAAGGAAGACACCCCCACAGCAGTTTCTTGAATATAATAGGGTGTATTGAAATATTAACATTGCACTTTACAGGCTGTCTGTGAAATGTGTAATAATCTGAGGTCAAAAGAAAATGTTTCATTTGAAATACATCATTTTTTATTTATTTTTTGAAGAACATTTCGATTATATACGCATATCATAAACAAAATATATTAAATATTTTTAAAAGTTAATTCCTTGATTACAGAGCCGTCATTATACGAGTAAGAATATAGGCAAATATTTTTTGTATTTTTTAGTGGACCCCAATTGGACTAGGTGTCGTTGCATCGGATCTGAAGAGATGAAAGATGAACTTAGCTATAAGGTTGCCCACCGTACTGGACAGCACGGATCCAACAAATCCTCCTTGAGCTGGAACACCATCCACCAACGTGGTCTGGGACTCAATGAACTCAGCCCATTGTATCCTCTCCGCATCGGACAGCTGAAGGCGATCGTGATAACGCCTATAGAACTCAATTAGTTTTGGAATATTCCTTTGCTTCGTAAGATCATCCACTGCAGGATTATTGTATATTTCGAGTATCCTGCTCTTTTCGGTGTCGTATTGAACATCATTTTGTGCCTTGACTGAGCAGACCAGACACACGATCAGGCTCAGCAGCCAACTAAATTGCAACACCCGAACTCCCATTGCTAGACTGTCACTCTGCTTAAGGAAACACTTCCATTTATAGCTACTAATAGATGACGTTTACTCTCTCTTATCTCTGAGACCAGCAGTGCTGCTACTGTGCCAATCCGATTGACTGGCAAACCGATAATTGCAAATGATTCATTAAATTATTTGTACATTTGGGCAAATATGTTTCAGCTTTGAAACCATTTAGCCTAAGCCCCAAAACATTACTTCAGTAAATATTTAATGCCATGCAACATTTGGGCGTCTCTGTGTGAAAGATTTCATTCCTGATTGAGTCATTGGGTGGGGGAACTGATTGTTGATTTGATTTGATTTGTTTTGGCATTCTGTATTCTGGGGCGTGCCAATTCTGACAAGCGAGACGCCAGGTCGATTTGCTGTTTGCACTGCAAACGCCAATCCAATCCACAAAATCGTTTCGGTCAAATCAAATGCACAATTTGCACTAGACGCTTGATTGACAAATGTAAACCTTGAAATGTGCTCAAAGTTTATTTTTGGATTTCCATGTGTACTTTGGCAGCATGCCATTGGAACGTTTTTAAGAGAATATTCAAATTGACTTTTACCTATCTCAGGTTGAAATCCCTCTTTAAGATTTCATTACATTTATAAGAGCTCTTTTCAAACCCTTTTTTTTTTTGGGGGGGAAAACTCAAACAAACAAACCAGAAATAGCATGCAAACGGCTTTTGGTGAATGAAGGGCGACAATTTGGCGCGTTGTCAAAACAAAGTGCTCCAGCAAATATAAACACTCAAGAGCACACACACCGCACACAGGGACAGCCGAAGCGAAATGTATGTGTACAGGCTGCCAGACAAAATCAATTTGAACCGCGGCAGCCAGCCAGACTAAAAACAAGGAGCAAAAGGGAGTCACAGCCAAAGGGAGCACCCACAAGAGAGCAAAGCAATCACACTCACATACAATCTGAAGACCGTCCTCTTCTCCCCTCCCCCTTACTTACACACACACGCGTGAATACAGACAGATGCAGGCAACGCGTAATGGCGCGTAAAGTGTTGCGCCATCTTAATGCGTGCCAAAAACCACAAACTCATGGCCGCGAATCCTTGGACGGGGGTGTAGGCAGGGCAGGCGTCTGATAAGGAAGCGCATTAGGCAGCGAGTGAAAGAGAGGGAATGAGAGAGACCACACCAGGAAACGGAAATGAGTCGAGCAAGCAGGCGAGATGGGCAAACAAGTTCAGACAGGCGACAGGAGACAGGAGTCGGGGGATGGTGGGGACAGTGGACCGCAAAGGGGGTTTGGGTGAGTTGAACGCACTTGGAGCCATTCCCGGCGCTCTTTTCACTGCAATTAGCAGTAGGCTTTTGTATTGGTGTGTGTCTCCCACTCTCCGTCACTTGAAGGAGAGAGAGAGAGAGAGTAGGCTAACGAGCTGCGTAAGAGACTGAGCCAGGAATTCGCTGTGCCTCTTGTTGTTGATTCAATTGCAGCGAGACTCACGCACAATGCTGCCTATAGTCCATGTAGATGCCTGTGTGTGTTTGTAGGGCTCATGAAATGTTAACAACAAACAGGTGAGAGCTGCCAGGCAGTCTGGCCTGAGCTGCAGGAGCCGAGGCCCTTTGGTGGCCCATTTGGCACGAGGCCAAAACTGGCCAAGGCAGCCAGGCAGCCCAACCAGTTGCATTGTCGGTGCTGCTGGTGCTGCGCGATGGGGGCCTGGCTGGCTGCCTGCTGTGGCATGTTAATGTCAGTGTCACGGTGTCAAATTGTCAGCGCCTGTTGCCACTGTGACCCTGCTGCCCTGCCGCCCTGCAGCCCTGCTGCCACCACGACCAAAATAGGAGAAACAGAATAGTTGGCATGCCGAGACATGAACTATGTGTGTGCGGCGCCTTTAAGTATGCACTGCGTGCTATTGCCACAAAATTAGTTTATGGCAGGGACGTGAACTTTGCCCGTGGGTGCAAAACTCTCAAATATGAACACACTCTACGTATGCGGAATTCTAATATTTTTTGGCGAATCCTCAAAGGGCATCTCTAAGCAGTTGAAACGTATATTTGGAGCTGTATTAGCATATAAGCAGTGTCACGCACGGCAAACAACAGTCTACCTGCTGCCGCCTAAGACAGAGCACAGAGCACTGCAGAGCAGAGCAGTAATCCAGCATATTGGCTATTAAGCATACGCCCGGTAGACCCTTGGAAACCCTCATCAAATTAATAAGATTCGAGCAGGAAGCAGGCGCAAGGCGCACGACAAGCAGCGAGCAGCGAGCAACCCTTCGCACGCATATGCCAAAAATATCCCGTGCACATTTTTTAAATTTAACCACTTGTTAAACAATAATATCCAATATCAAAACAAACGCAGCGAGTGCGCAGGCCGAAAGAGAGAGGGAGATGAGAGAAATGGCGAAGAAGAGAACAGTACAGCACAGTTTTCTCTCTTGGAAGTTTCCACAATGCATACACACAAATGTACAGTACACCAACGGGCGAGTGAAAAGTGGCAGCCAGCACTCTGCCAGCAGCACTCTGGAGCAGCCAGGAGCAGGTGCCACAGTTCGATCCGAGAGCTGAGCGAGTGCGGACGCGTGCAGCGGCAGAACACATTGTGAGAGCCACTGGCTGTAGTGCTGTAAACAAACCAGAGATTGTGTGAACTTGAGAACTTTTGGGTGGAGAAGACGAAGACGGTGTACGCGAGTGTACGTGCCATATGTGTGTTGGTGGCCGTGCGAGAAGGTGCCACAGATTAATTAGCAATTAACGCTCACCCACTGCAACAACCGACGACCGACGACCGACACTCGACAGGCCAGGCCGCAGTATGCCCGAAATCATTGAGCTAAATGTTGGCGGTGTCAGCTACACGACCACGCTGGACACGCTGCTGCAGGACAAGACGTCGCTGCTGCACGAACTCTTTGGCGAGGGGGGGCGCGAGTCGCTGGCCAAGGACAGCAAGGGTCGCTACTTCCTCGACCGCGACGGTGTCCTCTTCCGCTACATTCTGGACTACCTGCGCGATAAGGCCCTGCATCTGCCGGAGGGCTTCCGCGAGCGCCAGCGCCTGCAGCGCGAGGCGGAGCACTTCAAGCTCACCGCCATGCTGGACTGCATACGCGGGGAGCGGGACGCCCGTCCGCCCGGCTGCATCACTATTGGGTATCGCGGCAGCTTTCAGTTCGGCAAGGACGGCCTGGCTGATGTCAAGTTCCGCAAGTTGTCCCGCATCCTGGTCTGCGGACGCGTGGCCCAGTGCCGCGAGATCTTCGGAGACACGCTGAACGAGTCACGGGATCCGGACCACGGCGGTCCTGACCGCTACACCTCGCGCTTCTTCCTGAAGCACTGCTTCATCGAGCAGGCCTTCGACAATCTGCACGATCACGGATATCGTCTGGCCGGCAGCTGCGGCTCGGGGACCGCTGGCTCGGCCGCGGAACCCAAGCCGGGCGTGGACACGGAGGAGAACCGCTGGAACCACTACAATGAGTTTGTCTTCATCCGGGACTAAGGGGCCATCGGCCGACTACGTCCCTAATTTAAGCCCCCACCCACACAACCAGCTGTCTCTATCCTTCTGTGTTTCGTTATGTCCTGGATTCTGCTGAGGCCCACAGGCACAACAACGTTACAGCAACATCCTCCCTCAAGAACAACTAACAGCTGACATCGACATCGACATCCTGTCGTACTGTCGTCCTTGTGACCTTCTTCATCTGGCTGCCTCGTCAGTATTTTGCGTGTGTGTGTCTTACGCTTTAATGAGATATCCATTATGCGCATAGGAGATCATAAATTGGACAGGAAAAGGAGGAGGAGCAGGATGCCAAGGAGAATCCAAAGGTTTGAGTTTCAACCCACCTCTCGATATACAAATGGGAACATTTCAGATGTACAATTGAACGAACAATCCACACACATGTACCCCTTAAGCCTAGACAATTATTTAGAAATACTTAAGCCAGGACCGAGTTCTTTTCCATTTTGTGTTCTACATATATGTATCTGTGTCCTTCCTTGGGGTTTCCTGCTAATTAAATGCCATTGGGGGCAGGGGGAGCGCCATCGCATTTGATATGTTCAGCTGCTGCGCATAAATTTCTCTGATGAATGAAGACGAATTCGGATTTACGAGCTGACAACAAAGTGAAAATAAATTGGCAGCAGCACAAAACAACAGCAAATCGAACATTTTATTAGCCCCAAAATCCGTAAATGCATTGAAGAATAAACAAAACGAGAGGAATACATAAAACAGAATCGAATGTAAGAGCAAGAACTACAGTCTCCAATAGACCAGAAAGTCAGGAACATATACAGAAATACTGAACAATTCGAAATACGGGTTACTCTCTACTGAAACTAACGAAATATTGTAGAAACAGCAAACACGAAAACAAAACAAAAACTACAAACAAAAATAGTAAATTTAAAGTTTTATTAGCCTAATAAAAGTCGAAACTTGGAAAAACAACCTACACATACTATATACATATACATATATCTGTATACATAGCGGCATAGGATAAAGGCAGAAAACATCTGGCACCCCCAAAAAATTATGGCCCAAACGCAATCCATAAAACTCAAACACAAATCGATATTAGTAGCATATTTACAATAAATTGTAAATCTTGCAAAGGCTGTCACAAGACAAGCTCCCAAAAGTGTTTCCAAATACTGGAAAGCCAAAAATGTGTGCCCATATTAAAGGTGCAACAAATATTTGGCTTGCAGGCTATAGAGAGCGATGGGTAATGGAATGGTTAGGGGTTCCAGGGTCGCAATATTCTGTACCTCATTTCTGTTGCCGGAAAACCACTCTGACAACGCATATGATTGTCATATGAGAAAACCACTCCGATTTATTAGTGAATTGTAATGAGAGATGCCAAAAGAAAGAAAAAAACAACAAATGGACACAAAGTACTTCCAAAAACCGATGGGAATACAACACATGCCCAATAAAATTTGCTGAACGTTAGGGAATCCACTTCATTATTGATTTTATCCAACCGACTCATTGAAACACATATATTCCGCTGACATATCTCGCATACATCGCATCGCATTTTCAGCATCGCATTTTCCCATTGCTGTATGTAGGTTTGTTGTTGATCTCATTTCCATCAACACCCGCGCCGAACAACAACTCCAATTGAAAATTCCAGGGCGCGTCATTTAAGGCACTCAGAGCAGAAATACACGAGCAAATTGTATAAAAACTACGAGTGTAAATTGTTGAAAAACCTTTGTGTAAAAGTCGAATTGCATATGTAATCGTAAACAATAATTTGTCTATGTGCATGGAAAAACTATCGAGCTGCATTATATACTAATGACGAGGCTCACACAGACACATAATATGAATCAATATACATACATGCATGAATATATCTACATATATATACATATACCTAATTATATATTAAAACAATTGTCGATATTGAAAGTATCTTATAAATGTTTAGTATTATATGTAATTGAATCCAAGTCGAAATCGAATGGCAAAAGGGGACGGAAATGTACGAGTATTGTATTATTAATTGAATTAAACTAAAACTAAAGCTAATTTAAACTAAAACTAAACTAAACCGAATGTAAAATGTATTTAGAAAAGCGCAAAAGTAAAACTGCTAAAATAGCCTACCAAGTACATATGTATATACCATATGTACATATGTAAAGTGGCAAAAAACAAACAATAAATAAAAGAAAACCAAAGAAAACTCAAGAGTGCTGTATGGGTTGTGGGTGTGGGTTGTCTGGGGGGAAATGTCTACTCCTTTGGATTATTTTCATTAATTGGCCATTTTGGTGGCGGGAAATCAAATTTATAGACTCATGGCTCACGACAGCTCATTAAAATTGACGAGCATACAAATAAAACAGCACAACAAAATAATGTAAACAATATCATAAAAGAATCAAATATGCATTTGAAATAAACAAACAAAACGAAAAGTCGTCGTCGGCAAACAATGGCAAACAAAAGTTTTGCGGTCTCCGATGTTGTTGGGGCACAGGGCGGTACATAAATAGCTGAAAGTCAACGAGAGATGAATGGAGGCGACCATTAAAGAGGCAGCAACAATTCCTCATTTTGTTTAAATTCAAAGCAGGCAACTGTCATTTCTGTGAGACTGTAAGGACTGCCTGCAGGAGTCAAGGGAAAGGCAGAGAAATGTTGAAATTAAAAGGGAAAATGCTTTCTTGTTTTTTGCCATTTTCTTCTCTTTGTGCTTGTGCGTGTTGAAGTGCGCTCTAGAGCCAGAAAGGTATACATACCAATAAAGGAAGCGGGCAAACCAAAGGGAAAAAGAAAGCGACGCAAAAAAGGCGAAAGTTGGCGCCAATGGGAAATGCACTGCCACTGCCTAAAAGGAGGCAGCAGCAACCCGAACGAGCACCCACCAATACAGGCACAAAAGCACGCTGTTCGTTCGCCGTTCGCTGTTCGCCATCTGCATACTAAGCAACAAGCGAGTATTCTTTGCGTCTGTCTGTGTGTGCGAGCGAGCGGGGGAGAGACGGTGATAGAGAGATGTCAGATATTGACTGTACGGACTTAAGATGTACACAATATGCAAAGTGTGGGTTCAGTTCGGGATAAGGTAAGTCGGGACTCCCATACCCACTCCACACTCCACCCATTCAGTTCCAAGAAGACCAAATTTTGGTATCTGCTGTCCGCATATAAATTGCAGAGCAAATACTTGGGGCTTGGCTTACTCCAATCGCCTACTCTTAATCCCACGGGGCACCCATGTACTACATAGCCATAAACAGACGATAAGATACCCGCTACTAAGGATATCAGCTCAGTAATGCATCCATTTCATCGCTTATTTAAGTAACCAACAGATCGGGCTGGCTTCTTCCTACTGTTACATACATTTCCGCGAATCTATCATACCCTCGTACGTAACACATACGGAGTATTGCCAGCCAGGCCATTGCCAGGCCTTCCTGGCCGTGTTGTCAGCTTCTGACAGCAGGGAAATGAAATGATGCCTTTTTGTCTCTTACGGTAAATTACCTTGATTTGATTTCGCCATAGCGAAGTTGGCTCGTCTGATTAACATTTCCTCGCTGTGCGCCCAGTCATCGTCATCATCATGTGCAGCAACAAAAGCGCCTCGCCTCGAATTGCGCCCCGAACCGAACCGGCAACGGCACTGCCACCAGCACTCTGTCAGTTTCAATTAGTTTCAACTGGATGAGAAGAGCGGCCCTCAACTGTGCTCGGGGTCCCCGGTTTGGGGCTATCCAATAAAAAGGCGACCCTACCTTGTCGCCTGCGTGCCTTATTAATTCATAAATTTCGCATAGGTCGTGGCAGGATGCTTTAAATTTATGTCATTTCATTTAGTGGCGAGGCATCGAAGAATGCCAACACTTGGAGCTCGTGTGGTTACCTTGCCTCGACGCCTTGTGTCTTCCACGTCGAGAGGCGAGCCCTTTGAAATGTGTGGCATGCCTTACCGGGGCACAATTAACACATCCATTTCCATAGCTCCGGCAGGCGCTTAGAGTGCGCGTGGGCATTTAATTAAGAGCTGGTGTCTGCCAAACAGTCGGTGGTGGCAAGATCTGAGCGACAACTTGTCTTTAATCTTCTGAAAGGGATTGGCCACAAAGCGAACGGTTCCTTAAGTAATAATTATGTTAGAAAACCCATTCGGTGTATCAATAGCTGTAATTTTGTTTGGCAATTACTTTTTGGTCTTGGATAAATACCAATTAAGTTATGTGGAAGCATAGATATTACCTTATTTAAATAAAAAAACAAACATCTGCTAAACACTATCATTATTTTCACCCGAAGAACGTGCCAAATGAAGTCAAAATTTCTTCGCTCCACTGCTTAATATATTCACTTGGAGCCCATACTGTGATGATTCCGATTTTTAGTAGCAAATATTGAATTGTAATCGCAAATTGTTAAACTCAAGCAGGCGCTTAAGGTTGGTCACGATTCCCACTTCTTCAATAACTTAAGTGTAAGTTAAGTAAATAAAAGAAATTCAATATTTTAATGGCTAAGAAAATGTAATGTAGTTATACAAATTTCCAGGTTTCTTTAGCTGATTTTCCTATGTCTCTTAAGTACTAGTTATACGGACATTAGGTTAGATGAGGATAGGCGCAAATTATTAGAAATTTTTAACTTCCATGATGATATGACTATACATATGTATGACTTATACGTATTTTCTCCGGTTCTAAGAGGCACAATTGACAGGCCTATCGATAAAAATATAGTTACGGTTAATGATATTATACTAGAATTAGTCGATGGTATTTCAAAACAAGGCGGCAAAAGAAAGGAAAAATAGAGTTCCCAATTTTTTACCTAAACCTGCAAAAGGCGTAGCAAGTAAATTCTTCCAGAGACTTGCAGGATTTCCATGATTTTTTTTTCGGAAGTAAGAAAGAATGAATTGTGTACATATATACATAAATCAATCATTGGTACATCATATCCCTTAACGTATCATATCATATCCGTGAACATTTAATAGTTGTCCTTGGAAGTAGCATATGAGTTTCTGCTATGTCGCAACCCCATATCGATAATGTTGATTCTATTTATCGCTTGGTATGTATACTCCACTAGAATCAAGGCACTAATTATCGGCAAGTAGGGTTATCTGGAGACCTAGGTTCATGGTACATCTTTCCTGGTCAAGCTTTGATTGGACCCTGGTTTCTATCTTCGAAATTTGCTCAAATTTATTTTTATTTCCGCTCTTTATGGCATTTGCTCTAATTTTCCACCAAAACAAACACACAGAAGTGTCGGGTCATACACATACATGTGGCATGTATGTATGTATGTATCATGTACATAATCATTGCACGTCCATATGCTCACACCCACACAAATGCAAAGACATAATGACCGCATCATTCACCATGCAGAAGAGCCCGAAACCCTATTTACAACTCGTATTTGCCGTTAGTTTTAAAGGCCCAAACGTGCGCAACGCCCTGCGTGTGAGAGTGGGCAGCCATAAAATAACAGTTGGGGCCAGCCAAGAAGGGGGCTCAAGAAGTAGTTAGGTATGCCCTTGACGCAATGTTCTTTCCTGCGGCCCCAAATGGCAAGCTTATTACTAACCCACACAACCCTTGATCAACCCCTCACATTGCGTTCAGCAAAATAAGAAATGCTACATTAAAGAGTTCTTGAGGCCCAGAAATGGAAAAAATACTACATTTGAGTGTTCTCCAAGGCAATAATGAATTACATATGAAACAACCCTCATACTTTAACAATATTTAAAAGAAAAAGAAGAAAAAAAGAAATTCAAGTTTGCCACTTGCCTCCTGTGAGGGTTGAACTCACGGCCTTTGGTTTACGAGACCAACGCTCTACCACTGAGCTAAAGAGGCACTGCGAAGAGCGGCGCCAAATGCCTTATATCAGCCACCCCGCTCAGCTGTACTAGCAAATGTAGAATCATGAGCGAGAAAGAGAGCAACAGAGAGACGCTTATCAAACAGATCGTGACGCATCGTCATTAAACCAACACCACATAATATCGGTGTTGTAAAATGAGTAATTTATTAACAATGCATTTTAGGAAAATAAAAATATAAACAGAAGAATTAAAATTAAAAATTAAAGAATTAAAAAGTTAAACAAAGAAAACAAAAAGGAAAAAAATATCAGAACAAAAAAGTGAAACCAAGAACTGCCTCCTGTGAGGGTTGAACTCACGGCCTTTGGTTTACGAGACCAACGCTCTACCACTGAGCTAAAGAGGCTACGAGGTACCGGCTGCCAAACGGCGCATACCAGACAGCGCACAGCAAACAGTTCACCAAGAGAGCGTCAGAACAAGAGAGCAGAATAGCGTCACAGAGGCATGCGCAGTGTTGAAGAAGAATATTGAAAATCATTTTTATGGACATTAATTAAGTAAATTCTAATTTTAAACATGACAAACGACAAGCTATTGTTTTATTGTCAATTCCGTTAAATGATATCACTAAGTAACTATTTATGTCCATAATTTAGGGAAACTGGAGATGTTGCTGATTAGAGCAAACACACACAAGATAGCTATTAGCTAATAGAGCACTAAAATTTCGTAATTGCAGTATGCATTAGACATTTAATATGCGGCTATCCATCATGATGCCAGTCCAGAATTTGATGCTGTTTTTGCCAGTGTCTCTTAGCGTTGAGTTGACCAAGGCGCGCACACACAGAAACATCACTCATTGTCACAAACACACACACAGCCAGAGCTCACATTATGTGTGTGCCACAAAGCGGAAATGCTTTTGTGGCAGCTCCAAATGAAAGCATTTCCCTTTCCAAACTAAAGCAAAAAGTGGATTCAAATGTTCTCTTCCAACTTTCGCATACTCGTAAATACATGTCATTTTCGGTCTCCCGGCCTTGGCTTTGTTTCAACTTGAGCCACCAATGACAAATTCACTTGTCACACAACACAATTGCGGTGAATGATAGTCACCCACTGAATTCCCCGAATGTGGGCAAATATTGTACAAAAAGAGACGAGGAGCTACCCCAACAGATGTCGGCGAAATGTGAGTGACAATTCTATTAGTTGCAAATTGAACTGGCCCGGCCGAGACCAGGCAGGAGCCAGGCCAAGCCAAGTGGTGGTGGGGCACGCAAACGAGCCATTAACACCAGTCATAACTGGGGCTATAAACAAGGGGTCCTCTGACACAATCCCAGAATAAATAGTACGTTCGGTTTATACTTTGATGAGATTGTGATGTCACCGTGTCACGTTCTACATTAACAGCAGCACCTGATCAAATTGAACCGACCTTGTTAGTCAACTAATGTCTTAGCGGTTCTTATACGCATGTCTACATGAAATCTACACATCTACATTTACATCTACATCTACACATATTATGTGATCTTTTTACATATTTATAGCTAAATTAGATTAAACTCATTTTTGCTTCTAGAACTATATTCTTAGCTCAGTGTTCTATTCGCATAAACGACCCCCGTTAATGCCACTATGGGTTGGCCCATAACATGACAGGTTTCTGTGCCCTCTCCTACCCTTATTTAGACTGATTTACGCACGGGCGTAGGGCAAATTAATTGCCACTAATCAAGTGATTTGAATTTTTCATGCACGAGCCTCGTAAAAAGGGTTCCCGTGTTCTTCTTAAAGTTCTCGTTAGGAGGCGGCCTAAAGCAATTTATGGCGTTTTATAGCATCACTAATTGCTCGCAAGCGCGGCTCTGATTAATTGCTGTCAAAAATGGGATTGTGAAGCGACTCGGTAAGCGAGGACTCCCGACTCCCGTACTCCCACATGTTTATTGATTTTCCTGCCACACCGCACCACACACACAAGCACACACCCGCACACACAGATATGTATGTACATGACTGATAAATGAAGCTAAACGGCAGAATTTATATCCCGCCCAAGAGCGGAAAACAATAGGGGAAAATTAAAGAAAATGGTCGGACAAGCACGCCCGAAATTCTTTGGGCCAAGAAGCTAATTTATTGCAAGCTGCTCCAAACGAGTGGTGACCTCTGGCATATGCCACTTCCCAGCTGCCACAGGCTTGTGGCAGTTGGCTGGGACGCCTGCGGACCGGCATCTTCATTTAGGGTTTGATTTTTAGAGATCTGGCCAAACTGTCGAAATTCTCGAAGCGGCAAGACCCATTCCTGGTTGAGATACTTGCGGTTTTGTAAGTAGATACGATTGGATAGGCAGCAGCAATCTGTTTTGGATTGGCAGAGAGTCTCCCTAGTACTATCTCTGACCCATTCCTATATATGTATTTGCATATCGTTGCTGCCACTTTTTTATGGCCGTTAATTATTCGAACTTCCAGATGGTTAAATACAAATTAAACACATTTCAACAGCTAATAAAATGTAGTGGTCTCACGTAATATTTATTTATTTATGGCTGGTCATAAATCCACTTGCTAAAATAATCAAAAGTCATCTGAAATAAATAAAACGCCCATGCCGCAGGCTGGTATGCCTTCCAGGCCAGGCCGCACCAGATAACCGAGATAGCCATAGCCATAGCGAGCCACAGAGCGAGATGGCCAGAACACTTAATGAGGCACGAAAAACAATTTGACAAAAGCTGCGGGCACTAGCCGAGGAAAATTACCATAAAGAATGCATGAAATTTGCAATTAATAGAGCAGACACGGGGGTGGGAGGGGAAAACGAATGGGGAGGGGACTGCTGAATGGTGTAATTAATTGAAGTGCAAATAAACAAGGCATCGAAACAGAAGTAACCGGAAATGGCCGGCCCCCATTTGTGGCTGTGGTGGCTGCCTTTTGCCCGGCATTGTTTAGACCGGATTCTAGTTGTGGTCCATTTCAATGGCACAAAGTGTGTCTGTCTGCCAGTCACTCAGTCATTCAGTCAGTCAACCAGTCAGTCAGGTCCTTTCTCCCGAGCTCACATTCACACATATTTGAATAATGAAATTACCTGCCATGCTTTCAGCGTTGACTTTCGCTTCAGTTTTTGTCTGTTTGTGGGGGGCTTTTTTCTTAGTTTTTTTGTTCATCCGAACAGCATAAAAAGAACAAAGCACAAAACAAACTACCAATACACACTCACACACACACATACATATGTACATACTAGTATTTGTAAGGATATGGGCGATGGCAAGAGCCACATACACATACGCAGCACTCCCCTCCCCCCTTCTCGATTGCGGCTTTGCTTTGTGCCAACGAACGTCAATGGCTTTGTGTTGATGTTAGTGTATTTGTGTAGCAGAGTGGGTTCCGTGTGTGTGTGTGTGTGCTTGTGGAATTTTTAACAATTTAATTTTTCAATGGAAAACGGAACAAAGGGAGGCTGCTTGCTCGGAAAATCGAAATGCAAACTAATTTCCATGGATTTATATCGACGAAAATCGTTTATGTATTTTCTATCAATAATAATATTCCAAAAAGATTAAAGAGAAAGGTTTGACTTTTCTCTGACAAAAACTCAACTTATTTCTCTGATTAATGAATTTATTTCCCTGACATCTAAACCCGTGCTTAATGCGATCCTTGTCTGAGATAACATGGCTCTAACAAATGGCTAACGAAGTCTTAATCGATTCCCATTTGAAATGCGTGCATGTGTAGAAAGTTTGAGGAGGATGCCCGCCCCCCCTAACAACAGCAATCATACTGCTTCGCCTGGCATAAATTATGCCAATAATGTTGTGTGTGTGTGTGTGTGTGTGTGTGGCGCTACCCTGGCCATATCGCCCTGACATTGTTATGACTAACCGCACAGAACCCACAGGCCGCAGGCGATTCTACAACATGAGACGATTCTGCCGCTGTTCTAATAAATTCGATTAGATTCACCCGCACAAATACACCCACCATCCCTCTACACACACACACACACAACCCCACTCGAGTTGAATTATTGATTCGTCCTTCGGTTCGCATAACTTCATTAATAATTCCTCAATGGCATTTAAAAAACGAGAAGGGGAGCGAGAGGGAAGCTTGCAACAATGGGGTAACGAGAGTCGCGGATAGCCGTGAGAATACGAATGAAAATTTATCGGCTTTAAGTCTGGTTAAATGCCACGTACGCACGTGGCAGTTTTTATATGCGTTTTCCTCTTTCGCTTTTGGAGAGTAAACGAATTTCCAAAGAAACTAATTTGACATCGTAAAAAATCCAGAAAAAAATACATATTGCGACTGTGCAAAATTAAAGAAAAATAAAAACAAAAATAAATCAAACCCGAAATCCCATACAACCCAAAAAACCACACATAACGAAGGGTTTAAAAAAAAGAAACAAAAAGGAACCACCGCAAGTCTAAATAAAATGGCCGCCCGGAAACGGAAAAGGAAATCAGTCGCATTTAAATTTGTCGGGGCGGCAAGAACTGCCGGCAGAAAGGAAAGGGAAAACGCAGTTGCGTTAAGTAAGCAAATTAGCTTTGAGAGTCCCAAAGCAGAGGCGTGGCAGTGGGGCGAAGGTGGTCCCTAACTGCCAATTGGCATGAAAATTCATGCAAAATCAAAGCAAATTAAAGTGAGAACACCAAAGCGAAAGTCACGCAGCCAGCGAAGCGAGACGACGGAGGGGCGTTCCGGATAAAAAGAAACTCCCGGAAACCAGAAGCATGTCGCACACACCCAGCAAGGGAAAGACAGGGAATAGGAGTGGAACAGAGAGAGACCACAGTCGGCTGTGGCTGTGTGGCTGTGTGGCTCCTGCCCCACAATTTATAACGTAAAACACATAAATTTCGAATTTGTCACAAGAAATGTTTGCTGTTAGCCGCTTTAACGGTATTTTGGTGCAGGCAAATGAAAATAAATCACCGCACCCACTGGAGGACTGGAATCCAAAGTTTACTCCGATATAGGCGACAGACACACAGAGAGAGAGAGAGATAGAGAGAGGCAGCTGCGACCAAAGAGGCGTATGAGTAATGTTGAACTTGAACTTCTTGGCGATTGTGGCCAAGTTTATCTGCCTGGAGACTGGAGTGTATCGAAATGCATTTAGGCGTAACATATTGATATTAAACTGACAAAGAAAACACAAACACAATCCGATTAGGTATTCAGTCAAACAACATTTAACCAAGCGCTTGCAGGCGTTGGACTAATTAAGCGATTAAGTCTAATGAGGCTAATACACTAAACGGGCAATCTTCTTTGGAATAACCTTGTTAAACAATACCAAGAATTAATACATATTTGAAGTGTGCTAGACCGTATATACAGGTAGCTGTGTAATGTATGTGTATGACTTAGAGAAGGGTATGGGTTACAAAACCCAAAAGAGGCATCCAAATTCATTAAAAACAGATTATGCAATAAAGAACTTAAAAGAGTTTATGGCAAGAATAATACAATTATTACACGGACAAAAATGAAGAGTTCAGCCAGGAGTATTGAGAGAATTTAGATTAAAAAGGATGTATTCAATTATGTATATTTTAGCCAATGTAAGCTTAAATTATGCACCTAATATAAATGGAACTGAATAGGCAAGATATTTCTTAGACAGTGGTGCTGGGATTCGATTTATCTAAATACAGAATTGCTGCTACTACAAAACATGTCACATTATTGTACTTAAAGAAAAAGAGCCTTTACACATTCAGGGAGATAAGCACAAAACCAATCTATTCTAAGTAAAAAACATACAGTAGCGGACATAGAAATCCGGACAGACAAAAAAATTGTCGTTTCGTAAATTTTTTAAAATTGTGTTTATTGTTTCAAGAAAATTTGTATTAAACTTATTAAATGAATGTATTTGCTAACCAAAACAACTCTTTTTTAGATTGATAATATTTCAAAAACTAAGGAACACAAACAAATTTTTATTTTTTTTATTTTCAAGTGAGTTATAAGTTATTAGTTACAATTATTTGAAAATATTATTTATTATTATATTATATTATGTACATAAAGTGGAGAATTTCTGATCTGTCAACTCATTGATGCAAACGACATCCCAAAGTCAAGTACAATAAGCAATTAACACCGTAATGGTCAAAAATGCAGTACCGATGCACCCGTTCCGTGGGTTTAGCGATAAGAATAGAATACAAAATTGTATCCATCCCTTATTGTAAAACTACATACATACATATAAGGCCCGGATTTTCTGAATAAAGATTAGTATGAATTCAACCTCTACTCGCAAGTGTCTAGACTTTTCGTTTGAGGTCTAAGCAGCTTCTATGATATTTCCTTTAGATTTAAAAATATATTTCCTAAATAGTAATAGAAATCCGTTTTTTCAAAACTCCAGCCAGTGACCATCTCTTCATCTAAAGCCTTTCTCTGATAAATTCTCTTATATTCAGGTAAATTCATGCTAGTATTGGTGGGGTTTTTTTTTTTGAAGTACCAGCAGCTGGTCAAGTGGTCGGATTCTAGTTTGAATTGCTTTTGGCCAACATTTTCTGTTTTATTCAATTTAGTATGCTGCTCAGGTCAGTTACGAAACGAACTTGTTAACTGAAGGATGCAGAGGAAAGCTGGAAAAGTGTGGGTGTCTCTGTGTCCCCATCTAGAGATAAGTGCCAGCTGCAGTACGGCAGTCCGCAATGGGATACGATACTCAACTATAACTTTATACAATATATGTATGTATGTATGTATGCCGCATGGAATGAAATTGAATTTGCAATTTGCCACACGTTGCATTCTTTGTACAGTTGTGCCACCCACACACAGATACACACTCGTACACACTGACCTACCTGGTACCTGGTATCTGGTTTTGGGCCATGGTCCAGAGATGGTAATTGTTTGACGGGCGAGGCAATGTAATTAAAATGCCATTTGCTACGGCAATATTGGAGAGAATACAAACATACATTCAATTATCGGTGGCAGAGTTCGTGAATGGTATTTATGCGGCGTTCCAATTGAAATTCGATTAAATCTCACAAATATTTAATTAAATTCATTTGTTCTGCTCCAGGCCGAAACATTTTGACGAGTGTGTAATGAAATTTTCCAGCCACAGCTCCCAATGAACGAATGAATGGGAGAGAGTTCAGCTCTGCTCTGCGGATGTATATACCATATTTATATTCAATCAATTCATCCACTTTAAGTTGAAAGAGTTGCCAGTGTTTAAATTAAGTATACGCCATGTTCGCAGCGGCAGAACAATGCAAAATGGCGTAAAATTGCACCCAAAATAAACAAAGAAAAAGGGAAAATACACAAAATAAGCACTTTTAACTTTGATGTTTGATTTCGGAGCAATTTGCAAACTCAAACGAGCCGAAAACCCTGCGTAGTATTCCACCGCTGATGAACCAAGAACCAAGAGAGGAGCAGCCCAAAAAAAAGAGCAACAATGTGTAATATACAATATATAATACAGCAGCTTTTCATTTATTGACTTTTTCTTGAACAACTTTGTTGCTTTATGTGTATTCGGCTGCCATAAAGCTCAGGGCAGGGCAGGGCAGAGCAGGCCGCTGGCAGCCAACAGCCAACAGCAGCAGGCTGAAGGCTGAAATTTATGAAATTTTTAGGGACTCACGCAGTCCAGACCAAGGACCAATAAATCATTTAATGTGATCCCAGGATCCCACAGTCCCAGGACACAGGACACAGCCTGGGCGGGCGCATCGAGCAGGTGATGCGCAGGGCCACCCAGGATCCACCTGATGTTCGCTTTTAACGGTTTCCGGCTGGCCCCAAAAAATGTCTGAAATTTCCGGTGCCCAATGCATCGATGATGATGGTCTCGATGATGAAGATGGCGATATTTATGGGTTTATCAAAGTAAAATATATGGGACTTTCGCTCGACTTTCTCCCTAAATTATTCAATTAGCAGTTGTCGACAGCGACAAGCGGGAGAGCGGTAGAGCGGAGAGAGGGACCAGGGACCAGGTTCCATTTCTGCTCTGCTATGCTCCATTTCCCTAGTCAATCAATAAGCCGGGGAGCATCTGCTTATCGGGCTGTAGCAGGCGGGGTCACTAAAGCGTGACCTTCAAATATCCTTTCACACATTTTCCCTCCATTTACGCTCCGCTCTTTCCTTTTTTAAATGCCTCACATTAAGTATAAAAAAATGTAATAGGTTTCCTTTATGGGTCGCCTGGACGCTGCGCCGCTCAGGTTTGCCCCCCCACCCCCCTGCGACACAGAGAGACAGCAATAGCTCCCAAAACGGGGGGGCGGTATGCGGGGGTATGCGATGGGGATGGGTTGATACAAATTTCAGCATTTTATGACAAAAAACCAACCCAGCCAGCGGCAGTGCCACAGTCAGAGCCAGAGCCAGTGCCAGTGCCACAGCCAGCATTTGAATCGATAAGCAGTTTGAAGCCTTTCAGATTTCAATTGTTTCGCCCTTCTTTATTGTCCCTGGCAAATTTTTTATGATAACCAAATCCATTTCAATGCCATCAAAAATGAATGAAATGGTTTAAGAGCGGAGAATATGGCAAATGGTCTGCATTGGGGCTCATAAATGGATAAAGGAAGAAGGAAATGGTGGGAGAGAGAGGTAGAGTGAGGTAGAGATTGAGGCAGGCAACGCAATGATTAGAAATGCAAATGCATCCAGTCCCAAAGCAGACATAAAATGGCCAACTAAAAGCAGCAAAACCAAGCACAAACTTGGCCATCCACTTAGGCCTTCTGCCCCTCCCTTCAATGTAAACTTTCTCTGAATATTTGGTTATTTTCATGACTTTTAAGTGGGCAGAGGGACAACAACCCGAAACGTCGCCAAGTGCCTCAGCCCGAACAGGACCTCGGCTCAACTAATTTATTAATGCACAAATGCCGCTGCCAACTTTTGAATTTTAATTATTTTGGCCATGTAGCGGAGGCCGGAAACGCGCCAAAGCCAAAGGAAACACGTCGAAGGGCGGAACAAAGAGGGCGGAACTAATGCAAGAGACCAAATAAAATCACCAAAGGGACAATCGAGATCAAGATGGTGAATTTCAGAGGTCCTGAAACAACGAGGAAATGGGAAATTATTTAAATTTAAATTTTATGTTTCAAAAGTTGTTTGAAATTAGTTTTTTTTATTTTAAAACTATAATATTTTCTGTAATCATTCTGAGTAGATTCTGAGAAGATTTTCCTCTATACAAATAAACTTTACCCGGGTATATATTTTTAGCTATTTTCCAACTTTATTTTCCCGTAGTTCACTTTAGTATAATTGATAATAAAAATGTGGAAAATAAAATCCCAGAAGTAATATACTTTCATCCCTTTTCCATAGAAAATCGAAGCCATCCTCCCCCCTTTCTGTGACCATTCAATATTATTTGCCATTAAATCGAGACGTTAATCAGCGATGCCATTTGGGACTCAATTATTCCAAGATCGAAATACCTCCACAGTCAAGACCGCCGCTTGTATTTTCCAGTGAAATCGTCTAATTAAAAGACAGACTGCCGCCTCCTTGAGTCAGCGATTTGAAAAGCGGCAAAAAGCGAGAAAAAGCGAGAGGTAAAGTGAGAGAAAAAGTGAGAGGGCCCAACGAGGAGATCTCTTGGCCTAATCCTCAGCTACTTATGGGCCGGCTTCAACGTCTTTGGGCTCGCTTTTGCTGGTTTTTAGAGCTTTGTCCCCTCAACACGGTTTTATGGCCCAAGGCTCTTGAAATTAGCGCGTCGGAGAGCCAAGGCCGAGATCCCCACCCACCCAATGACCGAGCCCGAGCTGTCGTATTGATTTTTTGTAGCTTTACTTTCCTTTTTTTTGGGCAAAACTCTGTTGCAAGGACCTTCCCTGGCCTGTCGCGTCCTGGCCTGCCATCATAATTGAGGGCACAATCTCAGACGCGCGCGGCGCTAATTAATTTTTATTGCCTTTAAAGAAAATATATTTCATACCGTTTTCCGCCGGCAGTTGAATTTATGCGATTTTCCTGACAGTACCATGGCCTTAAAGGAAATGAAATTCATTAGAAAACCAGGCCGTGTCCAACTTTCAGCAAACTCCTGATTTATTTCCCGTTCAACACTCAAAACTCCTGTCGACGTGGGAAAATTTGCCTGGCTGAAACAGTGGCAAAGGGGAAATTGGATTGTGTTCATATCCCTGGGATTTTGGCGACGTGTCAAGGACGAGTTAAATTTGTAGAAAGCTGCCAGGCGAAACCTTAAAACACGAGGACAAGTTTTGCCAGCAACTTTGTTGTTAGATTAAAAGCATTTCCAGAAATGCGAAAGTTCTCTCTGTCTCTGCCACTGTTCTGTATTTGTGTGTGTGTGTGTGTGTGTGTGTGTGTGTGTGTGTAGATGATTGTGTATCTGTGTGTGTGCCTATGAGGGCGTAGAGCCAGAAAGTCGCATTGGTTGACTAACAAAATAGAAGTGGTGACTAGATGAACGAAACCACTGCCGCCGGCAATAAAAATCTATTACGTTTTGTCAGACACAACTTTGATTTTACGAACTGTCAAACTACACACAGATTCAGATATATTTCAGCAGAGCACCGCAAAGCACAGACATTCCACACAGACATTCACACCATTCCATTCCATTCCATTCCTGTTTTGCTATTCCTTTGGTTGCCATGAAATAAAACCCAACGCTTGAAAGTTTTCTGTCAAGCACAAAACTTATGCAATGGTTTTATGATGCCACACCAAAGAACCAAAGGATGCGACAGTGAGGATCCTTCAAGTATGGCTTACACATACACATGTACGTACATATATAATGTAATAAACATTAGCCACTCCTCACGAGATACCAGCCAGGACTTGCCTTGGGGCAACATCAAAGAGAAATATTTTCATCGTAAAATCTGCACATTGCATATTTTATCGTCTAATAACACGAAAATATCCATGAGTAAACGTGAAGCATTACCCAGTTATAACAACTAAAATAGATAATAAAAATATCTTGTAAAAATCACATTAAACATCCGATTCGGAAAGGCTATATTTTGTGATTGTTCTCACTATCAATGTTATGTTTAAAGCATTACAGAAATCCCTAATGTATGGGCACACTGTCCTCTTCTATGCATGGGCACACTTTCTTTCTACTTCCCTCTCTTCTTGATCTCGTTTGAAAGTGGCTGGTTGTGTGCAGAGTGAAGAATATAAAAACATAAAATATAAAAGCAATCACTGAATATAAACAAAGGAACTAACTGGACGACTAAGTATATATTTCAACAGTGATTCATGCCAGAATTAAATTCGATGTCAATCTAAACAGCCATATATACAAATTGTGGCACATTAATGGATGGACAAACTCAAACAAAAAATGAAAAATGGCTCGCGAGAAATAATGTGAAAAACTTTGACGTTGGGGGAGCAATTTGCAGACCATTTGCTGGGATCATGGTAAAAAGGAAAACTTTTTAATTTCTTCATGATGGTGGAAAAAAACTGAATTATCATTCAGCGCTGAGAGCTGAGAGCTGAGGTGCTGCCCCTCATCATAATGCTGAAGGAGGCTTGGGACCAATCGCTCACTTGTGTACGATTGCACTGGCATCATCATGTGCATCCAGCGGAAAATCACATGAAAATGCCAACTTGAGGCCCCCACCCCACCACCAATGGGAAAACTTTGCTCAGCATTTATGTGCAAATTTTGAGTTAATTAGTTTGATTTCATGCTCCAAGTGTCAAGCATCCAACTACGGATTGCCAATGCCATTTGCCAACTCATTAAAACTTCCCCAAGTTGCCCCCCCGCCAGTGAATGGTAAACGATTGCTGTCGAAACAAACAGAAAAAAAGAAGGAAATGCCATAGCATTTCCCTCGTGTAGGTCTCCGCTGTTCTCTGGGGGGGTCCTTTATATATACATATATATGTATATATATAGAAATCGATTGTAAGCAAAATTATATGCAAATGGCTTGACAAGGTCAGCTGCTGCTGGGCCGCAAAGCTTTGATCAATTAGTGCCAGTGGCAGGCCGCCTTGCTTTAAGTTTAATAAACTGTGAAATTTTAATTAAAAGCAAAGAAAACTTAGCTGGAGCTGATTTTTGATAAGTTTAAGCCAAAGAAAATTATGAGATAAAAGGATTTAATTTAAAGTTTTGTCAACGGGTAATTACACTTCTTTGTTCGGTGCTGTTTGGATTAGGCGAAGGCCTAAGGCCTTAAAGAGTGAACCTGAAACATGAACAAACGGCCTTTAAATGTATAATATATGAAATGGTCAGTTGATGATGGACATTTTCATTTGGAGCTGACAAAACCCAAACAACTTTTTTCCCAATTACCATCGCTTGCAATTTCACACTTGCCTGTGTGACGACAGGACATGCCTCGAACAACTGAATCAGAAAAAATACTACATGACAGCCTTGTAAGTGCGATATGTAACATGTAATTTCATTCGGGGCCTGACAATCACAATGGAACTGAAACACAAAATGGGATGGCGAATCATCACAATGATGATGATGATGGCGAAGCTGTGTGGACAAGGATGAGTTGTGGATGATTGTGGAACGCGTCCCGATGTGGATGAGTATGCTGATGCTCATGTCAATGTCAATGCACGGGTATACGGGGTGTACGGGGGGTGGGGGGTACCAACATGTCTCTCCGATTAGTGCGGCTCAGGCGGCAGCAACAATCAATATTAATGCATGTCAGCATTCTGAAATGATTCTGGCTGTGTGTTTGAGGCAAGGACATGGCTATAATTATGAACCCATCAACGCAATAGTTGGCTTTTGCTGGCTCTTCCAATATTTCTCTATTCACAGAGCTGCTCCCCTAACCGTGTTGGGTGGAGAAGGTGGAACAGAGGCGACCCCAACATCCACCATCCACCATCCACCATCATCGTCAACATCAAATTGTCGCCTGGGAACAATTTGTGGAAAACTTGGCTGGCATCCTTGGGTCTCGAGTCCTCCCAGAGCACCGTTCCCTCGAGCTGACAATAAATATTTTTGCTTTGCTGTCAGAATGAAAATCAATACGCACAGGAAACGCTTACATATTTGGAGACCAGTGTACATACATATATACAGATACAGATGGGATACCAAATCTGTAGTTTACATTTTCATTCAGAATTTCCAGGACAATTGCCGAATATAGTGACCACTAAATTGTACACAACCTCAAATAAGTTATGCATAAATGAAATGACGTCATCGGTACACACACACACAATGAAAGGAAAACCTCAAATCGCATTCAAATTCAAATGCCAAGGCATTTCGAGTGAAACTGTGTCCAGGGCCACAAATTGTGGCCAGTCATCAGGGCAGAGGAAGGGGCTGGTGAGGGAGGCGGCAGTATAAGTACTGACAATAAACAATCCCATGAATAATAAGTAGAGCGTAATTGAGTAAATTTTAGATGGAGAAAAGCACCTAAGTATAATTTCTAACTGGGAGAAATTAAATTATTATCAAACGAATTAAATGTAATAGGTAATACACGAAATATCCTTATGGAATGATTATGGAAGCAGTTTGAAAAACAAAATCTGAATCTCTCTGAAATTCAATTTTATAGTTCACAAACTTGAACTGCACTACGATTTCCTCTGGGTTTTGGGCGTAACTTTTAGTTGGACTTTTTTGTGCCATCCAGAGAAAATTCATTGTAGGGTTGGGAAAACAAACTTGTTTATAACAAAAACAAATCAGGATAGGAGTGCTTAAAAAATACATTGAAATGAAAACAGTTTCATTGACTGCAGCATAAGAATGGACCGATACGAGAAAAATTTCAGCAAGTAGAAGGAATGGAATCGAGTGGCCTTAAAGACTACAGTTTTCTCTACCGTTTCCATGGCGTAGAAACAATCTAATTTTGGGGAAATCTCACCTAAGCACTGTCCCACCCAGCTGTCAGTCTGCGGTCGGATGCCTTTTGCCTCCAGTCCTCCAGTCGTCCTGCCTCATGCCTTGAAAAACCCAACTCAATTTTCAATACGATAGGTTGAAATTGGGGAAAAAGGAAGGACGCTTGAAAGTGGAGGAGACGAACAAAAGGCAAAAGTAATTTCAGCAGCACTAAATCTGTGGCATATTACACAACACACACACAACACACGCATAGAGCAGACAGGAATGGAATGGAACGGAATGGAATGGCCAGAGCTGTGAAGAGAAATCTGATCCACTTAGTTGCCAAGAAAAAGCAATAAATTCTTATGAAAACAGTTGAGGAGCTGCGACACGTCCCTGTGCAAAATGAATTGAACTTTTGGTCAACGTGGAAATTGCACTAATATTTGGGCCTGCCATTACAGAGGACTGCCTGGTTCCGGTGGCCGTTGAAGGGGCAGTGAAGCGGCAGTGGAGCGGCGGTACGGCATATCGCCCCGATTGGTGGCAGATGAGTCTCGGGGTCAGGCCAGAACAAACAAGTTCTTGTGCCTTTTTGGATATTTATGAGTATGAACGGGAGGGGCAGGAAAAACTTCACAAAGGCGAAACGAAACCAAAATCAAATAAACCCATGCGATAGGCTCTGAATGAAAATAAAGTGCGAGCTGTGCTATGTCCCACAAGGACACTTGGACAACACTAAACACATAAATTTTGGACCAAATTTTCGGCTGCTTCTGGAAAGCTTTAAGGCCAGAAAACGCCAGAACCAAACAGAACAGATTGAGGCTGGCCAGATGGAGGCGGTCATGAACCAGTGCTCGAGCAGGCAGTCATTTCCCTTGGCAAGGACATGGCCTGGCAGTAATTGAAATTCAGTGTTGTGTCACGACACAAAACTTAAACAAAACAGGACGGCAGAACAAGAAGAACACGAAGTCAGCGGCAGGCCACGGGGAAAACATTAGATTACCTCTCGGGTTCTGGTTACATCAAAGTTTTCAAAACCACTGACTGTTGCTTTCCCGAAATTTTCAGTCTGCCAGTGTGTGCCGGTGTGTGCCAGTGTATGTGCTCGAGTGCTTTGCACGGGCTTTAGAAACCTTTTGTTGATGCAATAAAATGGTGAAAGCCAAAGCCAGAACAGTAAGTCGACATGCAAAAAGGATACATGTTGTAAAAAGCGCATAAACTTGGCCAAAAGTGTCAAACAAAGAGCAAGGGCTCACTCACACACAAACAATTTGAGGGGGGAGTGGCTGATGGCAGAGGGCAGGTGAAACAGAATGGCGGATGTGGTGCCAGAGGCAAGGCCAGAGGCTGCGGGGGTGTAGGCCAAACAAAAGGTAGGGTAGGCGAAATTGAAGCCGACCTGATGGGCTGTAAATGGCAAACTTTTCTTTTCGCTTTTCCACATTTTTTTTCCTGCCCTTCCCCCTTCCAGTTCAGGTGCTAAAACTTTATCAGCATATGCGTGTGCTCCGAGGGTGTGTGTGTGTGATAGGAGGGGGACGAGGATAAAAGTGAGATAGCGAGAAGGAAGCGTGCTGAAGTATCTATCTATGGTACGAGTAGTAGTCCTCAATGCTGTGCCTTATCTTTGCATTTGAATTAGTCTTCTGCACATAAACAAACAAAATTGAATTTTCCCACAACATTCTTGTGGGAAGAGCAAACAGTTTTTCGAGTAGAGGTGCAAGTGGCAGGGGGTGGCTTTTCTAAGAAGTTTTCCCATATATTTAGGAGCCTAAATAGCAAGGGCGTTCCAGGAATATTAACGATACATTTCTACACAGATATGTATAAGGTAAAGGTGTCCTCAAAGAGGGAAATAATGCCGTTTCCGACTCTCTTTTAACCATCATCTCTTCAAATATTTAAATTCAACTTTAAGTCCAGCCTCTCGGATGACTAAGAGTCTCTACAAGTTTTGCAACTATTTGCCCTTCAAATTGCTCGTTCTTGCATTAAAGTTGGCAAAGGTTCTTCGTCCACTCATCATCTGGCTCCGCTGCCGTCCTGCCACAGTGCTTCCTAATGAAAGCCAAGCCAGAAACTAAAAACTGTCGTTATTTCTTTCAATTTCTTGGCATCCAAGAAAGTTCCTTGAACGCTTCACCGGGCCCAAGCCTTTAAGGCCATTCAGAGGGAAAGTTTCGGCAAATGTTCTTTCTTGGCTTCTTGTTGAGGGGCGGAACGTGTTTTTTGGGCATGTAAATATGTCTATGAGGATGCGTGTCCTGTTTTGGCAGCAACTTGTGTGCCTGCAGGACATTTCTTTTCATTTCAGCCCGCCGCTTTAGGGGCAAACACTTGACTAGGCAAAAATGCTGATTTTATTTTGTGTGCCACATTGTCACATGGTAATCAGGGCGATAATATGGGGACTCTCCCGCAAGCACGCACTGAGAAAATAGAGCGAAAGGCCAAGCTGAGCAAAGGCTCAGCAGAGTGTGTGACATGGCCTGAAGAAAACTACATACAAATCAGCAAAACACTAGCCAACAAGACATTTGTAGATTTGGGTAGATCCTTGGTCGGACTTCTATGCAAATGTATTTGTGGAATTCCAGGAATCACTCGGGCATTAGCATTTGATTCTTAAGCACTCAGTGCTTTGTGCATGTTTGAGCATAAAAGTCTCAAAGTCTGAAAGTCTTTGGTAAGTCTTCCATCGCCCCTGATTGTCGCCTAAGCCTAAGCCCTGACTCACAAGTCTCAGGTATTTTCTTAATCAAATTGTTTGTTGCACAGTGCGGAAGTTGTTATCCCCCCCGCCGTTGGTGCGTTGCCTGGCAGCATTCCTTTTGTGAATTCCATTTGCATGTGAGGGACAGAGCCGTCGAATGAATCCCCAGTGACCCAGTTTTGGGAAGTGCGCCGAGTGGCGCCAAAAACTGGCGCTACGCTAAATTGAAACCGTCAACACCTGCCACCACCTGGACAGAACGAAGTTGGCCAGAGAGCATATCAGAGTACCAGAGATGCAGGAACTGCAACTGACATTTTCCTCATTGGGGATGGTCGTTTATAATGCAATTTAAGTTTCTATTGAAAAGGTGGAGAATGTGAGTGAAAGTGATAGTGCGAGTGAAAGTGTTTGTGTGCTCTGTGTGTGTGTGTGTGAGCATTTAATTAAACAAATTGCCAGCAGCGGCGCTGACAAGTTTAGCAAACATGGAAAAGGAAACATGACAGGGACAGGATCAACTTTACGACAGAGTCAGAAGTCAAATGCCACAGCTGATGGCGTTGATGAGGCAAACACATAGACACATACATAGATGCATACATAAGGAAACATGCCACCGCATGGAGGAGAATGGAGGAGACTCTGCTGTCAGACACTTTCAACACTTGCATGGTAATTACTTTCCACACATGCCTCTGCTTTCGACCAGACAATCAAAAACTTTTGCACCACCACCACAGACAAAAACACACAGAAAAAACATTTAACACGAAAATAATAATTTCGAAAACTTTTCCGAAAACATTCTTCCAGTCTGCAGTCCTGTCGCCAGTAGCCTGTCCAGCGGCGGTTGTTTCTGGGCGTTGATTGAATTCAACCCAAAAAACTTTGTTTTCCAAAATTGAATGAGGCATGTGGCAGGAATTCTCTGCAATTACACTTTATAGAAAAGTCAGGTCAGTGGAATCCATTAAGCGTTTTCCAGGCGTTACAGGCGTTACAGACGTTACAGGCCAGTGCAAAACTTTTCGATTGCATAACTGCCCCGAGAGCAACAAGCCGGCCCCCGTCAAGGGGAATGGGAATGGGAATGCTGAACAGCAATCATGAATATGCATGCGATGATGATGAAGATGCTCGCTTATGTACGAGTATCTATGTGTGTATGTGTGTGTATAGGCAGGCAGACAGCTCCCTGAGTGCGTTTGAATGTGTATGTGAGAGAGTATACATTCTATGTGTTTTTCCAAGCAACTCTTTCCCCAGTCACAAGATGGTGCCACTGAAGAGGGTTGCACCTCATTCAAGACTTCAGCTAATGCGTGTACTTATACATATATTTTTGTCTGTGCGTGGGTGTCTGTGTGTGTGTGTGTGTGTGTGTGGGAGAGAGGAAAAAAAGAAAACAGAAGTGGATGCGGATGCGGATGCTGATGCGGACAGAGGATGGTGAAACAGGTTGGTATTTAAAGTGCTAAACGCCTTGGGGAAAACAGGTAGAAGGAAGAGGCGAGTGAAAAGCAAACACTTTCACATCAGGCAACAGCTCACCGTTTTTTCCCCTCCTGTACACCATGTGTCGTCGGGTCTTATCCCCCATGGATTATCCTTGTCATTTAGTAAATTTCAAAGTCAGGCATTTTGATCATTTCAGGCCACACGCACGTGATTACCCATTGCTAATCCCAAAAGTTGCTGATACGAAAATGTCTCATCTGAATCGATTATATGATCGGTTGGGACCTGAAAATATACAATTTCACAGTTCAATGAGCCTTGGCATAGGTACATGTAAGTTATAAAACACTGTTCGAAAGATAGTAAATAGATAGTAAATGCCAAATTTCAGACCAAATATTGGCAACGAATATATTATTAATACCTCCGCTTGTACATATTGGTATTTTAATTGTAACACAAAGGTATTATTTCAGTTTAACAATTTGGTAACATATTTTAGTTTCGATAACGATCAATATTATAAATAAAATTACACGCATATTATCCCAACGTATACATATGTATATTTTTATATTTCATTTTTATATATTAGAACAATAAAGTAAAGAAATTAATCTTTAAACAATCTGTTTAACCCCCAAAACAATTCGAAATGCAATCCAGAATAAAGTGGACATTTAATGGGTAATAGAAAACGGTTATAGCTGCCCTGAAATTGTGGAATACAAACAGGACTTTTAATAGTCTGAGGGAGCCTGCGGTTGGCGTTAGAGGTCGTAAAGACGTCAGTACCAAAACCCGTCCACACTTGAGCTGGGGAAACTGTTTTCAACACGAAGATTTAATCGAAAACTATTCCACAACCAATTTCTGTTAAACTTTCACCTGAACTTTGTTTGACTTAGACGGAAGTCTCTCTCCCCGTGGACAGACGTCTGCCAGCTCCATGTGGAGCCTTCTTGGAAATGGAGCTCCAGGTGAGCCTGGCTAATTGAAACATTTCAACACAAACAGCTGTGTGAGGGCTGTGTATGTGTATGTTGGGAATACGAGTACAAATAGCTGTGTGTCCTCGTATTTACTTGTATGGTTGACTCTGTCGACTGCGAGGACTGCTGCTGGCAATCACACTGATAATCCATTTTTAATAGACTCTCAACCGTTGTCAGCACTTGTGAGAGTGGAAATTGTACAATCATGCGGCAAGGACACGACTGCCAAGAAGTAGCAGTAGGAGTCGGAGTGGGAGCCAGATGTTTTTTGTAAAGGTAAGCAACGAGCCGGCAGCCATTTGAAATTTCCGCTGGAGGCTGGAGGGTTAGGGAATGTGTGGGGCTACCAGGAACTGAGTTGGATAAATCCCAGTCCCCACTGGGAAAGGATTGCGAGTGAAGTGTTGGGGATTGGGGTTTGGGGGGGCTAATTGCCTAAATCTATCCCACATGGCCCACACAAGCTGGCAATTTGTAGGTCGGGTCTTTAATTAGCTGGCTAACAGGCTGTCGTCTAATTAATGAAAGAGCCAAGCGGCAGGCAGTGGCACAAGTTGAGGCCGTAACAGTAGCTGTAACAGTAGCAGCAGCAGCAGGTTCAGATTCGGTTTCGCCGGCAGCTTGCCACCAAATTGTGAGAACAACATTTGCATAATGTGGCCGCAGTCAAAGCCAAAGGCTCAGGAGGAGGAAGGCGACATGCGGCATGCGGCAAGCGACTGATGGCAGGCGAGGCTTCGAGGATACTGCAGGTTGATGTGTATCTACTTCGAGCCTCAAGGATCGGCGCAGTGCAGTCCTTTGCATTTTTAATCAATCGCTTTAACCTACAGCCCCCGCCCCGCCCCCGCACCGCTCAATCAGCAGAAAGTGAACGCGCGTGGCATGAATAAATTAAAACGATTTCGTGCCACATTTTTTCTCAAAGATTTATTACAAAGAGCAACCGCACTCGAGCGCTCCTCCTCCGACATTTCTCCGCTCCTGCTGCTGCTCCTGCTGCTGATGATGACGATGATTATGCCGCTTCTTATTGCTTTTCCTTCACTTTTTCTTTTTTCCTTGGGTGCTGCCAAAGATTGTTGCATATCAAATGCTGCCTAAGTGCTGGGCGTGTGCCTTCGAAGAGACGTGTGGCAGGCGGCGCCTGGCGGGTCCCACGCAAACAAATCAAATCAGAATCGAAGGCGAAGCCGAAGCCAAAGCGTCTGGGACGAGGCGTCGGGCTTTTTCGGCTTTTTATGGCCTCGACTCCATTTATTTAAATTCAATTTTATATTAGCGGCACTCACTTTCGCCTTTATTACCAAAGGAATGACTTACAAAGTGGATTTGAAGGCGCCTATAAACGGGGGCGCCTGGGCAGAGAGAAAGTTAACCAGAAACAAGGCCAGATTGGGATTGGGATTGGGATTGCGATTCCTATTCAGCTGAGGAATCCAAGCAGATGACAGGGAATTAAACATCGTCCTTCAATGTTTCTCTAGTTGCCTCGCCTATCCTCCTGGTGCCATCCCTGGGGGGCGGGGTCACAGGTCGACTCAACTCCTCTTTTCTCGTGCCAATCTCTCTATCAGTGTCAGACCTGTGTGACGTTGCCTGTCGAATGCACTAAAAATACTAATAAAAGTGTCCTTGGAGTGTACCAAAAAAGAATATGGGAAAAGTGCCGGTAAGTGGGCGTGGCAGAGTGCTCTCTCACAACTAAAAGCAGCTTGAATGGCTTTTTTGTGCGCCATTTAATTGACAGGAGCTACCCCCACGTACCACGAAATGCTACCATGCCTCATGAAATTATGAATTGAGCTGCAGGGAAAATTGAATTTCCAGGTAGAGTTAAAAATTATATAAGCAAACAGATGCAGGTTTATATAATATGAATAATGAATTAAAAGCTTTACTAAAAAAGTCTGGCTCTTAATTGCAAATTCTGCAAATCACTTTGCCGCATGCCTTAAATGGTTAAGCGGCTAATTAATTAAAAGTGAAAAACAAAGAGCCAACAATTGTTTCATTCTACTTTTTCTACTTTGTTTGTTTCCATTTTTTTGTAATGAAAAACCGAAACAAAGCAGAGGCATAGAAATACGCCAGGACATACATACATATGTACATACATTTGCAACGGTTGTTTTTTTTTTATTATCAGCCTGGCGAAAGCCCCTAATGAAAGTTGCTCTTGTTGTGGTTTGTCTGTTGTGGTCCAGCAATGTTCAAAGTTACGCCAGGCACAAAAAAGGAGAAAATAAAAGAAAGGAATTTGGAAAAAACATAAGGAACATAGACGGGCATTCATTTGAGTAACCTGCATATAATAAATGCATTCCGTAAGCCGGAAAAACGGCAACATTCATCCCCAGGAATTTCCCAGAAAACTGCTAGAAATTGTCCACAATTCGGGGACAGAATAAATATTTTAGTTTTCTGACCCTGGATGCAGCGGCCTCAAGGATAACCTTCATGTATGTATCTCATTCGGCTTAGCATTATTAGACGACCTATGACATGACCAACAAACCTTGTCAGCATTTGGGGATAATAAAACAAACCCCAAAGGCAGAGCTGACGAAGGCTAGACAATTGACAGACGGAATAGACAGACGAACAGACAGCCAGACAGCCAGACAGACAGTCAGGTTGGAGGAGAAAGTCCAAAAGTCAGTCACTCTTCTGACCTCATCCGAGTACGAGTATCTGTAGGGTTCGTGTCTGGCAAGTAAACAAAATCAAAGTGCACTCTCATGCTTAAGAGACCCGGACACGTCGAATCAACCAGGGTCACGCACACACCCACACACACACACAGAGAGGTACACATACATATGTATACTTCCATTCCACTGACTGATGCTAATAATGTGCGCTGCACACTTTTGGGAGCACCTGCTGGAAAAGTGCTTTCCTAGTTTAATTTAAAATAATTACCGCTGAAAGCCGGGCCAAACTATGCAGGAATTTCGTACGCATTTACGTATGTGCGTACGTGTGTGTGTGTGTGTGTGTGTGTGTGTGAGTATCTGTGTGTCTTCGTGAAATTTATGTGTGGCATGTGAGTTGTGCTGGGAAAATTTGTTGGCCATGTGCGCGTTATGTTGAAATTAATGAGCCAGTCCATTGCTCTACTTCATTGCCACGACGACGCGTGGCGACAACAGCGGCAAGAGAAAGAGAAACACAACAGAACAACAGAGAAACAGAGAGAGAGAGAGAGAGACAGAGACTGAAGGAGTGAAGGGAATAGATGGTGATGAAGTCGCACAGACAAAAGCGGAAACAAGCACAACCAGCAGCTTCCGGCCAATGTAAATAAGGCACTAACCGAAAACCCACTGGCAAAAGATATGCATGATTACACACACACACACAGATACACTCAGGGCAGACACACACACATGAAGTACGCGCTGGCTTGGCCCTGCTCCTGCCACTCCACTCCCAACTCATTTGCCAGGCAGCCGACTCTCAACGCTCAATGATATTTTGCGCATTTCCAAGCGCGACTTGCTACGATTTTACCCGAAACGACATTCTGTATTTATGGCCCACAACAACAGCAACGCACACAAAGACATACATGTACACTGCAAACAAAAGAAGCTCAAAGAAATATCCGATTCGAAATTTACTAAAAACTAAACACAAACACACACACACACTTTAAAGTGGTTTAAAAATCGAACATCTCAATCGGATTTTTCTTAACATCTTAATGGTTTCAAACAAACAAATTTGTTTCAGTGCATTTGTATATTAAACGTCAGAGCTGTGTGTGTTATTAATGGCCCCTGCTTTTGTTTGTTAAATTGTTAATACTCTCACATTTACGCGCCTGCAATTCGCATGGCCATTGCAGCTCTCGTTTCCACTTCCACTTCCGCTTCTCTCTCTCTCTCTTCTCGCTCTCTGTTTTGTGTCCGTGCACTTTGGCCCGAACGCGGTCAACGGCATAATGAGCTTCTCTGTTTTATTTATTTGCTGCTGTTTCGTTGGCTGCTTCCTTTATGCTGTTTAATCCTTTTCCTCTTCGGCATGTGAAAAGAGCTTATGACGAAAGGTTGGAGACCGTTGGTCCAGGGTCCAGGGTCCAGGCAAATGGTGAAGGCTTAAGGCCAAAGGCTGAGCATGAGGTTGCTTTTTGTGTCCTTGCCGGCGGCCACACGAAAGGAAAATTCTCCATGGGACTGCTTTCAAAAGAAACCCAACTTATTGCACTAGCATTTCATTCATTGGCTCAAATCGGCCGAAAATCTCGGCTTAAAGGCCAACAGTATCGGGGCTTAATGTCGGCTGCGATTTAATTCTGGCCATTAAAGGATGCACAGAAATGTTTTCGCTGTTTGAGAGGCACAAAAATGTGCAGATTAGATGGGTGGTCCTATATTGTCTTATCCAATCTTTGCAAATATATTTTATTTATTCTTATCATTGTGGAATGTAGAACAACTTTGTTTTAATTAGTATTTTGTCCAAGATTTATTTTACATTTTGCCTTGGATATAGGGCTGCCGTTAAGGCTCTACCATACAAATTTCCTATATTAACCCTTAAATGAAACGTTTATTTTCACAAAAATATTTCACACCTTTGTCAACCAATTCCAAGCTCTCGAAAAGCTCCTTAAAGCACAACGACAAAGCATTTATGTTTTCCAAGGTTTTCCACCAGAGACACCCTTGCAATGGAAAGCTTCCTTCCTTGAGAGAGCACGGGGTTAAGTAACCCTGGTCCGTGCTCAGCATCCACTGCGCAGCTGTTCAAACTGTCAGCCGGCATTTGGATGCTGGGCCCACACACACACACCACCAGCCGCCAACCAGGTTGCCCACTCCAATTTTGAAGGCCCTGCAACAGGATAAAAGAAGGCAAATCAAAGGCTGGCTGCTCAGTGGATGTTCCATCCTCAAAGGCAACGTTTGAGCGGAAGTCAGAATAGAAATACGGAAACAGTAACAACTGAGAGTACAAGGAAAACAGAGCGGAATTTGCCGCCTTGTGAAAATGCTTAGAATCTTTTAGAACAGAGCACAAAAGATAACCGAGTGCTCCGAAGACAAGTGCCGCCAATTTGGTGAAGTGATTAAGTTAGTAAAAGATTGTGAACTGTAAGTGAAAGCGCAAACCCAAAATGCGACCGAGAGGCAGGGAAAATAGGCGAATTCTGGTCCTGCCTTTGCTGCTCCTTCAATTAATCTGCAATTGCCGGGAGGCAGAGACTCTGCCAGATATCATCAAGATTGGTAAGTTGCGGATACGAATCCTTGAGTGGCTGTCACAAAATACCGATGGAATCACAGATCCATCCGATTGTACGCATCGCATCTCCACACTTTATCGATTTTTTTCACGTCATAATCAAGAGCGCGTGCCTCTATATAAGTGTGCGTGTGTGTGTGTGTGTTTATCTAAAAATACGCGAGTATGTAAGTATGTATCTGTGTTTTGTTTGTTTTCGTACTCGTACCCGGTGGAGCTCCCCGTTCCCGTCCCCGTGCCATTCCCCGGCCAAAGTCCCAGTGCAACCAAAAAATATTGGACACATTTGTATTTACATATCTGGTAACATGGTTTTCCCTTCTTTTATCATTTATCGCCGCAGGTGGGCTCTTCCATCCCTCCGACGACCACCAGGAGCTTGCCTTCCGCCAGGCCGTGGACCGCATCAACGCCGACCGCTCCATCCTGCCGCGCTCCAAGCTGGTGGCCCAGATCGAGCGCATCTCCCCCTTCGACAGCTTCCACGCCGGCAAAAGAGGTGAGTGTTTGGAGGTGGGGAGTGAGAGTGGGGGCCGGCAGGAGTTGCCCTGCCCTACCCTTTACCTAATGCTTTTACCTGCATATTTGATTTGGACTTTTCCCATTTCGCCATCGCCCTCGCCCTTTGTTCTGTTCTGATGATGCGAATTCACATTTATGTTCGCTTTTTGTTTTCTTATTTATTTATTTCTCTGGAACCCTTTGTTTTTGCTCAACCCTATCCGTATCCGGATTTGATTTGTGATTTATGTTATGTTAATTGACGCCTTGGGGCCGCCTGAACTCTCTTGTAACTCCATTAAGGACAATCGATGCAATTTGATACCATTGTTGCACATTCCAGCCACCCATAAATCATTCAAATTTATTGCTACACAAAATATTTGTCCACAGGCAGGGGGATGCTTAATGAAAGACAAAATCAAATCAACCCAAGCAAGAAAGACATAAACGACAATCCGACTAAATATTTGGTACTCTGGAAAAGCAAAATTATAAATTTCATTGAAGCTTCCTTCTAGCTGGTTCATGCATTTCCCTGAACACAAATACCCTTGTTATTATGCAGGTGCCAGGTACTAAAACTATTATCTTTATAAGCTTGAAATTACGTTAATGGAAGCAGCATCAAAATAAAATCAACATCGTCAGGGGAGCTGCAATCCGAGATGTTTGATGATAAGTTCAACAAATTTTCACTATGCAATTTCATGTTTAATATCTCGAAGAAAAGCAAAGACCAAAAGTTCAGCATTGAAGATAGGTCGTAAAGAGTGGGGGGAGGGGGGGAAAGAGTGTAAAGGGAGCCAGGACAGCCGAACTGTCGAATATTCTGTGATAAATGAGACACAAAACGACGCTGAAGGTTGCCCCAATGCTCATGTCCACAAAATACCTTGCGGGTCATTAAGAGAACCCAGAGTAAAACACTTTTAAGCACGCCAGTAACGAGCCGGGCCGGGCCGGGCCGAGTCCGGGGCTGAGCTGAGCTGAGGCATTCGCCCACACATCCTCACAGCACACACACACACACACACACATGCCCAGAGGATGTTAACCGCATCACCGACTCGAAGCATCGAAGTGCACCTGCAACAGCAGTGGCAGTGGCAGCAGTAGAAGCAGCAGCAAAAGCAGCAGCCGCACCTGCACTTACACGTGCTTAGTGGGTTTGATGAGGCAAAGGATGCTGACAGACAGAGCAACGCCAAGCTATAGAGGGGGAGGGATTGGATGGGTTAGCATAGGAATGTGGGTGGGAGAGAGTTGAAAGGAAACGCCGAAAAGGGAAAATGAAATTATGTCATACTCAAGTGCATTTTAAATATGCGAACGAGGCTAACTGAACATTACCCTCGCCCAAGCCAAAGCCCAAGCACATTACTGCCGCTGCTACTTGGGCTCTTTTTTTGTTCAGTTTTTTTTGTGTTCCTTTTGCAAGTCGAAGGCGAATCCGTGGGTCCCTGAGAGTCAGCTCATAGCTTGAGATTATCTCCCCTCCAAATACAGATGCTTGAAAGAAATCGGATTGGCAATGGGAAATGGGAAATGGCAACTGAGCCCAGGCATATATTACTTGAAAATCAATTTCTGACTTTTAAGCTCTTTGGGGGATTTGTGTTTCACTCAATTTGCCATAAGGAAAAATGTGTGGGTGCGTGTGTGTCTGTCCAAACTACAAAAACTTTCTCCAAGCTAGAAAATACATATGTTCACATGAAAACTATGTGGCTGTTTATCAATTGGAATTTTTTATGGGAATGGGAATTACCACGATGATGATGATGATGATGATGATGATGATGATCTTTCCGAATTTGAACTTTGTAAAAGTGCAGCCCAGCCCAGCAACTGCTTACAACTGTCTCAATATTTCTCTAGCTTCCTACTACCCCTACTCCTACTCGTATATAGACCAAGTGCACTTTTGTTTGTCTTTCAGTTTGCGGTTTATTGAACATTGGTGTCGCTGCCATATTCGGACCACAATCCTCGCATACCGCCAGCCATGTACAGAGCATTTGTGACAACATGGAAGTAAGTATGAAGCTGAATGTGTGTGTGTGGGTGTGGGTGGGGGATATGTATGAATGTTGCATGAGAATGTGGATGTGGATGACAGCAGATGGAATGCAATTGCATTACAAAAGTAAGATGATGACAATAGAACCCTTTTAACGGAAAGCCACCCACCCACTCATTGTAGATACCACATTTGGAGAATCGCTGGGACTACCGACTGAGGCGGGAAAGTTGCCTGGTGAACCTTTATCCGCATCCTAATACACTCTCAAAGGTATGAATATGCACCATTGCTACCTTACCACTTCACAATGTTGACGGCTTGTGTTTGAATTAAGGCTTACGTGGATATTGTACGGCATTGGGGCTGGAAGACGTTCACCATAATCTACGAGAACAATGACGGCATCGTGCGACTGCAGGAGCTGCTCAAAGCACACGGCATGACACCGTTTCCTATTACGGTGCGGCAGCTAAGCGACAGCGGGGATTATCGGTAAGAGACAACATACGTGGATAGTCTTACAATATTTACATGCCCCACATTTCACCCCCTAGTCCCCTTCTGAAGCAAATCAAGAACTCAGCCGAGGCGCACATTGTCCTGGATTGTTCCACGGAGCGCATTCACGAAGTCCTCAAGCAGGCCCAGCAGATTGGAATGATGAGCGACTACCACAGCTATCTGGTCACATCCTTGGATCTGCACACCGTCAACCTGGATGAGTTTCGCTATGGCGGTACCAACATCACGGGATTTCGGCTTATCAACGATAAGATCGTCTCGGACGTGGTCCGTCAGTGGAGCATCGATGAGAAGGGCCTCTTGCGTTCGGCCAATCTGACCACAGTCCGATCGGAGACGGCTCTGATGTACGATGCCGTGCATCTGTTTGCCAAGGCGCTGCACGACCTGGACACCTCGCAGCAGATCGACATTCATCCGATCAGCTGCGACGGCCAGAGCACCTGGCAGCACGGCTTCAGCCTCATTAACTATATGAAGATCGTCGAGATGAAGGGCCTCACGAATGTGATCAAGTTCGATCACCAGGGTTTCCGTACCGACTTCATGCTTGACATTGTCGAGCTTACACCAGCGGGAATCCGCAAAATCGGCACCTGGAACTCCACGCTGCCCGATGGCATCAACTTTACGCGCACCTTCAGCCAGAAGCAGCAGGAGATCGAGGCGAATCTGAAGAACAAAACCCTAGTGGTGACCACCATACTGGTAATGTTATAGCACTTGACTATGATCATCTGGTTATCCTTCTTTTTCTCTGTAGAGCAATCCGTATTGTATGCGCAAGGAGTCGGCTGTGCCTCTCACTGGCAACGATCAGTTCGAGGGCTATGCTGTGGATCTCATCCATGAGATCTCCAAGTCCCTAGGTTTCAACTATAAAATACAACTGGTACCCGACGGCAGCTATGGAAGTCTAAATAAGTTAACAGGGTAAGCATTAATGCCCAGTATTTTTCTTGAATTAAATCCTTAATATATCCTTATAGCGAATGGAATGGCATGATACGGGACCTGCTGGAACAGCGTGCCGATCTGGCTATAGCGGATCTCACCATCACATTTGAGCGGGAGCAGGCTGTGGACTTTACCACACCCTTCATGAACCTGGGCGTATCCATACTCTACCGCAAACCCATTAAGCAGCCGCCCAACCTGTTCTCCTTCCTGTCGCCCTTGTCGCTGGACGTTTGGATCTACATGGCAACAGCCTATTTGGGTGTCTCAGTGCTGCTCTTCATTCTGGCAAAGTAGGTTAATGTCCAAAAGATACATTTTTCGTTGCTCATGGAAAAATGAATTTTCTATAGATTCACACCCTACGAGTGGCCAGCCTACACCGATGCCCATGGCGAAAAGGTCGAGAGCCAGTTCACGCTGCTCAACTGCATGTGGTTTGCCATTGGATCCCTGATGCAACAAGGCTGCGATTTCCTGCCCAAGTAAGGATCATACAGCATACATTTTCTTAGTTTGAGCTAATCAAAGTATTTTTCTTTAGGGCTTTATCCACACGTATGGTGGCTGGAATTTGGTGGTTCTTCACATTGATTATGATTTCGTCGTATACGGCCAACCTGGCTGCCTTTCTGACTGTCGAACGTATGGACTCGCCCATCGAAAGTGCCGAGGACTTGGCCAAGCAGACGAGAATCAAATACGGTGCCCTCAAGGGCGGCAGCACAGCGGCTTTCTTCAGGGTACGTACGGGATATAGTCTTAAAGTCTTAAAGAATCTATTTTCATTGCAATTTTCTCTTTTGACAGGACTCAAAGATCTCCACATATCAGCGCATGTGGTCATTCATGGAATCAGCACGTCCCTCCGTCTTTACAGCCAGCAATGGCGAAGGCGTTGAGCGTGTAGCCAAGGGCAAAGGTAGGCCAGAAAACTAAGCCGAAAGTTAATCCTGTTCTGAAATCATCTATTATCTATCTGCAGGTTCCTATGCATTTCTGATGGAGTCCACCTCCATTGAATATGTGACCGAACGCAATTGCGAGCTGACGCAAGTCGGAGGCATGTTGGACACCAAAAGCTATGGCATAGCCACACCACCAAGTAAGCCCCCAAAAATACCCATCCAGAGTGCATTTCCTAAACCGCATTTATCTTGGTAGATTCACCTTATCGCACTGCCATCAATAGTGTCATTCTCAAGCTCCAGGAGGAGGGAAAACTGCATATTCTGAAAACCAAGTGGTGGAAGGAGAAGCGCGGCGGTGGCAAGTGCCGTGTGGAAACCTCCAAGTCATCATCGGCGGCCAACGAACTGGGCCTGGCCAATGTGGGTGGTGTCTTCGTGGTGCTAATGGGCGGCATGGGCGTGGCCTGTGTCATAGCTGTCTGCGAGTTCGTGTGGAAGTCACGCAAGGTCGCCGTCGAGGAGCGACTCAGTGCGATTCTGAATGAATGAGAAAAGTCATAAACCCGGGATGAATGGGTTTAAGGAAAAAAGGCGAGATCGAATATGATGAATGTGGTCATGGAACTTCAATCAAAAATGCAAGTAAAAGGCGGGAAGATGTGCAATCCAATAGAGAGCATATATCAAGAACAATAGATTACAAAATAGCCCGTTGTCGCTATCCCACGCAGTCGTAGTGATTAGATATTCGATATACAATATTTTTGGGATTACATAGTTTGTACGCTGCCTGTGTCGTTAGGGAAACGCAGGAGAGCCACCAATGAAAGTTTGCACAACGTTCAAATTGTTCGAAAAAGTAGCAGGCGACACGAATCAAGAAATAAATATACACTAAAACTGCATACATATGACAGATATATATATATATAACATATGTATATGTATGTATATTAATTCGTATATATATATTTATACAGGCTATACATATACTCCCCCTTTCGTAACTTACTCGTAATAATCATATACAACATAAACTTTACACTAAAGGAACCACAACGCAACAACGCAACAACTTACAACAAATCGAAATCGATTCGTATTGCATTTATATTTGAAAGCATTTTTGGGAATTGACCTATAGGAGTAATTGTAGCTAAATTATAGTACGAGTACGAAAATATATATACAAACCCATAATCCAGGCGACAAGATCAGCGTGTTCGTGTATCCCTAAGATATCTGGACACACAATTTACACACAAAAAAAGAACAAAAACTCCGATATTTTCAGCGGACATCTAGCCAGTAGACCTCTAACCTAAGTGTAACTGTAACTCTTAGCTTAGACATACAATCCCCCCCAATCTACTTCCCCTCTAACTGTCCCTCATCCTAAGACATAAGATTGTAAAATGTAATTATCGCGCATACAGACAATTCTGACAAACAATTTCATTAAATTACTTATAATTAAATAAATCAAGTTAACAAAAACATCACCAAAATCTTATACGAATCCCAATCGAATACGATACCTACTGATGAACACCTGCGCCCAATTGAACGTTGCTGTCGAGGCGCTGTCGACGCCTAACCGCAAACCGTCAATCACATTCCCTTCAGCCGATACTTGTTCACTTTCTCCCTAATGAATTTTTCATGGGCCCTGCACGCGCTGCAATGGCCGGATTTTAATTGGAATTTGTGTTATCAGAAAGAGGTTACCTCGTTGGCTAGACTGTCTAGCGGTTCGCAGTTGCCTTTCAGGTATCCTGGCGGCATGAGGTCATCGGCTTGTCTTCTGCTCCTTTTCGGATTTCAGCTCTACTTCGTTGCGTTGCCCGTGGCGTTGGCGGGGAACGACTTTTCCTCATTTCTCAGCGCCAATGCTTCTCTGGGTGAGTTCTGGTTACACGGTGGTTCAAGATAAGTCTCCACTAATCATGTGTATAGCTGTTGTGGTGGACCATGAGTACATGACCAGTCACGGCCAGAATATTATGGCCCATTTCGAGAAAATCTTGAGCGACATTGTACGAGAGAACCTGAGGAACGGCGGCATCAACGTGCGATACTTTCGCTGGAACGCGGTGCGGTTAAAAAAGGGTAAGAACTGAACTGTTCTAAGGACACTTCGATGTACATGCCTATCTCAGATTTTCTGGCCGCGATTACTGTGACGGATTGTGCAAAAACCTGGGAATTCTACAGGAGAACTCAGGAGACCTCAGTGCTGTTGATTGCCATCACTGACTCCGACTGTCCTCGTTTGCCCCTAAATAAAGCTTTGATGGTGAGGAAAGTTCTGATTCTTAGTTGATTCAATCCCATTGGCTATGTTTGACAGATTCCCATGGTTGAGCATGGCGATGAATTACCCCAGATCATACTCGATGCAAAGGTCCAACAGATTCTCAATTGGAAGACGACAGTAGTGCTGGTAGATCAAACCATATGTGGGTATCCTTAATCTCTTAAATACTCCAACAGTGATATCGGATTTGACTTTCAGTGGATAATAACTCCGAGCTGATCAAGTCCATAGTCTACGAGAGCTCTACCAATCATATAGAGCCGATATCATTGATTCTCTACAAGATTGACGACTCCCTTCGGGGACAGAAGAAACGGTCTGCCCTGCGCCTTGCGCTCTCCCACTTTGCTCCCATCAATCACGAGCAGAAGCATCAACAGTTCCTGGTGCTGTCAAAATTTCACGAGGATATCATAGAGATTGGCGAGACGATGAATATGTTCCATGTGGGCAATCAGTGGATTTTCTTTGTGTTGGAGAAGATGCGTCAGGAGTTTGATGCCAGCACGGTGACTATCAACCTGGCGGAGGGAGCAAACATAGCCTTTGCTCTGAATGAAACCAATACCGATTGCATGGACACGCTGAACTGTACGATATCCGAGATAAGTATGGCTCTCGTGACGGCTATCGCCAAGATGACAGTCGAGGAGCAGTCCATATACGGTGTGATTTCCGATGAGGAGTGGGAGTCCATACGCTTCACCAAACAGGAAAAGCAGGATGAGATTCTAAAGTACATGAAGGTAATGCTGGAGTTTTATTCATGTATTAACATACAACACACAATACATACCGAATGCTCCGCAGGATTACCTTAAGACCAACAGCAAGTGTGCCAGCTGTGCCAAGTGGAGATTTGAGACAGCCATCACCTGGGGCAAGAGCCAGGAGAATCGGCAATATCGCACGGGTAAATAAAGTCCAGGCCCATTCCATAGGTGTTTCCTTACAGCAGCCTATACTTTCAGTCCCCACCAGGGATGCCAGGAACCAGAACTTTGAGTTTGTCAACATTGGCTACTGGAGCCCCTTGCTGGGATTTGTTTGCCACGAGCTAGCATTCCCACACATCACGCAGCACTTCCGTAATATCACCATGGACATTGTGACGATGCATGTGAGTCTTTGAATCATGAATATAATCCGAATAATTCAATATATATTGGTTCAAATTGCTCGTAGAACCCTCCTTGGCAAATACTGACGAAGAACAGCCATGGAGTCATTGTCGAGCACAAGGGCATTGCCTTGGAGATACTGAAGGAGCTGAGTCGAGCCTTAAACTTTAGCTATTACCTGCACGAGGCAAAATCCTATGACGATGAGTATCCCCTCAATCAGAGCACGAACGAGAGCGTAAGTGAAAGACCCCCTCCCCAGTTTGCAGAAGGCTTCTACTCAAAGGCTTTCCATTTCAGGACGCACTGTTGGGTTCAATGACCTTTGGCATACCCTATCGCGTGGTGGAGATGGTTCAAGGCAATCAGTTCTTCATGGCCGTAGTGGCCGCCACCGTAGAGGATGCCGATAATAAACCGTTCAATTACACCCAGCCAGTGAGCGTCCAAAAGTACTCCTTCATCACACGTCAGCCGGATGAGGTGTCTCGCATATATCTGTTCACGGCTCCGTTTACCACAGAGACCTGGGGATGCCTGGTGGGCATCATCTTGCTGACGGCCCCCATGCTGTATGTCATCAATCGCCTAGCGCCCTTGCAAGAGCTGCAAATTCACGGGCTATCATCCGTCAAGAGCTGCTTTTGGTACATCTTTGGGGCGCTGCTGCAACAGGGTGAGTAAACCAACTAAAAAAAACTTCTGCACTCTCTACTTGGAAATATAATTATGTCAGGTGGCATGTACCTGCCCAGAGCAGACAGCGGACGACTGGTGGTGGGCTTCTGGTGGATCGTGGTGATTGTGCTGGTGACCACATACTGCGGGAACCTAGTGGCTTTCCTCACGTTTCCCAAGTTCCAGCCGGGCGTTGACTATCTTAACCAGCTGTCACGCCACAAGGATATCACACAATATGGTCTGCGAAACGGAACCTTTTTCGAAAAGTATGTGCAAAGAACGACACGCGATGACTTCAAGCAGTATTTGGCCAAGGCGATTATCTACAACAATGGCCAGGGCGAGGATATTGAGGCGGTGAAGGATGGCCAGCGCATCAACATCGATTGGCGCATCAATCTGCAGCTGGTTGTGCAGCAGCACTTTGAGCGGGACAAGGAGTGCCGGTTTGCCCTGGGCAAGGAGACCTTTGTGGACGAGCAGATTGCCTTGATTGTGCCCTCGCAGAGCGCCTACTTGCACCTGATCAACCAGCACATAGATAGAATGTTTCGCATGGGTTTCATCGAGCGCTGGCACAGGACCAATTTGCCCAGCGCAGACAAGTGCAATGGCAAAAGCATCCTCAGACAGATCACAAATCATAAGGTTAACATGGATGACATGCAGGGATGCTTCCTTGTGCTGCTGCTTGGCTTCGTTGTGGCTCTATTTGTGGGCTGCATCGAGTACTGGTTCTTTCGCATCTACGTCCAAAGCGACAGTCGCAAGCTGACCGTTTTTACCAATTGAGAAACATTAAACGGACGAGTCGCGTCAGGGTTACAACTTGAAATTTGTAAAATAGTTTGTTTAATTTTTGAAAATTACTTTATGAACATCATTATGCATTAAAAGATAGCGACTTGTTCATCCTCCCAGAGACACGGTTCACACTTTACGTGGAGTTGGCGTTGGGGCCACGGCGACGGCCGAAGCCCTGGACAAAGTTCACGAAGCGGCGATTGTACTGGATCCTGCGCTTGGCGCGGCCGGTCTTCTTCTTCTTCTTTTCCTGCTTCTCCACCTTGGGGGTCTGTCCCTTGACCTTACCGGCACGAGCCAGAGAGCCGTGCACCTTACCACCAAGCATGGGAATGTTGATGTCCAGCTCGAAGGAGCTGAGCGCGGTCACGGGCGTCTCGTTGGCCAGGGTGGTGCCCTCGCAGTTGAGGCTCACCTCCTCGGCGTTGAAGCCATGTAGCTGGGCGAGCTGGTTCTGAATTCCAAAAAACAACAATTAGGTTAGGGTTGGGCTCCTGCTATTGTTGTTGTTGTAGCAGACGATGCGTCCGTACTCACCTTGACTCCAGCGATGGTGGCATCCTGGGACACCTCCAAAGCCTCGATAGTTTCAAATCCACGTACGAAAAGCTGCATCTTGGCGCGATCTGCAACCGAACGACGAAAGAGTCATATTAGTTTCCACTGTGGCAGAGGCGCAACTAAGCGAAACACGTGTGCGGATTCAATCACTCGCTTGAACAGTTCTCATTCGTATAGACTTTGTCAAATCATGCTCCGCACATTCCGTGCACACTCGGTCACACATTTTCACCACATTTGTTGTTGGATTCACATTTTTCCCATATTATTTAGCAAAAAATCATTCCCTCACCTTGTCACTCGGTGCGTGCGGATCGAAAAAGAAAGATGGCCGCGATATTTGTTTATCGATAAGAAATACGGTCCGACCGTCCGAAATATACCGAAAAGTACGGTCTCATTTTAAAAATATACCGCAAAAATACCGACGAAAATCATATTACTCGATTTTGATATTACTTATATTTTGATATAAGCAACAAATTACATGGAAACTACACGGTAACTACACATTTTCTACATATCAGAAACATTTTTACGGAGTACGGCCTCGATATTTATTTATCGATAAGATATACGGTCCGACACTCAGAAATATACCAAAATATACGGTCTTTTTTTTTAAATATACCGTAAATATACCATCACACTTACAAAATATACCGATAAAGACAAATCTACGTATTAAAGTAAAAGTAGTACATTTATTTAAACAATTTTACCATAATTCTGTCTTTAATATTTTCCTACGTAAATTTAACAAATAAGATTCAACGAAATACGCTATATTTTAAAATATCAACAGTTGATTCTGCTTTTGCAGCTCTACAGGCCAAGTGTGACTACTAGAGGGCGCTGCCAAAATTTGCTGTTAGCCCAATGCAAGTGCACAACAGTTTGTTAACAGAAATTCTTTAAATTTAAATTTGAAAAGCAGCCACAAATTTTCAATGCTGCAACAAAAACTATACAAAAGATCAAAAAAGGGCAGTCTGTCTGACGCCCTGCTAAGCCAGCGCACCGCGCTTACCTCAATCTACGTAAAAATGGGAATTACGTTAATCCCAGGCCGTTTAGTCCTTCCCGCGCCCGTCTTGGCCCAGTTTTTCCATCCTACGAGTATTTGCGCATGCGCCTGCGCCTGGCCTTTGTTCGAACGTAAGAATGGGACAAGGACCGACCGCCGGAGACATTTGCTGTGTTATTCTACGCCATTAGAATAAATATTGCCGCATTGTTTGTCAAACAGGACTAGATTAGTAACATAAACATTCCTTCATTGAATTGAATTGAATGCAAATCATAAGCCGATTTCACAAATTTACACGAATTATCTCCAACTAATGAGTGTGGCTTAAATTGTTCCAGCAGATCCTTCGAGTGCTCAGTCTCCGTCTCTGTCAGCGAAGGGCTAGGGTCTGATGTGGAAAGTTTTCAAAAGACAGCGGTCTGCTCTCTGATAAATATGTGGCCATGTGCTGCTGATTGAGAGTATGCGACATTTGATATTCTCAATTTCAGTATCCATTGCCAACCCTTTGCTGAAGATCACCTTTCGATGCTCATTTGCGATAAGTAAATGGCGCATGCGATCCGCTCTTCCTGTTGTCCACTTCGGTCAAGATCCTTTGGCCCTTTCGTACTCATATGATCGGATTATGTGGGGGGGATTAGGTGCAGACATCTCTGGGATTTGCGTAAACTCATTTACCAGACTCTGTGGCAAAACTAAAACTCAGCATACACTTGGAAAACGCATCCTGAAACTTTGTTCCCCCTCCCCACTCTCTGTCGGAAAATGGTTCCGTCATCTTCTCAGGAGGAACTGCCGCTTTGTAATCTGATATTTTTGCATGTTTTGCAAACAAAGGTTGCGGAAAAACAAATTATTCTTGACCATATAACAACAGCAACAATTACTAAATCGGCTTATCCTGCCCTCCTCGTCCTCCTCCGACTCCTCCTTTCCCATGCCCGACTTCATCTCAACGTTTGCTGTTTTTCCGGCACGCGAATTTCCTCATTTTCATTCAACATTTACAAATATTTTTCCATATGTGGGCTAGATTTTTGGCCACACAGTTTTGACAGTATCAGTGAGGGGCGGTCTTGTTTGATCCCATTATCCGAATGTGTTTTCTGATATTATGTGAAGCAAAATGAACAAGGTCAACCAGTTTCCGCCATGAAATATTGAATTACTTTATCCAAATTGGATTTGCATCAGGTGAAACTGATATCTCATATGTGGTTCATATGTGAGGAGGACTATACATACATAATTTATTGAATTTCTTATGCAGATGAAAGTTCAAGATTTATTACGAGTATGCATCCAATGGAAAAACAGAAAAGAAAATGAAGCTTCCCAAAACGACCTTTAAAAACCATTTCAAATAGATTATTCTGCTAAAAATATATTTAAATGGGGCTCCAACCGATCAAAGTTATATACTATTAAAGAACATTTTTCACAGGAACCTACAGATAGAAGAACAGACAGACATATGTATGTATGTACATATGTAGCTATATCGACGGGGTTGCTGGCGACCCAGACAAAACATTTGTTGTATAAATAAAGTGTAAAGAAGAAGCTGTATAATTTGTTTCATACTGAAACAAATCTTGCCAATATTTGTTCGGGCAAGGCCCGAGAGTAATTCTCTTGGTTTGTATTTTAATTCTTATTTTTACAATTTTGGTCATTGCATTATGCATGTAACCTAAACTCACTCTTTCCATTGCTTTCTCTCAACATCATCCTCTCACTTATTATCTCTTATCGATTCTTCTTAACTCCGGCTCTTCTTGTCAATGCTTTCACATGGCGTCGACGGCTGCTGCCGTTAGTTACCGCTTGATGTAGTTAGTTAGAGTACAGACCTTTTTGTCCCCATTTTTATTTGGCACGACATTGGATGCCGCCCCAAGTGTATTAACTCGTTTAAATATGTACATTGTTGAAGGGTCTGGCATCTACGGCCACCCTCACCACACAAATCATATAATAAAAGTTATAACGTTTTGAACTTTAACTTTTGTGAAATGTTCACGAAAAAGCTGCAAAAGCACTTCCAAATTGTCATAATTTTCCAAAAGAATTTCTTTAGAATTTTATATTTATATTTAAGCAACAAATTTCATTATTTTTGAAATTCATTTCCCTGATTTCAATTAAGATCGTAATCATTTCATCTCGCAAATAAAAAAACTCTCCAAAATGTAAGGTCAATGTTTTCATATTTAATTTATTTATAATATAATATAGGTTATTTTATTTAAGTAAAATAATGAATTATTGTCCGAATTGAACTGTCTTAAAATGTAACACTACTTAGATTTATTTGTACAACAAATAATGAGGGTACTCGTATGAGAACGCATCCATAAGGTACACCAGTAACAGCCATAACGTGAGCGGTGCTCCACCATATCTCCCATTAAACAATGACAATCATTTCCGGTTCCGGACTGGAGGCATTTGAGGAGAAGGTGGAGTCGCAGCTCTCATCCTTGTCGCGTTTTTCGCGTCGTTCGCGGGCGCGTCGATTCTGGAACCAGATCTTCACGCGGGTGTTGGTCAGGTCCAGGGATTCGGCCAGCTTGTTGGCATCCTCGGCGCTCAGATAGTTCGACTCCTTGTACGCACTCTCCAGAGCCTGGAGCTGGGCGGGAGTGAAGGGGATCCGTGGCAGGCGTCCGGGTGTGCGTTTGGCGGGTCCATTCTGTCGCAGAGCACGTGGCAGCTTGGGCGGATGGTAGCGGGTGTACTGCAACCAGTCGTACATGGGCAGATGTCCCTCCTCAAGAGCCACTACAGCCGGTGGCGATCCACGCTGCTCCTTCTGTCCGGGATGGGCATACGGGTGAAACGGAATACTGGCGCGGATTCGTTGCAGCACTCCGACGGAGGCATTGGTGCCGATGTATCTGTCGCCGGCGCGGTTCAATATGTAATCGATGCTAAATTCACTCATCCTGGCGATCCTGCTGCTAGGCTGGTCGAATTGCTACTGTTGAGTTAGGTGCGCATCCTTGCGCTATTTAAGGACAGCCCACTCGAAGGCATCGGCCGCCATTTGCCCGAAACAGACAACACTATGGCTATCTCCCTCTGCCGTGAGGCTGCGCCAGGACGAGTCAGGCCCAATGCCAATCTCATTTGAAAGCAGCGAAGCGTTTAATAGGCGTTGCCCACCTCCTCGTCCTCTTCCGCATTCCAGGTAGCGGTGTGCCATCGATTATTATTACCCTTATCAGCGGGAAAGATTATGTCGGTTCCCTATCAAATGTTTGAACAACTTAAATTGTGTTTCAGCTTCTGTTTGTGGTTAATACTCGTATCATTTTGCCCTAATCAAAGGGGGTAAGAATCCTGCTATGATCAGAAAGAGAAAGGATTTAGGTTTGGCTCTCAAAATACATAATATTAATAATTTGAATATCAGTATCCCTTGAGGAGATCTTTACCCAAATATGTATATATTATATATTAATAATTCCTAGAGAATTCCGTGATTAAACAATCGCCAGAATAGCCCATCAACTTTGAAGAGCTATGAGGATTTCATTAAAGTTCGACACTTAAAAAAAAGAGTATCCATGCTTCGGTTGTCAAGCTTCATTTTCATTGTTTTTGTGGCTATCATTTGAGGTTTGCGGGGTGGTTCCACCCAGCCCCTAATGAACTCATCCGGCTGCCATGTTTTTTCTTGTCTTTCCATCCCATCCAAACCAATTCAATCCTGCCCCTTTTCGATGGGAAAACAAGTTGAGCCTGATATATTTTGATGCTTGTATGTTTTGATTGACTCGTAAATTTGTTTTCACAACAGTTGCACTCGCGAAACGAGTTTTGCCCGGCCCGAGGGGTACCGAAAGTATCAATTACACTATTAATTTCAGATTAGCATTGGATAGTTAGCATATGGGAAGCTACACAAAGAGCAGGCTCTCTATACAACATCTTCTATAGGTTGCTATATAATGTGGCTTATAAAGGTTTGCATGGGTTATCTTACCGATTGATTTATTGTCAAGTTTGAAAGGCTTAGAGCCTCTATATAGTTAATAATTACTATGATAAGTTAAAAAAAAATACAACAAAACCTCATGCGATACATCATTCACTTGTCCGACAATCTTTATTGTATCAACACGTTATAAATCTATAAATAATTTCGTTTATAACACTGTCATATACTTATATCTGTCGATATCTTAGCTTATAAATCCAATCAATTATACATATAAACAACAGAATATCTGAATCATCGTCTATATATAATTGATTAGATCTACTCTGTTTTTTTTATATTTTTAACCATATACATTTATATTTATAATAGATTTATGTTACGAATTATTTCGATTACAGAAAGCGTTTTTAATTTAACACCAAAGGTCCACCGCAATTCAAGTGCCATCGAGATAGTAGAAAGTGAAAGAATTGGAATGATAATAAAATGATAAGATAGTGCCTACATATGTTTTGGCTTCTATGGCTGCAAATAATACTAACACTAGTTAACATACTTGGGTAAAACAATTTAAATAGGTACATAGATACTATATACGATTAGAAATAATTAGTTTGTGCATCTTCCCAACAATCAGATAAGGGGCAAAGGATTGGGCAATTATCCGAGAGAGTAGTATCTGCCAATTGTCATGTAATTGTCAACTAATTTGCTCTTTGCACAATCACAATCACGAAATTAGTTGCGGAAACAGTTGGCAGATACCAAAACCATACACCAGGAGATCGTCCCTAGCGATAGACTCCCCCCATCCCCAGGCTCTCAGAGACCGGAACAATGGCCACGAGATGCCGCACAGATACAGAATTGTGGTTCCTTTTTTGTGTTCCTGTGGTCCTGCGGTTGTCCGGGGTTGATCGTAGCCGATAATGTTCAGCAGACACAGAACTTCTTTGCTTCCTTCACCAGAACGCACTTCGACTGTTTCGCATACGAGTCCAAGCGACTGATGCTGGGCACATCTATGGAGATTCTTTGGGTCTTGAGGTTCCACTCGGCAGAGGCCTCGAGGAAACCGCCGCCGGGTGAAATGGATAGCTGGACCAAATGGACATTGGAATTGCCCTTCCTGTGAACAGACTGTATTTTGGCAAGCTTCAGAGTCCGACACTTCTGCGTGCCTTTTAGGCCAGTCAGATATGTGTTTATGGCCTCCACTAGCTGCTCAGCCATCGTCCTGGCCATTTGATCTGCAGAGGAAACCTCCGTGAAGCCCCCACAGGCGCACCAATGGTCGTCAATGCCTGCCAGAGAACAGTTCCTGGACAAGGACACCGCCTCGAAGACGCTGTGGCAGGTGCGACAGCCCTCGGGTCGGGGCAACTGTTCCGCGGGTGTGTCCAGCTCCAAGATGTGCCTGAGTGTGGCATGGATATCGTAGGGTGAAGTCAGCCGGTTCTTGTTCGCCTTCAAGTTGTCCAGGAACTTCGGATACTTGTCCCGCAGCCATTTCGGGATGCGTATGTAAATAACCGGCAGCCGCTCCTCTAGAAAACCGCTATCCAACTTCCGCAGCACCCCGAATCGGGTGCCATGATCGCTGAAGAAGATGATAATGGTGTTCTGCATGATCCCGTTGTGGTCCAGTGTGCGCATATACTTGACCATCCTGGCATCCATGGCCGATGGCATGGCAAAGTCGTTGTGGCTAAAGGAGTTGGTCCAGAACATGCCAAAGAAACTGTCATTCTTGTGGACCTCTGTAAACTGCTCGGCCAGGTCATAGATGTACTCAGCGGATGACTTTCGCCCCAAACAGTATGGTATTGACTTTATATACTTTTTCTTCATTTCGTTCTCCAGGGCCAGGATCAGTGGGCGACCGTACACATCCGTGGGACGCGTGCGAAAGCCCCGCTTCAGATAATCGAATGTCGAAATGCTGCCCCAGTCCTCGGCGTAGGCGGTCGCATAGCCTTTCGCCTTGAAGCTCTTCCAGATCATGGGGCAGGCATCCAGACCACCCACAGCGGTTGGGCGGCACTTTGAATATGATCGGGTTGCATTGAAACCCGTGAGAATTGCCATCAGATTGGGGTAGGTATTGTCGCCCATCTAGACAACAGAAAACCATCCATTAATCAATGAATCTATAATAGCATGCTGCGCTTTACAACCTTGTTATAACCCTGCAGCTCGTACCAGGGCTGTTCCCGAAAATAGTTATACGTTAGGGGCATCGTTAGTTCAAAGTTCATGCGGGACAGCGAATCGATGCCCCAGAGCAGGACGCTGGGCCTTCTTTCAGCAGAGGATAACGGAGTTGGGGCTGGCTTCTGGGGATGCACAAAACTGAAGCCATCCTTCTGCAGGACTTTTGAACTGTTTGGCCGACGGCATTCAGTGATCACTGCCTCCACGTGGGGAGGTACCACAAAATCCTGGGGGAACGTATAGCACGGCTGCAACCTGCAGAAATGATTTGAGTCCTTTATTATGTATGAGTACAACTTCAGCACTTACTTGTACTGGGAGTCGGCTTTTGTCCGAACTCCTGCTCTTAAGATCTGCTTGTAGCAACATGTGGTATTGGGATAGTTTTTGTGCAGTTTGTAGGTCTGATCTTGTTCGTTGTAGTTCACTTTGAGCATGTCCGGGCTCTTATCACACACCACATAGCTCTTCCGGTTGTATATTTTTAAGATATTTCTCGAGAAGGGGTTCAGATAAGGCATTTGACACTGAGGGGTATTCACAAAGAACTTATTTTTGCTCGCTTCTGGCTGTGATGCTTTGGTGGTCCTTGCTGTCGATTGGCTATAGACGGAGCGCGTGGTTGACTGTCCTTTATCCATGGCTGAGTATTCATTATCCGTGGTTGAGTATTCATTGCCCGTGGTTGGGTATTCATTGCCCGTGGTAGAGTATTTATTGTCAGTGGTAGAGTATTTATTGTCTGTGGTTATGTATTTATTGTCTGTGGTAGACTGTTCGAAAAGGGGTTCAGGGGTTACAGGATACGCCACCGAATTGGTGAACACCTCAACCGATCTCGTAGTACCCAAAGTACTGGCCTCTAGCTGAACTGCGGTACTCCAAGTGTAAAAGGCCAGAGTCCAGAGCCCTACGAATATAAACACAAATTTCAGTATCCATGGTGAAGAGCTCTTTTCCTTGAGCAAATCCCCGCCGTCGTCCGTCGGAATTAGTTGGTATTTAGTTTTTGACATGCCCTCGCCACGCCCTTATCAACAGCATTTCCGCCACAAATAATTTGAAATAGTGGGAGCTGTTATGTCCGAACCGTTCGCGCTTCTTGAAACAACTGCTGGCTGGCATATTTATCTACAAGCGAGGGCATTAGCGCGCACTATCGCCTCGACAGCCACATAGAAACCAATAGCACAGCCGCCGATGCATTCCCCTCGCTCTCTACATATAAAAAAATCAGTACTCGCAAACATTAAGGATCGTGACCATAAACATTTTAATCGCACGTTTCATATTCCAAACTGAAAACGATACTTGCATAGCTGCAATTTCTATCCAATCGGAACCTTCTAGTCGAACAATAAAGTCTGAGTCAGTGCGGACAATGGAATTTTGTTTGGGAATATGCTAATTTTTACACCGGGTCTTAATTTGGATAATAAGCTGAGACGCAAAACGAGAGTTGATCATTACTGTCTGTCCAATCATTCTACATATATCATCATCCTACTAGCTCTTATCACATAATTTACTTGATTTTACAGACCTAACTATACTCTTTTTCTCAGGAACTTCATTTCTTATATTAATTCTTTAAAGATATTTATTCTGTGTGCAATGCATAGAGAGAAACATCACCCATCCCAGCCCAAGGCTACGATTATATGTAGATATGAATATGTATATTCAAACGATAGCATGACGTATGTACAAATTAGGTACATACATAAATTACAACAGGTTTTCACATAACTCACAAAGATTTTGTTAAGGTCGGACCCCTACAGACACGCAGAGAAAAATTCGATTTTAATGACCAACATTTAATTGTACTATTCGGATTTTTTAAGGAAACCAAGTTCAATTAAATTAATTTAAATGTATATTGAATTAAACATAAATTCGGGCCGTATTTAACCTTAATATAAAGCACTTGAAAAAATATCATATATTAAATATGTAGAAATAAATTAATAATAATAATAATTCTAAATATGAAATTATTTAATTTAAATGTGAAATATATTTATTTTAAACATGAAATTTATGTATGTACTTAAATCAAATAATTTCATACTACTGTCAAGATGTAAGTGCTCTCTCGGGGAAAATGTTTATACATATTTAAATCTAAGTGTAAATATTACAATTGCAGGCCTTTTTTTTTGCTATTTCAAGCGGCAATAAAAATGATTGATGAACAATTATTGTATTCAGGTAAAAACTATTTTGTTTATTGAAATAATTTAACCTTCCTGGTTTAACAAACCTCAGTAAGTTTTTATCAATATATAAGCACTTTTTCATAACAAAAAGAAAATGTTTTGGTGTGTAAATAGCGTGGGGAAGGGAAAAGGGTAACTCGCAGCATAAAAGCCTGCTTAAAAGTTATAGATTTATTGGATCTGTAACCTCAGTAGTATATCAAATTAGCTGCGCCAAGAATAACTTGCATACTGCTATTACAAACTATGCTATTTGATTTTAATTTGTTTCCCACCTTTTAGTATAACTGACTACTTTTTTCGTTTCTATACAAACTCCATCACTTGAATATTTATTATTCATTTCGTTCGTTAGCTTTGAGCTTAAGTACAATGCATTTCCCCTAACCCCATTGTTGTTGTTGTTCTGGAAGGCTTGAAATCGATGGAAGTTATATTTCACGCCCCTGTGCCCAGTCCCTATGCCAACCCTTGGCATACCTTGGGAACAGTCTTGTCTCCCAGGGATTTGCAATGAATCCTACATCATTCCGCAGCTCAAAAAGGGTTCAAGGTCTAACATTCAAAACTAGCGAGGTATCGCAATGCTTTCCGCCATCCCGAAGTTCCTGATCATTCATCGATCGATCAAAATAGACTAACCTTCTCGAGCTCTCTACCATAATGAACCGCGGAATTCAATGCATACTTTGCTAAAACTACTCAACAAAATTCAACTATTTATCTCCGTAACTACAATTCTTAAAAAATTTTAAATCTCCAAATCTGTCAGAAAAAACCTATTTTGAGCCATAGCGGAAATATTATGTTGACTAGTGTAATTAAGAAGCTGTCTCTATTAGGTTTCCCAACAAATCTTCGTCGTATCCAACCGTATTCTTACCGCACACGTTTTATGTTAATTAATCAGTCACTTGTCAGTCACTCTGTCCGCTTGTGTTTTATTTGTGGATGACCTTCCTCAAGCTATATCATCCTCTACTCTACTACACAAATGTATGATGATGATGCAACAATCTGCCTGCCCTACTCTGATGGGATTTTGCACGCACGCCTTCAACTAGACCCCAACTTTGACCCCATTACATATTCTGCGGTGGTACGGGGGATGGTGGAAGTGCATTACTCTTATGCTTAGAGTCAACGAACGAAAAGAATATTTTAGGATCACCAAGGAAATTTCTTCTTCAGGGGGAAAGCTAAAGTTTATAACACATACTATTAACAGTGAGGAATTGAGAACGAGCGGATGAATACTGTGCGAAGACAGACATGGAACCCGTTTTCTTATACTTTTTATGCAGCTTGGATTTTCTATTCTTTAAGTAAGGCAAAATACTGGAGTACCAGGGAGGCTTGGATACATTGATTTCCGGAACAAATGTATTATGGGCGAAGCTAATAGTGTTATAAAATGAATTGACCGTTTCGTCGATGTTCGGTAAAAACGGAGAAACGGCCAATCAACATGAGATGAAGATTTAACTCAGAAAAGTTAGTTTTGCGAAAACACATTATGCTAGGAGCCATGGAAATGTCAGCACAATTGGATCGGACACACTCAAGGGATATACATAGATAGAGTTGGATCAGCAAGTGATATTGGACTTACTCTGGCTATCGTTGCTAGAAAAGCATCAATAACGAACATAAGGTCAATAAGTCTGTGTCTAAAATTTTTAATTGCATTAATTTAGACAAGGGAGATATTCATTAGCCCATTCATAAAATCATTGTCAATCTAGGTAGCAACAGGTGAGCATCATGACTGGCATCCTGATGTCAATTCCATGGATATTGTTGAATGGGAACAACGCCTATGATAAGTTCTAAAAAAGATCCTCGTATGTAGTTTACACAATTTGCCTAACAGCCTGCGTAAGTTCTGGTAGTGAATGCAAAAAGGATTATTTAGTTTTCTTAAGTCTCAGGGCCGGTAATATAGGGACTGTGGTTAGAAACTTTACGAAGGAACTCTTATATAAAAGTATGCTTAGGCCATATTGAGGGATTAGGTATTTTTAAAGCAAAGATTGAGTTAAGAGAGTCCTGAAGGAGAAAATATTGCGCTTATTTCTAAATTTAAATTTGATCAAAATTATGTCATCTAGGGAAGCGTTAAGTTTGATATATACCTGCACTTCATATTTACCAACACCTGAACTTAGAACATTTTTTAACTGTTTTCATTGTCATAATTATGTTGCATAAATAAATTACATAAATAATAAATAAAATTATATGTGGGAAACTAAAAAACGCATGTTGTTAAAGTAAACACAGAAGATTTTTTATTACAAACTAAATATTTCCTTAATGCAAGTCCCTCGATGAGACGTTAAATGATCATTATGGCTGAAAATGTTATTGCAGTGATGTCCATAGAAGCATCTACATTTCTACTAGAAAGGTGTATACATAGATAATATTACAATTTATAGCTAAAATGTCAATATCCTTTCAATAGTTACCCACATTCAATATTCATTAATTCTTAGTATTAACTTTATTCATAGTAAATCTTAAGGTATGGAAGAATAAATGATACGTTTAATAAATGTGAGAACCGTAGTTTTAGAGCTGTTTACACATTTTTTGTGTTTTGTCATACCCGTACGTCCGTCCGCTCACACAAATCATCTACCGTTTTGTTGTTTTTATGACAGTTCAATTAACATCAGTATATAATTCTTAAATCTTTCCCAACAAAAGAGAGCGGAACGAAAACTACGAGGAGTGAATAATTGACACCTTTTCCCTAACTAGATTAGAGCCATCGAATATGTTGTTTTGTTTGTTTTATTTCAATAATTTAAGTCATTTAAAAATGTACATGTACAATAATATACGTATACACAATATTTCATAATGTACGCATGTATACACAAAAACTTCATAAATAATAAAATGTTCAAGAAACGCATTACAAATGCTATGCATGTACAATATCGAAATCTGGCAGGGCGGTCGCTCCCACTCGCTGGCGGCCGGACGACCACCAAAAGGCAATGAACGGCAGCCAGCAAGGGGATAAAAATGCGACCACATCCTGACAAAAAAATACATACATAATTTCACTTTCAGTTTGCATAAACTACATAATACATTTAGTTCGTAATGTCATTTCAATATATTTGACGCTTACACTTATTGTTCAGATGACCGACGATTTTAGCTAAGTTTTTCTGCTCGAATCGCATTGCTACGGTTGGTGAGTTAATTGGTAGGTTTGTTGGTTTCTTGATTGGTAGGATAGCCATTGCTTGTATGAATATTCAATGCCTAATGCTCGTACCTTAAATGCCACACTATACGAGTAAGTGTGAGCCAGATTGCTCGTAACAAATTCTAATACATATGTATGATAATATTTTTATCAACGACTGTTTTACTGTATAAGCATTATTCCGTAATGCATCTCTAACCTCGCTTTATTCTATATATAAATATACGTAGGTATATATCATTCATATATCTGTTTAACGACTTCGGCTGCCGCGGCTGCTGCTGCTTCTGCTGCTGCTGATGCCTATCCGCTGTCAAAGTTCTCCGCTTACGCGGAACAGAGTTCCACATAGTTGGCCGGATATAAGCCAACGCGCCCATTCAAGCGTCCCTTGCACCAGCCCTGCTCGTCCTCATCTTCGAGCTTTTCAAACACATCGCCTGCCGCATAGAAAGATACAAAGAGAGAGAGAGTGAAAGAGGGAACCAGATTAGAGACGAACCAGATCTGGTCAGATGGAAGGCTTCACGCACCTTGTTTGAATGTGAGCTCATCACTTTCAGCCCCCTCGTAATCGTACAACGCTTTGACTGGCACGCCCGGCTCACCGTTGTCGACCAGCACGTTGTCGGCCTCATCCCACTCCTCCTCCTCGTCGAATGGATTCGAATCGACTTTGCCGTTGCCATTGCTGCACGAGTTTGTGTTATATACACGAATTGAAATCAATTAGTTCAATGAAAATGAGCGCTTCAACGACTTATGGCTGTGGGACCTGGCTGCATGGTGTATCGTTATTCAAAACAATACAAAATGTTTCAACTTACGTTACGCTCGGATTGCGATTCGGTGCTACTGCTCCCGCTGACGCTGCCGTTGCTGCCACCACCGCTGTCGCCGAGCCGGCGGTTGCCGCCGCTGATGTTCTGGTTTCTGTTGCTGAGGCAGAAGATGGCGTTGCCGCTTGTTCGCTCTTGCCGCTCGCTCTGCTGCTAGCGCTGCCTCCGGCGCTGTTGCTCTTCTTGAGACTATTTGTGGAGTGGTATTCCTGTGATGTGATACCACCGGTTAATGAATGAACGAATGAATGAATAAAGTTGATAGGTTTTGGCTTACGTGGATGCCCTCCTCGGCGACAGGTCGCTGATTGATGAGCGTTATGGGTGCCGCCGGCAGTGCCTCTTTTGATTTGTTACCCTTGGCAATGTCGCGGAACTCCTCAGTGTACTCCTAAATATCCAGAGAGTGAGCCAATTAATCAGAGCCAACAGAGAGCGCTGGGCACACAACTTACCACAAAGATTGGCCAATTCATGGCCATGTTAATACCATGATTGTTTGACCACCACTTCAGATCTTTTTGCTGGTCCGCATTGTTGATCGTATGATAGAACTCATCATAGATTTGGGGCAGGCTGCAAACAAAAGGAGTTACAATTAGGCCACGCACAAACTGGGAGCGGAAGGAGATGTCGCAACGAACCTTTGCACTTTGGTGAGGTCCAGACTCGAGTGCACATTGAACAATATGTCCTTGAAGAACTGCAGCCGCGTCTTCTCCATGGTTTGGCACTTTTCATACACAGATGTCATGTCCTCAATGTAAACCGAATTGTATTTGGTGATTTCGGAAATGGCTTGCTCATACTTCTCGCGGCACTTTTGCACTTGATCTTTGGTCTTTTGCACGCGATCGTGCATTTTTTTCACCTGCAACAAATGATGCAACAAAATCCCATTAGCATCAGTATATTCCAAGGATTATCTTTTATATTCCGAATATTTACCTGATCGGGAGACAGCGAGCTGTCGGCATTGGCATTGCGCTCTTGGTTCGTTGCACTGCGCTCTGTCTTGCAGGCCGAGTGATAGTCGGCCTTGGCCTTCTCGACCTTGGCCAGCAGCTTGGCCCACGGTTTCTGGGCCTTCTTGAACATGTCTTCCATATCCTTGCGCTCCTTGATCTGCATGAGCGTGTGATGGTAGTTCTCCTTCTGCCATGTCTTGATCGAGGTGTTGACATCGTTGCACAGGCTGTCCTTGATCTTCATGTGCACATCGCAGACGCGCTCCGACTCCGTCAGCACGCCCTTCCAGGCCGCCTCGGTGGTGCCGTATTCCGGCCCTGCAACCAATCAAGCGTACATATCTCTTACACAAACTGATCCCCAATTATTTATAGATTATACAGTTGTCGCCTGCGGTTGACGTCATCCCTCTGGCGCCCCTACAGAGTTCCGAACACGAACCATTACGATGGGGAGCACTACTACGTTTTATCTAATCACCGCACAAAACACCCAAGCCAGTCGCGAGTCGAGGAGCGTGCTCTCAAGAATATCGGATTGTATGATTCTTGCGACCGTACGTGTGTGGTGTTGTGGTGTGCGTGTGTGTCAGAGTGGGTCGCAAAAATACCTCACATATTTGACATTTTTTATTGGGCGCTAACAAAGAGCGCAAACTGTAATCAAAATTTATATGATGCTCGACTCATAATTGGAAATGCACGAAACTCGTTTGACTAACGACAGACTATTCTCAATCGGATGCCCAGCCGCCACCCGCCTCCAGCCCCTCTACCACTACACACACACATACACTCAGAGATATACAGAAATTGAGACGCTTAACACAGAAATAACTCGTTCTATTTTCCCCGTCGCATTGATTTTTGAAACCATTTCAAGCGACGCTTTGGTGCCGGTTTGGTCTAGTCTGGATGGGCACTAGCTGGAGCTTCTGCTTCTGCCGCTGCCTTTGCACCTGCCTCTTTGCCTCTCTGCATCCGTTGCCTCTGACTCTGGCTAGACGCAAAACTAGGCAAATTCCGCTCGTATACGTATACGTATACGTATACGTATACGTGTACGAGTACGTGTACGTGGGGACAGCAGAAGAGTAGGCAGTGTGGAAGTGCCCGAGACGGGAGTAGGCGGCGCGGCGGTGGAAGAAGTAGCCGCTTTTGCAATTGGCTTTTGCTGGTTACTGTGAAAGTGGACAGCAACAGAAACAGCAATAGCCGCCAGCAATGAGGCAAAGCGGTTGGTTACCAACTTTGCAAACGCTGTACTCGATTTCATTTCGCGAAGAAGCGCGCACAGCGAGCGCACACTGTACCGGATATCCATCAAAAATGGATAGAGGGACCCTAATTTATGGATTTAGAAATAGTTTTGGGAATAGCAAAAGAATATGAACAATCTTTTTTAAAATTGTAGCTCTGCTGGTGGAAACCGTCAGATATCCTTAAGAATTTATTCGATCAGCAGTGCGCAGGTTTTAAAATTGAAAAGAAGTCGGGAAACAATTTTCTGCATCATGTACACGCTATGAATGTTGCTTTTGCAATTCCCGGGCATTCTCTTTTGCAGCATTTGCTTGTGCGTCTCGAGACGAGCATCAATATGCCGCGTCAGGTGGGAGCAAGGATGTGCCTTGCCTTCTCAAAGAAACCTAATCGAAAATATTCATAAAATTTCTATAATTCCAGCCCTTATTATAAAAGTCTATTTACATCAAATTATCAAAGACCATTCGAAATTTTCATGTTTTTTAATCAGTGATAAATCATGGGATATCTCAAGGAAATTCTTACAATAATTGTCAATAATCTCACCTATTTTATATATTGAATAAGTAAAAGAAATAGGACTTTAGATTCTAGTCTTCGTAGCTAAAATATTCCCCCCATCTTAATCATTATTAACATATTTCCTTAAGATGTTCGGGCAATTTGATACCACTGTGCAATGCCTCAGCCGCTGCTTCCATCAGCGTCTCCGTCGATGGTAGTGGACAAAAAAAAACGAGGTAACAACAACAAAAAGCCCATTAATAGCTTAAGCCACTTATCGCACAACGGCAACAACAATGCTCAGAATGATGTACAGAATGTGGCAAATAGGAACACAGATAGCCATTGGGCCAGGGGGCAGGGGCAGGGGCAGGAGTCAGCTGTGGGAAGACAACAACGTGACGCAGTAGTCAAAGCCGCCAGCGGGTCACTTGCGCGCTCCACTGGGCCTCCACCGCCTACCGGGGCGTGAATGAATGTGTAAAACAAATAGCATGGCTACACAGAGTGCGAGAGAAGAAGATGAATGTCTCATTCCACATTCACAGCTACAGCTACACCCACACCACACCACACCAATCATCGTGACTCCACTCCACTCCACTCCACTTCATCGCAGTCCCAATCCCACCTGATCTGCCTGCGTTCGCTTACCTTTCTCAATGAAGTCACCCCATTTCTTTGACCAGGCGCGCAAACTTTTTGCATATCCCTTCTCGATGTCGGCTCGCTCCTGAATCAGTTGCTGTAGGTCATTGCAGAGTCTGCGCAAGAGAGAGGGAGAGAGAACAGAAATGAAGCCAAATTAATAACAATGCAGGAAAGCAAACTTCGGAGTACCGAAGCCTTTATACTCTTTAGAATTTTTTTTTTCATCTTTAGTTTTCTTTTTCTATAGAAAAATACAAATTTCAATGATAGCTACATACATATATGGGAAAGAATAAATCCTAGGACAGACAGAGCTAGAAGATACCTTCCTTTACAAATAGAAGGTTCATTAGCCGAAGGCTTTCGATGGCAGTGCTACACATCATTATTATAGTTTAAGTTTTACAGTTTGAATATGACTAATAATAAAGAAAAATAAATAAACATATAAATATACTTTATGCTGTCAACGATTCTGCTTTTTTTTGTGGCACAAACATCTGAACAAAATGATAATACTCTGCACATGGGGTGCAACAATGAAAACTGGTTTCACTTGATTTTTGCTGGCAATGACCCAACACCACTGTTGTGGTACAACCGTTGACAGAGCAACATTGGGGAAGGGAAGGGAGGGTAGGTGTGGGAAGGGGATGGTAGTACTCTATTCGGAACTCACTTGTAGCCATCCTCGATGCGCTTGGTGGTGCGTTTGTAGTTGCCGGGCTCCCAGAAGGAATCGCTTCCAGCCTGCAAGAGCTGATCATCGCTGTGGTGGGACATTTCCTGCGGATTCGAGGAATGGAGGAGGCCATTAAATTAGAAATTAATCAAATGAATCAATCAAAAAGTGCCACACGCGAAACGTGAGGCGGGGAGAGGGAAGAACGATATAATCATAAATTATATGAGTTACGTCAATAGAAGTACTCTCTCCTCCTCTCTCTCCTTCTCTCTTGGGCCATAAATATCATCCATAGAACAGTAAAAACAAGCATGTTCTTTGTTTATAAGAAAAACTTGTAGGTTTATCTCAGGCCAACAAATTGCTGTGTGCTGCGATTGTTTGTTAAACAATATCTTACATATATATGGATAGGAAGATTGCTTTGTATATTAATTGTTCAAGTCTGAAAATTTGCATATATCGTACATACATAAGTGCTAGGAGAATATTTTGAGATTATTCGAACATATATAATCGGTGTAAACATACCGAAGAAATTCGTTTGGAAAGTCTTATTATTACCGTAAAATGCAGAAAGTGCCTAAAACTAGTACTCGTAAGCACTTAATTTGCTAAATTCGAGGGCAAATGGTTGTTGAAATTGCAAACAAGACATTTGTAACGCGTAAACAAGAACAGAACACGAGAGTGACCATTGGCAACGTGCTGGAATGCGATCTAACCCACCTAGAACCCAAATCGGAATCAGCCTTGGAGTTGATTGCGGTTTAATATCGAGTCTTTTGCGTAGCGCGGTCACACTATAAGTACTATAAGATATTTCTTGAACGCATTCCTTTCGAATGGTTTTTTTCTGGCGACCCTATTGATAAGAAACCATTTACTTTTGTGAGTCATTGATAGTGCTCCACTTTACGTAATCCATTCTCATTGCGTGCATACTAGAACATCGATAACGTCTCAGTAGACAATTGATATTGATATTAGGGAAATTCCTTATCTTATCAGTGGACAATGGGGAGGAGTTTGATTCCCAGCATGTATGTCAGATCAGCTGTTTGTAAACAAATGCAGCAATGACACACACACACGAACAGATTGTTAAAGTAGCTGTTATGTTATCATCAGCCAATGACCAGCATGGATAATGTAGAGGGGCATTCATTGTGCATCATTGAATAGGAAATTTAATCGTTCACACACACACACACACACACACTACACTGATGACACGTCTGACATGTCTTTGATTTTGGGCGTCATCTATAGACAAGCCACATATTTGTTGTCATTGCCATCCGTCGCTTCGCGATCGGTATCGCTTACGGTGTTTGTTTTATAGTATTTCCATCAGGTTTTTCAGGTGATTCGCTTGCGCGGTTATAAATTTAGCTGAATGCAGTCATAACTACTACTTATTTAGCATTGGTTTGGCGAGGCATTTGGGATCTGCCGCTGCAGCGACAGCGCCTGGAGTAGTAGAAATTTCCAACAGAAAGTATACGAAACAGGTTGACGCATACTTCGCATATTTGTGGAGATAGATAAGCAGCACAGCACAGCACACACACACACACACACAGCGAGATAAGCGAAACTCGTTTATCTTAAAGATTGAACTTCTCGTTGGGTGTTTTTTCTTTTTGGGTCTATTAACAGTAAATATTTGCATTGCTATCCAGGCACCTTACATAAGGCCACGCCGAGAGAGAGAGAGGGAGAGAGATCTCCTCTGTGCGCACTGCAAATTGTTTCCTTTTTTGCTTTAATTATTAACAAGCGAAGCGTACGAAGAACACTTGCTGGCCGATGGGATTTTGTTGTTGCCAGACTCACACCTATGCACACACCACCATAGCGCACACACACACATCCACGGGCACACGCATTGAAATTCCGCTACACCCAAAGCAAACCAAACCGTATGCGTTTACATGAGTTCCAAGTCCGTTTTGACGCTCTTGTTTTTGCTTATTGTGTGCGCATTTCAATTAATTAAGCACACGGGACAGGCGCTGACACAAGATGCCAGGTTTTAGGACAAGTTCGAAGACCTACCAAATAACAAAATAGCGTAAAAAGCACTAGTACGAGTCGCCAACTAAAAAAACTATGGTGCCAGTGTGACTGCTAATTTTGATTCTTATATGTATCTTATCGATGCACAGGCATTTATCGATGTTTATGTGTGATAAACGCGGTTTTCGTTGCACCGATAACTTCGACCGCTCTGCTGAGATTTTTATGTTCGTCTTTGATGTCCGGTTCAATAAGTGAAATGATATTAAACTAGCTAACTAGGACTCTCAGCCCTGAGCATATTATTTTATCCAGTTACGTCACACTGTTTGTGGTCGTATTTCACTAAGCTTCAAGTAAAGACCAACGAGCACCGTTGATTCATAAAACTCACGTTATGCTTCTGCAATAAGGCTTTTATTTCTGCCAGTAATTTACTGGATTGGTCTCACGGTCTTCACTTCAAGTGTAGTGAAATATGAACTTGACCATTCTTTGAATGGTTCGCTCGGGATAGCTATCGATACATTGGTAACTAGTTCCGTGGTCCCAAATCCGCTCCTACTAAAATTTAAAATATAAAGAATTGGCATATGGTGCTACTAACAGAACAACTATCAAAGGTTTTCAATGGTTCGGTACAGTTTTTTTGGTAACGCTTTTTCAAAAATAAACTAGATTTCAGATACTCACAATCATGAACATTAGGCATTGCACCATACTATGGACGCCAAAAGAAAGGATACGGTCCATTATAACAAAGGAATACAAATTTAGCCAAATAAAAAAGGAATCAAAATTTTTAATACGAATGTTTATAAGTTTATTTTGACGGTGATTTCAGAGAACCTCTTCCATGTTGACATACGACAACAGAAACTCGATTTTTTTCGCCAACTGCGACACTTTGCTTCGATTCAGCTCCACGCTGCCGCTGGCCAGGGCAAAAAGTTTCTGGAACCCGGCCTCCTGCGATGACTTCCGGCTGATCAGCGCCTTGCTTTGCTGCAGCAGGCGCAAGATGTCACTAAGGGCGGCCAATTTGTGGTCCCGCGTGGCCATAAGCTGACGGGCATCCAGCTTCAACTGTTCCCGGCTCTCGACGAAGAAGTTTGTACCCACACTAGCACTGCCCACTGCTGCAGCACCCGCCGGCCCATTGCCCGTGGTGATGGCCTCCATTTCCACAGAGATGATGGCGTCTTCAGCGTCCTCGAAGTTGGTGCCGTACTTGAGGGTTGCGCTGAGATTCACTAGATGGGCGACAGCCTCGGTGGCATTGGTTCGATGCTCGCCGGCGTAGTAGCGGGTCACGCACGCATAAGCACTCAATATGTTCCACAGGTTGTAGTGGAGACAGGGCGAGGGCGTCTTCTGGCAAATATCCGAGAACTTTGGTATATTCTCATAGATTTCGGGGGTGGAGTCATCTTGCTTTTTTGCTTCGCCTGGTGCAGGAATTTCAACAATCTTGGAGTTCTTGACCTTGCCCCACCACGGCTTGTAGTCCGGCATGAGCTTCATGATGTCACCGCTGGCAATTAGCTTCTGGAACTCGGCTTGTTCTTCCTCTGTCAGGCGGCTCCAAACCTCATCGGCGTCGTTGATGTCAATACCCTTCAGGCGCGCAGCTATGTCCTCCTCCACTTCCTCTTCAAAGGCTTGTTCTGTTTCATCGCCAAGCTCTTCCTCATCTTCATCTTCTTGGCCTTCCTCGTTGTCTGAACCCAGCGGATTGTCCAGTCCATCTGCGTCGAAATCTTTGGGATTAAAACCAGCGTCCGTTTCCCGCATACGCTTCAGTATGTTGTAGATCTTTCGCATTTCCTGCTGGCTTTCTGGAGCCGTAGTCGCACCGGCCAGCTCGTCCTGAATGCAGGATTTGTAGAACTCCTCGGAACATTTCAGATGTGCCTGGGACTTGTAGCACGCTACACTGCAGTACAGCGCATTGCACTTGGGGCAGCTGTACTTGAAAGGCACTGCATGGCAGCTGGATGGGAGGTTAAATATAAATCTTAACAGCGGGTTCCATACTTACAAATGACACTTTTCCTCGGCCTCCGACATCGCTGCTAAAAATGCATGAATCTAAACAAAAAATGCGGCCTAAAAACAGCTGATTTCGAGTCGTTTTTAGTGCGGCATTTTCGAATTATTTTAAGGGGTATAATTATTTATAGGGTAGGGCCAAATCGAAGAACTTTGAACTTTAATTAAATTATGTATACTTGAGCTAGGCACTCTGATAAGATCATTAAAAAATTTCAGAGCATACATATCTAGTCACCGAGAAAAATATAGGCAGAAAGATTTTCGGAACCGAGGACCTAGCTAAAATAGTTAGGTGATCACTAATTTATCGCACACAAATATTGATATATTTTTTGAAGCTACCCTGTGGTTCAATGGAACATGTGGATTTTTAAACCAAAACAAAACACGATTTCGGACAAGACAAGACAATTTATTCCTTCAAAGCAAAACCAAAAGCTTAAAGAATGCCAAAAGTAAAGACAGAGAAGAAGAGCCGCGTTCACAATGAAGTGCAAAAGCAAGGTACGTTAAATGTGTGAAAAAATCAACCAATTTCAGTTCTAACCGTATTTCATGGCAGGAATCGTATTCAACAAGGATTTTGGACAGCATATTTTGAAGAACCCTTTGGTAATAACCACTATGCTGGAGAAGGCTGCTCTGCGACCCACAGATGTGGTGCTGGAAATCGGTCCCGGTACTGGAAACATGACTGTCCGCATGCTGGAGAAGGCCAAGAAGGTGATTGCTTGTGAAATTGACACACGCCTTGCCGCCGAGTTGCAGAAGCGTGTGCAGGCCACTCCGATGCAACCCAAGCTGCAGGTGCTCATCGGTGATTTCCTGAAGGCGGAGCTGCCCTTCTTCGACCTTTGCATTGCCAACGTGCCCTACCAAATCAGTTCGCCGCTGATATTCAAGCTCCTGCTGCACCGGCCAATCTTCCGCTGTGCCGTGCTCATGTTCCAACGCGAGTTCGCCCAGCGTCTGGTGGCCAAGCCGGGCGACAAGCTGTACTGCCGCTTGAGCATTAACACACAACTACTTGCCCGCGTGGACATGCTCATGAAGGTGGGCAAGAATAACTTCAGGCCGCCGCCAAAGGTGGAGTCGAGTGTAGTGCGCCTGGAGCCCAAGAACCCCCCACCCCCGGTCAACTTTACCGAATGGGATGGCCTTACCCGTATTGCCTTCTTGCGCAAAAACAAGACTCTCGCTGCCACCTTCAAAGTGAGCTCCGTGATTGAAATGCTCGAAAAGAATTACAAAGTGTTTCGCTCGCTTAGAAACGAGGTAAGTGGCAATCATTCTACTCAAAAGATATATCGCCATTCATTATCTTTTGTACCTTTCAGCCCCTTGAAGAGGGTTTCAACATGCAGGAAAAGGTCATCGGTATTCTAGAGGAACTGGAAATGGCTACGTTACGTGCGAGATCAATGGACATAGATGATTTCATGCGTCTCCTGCGGGCCTTTAACCTAAACGGAATACACTTTAATTAGTCCGATTTTATCTTTAGATGTTAAGACTGTTAAACTGTGTTTATTTGCACAAACATTAATATAAATGTTAAGCCAAAGACTAGCCTTTTTACAAAGAAAACAGGTCTCTATCGCTCGATCTGAGTAGAGCGGTGTTCTTCAGTGAGTAGGTCGGGAGCACGATTTTTTTGTTCTAAGATGCAACAAGTTGGCGGTACAATAAAGCGGGATAAGTGGATATGAGGTCAGTGCCCTCGAAAAGAATATACAAAAGTAAATCACCTCAAAGAGAGCTGAGCGATGTGGGGATTTTCTAGCTTGTAACAACATACTTTGATTTTATTTTAAAACAAGAATCATAGAATGGACTCAATTTCAAAATAAAGTTGCTACCGCTTTGCTTATAATTTTTGTTTGATCTGTTTTTTTCAATCCCTATTTTCTAAACAATCCAATAATGGGGGGTCCTTAAAACTAGTCAATCTTCTATACAATTGATTCATCAATCGTATAAAATTATGTGTTCAGGCCTGAGGGTCGTAGTTAGCTATTAATATTAAACAGAATATCAAAATCGAGGAATATGATTTTAGTCGGTATTTTATGGTTTATTTTTTTAATGACACCGTAGTTTTCGGTATATTTCTGATGGTTGGACGGTATATTGTATCGATAATTCCGCGGTCACACTGGCTACCTGTTCTGTTTGATTATTTCATTGAATTTTTTTTATTTATTTTCATTTTCCGTCCATTGTTTATAGTTTTTTCAATTTGTTAGTGTAGCAAAAGTCTTTCGATATGGTAAGTCGTAGTGCCGTAAAATGTTCCAAAGAGGGGAAGGTGCACTTTCCACTTGGCTGCCCCCATTAGATTAGCCATTTCTTTTTATGCAACTTTCTATTCTATATATTCTCTATAGGCACGTTACTTCAAAGAGCAGGATATAGATGGTAATTATTCCTGCTACGCATTGATGATTTCATTCTGAAAACATTTCTTATCTCCAATGCAGAGTTCCGCGAGTGCTTTTATCTATTCGCCCGTTCGGGCCAAATCAACAATCTGGACGAACTAACTGTAAGCGTAATTTCATGCATGCACGGCACACACCACACACACTTTAACACTTGTTCTAGGTAATCATGCGCTCGCTCGGTCTGTCGCCAACAATCCAAGAACTGGTTTCATATTTGAAGCAGAAGAATGGAAAAATGAGCTTCGCCGACTTTCTAGACATTATGCATCAGCATTCTAAGGTGGAGAGTTTGCCGGACGAGGTCATTGCCGCCTTCAAGGCAGCAGATGCACAGAACAAGGGCACCATATCGGCCCGTCAGCTGCGCAATCTGCTCCAAAACTGGGGCGAGGGCCTCTCTATGCGCGAGGTGGACAATATCTTCCGCGAGGCTAATGTCAACAGCAATAGCAGCGTGCGATACGCAGATTTTGTCAAGATTGCTTGCGCCCCGGTACCAGACTACTATTGAGATTGTCGTCAGCCCATTTGCAGAGCCTTATAAACATTCCAGTACACATGCATTTCCCCTATGAAATTCGCACAAAAACCATTTGCAATAAAGTTCACAGAACGATAATTTAAGAAAAGTTTTCGATTTTATTTGAAAACTTTTTCACTTGTAGAAAAAGGACATCAGCCGTTCTTAGTTGGCAATGGTAACCTCAACCTCTACGCCGGGCTCGATGTTGATCGACGTGATCTTCTTGACGATCTCAGATGGGGAATGCAAGTCGATAATACGCTTGTGGATTCTCATCTGAAAGGGGACGAAAATAGAGATTCGAATTAATGATAGGTCGCAGCAGTGCTGAATAAGTGGTTGTTTTTTAGCTGAAGGGATTGTCGAATTCGGAGAGCCAAATTGTGAGGAAAATCAGCAAAGAGGACTATGAGAACACGTTTAGTCTGGGCAGACCGTATATGATACTGTACAACGGCAGGTTAAATACCGAACCACGATATCAGATCTGTCCATTAATGTGGAAATAAATGTTGTATGGAGAACTCACCTGGAAACGATCCCAAGTCTTGGAACCCTCACCGCAAGGAGTCTTACGGGTGGTGATGCGCAGGACCTTGGTTGGCATGCGTACGGGGCCCTGAAATGGATAAAGTACAGCACGCCATTAGCTCACTCCTCGATAGGATTTTAGTCCAATTATATTATCGCTTGGACCATATAATATTCCCGCACTGTTGAGAGTCAATGTGGGAATAATGTCCGATTCAAGCATTTTTCTATGGCATTTAGTAAAGACTAGGCTAAGCGTCTGGCGGAACACAAAGCCTCCAGGTAAATGCAGATGTGTACTGTGTACTATGGGCACGACGACTCACCTTGACACGCAGATTCTGGTTCTTGGCACCGTTGATCAAGTCACGGCACACATTCTCCAGAGAACGCACGTTCCTGGAGGTCAGGGTGATGCGAATGCGGTGCACTGAAGCAGAATCGCCGCCATGGGGCTTCTCAATGTCCTTGGGTGCAGCAGCCTGTCGATGTGGAAGACATTTGTTACAGTAAGGTTATGTTGAATCTCGCAACACGTGCGTCGCTGCGTTTCGTATAGTTTGCCCTTTCCGTGTATCCAAACTTCTCGGAACAACAGTTGGCATGCTGGTGGGTGTACACTTACCATTATTTAGCAATTTCTCTGGTCGAGATAGTCAAATCTTTTTATTTTGAGCAGCGCTGAACCAGGCAACTTGCTGGTCGAAAACGGAAGGGGGGGAGCAGTGTGACCGCGCAATTATCGATAAAATATACCGTACGACCATCAAAATATACCAAAAACTATGGTCTCTTTTTAAAAATATACCGTAAAAATACCGACGAAAATCATAAATGAAACAATTTTCTGCAAGACTGACATTGACATTGCAAAAACATTTTTATATCCTTATTACATTAGGGCGAATCATTGGATTTTTGTGTTAAATGGAACATGCCCTGTTGATGGAAGAAGACATCATTCGCAAGTGTTACCGTATTCTAGCAAGTATACTGTACAAGTACAAGTGTATACTGTATACAAGTACAAAATACTGAAATTATTCGGGGTTTCGACGCGGTATCGGGGTATTTTTGTCGGATCAAACAATAAATTCAATTTAAAGTGAAGCGGCCAAACCATTCCTAAACATTTCAATTAAAATAAGTCCGATTGCAAGCAAAAAAATGGTAACACAATGGTAACGAGCTGATTCCAACTTTAAAGTGACACTTGAAAATTAAAGTCAGCAGCACGTAATTTTTGTTCGGTGAGTTATTTATTAGTTATTTTTCGGTTTTGATATTCCGTCTAATATCACTAGCTAAATAGAACCTTCAGGCCTGAACACATAATTTTATACGATTGATGAAACAATTTTCTATAAGATTGACCAATTTTAAAAACTCCGTTTATTGGATTCGGTCTAAAATAAGGTTTAAACAATCAAGTTCAACAAACAAGTCCCTTTATTTACATGGAAACTACACGGTAACTACACATTTCCTACACATCAAAACAGGTTGCAGCAATAAAGTGTAACCACAATGTATACAGAAAATATTTCGAATAAACACGATAAACGTCGCTGTTAAGGCAATTGCATGTCTAATGTTAATTCTATGTTAAATATAGCGCGCGGACATTTAAAGTCGCAAAAACTAGCTGGTATTTCTCGTTATAAAATATAATCCAAGTTACTAGGTTTAAAACGTTTCAACATTTATTTTAGAAATTTGATATTAAGTAAATTAAATCAAAACCAAAGAAACACCAAAAGATTTTAATTAAAATGTATTTAGTTGCGACACAATTACACAAGTCAGAGCACACGGTTTGTTGTATTTAAATATTAAAACAACATCATATAGTTATTGTACAATTAAAATATTTGCCTCCTCTTCCTTCGTCGCATACAAAATCTGAAACTGCACCTGATGATCTTAAAAACTAAGTACGTCGTCACCTCATCAAACAAGAATTTATAGTAAGTATATGCGTGGTACGAGCCGCTCAAAATGAAATTTGTGAACATCAAAAACTATGAAATAAATCTTAAAAAAGCAATAGGCTAATAATTTGTGTCCAAATATTGTAAGATAGTCGAAATATTAGTTGCATTTGTGGTGGTTAAGGTCTGTGGTTAGTTAAAGGCCATTTTCGCTATTTGCGCGTCGCTGGCTAATGGGCTTTAAAGCGCTTCCGTCTCATCATATACACCATATTCATAAGTACGTCGTCGCTACATCTTGCTAGCACTAGTGCACGTTAATAATGGACTCGCGGCCCTTGCCAACGCCCACCCAACGCACGGGTACGCTCAGCTCTTTCTCCAGGAAGCGAACATAGTTTTGTGCGTTCTCCGGCAGCTCCTTGAAGTTGCGTATGTGCTCCGTGGACGTCTGCCAGCCGGGTAGCACCGCATACTCCACCTCGATGTTGGCCAGCTCGGCAATGGTGCCCGGGAAGTGATCCAGTTTGTCACCATTGGCCTTCTTGTAGCTCACAGCCACCTTGATCTCCGGCAGCGTATCCAGGATATCCAGCTTCGTAAGGCAAATGCACGTGTAGCCGTTCACCAGCGAGGTGTACCTCAGCAGCGGTATATCCAGCCATCCACAACGGCGCTTTCGCTTTGTGGTCACGCCAACTTCAAAGCCACGCGTTTGCAGCAGATCACCAATTTCCTAAATGTATCAAAAGAGTCCAATTGGTAAACGATTTAAATCTCTTCCTTTTTATCATTTACTCACATTCAACTGCTCACTGGGGAAGGGGCCGTCACCCACTCGCGTCGTATAGGCCTTGACCACGCCAATGACCTCGCCAATGGTCTGAGGGGGCAGGCCCAGACCGGTAAGGACGCCGCCAATGCTGCAGTTGCTGCTGGTCACATAGGGATACGTGCCAAAGTCAATATCCAGCATGGCCGCGTTGGCGCCCTCAACCAGGATGGTCTTGCCGTTGCGCAGGGCGGTGTGTAAGAAGCAAATCGTGTCCTTGACATAGGGACGCACCTTCTCAGCATAGTCCCTGTAGCGGGTCAATTCCGCCTCAACATCGACATTTATCGATGGGAACAGCCGCAGATGTGTGGCCACAATCAACTTGAACCTGGACACAAAAATTCAATAAATAACAATCCAGCTTATGGCACGAGATGATGATTGGGCCACTCACTTGTCGCTGAACGCATTAAAGTCGCCCAGAAGCTCGCCCACACGGATGCCGTTGCGCGTGGCCTTGCTTGAGTAGGCCGGACCGATGCCCTTCTTGGTGGTGCCCAACGACTTGCCACCCTTCTCAGCCTCCTGCATGCCATCCACATGCTGATGGAAATCAAACACCAAATGCGCCCGATCCGAGATGATCAGCCGGTGCTCCAAGTGCTGCAGGCCCTTGGCCTCGTTCTTCAGCACCTCGTCGAACAGCGAGGGCAGGTGGATGACAACGCCATTGCCTGCAAGTGCACAAAAAAATAAATTACTTTAGAGCTCTGGGAATATCTGGGGGATCTCCCCACTTGCAGCAACTGCAACTACACAATTTATGGATAATAAATGAAGCAAGCTAATGCGCGTCTGGCACTCATGTGACTACTGCAGTACGACTTACATAAAGGCATTACAACTGGCCCTCAGTCTCTCAGGTTAAGGTTGCTCTTGTTTCTCAATTAAGAAACATGTTCTCGGAATTTATTTCCGACATTTGAATGCTGGATATTCCTCTTATTCCTCTGGAAGAGGAAACCCAAACCAAACAGCAATCCACTGTTCCATAGACCCCCTAAAACAAGTCGAGTCTCTTATCTAATAAGTCCCTACACGAGCTGTTACGTTATCGAGTAGTTTTTATACCCGGTACATTCAGTTTTTATAGGATACATATGTTCACAAATTTCTTGGAATTGTGGCGCTAAGGTGTAACTTATACAAGTGCAGTTGAGCTAAACAGAACGCTGGCTATGCAGGTGTCTTGAATTCTCTTGAGAATCCATATACATTGTACATATATACATCCACGCATATATGCATCTTCTATATTCCGACAGTAAATTTCATAACAAGCTGACGAATTGCGAAGCCCATTGAAACGATTCGGGCACGCGAGCTGAGCTGCCTCTGCGAACGGGTGATGTGTTCTACAAATTGGGCATGGTATAAGTTTTGAAATTAAAAATAATAAGCTAATTGCCTGATTAGAATAATTTGTCCCTCCCCCCCCTCGTTGCGGTTTATTGTGTGGGTGTTTGTGTATGTCATAAACGATATCTAAAGAGCACCCACACATTCGTGGAATTTCAATGGGGGGGTTTGTTTCGTTGTGTGTTGGGGGGCTTTATTCTGTTCTGATTATCTCATAAATTAGTCTTGTGACAAACGATGAGAATGCACAATTTGTTGTTGTAGCTGCTGTTGTTGTTGTTGCTTCTGGGTAAGCAATGTCACAGCCAACTACATCGATTAAACTTTCCAGAGCTAAAGAGCAGTCAGGATAAAAGTATCCAGAAGAGAGAGAGAGATACACTCGTGAATAAATTGACAATAACGACCTTGGTGACATCATTGGCAGCACCGCCAGGCACAGAGCGTAATCAACTTTTCCGCTCAACTTTGATTAAATTTTTGTATTTCCATTTTCCCACCGCCCAGCCCAGTCCATTCACGAAAATAGAAAACCTTTTATTTTCATGGGCGAGCGATATCAAAGTCGAAAAACATACCCATCTGACTGACCCGCAAGCCAATGTCAATGATGCACTATATCTTGCCAGAAATTCCTCCATATACATATGTACATGTGCATATATATATACAGATAGAATACTCGTGGATACATACATACAGTATTTTCTCGAGACATTAAATTTCGCGAGGGAAAAACTAAAATAAAAGCAAAATAAACGGAAAGATGCAGAGGATATACTATACTATATGGATGTACATATGTATGAATGTACATCTGTATACATTTGTAGGTACAGTGGAATTTCTCTTGACGGATAACGTTAGTTATTTTACATTTTCAATCATTTTAAACTAGGAAAAGCAAAAGTGAAAGTTAAGAAATCGTTGGCTTACTTTCAATTGAAACCCCTTCTTGCTAGACATTTATCTTGCTTGCCTTAGCCTTTACTTGCATTTCTTGACTCGATGATCCATGGGTAACATTGCTCTCAAAACTTACCAATGACCGAGATGCACTTCTCGTTCACGACGCCGCTCGGCAGTAGATGGAAATCGAACTCGGTGCCATTGGCCACCACAGTGTGTCCAGCATTATTGCCGCCCTGCGGGAAAGAAAAATGAGAAGAAAAACATTTCAGAAAATCTGCCAAATGATATACTCTATATAATCGCCCCATCCATATAATACATATGCACAAGTATACCTACAAATAAACATTGTATAAATGTTGATATACAAAATTAGCATTGTTTGTTTTGCTTTCGCTTGTGTTACGGCAGAGAAAAACAAAACCCGTGCGAAATGAAAAATAAATAAAATATTTTTTTGTGAATTGAATAACACCCATCCCATCCCGTGTTTTTCGGGCACATTTCGGACTATTTGCTTGTGCCCACGTGCCCCACTCTGTGTCGCATGAAATCGAAAACGTTCCACACACACACACACATGCATACGTAGAACACACACAGATACCTATAACTATCGTAAAGAATTTCAGAGATACGCTAACACCCCAGGTTGACGCCACAAAGAAATTTTATTTGTTTTTCTCTTTCGTTTTGGCAACTGTACAAAATTTGCTTGACTTTTGCTAATCTAACATTATATACTATATTGTAAAAAGCATAGAAAATGAAAAATGTATGTGTGTATATGTATGTACAATGGTGATTTGATTAGGCGGAGAAAGAGAAGAGTGAAAATTCTGGAACATTCACAAATCATTGCGAAAAAGCAAAAACAAGACAATAAAATAAATGTTTACGCAGTACCACGGACAGACCATACTATTCGTATAACTTTTGTATTCCTGAGCCATGATAAGATACTAGGAAATGGCGAGCCGAGATTACATATTGTCACAGATCCAGACCCAGTGCATGGCCTTTCACTGCGCAATATATGCGTAATAGGAATCGCCAAGAGGCTTGTCAGTCGTGTGACTCAGTCCACAGAATTATCAGTTATATAACAAAGCTGCTCTGATAAGAGTACTTCAGCTCTGCAGTGTTGCCAGGAGATGCATCAACATACCCAAAGAGAAGGGGGCTACGAATCCGGCTCCATTTCATATCGTTCATTAAACTAAAGTAGTTCTGGTTACCAGACCAAACGGATATCAACAAGTTGTTACTGGGACTATCAGGCACGCAACGGGCGGTTCCAACGAAAAACAGAGGAGTGGATTACCCGATTCTGGGAATCTGCATTGATAAGACTGCATGTGCCCCATTTGGGTGGGGTAGCGGCCAAGTGCGTCTGTCATTGGGGTTTCTCTTTTCTCTCGACGGGGCATGGCATGGTTTGAATGATGTTGGTGGTTATGTAAACCGGGCTGGTGGTAATGGGTTCTGCTGAGCAAGCACAACAGATGTGGATGTGGAATAGCACCAGCGGAAAGCGGAAAGGAATTAACGTCAGTGGAGGGGTGGAGGGCGAGAGAACGTGAGACAGCGAGAGAGCACAAGTGACGAATTTTGGTTGGCAGACTCGCTGACGGAATACACACACACAAACATTATATGGTATATATAAGCGATTCGGACCGGGCATGGTATAGTGAATAAAGAAGGTAAGCAAGTTCCAGATACTGTACTGTACGATGGATATATTACACCATGTGCAGAGACACGTTTCCTCACCTTCTATAGAATATACTTTCGGACCCGGAACGGGCACACACATGCGCCGCGCGGAACCACACACAAACACACTTGAGCAAGCACAGACGCCGACACATACACAGAATACACAGCCACATGGCGGGCACAGAATTGATAAATACAAATGAGAAAGCATGTGGCGGCGATAATAGTTGGGAAAAAAGACCATCTACTTGTGAAATACTTAGATGCTGATGCTGAGTCAATGGCAGCCGTGTAATCGGTATTGGGTGTCCTTCAGACAAGGATGCCATGGGACCTCGTTATCAGTCGTTCTACTTTACCCCACAGATTGATTGATTGGTTTGGTTACTCACCTGACACCTGCACACGATGTCCACTTCGGAGGCCAGCATGTCCACCACCTTGCCCTTGCCCTCGTCACCCCACTGGGCTCCCAGGACAACGTCCACTTTGGACTTGTACATATTCGTCCGTCCTTGGTGCAATTGCTCGTAGAGATTGCCGTTGATGGCGGCGTTTGTTGTTGACATTGCGACGGCTCGGCACGGTAACATTTGCGACGGCTCGGCACTAGAGCATCGATGTTAACATCGATATAATCGATGTTAGGGTTCTAACTGCACACATAGATAGTTTTTTCAAACATCGATTTTTTGCCAGACACCCCTAAATTTAATCGATATGATTTTAATCGGCTCTGGTCGAAAATTTTTTCCAATTTGATATTCCGACTAATATTGCTAGCTAACTAGGACCCTCAGGCCAGAACACATAATTAGATAAAACAATTTTCTACAAGACTAGCTAATTTTAAGGCTCCGTTTGGTTGAATTATTTATAAAATAACGTTTATAAAACTTGATTGAGCATGACATGCGACGTAAGAAAGCATAATATTGCAGTTTATGGCCGCCAATAATAGATTTAACCATTTTACTATGGCTGGGGGGCAACACTCTATAACGCTCGTGTCGAAGTTAGTTGTTTTGGGGGCTATTGTTTTATTTGTTCACTATAATTTGAAAGGAAACCCATAAATTATAGTAAAAAGATAACATAATCGAATAACTGATCTCCCATGAATCAGTATACTTTGATTTCAGCATCCATTGTCCATCATTATCTATTAATTTAGCAACTCCCTTGCTCATTTCAAATCCGCGCGCTGTAAAAAATCCTCGCCGTCCTGGGAAGTTTACAATATTTTTCCCTGGGAAATTGCTGAGGCTCTTCGGAAAATGTCGGGTATGGACAACAGGCGAAACGGCGCAGAAAATGCAAGGCCTGCAAAGTAAAATCCACCCCACTTGCCTAACATCACTAACCATACAGTATATATACGGTATATACAGTGGCTCAAAGCAAAAACGATCCAGTGGCAAATAAAAAGTTTAAAGTGCTACAAATTTTAAAATAGACGAAAAATCAAAAGTGTTTAAACGCCAGTTTGTTGTATGTCTTATCACAGTTAAAAAAGGAACTTTATTTGCTGATTAAATATTGCTCAGTTTTAAAAATAAAATAAAAACTTAAAATATATCTTAAATACAGGTCAAAGCCAGAATGGTCCATCCACAAAAAAATTAAATGAGTCGAATAAATGGTTAAACAGGTATTTTAATACTTAGTATGTAATCCCCTAACCTTTATTACGGCTTTTAACCTACTATTCATGGAAGAGACCAGCTTCCGAGTGTTTTCCGGGCTTATTTTGCTCCATTCCTCCAGCAGGATTTTTTAAGGTCGTTTTTGCTAGAAATCCTGTGATTCTGGGTGTTTTTCTTCAGCGCAGCCCACAAATTTTGAATAACATTTAAGTCTGGAGACTGGGCTGGGGGAATCATCAAGTGGGGGCAGTTCCAGATAAGCCAGGACTGTACTATTCCGGATGAATGTTTCGGGTCATTATCCTGGTAGAACCGGAAATCAAGTCGGATTCCTAGTTTCTCCGAGCTTTGGTGCAAGTTATCGTTCCCAAAACGTACCCAACAGGTGAAGGACAAAATGGGGAAGGAGTGCAGCGTGGAAACTGTGCGCCGGGTGCGCCGCAACCATGACTTCAATTCCCGAGTACCCCGAAAGAAGCCCTTCATAAGCCTGAAGAACAAAGGGAAAAGGTTGGCGATCGCAAAAACCAACTTTGACAAGGATTTGGTGTTCTGGAATACAGTAATTTGTACACACGAGACCAAATTCAACCTTTTTGGGTCCGACGGAAGGAATTTTGTGTGGCGAAAGCCCATTACTGAGCTGGATCCCAAACACGTAAAAGCGACAGTCAAGCACGGCGGAGGAAGTGTCATGGTATGGGCATGCATGTCAGCAGCCAGCGTCGGAAACTTGGTGTTTATCGAGTCTACGATGGATACACACATGTACCTCAATATTCTCAAGGAAAACTTGCACCAAAGCTCCGAGAAATTTGGATTCCGACATGATTTCCGGTTCTACCAGGATAATGACCCGAAACATTCATCCGGAATAGTACAGTCCTGGCTTATCTGGAACTGCCCCCACTTGATGATTCCCCCAGCCCAGTCTCCAGACTTAAATGTTATTTAAAATTTGTGGGCTGCGCTGAAGAAAAACACCCAGAATCACAGGATTTCTAGCAAAAACGACCTTAAAAAATCCTGCTGGAGGAATGGAGCAAAATAAGCCCGGAAAACACTCGGAAGCTGGTCTCTTCCATGAATAGTAGGTTAAAAGCCGTAATAAAGGTTAGGGGATTACATACTAAGTATTAAAATACCTGTTTAACCATTTATTCGACTCATTTAATTTTTTTGTGGATGGACCATTCTGGCTTTGACCTGTATTTAAGATATATTTTAAGTTTTTATTTTATTTTTAAAACTGAGCAATATTTAATCAGCAAATAAAGTTCCTTTTTTAACTGTGATAAAACATACAACAAACTGGCGTTTAAACATTTTTGGTTTTTCGTCTATTTTAAAATTTGTAGCACTTTAAACTTTTTATTTGCCACTGGATCGTTTTGGCTTTGAGGCACTGTATATATACCAACCATACAGTATACATACTGTTTATTGGTCAGTGCTAACATCCATGAGGACGACACTGTTCCTAAGGTATATCATATGGAGATTCGTAGGTGAGTTGAGGTTCGTATGAGCCTTGCAATTTTCCTTCGCTGTTTATGCCTGTTGTCCCTACCTTTCCATATCCCATTGACCCATGCAACACACTATCGATATGTTTTGAGAATTGGCGGTAATTTTGAAAATATTTTATTTTTTCAATATTTCTGTGCGATAAATTTGTGATCACATAAATATTTTTGCTATTCACAGAGAAATACTAGTCAGACATGAAATCGTTGTGAATAGCTATAGGTGTTAAACAGCTGTCGCCCGTTGCGAATGGCCAAAGGTGAAGAAGCGGTGATTTGTGTACGTGTGTGTTTTGACTTTGCGACGTGGTGATTAGCGACCACGAAATCCGACTGAAACTAATCCCGATCCTCGCTGGAATCTAGCACTTCCATCCAGATGCATTTCCCAGATTTCAGAGCAGCCCTGCTGCTGGCCGTGCTCGGCTTGGCGAGCGCCCAGCGTGTGGCTCCCGGCGTCAATCCCCAGCATTATGTGAGTTGTTGCTGATGTTGTGCAAGCAGCTGCTAGTTGTTTTATTGACCGATTATCTGACTATATGCAGCAACAAGTGCCACAGCAGATGCCCCAACACCACCAGCCGCCGCCGCCGCCACAGTACCAGCAGCAAGTTCACGGGGCTCCTGGAGTGCCGCCGCAGCAATATGTGAGTAGGAGTCAAGTCTAGAGCCCAAGGACACTGATCCATTGTCATTCCTTTCCACAGCAATATGAGCCCGTGCCTCAGCAACCGCCAGTGCAATATCAGCAAGTTCCTGTGCAGCAGCAACCTATCCACCAGCAGCCACAAATGCAGCAGCCCGTACAGCAGCAACAGCATCACCAGCAGCAGCAGCAGCAGCAGCAGCAGCAACAACAAGTTAATCACCAGCAGCAGGCGGGTGGCCATCATCATGGCCAGCCCCAGCAGGTGTTGAATACGGGCAATATTCAGCAGGAGCGCGCGTAAGTCATCTAGGGCCACGGTTATCTTATCTAGGCTTTTATATCTTTTGTTCTGTACATTCTAGTCACATCCAGGAGCATATGCAGGTTCCCATTGATACGAGCAAAATGTCGGAGGCCGAACTTCAGTTCCACTATTTCAAGATGCACGACTCGGACAACAACAACAAGCTGGACGGCTGTGAGCTGATTAAGTCCCTGATCCACTGGCACGGTAAGATCGAACGATTCTTCTTCGATTAAGAATGCTGGTTTTGTGTTTTTAGTTGCGTCTGCGGTTCTATTTCTTGCTCTGTTTGACTCATTTGTTTTGTTTTACCTCTTTGCATATGCGTCACGTACAAAAAATAACTTAATTCGGCTGTTTGCGGTGTGTTCTGGTTTTTGGTTATGGTCATGCTCAAACATCATCCTAATCCATCTTGCATTCGACATAACAACTCATTGCATAAATGCTGCACTGAACTCCAGAGCAAGGCAGCAAGGAGCAGCCCAACGGTGAGAAGCCGCACGTCGAGGAGAAAGTCTTCTCCGATGAGGAGCTGGTGGCCCTCATTGATCCCATCCTGCAAATGGACGATACATCGCGTGACGGTTACATAGACTATCCGGAGTTCATCAAGGCTCAGCAGAAGGCCTCTGAGAAGCAGCAGCAACAACAGCAGCAGCAACAACAACAACAGCAGCAGCAGCAGCAGCCTGTTCATTAATAGATAGTTCGTTTGATCCGTTCAGATTGCATACACCAATCAAGCTTGACTATGTCTTCGTCTTATGTCCGGTGACGTGCAACACATACTCCTGTTTTCTCGCCCAAAACATCATGAAATTATACCGACGTTGTCAACGGTTTTTAGCGCAGAATTTTTAGATATTTTTTCAAAACAATTCTACTTACACCATGCTGCAAGCATTCCATTCCACTCGGAAAACTTCATTGAACAAATTGTAACACATTATATCCTTCCAAGAAATTTCCACAAATTCCCTATTTTCGAAAAGTAGCCCACACGAATCTCTAAAGGGGTTTGTGCAATTTAAACTCCTTTTGTTTTATTTTGTTTTTCCTCGTCATAACTTTAGTTAATTTCGATATGAACTAATTTTTAAGCGCAACTTGAGAGCAGCAACAAAAAACAGACTGATTGTGTGAACGTTTGTTTTGTACAAAAAGAGAAAAAAACACGCAAAAAAAATCGAAGTAAAACTATAAATAAATGGAAAACTCTTTTTTGAATTTGACACCTATTATATAGAGACGCATGCAATTCTTTGTAAGTAAAACAGATCTAGAAAATAAAGTCAAATACAAATCACAGTCCCACCCACCGCATCTAAACCCTTGCCTCCTGTAGCTTATCTAGAAACATTTGTTAGCGGTTTTCGGTGAGCGCTTTCCAATCACGTTTAAATCTATGTTTAACGTAACATTCTATCATTGCAGTCGAAGATAGTAGCAAGAAACCCCCGGAGGAAGGTGCCGAGGTTCCCGATGAGCACAAAACTGGCAGCGTATACACGGACAAGGCCCTTGAGGATACCATCGACTATGTTCTCAAGTCCATGGACCTGAACAATGATGGCTTTGTGGACTGGGCCGAGTACCGGCAGACTGAGGGTAACATTGGCAAGGAACCGTAGAGGAACCAATATCCCTAATCCTAGAGAGCCATAGAACTTGACAATCACTGCGTTACTACGTACCCTTCCAAGTTGTTAAAACCTTTTCTACTTTTGCTAAATAAATCGTTTTTGAATGTACCCAACATGTAACGGTCGCCGATTGGTAAAAGCTCAAAAGCATTAAGCTTTCCGGCAACGCAACGCATGGAACTTTCGCATTCTTGCGCTGATAGAAAGAAGACTTTCAATGGACGGCGAGGCGTTGCAGCCGACAGTACGAAAACGTGGATGAAGGCCGAATGAAAACAATAAGCGAACAAATGCTGCAACATATATAGGATTTATTGAAACAGAAATTAAAGACTAGTGCATTTCAGTATTACGCATTCGTCGTAAGTGACGGAGCCCAGTGTTTCGAGTGTGGAAAATTTGAGACCCGTGCAAAATGTAAGCCAAAATTGTCACAGAAATAAACAGCACACATACCGATATAGACTCTTGGGCAGAATTGCAAAAGAACTCGCGGGGCTGATGGCCTATAATTATGAATGCCGGCCCCAGGGCCATAATCGCGTTGCTCGGGAGACCCTGCCGGTGGCAGCGGCCTCTTTGTTGATTGAAAATAAATAACCTGATTGGGCTAGGAACTCGTTCCTTCCCCTCCGCTCCGTCCAGAATTCGGGGTCCACGTGCTCGCGTGCATCGAGAAATTACGCTCTGTATAAACATTTGCCGTTGCATATATGATTAACGTGCCCCGCGCTGGGTGTGATATCGATTTTGCCAACCAAGAGCTTGCTCCATGGGATGGCCGGAGTTGGGGTTGGGGTTGGGGATGTGGGCGGATGGTGGTCGGATGCGGTGGATGGTTAGGACTTCCGTAGCTCGTGTTGACCCCTTTGCCGCAAGTGATTTTTAGTGGCCGATAAGCCGGTTGGCTAATGCCATAGCATTACAGTTTGGGTGCTCAGCTATCTCGTGTTTGTCGGGTACTATATTTTTTTAGTTAGTTTATTAAAAAGTGCAATAATGATTTTTAGGGCTGCCATGCAGTCGTCCGGACGACCACGCGAACGCCTGCTCTATGCCTTCCGAGGATGGATAGCCTTTGTGGCGTTCATGGACCTGGGCACGGCATTTCGTAGTTATATCGAGAGACGGAGCTTCCTGGGCGACCACAGCGACACGCAGTTCATCGAGGGTGAGTGACACGCCACACGGAATAGCATCCGCAATGTTTGATTTGTGTATGGGGTCTATTTCCAGGGGACTACACCATATCCCGTATCATTGGCATGTACTGCCTTCTCAAGGCGATTGCCCTGGTCCACTGCACCCTCTACATACACTACAGACCGTAAGTATCGTTTTCCCAAGTGAAGTTTGTGGTGTTTTGGCGGCAATTAATCATGTTCTATTTTTGAATAACAGGGTTGTAAGCATGGGCGGCTGCTCCTTGGCCCTTACCATGGTCTTCTATGCCACTGAGGCTCTATACTTTCGCTCAAGTACCCTCAACTTTTACGTGATCTTCCCATGCGTACTGAATTGTATGCATTAACTAATTTAATTTAAATGTCCTCAAGTTTGCTAATGATAATATTTTTGGCTAGCTATTACACTCTTGGGACTGATTTACATACCCAGACGACTGCGCCTATGGGAACCCAATATGGATCTGGATGATGAGAACTCACAGTTGCTAAAGCAAATGACTGGCTTTAAGCGAAGGCGAACGAAAAAGCAATAATTACATGTTTAACATGGACTTTATTAAAATCGTAGGAAACCGATTGGATTGGGTTTCCACGAGGAACAGTATTGTGGAGGACGCGGAGAGAGAGAATCGCATATTATCCGCTATGGACTGCATTGGTGTGATAAAAATGGCATCAAGGAGAGAATAAATTTTATAGCAATACTAAAAACAGCGCCAAATTAGTGATTTTCTATGAATTAGGTACGAAAGAGATATACGATAATCTCGGCATAAGTCAATTTCTGACATAATCACTTCAAGTCATGTTGTACTTCCTTTTTATAAAACTATATACTCATATATGTATGACACAATAGAGTTTTTTTGCACTTTAAAACGTTGAGAATGCATCTAGGAATTATATTCGAAATTATCAAAAGATAGCACCCTAATTTAAAAATAAAAAATTCAAATGGAAGGCTTTAAAATTATAAATAAGTTTATGAACAATTAGTAATTATAATATTACATTGGATTTTTCCATTAGGCAGGCATTAATGTGCTTCTAGAAACGATTAGCAATTTTTGGAACAGGCTTCCGGCTCCTACAATTAAGCGAACACATGGTTACAACATTTTATACTTACCTATCACATATGAATACCAAAATATATACATCTAAAAACAATAATTAGTTTTATATATCATGTAGCGAATGTTTTGAATAAAAATTTGAATTTACACTAGTGCCCCAACGGCTTTTCAGTGTTGCTAAGCGTCTTCACTTGTGTGTGGTGTGCTACTTTTCGATCAGATCTAGCTATTTATAAAGTCAAATAGAAGTAAGGAAAAATTGAGAAAAGCGGTTATTGGAATTTAGATATTTTTGAGTCAGTCGGGCAAAGATTTTGCGTGATTTGATCGGGCGTTAGGGGGCATGAAAAAATGCACCAATTATATTTTTTAGCATTTTTAAGACGTTTTGTTTGATTCTTAGTTTTTTAATACATTTTTTTATCAATCTAGCTTGATTTACTAAATGAAAAATTTTGGCATCACTGGCGGGTAGTACTGTGTAACACAGTTTTGCGCACAATTGTGCGAATTGCGCCTTTTACGATTTATGTTTTCGCTTGTTGTCTATCAAGCATAATTTGTGAAATTAATTGTTAATTATGTATCGAAAATACAAGAAACGTGGCCAGAAGCCACTGAATACAATCGATGAAAACCAGTCAATCAAGATACCTGTAAGTACGATTTAAAATGTTCCATTGTTCGTGAATACAAATGTGTTTTTATAGCGACCGGCGGACAACGAAACCGGCGACAGAACGGACGTTTCTGTGGCGTCGATTGGCAGTGGAAGCGAAGAGAACATACCGGCCTCTCAGGAGCATACGCAACGCTTTCTGTCCCAGCACAGTGCCATCCTGGCCGCAACACTGGGACGAACACAGTCCTCCAGCCGAAACCCGTTGAGTCTGTCGCGGCAGCCAAACAACTTTTTCGAGCTCGTCCTGATCCGAGCCGGGGTGCAATTGGATCAAGGCGACACCCTTGTGCTGTCGTGTGACCATGTCTCGATAGTTTCAAAGTTGCGAGATATATTCATGAGTGCCCCGTCCTATGCTGACAAGATGGAGACCTTCAAGTCCGGTCTCAACTCGGCCATGGCGCCCAAGTCCAAGTTGGTGCAGAAACTTCTGACTGGCTGTACTGTGGATGCAGCTGGAGAGGAGCAAATATATCAGTCACAGAACAGCATGTTCATGAACTTTCTAATGATCGATTTTATGCGGGATCTATGTCTGGAGGTGCTCCTGAACCGAATAGAAGAGGTGGCAACATCGGACCAGGTTCTTACGGGCCAAGGTGTTATTGCAATGCCATTGCTGCCTCTGATGATGGCCCAGTTGCGCTACCTGCCTCTTTGCCAAAAGGAGCAGATTTATAAGCGAATCGAGGGCATCTTCCACAGAGCCAGCGACTCGTCTAAATTGGATATCATAAGCAATGCCGAGTTTGTGCTGGATGCCAGCATGCACGATGAATTTGTCGAACTGCTCTTGTAAGCTGACACAAACATAATCGTGTAATGCAAACTTACTCTTTTCTTTTGGCAGTATAAATTATTCCTGTAGCGAAGAGCTCTTCCATATGATCACAGTGCACACATTGAGTAACCTTTCGCTCTCAGCCAAGACCCAAGACAAGCTGCGCCTGCGCATTCTAGAGTTCACCACAAGTGGCGCCTGTCCAGACACGGTACACAAGATCTAGAACTATATTCTTTTTTTAATTCTAACCGCCTCTTTCTGCAGACATTGCCCCACCTTATACGGCTTTTGCTCAACAGTTTGAAACTGGACACAGATGACAGTGTGCGGGAGGTAAGCTTTACTAAAACACCTAGGATATAACTGAGTCGAAATTTATATTTCACAGCTGGTTTCCACGCTGCGCGAAATATTTAACTGGCGTCACAGAGCTCTCAATGACAGTAGCGAACCGGCAGCCAACGATAAGAAGTCGCAACTGGACCTTTTTGGCTTTCTGGAACTAGGCCTAATACGCTCCAAGCGATTTTATCAAATGTGGCAGAGACTAATAGCGAGTTTGCCTGCAGAAAATTTCACGTTAGTTCAGAGCACACAAATTAATGAATACTTGATTTTACAGCTGTTTGTTTTTGCAGCGCCCTAGACTTAATAATGATTTTGTTGCTGATTCACGTGAATGAAGATAACTCCCTGTACATTGAGAATATTGTAAGTAGATATGTACATATATACCCCTCTCTATGTTCATTTCAATGTAACGACTCAACGTTCTTGACAGCTTCGTCGTCTCATAAAGCTAAACCAAATCACAGTAAGCATTCTAGAGGGTGTTAAGCTGCACTACCCGCACATTTTGGAGCAACATATTAGCACGCTGATGCACATCCTGCACGATTTTATGTGCGAGAAAAACGCAGCTGTGTCAGAGTTTGCAAAATCTTCGTACAGGTATAGATATAATGTGCAGTCGTTTGCCTGATTCGCCTAATGTTTCGATTACCGCAGCGTACTCTTTAGGATTTTCACCTCAATTCAGAAGCATATTCTGAGGAAGCTACTTGAGCTTGCCTGTGACAAATCATCCCAAGATCTAACCACAATGGCATTGCATTTGCTGCGCGAGCTCTTGCGAAAGAGCTTCAAGGATGTTCAGAACTGTGCGCCTCTCTTTCTGCCGATGCTAGATCGGTTGAGTGACTTAACACTGCCGCAAACTCGCCTGGCTATGGAAGTCCTTTGCAATTTGGCTTTTCCCGAGCCGAAACTACCCGAGTCAGTGCCGCTGCAGGAGCAAGTGGAAATGGTGGTGAAGAAGCAGCTGATAAATCGAACGGAATTTGTGAAGAAGCAAGGCATCATTGGCAGCGTGCAGCTAATTAATGCCATTTCTTGTACTGAGGAGAAGAGTTTAGACGATGGCGATGCGGATGAGGAAGAAGACTTCTCCCCCGTTGTTGGTTCTATAGACGGTTTGCCCGACGGTCGCCCTAAAGTGGCAGCCAATTTGATAAGTGAGTAAATAATGAAGCGCCTCAAACACACTTGAACCTGTTTTTTCGACCACACAGTTCTCACCGAATCATCCATTAACAGTGCCGAATCTCTGGCGCTGTTTTATGAAGAGTTGGCCACGGTTATTTCTCAAAGATGTCCCATATCTTCATATTGCAACGATAAAGCTTTCACCCTGTGGCTCTGTGAGCTGATGACCTATCGCTTTCAGCATAGCTTCGCTACCGAGGACACTCCAAAGCCGATCAAGTGAGTATCTTTGATTGAAACCGATTCAGACCGCCTTCTAACTCTAAACATTTTAAAGAGGTATCCATTTGGAATATCAAATGAACATCAACGCTCTCGACGAATCGAACGTAAATTCGGAATCGGAGGTTCTCAGCGTTGCCATGAATATATCAGCACTTGTCTTGTCGCCCAAAACCGAGTGAGTGCAATTGTCTCCTATTTTCTTTCCACTTTTCTAATTAAGCGAATTTACAGTGCCTCTCAATCGATTTATGTGATGACGCCTCTGTTTTACCTTGTGCGAATGCTACACCAGAATAGCTACCGTGGCAGCCTGGAGATGATCAATGCCTTGCTTGGTTGTGCAATTGTATTGCCCACGTTTTTCGAGGACGACAACTATATGGCCATCTTCGACAACTATGACGGGGAGCAGCAGAAACATATACTCAGCATATATTTTCATACTATCAACTGGATTAGGGTCACAATCAGTGCGTTCGCAGCTCAGATTCATCGTGGCACTCGCGAACGAGTGCTGCTCCGTCTGGGCGAATTGATACGCATAGAGCAAAGGGTCAAGTCGCTTTTGACCCATGCGCCTGCTGACTTTGTAGCTCCTCCCTATCAGTTCCTCGACTCTTCAAAGCAGAATGTTAATCTGCAGAAAAGGCAAGGCGGCAAACCCGGAGCCAAGGTCCATGAGACCCCAATGGAGGAGAACGACACCTGTAATCAAACCACACTAGCGGACTTTACCCTTAAGGTGGCTCCATGCAAGACCAACAAAACTAAAATAGACTTTGAGCAGTTGTACGGACCACGGGAGCAGTACAGACCTATGGATGTGCGCATTTTGGTGTTACTGGAGAAGCAAGAGCTATCCTTGAACTATCCACTGGAGGATAAGGAAAAAGGAAATGCTTTAGGGCTGTTGGAGCTACGTTTCCTGCTTGAAGATGTGGTCCAGAAACTGAAAGCCACTGTCCATGACCAGCAGGATTCCTTTGATTCAGTTTTTCTCCATCCGCATCGTATCAGTCCAGAAAGCTTTTTACATGACATATGTCAATCGATGATTGATTTAAATAATCACCTAAAGGTCCTAGCCAAAGCCATAGATGAAGAGTTGGCTAAAGTGAACAATGTGTATAGCAATTTGGATCTGTTCAAGGAACGATTCAACTATATCAAGACCTGCTTTGGCCTATGCATTCAATATTTTGCCTTATACTTCTCCTGGAGCGGATGGAGCAATGAGTCGCACGCCAAAGAACTGCACGGTAAACTGGTTATTACATCCTTCTTTTCCGATTTCTCATCTATTTTTCGTTCCTGGCAGAATCCCTGTACATATTGCATACATCACAACTTCCTAGTCAAGAGAAGCGGAAATGTAAAAAGCAAACTATTCCTCAACTGGCCACGTTGAATTTCGACTACTTTTCAAAGTACGAAAAATCGGTACTAAATCTAAGCACGGCTGTTCAACTGCACCGACTGCTCTGCAGCTTGCGGAAGCTGGGAGCTGCTGGTAACGATGCCAGTCAGTCGAGGCTCCAGCTAATAGAAGACACACGTACGTAGGAGTGTACATATTTGGGGAAAATATGATTTTGAATTGATGATTTTCAGGAGTACTCTGCGATAAACTGCTCCGCCGTAAGTGGTTCCACTTCTCAGGCTACTTGGACAAAGGCGCGCAGTGTAATATATATCTAGATGAGCTGGTTAAGGGCTTCCTCAAGGACTCTACCTTTGCGCAGCAAAACGAACTTCTGAATGAGTTAATCAAGGAGTGCAAGATACTAAATACAAAGGACAAGGCACTGATTTCCTTTCCTAACTTTAAGAAGTAAGTGATACCTATATGTTAATATTAGAACGGTAATTATACAGGATATCTTTCAGAGCCAACTTTCCGTTGCTGTTTCGTGGATTGTGTGAGGTGCTAATACACTCGCTGAATGCTGAACTGAGTGCGAACAAGGAAGGGGATCGCCTAAGGCTGTGGGAGACCACAGTGGACTTGCTGAATGGATTGCTGAATATAGTGCAGCTTGTGGAGCAGCCACGGAATTTCGGGCTATTCCTTAAACATTCACAGCTCTTTCTGAAGCTTTTGCTGCAGCGTGGCCTGTCTGTGCTGGAGACCATAGTGCGCGACGATCCAGAGAGACTCACAGCGTTTCTCCACGAGCTCCAGAAGGTGACCAGGTTCCTGCACCAGCTATGCTGTCATTCGAAGTCCATAAAAAATACTGCCATCATAAGCTACATTCCCAATCTTCGCGAAACCATAGAGACACTGGTATTTCGAGTCAAGGCTCTCCTGGCAGCCAATAACTGCCACTCCGCCTTCCACATGGGCAATATGATCAACAGAGATCTACATGGGGACTCGATCATCACGCCAGTGGGCTCCTTCATCGGCGAGGAGAACAGCGACGAAGAGCTGCCCGCAGACGATACCAGTGTGGATGAAACAGTAATGGGAGTGGACATTGGCATCAGCAACATTAGTTCTAGCACCAGACCGAGTACCAGTGGCACTCGAAGCAAGTCTTCGTCGCGCAGTAAATGTTTCTAGATATTAAGATTCAAAAATAAATCGTAATTTATTTTTGTGATCAAAGTGTGGAACTTTCATTTGGGATTTTGTCATGGGATTGAGCATTAGACGATGTTTATTCTTTATTTATTTCATTTTTTATTATCTGGATGCAATTTTATTTAATTTTTCATATTACAAATAATAACAAATGTATGTATATCAAATATTTTAGTACAATATGCTTCTCTCACTTTTAATTTCTTCGTTAACAATAATTGTTTATTAAGACGTAAAAGTTTTTCTTCTGTTCTGTTTCTCCTTCCTAGCTCTTTCCGCCTTCTCCTACAATGAATTCTGATTGTTTATTGATTTTTGTTTTTATTATTTAATTCTTCTTCATCTCTTGATTTTATATCGTAATAATTGGCGACGTTACGTTCACGGTTTATGAATCCCTCTCGAATGTACGTGTGGCATGTACTCAATCGTATGAAAAGGTGCTGTGATGTTTATCAATTAGTCGTAAAATCAATCAGTTATAAAATGATTGGATAGATTCGATATATATATGTAATTTAAAAGCATAGAAAACACACACAAACTATAAATGTAGAGTACAACAAAAATTGGTTTAAAAAAAGTCGATACAAATGGGTAAAAATGTGGCAAAAGCTAAACCTAACTTGTGTGTCCGAAACAGATAATGTCCTCATACAAATCGTTACCTTACAAGTATAAAAAAAAGAAGTAACGGAAAGAAAAACATTTTGGAAACTGCCCAGACCTGATTTTTGCAGATCCTTGCATCCTGTCTGGCCACTTGCTGGCTGGCTCTTTCCTTATAAACAGTTGCGCTTGCTCTTAGGCCAATTCTTGAAATATACATGACCGGATTGGATTGATTGGATTTTGATTGCTGAAAAGGTGTGGAGAGTAAATTTGGAATAGGTCGAGACTTTTTGTGTATATTTCAATTTACAATGCGATCGTCGTGTTTTGATTTATTAATTTTTATTGTTTTCTTTATTTGCCAATTTTTCAAAACTTAAAACATTTTACACAAATTAATTTTAAAAATTTTTAATACGTACGCAGTCTGTTTAAAAGTTAAGTTAGATTATACACTCCTACGCCTACATATACATTATATACTCATATATATATATATTTATAGAGAAAGATATATATATATTTATTGTATATATATTTAATATATATATATGCATGTATATATAGATTTAGTAATTATGATTAAATCTTGCCTTTGCATCATCACAATTCATGTAAAGTTTTTCATTTTTTTCGCTCAGTTTCCATGCGCAGTTTTGCAATTTTGTTGTCCACCTTGCTTTCTCTTATGTTTTATTTGGATTTCTTTTAAATTTGTATGTTTTTGTTTTTGTTTCATTGTAATTATTTGTATTGGTTGTTGAAAGTTGCAATTTACACACGGTTACAGTTACAGTTATGGTTGTTGTTGTTGCTGTTGTTATTGGGTCAAAGATTAATTTTGCTTGCGCGTCCTCTTCACAAATACACAAAAATGTAAAACCAATTAAAAAGCTAAACAAATTAGTACGTTAAGTATTTAACATTAGAGCTTTATGTGTTAGGTCGTAAAAATATTTTGCTAAAAATTAATATTCATATAGTTTAATATATATATATAACATACTATTGAAAACTTAAGCGCACAAACAAAACTAAATATTCAAATTAAAAACTAATTTTGCCAAACGTTTTTGCTTTCCCGAAAAAAATTAAAACAAAAATTACAAATTACAATATTTAACACAATTAGGGAGGGTTGGGGTAAGGGGATTCGTTTAAGGGAGGATGTGGGAAAATTTCAGGCTTCCAAAAAGAAATGGTTTCCAAATAACGGCACATAATTTTGGTGATAATTTCATTAATCATAATTTTCATCAAGTTCAACGAAATTGGAAAACTTTAACGGAGTGTGTAACAATTTGCCAATTGGTTTACAGTTTACAGTTTTTAGTTTAGTTTTTAGTTTACAATAGAAAAACACATTAACAATAAAAACTTACAAATTAAATTACAAATTTAAAACAATATAAAATCAGTACAGTTATCGAATTAAACAAATCTTTAAAATTAGTTATATGTATATATTTGCAATTTGAAGTGGGTTCAAAGGTTCAAAGTCACCAAATATGTGGAAATTTCATAGGCGAAAAATCGAAAATTTTGCATGATAAAAATACGCGGCGTTTGAAGAATTTTTCGTTAATAACATCCTTAAAAAAATTAACTCATTTCTTGTGTTTGTGTGTGTTTAAAGAGAAAAAAACGTAAGTTAAAGTTTTAAATGATTTCTCCCCAATTCTTTTTCGAGGGCAACACTCTGCTCTCAATCAGGAAAGGGTAGATGATCCTTTAAGAAGAATTCCTAAGGAAACTTATCAAAAATTATTTTAAAAAAGATGGTTAAATATTTAGGTGATTTTTTTTTGTTTTGCTTGTTATTGTAGTTAGAAAATGGCGCACACTTCTCCTTCCTTCTCCTACAAAGACAGTTTACTTTACTTTCTTTAAACATTATGTGTGTGTATATGGTGTATGTGTGTCTGTGTGTGTGTGTGTGAGTGTTACTAAATGTAATCTTAACTATGGTCATTTAGAATTTGTTGTATATGTTCCTCTTATTGTTTGTGGCTAATATTATGTATTTAAAGTTCTTTGCTGGTTTGCAAATTTTGCGCAAGTTCTCATCGTTTGTTTTTATATTCTTTTTTATTTTTTAGGCAACTGCTTGGTGTGTGTGTTTGTGTTTTGTCTGTGTGTACTTTTAAATTTAAAAAAACTGGTGTTTTTAGGCTTATGCTGAACAATGTTCATAGATACGTTTTAAAACACACGCGCCCTTGTCCTTCATCAACGGCCAACAGTTTTGTATTTGCTTTATACTTGAGTTCAAAATTGGAAGTATTCTTTCGTTAGTTTAAAACTAATTTATATATTCTTTTTCTTTTATTTTTTTATATATATTTATATTAATTAACTTGTTGCTTTACTTGAGATCTAGCAATAGCGGAAACGTAGACATAAACGACAGATAAATTTCAACGAAAAAAATAGGATTTTTTAGTTTGAATTTCGCAAAGTAATCTAAATAAATGAAAGGCAAGTTCTTGTATAATTGAAATTGATTTCCCTATATAAAAGTATTATTTTGACACGCGTGTGAGTGTGTGTGTGCTGCTGTTTGATGTTGGTGTTTATAGGCATGGCATGGAGTTACAGTTAGGTTTGTGTTACATCGATCGTTAGACCGTTAGGATCGCTATATATGTATGTAGGTGTGGGAGTTAATTTCATTCGTATCATATCATATCATATGGTATCGTATCATATGTGCGTAGCAGTTCTGCTTAGATGAGTTCGTCAATAAAATTGGGAGAGAGTTGGAGTCTGAATTGTTAATTAGTTGAGAGGCTTTAAAGGAGAATTTCTAGAATTTTATGAATTGTTTAGGTTTGCTGCTAAAACGCAATCGAGCGTCGGCTAATTGATTTTCTTTCATAATTTGTTCTTATTTATGTTGTTGTTTATCATTTCATTATCTTTTTCTTTGAAAGGTAAGCACAATTTGTATGTTTATATGTGTAAATATTAAGTATTCGTTATTGCGTTATTAAAATTCATAATATCCATCGTTATTATTAGTTTTAGTTTTAGTTTTACATTTACTTTTACTTTTAATTTTACTGCTTGTGATGTGTGTGTTGTGGTTGTCTTTCTAATTCGTTGCTTCAATTGGCAGATATTTTCCGAGATTTGTTTTGCCGGAACCACCTGCATTTTTTGTGAGTGTATGTGCAATTGTTTAACCCTACATATATACTTTTTTCTTCTGCCAGTTAATTGATTTGAAGTTGCCTAAGACTTAGGGTTCGTTAAAAAATAGTGTTTTTGTTTTTTTGTTTTCCAATTTATGCAGAAAGTCTTTGCCAGTTGCCACTGCCAGTCATTATATAATAATGCTGGGTGCTTTTAAATTTTTTATTTTTTTTTTATTTTGTATGTACTTTCTTATCATTCTCATATCAATTCAATCAATCTAATTTATAATTTTTGTTTTTACTTTTTTTGTTTTTGTTTTTTGTCAGTCAATGTTTCTTCATTAAGCTTTGCTTTTCACTTTGAATTCTTGTTGTGTTGTTGTCTCTCGAAGTCCCTACAATATTAAACATTTTTATCATCAATCATCAATTCATCTGAACCTGAATCTGAATCTGAGCCTGAACTCTCGTATATATGTACTGGTTTCCTATATGCCTTGCTGGCTGGCTCCACATTGCTGTTTGTGGTTATATACAATAAGAGGGAAATCGCTTGTGCACTATTTTCTTGTGCTTTTGCTTTTGGTTTTTTGTTTTAATTTTTGTTTTTGCTCTTCAAGCTGATCTCCACATGTACACATGATGTAAAAGGTTCTGTATATAGTCGAATCGATTTCGAATTTGGTTTTGGTTTTTGTTTTTTACGCAATTCAATTTCAATGTATAAAAAGGTGCTACATGCTGCTTAAGATTTAAAATCAATCCGTACTGGGCTTAGACTGCTCTCTCTATATAGTTATAGATAAATATATTTATATATATTTTTAAATTTATATATCGGTTTTTGTTGTTTTTTTGTTTTGGTTTTTGTTTTGTTTTTTTTTGCTATATACGCTCAATTATTGTTTCGATTTCAAGTTAAAAACGCTATGAGACATAAATTTGTTTTCATTATACTTTTTTGTGAACTTTTAAAACGATTCGAATTTTCTTTATCTACGAGCTTATACGAGTATGATCTGATTTTTCTGATTTTTAAAATGTAAAATGGTTCTGGGGGAAATCGGTTAAATGTTATTTTACTAAATGAAGAAATTTCGTTTAAAATTCTGCTGCTGCTGCAAAGGCTATATAAGTGTGATTACATACATACAGATACATATATACTCTACTCGACTGATTTGTTGCTGCTTCCGATTTCGATTCCGATTCTGATACTGATTCTGCAATTGTTTTTTTAAAGCTATTTTGAATGAATCAAAAGAACAGAACAGAAATCGGTTTGGTTCCGAAATGAATGGAAAGCAAAATGATCTCTCAGAATTTTCGCTAGCTGTAGGTTCTTATGGTTTATACAATTTGTTTAAAAGGGAATTTATTGCATTTAAGAGTTTGTTACTTGGGATCTATATCTTCTCTTCTCCAGGACATCGACGAGTGTAAAATTATTATTGGATGTTGCTGGGCCTGTAACTTCCATGTTGTGTTGTTGTGGCTGCTTTTAACTGATATCATATATAGGGTTGCTGTTGCTGTTGTTGTTGATGTTGTTGTATTATTGTTCTAACTCCATGCCGAAAACGTATCCATGTACCACTGTTCACCATTTGTGCCTAAAGGTTGCTGTGGTAGCGGTAAACTGCCCCAACTGCCGCCATTTCCTATTAAACCGCTCGGGTAACGTCGCTTAACATCTGCCGGATTTTGGTGACCTCCATCGAACTTACGTTTACCGACTACTGCAGTGGTAGGTAGTGGGTTCATGTAGGTTCATGGGGAGAGCATTTTTTGTTGTTGTTGGTTGTTGATTTTTTGGTTGTGTATTCGAGTGTGTGTGTGTGTTGGTGTGTCGGTGTGTTTGAAGATGTTGGTTGGTTGTTTTTCGAAAGAAAAAAAAGAGAAAGAGAGTTAAAAATATTGTTAATACAAAAATGGTTCAAGGTGGTTTCTATTATTTTTTTTGTTTCGATTTTGTTGTTGATAAAGTTCAAGTTTTAGCTGGGCTATGGTTTAAATGAGGTTTTCTTGATGTTGTATTTCATTTTTGTTTTTGTTTTTTTTTTTTCGTTTTTTGTTGCACAGTTTGATGCATTTTTCCAGTCTATAAGTAGCACAGGGGGGTTGGTTTTTGGTTGTAGTTCAAAAAATGTTAAAAACAAACAGGTTTATTCATTGCTCATTTAATATTTCCCATTTGCATTTATAAGTGTTGTTTCTTTACACATCAAAAATCATGAATTGGTGTTAATTCGACATAACGTTAGGGACCTTGGGATATGATACAATTTCATACGTATAACGTGGGTCGGTCTTGGTCTTACACAAAATGATATAGATGTGTGGGTGGTAGGGTTTTTAGGTGTGTTATTAGATGTTTGTGTTCTGTGTTGTTGTATTGGTGTGAGCTTGTGTGAATTACAATTATTCCGAATTGGTTTCTCAGTGTGTAAAACATTGTACACGATATTATCGCCGGGAAAAAACATTTAACATTAATTACAAAAGTTAGTGACGTTAATAACTGGACAAGGATACAATATTATAGGAATCGATCGGTCTCGTTATATCGATCGATGCCCTGCCATTTGAGCGCAGTTCTTGAATGGGTCTGAGCCGATTGTGTGTATGCTTGATTGAAGCCAAGATTCTTCTTCCACTTGTCCATTTTGGGGAAATTTGTAATTTTGCAATTGCCGCGCTTCGTTCCGATTTGAGTTGATCTGAACTGAGCTGATCTGATCTGAACTGATCTGAATTGATTTTTGAAGTTGTTTGATTATTGAAAACGACGCCCGACAATTGGGAGTATCGTTTTCAATTGAATGAATAGTAGTGTCGAAGTGTGTGTGAAGAGTGTCTTGTGTTTCGTGGCGACAGCAAAGCGCGCTTGAAAAGGTTACGTTGCAATGAGATTTGAATTCTTGTATTTATGGGGACCAGCTTCTTGATTTGATTGATTTTTTTTCGGACCGAGATTTCTTGTGTTTGGAGCTATGCTTTTTGGAACGCTTGTGTGAATGCCTGGTTTTCGTACTGTCTCGTTTTTTGGGCTTCTTGACAAGCGGGCGACTTTCGCCGCTGGCCGAGGAGCTGGACGAGTGGCTACGCTTAGTTGCCCTCCATGTACGTCTTTCGAGTGGCTCCAGCTAGAAACAGATTTAGTTTTTTTTTTTTGCGTTTTGCTGATGTCAATCATACATTTACGATGTGTGTGTGTCAGAAACAAAGCGCATGTATATTTTGTGTGTGTGTGTTGTTTGGATGAGTGAGATTGTGTGTGTGTGAAGCATTCTAAAAAGAAATCTGTATCTACAAATACAGCCACAAAGTGTAAAGCGTGTAAGATTGGAAGCATGTGGTGGGTGGGGGTTGTCTTCTGGAGATTGTCACAGTTTTGCTGCAGATGCAAAAGTGTGCCAGGAATCCATCCGGTGGGTTGGGTGGGGGTTCGTTCTTTCCGTTATGCAGAAAGCTCCATTGGTAACAAATTATAAGACAGTTGTAAGGGGTTTGAGTGTGTGTGTGTGAACATAATACACGAATCGATTAGTATCTGTTTAAAGGTAAGGTACAAATCAAACAAAACTATTTCGGTCGGGGGTCCACCCTGTGTGGGGAATGTATGTATGATATGTATGGCATGGTGATTATAGGGTGTGGGTGGTTGGTGATTATTTTATACATATATATACATATATATTGTATATATTATGGGCTTATGTAGGTTACTAATACTATTATTATTTGATTTGTATTTGATTCACTTTCTTTGGCTTTGTGGGGTGTTTGCTAAATCAAATCGGGTTAGCAAAGCATGATGGGTATTGTATAATTATTAACAAGACTCTCGAGACTCGATATACAGAAATGCACATAAAAATTATATATGTATGTATATGGTTAATTTAATGGGCTAAAGTATATAAATTATATATTTATTTATATAATATATAGATTTTGTGCCATCGCAATCGATCAGTAAGTCAATCTTGACGCGCGTTTCGTGTGTGTATAAGTATATTATTATTTATGGCCTGGCAATCAACAAATACCAACAGATTAACGCGGGACACAAAAAAAAACAACAAAAATTATATACACGTACGTCAAAATTTTGGATGATTTCCTCTCAGGGGGGTACGGGCTTATAGCTTATTCTTTCTTTCTTTCTTCTCGTTTTTCGTATGAAGGGTTTTTTATGGGAGTGGGGGGCGATTAGCGACAAAAACAGGACACTCTTTCATGTACTTGCTGAACTTTTAGTTAGTAAGTGACAACAATCTTGTGCGAATGGATATTGGTGTGGGGTAGTTTGGGTGTGTATGTGTGTGTGTTTGTGTGTAAGATATACTAATCGATTCATTAACGTTTACACAGCAGACATATCCGTATCAATATGCAATTAATACAATCATATAATTTGTTATTATGGCTTTCCATATACATAGGTATTTCGTGTATGTGTGTGTGTGTGTGGGTGTGGGTGTGTGAGTGTGTTTATTGCTGCTTACAGTTCGAAGAAAAGAAAGAAAAGAGATAGCAGTCACGAGAGGGCATGCAATCAAAAAATTGTAGCATACATTTCAGCGCTGACACAAAAAGAAATTAAAGAAATCTTTAGACGGAGAACAGCACACCAAAAATATTCGTAAGCAGCAAAAGCACAACTACAGTGAACACAAGAGAAATAAAGGAAACTGTATATAATTCGTGATTATAGAAATATATAGAAAAAGAGAACACAACATCGAGGTAAAAGTAGGGGGGCGGGTTTGGGGGTGAAATTTATACAACATTTAGAACTTTACAAATGCGAGACACACGACATTGAAGGGACAACCAGGCACCTTTTGCTGGTTGTCGGGGAGGATGGTTTTTGGATGGTTCGTATCTCTCGATGGGTTCGGTTCGGTTCTTGTGCGAGAGAAGAGAGAGTTTACATATGTATGTCGTATGTGGGTGTGTTTGGCGGTTGTGTGTGTGTTTGTGTGGTGTGGTGTGGTCTATGGTGTGGGTTGTGGGTTGGTTGCGGGCAAGGTGGGTGGTGTGTGGGTTGTTTTTTTTTACATTTTACTTGGCTTTACTTATTAATTTATATGAATTTGACATTTGCAATTTACTTCTTGCTGGGTTGTTGCTGTAGTTGGATTGTCTTTGCAGTTTTCTTTTGACGTAGGTTGTTGGGAGATTTAGCTTTGAGTTCATTCGTTTTGATAGTTTTGATTGGTTTTTTGTTGGTTGGTTGATTGTGGTTGTGTTTTATCTCTGTAGTTTGTTTTTTTTTATTGCTGTTATAGTTTTTTGGTACTTTTTTTTGGTTTGATTTTTTTTGTTGAGCTCACCTGGTAAATTTTGTAGCGGCTTGACGTGCTGGGTGCCACGAGCGTTGTGACGCGTTTGTGCCACCCCACGGACCCCCCCGGTTGCTGCCGGCGCCCCCTGACCGGTGGCCCCCCGCTGAGCTACCGCCGCCGCCTGTCCCACCGCCGCCGCTGCCGGTGCCGCCGCCTGTGGCACTGTTTGGGCCCCCTGACGACTGATGCTGCCACGCCGGCCAACGGCTTTGCCACGCTGCACTGTGGTTCCATGCCCACGACCAGCCCCCTATTATCATCATCAGGTCATCATCATCAACACAATCCACACATGGCATCATCATCATCATCATCAACGTCATCATATCATGCATGAGCGTGGCGTTTGTGAGGGTTTAAGTGTGTGTGTATGTGTTTGTGTGTGTGGGTTGAGTGTGGTGTGTGTGTGTGTGCGTGTTTTCGTGTATTCATATAGTGATTCCAGATTCGGTTCCATTATCCATCATATTCCATCAATCGTTGTTGTTCGGTTGTTGATTTGATTTTGGATTTCGAGTTTTCGTTTCGTTCATTTTCGTTTTCGTTTTTGGTTTTTCAAGTTTTGAGTTTGAGTTTTTGGTTCGAATCGTTTTGCATTTTAAAATTTGATATTTTTGCATTATACATATAAATAATTGAAATTGTGTTTGTATATATATGGATCGCCAAGATAATTGTCAAATTTTGGTCATTTCAAATCAAATGAAAGTAAGCAAGATGAAAATACATTTTGGAGTTTTTTTTGGGGGGCATTGGATTTTTTTGGATTTTGGTTTGGAAATTTTTGAAGTCGAATCAATGAGAATTTCGAAAGGATGGTGGGGTTGGGGTCAGAAAAACGGTTTTGGTATTTGGTTTTCGAAAAAGAAAGGTAATCGATGGATGGTTTTTTTTTGGATTTTCGTTTTGGTTTGGTTTTTGATTGATTTTGATTTTGGTCGTTGGTTGGTTTTGTTTTTGATATCGATTTAGGTAAAATGGCAGAGATATAGAATTCATAATTTTAGTGGGCATTTTTTTTTTGGGTTTTGGTTTTTGGTATTTTTTTTTGTTTTTGACGAACATATATATAATTTTTCAAGATTTTTGTTTGTTTTTGTTTTGTCATATTGTACCGAAAAACAAATGAATTGTTTGTATATAGATAAGTATATAACAAGAACACATAAAAAGAAAGAAAAGAAAAGAAAAAATCGAAATAAACGCGTTAGATTCTTGGTGTAAACTGTTTTTTTGTTTGATTGGTACATACACGATGTAATGTATGCATATAAGATATATGTATATATTGATATAGAGAGATACACGACTGATGTTCAAAATATATTGTATACTAAAATGTATTCTCTGTATCTTGTATCTGTATCTTGTATCAAGTGAGCTGTGAGTGAACATTTAACTAGTCTTTGCTTTGTCTTTGCTTCAATCGGATATTATAATATACTTATAACAACGGATCTGGGGCGCTTGACACGTCTACTAGCATTTTTTTGGTTTTGTTTTTTTTTTGTAGTAGATATGTCCAAGCAACAAAAGTTTTTTCCTCTTGCGATTGACACAATATTCATTAAAAAAAAATAACTTTACCAAGTTTGTAAATTTGATTAGAAATTATAAATTAGGATTTACAATAAGCGTATGCGGTTAATGGTTTATTAAAGCATTGGCAGAAATTTTAATAATAATAATAATAACAATATAGGGCAATAATATTTAAAACTAAAAAGCGCTTCACTTAATTGCTAACAAAAAAAAGTAATATCGGGGAGCACGCTGTGTTCAGCTCATCAATTTAATATAATTAATTGTTAATTAGGCCTGACAGGGCAGGGCGATGGCATTGCGATGGGTTGTGCAATTAGGGGTATAAATTATGTATTTAGCGGGTATAAATATGTACAAGCAAAGCATAAGATTAAAGCACAATAATAAAGCATAAATTGTTAATATTTGTAATATTTTCAATGGGCGGGGCGGCGTGGCGATGCGGATCTCTCGATTGTATGGTCCCCGGCAAAAAAGCGAAAACAAGCAGCGAATATTTTCCCCAGCAATGGGCGTGCACATGTCTTTGTGTGTGTGTGTGTGTCTGGGTGTCTGTGTGAGTGTGGGCGTGGCTTGGTGTGCTGTATTCTTATTTTTTTTGGGTGCGTGTGGTGTGGTAGAATTTTCAGCAGCATGTAACGTGCAAATTTTGACTTTGTAAACGAAATGAAAAAAATATAGTTTTTGGGAAATTAAAGCATCCGTTAAGCCAAAAAAAAAAGCGTTATACATATACCAAATAATACTCAAAATAATGTTCAATACTACGTTTTGGTTAGAGAAAGAGGCAGCTCTTTGTAGCTGAAGGATCTTACGAAATAAAACCAAATATATATATATTAACAAACAAATATGTATGTTCTACAATTCTCTTGTGTTTCTGTGTGCGTGTGATCTGGTTGTTTTTTCTGATTGTTGTCCGATTCGGGAGTAGCCAAAAGAAATCTATTCATAACGCACCATAGCGGCCGTCGAGCCATTTGCTTGGGGTCTTGATGTATGCGGTGAGGCACTTGATGAGGCCCCAGCATTTCCGGATCCGCTTGCGATTCCGCCTCCGCCTCCGAGACTGGTACCGCCGCTGCTGCCGGCATTCGAAAAATCATAGTAATTGAAATCACCTTCGTAGGTGCGGTAGAGCTCGTCATAATAAGACTCGTTGTTGGCAAGGCCAGGACGGTATTCCGAGTACCCAAAATAGTCATAATCGACCTCTTAATAATGTTGATGTTGTTGTGCAGGACATGGGGGTGAGGATAAGATGGGACTAGGTTAGTGATGCGCGCGTCTCTTAGTTAGATCTAGTCCTACTATTCTAAGCTGCTCGCCTCGCTGCTTCGCTGGCTGATAAGATGCTGCCAATTGTTTCACTTTTGCCAATGTTGCACGAATTGGGCGCGTTCTGTAACGCAACTGGATGTTCAAAGGAGGTGTGGGTGTGGATTGTGGGGGTTTAGGTTCATGTTCAGGATATGACAGGGGAGGATCTAAGGCTGGAACTGGGTCTGGGGCCGAGACTGAGACTGGGACACACAGAAATTGGTATGCGTGTATGGACGCGGTCGGGTTGTATGGTTTAAGTAGATGAGACTTGAGGATTACTTACCGGTGATATAACATCAAACAGTATACAGGGTGCTTAACATTCGCTACACAGAGAACACAATTGCAACATTTAATTATCATAAACAACTATGAACAACGTTTAAGGTTTAATGGCTAATGTTCTATGGGTGGTTGGGGGGTTTTTGGTTTGGGTTTGGTTTCGGTTTCGGTTTTGGAGGATTTGGTTTCCGGTTTCGGTTATGAGAGTAGGTAATGTTGTAGTTGTAGTTGTTGGCTTTGCACTTGGCTGCGACACAGAGAGAGAGTGAGAGAGAGAGAGAGAGAGAGAGAGCTGAACCGGGGGTTCAGAGGAGCAGGATGTTCGGAAGGAGAAACAAAAACGAATCGACAACATCGAAAAAGGAACTCAAAAACAGACATGCAAATAAACGAAAAACGGATAAATAGAACAAGAATTAGGTTCAAAGAGAGCGATATTGACACATAACTAGCAAATGCGAATATAAAAAAGGAAAAACCAACAACATTTACGATCAATACAATGAAAAAAGAAAAAATAACAAAAATTAATTGAGAAGTGAGGTTATGTTCAGGTTTAAAGTGAGGTTATGTTTCAATTAGTTGCCAATGGTTTCGATCTCGATCGTTATAGATATAGAGTTCGAGGTCGAGTGGGGGTTATTAGACTCAATCTAGCTGGAGAGTACTCGTTGGGGGGTGGGTCTGGGGGCAGTGCTAAGCGTGACTTTAAGGGCTCTAGGTAACTGTGTGTATGTATGTGTGTGTTGTGTGTGTGTGTTGTGTGTGTGTGTGTGTGTTGAGGTGGTAAGGTGGGGCTGGGAGCGTACATTGTTAGTGGGTAGAGCGCACATTTGGCAAACCTTAAAGAACTAACTAAAATGATGAGGCGAGACAGAAAGAGAAACAATAATTCAAGAGAATATGAACCAAAACAATAAGGAATACGTTGCGTTTAATGGTGGACATGATACATATATATCATATAACTTAAGATTTAAACTGCAGACCGGATTAGTGTTTGCTTACTTTTTGGGTTAGACTCTTTCAACTAGAACTAGAACATAAACCTATCAAATAAGCACCGGTTTGAGGGCAGCTCATTATACGCCATATTTAGTAAGTATTTGTTTTAAATATTTGTACATTTATGAGTGTTAGTATATGTGTGTTTTTGTGTGTGTGTGTGAGTGTGCCTAACAACTTGGCTAACTGACTACGAAAACTAAACCAAATTAACAAAAGTTATAAAGTATTTTTTTTTGTTTTCTCAATTGTGTTGAGTCCCAAAGGAAGGCGCTTGCGGCCTTCGCTTTCTCTTCACCTTCATCATCATCTGCATGTACCCCATCATCTGGCAGAGAGATGGCGTTCGAGCACACATGTACATATATATATGTATATGCATATACATACAGACATCTAGAATGTATCTGATGGATTCACTTGGCCAATTTGCCAAACTTACCGTATTCGCGAGGTATCGGCGTACGGAGCGGCATGCGCGCACCTGGCAGGCGCATGGGCGTCAAGGACATCATGCTGGGATGTGTCGGCGACAGATTTCTGTATGGAGACAATGTTTCAAATCTTTACAATGATTATCCCACATGGACAAAAGATGGGATTGAGTATAAATTTGCAAGTGGTTTGTGGTTTCGGTTTGGAGTGGTTTGTGTTCGTTCGTGTTCGTTCGCGCAGGGCAAAAGAAAGAATAAAAGAAAGAAAATATAAAGTAAAAATAAATTAATTCGATCTCAGGATAAGCTAGTGGCAGGCGACTTGAAAAGCAAACAGACACTCGATTATCAATTTGGATTTTTAACGAAATCAAATTTGCCCAATGCAATGCAAGATTTTTGCATTGTTTCTTTGTATTTTTGTGATTTGTGATTTGGAATTTTGCGCCAGTATATATTTGTTGTTGTGCTAGACAATATTTAATATAATATTTCAGGGGATTCAGATATGATTGGACTGGAATAGGAGCTGGAAATACATACCCCACAAGGCCGGGACGTGCCTGCATCATTTGCATCATGCGACGTTCACGGGCGCGCAGAATTTCCTCCTTTTTCTTTTTGTCTGAAGGCGGTTTGGCGAGTGAGACCTATAAAAGAGTTACAGGGGGATGAATTTTGGAATGTTTGGCAGAGGGTTGCAACCACTTACCTCAATATTCGAGGCGCCGATCTCCTTGCCATTAAGGCCACGCATAGCTTCGACGGCGCTATCACGATCCTCAAAGTGTATAAAGGCATAGTCTTTAATTTTCTTAACGCGTTCTACTTTGCCATATTGCTCAAATTGCTCCTAATGATTAATTTGGATTAAGAATTACAATTGTTGAATTGAAATTTATGAGAGAATGTACCTTTAGTTTTTCCTCTGTGACGTCCTGGGTTAGATTTCGCACATAAAGAACTTTAACCTTAGACATAGTTTGCTCATCTGGCTCCTCCTGTGGATCGGCCCAGTCGACTATTATATCACATCCCCATACCTATAGAAGATAATCCAAACGTTATATAAGAGGAATAGGAATAGATAGGGAGCTACGAGGGGGTGGCGATACTCACCTTAATTCTACCAGTGCCAAGTCTTCGTTTGGCCAAAGATGCCGCCTTGTGGGACTCGTATTCGAGAAAGCAGAAGCCGCGATTCTTTTTCTTATCATCTGGTGAACTGTATATGATTACCTCGTAAAGGCCAGCTATAGGTTCAGATTCGGGTTCAGATTTGTATTTATAAATATAAAGAAAAATGTCATTTAAGTACGATGCCATTGAAATAACGTTATCAGTTCGAATGCAATTTTTTATGATTAGTTGTTCGGTTGCATATGTAAAAATAGAAAACAACAAAAGAAATACAACAAAAAAGTATTTGTATTTGGTATTGCTATTTGTATTGGGAAGTGTATGCGTGTGTATGTGTGTGTAAGAGAGAGAGTAGATGTGAGACACACATACATGTAGTATAAGAAAATAAATATGAAATATTTGAACAGAAATGCACAAAATTTTACATGACAAGCATCATCTCTGGTTATCATTGTTATGTAAAATAATGAATCTTTCCGATATAACCGAATCTGTTTCATACAAAATATATATATATGTATGTATATTGTATTTTGATTTTGAAAACCAATGCCAACAATTGCATAATTTTGCTTTTGCTTAAACTTTTTGAAATATTTTTGAATAATTGAGAGAGAATGCGGCTAAGCTAGTAACATTTTTTTTTGTTTTTGTGTGTTTAACGGGTTATGCAAGGATCGAGAGAGATTTGGAGACAAAGTTTTACTGAGAGAGAGAGAGAGAGAGCGGGGCTGGGCGGGGTTGGTGGTATAACATTGAGTAACGGATAGGAGAGTAACGGATATGTAGAGTACGTTTATAGAGTATTTTGTAAAACGAAACACACACTTAGAAAAACACTTAAAAAAAAACCTCTGGGTATTGCTATTTGGTTGTTGTTTTGATTTTGTATATATATAGTACATATGTGGCAAAAAAAAAACAAAAAAAAACAAAAACAATCGATGTATAACCAAAAACACAACACGAAGTACGAATACGAATACGAGTAGAGCTGGGGGGTCGATTCGAGTAGTATTAATGGAAACAATAATGGGTATAAACTATACACAAAACATAGCCAGAGTTAGACAGAGTAAGGAAGAGAGAGATAGAGATATATATATATAGAGAGAGAGAGAACTGTGTACACTGAGATACAAAAAGAGAGATCGATAGAACGAACAGTAACGAACGAAACAACAAATTATGGGGGCACTGATTTTGAATTTGGTTTGGTTTCGAGTAGGTTTCATATCGATTCGCTTTGATTCACTTGGATTCGATTCGATTTGTTTGGTTGTTCAATTGCTCGGGGGGTAGTGGCGCTTATGTGAGAGATAGATAGTTACACATAGAGATACATAGAGAGTAAAATGAGTTTTCTTTTTAAAGGCTTGTTGTTGTCTCCAGTCATTAAGTAGTATAGATATATATATTCAACGTGAATAGGCCAGAACATATCGATTTAAGTAGACGAATTGCATTTTCTTATAATGGTTTCGGGGCGGGATCGGTTTTGGTTTTGGTTTTTGGTGTGCGCCGTTTATCTATAATTGTTTATAATTGATATATAATCGTATATAAGTCTGCACTAAAACAAAAACTAAGTTTGTCCCTTTTTCAAAAATATTCAAAATGTTTCTTTTTTTTTGTTTTTTTTTTGGCGAATTGTTTAGCTACAGGTTTTCAACGTCAACAAATTGGGCACATTTAATAATTGAAAAAATGAAGCTTAAAACAAAAACAATTAATTTTTTGTTGTATTTACTAACAGCGCTTAAAGTTAGAGAGAGTATGAGTGAGAGAGAATAGAGATGACAGAGAGAGATGGAAATTGGTTAAAATCAATTGACCCAAAGGCGGGGCTTCTGATCGAAGCCCCGCCCTTAATTCTGGTCTCTGGTTAGGATGCTGTTCGATTTTGTAGTCGTGTTTTGGGAGTGTTTCATAAATTTTGTTATCGAATTTGAGTTGTTGAAGCGTTTTTTAAAAGCGAAAATTGCAAAACAAAAATCCAATTGATACTTGGCATAATGGGCGTCCATGCTCTTTTCATATTCTGCAAGTATCGCCCCTAAAAACATTGATTAGATTATTTATAGGTATATTTTAATTTGTATATGAATAAGATTTTTATTTTCATTTCGGCCAATTCTGTTAGCCAATTGGGGGGGAAATGTGCTGGACTAGGGTCTAGGGTCTCGGGTCTGTGGGGGGTGGCTATAGGGGGTCTAGGTATTATTATAGGGGTCTTTTGCTTTGTTTGGTGGTTGATTTGTTTGGTTTGCTGTTTTGGTTTTTGGATCACTTACGTGCATGTTTAGAAAATTCCTCAATTAATTCGTCGCGATCTCTATTCTTAGGTATATTGCCGACAAATAGCCGGTGATTGTTAAATGATATCGTAACACCAATCTTTTTGCCTTTCCGAATTTCAAAATCATTTAGCTGCAATTGTTTAAAAGTTCACACAAAACAAAAGAAAATTTTGATTTGCTATGAAAAATTTGTATTCCATTGGTACTGCGATTTGATTTTGGATTGATTTGGATTTTGGTTTTTGGTTTTGGGTGAATAATGTTTGGGTGGCTGGGATGTTCGTATATTGTGAGTGGTAATGGGGGGTGATGGTAAAAGGTAAATATTCTCATATGTGGGAGAAAGTGTGGAAACTCTAGAATCTAGACTTTAGTAGGTTCTTTTTTTATATGCGTGCCAAATAAAAACGGAATTTACTCAAAAAAAATGGTCGATTTCTTTAGCTATTTTGGTTGGACTGTTTTTCAGCTAGTTTCCAGTTGAGTTGATGGTTTATTGATTACTACTTGTCTAGTACTTACTATGCAGAATTATACAGATCAAAAGAAAAAAAAAAACAAAAAATGGGCAAGTAAGTTCTGCAGGCATGTTCTATATTGTTGTATATACAGCCAGAAAGTCATTTCCTTACCGGAGACCAAATCTTACCTTTTGCTTTGGCTAATTTTCTTTTCAAATCAAATGACTTTCTAGCTTGAACACTCAACTCTGCGTATACGTAATATTTGATAGTAATGTAGTACATAGTAGGCCTGCTTTCTTACAATGTTGGAATAGTAGTAGTTTATAGAACGTAGTATATAATGGAAAACGAAAGTTTTTGGAATGCATATTAATTTGGTAAATAATTTAAAAAATTTGTTTTGGTTTGGTTTTTCTTTTTGGTTTTTTTTGATTTTCGGTTCATTTTTCTTAGGCAAAGTTAATGACTGGAGATATTATGTAAATAAGTTGAAAAGAAATATTCTTGTACGACAAATTTAAGCTTATATAAACGTAATGGCAATGACAGAAATGGGCGTGTCATTGTTTCGATATGCGTTTTGTGATTGTGTGTGTGTGTGTTTGTGTTTGTGGTGTACGTGTGTGCTATGAGGCAACCTAAAAGATGATGATTGTGGTTTCTTTTTTGGTGCGGTTTAGTTCTATCGCTTGAGCGGCGCGCGAATTTGAAAAGAGTGTCTCAGGCAGCATATGGGTGGGTGGGTGGTGGTGGGGGGGAAACGCCTTTCCACAGATGACAATGGGCGGATGGTCGGATGGGCGTATGTTTGGGATGGTTGTTGAAGTGTGGGTGAGGGTGAGAATAGTAAGAATGAGTTGTGAAACAAAAATAAATATATAAAATAATGTAAATTAATTTTAATTAAATTAAATTCCAAAATCCTATGACCCTTTCCTAACCTAACGCCCTAACGGTAAGTCCTCCCGCCAATTAGCCAATTGGATTTTTGTTTTCAATTTAAAGCCGATTTTTGGAGCACGAAGTACGAGTACTCCACTCCAATTGATGACAATTTAAAATACAGTTTTAGGTTTTTTTTTGTTAATTTTGTTTGTCAATTTACCTGTAAGTTTACCAAATTCCTCTAAAATTTCATCTTTGCCCTTTGACTTGGGTATATTGCCTACGAAAAGGCGCAGATTCGGTACGCTTATATTTATTTTCAGACACTTGCCGGGTTTTATTTCGTGATTATCGAGCTAAAAAATGGTGGAAGGGAAGGTAAAACGAGTATCTTTTTAATACCAATTCACTGTTAATAATAAATAATAAAAATCATAAAAACTAATCATAAATTTCGGGGGGTGATTTTTTTTTGTTGTTGTGGGGGTTAGGATTAACTAAAAAAGAAAAACTTTGAAAAGTATTTCATTGCATTACCAATTTCGTTTTGAAGCGGGGCCGCAGTTGGGGGTAGTTTTTTTTTTGTTTTTTGGAAAATGTTAAAGGAAAACATTGTTTCTTTGGTTAGTAAAGAGGTTACATATCACGCTCAGAATTTTGGGACATGCTCGTTTAAATAAAACCAGACAGTAAGGTCGAGTACACGCACGCTGCTTAGATTTCTACAAACAGTTTGATAGCTACATAGCTCGACTTAAGATTAAAGAGAATTCAACTAAAAAGAAAATAGTATACATATCAAATAATACAGAAATAGATAGAGGGGGCTTGGGGTAGGGTGTGTTGGGTGTGTGTGTGTGTGTTGTGTATAGGGAGTAGACCAGATTCATATTATTATTTGTTCTTTATAGATATACAGAGAACTCTTTTCAAATCTGAAATTTGCGCTGGGAGAGAGATTCTTTCGGATTAACTAAATATACAACTCATATTTTGTATGTATTTATGTATGTAGTAGAAGACGGGACATGCATTACAAGTTACAGAAAGAGATAGCAGAGACAGACAGAGAGAGAAAGAGAGACAGCAGATGGCAGATAGCGTTGCCTATAGTTCGAATTTTCGGTACAGAGTAAGAGCAGAAGAAAGTAACTGTAAAGTTAGCATACGGTAGGTAAAAACTAAATAAAATTGCACAAATTTTTCTCGTTGTTTCTAAAAAGCGCCGAATCGTTCGATTTTTCTCTTTTTTAAAGTTTGGGTTTCCGCAAATGTTGTTCTTTCTTTGGGTCGAATTTTGTGGTTTTCTTTTGGTTTTTGGTTTTGTTTTGGCCGCATAGCTGTTTCCTACTTGTTCCGAGAGTAAATATGTGGATACAATACGTTATAGATGTAGTATATATAGTATATATATAGGAGGATATGTATATATCGTAATAGTTAACAATACGTATAAAAAACATTAAAGCACTGATTCAGGGGGGCGGAGGTTCAGGGAGGTTTGGGCTTGGGCTGGTGGTGGCTGGGTGGTTGGGTGGTTTGTGGGGCGATTCAATGGTTGGCATAAATACCTGGCGCACTGCATTGACGGCCGCATCGCGGTTTGTGAATGTGACAAATGCATAACCGCGATTTGTGCCTGTCATCGGGTCCATCATAAGGCGTAGGTCCCAGATTGTGCCGCAGTTCTCGAATAGCGGTATGAGCTCATCCTCGTACATGTCCTTGGGTATCTTGCCGCAGAACACCTCGCATCCATTGCCGGGCACGTTGCCCTCCCAGTCTGGTGGCGGTCCGCCATATTTTCGTTGACCTTTGAAAGTTCATTAATTTTGATTAAATTTCAATCGTATACGAGTACATCCGCATAGCCGTGAGAGAGAGAGAGAGAGACACCCACCTGTCGTCACATCTAATGTGTAGCCGGTGCGCTCGAGTATCTTCTTGATCTTGTCCTCATCGGGACCTTTCACCTGTACGGCAGTGGCGGGCGCGGGCACGCCCTGTTGGCTAGCCCGACTCTTTTGGCGGTATGTCTTCATCACGCCACACAGGTAGGCGGACTTATTTGACACATGCTCCAGGTTCGATTCAAGGAACTGACCCAGCACATTCAAGGCACCTTCGACGGGAAACTCCTTGAGCGCGTCCAGGGCGCGCTCATCCAGCTCGGCGTGAGCGAGTTTGCCGGTTTTGTAAATTTCATCCAATTTGCCAGCGACCTAGAAGCGACACAAAATCATCAACCATCCTTGGGAGTGGGAAGGGGGTAGGGGGTAGGGTGTAGGGGGTATAGCTTACCTTCTTGTCCAGACCGTACTCCAACAGCTTCGGATAGTCCTCTGTACGTTCGCCATCGCCACGGTCATCGGCTTTCTGATTAATGTCATCTAACAGCTCGCCATTACCCTCCGCCATTTCTGCAAGAACAAATAGATAAGTGGGTTACAAAATAAGTATATAATATATATAAATATATATTACAAATTAATGCATTCCTAGTATAATTTGGTTTCTTATTTCACCATTTAATGTAACAATCGTTATCTCCCAGTAAAGAGTGAAGACGCACCTACCGCAGTCCGACCTGCCCCCAGCACAGCATTTACCTTGAAGAGTTCAACGAACGCGTCGTGAGCGCGTAAAAAAGCGAAATACATAGCTACAAATTGTTGTTTCTGTTTTGGAAATGGGTCGCGAGAATTCGCGAAACAGAAATTTCACAGCTTTACGCATCGCCGCACGCACCCGCCACAAAGAGAGACCCGGGAAGAGATAGCGAGAGAGGGAGAGAGAAAAGTGCGTGCACGTTTGCCTAAAAGTTCATTGACTCCAAACAAAGTGACGCGATCTGCCAGTGGGACACGCACAGAAAAAGTGCGTGAGAGAAGAGCAAAAGAGAACAACGTGCGAGAATAGACCAAATGTAAACAATCTTCAGAGGCAGAGAGACAAGAGAGGCACGCCGCGAATAGTGCGTACCCGCGATAGATTTCGACTAGAGATAGCGATAGCCGTGACGTAGAAGCACCAGTCGCCATGGCAACCCGAGTTCACATTCATGCGGGTGGGGGGCTTTGGCGGAATAAATCTGTGTTAGTGTGTCCGAACTGGTTAAGGCAGTGCTTCTGGTCTTTGGATTGGGTTGAGGTTCAATTAAATTTAGACATATTTCACATTGCTTATCTCCAAACACCTCAGTGGCACAAACCTGTCGTCAGATGGTATACCCTATACCCTTTCAGGGGTTATTAAGGTATTAATCGGTCGTTTCGCTTCTACATCGTAATGGGTATGTGCATACTATATGTACGTATGTACGAGGTATTTACTAGCTTCCACTCTTGAAATGTGTTTAGCCACTTAGGAACGAGTGGAAACATGAGCGAAAACTGCTTTGGGGACTGCAGCTGGATTGGGCAATTTATCATAAATGAATATTTATGATGCATAGCGGACTCGGACTCTCGGGTCTCATAATGAAAATGCATATTTTCCGTAGTTGTCAAGCGAGGGGGAAATCTATCGAAGCAGGCGAAAATATTATCAGTAGAACACATACATATATTTATACATGTGTATGTGTGTGTGTTTTACGTTTCTCAAACAAAAAACGAAGCAAAAGCTTCAGCAAACTCACGAAACGAAAGAAATGCGAATCTATAGCCGAGAGCGATAATTGCGTAACTTGTGCAAAAAAATCAGCCAAAAGTGAGAGCGCTGCTACGAAAAAGCTAAAGAGAGAGAGAGGGAGAACGCTAGCGCTGGCGTGCGAGAGAGTGCGCGCGCGGTTGATCAGAAATTATGAGCAAAGTAAATCGCGCATTTTTAGTGCTCGACTTTTTTTTGTTTGTTGCTGCTCGACAACGTCCGACGGCCGGGCCTCTCGCTCGCTGTCCCTCTCTCTTTATTATGCTCCGCCGTTGCCTTTTCGCTAATTTTTCTATTCCCTCTATTCCGTTCATTCTCCGCTGACATTGAAATACTTTTTTCCGATTGATACCGTTTTGTTCCCTCTGCACAAGTATGGGTATGGGGTACGGCTATGCGTGTGTGTCGTGCGTGTGCGTGTATGTGCGTTACTCACTGCCTGAACGAGTCCGAAAAATTCGGGAATGACCTCCTGTGACACGTTTTTCTGGAGTGCCAGCTGATGGCCTACGGGTGTGGGCGGTGGCAGCCCTCATCTTGCAAAAGTTAACCAACAATTTCAAAATTTCCTTCTTTTTTATTTTTTTCGGGGGTTACTCGAAATTTCGCTTGCACTCGGTTTCGATCAATTTTGTAAATGAATTAATTTTTCATTCCTTGAACGCACAATTCAATGCAAAATATTTTTTTCCGAAACGTTTCGTAAGACGGATATAATTTTCACAACTGAACACAAACAGGAACAAAATTTTGTGAGCTCGAGACCTGAGCCGAATGCCCGAATCATTCACGTTGACGTTTGACAGTTTAGTCAGAGACGGGGGGAGGGGGGCTGCCTACTAGATTAGATTCAAGGATGCGATACAACTAGGCGATACTAATAGGGTGGATACCCTACCAGGTACGTAAATGTTTGCAGTGTATGGAAATCAATTCTGAAGCACATTCTGGAGTACCATTAATGTTTGCGGAAATAAAATTTGAGGCCTTGCATCACATTGAAATTTTCAGGGCTTAAAGTTGTTTTGAAGTTTGAAGTTTTTGGCATATGGATTGATGCATTTTGGGGAGTACCATTATTGTTTTTGTTGGCAACTCTACACTGAAGTCTATAAGAGGTTTCCCAGTGTTTGCAAATTCAAAACGCAGGATATTTACGACAACTGCAGTGCCGTCGTTGGGGTGTGCATGTGGAGAGTGCATCAATGGAATGTGCAGTGGAATGTATAACAATAACCGGAACCAGTCAACCAGTTAAAGCAATACCAAACAGCTATCGTTGTTCATAACGCATTTCCTCTGGTCCACCCCTCCCCACCTCTCCCGATCCATGAGCCAGCTCTGTTGTGTGCCGTAAGTGGAAAGTGTTGGCGACAACCGCAGGCGAGAGCGGGAAAGCTACAACGGGGCTGCCTTGTTCATTGTGCGCCTCACAGCAGGCGGGTGCCATGAAAATGTGCTGGAAAAGCGTTTTTATCGAGCAACAGCCAAGGAAATGAATAATAAACACGGCCACTACTGTGGAGAAGCCCGAATATGTATGTGAAATTCCATTAGTGGGAGGGAGGCCCTAGAACATATCGATATTACATCTCGTACGGTACGCAGTGTTGCCGGCCACAGGCCACACATGGAATATCCCAGCGGGTGTCTCTGTTCCATTCTGATACTGATAGGACAGGAGAGAAGCCAGAATATGTGAAATTCCATTACAACATATCGATTCGCAGGGTCTCCCTGGCTACAGAATGTCACACCGCTCCATGTCCACTATCATTATACATTCCAAAAAGGAATATTAAAGATTTTCTTCTATTCATTCCCCACACAGAAAGAACGAAGCTATTCAGGTGAGTGGCTCTCGCCTGACCTGGCTAGGACCTACTGCTGCTGTTGTTGGCCTAAAACCGCTTTCAATTTGCAACACTTTTTGTTGGTTTGTTTGCTCTGCCTCAGCCTCTGTCATCGTTTTTTATGCATGTTTGTTGTGGCAACAGGGTTGCCGCCGCCGTCACCTTGTTTGTTCGACTGTGGCAACTCTGTTCGCTGCACATGCAGGCAGCAGTGTTTGCACTGTAGAGAGCCAGCCAGTAAGGACCGCAATCACTTGGCTTGGTAACTACCTCAATAAATTTTATGTTGATGCCGGCGATATGAGCAAACACACAGACACACGCACAAACACATTGAAGAGACTTGCACACACGTACATATCCTGCCCTGCCATGCACTTGTCCTCAGCAAACCACCCTCTGCTAGTCGCTAGTCGTTCGCTTTTTTTTTTTGCTCACTTTTCAGGGGTGGATTGGGCTCGGGCCCGGTCCCGGTCCCGGGCTCCTTTGCCAAGAGATAATGCCTGGTGTAAGGTTAGTAAATCAGCGATATGACAAATCGCCGCAGCCAGATCGAAAAAAGAAAGAACGAGCAATTTAATGCGACTCTCTTTCAATGGGAGACAAAGGAAAATCAAAAATGTTGCTGATAAAGTCAAATAAATCGTTTTTGCCACATTTGTCTGACAGACAAAGCGTCGCCAGTGGATGTGTCTGCCTGGTCTGGGCTAGAATTACAATTCTCATTCCTCTGCACGACTCTACCCTCTACCAAACCCTTCCTTCCAAAGACCGAAGCCAGACGACAGTAACTACATGGGCTGGCTGGCTGTCTGGCGGAGTTGGGGCGCAAAGTCTGGGGTTGTTAGCCATGCCATGCCATCGGCCATCGCATTGCAGTTTGAAGTGTTAAAGTTTCAGGCTTTTCAAAAGGTGAGTTTCAAGAAGCTGCACAAGGGCACACCAAAACTTTCCCCAATGCAATGGAGGGGTTTTCCTGGCTATTTAAATGTTATTGCCATGGACAACGGGCGACGACAATGAGGGAAGGGAGGGGAGGTGAGGGAGACAGACAGTCCAGAGAACCGGAACAGTTGTTGGGGATATACAGGGCTTTGTGTAGTTATTGATTTTCAGCAACCCCTTCTGAGGGGGCAAGAACGGATGAGCCGGCACCACTTGCAACTCCTACAGTTAAGCCGATTTAAGGCACACAAATATCTCGAAGAGTAACTGGTAGACCACACCAGACCAGACCACACACCGGACCCAATGCCCAGCCCAGGAGCAGACCTCGCACGGAAGTGTGGCAAATGCCTCTTGTAATTTATAGCCATAGATGGAGGGGGGATGGGGGGCCTGTTGGCCGCATAAGTTGCAGAATTTATGGCATTGCGACAACGAACGAACTCTGCCCGGGAAAAAGTGCAGGAAAACTAAGAAAATTAGATGGAAGCGACCAGGAGGCGGCGGCAGGCAGAGATGGAAAGATCCAAAAAGAGAATATCAAAAGGGAAGATATAGTGTAATGTAATTTATGGCAGAAATTAAAGATTTGAAAGGAATTTAAAGTGTTACCTAAAGGCAAAGCCAAAGGATCTTCTGAATTATTATGGATAATAAAAGCTCTTAGTAAATCTGTTGGTTTTATAGCTCAAGTGTCATTAAATCCTTTGACAAATTGGCAAAATAGGAGCATGGTGCGAGGACACGGTTGCTCCCAATAGCTGTGTTGTCTGTGCCAAAATCAAAGCTATCGTTGCAATAAGTTGCAAGTCGAGTCGGGTTGAATAAACAACGTGGCAGGCGCTGCTGTTCGGTGGGGTTTTGTTGCCAAGAAACCAATCAGGCGGTACCTTGTTGGCCACGTCACCAGGGGACACCAGGCGCCGCCATAAAATTGGGGTGGCAGAGTCAGAGGCAGTTGTAGTGGCAGTGGAGGCAAACAGGCAGAGCGGGAAAAGAAAATGTTTTCAATATTTGATGCTCACATTTTGTGGCCGCAAAAGTGCACCACTGCACGGATGCCCCTGCTCGACCGCATCAACAAATGAAAATGGCGGCTCCGATTGGGTCGCTCTCTTCCGGCCAGAGGAGGTCAGTCACGTGTTGGTCCAAAAGGGGTGTGGATCGTGAGGAGTGGTGCTGGAGCCCTACCAGATAGCACTGCTGCATTGCGGCATGTCCGGGACGGAAGGACAGTTGGATGTGCAAACATTGTGTGAAGGTACGAAGTAGTACTCGTATTTGTGTGCTGTGCCACTTGCCAAAAATCTGGAGGAGGTGGGGGGGAAAAACAACGTTGTTCGTTGCCTGCAACAGCGAGAGGTGGCAGGCGGGCAGAGGGAAAGACACACGCGACAAGCGCAAAATGAAAATTACACAAACTTTTCCAAAAGAAGAAAATGGCGTGCTTTTTTATGGCTGTCAAAGATGCCCCTAGGAGCCAATGCCGGCGCTGGAGCTGGAGCTGGAGCAAACAAACTACAAACACTGCTGCAAGAAAAAGAAAAAGAAAAAGAAAAACGAGGTGGCATTTGAGAGTTGGCCAAAAAGGCAAAAGACCAGGCAGCAGGGTGCCGCACATTCCACACGATCCTCTGGCAACCGAGCTGCGCTTTTGTGTGCACAACGTGCCGCCAGGCAGGCCCACCCCACCCCACCCTAACAGGAAAAAAAACCCAACCAAAGCACTGACTAAATCCAAACCCAACCCCAAGCAGAGCCCGAGCAGAACCACGTCGGGGGCTGAGCCGTGCCCCATAGCTGTGGCAGGTTCCCCATAGTTCACCCGAATTAGAAAAGTGCCGGCAGCAGGCGCCTCTCAATTGCATTGGCCGGGTGGCTGGGTGGCAGGCAGGGTGGTGGTGGGGAGCCGTAAACGACTCTCGCAAATACACTCGTGCAGACGTATTTTTTATTTATATTTTAGCATATTTTATTATTTTCAAAAATAGGCTGCTCCCAGACTGCCCTCCCGCTGTGCTGCGAGTGTCAACCCAATGGGTTTTGCGAGGAGGGGAGGAGACCCAGGACTACTAAATGGAAGAAAAGAATATCCTGGCGGTTGGCACCCGTTGGCTGTGGCTGTGGCCTGAATGTTGCATAAATTGTGTGCAGCGCTATAAACTAATTGCCAAGATGGGAAGAAAGCAAGAAAAAGTGGGAAGAGTAAGGAAGGGAAAAGAAAGAACGAGAGCAACAGCAAGGAATATTTATGCAAAGGAGAAATATTCAAACAGAGATGTATGAGTGGAAGATAGCAAGAAAGTAGGAAAGATATACGACTTGAAATAGGAGGAAGATATTCCAATATCATTCTAAATTCTCCAAGATTCTTTCACCTTTCGACTCGCAAAAACGTGAGGGAAAAACTCCAAGTTGAAATTACTTAACACAGCTCTCGCAAGTCGAATGCAAAAGCCAAAACGTGTTTGCCGGCAACTGTCAAGTCATCCTCCCTCCCCCGAGGCCTCAGACCCCAAAGGCCCAACCTGCTTGCCTGCTGGCTCCCCTTGCTCTCTACCCCTCTTGCAACGAGCTTGTTCTTGCCGAGCAAAAGTCATGCATCATGCAACACCCAAACGAAAAGAGAGTCGACGACTCCATGCGGCTTTTGGGGGCAGCAGCAGCACTAGCAGCAGAAGCGCAGCAGCAGCATAGCGCGACAACATGAAAATACAAAGGCATGCGGCGGAGAAAACATGGCGAAGCGCCAAATTATGCGCACATGCACCAGCAGGCGGGGCGGGGCGGGGCGGGCTTGGTGGGGAGTAGGAGTAGCAGGAGAAGACAGACAACAGAAGAAGAAACGGAAGCAAGACAAGAACTGCAAATAATTGCAGCAACGTGTGTCTATGTGTGTTTCTGTCTCTCTCTGTGTGCATGTGTGTGTGAGTGGGGCTCTCTCTTCTGCTTTCTGCTTTTCTACTGATTTTCTTTGCTCCTCTTTCCTTTTTCTGCCTCTGCCTCTCACTGTCCCGAAGAAGAGAGCGCATTGCACTCGAAAGCTTTTGGCGCTGCAGCAAAGCTTTTGGCGGCCCCCCATTCGTGCAATGCTTCGCCGGCCGGTTTTCAAAGCTGTATCTGTGTGCGTATTTTAGTTGTGCATGAGCATGCTTTTGCGTGTGTGTTTGTGTGCCTGTTTGTGTGGACGCCATTTGGCTGACACGTGGCCGACATGGAGCCCAGGAAGAGAAGTAAGCGCGCTTTCGGTGCAGAGAATGCAGTGCTAAAACAAATCTGCCAAAAGGAGAGGCAGAAGAGCAAAAAGCTGAAGCAGAAGTAGAAGCGAGCGAGTGGAGTGGAGTGTGGAGTGCGAATCCCACAAATGCCAAAGCAAGGCAACAAACAAACAACAACAGAATAAGCGCACGAACAACGAAATTCGCACAGATCCAGAGGCAGAACGAACCGGTTTGCCACTCTTGCACACACAGATACTCGCAGACACCAATACACGAACGCACACAGAGCAGCCGACTGAGAGAGAGGGAGAAAGAGAGGGGAGAAGCGGCAGTTCGGTTCCGACTTTGTCTGGACTTTTCTTTATTTTAAGTTCACTTTTTAATGATTTAAGCAGCGGCGTCGGCGTCAGTCAGCAGCGTCGGCGTTGGAGCAAGAGCGCGGCTGAAGGGAGAACGAACGAACGATGCAAAAGGCAAAAATCAAAATGGTGGACAGGCAAAGGCAGCATGAGGACCAAAGGAGTCGGCAGGGCAGGCGGGTGTTAGCAGTGATGGGGCTGGTAGCCAGAGAGGAGGGGGCGGCGGGCGACTGGCTGCTAAGAGGTAGACGACGACGACGCTGGCAGCGGCGTTTAATGCGATTGTGACGATGTTAAATGCATTGCCACACACACACACGCGGCACTCACTAAGAGGGAGAAGCGAAAAAAACCTCATTGCTGCATCTGTGTGTGGGGCTCTAACTTCAGTGTTTTGGATGGGGGGAGGGGGCGGGGGCCATATATGTGTGCGAGTGTTCTACAGTGTTGAACAACGCCGCCTGGCGACACCGTGGGCGTTGTTGTCGTCTGTTTTTATAAAATATCAGCATGAGAAATATCAGAAAACACCTGAACGCACATAAATTCAAATTAGTTTCATTTCATGCCATGCGTCAGCTGTTTCTTGCCTTTGGAATTCTATATACGATACGTATTTAAATATATATACATAAGTATATGTTATAATATATGCCGGGCGCAATTTCTAATTTTTGCACTCACACAAACACAGAGACACAGAGAAAGAGAGAGAAAGAGATAGAGGAAGGCGGTGGCATGCATATATTGTACATATGTTGGGGCCTGGCTGCATGCAAGAGAATCAGCAGCGCAAAGAGAAAAAAAATATATATAAAATGCCGTCGCCACACATCGGAACGTACTAAACACTCGCACACACACGCACGCACAAACAAACGAACACAGTCCACTCACACAGATACTGGCACTTGATGGGGGGATTGCGCTGCTGTCGCAAGTCTCTGTGTGTATATATTTATAGGTATGCAAGTATATTCGCACTAATCGCAAAACTGCAGTTTCTTCTTTTTTTTTGCCAAGTGTATCTCAAAGATACACAGTCCAAAATATTACCTTTTGTATGGTGTTTGCACTAAAGTATTCACAATATTAATTTCCTTCGTTGACTTGATATTCGCTATGTAGATTTTTGTTGGATTGGATTTTGTTGTTTTGGTGTTAGGGTTTTGGGGGTTATATTGTTATAATATTTGCGTTGCACAATTTGTTGCTAGATTTCTTGCATTTTCTACATAAAATATTTCTATTTACGAGCTAGATACAAATGTATCTATGTACTTTTATGAGATCACAATTGGCCGTGTTGCCGTTCCGTTACGTTTCGTTTCGCATTCCGCGCGCGCTTACCGCCAACATATTAATAAAAACTCTCGCGGGGCGCTAGAGGGGCCTGCGACTATATGGGGGAATTTCTATTATTTTGGATATTTTGGCAAGCACTTGAATTCCGATTTCGATTGCTGTTGCTGTTGCTATTGCTGCTGCAGGCACTGCACTCTCTAACCGATTCCGTGTTTGATTTTAGATATTTTTGTGTGTACTTGGAGATTTCGATTTGGATTTGGATGTGGCCAATAATTTCTGCGTGTGGCAGCCGCGTTGTAATAATGGCGGCGGACGGCTACGTCACCGGTTCTCCTCGGTTCGGTTCTTCGTCTGACGCTCGCTGCTGCTCTGTGCGCTGCTGCTGCTGGTCTTCCGTTCCGTCGTCACTCACTTCCCTCGCACAACAAAGCTCAAGTCAACTGTGTTGAGTGTGTCTACCTCCTGTTTTTGCTCAGCGCTGCCAAAACCACTCAAAACACAACAAAGCCCACAAACAACTCTGGGGAGTCGCAGTCGCAGCAGCAGCCGCAAGTCGTAACGAAAGCTGCAGCAGAGACGACGGTGGCGGCGGCGACAAAAATGCACACAGAGGCAGAAAGAGAGCCCACAATGCACACTGACACTCTCTCTCAAGCGCACACACACGCACACACACAGAGGGCCAGCCAGACGGGCAAAAAGTTTCGCAAAAAAAAAGCAGGAATCGAGAGAGAGCGCAAGCTTCAGGCAAAGCTACCAAGAGAGCGCGAGAGCGGGAGAGAGCGAACGCCAGCCAGTCAGCATGATAAGCAGCGCGAGTGGAAGCAGAATTTGCACAACAAAGCGAGTGGCGAAAAAACATGCTGTTCTCTCACACACACACAGGCACACAAAGGCAAGCTTGCTCTCTCCCTGCGGAAGATCGCCGTCCGCCTTTCTGGTGTGTGTGGGCATAAAATGCGAAGAAAAAAAACCACCAGCAAGTTTTGTCGCGTGTGGATGCTAAGTACTATTGTGTTCTTTATGTTTTTTATTTTTTGCCATGTGGAACCCGTTGCAATCTTTTGCCACGAAAAAAAGTAAAAACACGGAGCCGAGACCAAGACAAACAAAAGTGAAAATTGCTAATAAATAGGCTAAAGAATATACAGTTTTGGGCCATAAAGTATCTGGAAGATACTCTGTCGGCGTTCCACAATGCCATCCACACTCATACACACAGGCAGACGCAGACACACACTCAACGAACACAGAACCAGAGAGGCACACAAAAGCGAGCAAAAAAAAAAATACAACACAAACTTTGGCCGAACATTCCTTCAAAGGGGTTAAAATGAGCGAAAAACAGCAGAGGCATGAATGCCCAAGGGCTGTGTAAAATGTAGATGCTGTCTGTAAATTTTTATACAAGGCAAACCAAACCGTCGAATCGGTAACTAAAATAAACGCATACAGTTGCACCAGCAGCAGCAGCAGCAACGGCAGCAGGAGGGCCGTACACACACAGATACACGGGGTACACACATATGCCGATACAGATACACGGACAAAAACTGCAGAGAGATGACCGACCGTAGGAGGGGAACTGGACTGGACAGTGGGACAGGCACAGGGTTTGGGGTAGGGCACATAGGAGAGAGGGACTCAGACAGTTGAAAGTTAGTGGTGGGGAGGGGGGCTTAAGGACAGAGGCAGGGCCCAAACCAGCGCCCACGCGGCGTATCTCTGGGACCGAGGCCGACTGGTGGGCTCGCCCAATGTTGCTGTTATTGTCGTCGTCGTCGTCGTTATGGCCATCGTTATCCGGCTTTTTGGTCATGAACTTGTGGGCTTACTTTACACTAACCCCACCCCTCCCCACACTATGCCTCCACTGCGCCTCCCCTCTTCCCACGTCACACGTCAAGCACCCAAGGTAAGCACCGAACAGGGCCTTGCACGTGAACATCTTAAATATACGTACTATGATGGTTTGATTCCGCTCTCTCTTTCTCTCATTCTCTCACTCTGCCACTATATTTGTAAAGTAGTGTATAAATAAATTTCAAAAATTAAATAAGAGCAATTCTCTTCACTACTCTGCTGAGTAGCACTGGCCTTTCAATAGAAATCTGTTTGCCGAAAATATGCAGATTTTATTTACTTTGCGGAAAAAGTTTAGAGGGATTCTCAGGTTACTCAGAAGAGCCGGTACGGCATGGAAATGGAAACCCTGGGAATATTCTCTAAGCAGAGCCGAAACAGACACACACAGTGGGTGCTGTCGCTGTGACTAACAGTAAAACAGCTGAAGTAACCTTAGAAGTATCGAAGAAATGTGTGTGAGCTACCTTGTTTTTTTTCTGTTTATTCCAGGAACAGAGGCTTCGAAAGAATTGATTAACCTGACCAAAAGCCTTTATTTAGTTCTTCATGTTTATACATAGTTGAAATTGAATAAGTCGAACCACTATTATCTAAAGATATGACTTATGGAGACTTCGACTTACTTTTACTTCGAAATATAGACGTTCGAACTGTATATCAAAATATTTCCTTTCCAAAATGGTTTTTGTACAGTTTTTACAGATAAGTTTTCTACATACATATATGTACATATGCTCAGAAGAATACCCATTCGAACAGTCAAACATTGCTAAAGCCATTCGTATATTAATAAAAATATATCTAGCATTTAATATGGAAGAAATCGGGTGAAAACCCTTATGATTTTAAAGAATATTTTAAAATTTATGGTTAGACAAAGATGTATCTACAGCGTAAGAAGACTTTCAAGCCAGGCTGTGTTTCGAAATAGAATGATAGAACGAATAATACATTTCTCTATTTCTAGTCTATAGTCTCTTTATACTGTCTGAACAACCTTGATTTCACATCTGATATCTTTACGACAACCAAATGAAAGTCATTATAGAATCACTTTTTCTTTGGGCAATAAACGTGGAATAAAGATCTATATCTGTGTACTATTTACTGAAAAGGTGTGTCAGCCACAGCCGGAGGGCTATCGTATAGTATAGTATCTTTTTTTTGAATTGGATTGGATAGCAACACTTACTCAAAGGAATTGTTGATGTTGGTTCGAGAGTCGAGTGGAGGTGTCTCTGCTGGCTTGCTGTATCCAAATGTGTGGAGTATCCAATTGGCGCTGTAGGTGTGTGGTAGATGTTTAATCCGAAAATGTGCTAAGCTATATTTATGGGAATTTCTATATGTATGTAGTTAATGTGTGTTTCTGTTTCTGTTTCTTTTTTGCACTATTCAAAGAACTTCACTGGTTTTGCTCACTTTGGTGGTGCACTTATAATTACAATATCTAGAACGTGTTTCGTTTCGACGTGTGCGCGCTATAAGATATTTTCACAACACAACTTTCGCGCTTTTCCGACACGTTGCGCGATCTGTGATCGCCGGGAGAGTGAGAGTGATGCAGAGTGCAGCGTTGAGGTGCTGCTTCTGCTGCTGCTCTGTAGTACAGTAGAGCGCCAGTACGACGACAAGACTGATGATGATTATGTGGATGATGACGACAATGATCAGTCACCGCACTCGTCGTTCTCCGATCTCTGTTCTCTCTCTCTCTCTCTTTCACTTTCGCCAAAGAATGCAGTCGTTCCTTTTCGCCTGTCTGCCTGCAGTAATTGCAATCAGCGTTGCATTCGCCGCCAAACTGATCGCCGACGCGACTCTCTTGTGGCCCTGTTGCTGGGGGCTGCTGCTGCTGCTGCTCTCAGTCCACAGATCGACGATGGGCTCTGTCTTCTGTCCGCTGCAGCTCGGCGCAGGAAGTGCACGATGAAGCTTCGGCGGCCGGAGAACAAGTTACGAGCTCTCTGCACTCGCGATCGTTTCCCGTTCTGCGATCGGCTGCGCTGCAGTTGTTCTCTCCTCTCTTCTGCTCTGAGATTTTTGCAGTGCGTTGCTCTCCCGCCTTTTGTTTTTTTCTTTTTTTTTTCTTACTGAGGCGTGTACCCCTTTGGTGTGAAGGGAGCCTTGGGGGCTGCTTGCAGTTGGTCCAGAGCCGTGGCGAGCCGTTTCAAAAGCTTTCGAGCTGCACTTTCCCTGACTATGTGTGTATTTGCATTCGATAGCGATCGCGCGTTACGTAAAGCGTGCTTAGGAGCTTTGTTTAAAGCTTTATTTGATATGGAGGAGGAGGAGGAGGAATAGGCACATTGACATTAAATTGCAATTGAATTGGGTATCGTTACGTTACGCTTTTGTTTTGGGGTCAATTTTGATTGAAATTTAATTTAGTTGGCAATTTGCGGCAGTTTCTGCTGCTGACTGCGTTTTGGGGTGGTTGACTGAAGACTGGCACTGTATCCAATCCCAATCCCTGGTACACAATCCAATCCGAAAGTTGAATTGCAAATGCAGTTTGTCGAATGTATGTGTTTGTGTGTGTGTAAATGCAGTCTCCACGTCTGCCTGTCTCTGTAAGTGTGTTGGTAGCAAAAGTTGTTTGCTCTCTCACTGGATAGATAATTATATAACTTCGATTGTTTTCTTGTACGAGTATTTTGTATTTAGTATTTTATTTGCTATTGAGCTTCACTTGATGATCATAGTTTCCACTTGGCACGGAATAGTATTCAATACAATATGCACTTTTCTTTTTTTAGTTGTTTCGTTGTCTTCATTCAATTCGTTTTTCTTTTGTTCAGGTTGTGTTTGTTTCACTTGTTAGAAATTTATAGATTTTGTATTTAATTTTAATGCATTTCCAGACATGTCGCTGCATTTTCGCGTGCTTTTACAGTTTGACACGCTCACCCATAGATACTTTATCCGTCAAATATAAGTTGATTAGGTATTATTATTATTATTGTGTATTATTATTATCAAGTTTTAGCCTATGACTGCGTATTTCTAGTATTTATATCGGGGTTATATGTATGTATTTATTATAATAAGAAGCGTTGTTTGCTTGTGATCCTCTCACTGGTGCACTTAACCATATTAGAATATTAGATTATTAAAAATTTACCGCTATTACCGTTATTCAATTCAAGGCAGCAAATAAAGAAAAAACTTAAACAAAAACTGGCAAATGTTTGCTTAAATCTTTAAACCACTTATAACAAGGTTTTTTTTCTGGAGATTTGGAGACTGTAATTTCTGTAATTTCTATTGTTGTTCGATTTCGATCTCTGGATGACGTTTTGATGGGTAGATGATGCTGCTTGCCGGCTCTATTGCTGATGTTAATCCAAAAAGTGTGTGAAGACGTTGTATGCGCGGACGCCGTGTTTACTCGTTTATTTTTCTGAGTGTTATGCGTTTTTGCGTTGCCAAAAATATAGATGTATAATTTCCAAAAAATTTTGTGACTGAATTTTAACGTTGAATTTCGTTGAATTTTGTTTTCTGTACTGCTGATTGCCGGTTGCTTTAACCGTTGGTGTAAAAAGTTCCAGATTTGTAATTGCAATATTTTCGCATGGTCGTTTGCGCGTCCGCGATACTTGCGAGTGGAGTGGCGATGCGATACAGATACAGATACCCGGCTGGGTAGTCACTCAGCCTCGGTCGCAGTCTCAGTTCTCAGTCTCCGTCTCCGTCGTCGTCTCAGGCGACTACAGCCACAAAAAAGCTTGCAGCTACACGCACACCAATGCAGATATTACTCTCCAGCACGGAGCACAGAGCACGCAGAGAGCACGAATATCCAGAGAGAGAGCGAAGCGGCTTCCTTTTTGTTTTGTTTTTCGCATTCGCAGCGGTAGGCAATTGCATTTGTATTGCAACTTCTCTCTCACAAGCACACACACACACACGGACAGAATGTCGCTCCCTCGTGCGAATGAGTGAGTGTGCCGTGCCCAGAGCAGAGCGTGCATGTGTCTGTGCTTTTTGTAGTTCTTCGCCTTCGCCCCAGCAACCACCCAGCCACAGACACAGCCGCAGCCACAGCTTTAGTTGCCGTTGCCTTTGCGATTTCCTCTGCCCCTGCCTTTCTTTGCCGGCTTGTAGCTCTCGCTCTCTCTGAATTCTCTGGGTCTCTCTCTCTCTGTGTCTTCCACTTGGACTGCCACTGCCACTGCCTCTGCCGCTCTCTTGGTTTTTTACAAAGTTTTTTTGTCATTCCGATTGACCCTCCAGAGCCAGGCGATGCCCAAAGAGATGCCAACAAAGTCGCGACCGCTGATGCGTTTTGTCGCCCTCTCGCTCTCTGGCCCCCTCTCTATTGCTCACGTTGAGTTTGAGTGAGTCTGTGTCTGCGTGTGTGTGTGTGTGGCATGTTTAAGGAACATTTCAATTAACTGCAATTCTTCTGCTCCCATAGCATACCGCCGGGCAGTGGCAATCCGTTTTTATGATCCACTCGCTTCACTCGACTCTGATTGCCTCTCTCTGCCTGCCTGTCTGTCCGTCCGTCTATCCGTCGCCCCGTCCAAGTTTAATTAACTCGGAGTCACGGACAATGCCGAGCGAGCGACAAGTAAAGCGTATCTAGATGCCCCCGATAAGATCTGTTCTGTTCTGCTCTGTTCTGTGATGGTTCGCTCTATGTGTCTCTCTTTTGTAGATTCGCAAACTTTTTGCCAACTCAATTTGTGGGCCAGCCAGCAGGTGCGATGACCGTCAAAGGGAGATAAAATAGGGGTATATATGTACATATAGGGATATAAAATGTCTTAGATGGTATATGGTTGGGGATAAGTTGAAGCGGCGATATGGGAATCCTTAAATGATGAAATCTGAAATGTATGGGGACCAGGGAAGTTAAAGCTGAAGGAATAGCAAAAAGATTCTTCAGATCTTTAAGATCGGTTTATGTTTTACATATAATTTTCATCCGCGAGAGTTTACGATTCTCCAATGTTCCAAAAATTATACCAAGAGCTGAGCTCATTCTTAAAATCTTTCTGGAGGTCAAGAGAATCTTAAACAAGATCGAAAAGCTTTCCTATCATTTCCTTTCCTTCATTTGTAGGGCAGAAAACGAAAGCCAAAACGAAGTGAATGCTGGGAAAGAGGCTGAAACAGAGAGAGAGAGAGGAAGAGAGAATCGGGCAGGGCACAAACGAAACGAGGACATGAGCGAGGTAACCGCTGGCTGCCGCACATTGATGAAGACGATGACCATCAGCATCAGGAGCATCATCAAGGAATCGGAGGCATCATCAAAAACGATGGACCAACATCAGGAGCAGCAGCAGCAGCAGCATCAGCGGCAGCAGCAGTAGCGGCCGTATCTGTGGCGATAACGCAATTTTTATGTTGAATCCTGTTTTTATTCCCACAGTTTTGCGAGGCTTACATCTGACGGGGGACGTGGCCCCGGTAGCCCCGATCGATGCGGCAGCTAAAGCGGCATCGGTGGCAGGGGGCAATGCCAAGGGGAATCACGGGCGCATGGTCATCATCAAGGCGATCGCTCTCTGCCAGCGTCGCTGCCATGGTCTCAAAATAATAAGATGACATCCAACACTTCTTGAGGCAGAATCAGAGGCAGTACCAGAGGCAGAGCCCTCACGAGGCAAGGGGCACACACAGGCTTGGCTCGGCAGTAGCCTGGACGGCCCTCCCCTAGCCTTACCCCCATATGTGTGCTATTCCTCTTGCAACCCCCTGCCAAGTTGCCGTCGCCACCGCCGCCGCTGACGCTGCTGCTGCTGCTGCCGCCAGCCGCAGTCCGTTCCAAATATTTTTATATAAAAAAAAATTCCCATTTTTTCCTCGCATAATAAAACTTTTTCTGCATGCTTTTCATTTCCTTCGAGATACCAGAGAGGTACCAACAACAACAACAACAACAACAACGGGAGGGGCAGCAACAGCAGCGACGCAGACGGCAGCACTTGGCTGCCACACAAAGGAAGATCACCTCTGACGACGACGACGCAAGGACTTGTCTGCATTGAAATGAATGTAGGTAGAGGTAGAGGTACGAGTACGAGTACTCATCCTCATCCCTATCCTCGTCTTCGAATGTACCTGAACCCCTCCCCGACTCGACTCTCGAGCGGAGGATGGACAATGTCCAGGGGCCCGAAACTTATTGAGCTCCGCTGATATTTCAGTGCTTCTTGTTCCTTTCGCTTTTTTTACCCCTCTATCTTGGTCTGTGGCACAGCTTTTGGTCGCTTTGCTGGTGGTTGCTCGGTAGCCGTCTGCCACACCGCTCCTGTTGCAGTACCGATTCTCGATTGTGGTGTGGAGTGGAGACGAGACCCTCTGATATTTCGAGAAAGTTTAGAAATCATTTAGGGGGTTAAGTACGATTCGAAGCCGCGTGGGGGTGCGGGTGTGGGATAAGGAAATTGAGAATAATTTGACCTCTTATGCCCCAAGCAAGGTACAGCTCTTGCGTCAGCGTTTAATATCCTTCAATCGGTTTTGTATTCCTTCCAAAAGTCTTCCGCTAACCCATTTTTCTGCTGGTCAAGCTGAAAACGAACTTTTCAGAAGGTCCCTGGTCCGTTGCGAAATGTTGTTTACCCAAAATCTTAGAATACCAACGCTGGAACGGAGACACTGCCAGGGACGGAGACACTGTCGGCCACAGGAAGTGGATGACCAGCCGCAGAGAGGACGATGGCAGGAAGATGCCAAGCAGGGCAAAAAAATGAGCCATGAAGGAAGGAAACTCAATGCGACATTTGCATTTTTAATGCATACCCACATACGAGTATAAAACGCTGTTTTTTATGAGTTGATTTTGATTTGCGTACTTCTTTTTATTTAATTTTTTTCGGACTGGTTCGTATCGTCTAATTTTTTTGCGGCGTTGGTTCTTTTTTTTTTACCAAAAGAAAGGCGGTCGCTTGACCATCTCCTGCTCCTTCCTTTTGGGCATTGTCTGTGCCGCGGTGTCACCTTCGAGCTGCGAGCAGGAGCAATAACCAGAGGAGAGCGAGCTGACCACGCAGACAAGACAAGGCACACACAGAGGCACACAGGCGCACAGGCACACAAAAAGCTAAGCAGAAAAGTACACAGAAGAAGGAGCAGTATCCTTTTGTGATATATGAGTAAGTTGTACCTGAAGGATGCGCTGAGCCATTGAGCACACACACAAACACACATACACAGAAGACGATTCAGGCAAGCTGCACCACCACCAACACCACCATCACCAGCCAGCACTACGGTCATCATCATCTTCATTCGAAACTGGCTGCTGCCTTGGCTTGGAGTTTATCATTTGATATCGAGCACAGCGTGATTATATTGTGGATGATATAAAATGGGCATGGGTATGGGTATGAGGATGAGCACGATGACCGCACCCGTGGCCTGGACACCCTATGCACCCCTCGAAACAGAGACAGAGAGAGAGAGAGAGAGAGGGAGCTGTAGCTGTAGCTTGAGTCTTGGCCAGGCAGAGGAGTAGCAGCAGCAGCACCCCTGCGCTGATCTTCTTGGGTCGTGGTCTTTGTCTTATGGCCATGGCTGGTGGGAAAATTTATCTAAATTGTCGATGGCGTTCTTTTTTTTCTGAATTTGATTCTTTTGCAAAAAGGATTTCTCTTTTTTTCAGTTTTTTTCTGTATTTTTATTTTTGTCATATTGTGGAATGTTTTGTCGTCACTTTTGGAATGAAAAAAGGATGCAAAAAATGATGCGCCAGCAAATGGCCAAAGTCCATAAATTAGGCCCCGGGGCAGGGGCACACGAAGGGTACCCGGGAGGCGACCCAGTCGATCGATGCCAAGGAAGTAGAACAAAAAGCTGGAAATTGGATGAAGGTGTTAAAATATAAAGCGCCCTTGTTCCGCATCCTGTCAGGGTACAGCAGTTCGATTGCCAGGGCAACGCTTAAACGGCTGCTATTCTAAGTTTGGCTGAGAACAAACAGAAGGCAAAACAGTTTCCAAACAGTTTTCCAATTAGCTGTCAAAAAAACGCGAAAAAAAAGAAAACGAAAAAACGCGCGACCACTTGACGTTCAACATTCCAAAGGGGGGAAAATCAACAAACTAAAGCGATGGCTGGGGGAATTGTGGGGGTCGCCAATGCACCAGTGGGAAGTGGCAAGAGGCAAGTGGGTGTAGCGGCGTGTGATGTGATTGTGGTGCATGCAACACCAGGCGGCGGCAAAGGGCTGGCAATTATTTTTAACGAACTTCTCCACACCGAGAGAGTGGGGGACAGAGCAGACACCGTGGAAGGAGGTCCTGGGTCAATGTTCGACAATTGCCAAAGGGGAAATATCGCGCATACGCCCTGACTGACGCTGAACCTAGCACTAGCAGAGTGCTCTCTCTCTGTCTCTCTCTCTCGCTCTCTTTGTGGGTCAAAGCGATCTCAGGCAACCGGATTGTGATGTAGATTAAGATCCATTGAAAGTAAAACAAGCCACAGCTGACGTGTGCGCGAAAAGGGTAGAGGGAAACGCATAAATCTGAGCAGTTGCAACTGCAACTGCAACAGCAATTGCAGCTGGGGCTGTGGCTCTGGCTATGGCTGCGGTACCGCTGCCCGACATCCACGCAATCAACGCATTAAATCAATTTTAACTTGGCCTACTTTCCGCTGCCATCCATCCACATCCACATCCACATGCGGTGAGTGGTTGTTCTCTTCTCTTCCTAAAACAAAAGCACAACGGCGATGCGGCGAACCCTTGCCACTGCATCGATGCCGCAACTGGAGGCAGAACGGCAACAGCCGTTAGCTTCACAAGAAGTGGCAAACTGCAGCTTGCCGCAGCCTGGGAAAGATGCAGGCCAGGCCAGGACTGGAGATGGAGGCAGACCCATTGAAATGCAATCTGTGCACACATGGCGACGACGGCAACCACAGTTTTAGTTTGGCCATTTATTTTAACGGATATTTTTTGTTCTTTTTTTCTTGTACATGGTTAAAGTGCGAGACATGTTTTTTTTCGTACAAGCCGCCAAATGAATGCGAAATATTTCACCTACATTTCGAGGGAAGGTGTATAAATACATATATGTATATGGGATGGTGGATGGCATACAAATAGAGGCACGAATAAGCGGAACTTCAACGTGAAAGGTTCATCTTTGCGACTGCGGATCAGGCCATATAAAACCTAGTAATTTTTGGTAATAGATCTGAAAAAACATCGTCTTTTTTTAAGCTTCTGTCCTGCCCAAATATACATTATTTATCCCTTAAACAATATGTATATGTATGTTTAAGACCTTTCAATCGGTAAAGTATTCTCCGATTCGATTCAGGTCTGTTGCATCGAGTCCGGGGCATCCAAGCGTTGCCATAAGCCATCGGCAACGCGGCTGCCACTGCAACATACTATATTACATGGCTATTTACTTAACCCATTAATTCTACAGTCGAAATAAAAATATGAAGCGAGGTGCTGACACATGGCAAAGGGGCTAACCAGGCGGTGCAAGGGATATTGCAGGGCAAGTCAGGGTAGGAGCAGGGCAGGGCACATGCAGCCGGCAAATATGCGAAACGTGGCCCGAAGAGCATGCTCAAGTGCTATGTACTTGCATTTGCATTATGTAAACGCACTGGGGCTACAGGCTGCAGGACGTCAGGCCAGGGCAACCAGCCGAAAAGAAGTTGGTATGTGGTTTACATAAGCCAGTAGGAATGGCTGGACCGACCTACACCAACATTCGTAGGCCCGCAGCGAGCCGGCAAGCGTTGTGTTGGCTAAAAACGAAAGGAGTGCAAAGAACCCGGGTCGGCACGGGGATGGGGGACGGGTACAGGGACGGGTACAGGGACGGGTACGGGAACGGTGGCATAACTTAATGAAGAGCAACTGCTGTCAGTCGCTTTATGTAACCATAGACATTTGTGTAATCCAAGCAGGGGACGGGTACGGGTACCAGGGCATCGTCATCATGGTGTAATTCGAGATACAGATGGGCAGCGGATGGCCAATATAAACAGCACTATACTGCTCTAAGCATTTTCCATTTTCCCATTCTAGAGAGGGCTTGGAGTGCCTATCAGCTCAGACTCAGGCTCAGGCTTGTGCTTAGGCTTAGGCTCAGGCTCCGTCGAAACTAGCAACAGTGAATGGGAAATCTTCTGCTGTTTCTCTTCTGGCCAACTAATTTCGATTAAATTTTATACGAGTGGCTTTTCCAAATTTTTATTAAATTGCTGCAGAGGCAGTTTTGATGAAGGCATGCAAGAGTATGATACACTCAAAGAAAAATGGTATAGTAAAAAGAAAAAAAATATCACTACTCGGTAAAATTGAACTTTTATCCATAGTTTTATTATAAACCATACCTTAAACGAAGCCTAATTAATGTGTCTATTTAAAACCAAAAATACATGCTAAGAAGTCAAAATTTCGATGAAAAATGCTGCAAAAAATTATGAAATTTGAAAGCCTAATATCTTCCTGGAGGTAAACTAAAACTACAAAATGTTTATATGCGATTTATAGCTGCATTTGTCAGCTTTTCAAAACTGCAAAGTTTAATACAACCAGTTATTTGAAAAATAGAAGCACTACCTCTGAAGAAAAATACCAAATTTTTAAAAAAATCGAATAAAAACAACCTAGAAAAAAATACCATAATTCAATAAAAATGTATAAATCTACAAATTTATCAGAAAAAGTCATTTTAGGCCACAGCGAAATGTCGTGTCAACTAGTGTAATAATTTTAATCTCCCATATTTAATACAAGTAATTAAATATATATTACATTTAAGAAAATAGATTTAATCCTAATATAAGATCATTTGATTAAAATATAAAATATTTTCATTATAATGAAAAATTTAAGTGAAAACATTCTCGATGTTTTTTCTCGATGCATATATTCATTGATTCTCTTTTTTTCTGGGTGTAGGGGGTGGCTAACACACACAATAAATTAATTAAAATTTCCTCACTCACCGTCGTAGTCATGTTGTCGGGTCAGAGAGCTGGACAGAGTGTACCCGTCTTGGTTGAAGGCACGAAACGAGCTTCGGCCAAAGTTTTTGGCAGCTGAAAATATACAAAAAGAGACAAAAAATTAATGGAGTTTGAAGGATCCCAATTAAGGAGTAATGGCATAACTATTAAACGCCTACTAGCTAGTAATCGATAATAGAAGTTTTGAGATTTTCCCCACTACGGCTTTGGGTCACACCAAACATTCAGATAAAGCTTATCACAACGACAATTTATTTAACCATAAACAAATATTAGGGTCTCAGTGCTTGACTCATTTTAAGAGCGTTAGGTCTGTTAGATGGCTGCAAAAGTTAATTTCTCAGAACTGCAAATCACCCAGGTTCATAATCTGCTAAGAAAATTATACATATATGCACTTCCGCTAAAAAAAACCTTCTTTCACAGAAACTTGGCTATGGGGCCTTTGGCGCGGTGTACCGCGGCCACTGCAAGGGCCAAAAGATCGCCGTGAAAAAGTTTCATGACAATATCAACGAAATCATAGAGAGGGAACTCACACAGCTGGCTCGTGTGATCCATGAGAACATTGTCAAATTGTATGGGATAGCCACATATCAAGACGAGACCTACTTGCTGATGGAGTACGTCGAGGGCGGCTCCCTTCACGACTTCCTCCATGGTAAAGTACGCAGGGAATACTCCGTGCAGGAGGCCAGCCATTGGGCTCTTCAGTGCGCCGAGGTATGTACATATATCTGAGTTCCGTTCCTGAAAAGTTTGAATCTTTGTCCTCCACTCAGGCTTTGGCCTATCTCCATGCCATGACCCCAAGGCCGTTGCTGCATCGTGATATCAAGCCGCAAAACATGCTGCTGACGGGCATCCCCGGGCGCCTAAAGATCTGTGACTTTGGGACTGTAACAGACATGCGGACTTACATGTCGCAATCTTGTGGTACCCCGGCCTACATGGCCCCAGAAGTGCGTATTCTCCCCAAAGACTAGACCCCTGCTCTAAATCTGTGCCACTTGCAGGTTGTCATGGGAAAAAGATACACGCAGAAATGCGATGTCTACAGCTGGGCTATCCAGCTCTGGGAGCTAATGGCCCGCCAACTGCCCTTCAGTCACATGGAAAACCCCAATAGATTCGCGGTTACGCTGGCGGTTGCAAGGGGTAAGTCAGCTCCATCCAATCTCCACGTACCAGGCTTTATATGTACTTGTACCCCAGGCCGTCGTCCGATCATGGATGCGGTACGATCCGATTGTACACAAGCCCTCAAGGACTTGATAGAAGACAGCTGGTCGCAAAATCCCGCAGAGCGACCGACTATGCAACGAGTTGTGACGCTCTTTAACGAATTGGGCGTTTCATCCGATTACAAGGACTTTGTGCACATCCTCGATCAGGACACAGTGGCCGTGATAACCGTCCGCAAAGAGGTAGCCCCCACCAAGCGATGATAGCTATACAACCAGTGGCTAATCTTGTCTTGTAACTCTTTCAGAAACATGGCTCTGGCTGGCGTCGTGTCGTGGAAATATCCTTCTGGCGTAAGCAATATGAGACTGTTAGGATGATCTATCCCATTCTCGAGCGGGAGGCAATGCGTGTGGCCAAACAGGCGGAACGGGAGATCATTAGGGCGGCTCGTAAAGTCGGCAAAGAGACAGTGAAAGCTGGCCAGGATACTGTCAGGGAGGTAGAAAGAGCTGCTCAGGATGTTGGACGTGAAACCGCTAGAGCTGCAAAGGACACCGAGCGGGAGACAGTGAGAGCTGCCCAGGATACTGGCAGGGAGGCGGTGAGAGCTGCTCAGGATGTTGGACGTGAAACCGCTAGAGCTGCAAAGGACACCGAGCGGGAGACAAGACGGGCCGAAAGGGATATGGAACGAGAGGCCCGGCGAGTGAATGAGGATGCCGAACGGGAGACAAAACGAGCCCTCGAGAATGCCGAGCGGGAGGCTAGACGGGCAAAGGAGAACACGGCCAAGGAGGCCAAGAAGCTGGCCGACAAGGGCAGGAAAGTCTTGAAGAAGTTTCGCAAATTCTAATTCCTTAACTGATTAATAATTCGCTATGCTAATGTGTAGAAAATGATTAATAATACTGGACTGCATGCAGAGAGAGTCCTTTTGGATCTCTCCCTTTCATGTCTGTCCCCTAAATCGTTCTCGCTGCGACTCAGCGTCTCACGCTCGCACCAATGCAGATGCAGATGCAAATGCAAATGCAAGCTGCAGGGGTAGGCCTATGAAAAGCTTAGACTGCATTAAGCATCGAGCAAAGGAAAGGCATCGAAAGGACAGGGGCGGAAAGGAAAGGCAGGACTCTGTGGAGAGAGAGAGATGTGAAGGATGTGAACAACAAGAAGGATGACGGCGATGAGGACGATGACGGCGGCGGACATGACAGCGAGGCGATGTTCCTTGCTTTGAGGAGTGCCGTGGCCGTGGCAGGCAGGGTCGTCGTGGGGAGGAGTACAGTATGTACCAAGCGGTGCATTGCTGCTCCTGGCACAGCGCGACTCCTTAGCGTTTTTGCATTGTGTTGTTTTTCTCATACGTTTCTATGCGTGTGCTTGTATGAGTGTGTGTATGACTGACTGCATATGTGTGTATGTGTGACCGGAAACTGCCATTTAAAGTGCATTTTGGAGAGGAGTCGTCGGAGTCGGAGTCTCAGTCGAGAGACGGAACGGGACGGAACGAGCTTCACTTGTGTGTTAAGTGAAAAGAAGAACTTTGTCCTCTCCCCCCCCTACCGCTCTGTCTTTCTCTCTTTCTCTTCTTACCCCCCTTCGCCTGCCTCAATCCTAACCCCATTTGCCTCTCTCTGGTTTGGTTTTCGTCGTTTTGTTCTTATGTTTTTTCCGCTGCTGTTGCTTTTGCATGCCATCAAGCAACTCCTTTTGTGTCGGGGCCTCTTACTCCTACTTTTCCTCCTCCTTCTCCTCCTTCGCATTGGAGCCAACACGTGTAATCCAACTCCTTTTAATTACATTCAATACCCCGGCCACAGTCGTCCGTCCATCAGCCAAGGTGTTGGCAGGCAGTTGCCTTTGCTCGCTCCTCTCTCTCTCTCTCTCTCTCTCTCTCATTTGTGCTCATCTTTAACCTTCTGCACAAATATCGATTTTCAGCTTTAGCTTTGGTTGAGGTGCAACTGCTGGGGCAAAACAGGGATGGGATCCGGCCAATACTCGTACCAATTGGCATCCCATTGTAAGGCCAACGAGGTGTTAAAACATTTTGTAAGAGCCAAGATTGCTGGGGTTGTGGCTTGGGGACAGCCAGAAATGCAATCAAGCGTCACTAATCGCGATCGGGGAGAGATCATATTTGCATGCGCTGCACTCTCGGCCTCGCCGCGGACCCAATCTGCAGTCCTGCACTGCAGTAAGTTGAGAGACGGACAACATAACAGCAAAATTATCAAGTTATCTGAAACAAGTTGCATAGCCTTAAGCTATAGATGACTATTATGCAACCAACTATTCTGAGACTCAGCACGTACATACTTTCCCATCATGTCTTTTTTTCGTTCTTAATTGCTTAAATACACTCAGAGAAAGAATGGTAAAAAATTAAAATTAAAACTATTATTTTTCTCCAACCTTTTTGGTGCGTTAAAAAAAAGTTATTATTTTGTCATATCTTAAATGTCATAATGAAAATTAAAAAACAGCTAGCCCAAACCACAAACAACCTACTCTCCAAATGCAACAATTGGTACAGTAATATTAACACCAACAAAATACACACACATCCCATTACTCAAATTTAATACAGCAACAAACAAAGCAACTCGACCAAATAAAATTCACCAGACTCCGACTGGGTCACACAAAACTTACTCACAAACACTACCTGGATCCCACAGCGTCACGAAACTGCCCGATCTGCCAGACACACACTCCAGCAACCATGGAACACATCCTCAACTTATGCCATCCCAACTTATTAAACAAATAATAATCAAAAACCTAAATATCACCCAATCTAAGTAATCCCTCCACAGAAAACATGAAACTAATAATAGCATACCTAAAAGAAACAAATATATATGTATGTACCAAGAACTCTAAATTTAGTCAAACATCATATATCTGTAAAAATTGTACATAGCCTAGCTTTATATCTAATTAACTCTGTCGTCGATGGCCCTGGCAGCTAGCACTATATAAGATCTCATGCCGGACTTGGCTTTGCAAGCCTTTCCTGACATTAAATAAATAAATAAAATAAATAAAATAAATAAAAAACAGCATTTACAGAGGAAAATTATAAAAATACGCCGTTTCTATTATATTTTCGTGACTGTAATTCACTTTGATTTAAATGTAAAAATGTAACTCTTCAAATATTTTTAATACGATCCATAAAAGACTTTAATATTTAATGTAATTTATAATGTAACATATTTAATTTCTGAAAATGTGTTTAATCTAAAAATAAATATTTTTATTTATTAATATAAAAAATTGTAGAATTTATTAAAGACATAAAATAATAATATATATATGTACATATTATAATATATTTTTTACAGTTTATATTTATAAAATTTGTACTCTCGCCGCAAATCGATTGGCTTACATTTTTATACCTACATAAGTATAGATTTTGTTCATATATTTATTGGTTTGGATCTATAAAATTTCTGAAATATCCTGATAGTGAGAATATTGATAGCACACTGGAAAAAAAGGAAGGGCATTCAAGGGATAGGTTCTTTACGAACACACTGATAGAGTAACGGACAATGCAAGATCGATCATCATTTTGAACGGGATGATATAGCCAAACTATGGCCTATTCATTATCCCTTACCTGCCTTTCAATTGACATCTGTTGCCGGAAAACTTTCCTATCCCAACCTCCCACATTTAATCCTTAAACAAAAAATACATACATATATGAAAAAGAGAGAACTTTAAATGTTTTACGCTTGGCTTGGCCTCAAGAACCGCTTTGTGCGTGTGTGTTGCTCTACTTGAGCCATTTGCCATTTGCCAGACAGAGCCAGAGAGGCAGGCCAACCAGCGTTTTCAGAGGAATAGGTCAGTACGGCCGAGTGAGTGTGAGGTGAGGTGAGTGTTTGTGGAGAGTGCATGCGAGGAGTGTGTGCCCCACTCCCATTCCAAAAGTGAGTCGGTTTCGGTGAGTGCGAATGTGAATGCGAATGCGAGAGTGAATGCATTCTAAGTTTTCAAGTGTACATGTTGTAATAATTTTTGAGTTAAAACAAAGGAAGAATGGGAACGGAACGCGACTGGCAGCCAGCACATGCTACTGCCACATAAGTGCCGCAGGACAGGATTCGTATGTATGTGCAATGAAAGTCCCGAATGCCCCGCTCACCCCGCTCACCCCTCTCAACTAACCTCACCACCTCACACATTACCCATACCATGACCACGATGCAGTTGCCCTCTCCAAAGCGAGGTCAATGACAGCGCAGAAGGTCAAACAAACGAAACGCATCGAGAACTAGAGGTTCCTAGGATAAGGAAGGAGAACGGCTACGCCAGGATATCGCCTGATATACGACTTCGATTTCGCACGCAGCATTCCCGTAGAAGGGGATTCGCAGGACAGGACAAACTTTGGAGCGAAAGAGTACCACCAGTACACAAGTGATTAATATCCCCCCTCTGGTGCACGACAGCTGCTGCCAAAGTATCTCCTAGATAAAAGTTAATTCCTGCCCCTCTGCCACTGCAGACTGCAGCAGGAGTCCAGGCTCCAGGACCTGGACCCTAGGCAGCTGATGAAATGTACGCTCAACTTCCGCTGCAAGTTTTGCTTTTTGGATTTCTGTACCTCACCGACGATGCCGCTGCCGATGCCGATGCTGACCAGAGAGTAGGAAATCTTTTGTAATCGTGCGATAACCCCGACGAGTGCAGAACTTGAAACTCAACCCTTAAGACCAGAAGAAGAAGTAGAACCGAAGCAAAGCGAATCTCTGGGTCTAGAGGCTGGAACAATGCCAGCTACAGGGACAGCGACTGCAATGCAATTGCATGTCCAGCCTAGCAGGATGCCAGGCAGTCGAGCGGGCATCCAGGCAGGTCCTTGCCGGCAATTAGAACGCCGATGGGAAGGGAAGGCCCTGCTCTCGGGTCTTCCATTTTGTTGTTGTTGTTTACGAATATTTACATATCAAAATGGCATTATAATGCGAATAATGGCGAAGGGATTGAGCGGTTCCTGCAATGCAATCGCTGCTTGGCCTGCATTCCTATTGTGCAAAAAGAGAGCTGCACAGAATACAAGAGAGACAGAGAGAGAGCGACGCAGAGAATGAATCCTTTTTAATCCATGCATATCTTTTGTCCTGTTAAAAATAATAAAAAACGAGAGAACGCTGCAATGCAATGACCGGACCGCACCGGACCGAACCGAACCGAAGCATGGAGCGTATGGACAACGGAGGGGGCATCGAACAGCTCTTCCAATTGAAAACGCATAACGAACAGTAAGGTCGCAAGGAGTCCATTGTGCAATCCGACTGACAGACAGGAAGCAGGATAGGCCAGAGATGAAATTAAGACGCATAAATTACATGCCAGATGAACGAAGATAGGACCCAAGGATTGTGGGACAACTGTGGGAAAAACTTTTCAAACGATTGCAGGAGGATTATTTTCTCAAGTCCTGTCTGAAATTAAATTAATTTTGTATGCACTATATGTATGTAAATGTCGTTGAAACAAAAACAAGTTATTTGTGGCTAGAAGAATTATTTAATTAGCTTCCAATGTGACAATCATGAAAGACCTGGCCAACTGACACCCAAAGTTGGTAATGCTCGACGTCGATGCTCATTCTTGAAGGAGGATGATCAAAGCCCTAATTAAAACTCTCGGCATTCAAATTCAAACATTTTCCAAACGGAAAAGTTGGGCTCTAGACTGGGGCATACTCGTAAATAAAAATAAGTAGCCACTGGGCGAAATGTTGCCACATTGCAGTTCAGTTAGAAGAGGTAGCGTCAAAAACTGTTTGCCGACACAAGGACACGACAGGAAGGAGCAAGACCGGCGGGAGGCGGAGAAGAAGAAAAAGAAGTAATAGGACTGCTGCAATTTGCTGAACTTCTGCTAACTACACGAACGGACCGAGGTCGTCGCTTGTCGGCCATTCCGTTTCCGGTTGGGCTTGGCAACTTTTGCTATTGTCGTAGGTCCTCGAGGCACAGGGAGCACAAGTCAGTCGAGCCAAGCCAGGCCTGGCCTGGCAGCCTGGCTAGGCCACGGGGCAATGTGCTCGCGCGAGAAGAGAGCTAGCCGAAGGAACCTGCCGGAGGAGGACACGCCATATGCGAAGAAGGACAACAATTGAATTACAAAATTATTTGCTGCTGCTGTCGTCGTCGTCGTTGCCGTTGTCGTTGTCCACGTCCTCGTCTGACTTGAAGAACTAGTTGTGTCTGACTACAGACGGCTGGCAGGACACTGCTGGTGCAGGGGGCAGAGGGCAGGGGATGAAGCTCAAGTGGCACTTGGCTGGGGCAGAGAGGACATGTTTTCTAAAACGGAAATTAGGTGACAGGACGCGAAGAGAGGGCCCAAGCTGCTGCTTGGGTCAACTTTAATTGCTGCTTTGAGGAGACACATGTATGTGTGTGTGCATGTGTGTTTGCGAGGAAGTTGTTGGCCTGTCAGAGGTTTTTGTCGCTGCAGAATACATATAAAGTTTCGCTTTGTGGCAAATGAAGATTGATTTTATGGCCAGTCGGGCATCCAGTAGAACCGAAAGTGTCCGGCAGCAGCAGCAGCAAGAGTATTTGTATCTGTATCTCTGGCAAAGCACAATGCCGTGCAATTAACGCTTCTCGGTTTCGCCCGATAACACTCGTGGCCCATTGAAAATTCGGAGAGAGCAATAGCAATGTCTGTGCAACTGTATCTGCTGTGCATTTGTATCTGTGAGTGGACCGCATTGGGCATGGTATGGTATCTCTCAGACCAGACTGTCTGGCTGAGCGTGCGAGAGTCGCGTGTGCAATGCTGCAAAAATGTTCAAATACTCTTCTTTTTTCCCTCCGCTTTCCGCTGCTGCTGCTGTTACTGCTGCTTGGTTTGGGTTATCGTCTGGCTGTGGCAATCATAACAGCCCGAGGAGGAGCAAGGCCCCAGAACCGCACAAAATGATGCAGAAAGTGTGGGGTGTGGTGTGGTGTGAGGAGGATAACGAAACGCACGAAGATTCAACGCAAGGTATATTCAACAGAGAGGGTAAGGCAGCATCCGGACATGGTAAGGTGGTATAACCAGTGCAGGCCGCTCTCTCGGATAGCCTTACCTTTTATCCAAATAAACATATACCTTGATTCCAACGACTGCCGCTGCTGCTGTTGCTGCATGAGGATGAAGATGAGGAGGTGGCTGGCTGGTAAAGGGAGCGGCAGAGGCAGGCAGTGACGACGACGTCGACTACGACGACTTTGTGGATTTTGATTCTGGGTCATTCACCCTTGACAAAAAAATGTTTTGCGCTGTGTGTTAGGCCCGCTTTTGTGTGTTGCTGTTGCTGTTATTTGCTTTGTTGCTGTGCTTTCATCCCGCTCCTCAGCGCTCTCCTTGCTGCTCTGCTCTGCTCTGCTCTCCGGATTCTACCATAGCCGCACGTACAGGCATCCACATTTGGACTTTTCCTTATTTCACTTCGTTTTATTTCACTTTACTTTATTTTTGCTCATCTTTTCTTTTTGGGAGCCATGCCAAAATGCAATCCAACGATCAGACATGGCCACATACTCGTAGAGTTGATTTGCATACATGTGTCCACGTACACGTCTGTGTCCAGAGTCCATGTCTATGTCCTGCTCTGCTCTGCTCGGCTGTCCAGCGTGTCCGCTGCTGCTGCTCTGCCCTTGTCATTGTCCGGCATTGTCTACGCACACGCTTTTGTTTTATTATATTTGCCCAACAATTTCTGTTTGATTTTGCTTAAATTTTTGCCTCCCTCTCCACCACTCTCCCCGCTCTTCCCTCTTCGACTGTCTGGCATTCATTCTAAGACTCTTTTATCTCGTTGCGCTTTTCGTTGTGGTTGATTTTCGGCTGTGCTGCTGTTCTGCTGCTCTGTTCTGTTCTGCTCTTTGGTTTTTTGAACTTTCGCGTTTATTTAGAAGGCAATTTTGCCCGAATAATAGCATGGGGCATCCATTTTGGTTCTCGGTGCCTGATAAAAATTATCAGAAATAAGTCAGAGCGGCTATTAATAAGTATACAAAACATTTTATGGAATATGTTTACAAATAAAAATTTGTGATTTTGCGAAGCAATTTTCAGTTTTTCCTATCCCTATCCTGACGGATATATTATATGGCTATAGAGTGTCTGCTTTCAGATACTTTCCATTCATCTAGACAAACTTTATTTGTAGACCCATCCAATCGCGAATTTGCAAAACTTTTAATGCCCTGGCGGCACATTCTCCTATGAAAACGTTATCTGCCATGCAACGCTGCCAAATCCCTTGCCTTACGCCCTTATCCCTCCCATCCTATTTTTGGGGCAACATCCAGTAACAGTAATCCCTCGTAAAACTCTCTCTGGCACAGAGCGAGGAAGAGCCAGAACCAGAGCCCGAGCCGGCAATCGCCATGGCCATTGCCATTTGGGGGCCAACAACAAGAACGGAATTTATGCAACAATCAATTACCAGTAGCCGGCGAAACAAGAAACAAAAGGCGAATGCCCAAAAACCAAACTAAAACAAAGCACACAACGGCCGAAATAACTGCAAAATGTGTTGCAGTGTTGCAAGTTGCAGTGGCAGTGGTAGTGGTAGTTGGCAATAACTCCGATGATTCCCACGTGCAAAATAAAACAGTGCGGGAGGCGCGTAGATTTATCTGCATTACGGCTGCCGGTACCAGAGGATAACCAGACAGCAACAGCAACACCATCTATGTATATATACACAAACACACACACACTGACACGTACGGATGTGTAAGTCGACAAACTGGAAATTATGTTTGTGCCAAATTTTAGTTTTGTCGGGCAGCAGAGGATCCCACATACCATACCATATCCCCCCTCGCCGGCTGTAATCCAACTGGCAAAAACAACAGACCCCGACTGCGACCCCTACTCCGACCCGACCCCCCGATTTGGAACGCCGCCGACTGAACGACTGAACGACAATGGACAAAAAATGGACAAAAGGTAAAGCATAAAACGACAGGTGTAATAAATAACCCAAGCGAAATGGCCAGGACGTAAACGTAAACGTAAATGTGGACGTGGCTGCAGACTGCTGCAGTGTAATGGAGAGTGGTGGTGCATGGTGCATGGTGCATGGAGGGGGGTGGGGGGAGGGGGATATGGCTCGTCCACTAATTCGTGTCATTTAGCGCAGGTGGCGACAGAGGAAGAGGAGCGGCAGCCACAGCAGCAGATTGACACTGGGCGATAGTGCCAGGAAATGGCTCTTGCCCGCAGCATCATGGTCCCTTCGGGCAGGGGGGCAGGCGGAGAGTCGTAACCACAGCCGCAAAGTTGCCAAAATAGCTGCTTTGGGTGCTGACCCGATTCTGTATTAAATTAATCCCTATCTCAATGGCCTGGCCTGGCCTGGTCAGTGGCGAGGGCTGCAGCACAAATGGACTCTTCAATAATGCAGATCCGAGGAAGGGTCAACAAAGAAATGGTCGATGGGGGGAAAATACATCTGAATGTGCATGTAAACACAGTGAATCCTCTCTTTGAAGGACAACCAAGGCACAAGTATAGATGTGGGGCTCAAATTCAAGGAGAAAGATGACTGCTAACGAGATTCCACTGTGGGATACCTCCAGATATTGGCAAAGTTCCAAGTGGATGTTGCTGTCATTTGCGACACAGCCAAAGATTAAATTGGAAAAAGGTAAACAAAACAGATGCACAACGGACAACAATTTCAACGAATTAAAATTTTTAAATTGTGTGTCCCGCCAGAAAAACTGGTTCAATTACACAACTGGTTCGATACTTCAATTATCGGCTAACACTTTACAGCACTGTTTGATGCACTTTTTAGTGATGCACTTTGAACATAGTAACGTGCACAGTATTCAAATACCCTCGGAAAAGAGGAAATTATAGAACTAATGAGATGCATATATTCGAAATATGTAAAAAACTGGAAAAATTGCATTACATATTCGTTTCACATTTTTTTTTTTTTTGAGTCGCTTACATATATTTTATCACAGATGGGTTACAGGGTATATAAACCCAAAACTATAACAGAGGCAATATAATCCAAAGTGGTTAGAAAATATGCAATTTTACTAAAAGATAGGGTATAATAAATTTGTATATTTGCAGAAGAAAACTTCCACTTATCGCACCAAAATACCGATATTTTTTGTAGGAGTAAAAAGTCTGTGGGCTATCTGATTTAACGCTGTGAAACAACAGAAAAGTAGTGCAGATTTGCCCTAAACTAACAAAAGAAGCTCCGTTGCTTATATATCCCAGAAAAATATCCGTACTAATATCTCTCACAAATATATTATCAACAAAACAATATATCGATATATCGATATGCCAATATTGAGGGCGTAGTTCCAACAAGTGCAAACATAACTAATTTACTTGGCGTGTCGCGCCCCACGCCCCGGAATCTCAGTTATAGTTTAATTTATTTGTGTTTTCATTGACTTAAAGTGCTTTTAGTTAGCGCTACTAACAGATAGCAGGGCGTGGCCGCACGCGTAGCCAGAAAACAGAACTAGAATGTTTCCCAAGACGATTTTGGGGCGCAGCTACCTGCTTTTTATGCTGGTACTCGCCGTGGGCGTGTTCGCCCAGCACGAGTGGCAGGCCCGCGACGCCTTCGATGAGATCAAGATCCAGTTCGACAAAGTCAATGCCGACAACTGTCCCATCCAGCACCACTCGGACCTGTTCATGCCCATGGACGCCGTCTCCCACCAGCCGGACATCAAGGAGGTCAATGTGAATCCCGTGTTTCCCAATCGGACGGCGCTGCTGCATCTGCAGAACATGGCGCTGAGTCGCAGCTTCTTCTGGAGCTATATTCTGCAGTCCCGATTCATTCGACCCGCCATCAACGACACCTACGATCCGGGCATGATGTACTACTTCCTCTCCACAGTGGCTGACGTCTCGTCCAATCCGTCGATCAACGCCTCCGCTGTCTACTTTGCGCCAAACAGCTCTTATTCGTCCTCGTATCGCGGCTTCTTCAACAAGACATTTCCCCGCTTTGGACCGCGAACATTCCGTTTGGATGACTTCAATGATCCCATTCATTTGCAAAAAATTTCCACGTGGAACACATTCGACGTCCAGGACTTGGGCGCCCATCATCCCGATTCTATATCGAAGGACTACAGCCATGACCTGTACAAGATAAACGAGTGGTACCGCGCCTGGCTGCCGGACAATGTCGAGGGACGGCATGACACCAAGATTACCTACCAGGTGGAGATCCGCTATGCCAATAACACAAACGAAACGTTCACCTTCCACGGCCCGCCTGGATCTGAAGAGAATCCCGGACCGATTAAGTTCACGCGGCCCTACTTCGACTGTGGTCGCTCGAATAAATGGCTGGTGGCGGCCGTTGTTCCTATAGCAGATATCTACCCCCGACACACCCAGTTCCGGCACATAGAATATCCCAAGTAAGTCGAATTTTGAGTCTGAGCCGAGGTTGGTAATTATCCTTTTGGTTTTCCACAGATACACTGCAGTGTCCGTCCTGGAAATGGACTTTGAGCGTATAGACATAAATCAGTGTCCCCTCGGCCAAGGCAACAAGGGGCCGAATCACTTTGCAGACACAGCGCGATGTAAAAAGGAGACGACAGAGTGTGAGCCCTTACATGGCTGGGGCTTTAGGCGGGGCGGCTACCAGTGTCGCTGTAAGCCCGGATTCCGGCTGCCCAACGTCGTGCGCCGCCCTTACCTGGGCGAGATTGTGGAGCGGGCCACGGCGGAGCAATACTACAACGAATATGACTGTCTCAGCATTGGCTGTAGGTGAATCCATGCCTTGAATCAGACACCCTCTTAACATTCTATCTCTTTCAGGGATCCAAAAGCTGCCAATTCAGTGGGAGAAGGCACCCTACCATATCCGTCAAAAGTATCTAGACATGCACTCCGAGTACCGCAACTACACGACAGGCTCCAGGTCTCTGCACTCGGAGCATATCAACATCGATCAAGTATTGAAGTTCATTCACGGTGTCAACTACCGTACATGCAAAAAGTGAGTTCAAAACTTGGGGCTGTTCACTGTTCTGTTCCCTTACTGATGCATTTATGTGTATTGGCAGCTTCCATCCGCAGGATCTAATACTGCGAGGCGATGTCAGCTTTGGCGCCAAGGAGCAGTTCGAGAACGAAGCCAAGATGGCCGTGCGACTGGCCAACTTTATTAGCGCCTTCCTGCAGGTAAGCAGCAGCCGTATCTATCTATGTAGAGCGATGGAAGAGTGTTCCCATCGCCTCTCGCCTTCACGCTAAATGAAGAGCAATAATTGATAACCCGACACCTATTAAGAGCCTTCGACGACGGCTCTTGAAAACTTCTCAAGTGTAAATTATAATTTTCCACGCGTAATTCAACTTCCTCGAATTTCCTGCTTTCCTGCAATGCCAGTTTCAGCCACGGCCTCGGCCTCGGATTCTGTGTGTGCGTCTGTTTTTGCAGTAGGAGCCTCGAGTTGCCAGCCGCATGGCGTGAATTAAATATTCAGTGTCAAACCATTACCAAATGCTAAATTCATTAGTTTGAGCGCAAAGGACACGAAAAACGGGTTCGCCACAAGGCGTCGTCTTCATTAAAGACCAGCACCCAGCAGCCGCAGAGGACGAGAAAGAGGCAGCGCAGCCACAGAACTACAGTTTCCTTGCATCTCTCTCGCTCTTGATGTGTCGTTCGCTGTGTCTATATTTGCACAAGTTCTTAGCATTCAAATGCAAAACTCCTCTTTGGGGTGGGGAAACAGATTTCCCAAAGATCTGCTGCTGCGACTGCTCCCCAAACACTTACTTATTCGCATGGTCCTCCTTCTTCCTTTCGGCAGATATCGGATCCCAACGAGGTCTACTCGGGCAAGCGTGTGGCGGACAAGCCGCTGACCGAGGATCAAATGATCGGCGAGACTCTGGCCATTATGATGGGCAACAGCAAGGTCTGGTCGGCCTCGACGCTCTGGGAGCGCAATAAGTTCACCAATCGCACCTACTTCGCACCCTATGCCTACAAAACGGAGCTGAACACGCGCAAGTTTAAGGTGGAGGATATTGCGCGCATCAACAAAACGCACGATCTGTACACCGAGAAGAAGTACTTCAAGTTCCTCAAACAACGCTGGAACACTAACTTTGACGATCTCGAGACCTTCTACATGAAGATCAAGTTACGGCACAACGAGACAGGTGAATACCAGCAGAAGTACGAGCACTACCCCAACTCGTATAGGGCGGCCAGCCTCAAGCACGGCTACTGGACCCAGCCTCAGTTCGACTGCAATGGCTATGTGAAGAAGTGGCTGGTGACCTATGCGGTGCCCTTCTTTGGCTGGGATAGCCTCAAAGTGAAACTGGAATTCAAGTAAGTACCAACGCACACAGAGGGTACCCTACCACAGAGGGGATGGGTACATGGGTAAGGGTAGTGATACTTGTTGGGCCGGTCCGCTGCGTGCCGCTGTCGCGGGCCGTAACCCCTTTTAGGGCGCAGTCCCATTCCCATTCCAGATCCCATTCGCATTCAGAATCATCCCATTCAAAATCCCATTCTCATGCAAATGCTTTGTTGTAGTTTCTATGATTTGATTGTCTAATTTTCGAGTGTTGACATGGCCTAACTTTTGACTTGTGACTCCCATGAGCGGCGGGGCATTGTGATGCAAATGATTGGCAATTAAACTGACTAATTTGTTTGCTCTACGCAGGGGTGTGGTGGCCGTCTCCATGGACATGCTGCAGCTGGACATCAATCAGTGCCCGGACTGGTACTATGAGCCCAATGCCTACAAGGGCACGCACAAGTGCGACGAGAAGTCATCCTATGTGAGCAGTTACCGACATCCCAATACATAATAACACCCTAATAACACCTGTTCTTCCTCCTATTTGCAGTGCGTTCCCATAATGGGTCGTGGCTATGAAACCGGCGGCTACAAGTGCGAATGCCTGCAGGGCTACGAGTATCCGTTTGAGGATCTGATCACCTACTACGACGGACAGCTGGTGGAGGCCGAGTATCAGAATATTGTCAATGACAAGGAGACGCGCTACGATATGTTCAAGTGTAGATTGGCCGGCGCCTCGGGTCTGCAGTCGGCCCTGGGGCTAGTCATTGCGCTGATTGGCCTAACGCTCACCATGCTTTATAGATTTAGTTAGGGATTCCAGCACGCCAAATAACCTAACTTTCCAGCCCACTTTCGTCCAATCGAAAAACTCACATCAAATCAAAATCTCTCCACAAAAGACATCAACTACAAAGCAACAGCAATCTCAAAGACACAAAAATTGACACCCAAAAACAAAACGAGCTGCCAGCCCAGTTCTCCGCAATCCGCTCTGCAATCCGTTTGCTCTTCTGCTCCTTTTGAACATTGTCATCATTTATCTGCAAGGCGATTAAGTTGTAGACATAATCTATTACAATGAATCTGGTTATTTGTCATTTCTATCAAAAGCAGCAACAGAGGCAGCGGCAGCAGAAGCAGCAGCAACGGCAGCAGAAAAGCGCAAACAGCCGCGCCTACTGCGCTCAGATTACGGAAGCGTCGACCTCCGGGTTTTCGTTTTCGTTGTCGCTGTCGCTGCTCCTTCTGTGGCCCTCTCTAATGTCCGTGAAGTCGCCCAGCTGTATGCGTGTGTGCTCGCTCGCTCGCTCGCTCAGAGCGATGTGCCGATCGCAAACCTGTTAACATCCAAACCCAGTTAGGCCCCGTACCTACACCCATCGGGGAGGTCCAGGTCCAGCCTGAGGGTTGTTTGTGCCGCACGCACACCTTTTTTCCTTAGCCTCTGCCTGGTCCAACGGATGGCATAAAATATCCAACGCCTGCCGTCGTGTTTTTCTTATATTAAATCGTCGACATTGCGTCCGATGGTCTGCTGGCTGCTTTTTTTTTGCCTGAATTAAATATATGCCGCTGCCGTTTTTTTTTTGTTTTTTGCGCCTTGATTATCATATGCGCTTGAATTTTATTATCTGTACCCTGAGAACTTTTTCTATGCGCCGCAGGAACCAGTTTATCAGCCACTTGGTCTCCTACCAGGGCAAAAAAGAAATCTCCAGCTTTTTTCATTAAAAACTTTATAGCCATAGGTAGCTGGACATGGGCACAAAAAATCTTTTTCACACATTTTTCATAGTCATTTCAGGGCAGCAGAGCAGCAGCAGCAGCAGCTCTCCGATCGGTGGGCAGTGACTGTCGCAGCATTTGGGCAACTCCTCCATTTCCAAATGTGCCGCTGCGACTGGAGGCTGCCACCGAGCCACCGAGAGTGGCGGCTGGCTATGTCCGCTTTTGGTTTTGTTTCTGGGTATCTTATTCAGCCCGCGCAGAGGGCAGTCCCTATAATATTCCATTCCACTATCAATTTGTAGAACAATACAAATGCGACGCAAACAAAAGTGTAAATTGTGCCTTAAAGAAAAGTACACGAATCTCTATCTGTAATGCTGTTTATGCTCGAATTATTGTAACACCAGAGACTATATCGAATGTCCGTCCAAGAACAAAGTCTGTTTTTGTTTTATGTACCTTAATGTTAAGTGCCTTGAGAGCAGACAGCAGAGAATTTTAACAAAAGTATCATTTTTGCATAGTTTAATGTATAGAATCTTAAGTGTCTTATAACTCAAAATGAATCCATATACACAATGTTTAAATATATGATTTTTTCTAGTAAAATAATGCATTTATAAACTCCTCAAAGGGCTAAGAGCTAAGAGGCTCACTTACCAAATTTATTCATCTTGATTTATCGTTTCCCTAAGGTTAGTCGAATAACACCGCTTCTGCGGCTTTGAATTCAGGTTTTAAGGTTTTCAAGTCTTGAAGGATTGACTTATACGTCACGCATTAAAATTTGAACGTTTTTACGATCAAAGTCCACAAATCGAATTTCCAAGCAAGAAGAAATGTAATTTTCAAGAAATGCAAAATCACACGAATTGGTTTTTTGACAAAACAAAAGACAAACAAAAAACAAAAGTAGTGGGAACACCAAAATAATTTCACGCTGCCCGACGAATGGGCGTCGAGCGTCGCAAGTTCGCTTCCGATTTCTTTATTTTTTCTTTATATATCCGTGATCAGCCGACGGCACTGCCTCGATTTTCTTTTTATTTGAATCGCGCACTATATACGGCCAAAATCGGTATTTCCTGTCCACAATATATAAAGAAAAATTTCTAATTTGGACTTTGATTTTAATTTTTCGATCCTTTTAGAATTTTAAAATAATTTTTGGAAGGGGAGATGTAATTTGAACGGTTGATGTTTTAGTACTGAAACATTATCCATTTACTACAAGGCTTTAAAACTCGCAAGAAACTCAAAGCCCACTCAGATTCAAGTAACCCAAGTTCACACAAAAAATATAATCTAGTATTCCTTTTTTTTTTGTTTTCAACTATTTATTTCGTGTTCAGTTTTGTGTGTGTTCTAAATACAACCCAGCTACACCATTGCCTCTCTATGTGTGGGCGGGTAGGTGAAAGTTGGGGTACATATGTGTATGCAGTTGGTTATCAAACATTTTTAAAAACTATCACAAATCAATTATTGGATGTGGCTACACAACAAAGTACAATATAGCTCAGATCCGTATTGGATCCCTTTTGGGGGTCATACGAGAGCCGGGCCACGTTAATACAACAGTTTCCTCGTTGATTCATTTTCGACTCTACAAAACTTCGAATTACAAATTACGAACAACACATAAACGTTTAAAAAATACTAATACTTTAATTTGTTTTTTGACTCTAATCGACTCGCAATCAGTTCGCTTTCAAAACAAAACATCCAATCCAAAATGCAGACAGTTCGAGTCTAAAATGAAAAACCTTTTTTGGATCTAGTGGCTAGATGAGCTTACAGATTAATGGGTTTCCTTAGCCAAGTGAATCTCAATTTGTTGGTGAAAGCCTATTAACTATTTGCATTAAGTAACTTGGTTTCTGTTGTTCGATCTAGCGTTGTCCTATTATCATTCTTAAGGTGTGGTGTGCCATTGAGTGGATCCACTTTAAAATATTATTCATGACTATTCATTTCCGTTACATTTAACGTTTGTATATAATTGCTAAAAACAATTGGCTTCGATTCCTTACACAATTTCGTAATAATTATGAGTATTAAATTATAACCATTTATGAGTATAGTTAACATTTTTTTGGGGCACTTTTGAGCTCGTTTTTTTTGGTTTTTGGTGCTCGATTCATGGGTTGTTTTCTTTGAGACTGAAGGCGTGGCGTGGCATGGGCTTAGGCTTGGGGTTTCTGTTGACCGGAGGTGAACTGTAGCATTTGTTTCTGTATCTGTATCTGTAGCATTTAAATGTGTTATATTTGAGCAAAATTGTAACTGCATGTGTTCCGATGAAACTTTTACATCAACAACAACGACAATAATATGGTATAATCGGATACGACATCGATATTGTATCTCCTAAATGTGCAAACATCTATTAATTCCTTAAACACTGAATGATTGTATTTTCTCGTATGCATTGATATGCCTGAACTAAGAGTCCTTCTAATCGGTTGGGGCATAATAGACCACCGTGGACTTCCGTCGGAATCCCAGATTGAAGAATGACGTCTCGGACTTCTTTCGCTCATGCTCGTGCTCGTTGCCAAAATAGGAGAACAGTCGACCCGTGGTCGACCCGGCAGCCACCGACCGGCCACTGCCATGGACACTGTGACTGCTGCTCTGGCGGTGGATCTTGGTGAGCGAGGTGTGCGAGTGCTGGCGCTGCAGGTGCTGCTGGTGGTGCTGTCGGTGGTGCTGCTGATGTTGCTGTTGTTGCTGTTGCTGCTGTTGTAAAAGTTGCTGGTGATGCTGTGCGTTGACGCCGCCATGCAGAAACCCACTGGTTGTTGGCGATAGATCAGTCATCTCACACGGCCAGAGGGTGAACGAAGATGGGACCTTATGTATCCCGTCCGATAATCGATAATGGTGGGATGCTGACCTGTTGAAGTACCGCTCCGAGGGCCGCGACCCCATCTATACAATCATTTTTTTTTAGGAATTTTGTGTGTTTTGGGGCGTAGAAAGAAGTGTACATGTTAGTATCGGTTTCGGTTAGATCTATCAAAAGGAAAGTTGTTTTTGAATGGCATTAGTTTGATTTAGATTCTATGCATTTCTTTTCATTTTCAATTCTAATGCTCTAATTACACTCACATTTACATAGATTATTCAATTGCAAGACTATTAAATTTCAAGTTAGCATCGGATATGCACTGCAGCACAGACAATAGCATAGCCCCATAAGAAATGGGTGAGATCTTGTGTCTGCAGTGCACTGGGGATACTCGCACAAATAGCCTAAGATCTAAGACTTTTTACTGATTTTTTACTGATGTTCTGTTAAAGTTATTTACAAAATTCTCGTGTATTCTGTGTATTGTATGTGTAGTGGGTGTGGGTGTGTGGCGTGTTTGTCGGTGTGGGGTTAAGCGGGGTGGTTCGATTTACGAGTGCCACACATATACATATACGAATGTATGTAAAGTTAACGTTAAGCTGTGCTCTTCCAGATACAAGAATTATAGATCGATTAATAAAGATACTTTCCAACAACATAGGCATAGTGCAAAGCAATATAGAAGATAACAAATTTGTACTATAATTTCATAGATGCCAAAAGTGAAAAGTGAGATAATGGTGGGTGGGACTGTACATGAGAGGTGGGAAAATCGATTTTAGTGCTACAGAGTAGGTAAAAAGAAAAAAAAACTAAACATATCTGGAGCTCTCACCGTTCGTTCGTTTGAGTTTCTCCATATTGGAAATGTATTACTTTAATAAATGTATGTGGTACAAAAACTCTGCTCAACAGTCAGACAACAACGGTTATAAAAACATTGTAGGCTCGGGGGGCGATGCGTGGGGCGGCCTTAACCTTGGGTGTGGGATCTAAGCAAAAATGCCCACCAGGCCGCCACCACCACGATCGCCCGCCAGGAGATCTGGTTTCATTCATGCGATTGGCTCAAACAACATATGGGTTTGTATTGACCGCATAATACTTTCGCTTATGTTTATAATGGGATGCATAAATATGCTGCGATCTGTGGAATGTAGACCATAGAGAAAGAGAGGAGAGAGAGAAAGAAAGAGAACGAATAATTTGAAGAGGATATCAAAGTAAAAGGCAGGACAAAACATAACAGTACAACTAAAATGATTCATTCACGATACAATGATTCCATTTGATTCCGATTTCGATTCCTCCCCGCGACTAACTCTACAGGTGGCAACTGTACTTGTTACTTATCGTTAGCAAAAGGAATGAAGGTTTGTACTTACCCCAAAAGGACTGGCAAGTGGTGTGCAAATTGAGTACAGGGTTTTCTTTGGCTTTTCTTTGGTTTCGTTTTTGGTATTTTTTTGAAAATCTTTTTACAAAATATATATATGTTCTGGTTGCGGTCTTTTTGTTCTGTACAATATTCTGTGACTTGTCCAACTCTTAGCTTATGTGGTGCGTGCGCGTGATGTGCCGCTGCGCATATCTCGTGGACGGTCCAGGGACACTAGCATCTCGTTTACAAAGCACTGGCCTACCGCTACATGTGTGTTGTTTCGTTTCGAGTGTATTCATGGACATGTTCAACATATAGTATGTTTTTATTTTGGTATTTTTTTGGCAGTGTATGTTTTTTGCAATGACAATTTAGATCGATTTAGCCGGGTCGGTTTGTTGTATTCAATGTGTTTCGGTGTTCAAGTGTTTTGAAGAGTTAGGGGGAGAGAGAGAGAACAGTTCGAAGAGAGGAGACAGTCGAGAAATAGAGAAGAGAGAGAGAAAGAGAGAGAGAGAGAGAGAGATAGGCAGGTTGTGGCATAGGTGAAGTAGAAAAACAAGAAGAAAAGAAGCAATAGTACAGATTAGCGGTGTTTTTACTATATACAAATCAGAAATCAGAATATTTATCTACCAGAGAGCTGCTGTTCTAGAATTTCAGTTGATCTCCAAAATAATTATACAAGAAACTGATCAAAACAAGTTAATTCGGTGTGTGTGAGAGAGAGAGAGAGTGAAAGAGAGTGTCATTCATCTCGGATTCAGATCAGATCAGATCTGTTCTGGGCTCACGAATGACATGACGTTTGGATGAGGTGAGAGTGAAGTTTCTTCGAATAAATGCATATAGCGGTCAGAGGGGTGACCCCGACTTACCTTGGTACTTATCGAAGAGAAGTTCTGAAGGAAATCAGGCCAATAGATTGGGACTCTACTGGCTCTACTGTACGTCTATTAACTTATCAAATGAGCTATGCTATCAAAGGATTAGCAATACTTTACTCTGATTATGGAATATGTGGGTTATGGAGAGAGAGGCTATTGAAATCATACTGGGATGCGAGTAAGAGAGTAAAGTACATAAGAAGAATCGATAAAGTTGCAATCATCCCCCTCCACAAAACCAAATCAAACCCGAAATACCAAAAAGTTCTAGGCAAGATTAGGTTAAGAAACGAAATCGAATTGAAAACAAACTTCGCTTACAGTTTTTTGGGATTTGGATAAATATATTAGTAAATAAGGTTTGTAGAATCTCGGTATGGGTATTGGTATATGGGTTTCGGTTTTTGGTATTCCTAAATGCCGTATAACTTTTCTATTCGATTTGGCCACCGTGTGTTTCTTTTAAGCATTGTCTTTAAGGTTATACAAAAACAATAACAAAACCAAAAACATACAGATAGATACTCAATTCTCCTCTCAGCCTACTCACGAAACTCACCTCGCGTTGTGACCCAGCATTATGATGCTTCTGCAAAAATACAATTGAAATATCGACACGGTTTTTATATATAGATATAAGAAGTAGGTAGAGTAGAGGTAGAGTTATAGTAGCATAGAGTAGAATTCGTTCAGCTTGTAGAATTTAAAGTTAGACAGACAGATCACACAGAAAACAAACAGAAACGGAACTCAAGAGAAGTTCAATTTTTTGGAAAAACGAAAAACAACATCCAATTCTGGATACGAAACGATGAGAAAACGAAGGTGGGTTCTTTTTAAAAACATTTAAACATGCCAATCGGTAACATTTTGAATGCATTTCGAATTTATTGATATCTTTATTTAGGATTCGGTTTTTTTGTATATTAGGGGTGGGTTTTCCTTACTTTTGCAGTATCAACCTGAGGCACATTCTTAATCTGAATTATAAAGAAAATGAACTTAAGACTCTCTAGAGGACGGGGAGGACCGAGATGGCATCTCGAGTACATTCGTTCATGCGGCGATACTATAACATCTGGATAACATCTATGGTTACTTGCGCTCGCCTCACTAGTGGGTGCAGATTCAGTAATTTCAGTAACAAAAGATCGAAACGAAACGAACGGAAAATCGGAATGTATATACAAATATATGTAGATGTAGTTAAGGTATGTAGATATTGGGGGCCAAGTCAAAACTGAACTCAATTACAAAAAGCGTTTCAGATGAGGGATCACACAACAATCAGCCAAACAGCAACCATATCTTTGAAGTTCTCTGGGTGGGTCTTGGGTCTCGTATCGCAACACCAGCGAAAGGCAATCTATATAGTACGTAGAGAGGTGTGTGTGTAGAGGTGTAGGTGGGAGTGTTTGGGTGTACGAACTACTACAAGATACCCAGTAACCGATCCTCGGCATCAGCAACCAACATCCAGATCAGATCGAAAAGGTATATCTTACACAAAGATGAGAAAAACAAAAGATTGGATTGGTCTGAGATTGGAATGGGGTTGCTGATATGCCGAAATAAAACTTAACTATCAACGACAATAAATATATATGTCAACATTGTATATATAGGATGTACGAGTATGGTATGGTATGTGGTAAATAGTATACGTAAAGAGTAACAGCTCCGCCAAAGAAACGTTTAGAACAACAATGAGACGGGATTGTCAACCAATTGCACAACAGCCGAAGAAGTGTCGGTTTAACGGATTATAACGATAACGATATATAGTATAGATATGTATGTATTGTAATTATGTACATGATATATGCACATTTGATATAGTATGTGTTACAAGGCATATAGATTGTATGTTTGTGTGTACATTTAGTATAGGCGATTAAATAGAGTTACAATTATGTAGATACACATGTCTATATAGAGGTAACATATCTTTCAACAAGGGTGAGCGCAAAAGTTGGAAGCCAAAGTGTTGGTTTTTTTTTTTGGTATTGTTGTTGTGTGGGATTATTATAGTCTGTACCTATTATGGATAGCATAGAAGTTGTTGTTGTATTCAGTAAAAAATCTGCCAAGTATCTGGTTGGTTACTTATCAATATCACTATCTATAGTTTTGGTTGAGATGGAAGTAGGTACTATTAAAAACAGATCTTAGGATGCCTACGGTTCTAGTTTATTATATATCTAAATTGTAAGTAAAATCAAAGGAAATTGGTTTTGGGTTTTGGTTTTTTGGGTTTTTGTATTTGATTATTTTGTTTTGGGTTTTTTGGCTTAGCTTGTGTTTTTGGCCTACCGAATGAGCATAGCGAATTTCGGCTAATTCACAACAACATTGGTAACGGAGTATGGCTCGAACGCTCTTTCTGCAAGATGTTTGTTTATATAAAATTAAATATATAGTTTATGTGAGTACACAGGTAAATAAACAGGTTTTTTTTTGTTTTGGTTTTTGTTTAATCAAAATCATAAATTAATTAATGCGATGATGATTTCATTATTATTATTTTTAATATTGGCGTTAGTCGTCGTTAATGTTACGAACTCTTTTAGCAATAAACATAAAACATAGAACATTAAATCCAAAATTAACAACAAAGGGAAAACAACGAAAGACTGTAAATTATATTTGAACCAAACACGCACGATTCTTTACTCTGACAAAGAAAATTAGCATATTAATTGCACAACAATTGTATAGTAATTTTTTTTAGCGTACTAATGAGCACTACTAATGAGTACTTACCGCAGCAGTCGCGTTATGTAGTCGGGCCAGTTCTCGGGGAACATCACGAGGAAAAAACCGATGCCAATTAATATCACCCCCGCCAGCTTCATGCCCGCAAAGTTAGCACTGTACAGTATGACATCGAGGGCTATGTGGGGATGGGGGTGTAGTATCAGTATCAGTCAGAATCAGAAGCAAGATATATGTATGTATTCATATCCCCTCATTAGATCAATTAAGTTACTGACAAGCCGTACAGAAACTTGTGTCGCTCCAAAGATCAAATGATGCCGTGTGCCCCACTGAGTGAGTGCCCGCTTTTTATATTACAATTTAAAACAATTTTTAGTCACGGAATCCCAGCTCCAGCTAAAGGAACCAACCCAATGGAAGTTCTACCCAAGACCCATCCCATTCATGTTTGGGGGGCCCTGCCCAGTGTACATACCACCAGAAACGGGCACAGCGGTAATCAGACCCAATGTCACAAACATGTTGTACGTTACGGCGGCGCTGAACTGCATCAGAACGTGGAAAACTGCAATCGGAATTAATTACAAAGCGATAAAAGTTTCGAACACAACAAGGCGGAGGAGGAGAGGCATAGGGAGGGGCGGTCGGTTTCATACCCAAGAGCAGGAGGCTAGCTGCGAGCAGTAGGTTCCAGGGTATGCTCTCCGATGTGAGGTTTTCGGTGCCAGTCAGGTAGAGCGCCAGCACCACCGGCCATAGCAGCAGGGCGTTGAGGAAGCCCAGGGCGGTGAAAATGAAGGCGATTTGGCCCACCGGCGGATCGCCCATCACCTTGCGGAACATAACCTAAAAAGCGAAAGCGACAGCCCGACATGAGCACACGGCACGACACAATCAAGTCAGGACAGGCAGGCAGGCTGGCAGGCAGGACTTACCCTGAACACGGCATAGCCAGCGCCGGCCAGTGTGGCCAGAACGACGCCGCTCAGAGTCCGACTCTCCGTGATGCCGTCCATGTAGGCGAGCAGTGCAATTCCCGTATCGCAGAGAATGATGGCGACAATCTAGGCGGATCATATGGGGCATTATACATAGACGAGGCAGACACATACATATAGTTGTACTCACTCGAACGCCCACAAACTGCTCGTGCAGGATCACCCAGGAGAGCAGATAGACGCAGGCCACATTGGTGGCGAACAGGGCCAGGGCATCCGTGGCATAGAGCACGTTCAGGGAGAGCGTATACAGGTAGGTGGTCACCAGCCACAAAATGCAAAACGAGAGGCAGCGATTCAGGAAGCGACCTGTGCGTGGTGGGATCATTCAACAAGTTAGCAGGAAATTGGAAATGGGAACTCAATGCCGCCGATACACTCACCCACGGTGAAGCCACGCTCCCGGAATCCTCTCAGCACATCGCCCAGGACCTCGCTCAGCTTGTCGCACTTGCGCGTGGAGACAAGACCCAGGATGTAGATCGGGAAGAAGAGCAGTGAAAAGTTGGTAAAAAACCAGGCGGCAAAAAACGGTGCACTGAAGTAGACGGGTTGGCGCGGTGGTATATTGAACATCTCGGTGGCGTCCTCGACGTGATGCAGCGAAGAGTCGCTGATGGCCATAATTTCCTCCAGCTCGGCGCTCAGTTCGGCGCGACTCGATGACGTGTCCTGGTCATCGTTGAGCACGTCATCGTAGGGCGCCCGGTACTTGTACATGTACTTGATGCAGTGCGTGGCCCCCACCCAAGAGGCAGTCATCAGGATGGTCACGCAAACCCCGAAATACATCTGCAACAAGCCAAGTGGCAGTAAAGGTAATGCGGCAAGTGGCAGGAAATGCTCATGGGGGGCATGGGCATACCTTGCGGGCCAGCTCCGAGCAGCAGGACTCCTTGCAGGCCTGCAGCTTTCTGAAGCGCAGCTCCGACTCCTCTCCTTGGCCATTCGGTTGCTGCTGTTGCTGCTGAGAATCGAGTCCGGTTTGCGTGTCACTCGAGTCGCCTCCGAAGTGATGTTGTGCATTGTGGCTGCCGGGGGGCCCCGTGGGGGTGTCTGCTGGTATGATGATTACCTCATTGGGATCCTGCTGGCTCGACGAGATCGAGTCTTGGTGGGTTATTTGCGGATTGCTCGATGTGAGCACATTGCTGAAGCCGCAGCCGCCTGTGGCTCCTCCTCCTGTGCCACCTCCACCTCCACCTCCGGCTGCTGCTGCAACAGCTGTTCCTCCCGAGCTACTACTGCTGGCCCCCGGCCCCGTGCCCGTCCCACTGTTGTTGTTGTTGTTATTGCTGCTGTAGGGGACATTTGTCGTTGAGTCTCCAGTGACTACCACGGCAGGTGTGCGGACCCGTTTCGGATTGAAAATGGCTGGAATTTCGCCGTCTCGCGTCATGCTATCATCATTGCCAGACCTCGCTCATAGTGTTCATATTGGTCCGTGCCAGCTTAAAGATAGAGAAACCTATGGGTAAATGGCGGATGGGTCTGGTCTGGTCTTAAATTTAAGCTCGAAAGAGGAGAGAGCGTCCAATCAATGATTCCTTTCGATTCCAGCCGCCATTAGTTATTCTTGAGGCAGCAAAAACCGAAACGAGAAGCAAGTTGCTCACGTGCTGGCGGCGATTAAAGATTGAGGGACACGCAAGCAGAGAAGCAAAGCTCATTTCTCGACCCTTTACAAGTAAAAGGCGCACCCAAAGCCCACGCAGAGTACGTCAGGGTCTGGTCCGAGCAATTTGCATGCCCATTCCTACGCTTTTCTACCCCCAACCCCACCCTCTTTCTGCCTCTGCTCATGGTTCTCCTTCAATTCGGACCGTAGTCGTGTTCGCTCTAGGCCAAAAACCAAGGCCAGAGCCAGAGCCAAGCCAAGCCAAGCCAAGTTTTATTGCCGAATGACCAACGGAACCGGCGGCTTGTTCATTAAAGTCCGGTCCAGGCCAGGCCAGGCTAGGGGATGGGGATGTGGATGTGGATGGGGTGTGGAATATTTGGGGTATCCTGGGGTGGGATTCATAACAATGCGAGTTATGAACGCCCCAGCACAGGCAGGTCAAGTTGAGCCTGACTGTCGGGAGTGGACAATAAACTGCCAGCCGGATCTGGTTGGGCAATTTGTAAGAATATTTAGTAGAGTGTTAAATCCAGCCAGCACCCCCGCTGCCGCGATCCATTACAGTGTGTCCTTCTGTGTCCTTCACCTTCAGTGACTGCTGAGCAGCTGAGCAGTCAGCCAGTGTTTGCCCTCGATAATAGCATTCTAATTGAAACATTAATTATTCAGCCCAAGTCGTTGTCGTGGGCGGGCCTGTGCACATGCATATCCGAGGAGAGGAGACCAATGGGACAGCGGGTGGAAGCGGTTGTAACAATCTAATCGGTATATAATGAGTGTCCTTTTCTTGGTCGAGTAATTGACTGCTCTGTGTCTGTCTTTAGAAATACTGATGTAAACTGGGGGGGGGGGGGGGGGGCAAAAGCGCTGCTTTGAATCTGGTTTTCCGTTATTCTCTTGGATGCATTTTACAAATATTATTTAAAACACTATAATTGTAGACTCGAATTTGCTTAGTATTTCATCCTAAAAGTGTTATCTTTTGTGGTTTATTTTTAGTCTAAATCAGACAGTCAAAAGATGCAAAAGAATATTTTTTTATTATAGGACTTTCCAGCGGTATATAGCATATCTCCATAGCCGCTTAGCACAGAGAGATATCGAATGAATGATTGAATGATTCATGGGCGTTTATTCTCAGTGAGCTTGAGCCAAAGCCGTATCAATCTGATCGAGCAGTTAAAAGCGGTTCCTCAGTGTGATCCGAGCACTTGGACAGACGAGAAAGTCAAGCGGATACTTAGACAATGGTTGTGGCTGGAAAACTTGTTCAGCTTCTAGTTGTGGCTTGGCTGGGTGGTGAGTGCATATACATATATTCCATGTAATATATTCCATTCCATTATGCGTTTCTTATTCCCCCCTATAGCCCTGACAGCAGGCGATACCCAGTGCGGTCGACTGGATGAGCGATTGCTCTACACCACGGACGAAAGAACAGAGCCGTCGGAGTACCCCTGGATAGGGGTACTGCTGCAGAGTCAGGGTAAGTGCCACAACAGTCGCTTGATCTCCATCTCTGGCACTTAATGTTCTTAATGGCAACTCAGGGAATGGCTATACAAACACCAGATGCACTGTAGTCATAGTGAACCAGCAGCATGTCCTGACCACCGCCTCGTGTGTGAAGCGATTCAAGAACCGGACAGGCAATGTGAGCGCCGTCGTGATGCTGGGCGTGTGGGATGAGAGCAACTCGCCCGACGAGGAGTTCGCCTGCAACAACAAGGGCTTCTGTGTGCCCGGGCCCAAGCTGTACAACGTGGCCGAGATCAAGGTGCATCCGGATGCGGACAAGGACACGGGCGACAATGACCTGGCCATTCTACGTCTCGTGGAGCCCATCCAGTGGACAAACTACATTCAACCCATTTGCATGCAGGGCAACGCGGAGCCAGACTCGCTGATCAATCGCAACTTGCACTTCTCGGGCTTCACCCACACGGACAACATCAAGGGCAAGGGTCTGGCCATGACGGTTTCCCGTCGGAAGTGCAAGCAACTGACCTCCGCTTCGACCTTGCCCCCGGAGAACCAGCTCTGCGGCTACCCCGTGAAGCGCACAAAATTCTACGAGGGCACGGCCCTGATGGACATCAGCGTGGAGCGAAATGTGCCCCACAGCTTCTATGTGGTGGCCCTGCTGGCCAGGGTGATGAACGTGGGTGCCTCAACCACCCATATCTACCAGGATCTGCGGAGCGCTCGTACCTGGATAATGGAGACTACTGCTACAAAGTAGGCCTCCTCTCCACGCCCCGGACTGCAATTACAGTTGAGGTTACAGAACCAGTTTTAGCGTATTTCCTATATGTTTTCAATAAATATGAATTGCACTCATGGAAGTTATACGTTTTTGAAGGGGACACACTGATACATCGCGCTGGGAGCTGCCCAGAGTTCCGTATCTGGAACTGGTTTTTAATACGTATTGTGATAATCTTGGAGAAAATTCATGAACACAGGCAGCACGAATAGTTTATTAGAAGATTAATCACTGTGAACGATCAAATTCTGGAGAAACCCACTGGGTGATTGCATCGACAATCGTCGTGGGATACCATTGCAGTTCTCAGAGATCGATCAGTTGACTTTGGATCGCGCTTTAGAATGCATTGGGGAACCGCTCTAATCACTTTGCTGCTGGCTACTTGGACGGGCGTCCTATCTGCCAAGTTGGAGGACAGCGAGTGCGGCTACTTCAGCGAGGACCAGTTGCTCAAGCAGGGACCCTTTGCCATACCCAGCGAGCACCAGTGGGTGGCCCGGATCGTCTTCGGCAAAGGTGAGTGTCTCCGACATAGCAGACGGCGATGAATGACCCTAGATGCATACGACCTTTAGGTTTCGAGGGAAAGATCCAAAACGATGGATGCCTGGGCGTTTTGATTTCCAAGCGCAATGTGCTGGCCCCCGCCCATTGCTTCGTCCAGTACAATGGCGAGGCAGAGGCGTTCTCCGTCCACCTGGGCGTGTGGAATAAGAGCTCGATTGTCAGCCAGCCGACTTGCGACAGGGATGGCTTCTGTGTGGTGCCGGCACAGGAGATAAAGCTGGCCGAGATCGCCATTCATCCGGAGTACGATCCGCTCACGCTGAAGAACAGCCTGGCCGTGCTCACCCTGCAGCGGGATGCCAAACTGAATGCGAATGTGATGCCCGTTTGCATGCCCCCGCCGCAGCTGGTCAATGAGACACTGGTGGGCGGAACATTTATAGTGGCCGGATTGCGAGTCAAGGAGGATCTCAAGTTCAAGACCTGGGTGAACACCCTGAGTCGCGGCTTCTGCCAGTCGAAGGTCAGCACCATTGTCACCAGCAGCACGACCGTCTGCGGCTACCAGGCCAAGCCTGAAGGCTTCTATATCGGAGCGCCCCTGGTGGGGATGCAGGTGAAGGGGGATGTCACACAGAACTTTTATCTGGTCGGTCTGATGATCGACTGGCGCTGGGAGAACAATCGCATCCTCTCCAGCTTCCTGGACATACGGCACTACATCGATTTTATCTACCAAAATGCCAATTCGCTAATTGTACGCTCCTGAGCACCGAATAAACGCAGAAGCAACTGCTGCCAACAGGTACATGAATATGGACCGGACTGGGGGGGTGTTAATTATTCAGCTCGAAGCTCGGCGCCGCTAAAGCGCTTGGGACCGCTGCTCATGCAACATGCAAATTGTTCGTACACTTATAGCATTTTAATGAGCAGTCACTCAGCATGGCAGAAGGGAACCCGCCACCGTCACCGCCACCGCCACCATCACCGCCATAGCTAGTTGGCTGTTGGCTGGCTAATGCGAGAAATATGGAAATTTCATCGCTTTTCCGAACAGACCCCGAATCACTGTGACAATGCTGCTTCTGGCAGACAGACAGACAGACAGACAGCCGAAAGTTGCAATTCCCAAGAAAAACGGAAACGGAAACCCGAAAGGGGGCAGTAATGTTGGGTGGGTGGGGGTGCACTGCCATGCAATTGGCCGAATGCCAAGACATTGGCCAAAACAAGAAAAGGAATCCAGTGTGGTGGACCAAGCAATGCTCTGCTCAGCCATAATAATATATGGCCTGTACAAGCTGTTGGCTGCAAAGTTTGTCTTTTGCGATACACAAAGGATTGGGGTGTCCTATAAATTTCAGGTAGGTATTAAATATTTAGCTACTCGACAGGTGGCTTCGATGTCATTTTCCCATGCACCACCCAAGCCATTCATCTCTGCCCATCACCATACCCATCCCCATCCTCAATGCCTTTTCAGGCTAATGGTAGACCCATCATTTTTATGCATACTTTTAGTCGTCAAATTGCTCTATAAACAAGGCAGAGTGAGACAGCAAAGAAGCTCTTCATGCTTTGTTTATTTGCGCCAAGAATAAAAATCACAATAAAATTTAAATTGCCAAGCAAAAGCAATGGGGAAGGCGAAGGGGAAGAGGAGCTGTAGTCGGAAAACGTGACCAGATGACCGACAGACAGACACGGATGAACGGAACCTCTTCCTTTGTGTTGTTTGCGGGTGGCGGAATGCCGGAATGCGATTCAAAACAACACAAACAGCTGGCTCGGTGAGAGAACGTGCCACTGAAAGAGAGCGGAATGAGAGGACAGTAAGCAAGAGAGCTGAAGCTCTCTGTGGAGGCGTGGGTGGCTTTGGTTGCTCAAAAGTAAACGAGCTTACGGGCGAGAGCAAGCACACGGCCACAAAACAAATACACCGCGTGCTCGAGGACAACACGCGGCGTATACGCAATGTGACAGGTTTAGTGGTTATGGTCAAGCACAGCACTTGAGCGAGGGCACCACGAAAGCGAAAGTGACGCCAAAAAACTGTTTCAGTCAGACACCTGGCGGGGTGGTGGTGCTGGTGCTGGTGCTGGGTCTCAGAGCAGGCACCCCCAAAAAGCGTACTTGAATATGGGGAAAACAAAACGCCCGCCAAGATGTTTCCATTGGGAGAGTGGTAGTGTGTGTGTGTGTGGACACGTGGGTGGGTTTGTGGCTGTGTGCGTGTCTGTGGTTGGGTTTAGGGTTAGCTTCTAGGCCTTGAGGTAGCGCCCACCTTGACAGTAGCCCGCCTATGTCGAAAATCTAGTCCCGCCCCCCAGCTCCAGCCCAGTTGTGACGGCTTTGAATTTTTCATTTGGCCAAAAAACAAAGCATAAGGAGGGGAAAATGGCTTGGGCGAAGAATCGGTTTATCTTGTAGCGATGGAAACTGTGTGTTTTACAGGCTGCACCTGTCGTTTCACATTTGCTGTGTGTTATGGATGCTCTGCGGGGTGTTTAATGATTTTATATAATTTACTTAAGCACTTAATGTCATTTTCCCACGGCACACACGGGCAAACTTTACGCAATTCTTGACAGTCTCTGTCCCAGTCGCTCTCTCTGCTTCTCCCTATCTGTATCTCACGCTTGCTCTTATGTAAAGATGGTGCTGAATGGCGACGCTCGGCTCGGTGGCGGAGCCCTTTACTTAATTCAATTAAATGGACACAAATATGCTCTGCATAAATTTGGAGCAGCAGCTCAAAAACAGAACGCTTCCCGGATACACAAAAGGCACACAAGCATAGATACACACACACACACAGGCACACACAAACGCATAGACACTGGCACTCGCACTCGCGCACGCACACAGGCAGGAGACACGTACATATACTCGTACATGGATAGAATCACACGAATCGCTTGCTTAGCCCAAAAAAGCAACTGCCACTTAAATGCGCCTCCTTCTGAGTTGTTTTCCTAGACTTTGGTGGAAACTGTTACAGCCACAGCCACATCTACAGCTACAGCTCCTTGCTGCTGGCGTTTTTCCAGCCTTCCTTTTCTTTTTTTGGAGCACGCGCCACGGCCAATTTCGGATATCGTGTCGTTGCTGGCCAGGAATCTCAAAGTAGACTGAACCGTTTCCTGGCCAAAGCCAGAGCCAAAGCTTTTCCAGCAGGCGTCGAAAGCCCTCTCTGAGGTTGAAGGCTCTCTCTTTTGCTTTTATTCATTCACCATCTCTCTCCGCAATGAAAAACACTTGTTAGGAATTTTCTTTGCTTTTAAATTTGTTTTTGCACTGCCCGGCTCGTATTTTATGTTTTTTGTGACGCTGATTGGCCTTTTCGGCGAATCGAGAACTTAAAAACATGGGCAGGAAAACTTGAGACAAGGGAAAAATTAAAAAAAAAAAGTATAAGACAAAATATGTATGACCTGACCGCTACTTTACAATTACTAAAAACAGAAGGTTTTTAAACTTGGTTTATTAATTGCAGAAATCTGCGAAATGAGCAAAACTATCAGGAGAATCTTTTTTGTAAAGTATTCAAAATATTTATTTTTCCAAGTTTTTAAATGTTACAACATTTCTTGTTGTTTATTTTTTGTATTGAAATTTTCGGAGGACATATGTACGCTACTGGCATTAAATTCCGAAACTTGGGAACTGAGATTTTTGATTGAAATTTGTTTTTAATAGGTTTTTACATCTTAGTTAATAAAAGTATTTGTCAATTGCACTATGTTTTACCCATAGTCGAAAATTGCACGAATCTTAGTTAGGTAAAATTTCGAAAAAAAATGTAGTCTATTGGACAACGCCTTCTTATGGCCCCCCTACAAACGAAAATCCATTAACATACCATTTTGAACTTAAAAAAGATTTATTTTTATTATATTTTATATTTTTGGTAAACAACATACATAAAAATGTATTTTTCTAATCTCCGACTCATTCAGAAATAGCTATGAACGATCGTCCCATTAAGACAGCTTTACTTTCTTTTGATCTATGTATATTATTGAGACATGGACATTCCCCTCAGTTTGTTTGGTAAAGTTCTTTATTTAAATTAAATTTCTAAATTGTTCCACATATCAAAGCAATAAAACTCCCTAAATGGAGACATTCAATAATTATTACCACTTAAGGTTTGCAATAGAATAAGAATTGTCAAGCCATCAAAAAATAGGATTGCCAAGAAAATGCTCCCATAAATACACGCATATTTGGCCAGACCATCATATAATCGCGATAAGGAGATGCTCCCATAAACACAAATTCATCAGGAGAAAGCATTTCGCGAACCATCCATTCGGCACAGCTAGCTTAGCATAATTTTGGAAATCGGACAACCGACAACATTCCCAGATCAGAGCATAGCAAAGCAAACGAGTTTCTTAATCACAGGCGATACCTTGAATGGCATATTAATTGTGTAATCTATAAAAGTCCATTAGCATATGTATGGGCGAGATTGGCAGCTGCCACCGAGCCGCGGGGGAAAGATGTTCTTTTCGACACCCTCAGAATTGGGTTAGCTGGTTTAATGTCAGCTTCGATAACCGAGTAGCAGCGGCTTGGAACAATGCCATTTCATATCAAATTGGTTATTAAGAGTTTCGCCAACATACAAAATTCTAATGAGATGCGCTCGAAGACAAAACAATGGTCATGCGACAAGCTTGTGGTGGTTGACCACTAGGTTCACGTCTCGGATCCGTCTCAGTGTGCTATAGACCAGGAAGGGCAGCGGACGCAGCCAGAGCTTAGCCTTCACCTACGGACATTACAGCAAACAGCCATGCATTGGCATTTGGTGACAGCTTTATTGCTCTTTGTAGCATGGAATTATCCCATTCAGACTCATTCAGCCAGGACGCCTGGAGCTCTGGAGGTGCAGCAGCGGTGGCCAAAGGGACGGCAGCCAGCCAATACAGAGTAGGAAATATACAAACTTGCACTTGGGCTATGCAAAGATATACTTATGTACTACTTTTGTTGTTCCAGTAACTACCAGTATGTCCTGTTGCCGAGTAATCGCGGTGGGTACCGGAGGCGTCGCATCCATGGCCAAGGTAAGGCTGCGCCAACGACAACCACAGAGCGTCCACTAGTCCGCGTATGGAATAGTTTCGTTCGAAGTGTTCAGCCCTCGTTTAGTCTGCGAAACCTGACCAATCCGTTGGCCAACTTCTTCAACGATGGCAGCGCCAATATCATTGAGACATCGCCAGTGTTCCTTCAGACTCTGGACGAAGATCTAGACCCACAGCCAGAGGAACCGACTCCAGAGTCGCAGATCTCCAAGAAGCGCAAACGAAAGCGTCGCAAGCAGCAGAAACGAAGGCCCGCCTTTGACTCGCAGGAGTATGACGATCCGTACGATTACTATGCACCTCCGTTGCCTCCAGCCCAGCCTATGTTCTTCTACGACACCAACTCCGGCAGTTATTATGGAGTGCAGCGCTTCAGCCCGCAAGACTTTCAGGCAAACTACTACAATCACTTCGATCCCGCATCGGAGGGCGAGCCACACGACGCAACCATTTTGGGTAAAATCAACACCAAAAAAATCACTCTTCTGCGGCCTTTGCCATTAACATCCCCAAAAGGCCAGTCCCCAATAAGCACTGCCGACGCCAGCAACTTGGCCAATCAAAACGAAGATATGACCGATGAAATGCGTTTGAACAAAAGCACAGAACTGAACGATGCAACCTCTTACGGCATTGGCGAAGACGACGATGACGCGGCGAGTCATTCACCGCTCTCCGAGAGCATGCGCAATGCGCTAGGCACGTACATGCGTGACGATCAACGGAATCGGCAGCGCCAACGTCAGTCGGAGCGAAATGGTGGCGTCACTGCAGTTTCAGACACGGGTGCCAAGGTTTCTCCTAGGCATAAAGACCGCTACTTTTGGCTGCGCGCCTGGTGAACTAAATCAACATATCTTTAATAAACTCTGCGAATACTTAATGGGCATGAACGTGTATTTAAAGGACTTGTTGTGTGTCTGTGTGTGAAGAATGGATGAAATGGTGGTGACAGCTGTAAGGAAGATAACAGTCACATGTAATTTCTCTAGTTATATATTAATGTATAAGTGGTAGTGAGGTAGTCGGTTGACTTACTATACTAACAGATCACAAGAAATTAGCTAGGGTTCCTCCGGAGATAGGCGACGATTAGACGAGCTTCGTGAGACGAGATGCGCTGCCAGCATTGGGATCTACTGGCAGCGCAACATGATCCAAATGTTCAACGTTCTGAAAATAGGCATGTTGAAGCGCGTCCTTGGCGGAGATGCGTAGGTTGGGGTCATAGCACAGCATCGACTGTCCAGTAAAGTAATATTATAGATATACGCTTATGCATTTGATTGGGATTTCATCGCTCACCATTATAAGATCATTTGCCTCGTGCTCGCGGATGGGGGCAGGCACATTGGTGGCTTCCCATTTGGGGAACTTGGGCTTGAAGTCCGGCAGCTGTGTCACACCAGGCCATGTAGTTTCGTCGGGCGTGCTCAAAGTGCGAAAGATTCGATACAGCTGATCGATCTCGCTGTCCCCGGGAAACAATGAGCGTCGCATAATCTAAGAAAGAATATTGAATGAGGTCCGAACTATTATCCAAAACTCAATAATTACCATCTCGGCAAAAATGCAGCCCAGGCTCCAGATGTCCACTCCAGTCGAGTAGAACTTGGTTCCCAGCAATATCTCCGGTGCCCGGTACCACAGCGTGACCACCTCGTGGGTGTACGGTCGCATGGGTACATTGAAGGCACGTGCCAGCCCGAAATCTGCCAACTATAGCGATGAATTAGCACGGAACTAACAGGATTAGAGCTAAATGCCTACCTTTATTTTGCCCGCCGTGTCTACAAGTAAATTCTGGGGCTTGAGATCACGATGCAGTATACGATTGGTGTGACAAAAACAGAGGGCGTCGAATATCTGATACATATAGCTCTGAAAATGATGAATTCGTTAGTATATACGCGTGGAGGTGCAGCTCAGTGACTCAATACTTTGATTAACTTCGGCGTAAAGACATCCTTCTTCTTATCCATTAGTTTCTTCAGATCCATATTGAGGTACTCGAATATCATGTATAGATTATTACCAGAAATAACCACGTCGAACAGCTGGACCACATTCTGGTGCTTGAGGTTCTTCAGCAGGGATATCTCCCGTATAGCTGTCGATGGGACGCCTTCATCCTCACTGCAAGTCGTAGGGAATAGTCAGTAAACATCACACATGTATATAATGTTAGGAGTGCGACTAGGATACTGAAGGTGTGGCTGGACCACGCAGCCGAATCATGTGGTGCTACGGCTTTTAAGACCACAGCGCAGCACGGCACAGAATCCGGGCTGCGTAGTGCAGCAGGGTCAGCTGCAGAGCCTGCGAGGTGTTTGACATTCGTCAAGGACACTGCGCAAGCAGCCAGGATGCTCGCTCTGTATAAGTGTATCTCCACTACATGTCATTTTGGGGTACACAATGCTTGGGTGCACAATGCTTGGGTGCACAATGCTTTGATGCTGTGCCTCTAGGATGCGATCTCCACGACTTCGACTTCGACTTGATGTACGCACCCTTCCAGACGAATTTTCTTGAGAGCGACATCCTGACCAGTTAAATTGCTGCGCGCCTTGTAGACAATGCCGTATGTGCCTTCGCCGATTTTCTCTCCTGGTTGGAAGTTATCTAAAACGGTTGTCATCGGATTAAATTAGTCATTCAGCAGATGTATATGTCAGATAGTCAGGATATCAGGATATTGGAGCGATAATCCAAAAAAAATAAAAAAGGAGGGAAAATATAATATATAAAGATGGCAGATGCGCGATTGAAAATATCGATAGTGTAATAGAGCTGGAGAACCATCGATTTTTTGCCAGACACCCCCAAAATTTAATCGATATGATTTTAATCGGCTGTGGCGGAAAATTGTTTCCAATTTGATATTCCGTTTAATATTGCCAGCTAACTAGGACCCTCAGGCCTGAGCACATAATTGTATACAATAGATAAAACAATTTTCTACAAGAATGGCTATTTTTAAGGACTCCGTTTGGTTGGATTGTTTATAAAATAACGTTTATAAAACTTAAGTGAGCATGACATGCGACGTAAGAAAGCATAATATTGCAGTTTATGGCCGCAAATAATAGATTTAACCATTTTACAATGGCTGGGTGGCAACACTCTGTAACGCTCGTGTCGAATATAATTGTTTTGGGGGCTATTGTTTTATTTGTTCACTATAATTTGGGCTATAAGTGTTGGGGCTACGCCTTGGAAGGAAACCCATAAATTATAGTAAAAAGATAACATAATCGAATAACTGATCTCCCATGAATCAGTATATTTTGATTTCAGCATCCATTGTCCATCATTATCTATTATTTTAGCAACTCCCTTGCTCATTTCAAATCCGCGCGCTGTAAAAAATCCTCGCCGTCCTGGGAAGTTTATAATATTTTTCCCTGGGAAATTGCTGAGGCTCTTCGGAAAATGTCGGGTATGGACAACAGGCAAAACGGCCCAGAAAATGTTAGGCCTGCAAGGTAAAATCCACCCAGCTGACTAATAGGCCTTGAGGGGCGCATGCGCCCCTCAAAGCCTATCGGGGATTTTTTCGGGTAGGGTGAAAATCGTGCGAGCCGTGAAATTTCCCTTGGCTAAATTTACCCGTTATCCATACCTTTTTTGGCTCAACCCAAGCTCAAACCAAAATGTTGTGTCGAACCGATCGGTTTGACACTGGACGCGTTCATGTATGAGCTCTTACTCTCTTTTACTCTCACGGTATGAGTTCGAAACGATCATGCAACAAAGCATCGATAACAAAGTATATTTGGCAATGTGGCGGTAATTTTGAAAATAATTTCCGTATATACATACGACGTAAGAAAACGTAAGTGAGCATGAAATGTCACGTCATTTGGAAGCTTAATCGGTGGTATGGACATATATATACCCTTTTTCATTTGTTTAATGTTAAAATTCTTTTTTCCAGATGCTTTAAAACGTATGTAATTAATATTGTATTTTGCAGATATATACAATTTTTGACCCAATAATGCATATGATGAATTTATTATTATTAACCCGATACCCATTTTCAGTCTTCATAAGAAGACCAAAAACCGTAAAATTTTCTGAGATAGAGACTGACTAGTTTCTGCAATAATAGGTGCCTAGTAAAACAAACTTTTCTTAAATTCTATAACATCCAGGTCCTAAGAAAAGAAAGAAATGCCACAAATCTGGCAAAAAAACAAATTTTGGGGCGAATATTGCACACTTTTGGACAAGGCGAATTCGTTTACACGTAAAATTGTCCGTTTCGCCGCAAACAGTTGAAAAACGCACAAACCCGTTTAACTGATTTTTATTTCGAACTTATGTACATATACAGATATGGGCTACGAAGGAAAGGAAAATGCTGTTATAGCTACGAGCTGCCTTCTAACTACCTCCTTATGATTGGTACGAATATGTCGTACGAGAAGGAGTCCCAGGCCGATTTAGATTTAGACGAAATTATGGAAATTCTTTCTGTAAAAAGACTATATAAACAATTATTTGTAAGACATAAAAAATAGATTTTTTGTACGCTTTATTTTTTAATTTTTCAGCTTTTTCAACTTTTATCCTCTTTAAAAATAGCTTTTTTTCCAACTAAAAGTTGGCAACACTGTGTAGTATCGATACCAACGTCTGAAGGTATCGCCGGGATTTTCAAACCTTTGTGCAGGGATGTGGCAGCTCATGATAAATTTATACAAGGTGGCATATTTCTGCAAAGCGGCGTTTGGAAAAATGTCTCAAGTATGCTAAATACTTAATACAATACAAGTAATAACATATAATATAGAAAGACACGCTCTAATTTCATCAAGTCTTTCAGCAGATTATGTTATGTTATGTTTATGTTATTCTATTTATGTTATGTTGTGTTATGTTATGTTATGATAAGAAATATTATGTTATTCTGTAATCGACATATCGCTTATCGCATTAAAAAAGACAGAGAGCGGGCGAAAAACAGTCCCCCTACTATTTTCACAACTCATTTGAAATAGATATCTCCATCAGAAAACGTCCCGATCATGTTTTCCGAAACTTTGTTGCACCAGTTTCCTATTCCTACTCCTTTTCAGCACCTATATATGTATTTATGTGTTTTTGCCCCATGCTCGTTGACCACTTTGGGATTGATGTATTTATGGATGCAAAAGCGAGTAATAAGCTTATATCGTAAGGTGAAGCAACAATTTCCACGACGAGGTGAGCAGGAGTCGAAGTAATTATAATTAATATAAAGTGGGTTGCACATCAATCGCTGGGCTGGGCATAGGATGGGTGCAACTCTTAAAGATCCTATGTGCTTTCGCTTCATTCTCATTGGGTGAAGAAGGCATGAAAACAAAGGCTATTGTCATATTTTGATGAATGCATTATGGCTGCCCAAGCGTGTATTAAGCTGATTGAAAATTTGTTTATGCAGCTTAAGGTCTAAGGTTGTTCTAAGGAGGTTCTGAGTGGGGTGTTGTTGCTTGTTATCTATGCGAAAAAGGAAAATCAAATGCATCAAGGCAAGCGTATATGCTGCCTATGGGTAATACTGAACATAACTAAAAAAAACTAAAAAAAAAAAATAATTATAAGAAAAATTGAAATAAAAAGGTTGTGGAAAATTTTCTCATGAGGAAGAAATCGCCATCCAAAAAACCACGAAAAAATTTTAATAATTTGTTAGAGCTTTTACATTCCAAAACCATTTTCTTAATAACAAAATACATTTTAAAATATAAAATCAAATGGCATAAATATTATCCAAAATCCAATTCCTGTATGGGGCAATAAACACAAACAGGTATGGCACTTTTATGTATGGATCATATCGGCCCATTAATAAACCGATAAGATAGTAATTTATTGGCACTCCGTTCTCCACACGAACACCTATCAAAGCCGACCCAGGTTGCAGTTCTGTGCCCTCAACATGTCCGCACATCTGATGCTTCGTGAATTCCCCGTATAGAGGCTCACAAAAGTGACGGTCGCGGATGTGCGCATAAGCCTTGATGCGGCGGCTTTGCATATTCTTGACGATGTCGTAACCAATCAGTTCCACGTTGGTTGCCACAAAAGTAGTTGGATCTTCCAAGGGCTGCGGCATGCAAATGGGCTGGACAAACAAAGAGAAGGGCACATCGCGATCCAGTCTGATAACAGCCAGATCGTGGCCAAGGGTGTTGTTCTTGTAGTCAGGATGCCCAATAGACTTTTGAATCGTGAACATTCTGGTGTGTGCGCTGGACTCACAGCCGGCGGTGTCGAACAGAACCGCATAGGCTGTGTATCCTTCGTTTTGTTTGTAATTGAAACAACTGGCGGGGGCCAGGGCATGCCGGGCATTGAGGAGCACGGCAACGCAATGAAATATGGATGACTCACTCCTGTTCTTGTAGACAAGTCGACCCAGCCATGGCTGCTCATCCTGCTCGGCGTACGCCTTGTTAGAGTAGAGCTGTCTCTCGTTCAGTCTGCCACATGCTTCCTTTCCACACACTGACGCAATGCCTGTGTGTTCAGGAAGGAGGAATTTAATTGAGGTCGCCTCAACCTTGGATAACTTACCTAGCCCGGATAGAACAATACAGTTCACAAATACAAATACTCCCGCTCCCGGCGGCATCTCGTTGTGTGAGCTGTGAATAGGGCGTCGACTAAACAAAGACTGAACTGATTCTCTCATTCGCAGTCTCTGAACCGCTGATTAAATCGAGCCAGAGAGCTTTAGATATATATAGAATATATAATATATATATATTTTTTGCTTGATTCTGTTTATTTTCTTGTATACTCATACTTGGTGAGATTATAAATTAATTATCTCTTCAATCCACTTCTTGTGCGCTGGAATGAGCGTGAATAGGGTTGGCATTTGCGGATTGTTTTCAGCCCAGCCATGCAGGGAAATCCCCAAAAGATTCCATGACTCAGTGCCATTCTCCATATGGATGCCCAACAAGGCCGAGCCCGTCAATACCGGGCTGTCTGTCGGGATGTGTGCGCACACCTCATTCTCCGTTATGGCCAGACCCTCGAACTTGCGCTGGCAGTAGACATGACTCGTAATTTTAGTCGTTTGTTGGCTCTTTGTGCTCCCTGGATACAGACCGATGGTCACCACATCGAAGCGCCGGGCAATGAGGGAAACGGGCCTTACATCCTCAGCTAGAGGCAGGCAGGAAGACCCCTTAAGATCGTCGCTGAGCTGTAAGACAGCGATACTATTGTCAGTGCGGTCCAAAGTGTATTTCGGATGAATGAAAATCTGCTTGATACGGTGTGTAGTTTTTGCCCGGAAGCTGGAGCCTGTTTGGTTCATCCAGATCACACAGTGCGCCGGTGCCAGGATGTGGCGAGTGGTGATAGCAACTCCAGAGCAGGGGTGCAGTCGGCCAGTCAGTTTGTTGAAATACCGAATCGTTCCGATTGAATCCAGATTATTATTCGCATTTACACATTCAATTGCTTTGCTAGCTAATGCTGCATCTACAAATACGTTTAAGCAATATTAACGAAACCTCAACCGCGTATTCAAAACCTACTTCCCAGCGTAATCAAATATAGTACGATAAAAATATATGAATTCATATTGCTCTCCGATCCGTTCTGCTCTGCTCTCTCGCGAGGTTGAACAACAACTGAATTAACGATGAATAAACAAAGGCGTTGGGCATAATTTTCTTCAGAACTGAAGTCCGATATCGAATCCGCAGAAATGCTGCAATCGTTTAACAAGACATTTCATGCATTTTATGAGATGTATTTAAAAATGTAACTGCCTGTAATTGCCGCACGCAATTGGCGGACCATAACCGCCCTCTGCACTTCATCTTGCCTCAATTTGTGTTTTACATGCTGCAATAAAAATGCCATAAAATTTGGGCACGCTCCTGTTCTTGCTGATCTGCTGAGCATGTGCTTTGCGTGTTGGGCTTCTGCGGAGAGAGAGAGATTTTTGCGTGTTCTGTAAGAGCTGTGAATGTGAACCCAACTCTGCATTTTATGGCTCGTTAATCATTTCAAACGCTGAATCACGCTGCTTGACAGGAGCCTTCGTGATGACTTCATAGAGTCCTCCAGCTGCTCGGTGCGGAGCGGGTGTCGACAATTAGCAGTGATTCAATGGCAAACCAAATCTATTACTTCACTTGTTCAAGTGCTTGCTTCGTTTCGTTTTGTGCACAAGCCCGGAATTTATGACTGCAGCTGTTTGCACATTTCCATATTCCTGCGACTGCAGCTCGGTTGCTTGCTCTCGATAAGAACCGACTCGCACTCGACTTGCAGGAGGTGTGGAGGGGAGGGTGGAGCGAGTTAAATATAAATTATGCCATGCTGATGTGTACTTAAGGTTTTTGGCGCCAACCAAGTTCGGAAAAAATGCATTTCCCGACAAAAAACAGAGAGCACTCAGGAGCCCCCGAAAACGGTGGGTGGCCTAAAGAATCCAATTTCGGGGCAGGCGACAGGCCAAAGGTGCGGTCCCCGACTGTGTTTTGGGGTTTCCGTGTGATTTATGCATTTGGGTTCGGGTCAGAAATGGGGTAACTTTGTGTAAATAACCTGAAAGCATTTTAAATCTATTAGCGGAGGAAAGAAAACCAAAATTGTAGAGTTTGAAATTGTTTGGTTTATTCATAAATCAACCTGTCGAAAAAAACGCAGCAACAGCGCTTTAAGTGAGTTTTAAAGATGGGTTTAAATCTTAGAGTTCTGGAGAATCCAATCGAGATGCAAACGAACGTTGGCATGCAAATGCTTACTCGGTTCAGAGGGAAATCCCGCGGCCGCAACGCCAACCAGCTGGAACCTACGTGGCTCTCCGCCATGGGCCTCGATGAGAGGAGCCCCAGACATGGGCTGAAAGTCGGTTATCCCGCAAATGTTCGAAGTGGCTATCACATTGTGTCTATCCTCTTTCTGGCACTCTTCGGTGCTGACTTTCTGGAACGGCATCTTAACTCTCTTGATTATTCTCTGGCCGTTCGGTCTCAAGAAGCCCGACACTTGGAGAGTTGTGTCTGCGGTACCACTTGAACCTTCTTTGGCTGCAGGCAGGCATATGGGCTGGACATAGTCGGAGATTTCCACGCTCCTGGCCAACTCTATCACAGCTATGTCATTGCCGATTTTACGAACGGTATAGTCCGGATGAAGAGTCGATTTCTTGACTTCGATGCGCTGTGGGGGCGGTGCACACAAGCCCTGGGGAATGCAATCCCGTTCGGTGATGTTGTTGCCGGAGTCCCAGTCGCCCAAGACAACTGCCGAGGCAACGCTATCGCTACTAGACAGGCAATGAGCAGCTGTGACGACGTGACGGGGACTTATGAGGGCACCCACGCACAGATATTTGCGGTCTCCCAGTGGGGAGTCAGTGAACTCGATCCAGGCGATCCAAGGGTGTTCGTCCAGTTCCGTGATGCGCTCTCCATTCTTGATCAGCGATTCGTTCAGTTTGCCGCACTGCTGCTCGTTGGGGCTGACAACCGTAGAAGTTTCAATGGCTATAAAAAGGGAAAAACTATATTTTGAAATGCAAATGGAGGTCTATACGTACTCATAAATGAGACAAACAGTGTTCCAAGTAGAACCAGCGAGCTGTGGAACACCAACATTCTGATCTGTTCAAGCAATGAGGTGTTCCAAGCAGCGGTGTGTCTTTTATAGTTCGACTTGCTGTTATTTAGTATAGATTTAGCTAGTTAATCCAGTTATTGAGCGTTTATTTCCAAGGAAAGTGACTTTGATTGTGCAAACGCTGGGAAATTCCGCTCAACTTCCTGACACAACACCAGTCGACACGACAATTCCGCTGTGGCCCAAAATGAGATTTTTAAATTTTTAAAGTTTATCCAGATATTCTTACAAAAGATACCTTAAAAGAAGCCTAATTAATATGACTCTCTAAAACCAAAATTTAACGCCAAGAAATATTTTTTTTTCGACTTTTCCTGAGTTTTTAAAGTCAACATTTTAGTAAAGTATACCTAAAAATAAATATCAAGTTTGAATTTTAAAGCCCAATATCCTCCAGACAGTAAGCTGAAACTACAAAGTGTCTGGGTCCCGTTTATAGCTGCAGTTGTTGGCTTTTCAGAACTGCAAAGTTCATTACAACCAGTTATAAGAAACTTAAGTTATGTGAAAAATAGGAGCACTACCTCTGAAGAAATAAACAAATTTTTAAAAAATTCTTTAAAAAATACTAAGCCTAGCAAAAAAAATATAATTCTTTAAAAATTTGATGTTTCCAAATCTATCAGAAAAAGTTGGTTTGGGCCACAGCGGGAAAAAAGTTTAATTTTGTGGAGTAGTGCAATCAATCCTCATTAAAACGGATGTAAAATGAAACAAATTGATGCTGATTTTTATTTACACATAATTAATACATAATAACACCCACAGAAGCGAAACGAATAAAAGAAATGTATTCACAATACGTTTCAATTGAATGAACTCGCACAAATATGAATAAAAGATTAATTTGATGGGCCACCGTCGGAGCTGCACAATTATTTATGAGCATATTCCGAGTCGGTGCAGCGCGAAATCGACATTACCTAATTGAGCGTAAATCAAATTAATTAATTCGAGCGCTGTTAGCAAACGATTTGCGGTCCATTTAAAGTGGCTAACCCAACTGACAACTGACAGAATTTTTCCCGAATATCCTCCCCCCAACGGCAGAGCATCGGTAATGGAAATTGCACTCGTTAAAGTGGAGAGCAATCTGACAGACAGAATGAAATCAAAATGAGGCCAATTGCTAGCCAACAGCTTTAATCTGAACCCCTAGCTCTCCATTCAGATGGCTCCTCTGCCTCGAATGGTGTTGATCAAATGTCAAAGTTGGTGATGGAAACAAGGACATCGACCGAGTAGACAATGCTCCCTGGAACTACGAGCTTTCAGCTAACGAGCGGGCGCATGTTCCATCTGCAATAATAACAATGCTGCCAGGATATTGACACAGCAGCAATAGCAACAACCCAACAACCCATGTGCTGGTCCTGGTCGCAGGTCCTGGCATTTGTCAACAACAAGAGCAAATGGCGGGCAAAAATGCAACTTGTAATTCGAACAAAAGCAAAGCAGTTACAAATGCCGCTCGTACGAGTACGAGTAGATGAACTTATGTGTGTGTTGGTGCATCTGCACATGTGTGTATACATGTATACATATATGTAAGTCTCTATGTGAAAGCAGGCGAGAGTTCCTTCTAATATAATATACACCCAGACCAAGCTGAGGCCAACACGTGGACAGAAACGGAGCAACAGCTGCAAGCTTAATGCCGCTTTTCCCTCACCGACAAGTCGGAACACCATCTTTACTTATCGGTCCGAAAAATACATACGTATATTTGCACGAATAGCCTAGACTCTTAAGTACCAGATATTAAGAAACACTCCTGGCCTGAAGGAAGTTTTTCTTGGTGGCCATTCGATTGGTTTTACCATTGTCGCTTCGCACTAATTCCTCAACGATGTTCAGTCTTAGGAGCTTTGTCTTCGAATGGCGAGCTACGTAGTCCACCACATCCTGTTCACACCCGGCTTCTTGCGACAGCGGCAGCAGTCCCCACTTGCCCCAGTCCAAATGCCAAACGCACAGACCTCTAACACGCCCGGCATTTGGGAGATTATGTCCCCGAGCTCATGAGGATAATACTTATTGCTCTGGTACTTGAGTAGATCCTTCTTCCGTTCTACCACACAACAAACCCATCGTCATCCACACAGCCAAACTCACCCCTGGTCATCCAGTTGTCATTCTCGAAAACGTTTTTGTCGCCTCCGGGTCGCCATAGTATCTCGGCCAAGACTCTACACTGTCCAGGTACAACTCACCTATCTTGTCGGTTCCCATTGTGTCAGCAACTTCGTCAAACGACCCACGGAATTGGGCTTTTCATCAAAGCCAAAGTTGCAAGAGCAGAAACAGCCCAACTCTAAAACCATAGCCGAAGTGCAGGCAATCTCCTTAATCAATCTCAGCGCCCATCCGTGGGCAAATAATACCTTAAGCTCTCCAGATTAGACTTCTTGAAGATCAAACTGTTGAACACCAATTGCCCTGTGACTTGCAACACCCATGTGACCTTGTACTCCCCGATAATGCGCAGCGTATCAGCAGGATCGAAGGGCCCATCGCATATTATGCGCTCATATTATGATTGCCTTGGGAGTGCCTGTGGCTCCGTAGGAGACATTGGACATTAATGGACATTTGTTGTCTATTCCCCAATTTCATACGAGTTGGCTGGAAACCATCCTGCACATCCTGAACAGGCGTCTGGAGCACTTCCTGAATACTGATGGAGTCCGTCTCTCGAACTTGTTCATACTCGTGGCAGAAGATAATTCGTGGCTTGGTGATGTCAAATAGCTCTTCGATGATTTCTGGCAGATAGGCAGATAATTTTCAGGGAGTGAGGACTGATTCCATTGAAAAAGCAGGCGTATGCAACAGCCGACAGATGGGTGGTGTTCCTGGCAAAGTGCTTCGCGTGTATAAAGAGTTCTTCTCGCAAAAGAATCGTTTTCTCAGAGTCTGATATCTGGAGATATCTAGAGGATTAGTCTGAGAGTAACTATTGTGCCACCTTTTGAACCAGCTATATCCTTGGGGTGACGCTGCATCTGCTGAAATAATATATCGCCTATGGAAAGATGCTCCCGAAGGGGTGATCTCTCATCCACACGGCTCCAGATCTCCCAGTAGAAGGAACGCGTATGCTTCTCTTTTCTTTAGTTATGCTTCTTATGCGATATGGTTATCTCTGTTTTGGGATTAGCAGTTTGACTGATAAACGTTTTAAGTCCCATCAAATCAAAACAAACGATCCCGAAACGCAAACGGAAGAGAGGAAATTCGTGTGTGTGTTAAAGATGATTACTTTTGATTTTGCCTATTTACCCATCCCCATTTGAATCCAACTCTAAATTGAACTTGCCACGCATCAGCGTTTCCCAGGGAATACGTACAAGAGATGTACATTTGTGGGAGTGTGTGGTGTGGGTGTGTGTGTGGATGCATTGGGGGTTTAGTTTAAAAGTTGTTCATGCCTAGCATTTGAAATTTGTTGCGAAATTATATTGCGGCTTGTTTGTTTCGCTTCTGCTCCTGCTTCGTATGCGTCACGTTGCGTATACGCGCCGTGCGCCCCCAGGGCAGGCTTTCCCACCATTCGCGCACACACACAAAGAGAAAACCCAACAGAAAAATACTATAGCAACAAGCACTAGATACACACCCACATACACGCACGCAGTGTATCTAGATAGATGTATTGGAGGGGGGGCGGGTGGGTTGGGGGCTCTACAAATCCGGCAGCATCTTCCGCACATTCTCGTAAATAAGTTTTCAAAAGGAAGGCAAAATAAACGTCGCCATATACATATGTGTATTATGCTGTAGTACAAAAAGGATTGTTGTCGCTGTTGCCACGATAAATGGCCCTAGAGTTCACATTATGTCTGTGCTGTGTGTGTGTTGTGTGCGTGTGTGTGTGTGGAAAATCTATAAAAAGTTATAAAAGTGTCATTAGCGCCAACAATGGGCATGCCGTCAACATCGCACTAGTACGCTCTCTCGCGCAAAGCCTTGTAATAATCCCTGTCCTGTAAACTTGTTGTTGTGTTGCCAACTTTTCCTTTCCACCGCTTTGCATTGGCAGTGACCTGCTTTGTCCCTCCCCGAACAACAATAATTCATACGCGAGCATCGAGCACCGAGCATCACTGCCAACTAACAAAATGGGAAAAGTAAAAGGTTTTCCGTGTACAATTTGAGAAGTCTGTCTGTGTCGATTAATGAGTTCTGTTCTGTTCTCCTTCTATGCCTATCATATGCTGTTTATCACTCGTTGATTTGCCTTATTGTGTGATTTCGTGCATAATTTAATACAGAAATGGACATGAACAACGCCATCAGGTTTAATCGAGCTCCAGCGCATTGACAGTTTGGACACTATCTTTGCTATTTCTTTGTCGTATAAAAAACATAACTGTGAGCTTTCTATTCTTCGATTGGAGTACATATTTTCAATAAATTTCCATCACTACTTAGTTGGTTTTTCGATTTGGTTTCGCTTTGACTTCAGTCATCATTTATTGCCAAACTTTTTCTCCTGAATCAGACATGCCCGTCACATTGAATCAAACAAGTTTATTTTCTGTGTCTCTGCAGTTGGATCTCACCTCTCCCCTCACCCCTCGTTAGTTGACTTTGACAAATTTCAGCAAAGTGGATTAATTTGTTTTATTCTGTACCCATTGCTGTCCACTCATTTGAGCCACAGACGAACAGAGTCGAACTTTTCGCAAGAGATAAGAAAAGTTGGCTGGGCCGAGCCGGGCCGGGCCTGACCTGTCTTGACGGGGCCCGGGGCTGGAGGGCTTTAATTAAGGCCCAGTCAGACGGCAAGCGGAATCAACAGGTGATTCCTGGGCCAAGCCCTGGCCCTGGACGTTGACAGGCGGCTTGTGGCACACACACACTTTGCCAATTAATGGCTCAGAGACTGGCTTTGGGCCTGCCCGACGATCCTTAGAGACAGTCCCTTGGATCCCTTGGAAACTTTAACTTTGCCCATAAATCTCCATTTTAAAAGTTCACGACCGGTTGGAGATACAGATATGAGTAAACAAGGAGATTTAGCGCATTATACAGGCATGGGAGCATTTAGGCGGCTCTATTGTCGTATCGTTATTGTGTTCCATTCCGGTGTGCCATCGTCTTGCCGCCGGCTTTGACTTTGGATTTTCACACAATTTCCAAATGGCAAGTTCGCATGAACCACGCCCACTCTTTGTCGAGTCGCCCACAAGCGAAATTATGCGTATTTTTCTTGGCATTCATTTTTTGTGCTCTACCACGAAAATGTTTGCTTAGTCCTCCCGCTGACAGTTTCACCGGGCTGCAGTTCAGCGTGAATTTCACAAAGAACAAAAATTAAAAATGGCATATTAATAACGTGAGGAAAATGCAATCTTTGTGCATCACACACACGCGTCGCATACGTAATACGTGGTACGCTCAATGGAGTGTACAAAAGTGTGGCTGTGCCATAACGCGTGGCTCCTGTTTCGCTTGTGTGCGTAGCGTCAGCATTGCCGAAAGGCAGTCAAGAATTTATTTAACTTTCACTTTACGTGGCAGCTGCGTGCATTTGATTATTCCCCGTTCCGGTTGCACAGCAGAATGACGAGAACAGAAACAGAACTGAGAAACAGAAAAACAGAAATGGCAAACGAAAAACTCTGCTGGTAACAATCAAAAGTCGCCACTGACAACGGCGATATGCCTCCAGTGGAAGGGCCTGCCTGCCTGTCTGTGTACAGTGTACACGTATTTCTCTCTCATTTTAATTCACTTTATTCCATGAGCGATCCGCTCGCTCATTTTCGCCTCCTCCCGATGGGTCTGGCATTTTAGAGAAAATTCATTTGCTGTCTCCGTATTTAAAGCTACATTTTCTTTCCCTGTCTTCCCTCTCTGGGGTGGTGGCATCGCTTAGCATTGGGAGATATTGTGGCGACCTTTCTTGTTGTTTTATTTATTTACATTTGCCATAAGATAAACGGAAAAGAGATATGCGACGACAGCCAGTGCAAATACAGCTCGGAAATTATTTAAAATTCAACCCGACAGCTACAAATGTCAACTTGATGGAGGCTAATTAAATCAGTGGAAGGGCTTAAAGGACTGTTACTTGACGACTGTCTTGCAGCGGCTCAGCGGTTCAGCCCGTAAAAATTAATTCAATTAAATGAGTCCCTCCAAAAGTATATTTTTTTGTCCCTAGAAATGGGTTATTTTTACTGCTGCTGGAGTAGTTTTTTTTCGTACCTTCATATCTTTTTGTTTTCATTCAGTTAATGGCCCGTTTTCGTGCTGATTGATGGCGTGCCCTTTCAGTCATTCTGACTTTTTTCCATCTACTATCTAAAATGTTGAGTCTTTCGTTGAAACATTTTCCACTCGGTCGTGCCATTCAGCTGAAAGTGTTTCGTTAATTAGGAAACGCGGAAATCTGTCATCTGTGTGCCCCTGTACGCTCTTGTGTTTGTCCGTGTGTCTGTGTGTGTGTGTGTGAGCGAGTGATGGCAGCCACAATGGTCGTTCCTCATTTCATGTGCCAACCATGGTAACCATGGCAATCGCAGCGGGACTGCAGATTGAGGGTGAGGGAAAGAGGCTGCTCTGCTCTGCTCTGCTCTGCCGATGCGGTTGCCATAATGCCCGTAATTACTTTGTTAATGCTCAGCGTATTATGCCAGCAAATTAAATTATGTACGGTGCGAGCACAGAGGGAAACAATGACACTGCTCGACACCACCACCAGTACCACAGCCCCAGAGTCAGCCTCCAACAGCCAGCATTCAACATTCTAGCAAAACCTATGGAATATTTAAGAATATGCTATACGTTTAAATTTTTTAAAGGGCCAAAAGCGACCACTTGACTGCCGTGACTTTTTAGCTTGGGGTATTATGCGCAAGACTTTAATTAAATGCGACAGAATTTCGCCAAGTGCTCGGAGACCATCGTTGAGGGATTGCAGGGAATTGAAACTGGTAGTTAATCCGCTGGAGCAGTTGCTTGCTTACAATTTAATCAGCCAACAGACAGTCTTTGCTTATAGAAAGAGCACTCAATCGGCACTCAGAAGATTTTTGAAATGCAAAAGAATATAGTTTCTTGTCAGCTTTTGAAATCCTGGACCAAAGCCCACAGGATGTCACAGGATGTGTGAAGTAGTGCCCGAGGACCACATCTTGGTTTTGGCTGAACCAAATTTAGGGATCGCAAGCAGAGCTGTTCAAAATATGAACACATTGTTGTACTTAAAGAACTTAAAGAGAGTAAGCAGTTAAGATCCTAATGCAGTTAGTCAAAAAATATCTATGCTTGCATGCAATCAGTTGGCCACTCGCAGTACCGATGTACCCGTTCCGTGGGGTCGCAAGTGTGTAGACTTTTCTCTTAAGGTCTAAACAAGAGCTATTAGCAGAATCACCATGACAATCTTTGTCTCAACAGTTTTCGATAGCTTAAAATAGAACTTCGATTGGGAACACCAAATATTGACACAAATAATGGTGGGAGTAAACTTTGTCAAGATTTAGTCAGCAGTTGAGTTCAGTTCGGAAAAGCGGTGCAGAGCCAGCGGTGCCCTTCATTATCGGATGTCTGATTACTGACTGCGTTCCCCAGTGAGTCACACTCCTTGCCTTTCATTACGTCATGGTTCACTGTTAGCCACAACACACTCCAATTACGTTGCCAATTTACCATCAGCCACAATAGATGCTGGGCCACAGCGGATGTCACGGGGTGCACTGCCATACTGCTGTGCTGCCATGGCACGCTCAGATAATTTCATTGTAAAGTTTAAGCAAATGTTTACCCTGCAGATGGGAGTCAGACTGTGAGACTGTGAGACTGAGTGGGGTCGACTGTGGGGCGTGCTCCTCTTGCCGATAATTGAATTAGGGATGCCGACGACGACGAGGTAACAGGGAGAGTTTGTTGTGGACGAGCAGACGAGGTGCGTCAGAAATTAAAGCCAAAAACAGCAACGGCCTCGGCCTGGGGAGGAGACCAACAACAGGTGTTGATTTTTCGCCAATTTTCCCAGTTTGGGGTCTATCTTAAGTCTTTAATAAATTAATGGCTTAATAAAGGCAAAGATCTGATCTGATTTGTGTGCGAGCGCTGTGCCCTTGTCAGTCGGTCTCTAATTGAGTCAGCACTCTGCTTGGAATTGGCCTGATTGTGCATGGGGCACAATCTTGTCAGTGTCTGGGTCGGGCCAGGCCAGGCCGAGGCTCTCGCTAATTTCCTGCATTCAATGGGTGAGAGCTCTGGGGCAGACCGTCGCCGTCAGCGTCGTGGCAAGTGTCTTCGGGGCACTGGCACTGGAACTGGCTCTGAATGGAATTACGAATTCAACTTTAGTCTATTTAGTCGCTTGTAATTGCGTTTGCTTGTTAGCATGATTCCCTGCTGTTCTTTGACTGCTTTCATTCAGATACTCGGAAATGCAGCAGCCATTTGGCTTCCAGTCAAAGCCAAATGCAGCAAACCACACAGCACTCTTTGACTAATGACATTTGCAGAATGGCTGGCCAAAAAGCCTGCAACTTGACTTCAGTCCAACCGCAAGAGGCAAAGAGCAAAGCTTTTCCGCTTTATAAAAGCATCCTGAATGCTACCCACTCTCTGACGTCACTCTCGATTGATTTCCAGGGAAAAACTCTGACGCAAATGTGCGTGCATTGCCTTGTAATGGCAGGAGTCCACTGGCTGAAACTCCTTAGATTTGTTTGCCACGCGGCTTTTCCTGGACACAAAAGCCTGTCCTGTCTGCCAAAGCCCTGTCTAAAGGCGTGAAGTGGGAAAAGTCGGAAAAGTCGGAAAGTCTCGGACTAGCCGACTAATTTCTCAAAGGATTTCGGCTTCACTTAGTTGTTCTTTGTTGCGGCATGTGCCACAAGCATGGCTCTCCGTCTCCCACTCGATTACGAAGTTGTCAAGTGGGCCAAGTGGGGTTGCCAGGTCATTGCATTGCAGCGTTCTATTAGCAGGGTTGTCCTCTTGGGCACCTCTTTTGGGGGTCAACTTTTCATGTAGTGATTACACTTGTAAGCCGGCTGAACGGATTGCCCTAGTATTGATTTTCGTAGGACTACAGTGCGGACAATGAATATATACAGGCGAATAAGTTGGTGTGCATTAATAAACACTCTCGAAAACTTTGATTTGAAGTCGGACCGCTGTCAAGTGCAAACAAAAATCAGCTCCTTACACTCCACTCGGAGTTACAAGTCCTTTTGGCAGACACTGCGGTTAAAACTGGGCATCACTTTCCCTTATTAAGTGCCTACCCCTCCCCTCTGTTACGATTTGACCAGCCACAAATCTGATTTATGGCTGCCAGACACAAATCTGTGAGGCTGAGAGTCTGAGAGTTGGCTTTAAGAAGACTCCTTTTGAGCCATGTCTGACCAAAATTTAAGCAGCGAAAGTGAAACGGAAAATTCCACCCACACACAGATGGCACAATTTGGGATTCCACTATGGGCCTGTTGACGAATGCATAATTGAATCTAAAGTATCTCATTTGTCCCATAAACACGTTCGAATTTTATTTCACTCACTTATAAATAAACCACAAAAATGGCGAATACCAGAATGTGGGGAAAAATATTGTTGACTCCCGGGGAAAAGCCACGTGCTGGCTGCTGCCTCAGGCAGAAAATAGCAAAACAGCAAACAGGCCCCGAAACAACAATTGAATTTCTGTTTAGTTAAAACACACTCTCATAAATAATATATATGGATGGCATTCTTTGTGGCACACAGATGTGTGTGTGTAGGTGTGTGTGTGGGTGGCATCAGGTATCGATATTGGTATTGGTATTGATATTGGGGAGCATTAATGCCTTTATGCGTGTTTGTGTGTGTGTGTTCCAACAATCAAAATGAAATGAAAAGGAATTTGACTTTCTGTTTAGGCTTATTCTGCGTGTGTGTGTACACTGGCATTTCACCTGCAGAGAGGCAGGAAGAGATGGCATTAGTTTAAAAGGCTTCCAATACTCGTGGCCATATTCAATTTGTGTAATAGAATTGCGTTATTTGTGTGTTAAATGAATTTCCCTCCTATTCAATGGCAGCTCTTAGGCTTATGTATGTAGGTGTGGGCCTCCCAAATTATGGTTACAGCTAATGATATTGGGAGTTGAGTTACAAATGTCAACTGCCGAGGGGCTTCGCTTCCAATTGTGTGAGGCTTAAATCTGAAGCCTGGCTAAAACTCTGCTGTTCTTTGCTATTAATTACACTTTCCACAAACAAGCACACACACACACACACACACACACACACACACACACACACACACACACACACAGACACACACACGGAAACACTCTAAATGTATAATTAACTCAATAACATGATAATTATAACGACATCAGATAGCTTGAATGGTTTGAATGTGTGGGTTGGGAAACACAGTTTACCCATTACCTGAGAGACATAGCAGAAACGTGACAGGCCCTGAAAAGTTTCTAGTTATATTAATAATTTGATTAGTAGTTAACGACGAACAGGCAGACAGGCAGCCAGGCAGCCGAGAGGACAAGAGAATGGCAACGAACAACAGTGCGTATGTGTGATGCTTTCATTCTGTTTCTGTGGGCATATGTCGCCTTTCACTTTCCACTCGCCGAACAGCAGTCGAAAGTGCGGTTCGGGGGGAGACCTTTCGCACGGTCTCCAAAACACAGAGGAAACTTAATTTTCGTGCCGAATTTTTGCATATTTTATTAACCCAAACAGACGGCACACGGCGCTCGGTGCTCGGAGCTGCGGCGCAGCCATTGGATAACCAACCCAATCATAAAAGTTGCCCCTTAGCCTCTCAGCCTCACTTCCTTTAATTTTATGCACAAACAAAAGTCCTCAACTCGGCCCAAAGTCTCAGGCAAGGGTTTGCTTTTCTGTTTGTTTCTGAGCCCAAGAGCGAGACCGTGCTCTGGATTTTCCCCTAGAATATCCTCCTATATACATACATATATATATATATTTAAATTAAATCTTAAATATTGTGTAGATTGCGGAATCAAAGCAGAGCTAGAGCCAGAGCCACCAGCCTTCGACTCGAATTACACTTGAAGTTTAATCGCCGAGATTTGGCAACCGGCAGGGCAGCCGCCAAGTATTCGTACTTTGGGGACGCTGTGCCCCATTTTCTTGCCTACTTTTTGGATGCCTGGACGCTAGGAGAGTATTAGATAGTCGTTTGATCAGATCTGGTTTCCGTATTGCCTCATTTACGGGTCCCATAAAATGGTTAACACATGTCCACTTGGTTGCGCTTAAAGAGCTTTAAAGTCTCCTCGGCTCTGCACTGCCAGAGTATGGATTCTGTTTGCTCTCCACTGCCCACTGCTGTCGGAGTACGCATACGCAGCGTGGTCCAATGAAGGAGATGCACTCTGCCCGTTGAGCTGATAAGCATTTGACTCTGGGCCACGGACAGACGATGCACAGGCACGTATCAGTTTCGACTTGTGCATGGATTCCTGGCTACTGTCCAGAGCCGGAGCCGGAGCCAGAGCCAGAGCCAGGGCAAATGTGCGGGCTGCGCAAAAGTTGGATTTGGCCAGAGAGGTAGAGGTAGGCCCGAAGAAAGTTGGGCTCGTCTTATCTATCCGCCTGACTAGCTCTGGATGTAAATTGCATTTGGTGCCGGAATGGTGTTGACTTGCCCCCAAAATGAATGTATTCAGATTTGCTTTGTTTCATCGACCTTCGTTCGCTCGGAGGGGGCAGGAGTACGTTCGAACTCATTTGACCGGCAGTTGATTGACCGTCCCACACACACACACACACACACACACACACACACACACACACAGACAAAAGACAGTTCGATCAAAGTGTCATTCCATGTTAATTGCTTGGCTGTTGCGGTTTTTGTGACGATTGTGCTTGTGCCCCAAAGTTCAAAGTTCGTGGGGCAAATGATTGGCAGAAGAATGGAGCAAACGCTGAGGCTAGAACCCTTTTGTGACTAATTCTGTTTCTGTTTCTGTTTCGTATTAGAGTGCGAAGCGGATACCAGCCCTGTTGGACTTTACTTTCACACATATCCGACAGATGTCCTCCACCACATATTCCATCTTTAGTCCTCTGTCAAGATGAAGCTTTGTTCCCGGTTCCCCCCGCCCCACCCACGCTCCTCTCCTTGGACGGAACTTTTTTTCAATTTGCGTCTGCCACAATGGGTTATCAAATGACAACGTGCAAAGTGCTCAGCACCACTGCCACATCCTGCCGCCAGAGGACGGGCAAAGGACGCTCTGCGCCGCTCGAGTCTATTCAATTTCAATTGGAGCCTGTTTCAAATCGATTTTTATTATTTTGCATTTATTTTTCACCCCACTCCTGGTAGGCCATGCGAGCCCGAGTATTGGTTTTCCATCCATCCTTTTTTTAGCCTTTCGTTTGTCGTTCTGTTGGCTGGCATTGTGGTCGGATCAAGGTGACCGGGTGGACGCCGGATGCCAGTGGGGTCGTTAAATCCACCACAAAATCTAAGCCTGGCCAGGACTTGCTACATCTTCTGCTTCCCATGGATAATACCCAGACAAATACTGATTAATCTGAGTCTTTACGACCAGATTTGGAATGGTCTCCAGCTGCCGGAGACAATTGTTCAGTAAATGGTCGACATTTATTATGGGGGAGTGTTACCATTTCCTTCCCCTCTGTTTCCACAATCGGATCCGGCTAATGACTTGTCTGTGGCTTAGTTTGACGGTGTCATCCAGTCGTCGTCCCACGACTTCTGTCAAACTTCGCTTCGAGTCTGAGCCTGAACCTGAACCTGATCCGGGCTGCTGCTGCTGTCTACCCTCATTTGCCTAACTGACATTTCAACGCGTGTCAGCGGCGAACAGGCAGCAGGCAGCAGCCACCACTAGCAGGTCTGGTCCCATCATCACTTTTCTTCCCATGCGCCGTTGGAGCTGTCACCATGACTGACACAGCATCCATCCGTCCATCCCACGGATGCCAGGTTGACGCACTTATTGTTTGACTTTATTTATGGAGCGATATTAGAGGCGTCGTACAGTGCGTGCTGTACGTCTATGCACATGGTTGATGGTGGCTGGCTGGCTGGCTGGCTTGCTGGTGGGATTTGCAATTGCTTTGTCCTCTGTTAAAAGGGTAAAGAGATGATGGGCTGGGCGTCTCTCCCTGGCCATAATGTATGTGACATGGGCGTGTTCAATTTGCTTGATAGATGCCTGCCATTGTAGCGGGTATCTTAAGCGTGATTCGTTTGCCAACGGAGATAGAGGAAGAGAGGTAGGAAGAGAGCAAGAGAGAGTGAGTGAGAGAGAGAGCTGGCAACTGATGTGCCCATTATGGCAGATTTCCCCGAATCTCGTTTGGCAATTTACAAAATACTCGCATTGCTGATGCTGCAGTCTTTCCAACATTCCTTCAACAAACAGGAAACAGGAACGGGTTGTCGGGGTACTTGAAAAAGTGATTTTATTTTCCTGGAAAACTCAGTATCGTTCACACTCTATTTAGTCTTTTCAGCTGGAAATTCCAAAGTGAAACTTCAATTACAGAGATGGACAGCCCATCTTACATCCTCCATCCTCCATCCTCCATCCAGAGACCAGTGCCAAGTCGAAGACCCTCAGACCCTCTCTGAATCGAAGTGCAAACTTTTTGCGTTCCTTTGCAAGGCGTTTATCGAATTATGATCGATTTTTGCGCTGAATTGACACAACGTTGCCGCCACGGGAATGCCAGCGAGAAAGGCGACTCGAGAAATGGCGGCCAATTGCATTAAATTATTAACGTTTTAATTACGAATTTTAATGGACATTTTTCGTAGCAATTGAATTTACATCGACAATCTACAGGGAGACACGTAGATGGTTGAGAGGAGAGGAGTTCCGTTCCATTGCTTTCATCGAGTATCCCTAAGCCAAAAGAAACTTTTACCAAAAACGAGAGGAAAAACGAAAACTAACTAGGGGACATTTTTTTGTGCCAAATTGACAAATTTTGACATTTACGCAGGCGAGGGAAGCTACCAACCAACCAGTCAGCCAATGGAATGTGTATTACTTGTCTGTTTGCTTGTCATCCCGGACCCCCGCCTCATGTGGAAGTCATCCGTACTGCTACCTACTGCTGCTGCTGCTGTTGAATATGTAATTTGATGAGAGGCAGACAGACACAACACAACACACACAATGCCACAGCCAGCCCCAGCCGGCGAGGCATGTAAATATGTATGAATGTTTCCACAGCTTCCGGCGTCTCGTTGATAAGCTAAAGAATTTGAGGAGCCTTGACTTTCTAGGCACATCCACATCCACATCCAAATCCCCCCATTGTCTCTCTCTCTCTCCCCGGCCCCCCCCTCGACTTGTTAGTTTGCTTTAAGTGTCCGTGCACTGCCTTGGGGGTCTGGGCCACACTTCAGTTGGTGTTTGTCTTGTGGTTGGATTAAAACACACTCGCCCCAGTCACAGCACCAGTCACAGTCCCAGCAAATGTCCATGTATTCAAACACTCTCTCACACACTCACACAGAAATATGCAGAAAGTGTTGAATTTATTTGCCTAACAAACATTTTGAGTTTTCACATTTGTTGTTACGACTTTTAATTTGCCCGGCTTCTAGGGCTGTATGGTCATACCCGGTAATCCTGGATGGCAAGGGTATATTGAATTCTTGGAAGTGTGTGTAACGGCTAGAGGAATCCTAATGGGGATGTAGGTAGAATGGGATCCCTCTCTTACTTTTCTGCCTTCAAAAATCAAGAAAAATTGAACAAATCTCCTCTAATTCATTCACAGCTTTAAAACTACTTTAAAAAAATAAAACTGGATATTTCATTGTCTAGGAAGTGACCTTCTCTGGAGTGCTAAAGCCTGGAGCCTGATTGCCAAAGTGCAGCCAAAGAGCAGCTTGTGAGCAATTATTCAAACAATATGTCTTCGAATCTCTGCCCATCCTGTCACGGATGATGAACGGGCAACATGTTGCTCCGTGGAGCAATTAAAGCTGCGAACACACACACACACATACACACACACACACTAGATGGGGGCTAAAGCCGTTCTTAAAGCTAAGAACCATTTCTGATTACACTTACGGTCACGTTTCTTCTCTCTAACAGGTGACATTTCTAATTCGACCTTAACTGGATTAATTTCATCCTTCCGCCATTAAGAGAGCCGAACCGGAAGTGGGGCCAGTCACGAGAATGGCTTATGTTCTGTCGTCTGCTCTAGCCTTTTGTCTGTGTATCAGGTTCGAGCGTGTCCTTGGTCCTTGGTCCTTTTTGTGCGTTTTAATAAATTGTGTTTGGGTCGCATGGCTTCATTAGCCAAGCCAACCCACAGTGGAACGGAAGCAGCCCCAACAGGTGGCTCGCAAAACAAAACAAAAACTCGTGAAAAGTCTGGAAAAGTGTAAACTGATTTAAAGTATGACATCACCTTGGTGTATAGCATGCGATAAATTTATTCACGCAGTTGTACGAGGATAAACAGGCAATAACAGCCAGATGCTGGCAGAAATCTCCATGCCACCATACAGGTGCACTCGAGGAGTCACCGCTAGGGTGGTTGGGTGGTTGGGTGGCTGGGTGTGCGAATTGTGTGGCTCTGTTCGGCGCTGACAGGCCATGGGCAGGCTGGCTGTCAGCCATTTTCGCTGACTCTGGCGATGACACTACCACTTAATGCGGCATTGTGTTTAGTCGCCCGCCCCCTCACGTCGGTTCTCTATTCTCTTCCTGTTGTGGCTGTTGGAAAATTACGCAGCAAAAATTAGGGAACGGCCTGACATTTGGCCTAATCCCACACACCGAACGCCGACCACGAATGCAGACCACGTGTGCAAATGCCCGTAGGTACGAGTAAATGTAATTTGATTACATGCAAACAAACATAATTTATTGCCCATTCGATGGGAGTTTATCAGCATTACCACCACTCTCTACTCTCCACTCTGTACTCTACTCTACTGTACTGTCAGGACGTGGTCTACTCGTATTTGTTGCGTACTCAACGATGTTTGTGTGCGATTGATTGCATAACCGTAAATTATGCAACGCAACAGACTGCTGATGATGGCCAGGTGCAGATGCAGGACGAGGACCCTCCGCCTGCCATTCACTACCAAACTGGCTGGCTGGCTGGCTGGCTGGCTGGCTAGCAGCGGGTGAGTGCTTTTAATATTCATCTAATGCACTCGACGTGTTGTGTTAGCAAACTGCAGGCTATCACGGGTATACTCGACTGGGACAGGGCCGAATCCGGCTGATTTACAAGCACGGTTGGACGCAACGGGGTGTCAAAGATTCCCTACTCGATTCCCTACCACCCACACACACACGCACACACACACACACTTTGTGTATTAGCTTCATTTTTCTTGGCCAACTCTTGTTGCTCTTGATGATGGTAGTGCTGCCGATGCCGCTGTTGTTTCCAGCATCTGCCAACTGCTGCAACTGAAGCCCATCCCCGCGTTGATGATACGGATGCTGCACCAGACCCCTCCCTCGCTCTCTGGGTGCCAGTGTGTGTGTGTGTGCTAAGTGAGTGTTGCTACCTGCACTTGACTGTTCGTCCGGGTTCGGGTTCGGGTCCGGGTCTGTGCGTGGGTGTGAATGTTGTTGTTGTCTGCTCGGAGCTCTCAACTTAGTATTGTAATCATTGATATGCCATCGGTAGTGCAGGGTCCGTGTTCATGTCCATGCAGCACACCCATACCCTGCCATATGTCTGGGTCTAGCTGTGGCCCTTTCTGGTTTCGAATCACGCATGTAGCTCCGTGCCGCACGTGGCGTATGCGCAATATTGGAAAGCTTCTTTGGGACTTGCCTACCTCTTTATGCATTCAATTTATGCATTGACTTTGATTACGTTGTGCAGTATGCAAAACGCGTAATTTGATTTTTGATAACTGTTAGATGGGAATGCTCTAATGACTATTTGCTGGGAATATCTTGATTGATTCATTATATCTTTGTCCTGTCAATCACCTGCCTGTACGGATTTCAGCTGCAAGTGTCTCTAATAGCGTGTTTGCCACGTGTCTGTGCACTGAACCACCTGTGTAAAAAGGCAAGAAGCCAGACGTTGAGCACGTGGAGGAAACGCTGGTTTTGCGGTTGTGGCTTCACTTTAATGGTGCTAATAAGGCGCTGGTAATTATAATTGAATTACTCGGAAGCGCGGCTCCTCCACCCACCCACACACACACTCAAAGTCTGGGAGGGGTGGAAAACCTCGCTCGTGTTGGCCATTAGATTTTTCTCCGTGTGCAACTACAGCAGCAGCAGCGGCAGCCGGGAAGCCAGTACTGACATATAAAAACTGATTTATGCCTCGGTCTTCCATGGCCGTATATAAGCCAAGGAGCGGGGAGCTGGAGAGGGTAGAGAGGGGCAATTCAATGCTAAGTCAAACAGTTGCCGGCACTGTGTTGATGTTGATGCAGTTGAGATTTAATTTGATTACATTGGCATGGGAGAGCAGGGCAAACATCTTCTGATTGCCTGAATAAGCAATGAGGAAAGCATGAGCTAGATGTGGCTTCAATGGGAGGAGGTAATGTGAGCATCCTTGGACCATGGAACCCTTGGCTCCAGCAGGTGCTGCCTCCAGCAGGTGCTGCCACCTCCAGTCGTGTATTAATACACATATTACGCAATTAATAACACACGTTGAGCGCTCAGCTGGGCGCAAAATGTAACACTTGGTGCGGAGAGTACTCCAACATCAGGCAGCTGCATCCTTGCGGAGGCCCGCGCTAAATTAAGAGCCGCATGCACCAGCGGCAGCAGCAGCAGCAGCAGCATCAGTGGCAACAGCAGCTGCTCGGAAAGTCGCTGAAGCTGCGTGCCGTAAATTTATAGCCGCATGGAAACGCAACTTGTGTAGCCATAAATGGCTGAATGAATTGCTTCTGGAGTGGGGAGTGGATTCACCAAAGTGGCCACTGAACCCGTCCCACTAGATGGCTGGGTGGTTGGGTGCTTGGGTGGTTGCCGCAGCAGCATCAAGGAATCAAGTACGTGGCGCTGCGCTGCCTGCACTTCTCTCCGGCTCTTCGCATCTCTCAAAGTGCTTTTCTTTATGGCCCTCTTCCCACTGCCCGCATGAAAATTGTGTCGTGGCGTTGCACGACAGGGCAGGGGCAAGAACGGGGGGACGGGGGACTGGGGAAGGAAAGCAGCAAAAAAGCTTCACTGAAATGTATAAAATTGTGCCAGCTAGGCATTCTTTTCCTTCCTGGCGGCTGCGTCTTCCTGCTCCTGCTGCCTGCTGCCGCTGCCGCTGCCGCTGTTGTCTTGTGCGCTCACACGGAAAAGCAGACAAAATGTATCTGTGACAGCGCCGGCAAAGAAATCTTGGATAACCAAGCGGAGCCAGAGCCCAAAACGAAACGAAAGACGACAAACGAATATTTATTACAGGTGTTTGCCTTTGACTGACAGCAGGGAGCCACGGGGACCGGGTACGGGGGACTCGTATCGGAATCGGGGGCGGTAGGACTTAGTTTTGGGCACTCGAATGAGAACTCAACTTTAAGATTGAAGCACGGCATCGGGCAGATTCTTTTGTTCGATTGTGCCCGCAAATTGATTTGGCATCATCAAATCGTATTCCGTGCCCGGCCAGCCACACAGCTCGTAGCACATAGCACACAGACGAAGGCAATTCCGTCTTCAAATCCGATTTGGGGCGAATGAAACTGAAGGTCGGAATTGAAACCCGAAACAGGGATTCCAGGAAAAGCTGCCACCAACTGGAGAATAAAGAAGATCTAAAAAATAATCACAGAATCTTCCAAACACAAAAACCACAGGGTTTCACTTACTTTTCCGAACGAAATTTGTAACTACACCCGTGGAAAGGGGTGGAATTTAAAGCAGAGCAAGGACCCCGAGCGGCAGTCACTTCCCAGCGAAGGGGAAATTATGCAGAATTGCACTTTTACACATTTCAAGGCACCTTGGTCCTGTCCTAGGACCTTCGTGACAGCTAGGAGGAGACAATCCGTGACTAGCGCTACCCCTGCCACTGCCCCTGCCCCTGCCCTGCTGTCGTCCAAGTGGATTTACCTGGTTAGGTATGCAAATCTACGTGAAACTTGCTGCAGGACAATGGAAGCCAAAAGTATCTTTTGCCAGGCAGCTGAGATTTATTACCACCCGCGGGGATTGGCAACGTCAGACACTCTCGTCCTCGTACTTACATAAATGTAAATGCAGATGGTAACCAAAAAAAAGGAGGAGCATCATTCCCATTCCCATTCCCAACGTGCCCATGACCATGCTGCTGCTGCTGCTGGTGGTGTTGGTCATTCTGATTAGAAGCCGTAACGTAACGGTTTGCCACTGACAGTTAATGAGAGCAAGGCCCTGGTTGGGTTGGGTTGGGTTGGCGGAGCATTTTCATGTGCTCGTGATGTGTAATTAATTTTCGGCAACATCTGTTTATCCTAATTAGAGATGAACGCCTCGTGCAGCGGATACATATGCAGAGGGTTGTGGAGTGGAGTCTGTGGGTGGGGGTGTGGCTCCAAGCGCTTTCTTTTCATTTATCATTATTAGAATTGAGGCCCCAAAACAAACTCCCACGGTCAGCAGAGAGATGAAAGAGGGCTAAAACGAGCCGAAATCAAGTGAGTAATGACTGGAACGGCTCCTGCATGGTAAATTCTCTTAATCAGCGCACCAGCAGCACCAATTTCTATATGTACATTGCTATATACATATGTACATACATATATAGATGTTCATAATGACTTGGCAATCGAGTATTGGCTTATCCTTTGGCTGTTGCCAAAAACTTAAAAAAGGGAGAAAGTAAAACTGGGTAAAAGCAATCAACGCATTGCCCGACTAATGGAAAATTGGCTGAAGTGGGACTGAAGTTGGTGGAGAATCGAGGGGAAATTCGCCAAATTGAACTCGAGCAACTTTGTCATAAAATGAAATTGCAAGAAAAATCATCGAATGGGATAATCAGAATAAGGACAGGCCATCGCCATCCATCCGCCCGATGGCGGAACCCATCAAAAAGGGGCAGTCAGCCTGCCTCAGTCTGTCTGATTGTCTGTCTGTCTGTCTGCCTGTCTGCCTGTAGGAGTGTGTCCTTTTTATGCCGTCCCTCTTTTGACTTCGAATTTGCCAATTTATTATGCGTGGTTTCTTTTATTCTGGTCTGTTCTGAACGAAAGGTTAACAAGCCAAAAACGACACAAATCAAAGGAAATTTTCCTGACTCGAGTCGAGTCTCTGTCGCTGCAGGCGAATGCAGATTAAGGGAATCAAAAGCTTATAATTAATCAGTTCTATACTGGTACTGGTACTGGCACTCGTACCAGAACCAGGGAATATCGCATGCGATTTCTTTCTTAGAATCACGCAAAATAACTCCCAAGCAACTCATCAGGCGACTGTTGCTGTTGGCCTATAGGAAAATCGTGTTATATCGTGTTCTATCGTGTGCCTTGTTCCATTCCCATTATGTTTCATTCCACACGTACACAGCAGGCAAGCCAACGTGGGGGCCAACTGTTGGCGCTGTCTGCCGTTCTGGCATTCAGTTGTGAAAATTCTGCCGCGTCGGTTGTGTGCCAAAGCGCACGAACAGCACTTTTTCAGGCCGGACCGACATTTGCCGACGGCGTCGCTTGAGCATAACGGTACCTTTCATTCCAACGTGAGCGTGGGCGTCCTATGCGTCTATACATGTGTGGGTGTGCGTGTGTGTGTGCGTGTAGCCGAAGTGGTGTGCGCTGTGCTCGTCGTCGTTATGAATGGATGGTCGTGATCGCCGACAGCAGAAGCAGCAGCAACTGAAGAAGTTTTCAACATTTTCCAATTGCACTTTCAGTTCCGGTCGACTCTCGACTCCCTTCTGCTCAGAGCAAACGGACTGCCACCCATACAATATAGTAGAATATTTTTTGGTATGTTTGTGGGTGATAAACGACAGTTGCTGCTGCTGGTGCTGCTGCTGCCGCTGACACTTGAAACTGGCGCTCAATGCAGCTACGTGCTTTCAACAGAAAAAATAAAAGAATACAACACAAAAAATAAATAGGCGAGAGCCTCAAAAACCAACAACAATTAAATTCTATTCTAATATTCGCAAAAAGCGAAACTGGTGTGTGAGTGCATTCATTATGCATTCGCATTCGCGAGTGTGAAACGAGTGTGAATGCCTTTTATGTGATTTTATTGTGTTTTTCTTTGCGGCAGTGCCGTGCCGCTTGTTCTGTTCTGTTCGTCTCGGTTTGGTTCGGTTTGGTTCCTTGTTTGCAAATTGTTTTCCCTCCGATTCATTTAGTTTCGTAATTTCGCTCATTAGCAAACAATTTCATTTGGCTGTCATAGAACAACAGCATTGGCAAACTGCAATTTTCATAATTGTCCCGCTGTCAGAGTGGCCATATGCTGAAATAAACATATCTGTTTATAGATGCAACCCAAAACATGATGTCAGCGAGGGCACAGCACAGCCAACGTCCGCTGCTGTCGGTTGTCGGTTTCTGGTTGTGACAGCAAATAATTGTTTAGCCACAAATCGCCACAATCTTGCCTAACAAATAAAACATATTTCCATCAAATTCTAGCGCAAACAAACTATAAATTTTATGAGCCCAGCTTAGCCACGCTTAATGGAATATTTCAACCGAATGTGGAATAGAACATGGCGAATTTAGTACCAAAATGCGTGCAATTATTCAGCGCCTGACAACCAATTAATCGGCAAAAGAGTGAGTGCTGCCGCGGCAGCCAACAACAACAGTGAGAGCGAACGGGAGAGCTCCGAACACACACAGCTCGCGGCAACAAGTCGAGAGGCCCACAAAAAGGTAGGCAGGCGAAACAGTCGAGCCGGTTAACGCCTCCCAAGTGCATCAACAAATATCAAACAGAGCGGCGCAGAGTGGCGACAGCGGCAGCGACTGTGGCAGCGACAGCGGCCACAAAAACTTGACCGATTTTTCAATCAATTCGGCGACGGCCGTGTGTCGCTAATCTCGCCCAGAGAGCTCCCTCGCCCCCCCTCCGCTCACAAATCGCCATCGAAATCGCGATGATTTATGCAGGTGAGTCGCACCTACAGACATAAATGCTCCTATATACATACATACAGACACACATATAGTAAATCTACGATTACTGGGTAGTAAGCTTGTAAGAGTGTAATGTTTTCGTCTGGTCACAGGCGCAGGGAAGAGTTTTCAAGCCCCATCAACTGCATGCATATGTATGTTCTCTTCCATCTGTTTTTCTGTGTCTAAATGCATTAAATTTTGTTGAAAACCAATCCCGAAATAAGTGATAATTGCCAGTTAGATTTAATGTTTGTTTAATTGTTCATTTAAATACTGGCACAGCACAACCATTCACATTAAGAGAGATACACAAGATCAGACTTGCTTAGGAGTTGCTCTACAATCTCAGCAACATTTAAGGAGCAGTCGATAGATGTTGCTTATATCAGTTGTAGAGATAGTAAATTTCATGTTAAGTTTCACAAATTTCTTAGGTTTTCTTCAGGCAGATAAAATGTACATATCTTCATATATGAATATAGCTATATATTTCCATGATATTTGGGGTATCCCATATTCAGAACATTCACTCTGTTCTTGCCACAGTTGATGGCTGTTGTTTTTGTTTTTGGCGCCGCTAGCGCCGTTTAGCTATGTAAATGCGTGGAACGACGGATCGGATGTGTCTATGGATGTTGATGTGGATGGAGTTGTGGCTTAGGCGAATGGCAGTAAGACTATTGGAAATCAGTTTAAGTGCCCAACGGAACGGGCTATCCACAACTACATCCATAGCCACATCCATTGAGTCAGTTAATTGCAAACCCATATCAACCAACCATGAGGGACCCGCACGTAATTATCAGACGAGGGCAGGGGAGTGGGTAGTGGGGTGTCGTGTGGCAAACAAATTACAAAGCAAAACCGAAAAATACAAAAAATACAATCGTCAAGTGTTTTGTGCATTTGTGCGGTTTTTTTCTGTCTAGAACCAGTGCCAGTGGCTCTGGGCCACAGCACGTGCCCCGTCCTATTTTGGTTAGAGACTGTGTTTATACAGTGGCCTTTCAGTGGCCTAATTAACTAAATTGGCTGCCCTGTTGACAATGGAAACCAAAGTGTGACCGACCGGGCACTCATCCCCGTCCTTATACCGGCAAGAGTTTCGTCCTTCTTCCTTTTGTTATCCCGAGTGTGAAGCTTAACAGACACAATGAGCCGCTGACAGGTGAAATGGGGGCAAACAATGAAAGTTGTTTTGACAGGCCACACAAAGGCCCGATCCGTAGTCCGTAGTCCGTAGTCCAGGCCGAAAGGAATATCCAATAATACCAACAGATGGCTTGGCAGTTGAACAGAATGGAATTTCAATCTCTTTCCGAGCGATATGTGAATCAGGGTTTTTCTTAATTTATTGAAATTCAAAGTAGGAACGATCCAATCGCCATTCCATACTTTAATTCAGAGACACTCCAGCTGTTGGAGTCACGATTTCCCGACATTAATTACCTTTGCACTCAAAACAAAACCCTAACTGAGAAACAAGAGAGTTTTCTCTTTATGGATGTGAAAACTTTAAGTGTACCCTTGAAACGTTTATTTTCCCAAGTAACCACCGCCCGACTCTAACATAATTTTGTGTTATGTGCAGCCCTCTGTGAAGGCATTCAAATTGCTTCCTTGTCCAAAAGAAAGCAAAGAAAAAAAGCAGCAGCAGAAATAACAAAGGCGAGGCAGCGCCTACGTGCATAAGCCACCGAAACCTGAGATTCTTTCGCCCAGTCGAACACAAAAGAGCGTCAGCATAGAATTGTGCAACACCCAAAGTAACACCAACAGACTTGCCACTCTGGCGGCCCCCACTGGGCGAGGCGAGAGTGGAAGGGAGGAGTGGGGCGGCAAGCCCACACACACGTACATCGCAACGAAAGAAAACCAGTTGAAATATATTAATGGGGCGGGAATGAAATTGTTTTAGGTGTTTTGCAGCTCGGAGTGTGTTGGCATTAAACTTGGCATTAAATAACAATAACCCAGCAATAAAAAAGGGGCGGGGGCAGGGGCACGCTCTGAACAGGAGCAACCCTTTCGCTTTCACATTCAGTGTCGCTTTCGCTTTCGTTTTTCTTTTCACCTCCGCTGTGCTCTTTTCGACTTGATTTCGTGCCATTTTGCCGCTCTGCAGCCTTATTTTGAAAGTTGTCACCTTACCCTTATGACCCGCTTCCACGACCCGCTTCATATGCGCAAGTAGGCTCATGTGGCAAACAGACAATGGCAGGGAAACCGGAAACAAAGGAGCAAAGCGGAGCGGAACGAAAACTTCATTGCGTATACGACGCGTGAGCAGAAAAGTTGCCCCCAAAGAGGACTCCCATTGTGCGATGTCTGCTCAATGTATTTGGCACTTGGAGTCGAGCACTTTTTATGGCAACGCCAGATTTTGTTCTTTCTTTTTGTATACCTTTGGATGATGATTTACTTTCACTGTTTACTTCGTGGGGGGAGGGGGAGGTAGAGTAAAATAAAATTTTGTGTAGAAAGATCTCGTAAAAGTTTTGATTGACACGCAGTGGCCTGCAAATTAACAGCTCATTCCGATGCAGCCTCAAAGTGGATGCCAAATGAAGCATGAGAGGAGACAACGACCAACGACCAACGGCCAATGGCCAGGTCAAGAGCCAGTGGCGAGTGAAACGGAAATGAGTTCCACTGCTCGTGGCGAGCTTAGCTCTTGAAAAATCACCTAATTCATTTAAAAAAGCACCAGAATGTCAGAGCCAAAGGCCAGGCGGAGCGAACGGACTCCATTTGCCAAAAAGGACGTTGCCGTCTTGAGAAGTCGCCCTGCCTTGGCTTTTATCTGCAGAAGTCGGATACGAAACGAGGCGAGGAGTCGACAAACTAATTTAAAAATCCACTTGCTAAGCGTTTCCCACCTCCACAGTCCATCGACTGGGGGGAGGCCACTCTGGGGCCACTCTGAGGACACTTTAGGGCTGGGGTCTAGGCTGGGGATATTTATTTTTTTCATTTCTTGCCTTTTATGATGATTTTGCACTGCGTGGCAATAGTCGAGCAAACATTTTAGCCCCCCAAGTGTTTAAATATAAAACGGAAATGAGCTTTACTCTAGGTCCTGCTCCGCTCTTCCTTCTGGCCGAAACGTGCCCAATGAACTGGAGCCATGAACTCGTCGAGAACTTCCAAGAGCACCAAGTGCCTCCTCCTGCTTCTTCCCTCTGAGAGTGTACGTACGTACGAGAGTGGATATGGAAATGCTAATTAATGACTGAAACTTTCTTTGCCAGACACTTTTGAATTAATTGCTCACCTACACAAGTAATTCCATTTCATTTGCCTGGCCCCCCTCCCCTTACCCATGGCCTGTTTTTTTTTGCTATTTTTATTGCCTCTTCCAGGCCAAACAGAAACAGCAACAGCAACAGAGAGCGAGAGTCATCCAATTGCTAGACACGAGCCATGTTTGGGATGCCAGCCACGCCCGGACAAACGATAAAAATTGCATTCTATCAGACAGAAAGATAATAAAATTGCATTTGCATCGAATGCGAAATAAAACAAAACCAAACACACAAGTATGTATATACATATGTACATATATCCGACGGATATGCAAAAGAAAAGCAATTTATGGATTTGGTTTCAATTGTTTTGTCATTTTTGATTGGCAGCCTGAATTGGCAGCACAGCTCATCTATTTGGCAGCTTTGCAAATGTTTTTGTGTGGCGTTTAGTCTGCTTTCGAGTCAAATGTCGGGGATTGCCATTGCCCTTCCCCATTCCCCTTCCCCTTCCCTTGTTGGTTGTCGCTTTCAGAGCAATGCGATGTTCAATCCGTCATCAATGAACTTTTACCCCTGCTCCGTGCTGACAATGGGAATCGAATGAATTGAAAATCGAATTCGTTTCATTTCGTTTCCTGGGTGTGTGTGGCGGTATTTCTGTGTGTGTGTGTGTGTGTGCGACTGTAATTAATCTAATTTGCAGTTTTCCTTTCTCGGAAACATCTGGTCATGGCTTTGTGGCCCGATACGTGCATGTGGGTAAAAGCCAAAACCAAACGCAGACCCAGAGCCAGAGCCAGATCCAAATCCACATCCAGAGAAAATCCCTGCAACAGTCGAGCTGTGAGTAAATGAATGGTGGCTTGAGGTTATTCATGCATTCATTATAGTGACATTCATTAGTTAATTGATCAACCATGCCGGAATACGAGACCATTCATTCCTTCACTTCTCTTTCAACCACTTTTTTCCACCGAAATTTAAAAATGGGAAAACATTTTCACAGCACTTTTTACGACAGCACAAAATCCAAACACAAATTATTTTGCACACAAGAAACTGCAAAAAAAAAACAAAAAACACAAATTCTAAAAACTAAAAAAACATAGAAAAAACACATAATACGACATGGACCTAGACAGGGACAGACATAACGAATCCGACAGAGAGAGACAGGGACAGTCGCATTAAAGGAAAAGTGGGTGTATGGGAGGGTGGGTGTGTGCATAGAGAAGGGGAAAGAAAAGTGCCCAAAGCGTTTTCACAGTCAATTTTCTATGTAAAGCCAAAAGACAAGACTGCCTGCCATGTGTATGTGTGTAAAGGGGTTATGGTTGGGTTGTTTTTAGTGTAAATTTTTATATTTCGTTGAGCATGGCACATAAATTCTTTTGTTAGTTCTGGGAGAAGGCCATAAGTACGGCCCGTATGCTCTGCTCTCTCTCTATCACTTGGTTTCTCTTTCTGTCTCTCTCTCTGGTTGTGTTTATGTATGGATATTTGTGTCCATTTAGGACAGGAATAAGCATAAAAGCCATTAAACACACACACACACACATACATATATATATATATGTGTAGATGCATATGTACGAGTATGCCTCACACACTTTAAGTAGTTTTAGGCTGAATGAACCCTTAAAGTATTGGTCCCCATGCGATCGTAGAAGGAATGGACTGACACACTGCACGAAAGAATTGCCTACTGAGATTGTTCCAAAAGAAAGAACTTCCGAAGATCTTTCAATGACGAAGCTTTGCTCTGACCTGTCCACACAATCAAAGGGAAATGCTAATGCTTTTAAGGTATTTCCAGTAGACACAGTGGGGTAGGAAAAGGGGCCACATACCCCGACGTTATTAAAAAAACAAATAAAATCACAAAAAACATTACTATTTCTTTCGTCAAGAACTTCGTGTGGAACTACGGTTAATTTTTTCTTTTTTATACAAGCAACAGTAACAGTTCTCGCGTTTGATATATCGCAAACTACGCTGCTGAAAAGGCTCAGTAGCTTAACATTTGGGAAAACATGAATGGAAATTTTAGTAAAGAAATAACTTAATTCATGTAGCCCTTAAAAACTCCTCAATTAAAATTATTTGGATACAAAAACTTGGAAATAAAACCTTCTCAGCCAAGAATGAAAAATACTTATATAAAAAAGAAATATTTGAAAGCTTTTTAAAACTCATCAATTATGCCATTTCTATTTAGAAAAACGTCTACTTTCATGAAGGAAAATTTAGTTAAATATTTAAGTTGATTGTTGTTAGTAACCTCTCAATTCATATATCCTCTTCAAAGGAAAACTCTATTAAGGGCAATCTGCAAATCCTAAATCATCAAGATCCACAATAATAATGTTTTACCCTCATAAACTTTTCATACTGTAAACACAACTGTGAGCCAATCCGACACCAGAGTGCAGGTACAGGTGTTTCTCCTAGCTGCGCACGTTTACCCTAACAGCAACACAATGAAAATGAAATGGAAATGGAAAAAAAGGAGGAAAAATAAACACAGAACAAGTACACAACACAAATGAATGTGAAAGGCAAAGGCAGCGGACGCAAATGTAATGACACTTAAGTGGCCCTGAATCTCAATCCCGATCTCTTTGCAGTCGAGTGATTTCGCCTTGTTAACAACGCAACGCACTTGGCCAGCACCACCACAGCCAGAGCCAGAGCCAACTCGTTGATGACGTATAGAAGGGGGGTATAGTTTTTGTTGCTGTGGCAACACTAAGGCGCTCCTGAATTTCTTTATAGCCATTTGGGGGCCTACATTTGAAGGGGCTAAATAATTTATTGTATTTTTGCTTAGGCTAATATTTGGGGTCGGCAAATATTAAATTCATATTTAATGGCTCTTAAGGTGATTTATTTTTGGACTTAGCCCTGCAGGAAAAAAAACGTAAATTTATCCCAGAAATCTATTGTTAACTTTTGGTCTGTTTTTGTGGGTTCATGTTTTTTATGGCTGGAAATTTATTTTAATGAAATTCACATTAATTACATTGTTTTCTCTCTCTCTCTCTCTACACAATTCCCCATTTATTTATCTGAGACACACAATCCTTTTGACTTTCATAAGCAGTCGGGAATTAAAGCCATGACGGCTGTCTGTTTGTTTGCCCTGTGGTTCCCCTAGTACATACCGAAGAAATGAGAAAACGAAACTTTTCTGACGTATTCGACACACACATCTAATTAGTTGGTAGCACCCCCCCGCCTGCCTGCCCGTCTGCCATCATTTGCCGGGGCAGCGAATTGTGTATGCAACGCACAGTTATATCCCTCTAATTTTCTGGAAGTCGCTCATTTCCGACTAAAGAGGAAAATGGCTGCACATGACATGACATCCCCCCACATCTGCAGTTTCCCAGTCACTGTCTTGCAGCCTTGGAGCCTTTGAGTTAATTTAATTTAGCATATACATATATAAATGGGATCAGTGCACAGGATGATGTGCACAGGACGATGTTCTCCTGGCAGAGTGCATTAAGTCATAACATGGCAGACAGCAGTGTGTCCGCTAATGCGAAGCCAGCCAGAGAATTATTATGCAAATGTTCGTTAAATATACATATTTCTTGTGCTGCTCAATCTAGCAGCAGCCTCAGGACATAGAAAGAGATAGAGCTGAAGATGGAGAGGGGGATGGAGGAGCGGCTGTCAGCTGAGGTACAAAATGAATCAATGCTATCGTGCCGGACAGCCATAAGGCAAATATGCATATATTTATTAATAGGTGTCCACTCTGGATTGTCCTGGGAGTGGCTGATGGCTGATGAAATGAATAAGAATTAGCCAGGCCTAAAGGCAACGAATTCTGAATGTCATTAAATACAAATTATGGTTATCAGCAGATTTCGGGCGAAGGGCAGCCGGCACCAGCACCGGCCCTGGCCCTGACAATGATTTGACCTTCTTGGGCGCCAGAACGCGCCGAAATTTTAAATGACGCATTCGGACTTTGGACTGTGGACTGTGCGGGATCTATATTCATACTCGGTACACACATAAATGGAGCCTGACCAGGATGATTTTGGATATTTGAAGGCACGTGGCCTCATTATAATATTCCCATTATAAATGCGTGAACGCGCTAGGACCTTTCCGACTGCGACTGGGACTGGGACGCGCCCATGACTTATTCAATGTTTACCATGTTGACAGCCATCCAGCCGGTCTGGTTTGGTCCCCTGCTTTAGGCCATGGTCAAGGGGCACGCTCATATTATTAAACATTGATTACCTATCGATTCGGCCATTGTAGTAGTATATGTATATCTGTCTGTCTGTCTGAAATGGAATGGAAATGGAAATGGGAAAGTAAAAGGTGCCAGCAAATGCAAATTACGTGTGAAAATGCAATTTCTCATCTCTCCGCAGTTGTGGCCACGCAGTTTGACATTTCATTTTGGGCTCCTGTCCCTTCCCTTTCCAGCTGGGAAAGCTGGCAAGCCGATGTCAAGCTGCCTGGAGGAGTGACAGGCCGTGAAATGAGCGAAGGGCAAATAAAGGGGAGCCCAGGCTGCAGTGGGCCTTTCATCAGAGCGAAAGAGAATTGGGAAATTCTTTAAGGCTTGCCAAACTTTTAAATGCATTTTCAAGGCAAAAAGAAAAACTGCTGCTGCTGCTACTATGTACACTGCTGCTGCTGCTGCCACTGCCACTGCCTCACTCAATCAAAATTGAGTTATTTGTCAGTTTTTTCCCTCACTCGGAACTTGTTTATTTATTTTCCGCATAACTTTTCCATCGAATGCAAAACTTTGGGGGCTACCTATAGAATCTGAACAGTCATTGGAGAAACTTCCCCGGCAGGCAATTAGTAAATTCTGATAGCTTTTGTCATCTCACAACTGAAAAATTGAAGACAAAAACAATCGGCTTTGTTGATTGTCATCGAAGAGTCGCCAGCAAAACTTTTCACTCCCCGACACACACTTAAGCTCTCCTCTCTCTGTGGATGCTGCTGACAAATCTATATTCTATGTCCTCCATAGCACACTTTATTGACAACTCAAAATTTCTCTTGATACGAGCACCAGACAGCAAAGCAATTGACAGACACTCTCTCTCTCTCCCGCTCTCATGGTATCGAATCGAATGAAAAATTGCGTATACGCCACTTTATTGGCAACAATTTTACAGCTTTACAATCTATTTACAATCTATATTTGTCGGCCCCTAACTCCATTCTCTCGCACTCTCTCCATTTGCAGGCTATTTGGAAAATTCCAGCAGAGCTCCAGAGCATACATGCATATTTGATATGTAAACCACGAATCGTGTAAACAATAGAGCAAACATTCCACAGACCGACCGACGATATTCGACGAGGACTCTGCTCCGTTTGACTTGACTATACGGGGCGTGTGCATATTGACATTGACCCCCAACGGCAGCCCAACGGGTGTACGGTGTGCCACACAAATTCGCTGTTCTGGATGGAGACAGCGTGCGGGTGCCGTGGCCCACGAGACGAGAACGGATCAGCTGGAGCAGCGGCATCGGCAGTGGCAGCAGCAGCAGCGACAGCGACAGCGAGACCAGCCTCGACATCGGCTTTGGCTTTGGCTTTGGCCAGCGGTTGCCAGGCACAGGCACAGGCCCACAGTCAACCACAGGAGCCACGACAACAACATGGCCATAAGGGAACAGCAACGAACAAACTGTAATTCATGGTTACAACAACCCAACAAACTGCTGCTATTGGTGAGTACTTAATTCAACAGGGATTGAGAGGCAGTAGTTAGGGCGCTACTTTCGGGCGTTAACAAGAGTTCCAACTCAGGGCTCATTCTTATCCCGATTCGATCTGGGTCAGAACTTTCCTGATTTCTTTTTCAACTTTGGTCTAACTGCAATCAATCAAAAACAGTATGAATGCGGGACTCTATTGGCCCTAAGGACTAAGGACTCGTCGTCGGGAATGGAATGGGAATGGAATGGCAGGCATGTCGCGCACAATTAGTCAAGCCTGCTGCTGTTGAAGTTGTGCTTGTTGTGTGTTAAAAATTTAGTTGGCAACATTTCCTGTTATTATTTCCGCTGCGCGTTTCCGCTGTGCCACTGTGGCACGCACGTTCTGCACGTGGCTTCTGCTTCTGTGTAAGCGTAAACTGTGCCCAAGGAACTGGTGCGATCGGCAGGAGCGGAGGAAGTCATTTCGTAGCAGGAGCAGAAGTTCCAGTGCCAGTTGCCGGTGGGGGCACGTTTTAGTTCTGTTGCTGCTCCGCAGATTGTCAGTTGCACATTTGGCCAATGGTAAATTTGTCCCCCGTGCTCTTGTGTGAATGTTGCAATCAACTTTGACATGTTGACGCATGCTTGTGTGTGTGCGAGCGACATTGATTATCTTGTAGATGTGTCCTGTCTGTCAGACTGCAGCAGCCGCCGCAGCAGCATCAGAGTTTTGTGTGACGCTTACTGGAGTTACCGTTGGGCAAATGTGCGGCAATAAATCCAGAGACTAAATCTACATGGCACTTGTGGGTGGAACAGCAGCATCAGGCGAGGCATCAACAGACGACGACTCTGTCACTTTAATGCCCGCTGAAAGATGCTCGTAAAGTTGGGGCGCACACATCGTACGAGTACTTTGAAATGCGTCTCGTAAAACGACCATTACATACAAATTTAGCGAATGTATCTACAGACAGACATATGTAAGTGTGTGTGAGGAAGCGCGACAGATAAATCGCTAGAATGAGATCTGTTAATGGCCCAACTACTTAGCCATATCAGACAGCTAAGCCATTAATTCAATTTTAATTACTTAAAGCAATTTACATCATAAATCAGTAATTCAATTTGGCATAGCACAGGCACAGAAACAGGCACAAGCACTTGGCACTCCCAAGACAGCCTCCTCTCCTGAATGTCCTTTCCAGCGAAGCCACTCAGATATCACTTGAACAATTCTTGAATTTGCAAATCTACAGGCCAGGCCTGCTGCAAACTCATCGAGTGGCTTTAGCCTGTCATTTGCATTTGATTTTCAGCCACGTAACTACGTAATTATGTTCGTAAAAGGGATATGACAATGGCAAAGAAGGCTTAAGTATGATTTCAACATAGGACAACAGACAACAGAAACTCCTTATGCCAGACGACCGATACGCGCATAGTTTCAAATGTTAAAGTTCAACTCTATGCGGTTTTACCATTTGTAATTGGGCGACTCCTCTGCTCTGGTCTGCGGGTGTTCTCTCTACCAACAATTTGGGGCGCTATTCGCTCCCAATTATCAGAATTAAATTAAAAGTTTTTGCGGCAACTGTCGACAGGCGGCGAGGCGAATTGCAGTTGGCAGAAATCAGCAAGCCGCAAAATTGTTTTATCTGCGTGGGGTCTGTGGATAATGGTCCGATTCCGCCCGAAAATGTTGCGTATTTTGGCATTTTAATTCTCTTCCAACTCATTTGGCGGCGAAACTACGGGCCCGGCTAATTGCTGGCAACTGGATTTTGTGAGCCACAAATGTTGCGGCATAGTTGGTCGGAGCGGAAATGTTTCGCAGTTGCTGCAGTTATTGAATTCTTTTTTTTCGACTACTCTTGGCCACAAACCTAATTTCAATGAAAATGCATTTCCCCTGGTGGCTTAAAAGCCAGATTTAATTTAATCACTCAATATGCGGGTATAATTTTTGGTCAAAACTTGACTTAAATATTCCCTCATTTGGCTCGAGGAGAAACGTCAACTTTATTGGATTATGGAATCTGATGCTGGCATTATCGGGTTGCAGGTTGCAATCCAACTGGCACTTGACACAATCCTTTACTCTTCCTTCCTTTCCTGTTTTCCTTTTTTCGCTCCCTTGTGTAATTTCCCTTGAAATCAAATTTTCAGCAATTCCTTCGGCGCTTTTCTTTTCTCTCTCTCTCTGTCTCTCTGTCCATCCACACTCTCCATTGCCATTTCCGCTCTAGTCGTGTGCAACAAATCAGATTCAGGCTCTCTCCCACCTGGAGCAGAAAATTAAATGAAATTATATACTTTTACCTCCTCCTCCTCCCTCTTTTTTGTTGCAACAATGGTATTTTATTGCACAGTGCTTTCCCATGGCTCTATACTAAATAAATATAGTGAATCCTTGCTGACATTGCAATTAGGACATAAAGGAAAGTACATTTTGTGGGTCAATGGTGCATCACTGGTGCATTCATCGCCGAACTCTAATGGGAAACCTTAATTATTCTTCGGGTCCTGTGCTCGTTGAGTGGTTCTTCTCTTCTCTCTGTCGACTTTACGTGTTAAGTGTCCATTAGTTGTGTCAATACCCATCCACCCTCATTTTCTTTCCACTCCTGGTCCTAGTCCTGCTTGTGGTTTTGTGTCAAAAAAAGTAGAAGTTTCCCAATCAATTTGGACTAAAACAAACGCTCCCAAAAACCTCAATTGGACACTTTCGATTGAGTGCAGTGACAGGACTTGGGCTGGTCGGAGTGTTCCACCCTTACCTGAACTTAAACATTGACCTAAGGAGAGGAGTCCTTTAAAGTCATTTGAAATTTATGCCGCCATAAATATGATTACTGCAAAATGTTATTCATTCTTTTTTTAACGCCGTTTGACAATTAATTTCCATCTAAAGAACTCTGTTAACTTTTTAATGCTGAGGTAATTAAATTTAATTTGCTTCAAAGCTGCACCACCTTTCGCTCCGCATACATTAAATGCTCGGCGCCATTTTATGTCATCGTCAACTAGGCGTATGCGTAATGGAACCAGAGACGAGGACCTGCCACTCCGGATGGGCTTGTCTGGTTGTCACGGCAATACCCTTACCAGGATTCCCCATATCCAATGGTCTTAGTGATCCAATTACACATTTTATGTTGTTTTTTGTTGTTGGTGTTCTGTGAAGGTAACACAAAACGGCTGATTCTGTGGTCTCGTCTCCAAATCTGGAATGTACTCTCTCCTCTTTCACTGCAGTCTGCCGTTTGAAAGAGTATATGAAAGAGTATATGTTCTAGGTATCCTCAAGCGCGCCACCCACGCGTGGGCTGTGCTGGGGGTAAAAAGCTTTTACAACTCGCTTTAAATGTCAATTATTTATTACACTCGGCAATATAATGCTGGAAAAATTCAGCCTGCAACTCAATTTGGGCATTTCCCATTATTAGCTGCCACAAAGCGAATTTCGGCATGCAAATTTTGTATGAGAACAGAATGCCGCCTTGCCGCTGTGCCACCATAGCAGAATGGCCGAGTGCCTTTCTCCGGCAACAGAGCTTGGAGCGTGAATGCCTTTTAAACTTTGCAAACGGGGAACGGGGGGGTGGAGCATTTTGGCTCCTGCTCGTCCTTGCCACTCGGTTCGGCCCTTGCATATTGTTTGTCATGTGAGTAATTTATGCGAGTTCAGTACACGCATTCCCTGTCCCTGATTGGCTACCAGAAACAGCTAGCAGCTACCGGTCCTGGCCTGGCCCGTCATGGCCTTCCCGAGTGTTGGGAATATTTCATTCAGGCAAACTCTGTGAAAATTTCTCTGAATATCAGAGGAAGAGCCATAGCAGTTGCGTCCTTCGCTTGGGGCTGGGCTCTTAGAGGATTAAATTACTCATATGGATGTTGGCCTTGAACTTCAACTGTAATCAATGCCTTTTCCAGGTCTATGAGTAATTTTGAAATCGATACGACTTTGACTATGATTAGATGGACGCGTTCCCATGGTTGTCCACTTTGTTATGGTCACCAGAGGCTCACTTGCACGTACCAATCTCTTACATAGATCTTTACACAACAAGACTACCAGAACAGAACACAACAGAACAGGTGTTCATTAGCAACAGCAACAGCAACAGCACCAGAAACGTTCCTTCGTTGTGGTGGAACGTGCCAAAAAGGTTCGCACAATCAACAGCCATATATAGTACTTAGATCGGGCTTAAAGAAATGTATACTTTAATCGATTTGTTGCGTGTTCTGAATATCGCTTGCCCCCCGCGGACAATTATTTCCCGAAAAATCGAACATGGGGATGGGCTGGTGGCTGGGCTGTGTGCGTGCCTGGCAGTCGGCAGAGCCATTAAAGTCAAAAATAATTTCAAATATTGATTAGTAGCCAAATTGTGCGCACAGCCATGGAATGGCGCAGCGAGTTTTTGGCAGTTTATGGCAGTTGATTACTTGTTTAGCTGGATTTGTAGTTTATGAAATAATATGGCATGTTCGATGGGGTCTTGTCTCACTCTCGCTCTCTCTATCACTCTCACTCTCCCACTCAATAAAGAACTGTGTGCATTGTGTGGCAGAGTAATTGAAATGCAGGCAACAATGATGCCGATTCGCATGCCAATTCATTCATAAATTGACTCAACGTGAAGCATTGAGCATCCAATATACCCCCAGTAAAGTGAACGGTCGCAATTAATTATGGCAATTAAATTGCAATGCCCGTCTGCCGTCTGAATACCAAGTGGGTGGATGAGGGTGGAGACGGAAAAGCTCTCAGCCTGGTCAGCTTTACTCATGTTTCCGCCCGCATTTAATTTTCAATTATTTGCACAGGTCAGCTCTGGATAACACCCAGAGAGATGGCTTATGCCGTCTTACAAAACAATTAAGCAAATATGCCAGCAGGCATTATGTTCCTGCTCCCCTCTTCTTCTCTTCCCCTCCGCTTCCCGCATGCTTTTTCCTCTGTAATTTTACATTTTTTCTCATTTTGGTTGATGGAGATTTTCCATTTTGCCTTCTGTAAAAAAGTTTATTTGCCTGCTGGCCCTCACAAAAGTTGGCAATAACAGAACAGCACGCCGAGCCACTGGAGTGCCCGAGTACCCTTCTGCTAATTACAAATACTAGTAGCTACTTGTTTAGTTCCTTCTTTTTTTGTAAACTCTATACCCATTTCTATTTAAGGATCCCAATGATTGTTAACCAATTTGTATCTTGGGTCCAACGATTATTGTGCTAAAAATAGAGACAGTGTCTGGGCGAAAAGCTGTAGGTAATTTAGAGCCCACGCACATCGGTATTTTCTTTTATTTTCTGTGGTATTTATAGACCGGAGTTCCTTAATAAATTAATGAAACACGCGAGGGCCGGCTGCCGGCTGCCGGCTGCCTGTGACAGGTTGTGGCAGCAATCAGTCGAGTTGAGTGGTAACCTTCCTGGTCTGTGCATTGCAGGTGGTGAACACGGATATACACCCATCTGAAAAGTACCGCCATGAATGAGACAGAGTGCGAGGATCTCATCAAATCTGTGAAATGGACGGAACCAGCCAATCTGATCTCCCTGGCCATACTCGAGTTCATCAACGTTCTGGTCATTGGCGGCAACTGCCTTGTGATTGCCGCCGTCTTCTGTTCGAACAAGTTGCGCAGTGTCACCAACTTCTTCATCGTTAATTTGGCTGTGGCCGACCTACTGGTGGGTCTAGCGGTGCTGCCCTTTTCCGCCACCTGGGAGGTGTTCAAGGTGGGTAAACTGTCATATATGTATGTATATTGAATATCTTATGCCATGCATTCACGTTTTACAGGTCTGGATATTCGGCGATGTGTGGTGCCGCATTTGGCTGGCCGTCGATGTCTGGATGTGCACCGCCTCGATTCTGAATTTGTGTGCCATATCCCTGGATCGGTATGTGGCGGTCACGCGACCCGTCACCTACCCAAGCATCATGTCAACGAAGAAGGCCAAGTCCCTAATCGCTGGCATTTGGGTACTCTCATTTGTTATTTGCTTTCCGCCCCTTGTCGGCTGGAAGGATCAAAAGGTGAGTGTCGACCGACAGACCGGCCACAACCCATCTATAACCCACCCACAACTGACCCACAGCTGACCCAATCCGATAAATTAACGGGTGAAACGCGGTTTGTCTCTGCCAAAAACTGTGAGACGGAGAAAGGAAAACAAAATTGAAAGTCCGTAAACTGTTTTTAGCACGCCCAATCCTCATAAAGAACAAAGTAAAGCCCGCTGCTAGAAGTTTTTCGGGGCCCAAAACCTCCATGGGAGGTGGGCGACTGTCATTGACACCATTACGGGTGAAAGTTGTTGCCCAACCGCAACGACAACGAAAATGACAACGACTACGACAACCTCGTGCTAAAGACTGCAATCTGGCTCATTTGTGCCAAAATTACCGTAAAACAAGACACAAGTTTGTCCCTTTTGTTGGCCTGCCATTGGATGGGCCTTCTTCTAATTTCTGCCGACATTCCCACATCCGCCTTTCCACAGTTTTTGGCACACATGCACATGCCACACACTGCTCTATTACGCAACGGCCATGATAATGATGTGTTATACATGCCCCAACAGCAGAGAGGCAGAGGCAGTGAGGAATGTGGTCGGCAGTCAGAGCCGGAACACAATTTATGAGCACCCTGTCAGTGGGTAATCAGATCAGCGAAGATAGCCAGCCAGCCAGCCAGCCAGCTTTTGGCCCGGTTCCAGTTTATGGCCCTGCCTTTTGGCTCCATTTATTTGGGCCTACATTGTTTTAGGTCTAACGAAGACATTCGGCTGGAAACTGATGCATGATACATATATACGGCCTGGCCAGACATATCAATCTTGAGGTGCTCCATGGTTACGGCCTATGGACTTGGGTTATGGTGGATGGGATGCTTTAACCGCACAGCTGCACACACACACACACACACACACACACAGGAAAATGTATCCCAGTCGGAGGATATTCGTGCGCACAGTTGACTCAATTCACGGCTGCCGCAGCTGAATGCAATTCAATGCAATTGAATGCAGCTGAATGCGCACCCCGTTTGAATGAATGGCGAGCATTCTGTTTGCTTCCTGCATGGACTTTTTGGTCCATCGATTATTATTATAGTACGGCCATATACTCGTGATCTCCCCCCCGCCCCCCTGCCCACCATATGCTCAATTCAATTTCGATTCAGCTGCAGCAGGCGCCAAGAAGGATGGGCAAAACATGGGGCAACATGTTTTCACATATTCCCCCATATTGCTAGCGGCATTCAGTTCTCAGTTCGGCTCGGCCAGGGAGGGAGGGGAGGTGCGATTGGCTTTGTTACAACGAACGCCGAGATGTATGCTACCTTTGTGTAATATTTATGCACAACACGTCCCCGAGTATATTTCGTTCGCAATATGTATGTATATAGACCCGCCCCGCCCGGCTTTAAGTTGCATTTTTATTGGCTTCTTAACACACAGGGAGAATATGGTGAACAGGGTGAACGGGGTGCCACCGCGAGCACAGAATTTTAATGAACCAACCACTCACTCTCTCTCTAAATATCAAGTGTCATAACTGCGACCCTTTCTCCTCGTTCCAGGCCGTTGAACAGCCGACCTATTCGCGGGGAAACTATACGCTTTTCTATGCCACCACGATGTCAAGCACAGAGGATGGTCAACTAGAGTTAGATAGCATTAAGGAACAGGGCGGCGAGCAGCTGGAGAGCTCCGCCCACATTAGCAATGGCAATGGCAATGCCTACAATCCCTACGATCCCGACTTTGCCCCCATCGATGGCTCCGCCGAGATACGGATAGCAGCCATGACCACCACACGCAGCAGCACCACCACCACCACGAGTACATCGTCCCCTAGTCTAGCCACCACCGAAATGGATTACGATCTGCCGCAGAACAGACCCCAGACAACGCCGCCGCCGGGCAGCTGCCCCTGGAAGTGCGAACTGACCAACGATCGCGGCTACGTACTGTACTCCGCACTGGGATCGTTCTATATACCAATGTTCGTGATGCTCTTCTTCTACTGGCGAATCTACAGGGCCGCCGTGCGCACCACGCGGGCCATCAACCAGGGCTTCAAGACCACCAAGGGTAAGTTGAATCCGAGCCGGAAGCAAGCAACCGATCACCCGTAGCTAACAGACTCAACCAGCTCTCATTTGGACACTGTTTGAATTCAATTATTCAAGTATTCAATTGTCATCCACGATTTGTCCTAACTTGTGCGTAGCTTAGCCACTCATTTCAATCCATTCGTACTCGTACTCTCGTATGTTCGATATTCTATCAAATAAGTAACGTAATCACGTAGATAGTTCATTTTATTCAGCTTAATATCGATTGCTAAACAGTTTCAAATCTCTCGACGTGTAGACAATAGTGTGACGTCCCGTTTGTCCCATTTTATGTTTGGTATCCAAAAAAACGAAACAAAAAAGTGTACATTATAGACATCCTCACAGACACACAATCACAGACACCTCAGTGCCGTCGTCGTCGTCGCCGTCGTCGTTGTCCTTGCCAGATACAGTACTCCTTCAGAAAACGATAAATTGTCAACGAAGTAAATAACAATTCTACGTGTACGTGTGTGTGTTTGTATGTGTATGTCCTCGCCCAGTTGAACAAATACTTTTATGAGGAGCTGTATAAACTGACAAAAAAACAAAAAGTGTACAACTAAATTTACATATACAAATACACGTATAAATAACTACTCACACACACACTCACACAGCCACGTTCACATACACACACTCGTGCATACACATACGTACATTTATTGTCGGCATTTTGTTTTTGTGTTCACAACATAAATAAACATGATAAATAACATGGAAATGAGTAAATATATAAATATATACATATGCATATAGACATAGTCGAAGCATAGACCCCAAAAAATACAAAAAAATCAACCCTTAGTGCCGATTGGCAACCTCCGATTTAAATATATGTAAGCCAGCTACAAGCGAATAAAATCCCCCCCGTAAAACCCCAGCAACAATTTTAATTCTGTATAAATTGGATTATCTCTAAAAACCCTGTAACTGAAAATCCCCTCTGAAATCAAGTGAATGTCATCAAAAATTAACATTGGGCAAATGCTAAGTACCTTATAAAATAATAATATTAGTTTAGTCTACCCATGTAAGTAACCACGAAAATCTCAACTTAAATCTGTGAATAATCCCCTAAGAACCTTAAAGTATCGAAGGCCTCACTTGAAGTCATCAAATAGCCATTACACACACACACTGCCAGGACCTCCTGCACTCATTAAAGTTTCCTTTTCCTTTACCTTAACTTTAAAGTAATCCCCACATTATATCAAGCATATACTCAAACGAGAAGTCACGCATTATAATTAGCATTATTTCCCATGATGAGCAAAAACAAAACCAACAAAAAATCGATGGATGCTGAGAGAACACATCAAACAAATCGGCTTAGATACTCGTAAAAAGGCAGCCAGGATTAAATGAAAGAAATTCAGCCATTAGAGAGCGAGCCAGAGCTTCACGGAATTACGTATACGCCGAGTATGGTAGAGACATGAAAGAGGGACGAAATGGTGGACAAGAGCAGCTCGCTGTTGCTCCCTGTTGCTGTCTCTGTTGCAAATTGCTGTTTTCCCGGGGTTTCGTTGTTCTGACTTCCCATCGAAATCTGTTTGCAGGCGATAATCCTGCCCCAAACATATTCTGTTTGAAGTTGAAGAGCAGCTGTTGTGTGGCACACACATTAAACAGTCATTAAATGTTTATTTTAATACGAGTATATGGCACATTTCTTGCACACTTCTGGGCCAGGGCCATGGCCAGGACAAGCCCGCAGCGCACTTTCTTCCGCCTGATCAGCTCATTGAACACGACTCTAGTTTATTTCCCTTTAACCCCTGCCCTCCCCTCCCTCCGTTAAGCGCTGGCAAGCCAAGCGCTCGCATTTGGCGGTAATCTGCAGTTCCTCAAAACAGCCAGCGGCTAACTAGCCGCCGACCCACCTAACGAGTGACTAACTGACTGACTGACCCGCTGACTTCATAACGAAAATCAATAGCCGACCTTCCAGCACGTTTCGTCCTCGAAGAGTCAATGTTCTAGCTAATTTTTTGAGTCCCCCTAGACGCCTGTGTTACCAAAATCCATTTTTCGGGTTCCAAAATACACATTTGGTGGGTTTTAGCTACTTCAGGCTGATCTCACACATTTCACACATTACAAAAACGCAAAAATATGGCCCTACTTAAAGCCTTACGAAAAATGTTTCATAGTTGACATTTTCAAAAGAAAAATCCTTGCTTCTTCCTGTCGTTTGGTTGCTTTTAAAGTCTGTGGCGATTTCTGAAACCAATCTACACAGAAATGGCGCTAAGCTTGAGTTAAGACAGCACTTAAAAAGTGATGGCTTACTGTGGGGCCGTGACTCCATATTGATCCTCTTTCTAACGACCGAAACGACCGAGGAACCACGCCGAAGTTTCTATACATTAACTTTACTCTATTTGCTAGATGCAAGTATCCATATTAGATTGGAGCTCCGATTTTGATATTTGTGCAACCAATTGTGACCAATCTTTTCTGCAATTTCCTAAAAATGTTATAAGAATTTAGACAGCAGAAAAAGACAAAAAGACTAGAGACTGTAGAACGACTCTGTCCAATCAGACCTTCATGCTGTGTAGGTAAAATCCTGACCAATTTAGGAATACCCTCTTCAAGGGTATACAAATGCATTTTGGGGGCCAGCTTCTTGAGCTTCTACTGCTGATGCCAACATGCCTGCCTGCCTGCTCTCCACTAGCCACTAGCTGAGCTGTTTTTGTTTTGTAACTGTCGTGTCGTTAGTTGGCGCCATTTCGAGCATAGAGCTCAGATTTGCCAACAACAACAGCATGGTCACACGCTTACACCCACACACTCACACACACACACACAACCACTTACTGACACAGTCAAAAAATCAGCGTGTGGCAGCCTTGAAATATGCTTTGTCTACACTCAGTCATACACATACATATGTAATGCTCTAAGCCAACACACACACACAGTTCTCTGCGTGTGTGTGTATGGGCCACTTGTCCGTGCGTGTCTTGCCGCAACGCTCCCACTCCCGTTCCCGGGGAAAACGCAACGGAAAAAGTCTAAAAACCTTCCGTGACACAATGCGGGTGTTGCTGATGCTTTTTTGCTCAGTTTTCTTGTTGTTTATTTTTTTTGGAGGTGTCCCACCTACCATCCCACACCCTTTTTTTAGTGGCTTTTGAAGGTAATCAAGTTTCAAGTTCAAAAACTTGCCGAGGTTCATGGTGTGTCGACCACTACAATGTACCCGATGCCAGAGCCAGGCAGCAGGCGGGAGCCGGGAGGGCGGGCGGTAGGTCTGGGTTCTGTTATTGTTAGGGTTTTAGAAATTTTAAAAGTGTGGCCCTGGCCCTGTGTCAAGAGCAGAACGGAACAAGAGGAACTTTCGTGAGAGCTGCCCGTGGCAGTGGCAGTGGCAGTGCCAGTACCTCGCCTTGACTTGACTTGCAGCCGCGGCGAGTCATCGTTCAAAGGTCAAAAGCATCTGACAATCAGATCCACACTCTTGCAAATCCACAAGAGTTTGCCCGGAATTGTCCGGAATAATCGTTACGGCTAATTGCCGTTCATTCAATGCTCAGATTCAAATTTCCAGCTATTTATTTATTTATTGTTAAATGCACTTTGAACAAATGCCAAGTCTCTGAATTATAAATGTTAAATTAATGGTTGAAAGCTGATAAACAAAGCATTTCAATCAAAGGGAAATGGATAATCCCAGGTACGACCCACATGGTCGGAGTACGCCCAGGCGTACGTATCTGTATGTCAACAGGATTTACGGCTCGTACTTGTAGTCGTCCTGTGTGTGCGTGTGTGTGTGTGTAGGTGCAGGGCTGAACCTAAGTAGAAAACAAAAGTAATATACATTTATTTAAATCAACAACGCCCCAGGATGTGGCATAGCCACGGGCCATGGACACAGTCCGGACCAGAGACCAGAGACCGTTCGCTCGGATTGCGCTTTCATATCTGGCTGTATTTACATACATTAGGATAGAGCGGTTTTTATTTTTCTTTTACATTTTCCTTATGTGTATACAAATTGTTTGTTTAACTTCCATTTTTTCGGGGGCAAATACATGGAGGGAAATCAATAGTGTATCCTTTTTTATGTATGCCCCACATATGCTGCTGCTGGCTGGCTGGCTGGCTGGACTTCTTGTTTGCTTTCTTCTGGCTCTGCCTCGGCCTGAGGAGCCTCAGCCACTCGTTTGCTTCGTTTGTTTATATTCATGGGCAAACACAATTTTCTTTCAATAAGTTTAATGGGGTTTATGCAAATTGAAATGTTGCACGTTCCGCTTTAAATTAAGATAATACGCAGAGGCAAGCACACACTCAACCCTGCTGCAGAAAATGATTATTTATGCAGCTAGGCCTTCTGGAATTAAAGCTGGCAATCAGTCGGGAATTAGCAGTAAATTAAAAGCCTCTCGTCCAGCTCGTAATTACAGAAATATATCGGATTTCTACCAAGGTTGCATTCATTATCCATATCATTTCAGTCGGATTCATTTCGCATTTTTTTGTTGTATTTTGTAGATCCCTTTTTTAATGCTCGACGACCCACGATTAATAAATAAAATTAGACCAAACAATCCCTTCCCTCGTGGCCCAACACGTACCAAAAAGAACAAATAACTCCCCAAAGAAAACAGAAACCTCCCGCAGAAATATAAATAAACCCAAACAAATTAACAAAGTTTTTATAGCAATTAATTACTGTGGAAATTTGAAAAATCTATAATATAATACCCGCCGAATCCGAATCCAAAAGAAGAACAAACAAAATAAAATACATTTAATGAATTGCAATATTTGTACTTTTTACTTGTACTATTACTAGACTTTTTTATAATGGAATGAGACCCTTTTCTCTATAAATATATCTGTATTGATGAACGTAGAAAACGAACCTTACAATAATCAATTAAGTTATTCCACCATATCTTTCAATGTAACAGTTTGTAGTTAGTTATCCGCTCTCTCTCTCTCTCTGTGAAGTGTCAGTCTCCAAAACCAATTTTAATCAATTTTTAGCTCAAGAAGAAGTGTTTCTTGCATCTATTATAATATTTATGCGAATGTATCTAACTCAATCCACTACCACAAAACAGCAAAAAACAGCAACAAACAGTTCGTTCATTCAACTAAACTTTTTATACTACCACATGTCCATGTACTGTACAAACTGAATGTTTTACTCCGTGTTACTCTTACACCAGAAACACCCAACACACCGAACACCCTAAACACCCCAAACACCCCCCCTTTCACATGTGGTCTCATCGCGAAAGACATTATTCGTTTCGTTTCGTTTCGAATCCCGCAAAAACTTCCTCCACTCACTAATTGCAGGCAGTCCCCGTGAGTCGGGTAACAATCGCGTGGACGAGTCGCAACTGATACTGCGCATCCACCGGGGACGTCCGTGCAGCACACCGCAACGCACCCCGCTCTCCGTGCACTCTATGTCCTCGACCCTGAGCGTGAACAGCAACGGAGGAGGTGTCGGAGGCGTAGGAGCTGGCGAGGATCATCATCAGTCCGCCTCGCAGATGAGCACGCCCAAGCGAGCCACCTCGATGCGTGTCAGTCGCCAGCGACCCGAGAAGGTGGCCATCAAGGTGTCCTTCCCCTCGTCGGAGAACGTCTTGGAAGCACAGAGAACGTCAGGCCAGCAGCAGCCTCCACATTCGCCCCACTTTGCGGTCATCAGCAGCTCCAACGGGCGACGGGCCTCCTTTAAGACCAGCCTCTTCGACATTGGAGAAACCACCTTCAATCTGGACAACACGGCTCAGACGGCCACGGACTTGGAGAGCGGTAACGCGGCTGCTTCGACGGCGGCCAAGAAGCGGGCGGGCAAGCGCAGCGCAAAGTTCCAGGTGAAGCGTTTCCGGATGGAAACCAAGGCGGCCAAAACGCTGGCCATCATCGTGGGTGGCTTCATCGTCTGCTGGCTGCCCTTCTTCACGATGTATTTGATACGGGCCTTCTGCGAGAGCTGCATCCAGCCGACGGTCTTCTCGGTGCTCTTCTGGCTGGGCTACTGCAATTCGGCAATCAATCCGGTGATCTATGCGCTCTTCTCGCACGAGTTCCGCATCGCCTTCAAGCGCATCGTCTGCCGCTGCGTGTGCACGAGGAGTGGCTTCCGGGCGTCGGAGAACTTCCAGATGATCGCTGCCAGAGCCCTGATGGCTCCAGCTACATTCCACAAGACCATTTCCGGCTGCTCGGACGACGGCGATGCCGTGGACTTCAGCTGACTAATCGGCAGCTACGAGGCGAGTCCGGGACCGGGTCCACTTCAGCGCACATCCTCGCTGCCGCAGGACTCCAGCGATGTGGGGCTGGGGGACGAGGGGTCTGGCAGCACGCGGCGGATAAGGCGCGGCGGCTTCTGCAAGGGACGCGTTCTCTGAAGGGACAATGCATTTCGATTTTTGATACTTTTCGAGTTTTGTAAACGTCGCGAGGAGCGGAGCAGAGTCCCGCCAGCATCCCACTATACAAATTGTCAGTATTCGCATTGAACGACGTTGTAACTGTATGGCAATAATTTTCATGTATTTACCTAGATCTAAGGCTATGTTACTACTATACTATACTATATATATGAGATACTCGTACAGATACATAACTACTTATAGGCACAAGACACAAGCCGACTAGCCGTAAGCAGCCCATTGTTCTCAGTTCTGTTGTGTACATGTGCTAGGCGCAAGGACAAAACTCTCATCAAATTAGTTACATAAAAGATATATACATATATATATAAATAGATATATAGATATATGTGCATGTGTGTGTGTGTGTGTATAGCAGCTGTGTGTAAGTAAGTCAACTGCAGTTTCAATAAAAACGAGAGCAGACAAAAACCCAATCGAAATAAATACAAATACAAATACAAATAAAGAATACAAAAGCCAAAAACAAGTGCCGACAACGAAATAACCAAAAATTGGCAAATACCGGGTCAATCGAGGTATCGCCAGCAGGTCTGCCCACGACCTAGACCAAAGACATTCCAAATCATCAAAAAAGAAGAAGTGAAGCCTCCTACCATAAACCACACCAAAGATGAAATACCCTCTCAATATGCCATCCGTAGAGGGCTTTGTTATTCTCTTAACACAAAAATGAATTATATTTTGAAGCACACAGCCGTTCTCAAGTTTGGTTCTTCATTCTGCTGGCTTTAAATGTAGTGTAGAGAATTTTCATTTAACGCTTTCGCCTTCGCAACACACATGAGTGGCTTTGGTTCCCTTTGACCCATATGGTCTGCTGCTCTTCGACATCAATGATACTCCGTCTTTTGCACATCGGACAGCATCGGTTCAAGAGCCCGATATTAAATTGCTCGAAGAGTAATTGGGGGGGGGGGGGGGGGGGGGGGGGGGGGGGGGGGGGGGGGGGGGGGGGGGGGGGGGGGGGGGGATAAGCTGACAGATGGGCCAAGTGCAAGAAGTGGCTTTAAAGCTATCGTTTAATAATAAAGCGGCTTATAATTTTTTAAGAGCCAAGGCAGGAGCAACAGCGAGCGAGCGGGAGCGGGAGGGGAAGTGGGAGAATCCCTGATTATTCATTACTTGTCGCGGGTCGAGTACTCGTTATGAAAATGTATTCCGCAGTTAAACGTGCGTATGAGTAATAAATGCAGAGCAAGCGATGGCTGAGACATATGGTGCACTCGGGCTGGTGGTGCAAGTGAATGCGGGGATTATGCAAATGGGTGTATGTGTATGTGTGTGTGTTTGTGTTAATGAAATAAAGTTCGCTTTGAAAGCAGCTTAAAGGCGACTACACGTCTTGCCAGGCTATCGGTGGGGGGCTGGGGGGACACGGCACTACCCGTACAACATCGTTGAGTGCTTGTCGCGTTTATGGGAAAACATTTGCATAATTACGCGTTTAATTTGCTAAAGTGCAGGCTCGATGGCTGGCTGTCCTTTTGGCAGAGCGCCAGGCCTGACGCCCGACGCTCGATGCCTTCGACGAGAAGTGCGTGCAGGACGTGACACGGGGCGCAAGAGCGATATTCAATAAGTGAGGGGGGAGAACAAATGATAAATTCATTCATACTTACATATATGCTTATGTCTTTTTCTATTCCCGTTTCCCGTTCAAACAGGCTCGAAGGGCATCGGATCACGCTTCGAGGAGCAGCGCCTGACACTTCGCATACATCGAGGAAGGGGCTCCAACCAGCACGACTCCATGCACAGCAACGGGAGCACCCAGAGCACCACCACCACCCTGGGCACACCCTCGCCAGAGCGACTGTCCAAATATGCCACGCGCCGCCTCCACCACCACCACGACAAGATAAAGATCTCCGTGTCGTATCCATCCACCGAGAACATTCACGAACTGACCCACGGAGACTCCGGCCGGGAGAGGCGACCCTCGGGCAACGCTCTCTTCGCCGTGCACTACAACGGATCGAATGGGCGCGAGTCCACGGAGTCGCAGCTATACAGGCAGCAGCACGGAGGCGGCAGCTCCTGCTACCTGCAGGTGGGCAAAGCCCTGCCAGAGCTAGGCAGGCGTCAGAGCAATACAAGCGAAGGGGGCGGAGGATCGGGACACTCTCGTCCGGCCAACAAGAAAATGGGTCGGCGGAACATCAAGGCTCAGGTGAAGCGCTTCCGCATGGAGACCAAGGCGGCCAAGACGCTGGCCATCATCGTGGGCATGTTCATCTTCTGCTGGTGCCCGTTCTTCACGATGTACATCATTCGGCCCTTCTGCCAGGACTGCGTCGACCCGCTGCTCTTCTCGGTGCTCTTCTGGCTGGGCTACTGCAATTCGGCGGTGAATCCGATGATCTATGCCCTGTTCTCCAAGGACTTCCGCTTCGCCTTCAAGCGCATCATCTGTCGCTGCTTCTGCTCCCGCCAGAGTGTCTCGCTGAAGAGCTCCCGTCGCGGCTCCGACATGTCCGCCATCCGGATCCGGGCACGCACGCCCAGCATCACGCCCAGTGCGGCGGCCCACAGCTTCGGGGACGAGAGCGAGCTGCACCACTCCGAGATGAGCAACGACCCCAGGTGACGTTCATTCGGGCCCAGCTCAAGCTCGCAGAGCAGCTTGGGTGGGTTACGGAAGACGAGCCTCAAGGTGCCCGTCTATGAGATTTGCCATCCGCTGGTCATGGAGACGGCCTGCTACTCCTACGTGGAGCCCTCCGGCGATGCCTCAACCTCGGCAGGGAGCGGCCCCAAACGGACACAGTTGTAGCCACGAGAGCTGCTGGCGCTGCGTGGCCTAGGAACTGGTGCAGTTTCGAGGCCTGGGCAGCGACCAAGGCGCATGGTTCGCATCGAGTACAGCGATGCGAGGGTCTAGGCCGGGAGGAGACAGCGAAACAGAGCAAACGGATAGCATAGGTATTAGTTTTTTCACATCCCACTAGAGGTATGCTCCATGAACCCGCCACACACAACCTTTGACCACAGCCTTCCTTTAACATGAATGGGCGATGGGAGATTTGCGTCCGGATTAGGTTTGGATTTGGAGGAGCCGCCTGCATAACTACTGTACATAGACATCCTGTGAAGCCCCGTATCGACTATACGTTTAGCCTAAGACAGCCAAAGCGGCGATATGTTGTGTACATATATAGGAGTTTAGCTAGGATATGGATATCGTCGTGTCATTCGAGAGTTGTACCTTTAATCTTCCGTATAATGATACTCGTAAACCAAGAAACCAAATTGTTGCTACTGGCAAATAAAAAACATTACCCCGTACTAAAGCGAAACAAAGAAAAACGAAAAAATAAAAAAAACATACAGCTAAATTCGTAAATAGTCAAGTGTTAATTGTTGTACTCTCAGCTCGAAGAGCTTATTCCGATAAATATCTGTGTGTCCCGAATACATGTTTAATGCAATAAACGAAGAAGCCTTGCATACCCAAAATACAATATATAAATAAAGGCGTACGTAAATACTATTCATATATACATACATATATATACCGATATACGATTCTCAAGTTAAACGTTTTTGTGTGCTACAAAAATAAATGATGTTTAATTTATTCGGAAACTTAAAGCGCCAGTGTCTCTGTTTCTTCCTTCGGGGATCTCCAGCATTTCCCTACCCCCCAGAACCAGAACCAGAACCGCCATCGTTTTAATTAAGCGGAAGTACTTCCCCAAAGGCGGAGGCGCAACAAAGTCACAGCCCCAGAGCCAGCCAGCCAGAGGTGAGTGCGATAAAAGAGTTGCAACATAAAGAAATTGCTAAGCTGGCGCGTAACAAAGGCCAAATTAAAAGCTAAAATGCCTCGGGCACTTTCGCTAACTGAATTAAGGCCAGCAGATACAGAGAGAGAGAGAGAGATGGGGGAGAAAGCCAAGAACATAACTGGAACGGAGCTTGGACAAAAAGAATCTTTCGAATGGGCCTGGGCCCTGTGCCTCCACATAAAACGGACTACTAAATGGAATGACTCAGGAAACTAAATTATGCCCGGACCGGGCCCGGGCAGACTGATACTAACTAACCAACTTTGATGGAGCTCTCCTCTCCCAAGGCCCACCCCCCGCCAACAGCTCCGCAAGAAATCCAATTTATTTGCTTCACTTTCCGCTACAAGAAAGTGTTTTATTTGATGGAAATCAATTGATAAAACGCATTAACTGGCAGCTAAACTTTCAGATCACCCACCCACCCCCCGCCGATTCCCCCCCACCAATGCCCATAAAACTGGCAGACAGAGGCAGACATTGAGATGGTATGGGAAATATATCTGCCAGATATTCGTATCGTCGATTGTTACCACTTGCCATTGAATGTTTTTGGGGTGGGAGTGGGAGGTTAGTGGTTGTGCCAGTGCCGAGTTTCGCTATTAACCTGAACAAGATAACTGTTCTGAAGATTCTCTTTTCAGATTTAATTAATCAAATTGAATTTACTTTTCGATAACAGTTACTCAACTGTTTGAAAAGTGGGCCCCAGGTAAGGACCCGCTGAAAAACAATTTAAGGGTGCACCTTGGTATTTGGCTAACTTTGCCAGGGCATGGAAGGGCATACATACATGTATACATTGCAGATTTGCATAAATGTGGCAAAAAGTTTTGAGGCCCATGGCCCAGAGGCAGGAAGGCAGGAAGGCACCAAGGCAGCCGATAATTGGGCTAGCAAATGGAAGTACAAACTGGGGTGGATGGCATAAATTACAAAAGTTTCTGATTTCATTATGCCAGCCATACATAAACACGAGACAAACAACAGCCAAGGCAGGCAGTCTCCCAGTGCTGTCCTAGCAGGTCCTAGCCGGTCCTAGCAGGTCCTGGTAGTCGTTAAAGGCATTTAAGTGCAAAGTTCACATCCGAATGGTAGAGCAAAGATGGCCAAACACAAATGAGGCATGCTCCGATTGCTGGGCTCTGGCCTGGCTCTGGCTCTCTCGTGGTCTGCCTATCCTGCCTATTTGGATCTTTGTTTGCCTTCGAGGGTGGCGGATAGACGAACAGGCCGGACAGAAGATACAGAAGCCGAATGGAGGCCAAAGGCATGCAAATATCCAGTGCTGTGTGACAATCGATAGAGGCCACACAGGAGTCGACTCTGTAATCGATTTGATTGTGTTAACTAAACTTTAACATCAATCGATGGGATGCTGCCAATATATCAACAGATGTTTGTAGGCGTCTGCCTGCCTCTTGAATCATTTTAGTACTCGAACGTACTCGAAGTTTTCTACTTTAAGCCATGACTCTGTTTGCTGTTTATAGTATATGTATGTAGATATTTTCTTTGCCCAGTTTTCCCTTAACCTTTTGGCGACTTTAAGTTTGCATCTACCGCATAGTGGGGAAACAAGGAGACCAACAACCCAGCAACAAATAAGTCAGCTTGCTAAACTATAAAGCTGATTGACAAATGGAGTGGAAATAAAAATATAAGTATTTCTGAGATCTCTCAGCAACAACAACCACAAATACAGGAGACTGTGGTATTGGAAGACATTCCCAGTCCCAGTCCCAGTCCCAGTCCCAGTCTGGGAGTGGATGTTCGAGCAAGCGGCCAACAAACAATGAACAAGAAAAAAGTGAAGACAGCTTAGAGAGCTGCAAACTCAGCGAACTGTTTGCACACTTTTCCAGCAGTAACGATGTGTACGGACAGGACAGGACAGACCAGACAAAGTTTTCCATTCGACCATTCCAGCCCGGTCGTGCAATGTATCGAAATGTTATCTGAGGGAATGGGTTCAAGGCTTACTTAAGGCTTCAGCTGCGCTGGCCTTGTCAAGTGTTTAAGTTTGCCAAGTTGTTATTTAATAGTTTAAAATAACTTTAGTGAGTCCGAAAACGGGACTGCAACTCTTATTCGAACAGGCTATTGGCCCTCTGACTCCATATGCCCCTTCCCCACAATGAAACGGAACATACGCATACGCACTTAATTGGGTGCTCCATAGCGAATCCGACCACAGACGACCCCGCACCGCACCGCACCAAGAGTGGTTGGTGACAATTTGCGCAATGCGTTAATTCCATTAATTTACGCCTAATTGTTATGGCCGCCCGAAGTGCAATCAAGGGACCATCCCAGGACAGGCAAGTATTTTGCTCAACAATGGAGAAAAAAAAAGCACCAGTCGAAAACAATTTTGCAAGCCAACCCACACACACACACACACACACACACACACACAGCCGCCCCCTCGGGGGAGATGTCCAGCAGTGACACGTTTAACGAACAAACCAACGAGCCGGGCAACGCCACGGCTGCCACAGCCACTGCCATGCCATTTACAGGACCCTTGACGGGTCCGTGCTCTGCGGTCTCCCTGCTGTCAGCCACCTGCCCGGGCCATTTTGCAGTTCAATAACCCATTTCCTCTCAGCCACCGCCACCGCCATCGCCATCGCCATTCCCATCGCGTGGAATGGCTAAAAAAACGAAAAGGAATTGCCGCCCAAAAGTATTTGAAGTTAGAGTTTTCGTTCAAGCAGCCAATCCACAAAAATGGCAAACAATTTGCTTTTATGGCAAAACAAAAAGCACAGAAAACATGGCGGGGATATCCTTGAGCCAGGCCCCATTTTCGGCCCGCCCTGTCGCCATGGAGGCCCGGCCTGGGACGGCCCCAAAGGACTCCCAGTCGATTTCCGTCTTACTTTTTCCCCTGTTTTATTTTTTCTGGTCTGGATTTGTGTCACTTGATAAGTTGTTTCGTTATTGTTGCTGATAATTTGTTGACGGAAGCATACGCTCGGCTCAATTCAATAACTTATTTCGTCCGATTCAATTATGATCTGAGTCCAGTTGACCTTATCATCGCTGACACTGGCTGGCCCCGGGGTCGACAATTTTATTTGGAAGATAGCATCACTTAGTCAAAGTTGATTTAGTTCGCTTGACTGCAGTCAGAGCCAAATACTTAAGATTAAATGAAGTAAATAAAAGTTAATTTGTGCCCTCGGGCATTATTATATTTAAAACCGTATTAATTACTACGGTAATAAGAGGAAACAAGTAAGAGCGCTTAAGAAGGTTACTTTTTTCAGAACATACTTTTAGGCGCCACGATTCTTCTCGACTGATTTTTTTCTCTAGCTCGTCCCAGTTCATAGAAAAAGTTCCTGAAGACCTTTCTCAAATATTCAATTCCTCAAAGTGGGAAATTAATAAAAGTATAAACCAAATTTTAAATTAATGCAACATTAAGAATTTTGCGGCCGCCACCCAAAACCCGAGTGAAAACAGATGCAGACAACAGCACATCGAAATTTATTTGGTGGCCATTATTTGAAAGTTTATGGCCAGAAAATGCACAAAGAACTCAATTTCCAGCTGACCCTGGTCCTTGTCTATTGTTGGATCGCGTGTTGGCGATGCGATGCACGGATTTATGGCTTCCTCATAAATTGCTGTGGGAACGAGGGACACAGCTGGCCCCCCAATTCACCTGGGCCTCACCTTTTGTACTTTTACGACAGCAATCACGGCGGAATATTTAAATCCTGCACGTGTGTCCGTCCAATGGCAATCAACAAAAATTAATTTAAACATCCGACCAGCCTTATATTTACCAAAATCATCATTTACAGGCAGCAGAGGAGATTGAATGATTATGGCTAGGAGTATTTTAAAAGAAAATATTTTTATTTAAATACTTTCAACAGCTATCAATTTCCCTTGGCCTTAAATGTATCTGAGTTTAAGCCAATTTTACTTTCACCGCAAATAACGCATTTATGCATTCATTTAATATTTTATAAGCAGGACAAAACAGTCGACATTCCGACTATAAAGTAACCGCTTTTCAACTTTAATTGAAATTCAACACGCAACAAAAAGTAGGTTCCATTTGTAGAAATATATACTTAGTTAGTTAGTTCCTTTGTTTTAATGAATCCACAATAGTTTAATGTTTATATTCAGTGATTGCTTTTTTATTTTATGTTTTTATATTCTTCACTCTGCACACAACCAGCCACTTTCAAAAGAGATCAAGAGGAGAAGGAAGTAGAAAGAAAGTGTGCCCATGCACTAGAAGAGGACAGTGTGCCCATACATTAGGGATTTCTGTAATGTTATATTTGCTTTAAAGGTTAAACATAACATTGATAGTGAGGAGTGATGTTATGTCCATTGCTATCAAAAACACTGGATATTATTACCTTTTTTCATCGCTGTTACATCGGTTGTTATCCTCCATTATCTATATAAGAGGAATTGCATAAGGCTTTTATTGATTTTTTTGTGAGCAAAACTATACCTAAAGTTGTTATTCTGAGATCCAAATTATTAACATTTACCGATGACAGGGTATACAAATTTTTAAAAATAATAAATATGCGCCAAAAATATATTTAAGATTTTATATATTATATTTTGCTTTCTCTGAAATGCTAAAAAGATTCTTTCCTTTCACGTAAATTAATTTGAAAGCCAAAAATTGTATAAATACAATAAATTCGGGCTAAAAAATGAAATTTATTTACCAAACGGGCTGCGATGGCTGATGGCTGATGTATTCAAATGTAGAGCTCAAGTCAAGCAGTATGCCTTTTGAGAATTCGGTCAATTGTCTGGGCGGGGCCACAACCACATCCTTAAGCTCAAGGCAGTTGAACACCCATTCGTTCGAGAGTTCGCCCTCCCGCGGTGCGACCAAGTCACTTGAATGGTTTTTGAATGCGAAATGACTGAACGGCATAGAGTGTGCTTCGCTGTCCTGCCTAAATGTCAGCCCAAAATGTGGGGGGATGGGATGGAGAGGGTCCTCGCCACTGACTGTGGCAAGATAAACAGACTCCCTGTCGCTCGGGTAAGCTGCTGCTGCTGGCTTGGGACTACCGATGGCTGCTGGCAGTATGGCATTAAACAGTTGAATGCCACTCTCAGCGTGCCCGTATCGTTTTCGCGAATTTTTCTCGCAGCTTCCCCAAAAAACCGAAATTGCAATGGGCCTCCCCCCCATTCTCCCCCATGGTTCGGTATGCAGTTAAGCAGAGAGCTCTGACAATTGTTGGCAGCAGTAGCACTGTAGCAACAGCAAAAACTGTGGCAATCTCCAAAGTTGGCAGTTGCGGCTTTTTTTGTTTTTAGACGGAAGCATGACAAGCCTGAAACTATGCCACTGTTTTTGTCCCCCGACGAGTCGAACACCGAACACAGTCGTTTCCCAGGGCGGGAGGGTCGGGAGCAACTTTTCCACGGACAACCAAGAGGGAGAGGAAATGAAAAGCGACTATGCGGCTGCCACGTGAAATGACTGTTAATAAGTTTCACTCATAAATCAATTGGCTGCTCCAAAAGTTTGTAATTACTGGATAGTGTAGTTTATCAAAGCAAAGACCTTTTGTCCCATTTATGTTTATACAAAACTTACACAATAAGTTGTTATAATTCTTTATACAACTCTTTGTTTTGCATTGTGCATAAGAAACTTTTGGAAAAATGTTCGTTAAAGTACTGCTAATTATTTATGTAAGTGCAACGAATTGTGGAGCCGCCTCTTGTTGAAGTAAGTACTGATTGAAAAATCTCTTGCTCTCCCATGGCGCCCACGCGGTGGCTGCGGCTCTTGTGGGGGGATGGGGAGGGGGGAGGAACCACAAAAGCAAGCCGCAAAGCAAAAGGCGAATTGGTAAACTTATCACGCAATTAGAGCTCCCTCGCACCTGGATATAATTTATGGGCGCGCACAAAAATGTAGGCAGAGCAAAAATTAAAAGCTCACCGAAAGGAAAACAGAAAACGGAAAAAAGAATAAAGAAAACCATTATGCATGGCAGAGGAGCAGCATTGGTGGGGAAAATTTGAAAAATTATGTGTACATTCTGTTACTCCTGCCCGATTTTTTTGCTCTCTAGAACTTTGCACTTCCGCCAAGGGGCCGCCCAGGGGCAGCCAATACCTCGGGGGAGCACAACATTTGGGTATGATTAATGCGTTACAATAAAAGATGATTTGTTTTTTCTTTTTGTTGTTGTTGTTGTTGTTGTTGTGGCTGCCTGTTAACAATATGCCAGGCAGGGTGAAAAGTCAACAGAACTGACATAGAAAAGCCAAGCAACATGGCCAACAGCACCCTCCCCCCGCTCAAATCAGCCAGGTGTAGGCTCCAGATGTACGCTCATAGATACATTTTGTGGCTTACTGTGCTGCATGCAAATTGGCCTTGAGTGCCCCTGGCTTGTGGGCTCGATGATTGGTGTTTGGTCTGCGCCAGGCAGAAGCAGGCTCGAAATGAAACCGAAACGAAATTGAGCCATTTTGTGTGAATGAGCGTGGAAAATGCGGCAATAAATAACCAGGAAACCAAAAGTGGATCTTGAGTTGCCCCTGTCCCCGGTCCCCGGTCCCCCCTGGCCTCATCTGTGTGTGTATGTCACTTATGGGCTTTAGTTGACTTTTCTTTGGGAATATCGCCTTAAAGGGAATCAAATGCTATTAATAGTAATACATCTGCAGACATCAAAATAAGTGTCTGATTGTGGAAAAATGATTGACAGATTTGAATGTACACTAAGCCGATCAGTGGAGGCAAAAGAAAGATCGAAAACCACAAAACCAAAAGATATTTTCTGTAGGAAGGGGTGCAGCTTATGGCTATTTATGCCAGGGCACAATTTGGCCATCAATGAAATATTAATAAGGCCAAAAAAGGTTCTCTGCTGATGCGTAGAAGATTCTCAATATAAAAACGATTCCCATAGATGTTCGATTGTATGGCTGCTCAAACATATTTCCCGACCCGATGACTCATCGGACTTTTTGCTGAAGCAGTTGGGAGACTCAAGTTGTCGCCATATCAACAGGTTGCTCCTGGTCCTCTCCCAGCCCCGTTCGATGACGAAATCGAGCTTCTTTTGAGGCACTTGCGTCATCAGATGGGACGCCCGAAATGGGAGAAGAGCCCCAATAATAATCTGCAATGCTCATAAATGACGAAACCCTATGAATAGCGCAAATAGATAAAATAGTCTACGGGCTGTGGGTGGGTCGCGGTCCCGGTCACGGTCTTGGTCTTGGTCTCTTGTCTTTTTGGGTCCCTTCGTTGTCTGCCTCCTGTCGCGGCAGACATTTATGCAAATGGGCGTCGAATCAGAGCGTCTTGGGCTCTATGAATAGCACAAGACACACAGAAAACTCTAAGGACAATACATTCAATTATCAAGGACTGCGCCAAGACAAGGAGCAGCACCAGCTCGTCTCTACTTCTAGTTTTTCTTTTGCCTGGCCTGTCAGCGACAGCAACCGTTTACATAAATGACTTTTGTGCTGGGCTGAAACGAGGACTGCGACTGCCACTGCGATTCTGATTGCGATTCCGATTCCGAGTGCTGCTGAGATTGTGGGTGGATGCTGTGGCTGTTAACACCAATTACATAACATGACAAGATGAAGCTGGAACAAGTACTACTACTACTACTAGTAGTAGTGCGACAAATGGTGCAAAGAAGCGGAGAAAAAAGAGCAACGAAAGTGTGGCATAAGCCTCCATTCTCAGAAATGTTTTACAGACGTGCCTGTGGTGGGGCTTCCCTGCTTTTCAGTTTGGCCACACAGTTGCCAACTCAATTTATGAAAACTTCTCACACTTTTCATCGAATACTACTTCCTGCCACACCCACACCCAGACCCACACCCATCCTTGGCTGGCTGACTGCTCCCTTGGCGTCAATGGTCTGTGCGTAAATTGCACGCCAAAGAGGGAAAATTTCTGCCTGATAAGGGGATCAGGACTGGAGAAAATTGGGCCCAGCCCAGACCAACTGGCGGCAGTCAGCAGCGGCAGCAGGCAGAAGTAGGCCATAAGTCCCTTAATCTTGGCCTGCAGTACAAGTATTTATGGCATATTCGAAGGATTTCAATCGAAATATCAGGCTTAACACTTGACGTCGCTTAAATTGCCTCACTTCGGATACACACAGCGAATTCTTAAAGCAATCTCGGACTCGAGACTCCATTTGTACTGTTACGATGTTAGCCGTATCTGTTTCTGGTTAGCTGGTGGTGGCCTGCGGCGGGCGCCAACTGTGCTCGTAAATGTTTTGGTCATTAGCCATGGCGTGAAAACCAATAAACGCGTCGGGCCCATAGAAATAAAGAAGAAAAAACCAAGAAAATATCGGGGGTGTGGGGTTGGGGGGAAAAACGAGTCAACAAAAACACAGCGAGAGGCCGCAAACAAAAATTGCAATGAAATCAAAAACTACAAAACAAAAACAAATGCTTTTATGATATGGCCATAAATGCCGACCAGGCTGCCTCAACAATGGGCCAATTTGTGGCGCTCAATAAAAATAATAAAAATATTGCAACTTTTATTAAAGCCAACCATTTTGGCCACATTGTGTGTAAGCTCTTTAGTAACTTGTTTGTCTTCCTTTGTCTGCCCTCCGACACTCCGACTCTCCGCCTCTTCGCCGCTCTATGGTCTGTATTTTTTTTTTTGTCTATATTGCGGCACGTTTATGAGTTATTATCAGAGCCGTGAGTGTTGGTCAATGTATTTGCGGTTGGATGGCCAACAGCCACGCCTACACTCCGCTCCGCTGCTGCCACAGAGGGAACTTTAATAAAGGGTCCTTTGATTTATTGTGAATTTAATGCTGGCTTTGTCTTGCTGTCTCTCGCTATCTGTCTGGCTGTCCAGGAGGGCTATGTTTTGTGGTTTGTATTATTATTGATGATTCCGCTTGTTGCTGCGACAGGTGCAAAGGCATTCGAATACCGCATTTCAGTGAGCATTTCCTTGGCATTCCATAAATCATAGTCACAGCTAAAACGTCATTTCGTTGCGTTTCCATTAACATTTATTTTAAAACCTTTATCCAATCACATCAGATATTTAATGAACAACCACCCAATCCAATCCAATCACTTTCTTTAATTGAATCGACCGCAAAGGGGCTTCCAATTTCCATCGTTCGTTGGGTAATCCACGTATTAAATATCATAGTGATAGTGTGGTGCCATTTAATTCAGTTCCCTGCCATGCTTTTCACACTTCAGAGCCTGCATTCGTAGAACTTCGCACATCACACATACGCCCCATTGCCCATTACGCATTCGCCCAGTGGTAATCATTTCTGTAAACTGTTTTCGATCTCCGCCTCGTGCGGTCATCATCCCCACATCGCCATCGCCAACGCCATCATTCAGAACACGTACGGGGAGGGAAACCTTTTTGTGTGTAGTCGTCTCGTCGGCCCGGGGTTTTTCACATGCTCGCGTACAAATGGCCGTCAGGGGCAACGGAGCGACGCTGGCTTGGCGACTACAACGACGACAACGACGACTTGACTTGGGCTGTCTGTCTGTCTGTCTGTCTGTCAGGCAGCTAACAAATGGAGGAGCCCCAAAGCCGCAGCAGAGAAACTATTTATATGCGGCCCCAGGCGTGGTAGATGGGTACTATCGATGTGTGTGGAAATATATGCCACGGATGCCTGAATGGAAGGAGCTCTGCTCTGACGGTTGTCCACCGCGTCGTCGCATCTATGGCGTGGCCGGACCAGCCATTTATAGCCAACATATTTGAGCGCATTGTTTGCATCTGTGGTGCGTCTTCGCGCTGATTAATCGAATATCTGCAGTGCCAGCAAAAGGAATCTCAGCGAACTGAGTGGGCGTAATTCCACGTGCCTGCCTGACGCGTTCCAAAGTTGTCTCTCCTAATTGGCAGAAAACTTTCTTAGGCGCGCGCACACACATACGAAATCATCGCTGTATCAGCCAGGCGACGCACGGCTAGCCAAACAAAACCCCGACTTCCTCCCAAAACGTTGACTCCATTCCGGGACATGTCACTCCACTTTCTTCTGGTCTTCAGTTCCTTGCTGGCTCCTGTGAGTAATGTTGTTGCCTGTGTTGCTAAATGCTAGCGATGGCGAGGATGGGGGAAAAGGATGGGGCAGGCTGGGCCTCGGCGGAATGCGTCACAAGACGATGATGATAATGGCCTCGTTGCCATTACTTTGTTAAGTTGCCCCTGCTGCTGTCCTGTGGCCCACCTCTGATGTTGCCTGTTGGCTTAATTGATTTAGTTGAAGCTGCACAGAGTTTAATAGTTTCCCATCATTTATAAGGTATCCAGGGAGTCTCAAGGAGCTGTCGCTGCCGTTGCCGTTGCCGCTGCTGTTGCCTCTGCCTCTCTATCACGCTGTCAGTTTATTTGCTGCGGCATTTAATTTTCGCCAGCACTGTGTTACACATTTCCACGCGCTGACACGGCAAACCGGTTGAACAGCATCGCCTCTATGTCTGTCTGTCTGTCTGTGGCTTCCGTCGCATGCAATCCAGTCCAGCTATTGAGTCAACGACGGGAGTCTGCGTCTGCGCCGCCAACAAGCCAACGGGTAACGGGCAGCGGCACGGCCAACGGTCAGCCTCCCTTCGAAGCTCGGATTGCCAACTGACGCCTCATCGCCATGAATGGCATTTTATCTAATCCACGGCAAAACAGCGCCACCATGGACTGATGTATTTAAAAACCCATTTCAATTATTTATTACCAGATTAAACACTAAGAAATTTCAAGAATCTGGTCCCCCGATGCTGTAGTTGGGTGGAAGGTTCGGTCTATATGAACACCATAATACACTGCAAAAGGTAGGAGACGGAATTTTTTAGATTTGTATTTTGAAATGAAGAAACCAAGAGAACACAGGAAAAGTCGAGCAATATTTGTTTTAAGGTTTACCCAGCGACTTCTATTATTAAAATGTAATTCAAGAAATAATCAATGAAAAATCTGTGGTCGCTTTTGGTATTCAGAAATTAGAACTAACGGGAATTCTGGTCTTGCAACGTTGATCCATATCTCACTCCCACCCAAAAGCTTGTAGGCCGACCCCCTGCGCTGAACAGACTGACTCAATCCGTCAATGACTGTCAATCAAAGAGCATGTAAGGCCAAGTTCAGGTGTAACACTAACTGCGTCTTTTGATCGTCTTTCGAGCAGCTTGAACTGGCTGCTGGCTGGCGGCTGCTAGCTGCTAGCTGCTGGTGCACATTACACACATTAACAAGATCATTCTCTCTCGTAATTGTTGTTGCTGCAATTAGCGTTGGTAGCACTTGATTTATGCAGCTGCCAGCCATACAAAGTGGAGCTGCATCCATGTATAGACAATGTCTATCGGCACTCGGTGCTGGGATCCATATAAAAGCTGCCCTAGGGCCTGGCCTATTGAGTCAGTCCCGCCATAGAATTCGTCGAGCACGGACGCCAAGGGATATTCGACATTCTTTTGGACTCTTGGGAAAATGAAAACGACAGCGGTAAGGCTCCAGAGGCGAATTAAGTAGAGTTCATTAAAGAGGTTTCTTCCTCTTATAGTCGCTGTTGCTGGTGCTCGGCCTTTTGGCCATCCATTACGTCGATGAAGGTGTGGCCCATGTAGTGCCCTTGGGCGGAACCTATCTGATCTCTCAGGCAGGGCCAGTTCTGTGGCTAGTCCAGCCCCCACCACCACCAGAAGATGATGGCTCCTACAAAGCTCCTGGGCCCGGAGAAGATGGTATTTGGACGCCCACGCCCGGACAAGAGGGAGAGCCACAACCAGACCCCGAGCCCGAACCAGAGCTCAGCCAGAGTCAAAGTGGAAGCGCTAGCTCGGAGGCCGGTGAGGATGGAGGTTCCCTGAGCTCGGCCAGCTCTGGATCTGCTGCAGCCCAAGAAGCTGCCTCTGGTGATGCCTCGGATGCTGCAGGTGCAGGAGGCGCAGGAGGCGCTGGACAGGCCGGACAGGCTGGTGGTATTCTAGGTGGTGCAGGTGGAGCAGGTGGATCAGGAGGCCAAGGCAGCGCCGGAGGGGGTGGAGCAGGTGGTGGTGGCGGTGGTGGCGGAACACTCACGTCTGGTCAGAGCGGAGAGACTGGACAGCCGGGAGCGCCCAGTCCATCTGGACCACAGCCCGACGGCGAGGATGGTGCCGATGGAGCCGACGGTCCAGACGGTCCAGATGGCACCAAGGGCGGAAAAGGTGGTCGCGGTGGGAAGGGAGCGCGGAATGGTGCCGGCGGTGGGGGCGGAGCAGGAGGCGCTGCTCCACAACCGGCAGCTGTTCCCGCTGTTCTCGTCCCAGCCCCCGTCTGGCCCGATCCGGAGGTGAATTTGATGTAAGTGTACGACCCTTTGAAGAATAGATCATGTTTAATACATCATTTCTCCTATCGCTTTTCCAGCCATGTCATCTAGATGCCCTCTGAACCTTCTGCCATTTCCCATTTAATACTCCTTTTTGATAGCCGATTAAGCATCCATTAGTCTTAGGTCTAGTCAATGTTACTGAAACTCACATTTACCTTAAGCTGAAGCAAGCGAATATTAAAATTCGATTACACAGTGTACGGAAGGAGTTAAGTTTTTCATTTCGTTTTGGGCAGGGCTAAAATTGTATATTTTCAAATATAATCAAACCCTAGAAAAGGTCAATCGCTGGGACAAAAATGTCATGTTCATCTGCCACTATACTGCCCTTCATTCGTGACCTCGTTTTTCCCCCTAGGATACTGAAAAGTTTTCTTGCACGGAGATACTGGGTTACAATATAATTTGCAAGCTATTGTTACAAATATTTCGACTCAAAGTATCTATTGCCATACGATAGATGTCGAAGAGTTATTGTGTTAAGAATACAGCAATTGATTAAGAACTTACGATACCTTAAACGACGCCTAATTAATGTGCCTATCTAAGATTAAAATTCACGAAATTCAAGAAATCATTTTTTTTTTCGACTCTTACTGAGTTTTTAAAATCAAAATTTCAAGGAAAAATACCGCAAAAAACTATGAAATTTGAAAGCCTAATATCTTCCAGGCGGTAAACTGAAACTACAAAATGTTTATGGGCGATTTGTATGTGTTTATGTACATTTATCAGCTTTTCAGAACTGCCAATAGAACACAATACAACCAGATATAAAACACTTAAGCTATGTGCAAAAACGAATTACTACCTCTGGAAAAAAATTGACGAATTTTAAAAAATTCTTTAAAGAAAACCATAATTATTAAAAAACTGTAAATCCCCAAATCTTCAGATAAAGTCGTTTTGAACCACATCGGAAATGTCGTGTTGACTTATGTTATCGGTGAAGAAAATCGTAAAAAAAAATCATTTTTAAAATCATGGCGGAAATGCAGAGTTTGTACAAAGATGTTGGTATGATTCACTTCTTTCTACGTCCATCAGAAGTGGGTGATTTGTTTATTCAAAAAAGCCAAATAATGGTAATTAACGGTCCCTGATAACTATTTTTAGATCCGTTGCAATTTTGATTAAATTTATTGTTCCTTTTTGCAAATTTGCTTATCTCCAGCTCAGCGTGAATATATTCATTCTGCGTTATCAATCAACGAAATTTAGCAAGCTTTTCGAGAAATTTCACCAATCTCTCAGAATAGATATCTTGATTTTCGCCTTGCTTGATTTATACTCTAGAATATATGTAAATGATAAGAGGTATTCGCTTGAGTATAAATAAGGCTGAAAAACGGGAATTTCTTATCATTCGCGAATTCAAAATGTTCAAGCCAGACGTGCTTTTTTTTATTATTGCCTGCCTTATAATTATAATATAGTATAATAATAATGGTACGTAATGACATCAGACATAACATCAATTGAGATTTGTTTGACCCTTTGACCTTTCGATTCGCAGAGACATCCGTTCTAAATTGGATTGGACGTAAGAAGTTCTTCATATCGCCTATAAAGGCAAACTTTTATATCGCACGAGACCTGTGCAAACAAAATAACGCTGACTTGGCCACCTTTGAGACAAATGACGAGCTGGTAGCCGTATCAAACTACCTACTCGAAGGGGGGTACAAGTCGGAGTCCAACGACCTGTTTTGGGTGGCGTACTTTGATGTCGGCAGACCAACAGGACTCTTCTATTCCATAGCCACTGGGCTGCCACTGACCTCCTCTGGATGGGTTCCCGGTCAGCCAGATAATGCTGGTGGCAATGAGAACTGTGTCCACATTTGGCTGCGGAAGGGAAAATACGGAAAGAATGACAACAAATGCAATGTGAAAATTAGAGCTATATGCCAACAAAACTACAATAATTGCTGTTAATTCAATAACTATCTTTCAAGAAGACAACAGCTTTAACTGCTATCAGTAGAAATAGAATGAATGTATAATTTGCTTTTGAAAGAGTTAAACTGATAAGCAACTGAAATGAAATTTTTCGAAAAAATACAAATAATCATAAAAGAATAAATTAAATCAAATAAACGATATTGATTGCTCTTGCTTATTCTCATTTATTAAAAAACAATCTTATTTTTGTCACCAATCTTAGTACTGGTAACAATATGTACATACATATGTGGGGTTTATGTTTATTTAATGCGAGTAAAGTTAAAGTAAGTGATTAGAATACAATGTTTGGTAAAATAATAATAATAATAACAATAAGCAACACAACCCTTTTGGTCGGAGGCTGAATCGAAACTCCTCTCGCTGCTCTCAGCGGTCTTCTTCGTTCTCTCCTTAGTTCGCTCTCTCTTGTACGCGCCTTGCGCTCTCTATCGTTCCCGCTTTGCGCTCTCAATCGTGCGCTCTCTTGTGGTGGTTGGGAGTTCGCTATCGCTCGTTGTGCTTTGTGTAGGGATTGGAATTGGCAAAACCCAGCCCACATGAATATGTATGGTATGATCCATATATGATCCGCTTCCGAGTATATTTTCGGCTAGCCCTAGCGATTTGCAAGCCCAGGATTCTGTAAGAAAAGTGAAAAACATAACTTTTTCATAATGCAAATAGTCCGTTAATGTGACACAAATATTTACATATTTGCTTATATTTAATATAGAAATACGAGTAGTTGTTCATGTATGAAAATCAGGGACCGTAATAATTACACAATGATTTTTACGATTTTCTTCACCGATATTGGATAATTTTGATTCATTTTATAATAATCATAAGATATCATTATTTTGTATAAAAAAAAATAAAACGAAAAAATAATTATTATAAATGATTTTTTTTTTTCGCTTAAAATAAAACTCAACTCGCTTACGGCTTGTTCTATCATTTAATGCATTTCATATGATACATCATGACCTTCAAGGACGGATATAAAGAATTCAACTATTTTCTGTTAATTTTCATTTATTCATATATAGTATAATAATCATTAATTACGGTCCCAGATAAAACTAAATTTCTCGTACAAAATAGAAACGCAAACTTTTCTACAGCTGTTCTACTTACTACACAGTCTGCAACTGCAATTCTACATGTTTTCTACATGCAGTTGACACACCAAAAGTGGTGCACACCTTTTAGCTGAACAGCAAATAAGTTTGGGTGGTCCATTGCCATGTAGTTAAGTTCCTGAAAGAACGATATACTTATATATGTATGTATTTCCCCCTTTAAAATGTAACAGTTCTTTGGAGTTCCCGCCAGTCAAATGCAATGCTCTTCAACCCCACAGCCATGTGCTTTTTCCGTGCATTTTGCCTATAAACTAATTTTCATGTAACGTTCATTTTGCCTGTCAAATATAACAAAAATGTTTTTCTAATGAAAAATATTGAGATATTGTGCACACCCACACACGGGGGCATGCAACAAGGATGGGATGAGGGTTATGCCAACATCGACATCGACATCAAGGCCAATTAAGTTGTGTGTTCTCTAAAAGCTTTCACAGGAAAGTAGGCAATGGAATTAACGCATGCTGTGGCATACAATGGGGATTTCAAAATGCTAATTATGCACGTCAATCAGATGATGTTAATTTTGAATGCTCCCCATGCGTGCTTGCTGAAATATAACATTTTATCACAATGAAATACAATGTATGTGGGGCAACATTTTAGCAGCAGAAGCAAATAAACATCAGCATCAATGTGTGGGTTGTGCGCCCACGGGGTATTCGCGGAAAGGATAAAGGTCAAATGAGGATAGCTTCCATTCACATTTCACAACGCTTTTCCACAGATGCGTCGGTTTCCACGTCATAACTCTAGCCCATCTCGGAGCGTGAGTGAGTGCTCTTTGTTATTTCGATTTTTCGCTCTCGCTTTGGCTTACTTTGTGCCACAAATTGCGCGCAAAACGCTGAGAATTCAATTGTCGGCGTTGCATTATCTGCTTTGCAACAATGCTGCTATCAGAAGCTCGTGTGTGCACGTCAAAAGGTGGCAGGATAGATACATTTGTTAAGTGCTTGAAACCCTAACGGAGCTGTGACAACGTATTAGAGTAAACTCAAAGATACAAAGATGAAATGCAGAAGAAAATACCACAAAGTTTCAGCTCAATTCTGGCAGTAACAATACGTTTTCCCTTTTCAAAAATCTATTTCAACACCCTGGCGATTGCAACACGTATTCAAATCCGATCAATTAGGCCATAAATTAACGCCTCAACCATAAATTAAATTGATGCAAAACATAAAAGCCATTTGACCAAAAAATATGCAAAATGCACCTCAAAAAGAACGCCCACCACACAAAAAAGAGCTCTAGAGGAAAACAAAGACAACGACAACAGAATGGCAGGGCAGGAAATCGTTTACCAATTTTGTTATTTTAAAGATTGTTGACTAAATGGCGTTTTGGCTGCTGCCAGATTAGAATTGAGGCCCTGAGTAGAGGGCCAAATGGCACAACGTGGGGTACACGGTTCTGGCCACCAGCCATAATGGATTCGGTTTGGCCAATTGCTTGGCATGCAAATGAAATTCTTCAATTCGAATCAAATCAAATCGCTGAATGGGCCACAGAGCGGGAGAGCGGGGAAACTGGGGAGCGGGGCGGGTTGTGCAAATCAACGGCTGAAATTGCAATAATATTATTTGGCAAAAAGAGCTACAACGAGCCATAGCGTTGCACATTCACTTTTGACTGGAGTCGGGCCACGCCCAGACACTTGTAGCAAGCTGGGCGGGCGGGCGATTGGTCGGTCGGTCGGTCGGACTACCGTTTGCTTGCAAACATTCTGTGAGCCCAGCAATCGCAATTTAAACAATTTTAACTACCGATTTCTGTTTTTAACCACCGTCTAGCATATAATTAAATTAAGAGTCGGGTCAGTAACCGCCCGCCTTTGGCATCCCCACCTGCTGCCCTGAAGGTCGTCCAAGCGTCCGAGAATACTTACACGCTCATATCGTAGTATTTTAAAAACTGATTCCACTTCCACTGAAACAGTTAGTCGACAATTGGCCGTAAATTCAAATGCCAATGCATGGATAATTAAATGGCAGGCACTGGCACTGAGCGACGACTTATACCATCCCAACACAGCTCCTGCCCTCCAGACCACCCGAAATTTACGATGGCCTGGGCCAAGCCTTCGCATGGGAGTACTGCTTGTACACCACCTCCTTCACCTTTTCCTTGTTCGGGCTCGTCAGACAGAGAGGTGCTGGTGGTTTATGCGTGGAAAATTGAAAATCCCCGGCCACATTTTCACTTGCTGTGGCAGTGAATGTGACCTTTGCGTGTGAGCCGTGGGTTGTTAATTTTTAATTAGTTGCCGGCAGCCAGGGCAGGCCGGGCCAGCCAGCCAGCCAACCAGCCTTACCACCCATTGCCAAGGTTATTGATTGGGCCAAAGGTTGCACTTGAATTTATGGCCCAAAGGCAGGCATTTAATTTCGACTCGACCTCCCATATCCCAGATGCCATTTCCCAAATGGAGGGGCATCCACGTCAGAGCCTTGACAAATGCCGGGCAATATATTTGTAAAAAAAGACTATTTGCCCAGCTTCCCACCGCCTTCTTCCGTCAATAGTTGGAGTCGAGTCCCCCGTCCCCGTCCCCGTTCCCGTCCCCGTTCCCGTCCCCCAAAGTCGAGTGACACATTCTCTCCGCATAAGACACACAAATTGCAGGCGGCAAAAAAACAAGACTCATACCGCATTGATTGATTGTTTGTTCACTCTCTGTGTCATGCCCCATGCAGCACCAGAGCTGCAAAGCCTCCGCCCACACTTAGGGCGGCATTCCCTCCCGCACACACACACAAATATTTATACGTACGTATACGTATGGCCGTCTGTGAGTGTATGCACACTTCAATCGTTGCATTGCAAATATTTATGTTCCTTTCAAACGCTTCCCCTTGCGTTCCCCATTGGCTGGGGCAGTCATTGTGGGGCGCGAGCAAAGTCGTCGTCGGAGATGTATGCCAGAGTTTAAAACTCCCACAGCACGGAAAAGCGGAATTTCTCAAAGATGAACATTGAAAGATATGTGTATATGTCAGCCCAAGGAAAACACATTGTAAGCGCACATAACCAGACAGAAAGGAAAATAGAAAACTAGGAATAAAGCTAAACTAAAGAAAGCTTTGATAGTAGCCACCGCAATCAATATTTTCCGAGCATTATCTATGTAGTGATTCATTTTTGGAATGGGATAGTCTATTCTAATATACATATATAATAATCGTTTCAAATATCAAACGCACCAATTTGTGATCAAATACATTTTTGCAGTTTATTTGTCTGTTTGCAGTTTCGTATAATATATAGATTCATATCTGTTCAGATATATAAAGATTACAACAGTTATTTACAACATACTCATACAGCGTTTCTCAAACGAAGTTGGAAGGAATAAAAGATAAAGATAAAGGCGAGAAGAAAAGTACGAAAAGAGAGACAGAGGCTTGTAGAGAGATGTAGATGTAGGTGTAGGTTGTAGGTAAAGTTTAACTGGAACTCAAATCAAGATCGATCGTTGCTCAACGGGCAATGAAGCCACTTCCAAGAAGCAACTTCAATCTCCCGTCTTGAGCGTTCGTGTGTGTGTATGTGTGTGGGATAGCGAAAGATACAGATAGCAAAGATACAAAGATAGATTGGAATGCTGCTGGAGGGTGGTGACAGTTAAGACATATAAGTTAGTTGGCTTCGGTAGTCGGTTAGAGTGAAACGAAGGATGTCAGGCAGAATGTATAGAGATGCTCGTCATTGTCGCTGGCACGAATACACCGGAATGCTCCGGTCTCCGGTTTAGTAGTGGTCGTAGTGCGCGTGGTACTGGCCATCATCTTCGTGGGCGCCACCAGCTCCGCCCCCATAGTATCCTCCATGGGCACCGCCATGACTGGCAGCGGCCACGGCGTTCAAATGAGCGGCACGGGCGTGCTGCACCTCTGCTGGCTCGACGGGCACACCGTTGTGGATCACCGGGATGTGGATGGGACCGTTGTGCGCGTAGCCGCTGGCGTAGGCGTTGTGGCTGTTGTGGCTATTGTGGCTGGACTCCCAGCGACCGTCGTAGTGTCCGTCATCCCAGGAGCTGTGTCCGCTGCTGCCGTGGGAGGCCTGGGAGAGGGCGGCGTAGTGGGCGGCCTTGGCATGCTGCACTTCGGGTGTGTCGACGGGCACTCCGTTGTGGATCACGGGGACATGGTAGCTGCCGTGGGAAATGGGAGCAACGGCATGGCCGGAACGGGCGGCGGCATGGGCGGCAAAGTGAGCGGCCTTGGCGTGCTGAACCTCGGGAGTTTCGACGGGAGCGCCATGGGCGTGAGCCACCTGACCCAGGGCCTTGGCGTGGGCGGCATAGTGCTCAGCCTTGGCGGCCTGAACATCGGGAGTATCGACTGGCACTCCGCCGTGGGTGAGTGGGACATGGGCAGGTGCTCCGTAGGACCATCCTCCGCCGTAGATCGAACGCTTGTACAGATGATGGCCTGCTCCGGCATTGTGGGCGGCGGCTGCGTGAGCAGCAGCATGAGCGGCCTTGGCGTGCTGTACCTCAGGAGTGTCGACGGGAACGCCACCGTGGGTCAGCACAGGGATGTGGATGCCGTGGGCATAGGGCGCATAGGCGGAGTGGGCGTGGGCGGCAGCGTAGACGGGAGCGGCATGGGGGGCCTGGGGGAGGTTGGTGCCAACGGCATTGAAGCCGTGATGGGGATCGGCGGTGTAGGCAACGGACTGCACATGACCGTGTCCGTCCACGTAGGAGTATGAGCCACGGGTGGTGCCATCATGGCCGCGCGACTCGTGCTTCTGTGAGTTGGGATCGGCATAGCCGTAGGAGTAGGTATGGCTATGGGGATCCAGGTGCTGGTACTGTGTGGAGACGGCTCCGTGCCACGAGGCAGACACCGTCGAGACGAGCAGAGCGGCGGCAATTAGCTGTCGAGATGTGAGAGAAGTAAGAGATGTTGTTATGTCATGGATCATGATTGATCTGTGGCTAAGACGTAACTATTGCCACCTGGTGCGACAATAATTACTATAGATCCCCCACACCCCATCCCCCTCCGTCAAGTGACAGAGCTCTCTTTTGCAGCTTATCCAGCTTTTCCAGCTTTTCCAGCTGTTGCTCTGCTAACCTACATAATTGCATGGTTGCGCTTTTCTTGCGCCTGCTTCTGCGCCAACGCCTTTCCACTCTCGCTTTCTTCTCGACTGCCCATCCCAGCCCCATTCACGCCCATCTCTTGGCTAACCCCGACCGCCCCTGCCACGCTTTCGGGAGCTCTCAAGCGCAACCGTTTGATTTGATTCCGAGATACTGTTTCAGCCAATTCGTAGATGTTACCGCATGCGGCATGCGGGTCGATTATGTATTATGTGTCAGCAGGTGAGCGGCGCACACGATTTGCTTCGGTTTGGTTTGGATCGGTTTTGGGTGGCACAGACAGTGACAGCGGAGGGGTAGGGGATGGCTGAACTATCGGACATGCAACATGTCAACGGCTTATCAGCGGGATTTTGCAGCATTTGACGGCATCTGATGGATTTCTGTGTGTCTGGCTGACATGCACGGGATTGCCTGACATGGCCGGGGTAATTGACTCTCGGATGGGTTGAAGGATAACTACCGAATGGGAGCTCAGGTGGCATTTCATTGAATGTTGAATTCAGAGCTTAGACCGATGGTTAAAGGGGAATTTACAGAAATGATACAGCAAACGTTTCAGATGCTTTGAATTGAGTTCTGGTAGTCGCCCAATGAGTACCTAACCTTACAGTTTTCTTGGCTTTGAAATGTACTTTAAGAAGTCACAGTTTCCATCCTATTCTGTGCTACGCTTTGCCACATCCTTGGCACGAATTTATCCTTTTCATGGCTTGGTTTGGCTTGGCTTGGCTTCGCGTTTAGGTACTTACGAATGGCTTCATTTTCGAGAGTTTCACAGAGAGCTAATCACAAAGTTGAGCTTCGAAGGAAAGGAGTTTTCGGTGAGGTGAGAGGGATACACTTGGGATATACACACGACACGACACAAATAGCACTTGGTCGCTGGACGCTGGTTGAACCTCCTAGAACCACGACTAGGACTGTTAACGAACTGTGCTGACTGTTGGCTGGCGGCTCTAATATATACCACCAGAGACTGCAGCCGAATCGAAGACAGTGGCCGAGACAGAGCCGGGACTGGGGCTGGGGCTGAGACAATAACAACAACAGCTAAGACAACAAAGACAATGAGAGCCGAGCAGAACAATGTGGCAAAAGAGTAATCGAATTACAACGTTAATCGAGGCTCGAAGCGGGTTTTAGCCAAAGCCAAAGCCGAAGCCGAAGTCTGGTCCAAAGCCGAAGTCGCAGTTGCAGCCGCAGCCGCAGAATGTGTATCAATCGAGTGTACTGTGGAGCAGAAAGGCGGCAACATGTTGCCACCATTGTGCATGGGCAACATTTTCATAGACAGAGAGAGAGTGAGAGAGAGAGAGAGAGACCTCGATCGGTGGTGTGGTGTGGCGTGGCTGCGTTTCCTCGATTGCTGCTGCGTTTGTCACTGCAAAACGCCTGCCGTGACCTTGCTTTCGACCAATTTGGCTTCTGATTTTCATGGGTGTGCGTGAGCGTTCAGTTACCAATTTTTTTAATTACCGGCTTCGCCCTGGCTTAGACATTTCGTTTGTGTGGCTGTGGCTATGGCGGTGGCTGAAACTTCCGCGCACTGAGCAATTAGCAATCATTATTTGGGCACGGGATTAGGCAGGCAGCAGCTCGATCTTATCGGGGGATTGCCTTTCCAAAACAGTAGAAAAAAAAACTGCCCAGCAGAGCAGAGCAGAGCAAGGCAGATAGTCGCGCCCCGCCCAAGACCTGCCGGGGCGCTCAAATTAAAAAATTCTTATGACCACCTTACAACATGCCAACGGGGGCCATAACGAAATGTGAGCTGCAAAAGTGAGCAGAAAATATCGAAAAAATATCCGAAAATGGCCAGACAATTTCTGGGCGTTTGCCTCTTTAATCATTGAACTGCATCGGAAAACGAAACGAAACGAAAAGTTTGCAAATTAAAAATAAAAAATAGAAAAACAAAAAGAAAAACAAGAGCACGGCCCAGAGAGACCAGCGGAAAACAAAAGACGGGAAAATGGTATTGGCCGGTGCTGCTGCTGCTGCTGCAGACGCTGTCTACTGTCTGCTGTTGCCACATGTTGCAGCATTTCTTTGTAGTTCTCCAATCTTGATGTTGCACTCACACAGACAATCATTTATAGTTTTGCTTGCCCCACAGACACACAGACACACAGAAACACCGAGCCGTAATGAGTGCACACTCCGACTGGGTTCGATTATTTGCATTCGATAAGCGCCGCCATGAGGGGGTGGATGTATAAGTGTGTGTGTGTTGCATGTGGCACTGTGGCACACTTCACCACACAGTGCTCGTATTCATATCGGCAACTTAATTTGTTTTGCTTCGCCTGCCGCCAATTTAATTTGAATAAACCAAATGCAAACTGCTCTTTTGAACTCTACTCTCCCCCTCGGCTTGGGGTCTATACGAGTGCTCGTATATGTGTGTGATGATATGTATATGAGTATATGTGTGTGTATAGAGGCGGGCGATCATTTTGGGGCGTGTTTGACATTTTTACGGCATGCGCAACATTATAAATTATATTCCCGGTGCCAGTTTTGCGTGTCGTTTTATTAGTTTTTCCCATACATCTCGCCAGCCGTCGACAGCAGTGGGCTGGCTTACGCTTACGCTTACTGGCGGCTCAAGTGCAATCCACACATTTGTGGATACCACCGATACGTATGCCCCCACCTTTCCAGCTCCATTTGCGAGCCGTAATTACGGTTTTCCATGTCTGCGCTACACTCTTCTGTGCGAGTCGCTTAAACACTGATCCGAACCGATCCGATTCGATTCGAATCTATGCGAAAATTAACTAATTACACTTTAATAACATATATTATGCCATCAGAATCAATTTATCTAAATGCATTTCAAATTGAACTGTTTGTTTTTCCAAGCTAAAATTAGAATTGGGTTGGTGCGAAAGAAGTGGAGCTATAGAACGGGGAACATATTTAAGAGGATTTAGTATTTACCAGGATTTTCTTTTCCTCAGAATCACCTTATATTTAAATCTTTTATTTATAATTTACTCCATTCCAATGGCTTTGAGTATTTGTGTTTATTCACTGTTGTTTTTTACATTACGCATACGTAATGTTGACTTGTGCAACAATCGGAAAAGGCAACCAAATTCCTTGAAAGTGCTGACCATTTTACCTTACTCATTGCTCGTATATGGCACATTCTAATGCCAAAAAATAATAAATAATAAAAGTGTGCACAAATATTTTTCTCTCCATTTTCGGGGCCTTCCCAGAATTCTGTCTGAAATTCTGTTTGTATCCCCGAAGTGTAAGGGAATCGTAAGGGAACGGAACTGTCTAACAATCCGTACAGCCATTGTCTCTGGAGTGGGCGTAGGCTGGCCAGAATTTGTTGGCCTTTGTTGGTTTGGCATAACCAAGCGGTTACTTGTTGATTTTGATCGGTTTTCCATACGAGTACGAGTACGAGTACAAGTACCAGCATATGCAAATGGTAGAGACAGCAGAGTGCTGGATGCTGGATGCCGATGCCGAACCAAATGAAAATATTCGATAAATGTCTGGTCGGTTTCTCAGTACTATCTGCTTAATTACTGTTATTTGCAATCTCGGGCTCGGGTGGAGCACATTTGCATCTGCCAAGAACTGCATTCGCTGTGGGCCTCAGCTGTGGGCAGGTGTCAAGTGCGGAATAGTTTTTCTTTTCCTTCCGCTGGCACATTGATACTGCACAGGTACACAGGTAAATCATGTTCAATTAATTGCACTCGCTGTTAAACAACATAATTAATATGACACTGCCAGCAGGGCGGCAGGGTGGTGGGGTGGCAGGGTGGATGCGGGAGGTGCTGATGGTGGGTGCTTGGCCCAAGCGACCCCCTGGGCCATTAGGCAAATGAAGCGTGGTCTGCTGCTCTTAGCGACTGCAATTAAAAGTAATTAGTATTAAAATTCTGCAACTAGACAATAAAATCCTGCACCACATGACGCAACCAGCCAGCCAGCCAGCCAGCCAGCCAACCACTCGCTGCTTGGCCAATCACAGTTGCAATCGGAATTAGCATGGCAACACCATCGTCTGCTGCTGCCTTCTAACCTGGCCACGCATCACCGAACCAACAATGCACAGTGGGTTGCCCACCCAACACTCTAAACACTTGGTACGTATTCCTATTTTATTGGTTAGATAAGCTACAAATGCGGTAATGGAATGGATATATGTAGAATGCTATTTAATACTAGATTCTTTGGCTTCGAATGAATCAAACTAAAGGTCAAACAAAAACTTTCCATGAATATGAGATATAAAGAAATCTCACATAAACTTGTGTTCTTTTACATTTACAATGTAAAGACTCCGATTTATTAAGTGTAAAATGAAAACGTATTGGTGTTTATTAATTTATTTATTTATATAAAGATATCTTAGAGTATTAAACTATAAGCTAACTGGTGATTTTTTGATTATCTGGCATGTACTTTGGCTTAAGGTGCTTACAAATTATATCCATTGTTTCGGCACTTCATCCCATTGTACTGCGATGGCATTGAAATTCTTCAGACAATTGGCCCGACTGGCCGACAGCTGACCATTCGGGCGGTGTGCCCTGCTTTGCCCAGCGGTGCAGTGAAGCGTTGACTGACTTTTGGCCAAGCGGATGCAATCGGCAGCGCGCTAGAGGGTGCAACTTCCCTTCCCCTGTTCCGCACTGCCAATGGCCAATGGCCAATACAAGGCAATTGCAATTGTATTATTATTCATCCTTTTTTTAGCGAGGCTTTTTGTTCTTACACAAACGGTTGCTTCGAATATTTGTGGTAAATTAAAAAATGTTAATTGCCTGGCCAGTTGCTGGCCATTAGACAAATGAGTTTATGGTGCGAGATGGAAGTATTTCATGGATACTGGGTGGGGAAAGGTATTCTGCAAAATACAGCATTGAAACTGCATTCTAAGACTCTCGTAGAACACCCTGTACTATGGCGTTATCCAAGAATTAATTCCAATCTGCTAAGCGCGCAGAGCTAAAATAAATCATTAAAATTTATGAATTTAATTGCCTTCAATTATTGCCACAGATAAAATGTAAAGCAAGCTGAAGCAAGTAAACCAACTCGGATCGTACTGGATCGAATCTGATTGAATCACTAACCATAATCAAGCAGTTATAGGTACACGATCACGCGGGGCAGAGTCTATGGTTGGGTCGATTGGGATTTGGCTGAAACAGGAGCTCCTGCCTCTCTCTCTCTCTCTCTCTCTCTCTCTCTCTCTAGCTTTGATCGCGTTGAGTGGCCAACAATTGAATTCAATCAACAGGGGCCACCCTAACGTGAAATTACGAAAATTATGGCCAAGACGCGAGGGGCCAACCGCTTGCCACCATATCATTAGGGTGTAGCTGGCGAATGAACAGGGCCAAGGGGGCCAAGGGGGCCAACAGGGGCGATAGTTTGTATCTCTGCGACTGCATGGGTACTGTGTGGCTGGCATTTGTCACATAGCCGACCGAGCTAATTGGCAGAATGCTGGTAGCGTAGGGTTATCCCACAGCTCGAGCAGATCTGCGGGCGTTGCCGGCAGAAAATTAAATTGCAAATTTCTGAGATCGCTGTGCAAATGGAAAATGATTGATTGGAAACGGGCTGGTCGAATGCGAATACGAATCGATGGCAATCAGCATGGACTGGGATGCCACTCCCCAGCGGTCGGCGTGGGAGGGTTTGTCGTTCTCAGCCAAATCTATATCACCATCGGGCTTGGATTATTATGGCCCAGTTCAAAACTGGTCAAAATCCATTGCGGGCATCCAACTTTGTGAAATTTGGCACGCCAAAAACGAGTTTTGGTTCACTTGCAACATCTGGGCCAGCAGCAAGTTGCTGGTCCACCAGCTGCCACAGGGGCCAGGCTGCTGCCACTGCTACCAACAGCCGCTCCCACGCATCACACACCCCACACCCCACTCCACCCCCAACCAAAGTTGACACACACGTGTCCTGGCCAGAATGTCACACAATCACGAATGCCACAACCAGAAATAGGAAGCGGACATGGGCAAAGTTTGGGGTGGAGCCCCCTCCGGCCTAACCAATTTGATATTTTCATTCGCTAACAACGCAAATCCGCCGCATGATAGTCATCGCCCTGCCACATGCCCCAAAGCTGACACACCGTTGCCGCATTCCGTCGCGTTCCTAGAACCCCCCGTCCCCCATGCCCATGGCCATAAAGTGCGCACAAGCGAATGGAGGAACATTTCAGGAGGCGCGTCCGCTATTTTGCCCCAATATTAAAACTCACGAAAAACAACAACATAAAGCGAAACATGAAAACCTAAAGCCAACTCACATGCATAAAAAAAAAGCCTTAAAACTCCAAAAACTGACCACCCAACACAGCCATCGAGTACCAGTACGACTTCACGTAGAGGACGGCCCCCCGACTGGCCCGGCCTGGACTGGTCTGGTAACGCTACGTGCGGTGTCAGCCGAGAGCAAATAAAGTTGGCCAACAGAGTAAACAACTGTTGGCCGCCGCTGGAGAGCGGCATCGAGGATGCTGGAGCGTATCGTGGCATTAAATGTGAGCAGAGAACCATAAAACCTTAGAGAATACGTTACTGTTTTATCTGCCCATTACTCGATGAGTTTTAGGGTATATCCAACTCAGCAGCCATAAGGCTTAGTCCTAGGGATAACGAATAGTGCATACATTTGGAGGAATCATTTACACATATATGCGCCAACATCCTTTCTCATTCATTAAATTTTCACCATATTACCTTGTCAAATCGATTCTCGATTTGTAGCAGGTGTCCTTTAGTCGATAGATATCCTCGAGCAATCATACAAACATCTTTAGATACTCATTTCGGTCCGCTGAAAAGTCATAAAAGGCTTCTTCGAAAAACGAAAGAAACTTAAAGCTGAAAATGCAATCACTTAAAGCCGGAGGTGTATGGGATGTGAGACGACAATAATTTATGACTCCTTTGTCTTATGCATAACAATTTCATGCTCACATCACAGTAAGATTAGAGCTCCATGCGAAACTCCTAGATATGACAGGAGCCAAGGATGCTGCTGCTGCTGCCGAAGATTAATCTTTAATCGTCATATTTCAAACTGATCCCATCCCCCCAGTTACACGTATTTATCATACAGACACAACCGAAGCTCACGTATCCATTTGCCAGGCCCTAATTCGGTCCATCAGTGTCATGCATATTGTAGTGGGCGCCATTTATTCATGAACCACTTATGAAGGTCACGCCAGAGTCGGCCACAGGCGCACGGACCGAAATAATAGTCAAATGGTGACCCTTGGCATTATCTCGATTTCGGTTTCGATTTCGGACCTAAAAAGAATGGGGCTCAAATGTGTCAGGCCGTGTACCTCTCCAAGTTGAAAGCTCCATGCTCTCTGCTTGGGCAGAGTTTGGACTCCTATCCATCTGTCAAATCGCACGTTTGACAGCCACAGAAACCTTCTCACTTTCAAATCCACGCAACGGCTTCAACGGAGATTGGGGAGGTGGGGCTGTCAACCGAACAGGCAAGGCAGCAAAGTAACAAAGGTCACATTTGGTGTCAGAAGAAAGAAACTTTTCAATTGATTGATCGGGTCGGTCGGTTTCAAGGTTAATTAGCCAGGGAAACGGCAGGCAGCTGGAGAAATTCTCATCCAGCAGGTACTGAGCTGACATTTCCACGAGCTGCAGCAAATTGGCTGGGCCCTGTGTGGCGGGGGGTTAGGGGTTAGAGTTAGAGACAACCCGAAGCCAGGTTAGTGCCATTGAAGGGGATTAAAAACTAATTAGGCGAGCGCGTGAAGGAGAGTGCAAGTCGAGCACAGGGCCAAGCACAGAGCAAAGCACAAAAGTGAGCCACAAAAAGCGTGTCAGCTAACAAGAGAAACCGCACAAATCCACGAGTTTGCCAAGATACTGGTAGTTGTTGTAGGAGACGCTGAGGCAGAAGGACTATTTCATCTTATCGCTTAAGGCAGCTACTAATTGCGCTTCCACTTCATGGCCGCCCTCGGAAAGAAAAAGTTGCACCACTTCAAGGAAATGGAGTCGGCCATCCTGGCATATCCCTTATAATTGCTGGCATCCTCTCATCCCATTAAAAAGTTTGCTCAAGCTGTGTGGCTGACTAATTGCCCCAATCCAATCGATTTGCATAATCTGCAGCAACAATCGATTAGCTCAATCACAATATAAAAGTTGGCACACAAAGTGTGAAAGTCTGTCAGAAAAATTGTACTACAAGTGCAATAAAAGCAAATGAAATGGAATTAAATTAAATTGACTTGCATCGAGTTGCATTGGCAGCGCCCGCATTGCAACATGTTGGCCACATTAGTGACAAGTGTGGCAAATTGTAGGCAACGGGCAACCACATCAATTACCCGGCTCGACGGGCGCCTGCGTGGTCGGGCACGCGTTGCGTATACGCAATCTCAGGGACAGCCAAAACGACAAAACCAGTCGCTGTAGCAGCCGTGCAGTTTCTCGGTAAACGGGAATTGGTGTACAACGGCAGTTGAAAGTCAATGCCAGGGCTCCCCCCATTCAATGTCGAGTTGCGTGAGAATCGAACATGCGTGGACTTGAATGGACAGCCTCGGACTCAATTGACTTTGGAATGGAAATCTGCGAGTTCAAAGCGAGTCTTTGACCCCCGGCACTGGTTCCACTAACCGCGTAATGTATGGGTCGCACCATACATTTAATTGTATTTATTTGCGGACACCAGATTTACCTAATATGTACATATCTGCTATCTGGGAATGTTCCAGCAGTCATGCAATAACTAACTTTAATTGGCCGCAAGTCCTTAGCAAAGTATTTCTATTAGGCTCCAAATTAGTTAACCGATCCATTTTCCATATCAATTTCCTAAGCCTGGCTTGTTGCAATTAAACCAGCGACATACAGACAGCCAGATAGACAGACAGCCAGCCGCTGCTTGGAGTCGGCATGCAAAACAATATAAAGCATATCAAATACCAGACAGCACCACCAGGCAACACCTCTGCGCATGCGCAACGCCGAGCCGCGGTCTCAGTTCCACAGAGGCAGGCGGGTGGCCGGTCAGACGGTCAGCCTGTCAGACAGCAGCCAAAACCACAGTAAGCCACCAGTAAGCTAAGGCAGTGCAATGCTGGCGCCGATTCCGACGCCGGCAAAAGTGCAAAGTCACGGATGAATGAGCCACTGGCAGCGACGGCTGGAACTTTGCTTCAGCGATTCGTTTTAATTGATTTTGTTTTGCAGCAGGAACGGTGCTCATAATACGCACCGCTGCCTGCCCCCGCTGCCCCCACGAAAAATCAGCGCTTTGCCAACTAATTTCGGCCAAACATGAAGCTGACCATGTCTGGGTCTATGAGTTTGGGTTTGGGTTTGGGTTCGAGTCTGCTCTGAGTCCCGGGCAGGCAAAGGAGTTGCCAAATGTTTTGCGGCCATTTTAAGAGTCTCCTAATTGTACATTTTGCGGCCAGCAACAGCTCTGAGAATTCCGCTTGGCACCTTCTCGCTTTGGTATTGATATTTGCATGCCATTTCAGTGGGCATTAATACTTTTTCTTTCATTTATTATACTGAAATCTTATGCACCATAATCTACCAAAACTAAGGCCTAAATCGGCCTAAATGTTTACAAGGGTATCTGAAGCTTCGTTTTTGGAAAATATTTTGCGATTTTCCATCGTGTCGTTGTTGTTGTAATTGGCACTCTTTGTAATTCCTATCTGGCTAATTTTCAAATACGAGCCATTTGGATATTGGATCTGTATATTTTCTGTATGTTTTCACTTCCATTGGAGCGCCCGTTGCGGACAATTTGCAATAGTCTGAGTATGGCCGTTGCTCTGTCGCTGTGTCGCTGTTGTGTCGCTGTCGCTGTTGTGGTTGTTGGTTTTTTGCTGTTTATGCAATCAAAATTCTTGCCGTCCCCGCGGCAATAACAGCCAGAGACAGAGCGAGAGACAGAGCTCTCGAATGGCACTTGTGGGTGCAATTGTAATTATCCTAATTTATGTTGTGTGGTGTGGTGTGGTATGGTAGTCGCTTTAATGCAGTTTCCGAGCGACTCGGTGACTGCCCTGGCTATCAAAGCTCCACTGTCCACTGTCCAATCCTCCACTTACTTTGATCCCCTCCTGCCTGAGCGTTGATTCTAAAATGCCGCACAGATTTATTGCAAATTATCTCACAGCCTGACAATGATCGATAGTACAAAATTTATGGCCGCCACAGCGGTTTCCCTCTTTTTTTTGGCATTTTCCTCTCGGTGGTTAATAAAATGTCTTGACTCCCCCGCGCTCTGGATCGAGTTCCAGTTCGGGTTCGGTTTGGTGTTCGGTATTTGCTGGCTTTCGGTTTCACTCAAAACGCTGGCCACTGTCCGTGCTGACGGTTGTATTTTGCAAAAATAATTAGGCTAATAAATGAGGCCGCAAATGAGGCTGTGTGGAAGTGCATTAGTGAAATGGAAACGCGGAAAATGTGTATGCAAGTGTTCGGTGGAAGATTAATCGATTCGCTGGGAAGGTAATGCAATTAAACAATAAACAATAAACTATTTGGCACACAACCCATGAATGAATGACCCAATGAATATTCATTGAGAGGAGGGCAAAGAATTTAAATATATACGAGTATTAAGTGCTCACAATTGGTGCTCTCTTCCCCCCTCGCCTTAGGCACTGCAAATATTTGCAAATGGCGCCCGTCTGTGAGTGGAGGAGCAACGCCTTCTGTTGTGTGGCCTAATTAATTAAACATTGACATGGGAAAAATCAGAGTGTGCTAAATTATTAAATCAACCAATAAAAGGCACTCGCATAGAAAAAGAATTTATTCAATTTGTCAGACAAACAGCCGTTGGCTTCTTTGGCGGCTCTGGCGGGGACGGGGAGGGGGAGGGGAAACAAAGCTGAACACAGAGCTGAATAAACATGATTGACAATGGAGTGGAGCATATTCAGGTGTGGTCCCCCGCCAATAAAATGTAATTGAAATGTTCCTGTCAGCCAGCAAGCCGTAATGTGAATGGAACACACACGACAGAGCTCGGATAACTCAGAGCTCTGGTGTTGGCCAACATGAGCGTAGACAAAGCCAACTCCATTGATTTATGATCTCTCAGAGGAAATTTAAATTAATAATAGTGCTTGAGTGCCAGATGGAGTTGTCAATATCACTTTTGTGTTCAATATATTATATTGGCCATTCAATCGATTAAATTGAATCACACTTGGGCTATTCGAAGTTCTCGTTCTCGTTCGATTCCCTTCTAGATGGCTTTGGAAAATAAGTCACAACTTTGAGCAATTAAACCAAATCCAGCCGACAGGTGAGTCTTTACATTTCGCAAAGCAGATGCCATTTAAACGGCATTCCCATTACTCACAATCGCTTGACAATTGAGCATCAAGCTAATACCACCCAGTCCCAGACTCCAATCATAAAACAGCAGCCACTCCGTGCAAAGCAAAGCAACCCCCAGGGCGATAACAGGCAGATGCCACATCAGCATCGACTGCAGCCTCTCCAGAACGCAAAGCAGTTTTCCGATTCCGAACTGAATTCAGTTCCCGATCGACAGCGACAGACAACGGTAACGCTCCATAATATTTCAATTGATTTGGAGGTGAAGTTTTCACCGAATCTCAGAGAGAGCGACGTAAGGTGCAGACACCAGTGTGAGTGCTAGTGTGAGTGCTAGTGTGAGTGCCAGTGTGAGTGGTAGTGTGAGTGCCAGTGTGAGTGCTAGTTTGAGTGCCGGTGTGTGTTTCCGGGTGTGGAGAGGGATATTTGCTTTCTTTCGGCATCTGCCAAAGTCAAGTTCACGTTGGCTCTGGCTGTGGCTTATATCTCTGGCCTGTCTCTCTGATAAAGTGCGCGTCCAACCGGTTTGTCCAATTGGAAAAGCAAAAACACTTTAAGTGCATCACGATGAGTTGCATTCGATGTGGAAACGTGTTTCCGCAGCATTTGCTTAACCTTGATATGCGAAAAATGCGGAAAACGTCCAAACGAAAACAGACAGTTTAGTGGGGGACTCTTTAAGAAGAGTTCCTTGCCTTTAAATGTCTGCACTGACTTGGCTTTTTTTGGGAAAAACTTTGTTGGGTGACTATTAGTAGGAGACTAATCCATCGGTCTGATGTCGATACCCCCAGGTCATACACCAACCGCAATTGCAACTGATATGTTCTCCACCGTTTCGGGTTCGGGTTCGCTTTGTTGAGTTGATTTATTGATTGTTCAATTGATTGATTCACGATTCGTTCGTTTACCTTTCGCAAAACCTGATGCCGCAATCGAATATACAATACGAGTGTGTACATATAGTATACGTCGGTTACTGGGTCACCTGACGATGATTTGGTCTTGAACCGCAGATCAAGTGAACACAAAAGCCAATTGAAATTAGAGTCCATCGAAGCGTTGGCAAATTGCTATAGCATTGGATAACTCTTGGGGGGGCTACTGCAGTCCGTCCCACACACACGTGTACGTGTGTGTACATGTACCCCTAGGTACAGACAAATGTGGATGCTAGTCCAGGTTCTGATTGATAAATAAACAAGTTTTGCTAATCTCGGTCATAGTCGCTAATTAAAAGGTTTAAGGCTAAAATTAGCATATGAAGCAATTGTAATTTCAACGGACTACAACATCCCAATAGCAGCCACAATGAGGCTACGCATTAACATGAGCACAGCCGCACACAACCACATGCATCCACACACACACACACACAGATACACACGTTCTCTCACACAGATACACCTTCGTGTTTAGTGTTCATGAAACACTCAAATTCAGACATGACGTGAACAAAAGCCATCTCTTCTGCCGACCGACCTATCCCCTCCAGCCATACCCATAGGTAAGGTAAGGCAAGGCAAGGCGTATGCAAAGCGTGAACGTTTAGGAGAGGGACAATGGGTGGACAGGCGGCAGCAACTAGCAGGCAGAAGGTGCGTCTGTATGGGTGTAGGCACATGAGATGGCATCGCATGCCGCCAATTACCCGCATAATCTTGTAATACTAACCCCAACCAAATGCCGCACACTAGAGGACCAATTTGGGTTTCAGTTACGCCTCACGAAGCTTTAATTCCCTTTAAACACTGCACTACACGGCGATTATAGCCCTCACACCATACCAATGTGTGAGTGGCGCAAAAATAGTAATAACCATAACACTCGAGTGATTTAAATGAATTGCGAAATAGTTAACAATTGTGAGAGTGTTTGAGAGGAAACCCTGATGGAAAGAGAATGTTAATCCTTTGATTTATTCTTCACTTTTCTCGAACCAAATCTATTCCCAGTGCTGATATTCGTCGTACCTCTCACACACACACACACACACACACACTGTCCGTCCGTCCGCCTGGCTCTGCAATTGTTTTGTGAAATTAAATTAAATTGATTGAATTTAGGCAGAATTCAGTTGTGAGCTTCAACGTTACGAGCAGGAGGTGCCTAGAGGTCAATGCGGAGGTGCATGAGCTGACTCTCGTACTGTGCTTTTTTTGTGCGATGGTTGATTGATGTTGCTGGTTGTTGCTGTGTGTGATTGCTGCTGCTGATTGTTGTTGTTGTTGTTGTGGTTTTTGTTGCTATTCCAGTGATAATGACACAAATTTCTGAATGATCTGCTGTGTGGGTTTTGTTTGGCATTTGTGTTGATTAACAGATATACATAAGAGCGTATTAATGGAACTGGATCTGCCTGCTGGCTATTGTACTTGAATGAGGTTAATAGGTCAAAGCAAAGAAGAGATCTAGTTCAAACGATTACCAGAACCATTTGCAGTAACTAAAAGATCCCAGATAGGAGTAGATTCAGATTACCAACATCCATTTCGAGCACTAATTGTTACTAATATTCACTGATAATCATAATTCAGTCAGATATAATAATAAGTTCCCATATATTTACATCTGTACAAATCATGATTGCCCATAACCACTTTAAGTGGTAATTAAGAAATCTTTGATTTAAGTAGATACAAATTATAAAATGTATATTGCAGTAAATTTAAATTGCACTGCCCCAAGTCCAAAGATACCGAAGAAAACATATTCCAAATATTTCGAAACGAACCAAATATCATTGATATACGTATGTACAATAAGTACTTCCCTTAACAAATAATAGTTCCAATTTCATACAAATCTTAGATCAGAGTAGGGCAAAAATATTTCGAATTTTTCCTATAGAATTCTCAAAGATTAAAGATATCCACAACACCCCTGCCTGCTCATTTAGGCGCCGTTGCTGTCACTGCCACTAGCACTGGCGCTGCTGCTGCTGCTGCTGCTGCTGCTGACGGCGCTCAATTGGTTGTCGCGCGCCGTGATTGCGCATCCCACGTCTCACGTCGCAGTGCGGTGCGGTGCGGATCTTTCAGTTGACCATGCGAGCGCGACTGAACTGATGCGCCCGCTCTGTCGCAGACAGTCTACAGTCTCCGTTCTTCGTTCTCCATTCTCGATCCGCTCGACAGTCCACTCGCGATCTCGGTTACGTCCAGTCCAGCTCAGCCCGGTTCACCAACTGCGTAGCGCGCAAAAATTGGGTTTAATTAAAGTATAAAGGCCACAGAGCTACGCTCAATTACAGCGGCTCGGCATAACCGCCGCGTCGCGAGCAGTGAGCCAGTGAGTGCCATGAGTCGCCACAGCCAGCTGAAGCTAGCGATGCCATCGGTGCAACGAGCATCGTCTTCGACGTCGAAGGAACGGGGCATCAAGCTAGGATTGGGTGTTAACCAGCAGACGGGCCGGGTGCAGTGGTGTCCCGGCCTGACCTGCTGCAAACTTCTTCTGTTGCTTCCAGTGGTGATGTTGCCGGTGACTCTGGTGCTAATTCTGATCATGAGGCTGGACGGGATGCTGGCGGCGCTGCAGATGAGCGAGCAGCGGATGCGGGATCAGCGGACAGCAGCCTCCGCCAATATGCCCGGCTACATGGAGAGCTACGAGTCGCTGCTGCCGGAGGGCGAGACCTACAATGAGCTGATCCACGACGAATTCCTATTGCCACAGGCCAAGCGCTCCCACCTGGAACAGCAGATGGCGGAGCGGGCCAGGCGCTGTCAGCCCTATCGTTATGGCAACGGGGAGACCATGGATCTGGAGGATCGCAGCACTCTGATGAAGGATTCGCGCACCTCCTTCTTGCCCCAGGGCATTCCCCGAGAGTGCTTCTCCAAAGACCTTGACCTGGACTTCGAATCGGTGCCTGACGGCGATCTAAACGATGATGAGGAGCTGCTGCGTGAGATACATCGCTACCAGAAGAAGTCCGCACCCAAGAGATACAAGGACTTTGCTCCGTACTGGCTGGAGCTGAGTCGACAGCGTCGCGAGGCTGAGCAGCAGCGGGAAGAGGGCGCCAAGGAACTGGCGGCACAGATCAGCGAGGCGACCGCCGCTCTGCAGTCCTTCTGGAATGAGGAGGGAACGCGGGACGGCATCCGCCTAGCCCAGGCAAAAACCATGAAGCGCTACATGGACAACACGGTGGATCCCTGCGTGGACTTCTACAAGTTTGCCTGCGGCAACTGGGAGAAGTTTCACCCCATTCCCAAGGACAAGGCTGGCTTCGACACCTTCGAGATGCTGCGCGAGAGTCTTGACCTCGTACTGCGGAATCTGCTCGAGAAGAGTTCCCCGACGGGCATTGTGCCGGAGGATCGCAACATTCAAGTGCGGAATAACCTGAAACTGAACGAGCAGGGCATGGAACCGGAGACGGAGACAGACCAGGCCGCAGAGCTGGTAGCAAAACGTCTCCGGCGGCACATTGTCAGCCGGAGGCGTCTGCTCAACCGCATCCTGATGCGCTACAAGCGATTTACCAACAGCACCAAGCGGAAGCGCCTCATAGATCCGACGCGCGAGAAGACCAAGGAGGAAGTGGCGGCCGCCCTGCCCGTTCCCAATGCCAAGGACAAGCAGAGGCCTGAAGTGGATCCGCTCCATGCCACCAGCGGCAGCGGTATCGGCACCAGCGAGTTCCTGAAGCCTAAGCACAATGCCCAGCTCAAGGCTAAACACCTGTACAGGTCCTGCGTAAACAGCCAGCTGCTGGTGAGGCGGGGATTGGAGCCACTCCACAGTCTCATCCAGGATCTGGGCGGATGGCCAGTGCTCGACCAGCAGTGGAGCGACACCAAGTTCAACTGGCAGGCGCTGGCGGCCACCCTGAGGCGCTACAACAACGACATCCTCATCGTCCAGTGGGTGGGGGCGGACATCAAGAACTCCGAGGAGAACATTATCCAGTTCGATCAGACGGGTCTAGGACTGCCCACCCGCGAGTACTTCCTGCAGCCGAGCAATGGCAAGTACCTGACGGCCTACCAGCGGTACATGTCCGAAGTGATGCACAAAATGGGTGCTGCCAAGAAGGATGCCCTTAGCACGGCCAGAGAGCTGATCGCCTTCGAGACATCGCTGGCGGGCATCACAGCGCCAGCGGAGCAGCGCCTTAACGTGACCAAGGTAAGAGATCAATACTGGAATTGTATAATTGCAAACTCTCTCTCGGGTCTTATTTTACACTCAGCACTTCTGAGAGTGCTTTGACGCCATGTTTGATGAGAGAGAGTTGTCATGAGCAAAATAAGACCTAACAAAGAAAGCGTTTCGTTTGCGGACCACCTTGCATCATTCCCAGAACCATAATCAATCCCCTCTTTTCCCCTCTTTTCCCCTCTTTTCCCCCAGCTCTACAAGCGTATGACGCTGAAACAACTGGAGGAATTGGTGCCGGAGATAGGATGGACTGCCTATCTGACGACGTTGCAAGATCGTGAGGTGAGTGACTCCGAGGAGATCGTCATCTATGCCGTGGACTATATGAAGAAGCTGGTGACCCTGCTGGCCGAGACGGAGCCCCGCACCGTCGCCAACTACATGATGTGGCGCTTTGTGCGGCACCGCATCAACAATGTGGACGACCGCTTCGACGACATCAAGCAGACCTTCTACCACGCTCTGTTTGGGCGGGAGGAGAGTCCGCAGCGGTGGAAGGTGTGCATCGCCCAAGTGAACACCAACATGGGCATGGCAGTGGGCTCCATGTTCGTCACCCGCTACTTTGATGACAACAGCAAGCGGGACACGCTGCGCATGACACACGACCTGCAGCAGGCCTTCCGGGACATACTGAAGACGACGGACTGGCTGGACAAGAACACCAAGCAGCTGGCCGAGGAGAAGGTCAATGCCATGTCTCTGAAGATCGGCTATCCGGACTTCATACTCAATACCGGGGAGCTCAATGAGAAGTACGCGGGCATCGACATACACCCGGAGAAGTACTTTGAGAACACGCTGAATGTGCTGCTGCACACAGCCCGGACGGAGCAGTCGAAGCTGCACGAGCGCGTGAACAAGACCAACTGGCAGACGGCTCCGGCCATCGTGAATGCCTACTACAGCCGCAACAAGAACCAGATCATGTTCCCCGCCGGAATCCTGCAGCCTCCGTTCTACCACCGACACTTTCCCAAGTCGCTGAACTTTGGCGGCATCGGCGTGGTCATTGGCCACGAGCTGACCCACGGATTCGACGACAAAGGTCGGCTTTTTGACAGGAATGGCAACATACACAAGTGGTGGACCGACTCCGCCATCCGGGGATTCGACGAGCGCGCCCGCTGCATTATTGCCCAGTACAGTAACTACACGGTCGACGAGGTTGGCATCGTCCTCAACGGAGAGAGCACACAGGGTAAGTGGCGGATCGTATTTTCTCTCTATCCTACACTTCACAAAAGATCTTCCGTTCCGCAGGGGAAAACATTGCGGATAATGGCGGATTACGACAGGCCTTCCATGCTTACAAGCGATGGCTGAAGGATCATCCGTTGCATGTCGACGAGGAAGTGCTGCCTGGCCTGAACATGACCGCGCAGCAGTTGTTCTTCCTGAACTTTGGGCAGGTGTGGTGCGGGGCCATGCGACCGGAGGCGATCCGCAATAAGCTAAACACGGCCATCCACAGTCCGGGACGTTTCCGAGTCATCGGCACCCTCTCGAACTCCCAAGACTTTGCCCGAGAGTTCCAGTGTGCGGAGGGCACGCCCATGAATCCCACTACCAAATGCAGCGTATGGTAGTCCCGACACAGTTACCTATAGCCTACGAGTATTATACATACATGATGTATTCCACGCAGTCCTAGCCCTCACCAGATGCATGCCAGTTGGTGAGTATCGTATCCGAACATCAATTTATCCCTCCCCACCCCACCGACGTTGATCTATCCTGTTGACGTGGTAATTGCTCCACTTTGGTGTCACTTGATTGCGGTAGGGCTAGAGTGGAGTAAGTGGTGTCTGTCTGTCTGTCTTACCCTTACCCTTACCCTTACCATCCACCATCCTCCATCCTCCATCAAACCATGTAGCAGACGACGGGCTCTTGGTATGTTGTGCCAACAACGACATCGCACTTCAATTGGGCCGCACTCACACACTTAATTAATGGTGATTTATGCTCAGCAGTTGTTTCCTTGCCGCTTCTTGCTGGGGGAAAAACAGAAACTTCTCTTCTCCAATTGTCTTTCCAATAAAACCGCAATTGGTGTGTGCTACTTTAGCTGCCTCCGGGGTTGGAGTGCATTGATATATGAATATACATATCTATCTATCTATCTATCTATCTGACGGGGGCAGGGGTTAATGTCTCCATAGAAAGATATCGTACTTTTAATATTAAATCGTATCTACCTTTCAGTTGCCGTGTATTCCAATACATCCCAATAACAGACTGTCCGTTCCCTGGGATATGTCAAGGATGCAGTGGGAAGTTTCTCCTACAACAGCAAAGATAATGTGCCAAAAATTGCGATTTATGTATTTCTTTTAGCCATTAACTATTTTTACTTGTAATTTGCAATATTTTAGTTAATTAAACCATTTATGTTTGTGATAATTCTAATTATATATGTATGTATGTAAATGACAAAACAAAATACACAAACATTCAATATTTCGTGGAATATTTCAACACTGGTGCGGGAATGTTTGTGCAGCATGAAAGCTTAACAAAATTTGGAAAACTTTTGAGTGGAATTTTCGAGAAAATTTAGGAGAATACATTCAGTTGTGAACGCGCTCTCGGCAGCTAAAGAACATTTTAGGAATCGTTCGCTAGGGGGTGTTCCAAAAATATACGTATATATTTATATATACACACCAATCAGAAAAAGGCAAGAAAGCGGCAAACAGAAATGAAAAATTGTCAAATATTCATCGCATAAATGATTAAAATGGAGTTCTTGCTGATTTTACTGGCATTTCTGGGCCTCAATCGGGTGCAGGGACAGATCTATGGAGGCAGCTCCTATGGTGCAGCCAGTGGCCAGGCCATACGCCTTGGTGAGTAGTCCACTCGAATTGCTCAAAACTTTCACTCAAACAAAGCATGCAGGCCTTATCACAGACGACGAAACGGACAGAATCCGGCAGACTTTTGAGCACGCCATCTCCGTAGTTAACAACGAGCTCAGTGTCCCCCTGGTGGGCCAGACAGAGCAGGTGGCCTATGGCAACTCGGTCCAGGCCTTTGCCCAACTCTGCAACATGATGCAGGTGAGCAGGGATATTCTTGTGCGATAATTACAAATAAAATAAGCAGAAACGACCTTGGAATAGAGTGGAGTGGGTGCCATCTTCGGGCCAGCGGCCAAGCACACGGCCTCGCATCTGCTGAATGCCTGTGACTCCAAGGACATACCCTTCGTGTATCCCCATCTCTCGGTAAATGCCCAGGCGGATGGCTTCAACCTGCATCCGCATCAGGAGGACATTGCAAACGCTCTCTACGGCATCATCAAGCAGTTTGATTGGTCGCGATTTATATTCTGCTACGAGTCCCGTTAGTATTCCACTTAGAATATATCGTTCGAGAGATATAATGAGATCTAATGCCAATCACAGCCGAATATTTGGGCATTCTGGACCATCTAATGACACTGTACGGCATCAAAGGGCCCGTGATTAAGGTCATGCGCTACGATCTTAACCTGAACGGGAACTACAAGTCGGTTCTACGACGCATACGAAAATCAGAGGATAGTCGCATTGTTGTTGTGGGCTCCACAGAAGGCGTGGCCGAGCTCCTAAGGCAGGCCCAGCAAGTGGGCATCATGAATGAGGACTACACGTACATCATCGGCAACCTGGACCTGCACACCTTCGAGCTGGAGGAGTACAAGTACAGTGAAGCGAACATAACGGGCATACGAATGTTCTCGCCTCATCAGGAGGAGGTGCGAGACCTGGTGGAGAGACTGCATCAAGAGCTAGGTGAAAGCGAACCTACAGATAATGGTGAGAATGTCTTTACCAAAGGTGCACGCTCTGTAATGGAGGGATCTTAATTGTAGGGGCATCAACCATCACCATGGCCATGGCGCTGACCTACGATGCGGTGCGAGTCATTGCAGAGACCACCAAACACCTTCCCTACCAACCTCAGATGTTGAACTGCTCCGAGCGACATGACAATGTCCAACCAGATGGCTCCACATTCAGGAACTACATGAGATCGGTTCGCACAGCAAATAAGAAATAGCCAGTGTAATTATTAAACTTTGACTTTTGCACTTTGCAGTTGGAGATCAAGGAGAAAACCATCACAGGCCGCATCTTTTTTGAAGGAAATGTGAGAAAGGGTTTCACTTTCGATGTCATTGAGCTGCAGACGAGTGGCCTGGTCAAGGTCGGCACTTGGGAGGAGGGCAAGGAGTTTGAGTTCAAGCGGCCACCACAAGTGATCAACTTCAATGACATCGATGATGGTTCTCTGGTCAACAAGACATTCAAAGTCCTCATATCTGTAGCGGTGAGTAAGAACCACCTTGGATCGTTAAGAGCCATCCTATATAATGAACATATGGATTACAGACCAAACCATATGCCAGTCTCGTGGATAGTATTGACACACTCATTGGCAATAATCAGTATCAGGGCTATGGCGTGGACCTGATCAAGGAACTGGCCGATAAGCTCGGCTTCAACTTCACCTTCCTAGACGGTGGCATTGACTATGGCTCCTTTAACAAGACCACTAACACTACTACCGGAATGCTCAAGGAAATCGTCGAAGGCGTGAGTTGGAACAAAATACTTATTCATGAATCTCATTTCGATGCTCTGGCTTTTAACAGCGAGCCGATTTGGCCATCACCGATCTGACCATAACATCGGAGCGAGAAGAAGTCATTGACTTTTCCATACCATTTATGAATCTGGGTAGGCCCATATTATAACTTTATCTATGTACATCTACATATCTGCATATCTACATCTACATCTGCTCTAGGCATCGCCATTTTATATGTGAAGCCTCAGAAGGCTCCGCCGGCCCTTTTCTCCTTCATGGACCCGTTCTCAGAAGAGGTGTGGCTCTACCTGGGAATCGCATATGTAGGTGTCTCGCTTTGCTTTTTCATTCTGGGTCGACTGTCGCCCACTGAGTGGGACAACCCGTTTCCCTGCATCGAAGAGCCGGAAGAGCTGGAGAATCAGTTCACCATCAACAACTCCCTGTGGTTCACCACGGGAGCCCTTTTGCAGCAAGGCTCAGAAATCGCCCCCAAGTATTACGATTTAAATTTGAGCACACATGTTTTTTTTTAACAATCTTTCGCCACCCTTAGATCCTTAAGCACACGCACCATAGCTGCCATTTGGTGGTTTTTCACCCTGATCATGGTGTCTTCGTACACTGCCAACTTGGCTGCCTTCCTGACCATCGAAAATCCCACCAGTCCCATTAATAGCGTTGAAGATCTGGCCGACAACAAAGAGGGTGTTCAGTATGGAGCAAAGCGCACAGGATCCACACGGAATTTCTTCCTAGTAGGAGCGCAGACATTCTGGAAGGAATGAAATCCATTAACATAGATTTTTTCAGACTTCTGAGGATCCCATCTATATGAAAATGAACGAATACATGACCAATAACCCGTCTATGTTGCTGGACAACAATCAGGATGGCGTGGACAAGGTGAAGTCTGGCAACAAGTACGCCTTCCTCATGGAGTCCACCTCGATTGAGTTCAATACAGTGAGAGAGTGCAATCTGACCAAAGTGGGGGATGCACTCGACGAAAAGGGTTACGGCATAGCCATGGTGAAAAGTAGGTGCTCAAAACTAAACCCCAAATCTATTGCAACCCATGGGATACGATACCTTTCCAGATTGGCCATATCGCGATAAATTCAACAATGCTCTGCTGGAGCTGCAGGAGCAGGGTGTGCTGGCCAGGCTCAAGAACAAATGGTGGAACGAGATCGGAGCAGGTGTTTGCAGTGTAAGTTTTTATCACATCAATGAGTTCCATCACTACAGTCTATGTTCTAGGCCAAAAGCAGCTCCGATGGTCCTTCAGAGTTGGGTGTGGACAACCTGAGTGGTATCTATGCTGTCCTGGCCGTTGGTACCATCATCTCCATCATCTTTTCCATCTTTTGTTGGTGCATTTTCGTATTCAAGAAGGCCAAAGCCTATGAGGTAAAGCATCTCCATAGCCTTTCACAACCAGACCTCTGACAGATGTTTCCCTTCAGGTGCCCTTCTGTGCTGCTCTGGTTGAAGAGTTTAAAATTGTCATCCGGTTCTCGGAGAACGAGCGGGCCCTGAAGAGCGCCCAATCGGTGTACTCCCGCAGCCGAAACTCCTCTCACTCCATAGAGTCCCTCAAAACGGATTCCGACGAGAATATGCCGCCCGAGGAGGCTGATTGATAATTGAGTTACGTACGGCTGCTCTCAATTATCTTTCAAAACTTTTCCCAAAAGCTTTCGAAAACTTTCACTCAAAAAGATTTCCAAATTGGCATTTTGGAAGCATCCGTCAGTTGTGGCTCTTCTCTCCAAGTGTACGGTATTCCGTTTGGACGCTTTTTTCTATATTTTTGTCTGGATCATAATGTACATATACATTTGTATTTATATGTATAGCTATTAAAATGTTTGGCAAACATATTTTCATTTCGTTCGTCATAATTTTATCCCGAGTTCAGCTTCACAGCGCTCAGTACGAGGGCTACGACAGCTTCCAAAACATGGGAAGTGTTCCCATTGGTAAGAAATTTCGAAAATCGAAAACCCCAGAAAAATGTGTGTCGCGAGAGCGTTTTTTTTTTTTTTTTAATTCTGCCCAAAACAAACCATTTGCAATGGGCGATTTATTTTTAACAAGCTGTTCGTTCCATCAACGCCGAAAGCTCATAAAATCGTATTTTAGTATTCCGATTTGTTTGTTTGTTTGGCTCCCCGAGCGGAATGGGATAGACCGCTGCTCGATGATGTCAAGATTTTGTTTATAAACAAACCGGAAAGATTTTCTCATTCTGATTTTTAGGTCTACTCACCGACCAGAACACAGACCAAATGAATATTGTCTTCGATCATGCCATCGACGTTGCCAATCAGGAGGTGGGCACAACGCTGACATCCCTCAAGGCAGAGGTTAACTACGGTGATGCCTATCAGAGTTACGGTAGACTCTGCCGAATGATGGAGGTAATTAAAGAACTCCTATATTTATTACACGTACTTAATTTATTATCTTTTCCAAGACGGGCATTGCGGGTGTTTTTGGACCCTCTTCGCGACACACTGCCGTCCATCTGATGTCCATTTGCGATGCTATGGACATTCCCCACATATACTCCTACATGAGCGAGTACGCCGAGGGCTTCAATCTCCATCCACATCCGTCTGACCTGGCCAAGGCCCTCTACAGTCTCATCACAGAGTTCAAGTGGACGAGATTCATATTCCTTTACGAATCGGGTATGTTCCGATCGATACTATATTTTCCACTATGTTTCTAAATACTATACCGCGTTCAGCCGATTACCTTAACATTCTGAATGAACTAACCACGTTGTTTGGTATGAACGGACCCGTGGTCACGGTCCTGCGCTACGACATGCATTTGAATGGCAATTACAAGCAGGTCCTGCGGCGAGTGAGAAAGTCCGTCGATAATCGGATTGTGGTCGTGGGTTCCAGTGAGACAATGCCAGAGTTCCTGAATCAGGCGCAACAGGTGGGCATCATCAATGAGGACTACAAGTACATAATTGGCAACCTCGACTTTCACTCGTTCGATCTGGAGGAGTACAAGTACAGTGAGGCCAATATAACAGGGCTGCGCCTCTTTTCGCCGGAGAAAATGGCCGTCAAGGAGCTGCTCATGAAATTGGGCTATCCCAGTGACCAGGATGAATTTCGAAATGGTAGTCATTCATTTAGCATCTTAAGTATAGTAGCTTTAAATAAGTTTCAACATTTTCGAAGGCTCCTGTCCCATCACCGTGGAAATGGCTCTCACCTACGATGCTGTACAGCTATTCGCAGAGACCCTGAAGAATCTGCCATTCAAGCCAGTCCCCCAGAACTGCTCCCAGCGCACAGAGAGTGTCCGGGATGATGGCTCCTCCTTCAAGAACTATATGCGAACGGTGAGTAAAGCAAACCGCCATACATATATACTCATATTTCATCTTTATTCGCCCACCTCAGCTTCGTCTCACGGATCGCCTGCTCACTGGACCCATATTTTTTGAGGGAAATGTCCGCAAAGGCTATCACCTGGATGTGATTGAGCTGCAGCCCTCGGGTATTGTCAAGGTAGGCACTTGGGACGAGCAGCGCGAATACAGAGCCCAACGCCTGGCGGCCACCACAGCTCAGTTCGACAACATTGACAACTCGTTGGCCAACAAAACATTTATTGTCTTGCTTTCGGTGCCGGTAAGAAATGGATAGTCTGCATAGAAATTCTATATCGATAATACAAATGTGTAAATTATCCATCAGAACAAGCCCTATGCGCAGCTAGTGGAGACTTTCAAGCAGCTAGAGGGAAACAGTCAGTACGAGGGCTACGGAGTAGACCTGATCAAGGAACTGGCCGACAAACTGGGCTTCAACTTTACCTTCGTGAATGGAGGCAATGATTATGGATCTTATAACAAGACCTCCAACGAATCCACGGGGATGTTAAGGGAGATTATGATGGGGGTAAAGCCAAGAGCATCCATTGATCCATTTCCATTAATGATTCATTTGATTACAGCGGGCAGACTTGGCCATTACGGACTTGACCATTACCTCGGAGCGGGAAGAGGCCATTGACTTTACGATACCTTTCATGAATCTGGGTATGTTCAAACTGTCTGATTCCTATTTATTCTATATTAATATACAATATTCCTTCAGGTATAGCCATTCTATATCTGAAGCCACAGAAGGCCACTCCTGAGCTCTTTACGTTCATGGACCCGTTCTCCGAAGAGGTCTGGTGGTTTCTGGGATTTTCCTTTTTGGCCGTAGCTTTGAGCTTCTTCATATTGGGTCGCCTATCGCCCAGTGAATGGGACAATCCATATCCATGCATTGAAGAGCCTGAAGAGCTGGAGAATCAGTTTACAATTGGCAATTCCATTTGGTTTACGACGGGTGCTCTGCTCCAACAGGGTTCGGAAATCGGACCAAAGTAGGTTCAACAACTAATAAAAGCCACATTTTTAAAGCCATTGTCTTGCAGAGCCCTGTCCACGCGAACGGTGGCCACTTTCTGGCTGTTCTTTACCCTGATTGTTGTTTCGTCATATACTGCCAATTTAGCTGCCTTCTTGACAATTGAAAAGCCACAAAGTTTGATCAACAGCGTTGATGACCTGGCTGACAACAAAGATGGTGTTGTCTACGGAGCCAAACGCACGGGCTCCACGAGGAACTTTTTTTTGGTAATAGCATCATATCCGGTTGGCTATAAAATATTCTATTAAATATAAATCTCTCTTAGACATCCGAGGACGAACGTTATAAGAAGATGAACAAATTCATGACCGAGCATCCTGAACACCTAACAGAGGACAACCAAGAAGGCGTGAGACGCGTTAAGACCAGCACCCACTATGCCTTTCTGATGGAGTCTACATCCATTGAGTACAACACGAAGCGCGAATGCAATTTGAAGAAAATCGGCGACGCTCTGGACGAGAAAGGATATGGCATTGCCATGCGGAAGAGTAAGATAATCTCTCACGCGTAGAATCCAGCTGTACCAGATGTACCGCAAATCATCTTCTAGATTGGCCGCACCGGGACAAGTTCAACAACGCTCTGCTGGAGCTGCAGGAGCAGGGCGTGCTGGAGAAAATGAAGAACAAGTGGTGGAATGAGGTCGGCACAGGCATTTGCGCCACCAAAGAAGACACACCCGATGCCACGCCCTTGGACATGAACAATCTGGAGGGCGTGTTCTTCGTTCTCCTCGTGGGTAGCTGCTGTGCCTTGCTGTACGGGATCATCAGCTGGGTGTTGTTTGTGATGAAGAAGGCACACCATTATCGCGTAAGTCCTGCGTTCTACTCAGCCTGAGCAATCCTAAAATTTCAATCGATTTTTCTGCCAGGTACCGCTGCGTGAGGCCCTAAAGGAGGAGTTCCAGTTCGTCGTCGACTTCAACAACTACGTGAGGGTTGTCAAAAGCTCCGCTTCCATCTATTCTCGGAGCCGCCAGTCGTCCATGTCGGTGGCATCCATGGCGGACAGTTAATTGCATGAGATTCGATTCGAAGTTTTATTAAATTTTATTATGAAAAATGGAATGCTTGTGTGTAGCCGACACTGGGGATAGTCACTGGAAGCAAAGAAAGCAGATATTTATGTAACTGGAAGATCACTATTCTAGCCAGAGCCCAGCGAATGCCCCTGATGTCTAGCAGCGTGCTCAACAATAGTGTGTACGTGTGTAAGTGGATTAGGAATACTTTAACAATACGCCGAAGTCGTCGATGAGATCGAGTCTAGGTCCAGTGCTTGGCTCGCCACAGTAGGCAATGGATGTGATTATCTACATCAACTGGCGGCAAAGATTTGGCAGCACCATGAGTGGGTGTGCTGACTGCAGAGCACACATTGGACGACTCAGCAGAGTCCACGTAGCGGGAGATCAGAGAGCGATACCTTCGCCCAATGGTGGCGATCAACGGTACCTTGTCATTTGAAAGCGTTATGATTGCTTTTATCTAAGAAAAGCAGACAAAGTTTAAAGTCAAAGATCTGGATGGGATGGTTCGCACTCTTACCTCATTTTCATACGGTCGGAAAACACTTATCGGACGCAGGGTCTGTAGCTCTGCCACGATCAAGCATCCCCAAGTGGTACCAATGTACAGCTCAGTGTTGTGGGCAGCCAGAGCCGAGATCTGGCACTTGATAAGGCTCACATGCTCATCGATGGCGATGCTCTGCAGCGACTCGGAGCACGGCAGCAGCTTGGAGCAGTCCAACTTGTTCTCGATGCGCTTCGACCTAACGCCCCACTGGTAAACCATGCAGCCGGGATAGAGGCAACTGAAGACATGGCTATTATTGCTGCACAGGCGGGCCACCTTGACATCCTCAATTAGATTGGGCTCCTCGCTGTGGCAAAGAGCCTGATGGCCACTAACTCCCGACTCGCTCAGGGGGAATACATTTATCTTCCCGGCTATTTCACCGCACCAAAGTTCGTAGACCCTGAAGGAAATACACAATATAAAATGGTTCAATGTCGAACGATTGGCCAACTCACCCATCGAGGAAAACTGAGCAGGCAGCATGCAATACAAAGCCGGAACAGATCTCTGTAAGCACAAAGGAGCCCTCGGCAAAGGCACAGTTGATGGGCATCTTTGTGGCATCCACCAGGAACACTCGACCATTGTGCAGGCCCACGGCTACGCGGGCAATCTTCTCCATATAGACAAGGCTTATCACAGCCGACTTGATGGCCGGATCCAGCATGTAGGAGAACAAATGAGCGTAGGTGGAGGTGCTATAAGCGTGCAAATTGCCGGAAACGTCTCCCATCCAGATGGCTTCGCCCACCAGGCAGCAGCAGAGCATGTTCATCTTAGGTAGGCGCTGCCCAGAGCGGGAACGGGATTGGGCACCATTCTCTGGGGTCTTGGGAGGACCAACCTGCGGCTGTGGAGCACAACTGATGCTATTGCACTGCACCAGACAGCCGGAAGGCGTGCAATCAAGTATGTCGATGCGGGACCCGTAAGAAGGAAGCCAGAGCTCCAAGCCGGATCGTTCTTCATCTCCCATGCCAATAGTCGACTGAAAGACCCCGCAGACAATCTTTTCGCTGTGCGGCAGCGCCACCACATCCAGCAAATGGATGCACTCGGGGGCACTAAGTATTGACACAATCTGACTGGCCGTGGGTCGACGACGGGGCTGCTCGTGCCAACAGAGAACCATCAGATCCAAGCAACAGGTGGGAAACTGAGTCTCCCTTTGTGTAAGAGCCGGACGGCTGCCCTCCAAGATGCACTCCTTAATGGACTCGTGTCCCTCAAATGGTTGCCGCAAACTAATGTTCTCGTAGATGAACATGCCAAAGGAGAAGCAATCGACCTGGAATCAACAAGCAACATATTTATATGAATACTACACTCCATACAGGCAGAATCGTATGACTAACCTTCTCTGTGTACTCTTCCTCTCCGTTGTATCGTATTATCTCGGGTGCCATGAATCCCTCGGTGCCACCAAAGCCCTTGGCTCCGCTTGGAGCTGTCTGCCGGCTAATGCCATAGTCGGCAATCTTAATGTGCACATGGTTTCGGGGACTGTCCTCGGTGTGTGGCTGCGGCAGCTCCCAGACCAGCACATTCTCCGACTTCAGATCTCGGTAGATGATTCTTCTACGATGCAGATACTCAATGGCCCGCGCTGCCTGCAAGACTAGAGTCTGGAATGTATGCGGACCCATGTGAGCTCCACTGCGCCGGTACTGCCGGAGCAGAGCATCCAGGCCGCCCTGCGGTGCCAGCTCCAGCACCAGGGCCAGTGGTTTAATGCAGATCCCCACCAAGGGAACAATATTGGGATGTTTGAGGGTGAGAAGGACGGCGAGCTCTTGGCGGGCTGTACAATACGCCTTGCAGGAGTGCTGCAAGGGATCCCGATCCCACTTTCCCAAAGCCACCTTGTAGGCCATCAAAGCGCTCTGCAAAGAAAAGGAACAAAATTACATTAAATCCCGCTAAATACGCTCTCCATAAGTGCAATGACTCACCTCTTTGGCCCGGGAGCCGGGTGGTACTGGCTGAAGCATTTTCATGGCCACAGGTTTGAAGGATCGCGCGCCTCTCATCTTGCAGCTGGCCTTGAACACAAATCCGAAAGCACCTCGACCCAGGAGAGCGCCCTTAATGATGCACTCCGTGGCGATGGTGTGTTTGTCGGGAATATCCGCAAAGATTACATCGGGCGCAAGTTGGGACATTGACTGCTCGAGGTGCACAGGGCAGCTAAGCTTACTCTGATTATAAACGGACAGAATGCACTCTTCGATCATCCACGCGTAGCACACGTTAGAATTATCCGGCAAATGGTAGCCCGGGTGTCCGTCCACAGATGTATTGCGGGAGGAGCCGGCAGAATCGGGACCCACACCCGAGTCCGCATCCGACCCTGCCCCTAGAGAATCCTCGGAACGTCGTTCCCTCCGGGCTGTCGCATTTAGATAAGCGGAGAAAACATTCAGAGCACCATCATCTCCTGGATCGCCAACGCCGTGCAGGAAGTACGCCCCAGCGCCTCGTCTGCTACTTCTACTGGGTCTATTGCATCCAATGGCTGGCATCTCTCGATCCGCGGGTTCATTGCTCTGGTGCAGCTGCAGCTTCCGGAGGCAGCGTGGGCACAATACCATGCGAGTGATCAAGAAGCGGCCCTCTGAGGTGTGCACAAACCGTGTGCCCAACGACGGATACCAATCCTCCAGCAGCAAATCGATGTGATCCACTGTCAGGGCCAATAGTTTAGCCACCTGCGACATGTGGGGCTGCAGCTCTGCCAGCAATTGACGTTCGCCGTCGTCCAGTTCTTGATATATGTTCACATGATGGAGAGGGAAGTAAACCTCCAAAATGCTTGATGAGCTTAAGCTGACATCGCTCCAAATGCCATCCAGTTTGAGCTTAAATCGGTTGCCTGCCGTGCGGAAAGGCTGCGTCCGCTCATTACTCTGGAAGGGCACTTCCCAGATCCTAAAGATCATGATGGGTCCATAATACAGCGCTAGGCCTGTCTGCCATAGATTCCATTGTGTATCCTGCTCCAGTGAGAGGCGTAAATCAAATTCCACGCATTTCTATGGGAGAAAAAGGGTCTAAGAATGGAAAAAGAATCAGAAATGTGTCTGCTTACGTCCTGGGCAGCCACATAAACGCTCCGGATCGCTTCAACGATCTGCTCATCGGCCAGTATCCGTGTGATCAGGCGCGACCAGAAGCCCGAGGGGAAATACGTCATGAGAAGAATGCGCCGCAGTCCTTGAGTGGCCGATGAGGATGAAGATGGGGAAGTGCGTGGCGAACGCTGCTCGTAGATCAAATTGTTGAGATTCAGCTCCTGCGAGACGGAGCATCCCAAATTGCGGCCACGTGATCGCTGCGACAACTTCACTGTAGTCCCAGTGTTGGGCGTGGCCCCCTCTTGCAGTGGTAGCAGGGATGGTATCAGTAGAGTACGCGAATCCCAGGTCAGGGCCACCTCGAACTTGTTCAACAAACTGACAATATAACTGAAGGACAGAGAGAGGACTATTGTATAAGGAGAGCTGCAATTAGGTGGCGACTCACCTGCGATTTCCGTTTCCTTGAACCTGGACACTGCGGAACAGCAGCTGGAGATCATCCAGCTTCATAACGCCTGTGGGCGCAAAGGGGTTAATCTCTCGCACCGTAACAACGTGGGCCAGCATATCGCACAGCCACTGGGGATCGAGGAAATAGTAATCCCTGAGGGTGGCATCATCGTAGTGAAGCAGCACTCCATTCTCATGACACCAGGTTGTAGCCTGCTGCAGTTCAGCGGCATCCCGAAAGCTTTTATAGTTGTGCAGACGCATCTGCTCTGTGATCAGCCGGCGATACTGTTCAGCATCCAGCACAGGATCACGACCCGCCGCCCGCAAATTACAGGCAATCACATGGACAATGTCCTCGAGGGCAATATAGCTGGCGGGGATTTTCTGAAGCAGCATCGGCTCCTTGGAGCCGGGCGAGCGTAGTTGCATAGAGCTGTCGTAGATGATGTTGGCGAGTAAATGGATGTTGTGCAGAGTGCTGGAAGGAAACAATTTTGCATTTCAAGGCTTTTAGGCGACATATGGATATGGACACTCACCGACAGCTTATCTCAATTGAGTCAATCACACGCGGCAGGCCGATCTTTTCTGCATCTGGTATCGCTATAAACTTCTCCCGAATCAGCTGTTGCAGGTGCTCCGCTTGCTGGGCAGAGATAGATTCGCCCACTGCATCAAAATGGGTGCCCACAATGATAACGGGGGAGTTGGGAGCTCTTGCCTGTATATTGGCCAGCCACTGGAGAAGCTCTGCTAGACCCTTGTGGCCGTCACTGATGCGCCACAGAACCAGATAGAGGCTGCGTTTGGACAAGAAGTACTGATGGGTAGCATAGTATTCCTTCTGTCCACCGAAGTCCCATGTGCGGAAGACCACTGGACCGTGGGAGCCGGGAGATCGCTTCCTTTTCTCGCATATCCAGGTGCCAATGTCCACGCCCACTGTGGATATGTTTGAGTTTGAGGTAGAAGAATGTCGCTGAGACCGGGACGTGCTACGGGCATGTCCCATCCTCTTGGCCCAGTGGTTCTCACTGGCTCGAGACCGATGTGAGCTGGAGCTGGACCCCGATCCCACTCCCTGACGCAGTAAATCCAGCAGCGTACTCTTGCCTATCCCGGCCACACCTACCACCATGAGCTTCATCCGCGCATAGGGCTGGGCATCTTCGTAGATGGACTTTAGGTAGCCTACAATGTCCATTGTCTTGTGCTTCTTGCTTTCGATCATGGATCGCAATGGCTCCTGAAGCAGGCATCCACGTGTGTTGAGATTCCACAGCCTAGAGAGCAAGCCCAGATGCGGTGGCAGCTCCGTGATGTTCACGTTTCCGCTTATATTCAACACCGAGAGGCTGCTCAGTTCGTGCAGCGATGGTGGGATTTCCTTAAGGCAATTGTTGGTCATGTCCAACATGGAGAGATTGGGAAAGATTACCTTGGACTTGCTCACCCCCACCACACTCCAGTCCGCGTCCTCGCTCTCATTGAAAAGGGTTGTGGCATCGTCAGTCGACAGCTGAATTCGGGTGAGCAAATTGTCCGCCAGAATGAGCGTGCGCAACGCTTCCAAGCGTAAATGGCGCCTGTGGCGACAGACGCTCTTCAGTACCGAAGCGCGGAAGGAGGAGGCGTTGTTCTTCGACGCTGATGACTTATATGTTGGCTCCTCCTGACCCTCCGGCACCTGGACGTAGCTGTAGCACAGCAAATGTGGATCCGATTCGGTTATGCGGGGCAGGCTAGGCCAGCAGGAGATCTCATTGTGACTCAAATCCAGCTGCTTCAGTGTGGCTGGATAGCTCGTCACATGACCCATGGAACGCAGACTGTTGTAGGACATATTCAAACGGGTCAGATTCACTGCCAAGCAGGGCAGTGCAGCGGGAATGCTGTTGAACAGATTGTTGGCTATATTTAGGCTGCTCAACTGAGAAGCTCCTGCCCCAGGAGCCTTGCCATCACCCAGTTCTGGGTCCTGGTGCCATTTCATGTCATTGTCGGCGATTTCCAGCGATCCGGACCAAATATTCCGATGTGTTAGCTCTTGCTGGGTCAAATTGCGCGGTTTATTCGAGGAGGGTTCATCAAAAGACTGCAGCTGGAGCTTGTCCAGGCTCCAGACCGAGCTGCTTGTTTGCATTGGCGGCACCGGCAGATCCTTGAGCAGATTGAAGGCCACATTCAGTTCGCGCAGCTTGGGTGCGCGCCACAGATCGAATGGCAGCTCCTGCAGCTTATTATTCGAGATGTCCAGAATGGTCAATGCAGGCAGATGGAAAATGGCAGCTGGCAGACTTGTCAGCTGATTGTCCTGCAGGAAGAGCTCGTCCAGCACGGGACAGCTGTATGTCTTGCCAATGGGCGAAGGCAGCTCCGTGATCTTGTTTTGAGCCACATTTAGATATCTGCAAAGGAGAGTGTTACATTAGGAAGTGGGCATAGTGCATTATTAACACGTACTTGAGGCTAACGAGATGGAGCAACTCCTGGGGAATGGTCGTGAGCAGATTATGCGAAAAGTCGATCCGAGTGATGGCAGTCAACGACACCTCAGTGAGCCTGGGATGGGACTGCAGCTTGGGATTCAGCAGCAGTACGCCACTGACGAGCCACGGAACACGCACGACTGTCAGCTGAACACTTGAGCTTAAGCTGTGCCAATCAATGATGGTAGGCACATTGGGGAACATGGCGCTGTAGGATATGTTGCTCGTGGAGGGCAGAAACACATTCACCTCCACCGGTGTGGGTAGGCCCTTCTTATTGATCTTGTAGTCCGAGTCTGGGTGGACTCGTCGTGCCAGCAGGCGACTCAAAATGGCCTCGTCGCCACCAGCTAGGGCCATGCTGATGGCTGAGCCATTTTCGTCGCGGGCGCCATGCTTTAGTAGCAGATCCAACATGGCCAGGGAACGCTGCTTGCAGGCCTCAGCAATCGGGACATTACTCAGTCCGTAGATCTCCTCGCTGCACTTGGGATCATTGTGATCCTCCACGGGCTTGGCCACAATGTTCGGATTGGCGCCATGCTGCAACAGCGACTGCACCACATCTAAATGGCCGCCACGGACAGCCGCCAGTAGGGCCGTTTCTCTTGCGGCACCACACAGCAAGTTAACGTTGATCGGACAACGCTGCGATTCTGTAGACTCGGGTGGGGCCTGTTCCTCCAAGGCCTCCGATTCGCCGGATATATGCAACTTCGACATGATTGCTTGGATGCCAAAGGAAATGCGCTTCCTCGTCGGCGTTATGGGAGTGCTCACCGAACTGAGAGAGTCGCCCAGCGTTCTTCTGCAAAGCAGCTGCCATTTGAGCAGGACTCCAACGAGTTGCTTGTTGCCCAAAATGCTGGCTATGTAGAGACTTGTCTGCCCCGTCACATCATGGGCATTGGCATCGAAGGGCAACCGCCACTCCCACTGGCCCTCCTCGTCGCGATATGTCTGATAGAGGTAGTCGGGATATTTATAGCCTATGAGCAGCTCCAGCAGCTTAATGTGACCGTTGATGCAGGCCGCATGCAGTGGCAGCCAGCGTTCCACTGTCGGCTGTTGGATCAGCTCTGGAAAGCGGTCAAGCATCATCTTGGCGATACCCATATGGCCACTGTGGACGGCTGCATACAGCGGGGAATACTTTGTCACCGCATGGGATCGTCCATCAGCCCCAGCGTCCAGAAGCCGTTGCGTGATACTCTCATAGCCAGACTGGCAGGCTCTAAAAGTGCAAATGCGGTTGTATTAGAAGGGACGGAGCCCTTGCGGATGCCACATTTCTACTCACGTGAACAGCAACGTGTTGGCACCGGATGGTGCCATATTGACTATAATCTGCCTCTCGGTTCCCAGCGCCGACAGAAGGACCCGAACCGTGCGCTCATCCCCCTCGCTAACAGCCGCCCTGAGCTCTCCATGCTTGATCTGGCGCACTTCTTCCCTGGCATCTACGAAAGAAAAAAATATGTATTTAGGTTAAACATATGGATTTTAAAGCCAACACCCATCTACCAGGTCTGGGCCCTCCTGGGCCTCCCGAGCCGTATGTGACCTCATCGACGAAATAGTCGCAGGCCTCTAAAGCTGTTTCGGTGCCAGGCTTGGGCTGTTCCACAAATTTCCAGGACATTATGCAATCACTCCCAGCACATCAACCGCAGCACAAAGCCACAAAAATTAGTAGCAACGTTTGGACATTGAAAAAACGCGATCCGTACAGCGCACTGATAGAAACTGAACTGAGGCGGTCCGCAATAGAAAAATCGATTTGATTCTGTCATTGATTCGGCTGGGGACCAGGCCATGCTGTCGTTCCGTGGTCGTTGATCCAAAGCCCAGACTGTCGGCACTGCGCAAGACGAGTGAAAGCAACTGTTGCGGGTGGTCAAGAACCGAAAGTCGCGTCATTGATTTTTTAGCGGGGGGCGGGCATTGCGTTTTATGTTTTGGATGTTTGGGTGTCAAATGGCCCATTGGTTGAAGCGCACTAGTTGCTCTCACATTAGATGCGAGGGTGTATGGAGTGGAGGAGCATTTTCAAATTATATTATGATCTTGGCGCGCATCTTTGTCAGCATCAGAGCTGGGGGAGGGTCACACTGTTGAGTGGTTTTGAAAAACCAATAACATTTTTAGGGTGTTAATGGGTGTTATTTCATGCGAGCAATATGCTCCCACACACCACACATATGTATATACATATACGGGCATATTGTATATATAAGTCGGGCTGTGGCAAACGTTTATTTCTGCAATTCTGACTCAGATATATTATCTCACCTTCATCGGAGTCGCTCATTGCTTTGTCAAATGATTTCCATTTAATACATTGCTCACTCTTTACTTCAGAGTTTTGTCAATTCCATTAGATTTAAACATTTTATTTTGCATAATAGCTTATTTAAATTATTAATTAAATTAATTATTTAAATTTATTTTGCTCGAATCACTTTGTTTACCTTTTTTACTAGAGGTGGGAGAACACCGATGTTGGACACGTTCAGGCAACTCTACAGCAGTTAACATTGAATATCGATATATCGATATCGAAAAGTAACAGAGTGACCATTTGTGGTTAATTCGGTATTTTTCAGTACGGTCAAACTGTATTTTTTTTTTCGATCGGCTGGTAATCGAAACAACAACAATACAAATAAAAACAATTAAATATTTTCTTTTATCAAAATCCAAAATATTAAAAAAAAATATTGCGTGCATCGAATACATTTCGTTGCGGGTATGACCAATCGTGGTTTTGAGTGAATGCCGGTGCAAGTGAATGGGTAGCAATTGCGCAGCTCACACCCAAAAATAAAAATAAAAAATGTGATAAAGATGTGGAGGGAGAGACGAAAAGATATCACAAAACAAAAACAAATGTGGTCGAATATAATGAAACAACGATGACGGAGTGGCGGGGTTTTTTTCGTTTTCTTTTCTTTTGATAGCTGCAATTTTCATTTCCACGGACCTTTACATGTGTGTTTGTGTATGTGTGTGCTTTTTTTTGTGGCATCCCGACTTAGAAATGAGACAACGGTGCCGCGTAACTCTGTAGAATACCCTTTCTCTGCTCTCACTACACCTGTTCTGTGATGGTATTTGAAACTTGAGGCCGAAAGCGAGGAAAGAAGGATTATTTAGGGCAATTGAAAACTGTTTTCCACTGAAAATCTCTCGAGAAATAAAATTCCTTTAAATTCGCTAAAGCCTCTTGCTATATTCTTTCCAATTTGACAAAAAGAGTATTGCATCTTCACCATTCGCATGGCCATCATGGTTTATTCTTGTTTTTTTGTCGCCGCCGCCGCCGCAACACCTCGCAACCACCCCTCTCCTGCTGGCGTATGACTCGGTTCTGTATGTATGATTCATACTAAATATAAAGTCAACGCTTTTCTTTTTGTTCCGAAGAAGTTTTCATTTTGGATGCATAGTTAGGCCTTGAATTTTTTCGAATTTAATGTGCCCCATAAAAATAGATCCAAGTGATAATCCGAATGGTCGTTAAAAGCGGATTAGACCGAATATTTCCGAATGCAGCGGAACCACAATATTTACACTATATCATGGGGTTTATTCAGGCGCTTATCAAACGCGGGCAGCAGGGTAATTTCCGTAATTGAATGCCGCCAATCCGTCCTGTCCTGTCATTCCCTCTGCTTTTCAATAACCCGGGCGCCACCTTCTGATTTATTATTCACAGAGAGATCGGCATGACTAACAATGAGATTGCAGCACTGATTTAAATGGAAAACTTTGAAAACAACAACGCGCCGAGTCTGGTGATAACGACTAGAATGAAAAACAAAAACTAACAATTGCATGCAACAGCGAAGTAAATTACAAGAGCCCCAAAGGGACACAGAGACAAGAACAGAAGTAAACCAGTAGCACCAGGGCTATGCACCTGGTTGAGAACGGAGCAACGATGAACCGCACCGCCTCCGTTTCACACAATTATGCCGGTGGTTTGCTGGATAACCGGCAATCTTCCTATGTAGAGTACACACACGCAGGTTGCGGCATGCCCGTAACCGAGTACGCCCCATCCGACATGTTGTTCTCCATCGATCTGTGGAAGAACGATCCGCCCGACTATGTCGATCTCATAATCATGATCCCGAATGGCACCCTGCTGATGATGAGGGCCCCCTCGTCGACCACAATACGGGAAATCAAGGTGGAGACCGTTAAGATGGCGAAACAGAACTGCCTGGGGTATATGATCAAGGATGCGTGCGACTATCAGTTCTACGGAATCTCTGTGTTCAATATCGAACCCTACACGGACGAGACGAAACGCCTGTGCGAGGTTCAGCCCCACTTTGGTTTACTCACCCTGGGCGACCGCACCGATGCCACCAGCTTTTCCAGCGACTACGAACTAACGAAGATGGTCAGCGGGATGATTGGCAACTCATTCGATCATCACCGAACCCAGGGCACGCCCGAGATCGATGACTTTCGACGCAGCATGACAGATCTCTGCGAGAGCATCGAGGTTGAACGCTCCCAGTTCACCTGGCAGCAGCGTCTCCTCTACGAGCATCCCCTGAGGCTGGCCGGCTCGGTGGATATGCCCGAGCTAATACGTCAACGTCATCCAACATCCGCCTTTCTAATCGTCGTGAAGAACGAGAACGATCAGAGCACGTTCACGCTGTCTGTCATGGAGAAAGACACTCCGTTCTCACTGATCGAGAGCACGTTGCAGAAGATGAACCGATCGCAGATGAAGATGAACGATCGCGCCGGCGACTATATACTGAAAGTGAGTGGCCGCGATGAGTATCTGTTCGGGGATCATCCGCTGATACAGTTCCTCTACATCCAAGAGGCGCTCTCGGACTCGGCGGTGCCCAATGTGGTGCTGCAGTCGGTGATCCGCTTGGAGTCGTACATCAATCATCACAACGAGCAGAGCATGGGCCTGAAGCGTGCGCCAAAGAAAGATCGACCCGTGGTGCTCCATAAAGCACCCACGTCGCTATGGGATTTGGGCAACTACTTTCAACTGACGCTGCACAGCATCAGCAATGTCAACTACGACAAAACACGGGCGTTCCGAGTAGGCGTGGATGTGGGACTGTACCATGGCGAGCACAAGTTGTGCTCGCAGCGATCGATAGATGCACCCAATGGCAGCTCGGACACGTTCCTATTCAACGATCAGATCATGGACTTTGACATACAGATGCGCAATCTGCCGCGAATGACGCGACTGTGCATCGTCATCTTTGAGGTGACCAAATTGTCTCGCTCCAAGAAGTCATCCAACAACAAGGACAACGCCCAGAAGGATGTGTCATACAACAAGAATCCCCTGGCCTGGGTCAATACAACGCTTTTGGATTACAAGGATCATTTGCGAACTGGCCGACAAGTGCTGTACACGTGGACATATGCGGACGATATACAGTCGGACGAGGTGTTCCATCCGCTGGGCACCATCGAACCGAATCCGCGCAAGGAGGAGTGCGCCCTGGTGCACGTAACATTCCACAGCAGTGGCGCCGAGTCCGTGCGCTATCCCTGCGAGAATACTGTCTTGCAATATGCAGCGGATCGAGCACTGGCCAGCCTTCGCGAAAAGCAACAGCAGCCGGCAGAGCCGGAGAAGCCACTGAAAGACCTCAAGGAGTTGCTGTCCAACTACACTGGCCTAGACAAGATCTACGAGATGGTGGACCAGGATCGCAATGCCATTTGGGAGCGCAGGTAACTAGACAAACCAGACAAAGCAGTCAAATTCTGAAGTTCTAATGTGCGTGGTTGATCCTTTTTAGGAATGATATTCTGCGCGAATTGCCAGAACAACTGCCGATCCTCTTGCACTGTGTGTACTGGAAGGAGCGCGATGATGTGGCCGACATCTGGTACCTCCTCAAGCGCTGGCCGCTCATCTCGGTTGAACGATCACTGGAACTGCTGGACTATGCCTATCCGGATCCAGCCGTGCGTCGATTTGCCATCAAGTGTCTACAAATTCTCAAGTGAGTGCAAACCCCTCTTGAGCTATATCTTTACTACATATTTCATTTCCATTAGGGATGATGATCTTCTATTATACCTGCTCCAGCTGGTGCAGGCCATCAAACACGAATCGTATCTGGAGAGTGATCTGGTTGTGTTACTGCTGGAGCGAGCGCTGCGTAATCAGCGCATCGGCCACTACTTCTTCTGGCATCTGCGATCCGAGATGCAAACCCCTTCGATGCAGACACGGTTCGGACTCCTGCTGGAGGTCTATCTCAAGGGCTGTAAGCATCATGTGGCGCCGCTGCGGAAACAGCTGCAGGTGCTAGACAAACTGAAGCAGGGCTCTGTTTTAGCCAAGAAGGGCAGCAAGGAGAAGGTGAAAACCATGCTGCAGGACTTTCTGAGGGATCAGCGGAACACGGGCGTCTTCCAGAACATACAAAACCCGCTGAACCCCAGCTTTCGGTGTAGCGGCGTCTCGCCTGACCAGTGCAAGGTAATGGACAGTAAGATGCGTCCGCTGTGGGTGGTGTTCGAGAATGCCGATCTCAACTCGAACGATGTGTACATTATATTCAAAAACGGCGATGATCTGCGCCAGGACATGCTCACACTGCAGATGCTGCGGGTGATGGATAAGTTGTGGAAACGAGACGGGTAAGCACGATTCACTTAATTCTCCTAGTTGGATTGTCTCAAATTCTCCAATCGTTTTCAGCATGGACTTCCGCATGAACATCTACAACTGCATCAGCATGGAGCAGCGCCTGGGCATGATTGAAGTGGTGCGACATGCGGAGACAATTGCCAATATACAAAAGGAGAAGGGCATGTTCTCGGCCACATCGCCGTTCAAGAAGGGCTCGCTGTACAGTTGGCTCAAGGAGCACAACAAGCCCGCCGATAAGCTAAACAAGGCTATCAATGAGTTTACGCTCAGCTGTGCCGGCTACTGTGTGGCCACCTATGTACTGGGAGTGGCTGATCGTCACTCCGACAACATAATGGTCAAGAGGAATGGACAGGTAACCCACTTCTTTGAGCAAATTCTGTACAAAAATAAAATCCTTGTGATCCTCAGCTCTTTCACATCGACTTTGGACACATCTTGGGACACTTCAAGGAGAAGTTTGGTGTGCGCCGGGAGCGTGTACCTTTTGTGCTAACCCATGATTTTGTCTACGTCATCAACAAGGGCTGCAACGATCGCGAGGCGAAAGAGTTTTGTCACTTTCAGGAATTGTGCGAGCGCGTATGTTGATTTCAATCAGACAGAAGACGACAGGAACTATAATTTGCAATCTATAATCTATTGCAGGCATTTTTAACATTACGCAAACACGGCTGCCTTATCTTATCGCTGTTCTCAATGATGATTTCAACGGGACTGCCGGAACTGTCCTCCGAGAAGGACTTGAACTATCTACGCGAAACTTTGGTAAGTTCGAATAGCATTGCAATCGATTGAAAAACCCTCATAAATCGTTCATCCTTCAGGTGCTGGACTACACGGAGGAAAAAGCACGCGAACATTTCCGGGCGAAATTTAGCGAAGCTTTGGCCAACTCCTGGAAAACTTCCCTAAATTGGGCATCTCACAATTTCTCCAAGAACAACAAACAGTAGACAGACATTAACTAAATTCAAAAAGCAACAAGATCACAAACGATCGTTGTGTGTTCCAAAAAACACTATCTCACCCACACAGAAGCCTCAGAGGGATCCATCCTAATCCTCTCTGCCAACTACTACCCTCCGCGACAGACAGACGGGCGGGCGTAGTACAACAATATTATGCGATGTACCCATAAAATGCATAAAACCAAGTTCAAAACTACATATGTATGTGTTCACTATGTTAGGCCGACACACAACCCTCCCCCCTCCCCTATATAAATATATGTATGCATGTATGTAATACTATTGATACAGCCACTGCCACAAGTGCTCCAATATAATTTACTTATTTAAATGTCCTGTCTCTTTGATTGCCCATATACGAGTATATATATTTGATATTTAAACAATAACCCCTGGACCGGACCTTGGACCCTATTGTATTGTTTTTGTTGTCGCATCATCCCATTTGTTGTTTCGAAACCTGTGCAAAGAAACCTTCGTGCGGAAGAATGTATCCTATTATGCTATATGTATTTAATTAAGCGACATTTACTCCATAAGTTAAAACGTTAACGTTAATTTGTTTTCTAAAACCCTAAAATACGATGATTTATATTGTGTACTGTATCATAATTTGTTTCCTTTCCAGCAACAAGCAAACGAAATCAGAAATGTTTGTATGTGTTTTCTGGTTTCTGTTCATTTCATAGTGTTATAGTCTTATATGTACTAGTACTTGTAATGTATTTTGTAAATCGCTGGATAATTATAATTAAATGAAACGAATTATACACATACACATGCAAATACATATACATATATTTGAACGAGTGTATAGAATGTAATCAAAACAAGAAATATATAAATACATAACATTTGTATGTACATCATGTGCTTCTACGTTTACGATCGAATTGTATCTGTATTCGTCTCAACAACTCAATCGTGTTTCAATGGGATTGGAGGCGAAGCGCGGCGCCACTCTCACAGAGAAAAACCCAAATCTAAGCGCCAAACCTTGAACACCACACCCGATGAATATTATCACGAATCGGAAGGGGCTGAGCCACCTGAACCTGATAATCCCTAGTAGAACTATCAAAACTGTTGTCGATGTCAAGACAGCCACTCTAGCATCCGCTAGCATCCATTATCAATACCATTTTATGATTATTACAGACCTTATTGCACTTCGCCCATATATTGATATTTCGTACCGACCATTACCATTATTGCCATACAGGAAGTGCCCCTCCCCGTATGTTAAGGGCTCTAATGAAGTTAAGCACATTCCAATGTTTCCAGCTCCATTTCACATCATCTACAAGAGTCTATATCTACCAGCTTCAATTTCTTAAGGTGATATCTGAATCCAAAATGCCTTCCAACAAGAGCTTCTTCTACGGGATGAAACTGAGGGGAAAAGTTAAATAAATTATTTGTCACACATTTAGTATAGGTTTTTATTTGACATCAAGTATTCAGTTTCAGTTGCATGTATACATACATATAGTATATGTATATGTGTATATATGTATACCTATATAAAATATATTTGCTTAAAATTAGTTGTTTGTTTTCGGTTTACTTTACACACATTCCAGCATCAAGAGGATGCAGTAATATTAAATACATATGTATATCTAAAACCCTTTTGCCTGCTGTTTTCCCATAATGATTTTATCGGGCTATGCCGCTCCGCTCACTGGTGGACAGTGGATACATAGTACATACAACGATAGACGACCATCAATTCAATGCCAGTCAACGCAACGCTCTAAACCAACCCAACTGATGGTTAAGTCTACTAACACTACGTAATCCGTAATTCAAATTAAATAAAGTAAAACAAAACGTCGTACACAGTACCGATGCAAAAAAAAGTAAAAGTAAAGTAATAGTCCCTAGGCGCCTAGCTATTAGCTAATCAGTAGGTAGTAAAAACCGTATGGAATTTTCATGGAAATTAATATTTTTGTGTGTTCGCATTTTGTTTTTGTTTTAGTTTTTCGTTTAGTAAAAGGTTAACAGCAAATTGTGCAATATTTTGATGCTTTTTTCGCTTGACCTCTAATGGAATCGTTTTCTGTGTATACATATACATATATCAAATATACAGAATATTGATAAATCCTTTATAAAAATAGGTATTAAATATATTGGTTGTTTTCTTGCTTTAAATTTTTACTCTTTTTGTTTTTGTTGTTGTTTTTGTGTAAAAATACTGTATATACAATTATAATTATTTTCCTACACATAAACACGTACCGTACCAGTAAATACATATAAATAGTCATTTGATTTATATAAATAATTTAGAAAATATGAGAAACCGCGGTTCGTTTTTGTCTTTTTTGCGTTTAGGAATATAGTACTTTTTGTTGTTTATTTGTATCAGTTTCAGTTGTACGAATTTCGGCTTGAATTTTTAACTTTTAAGTTTTTTCAGTTTTAGGATAAATTTTTCAGTTTTCAGTTTGTAGTTTTTTGTAAATATTTTCGTTTGTTGTATATGTGAATTTTTGTACATTTTCATTTGCTTTTGATTGGGCACCCATTGACAAGGACCTGTACTAAGTAGAGCTATACAAATCTGGAGGAAGTAGTAATGTGAATCATCATTCTGAGGTTTAAGTTAAGCCTCATAAATAAAGTACATTAAAGGAAAAATAGAACGGGCTTGTAATCGAAAGATAATATGGGTTACACGAGATAGAGTCGTTGTACTCATAGAACCTCTCAAGAACAAAATAATGTTTCTGGGAATATCACAATCCTTGGACCGATTCTGGAGTAAAGCCAAAATCAATCCAAAAAGTAATTCCATGGTGGGTTTACAAATTACATGGTCAAATTACAATCGTATATGGTCTATTTTGTACAACACGTCGTCACGTCAATTATTGCCCTTTGGACCTCGCTTTTGGGGATATCATATCAAAAATGAATTGTTCACCTGTAGAGCATCTGTGAATGGATTACTATTTCCTAGATGTCTTGTGGTTTAACAATTCTTGCTTTTATATAATCCCTAATTTTCTTTACATTTCATCTTTAAAGGCACACGCTTTTTATAAAAATCTGTTCTTTTAGGTTTTGTAAAATACACTTTAAATGTTAGATGCTGCGATCCATAACGTTATATTTTTATCATTTTTCTTCTTTTTTTTTCTAAAAAAATTCAGGTTCAGTCTGTTTCAAGGAAATGTTTTGATGAAAAAACGTAACTTTTTTTTGTTTGAGATTCTTTAAGACGTGCAATTTATACATCCTATAGAAAAATGTGTTAATTGTATTGTTTTTACTTATTAGTTGGCAGAGAATAAAATTCCTTTGCATATTAAATATGTATCTCGAAGGGGTTCCATTTCTCAACTGATTGTATAAATAGTGTTTTGTTGAAACATTGTTGGAGTCTGTTTTGATTTCCATGTATCTCTTCTTCGTTTCTTCTCAGCTATTCTCCTATCCTTTTCTTTCCTTTGCTTTCCTTTCCTTTCGTTTCTTTTCGTTTGAATTTCCTGCCTTAATCGAGAACCTAACTAGAATTAGGCTTAAGCTAAAACAATTCGGTTACAACTAAATTAGCAGCGAGCTTATCAAATAATTGTAAGTGTAGTTGAATGTCATCTTAAGCGCTACTAGTGCGGTAATGTACTTAACTCGATGGTTGCGCCCAGCAACTGGGGCAGCTGGGGCGTGTGTGTGTGTGGTTGTGTGTGTGTGTGTCTCAGTGCTTCGACAGATTCAGTGGTAAGTCTGAAGGAATACAAAACAATATTAGCTCAGACTTGGTCTTAGTGTCAGTCTTAGATGGGGAGACTCACCTGAACTTTGTTCATTCCTTAGGCTATTATTATGAAACAATGAGGAGGAGGAGGAGCCGGCGCCGGAAGCAGCCGCCGAGGAGGCGGATGCATTGGAGCTGGTCGGCGAAGTGGAGGCTGTGCGATGACTGGACGCTGCAGACATTAGGTCGGTACTACTATCAGTCAGTTTTGGCGTGGCCAGGTGTGCAGGCGTGTGGTGTGTTAGTGCCGCGGGATGCGTCAGATGCGTATGTGTATGCGGATGCGTATGCGGACTGGGGGCGGGCTGTCCAAATGCGGCGGCAGCTGCAGCAGCCGCAACAGCGGCTGCCCCGACGCCATTATAGGCAAACGGATGATACGGCGAGGGAGGTGACAGTCTCGCGGCTGCGGCTGCGGCTGCAGCCGAACTGCTGCTGGCCTGTGGATGTGGCGGCATTAGCGGCGAGGCTCCCGCCTGGTAATGGTGCACCCACAATGGGTTGTGTCTCAGGGCCGCCAGTGTGGATATGTAGGGATGGTAAAGCGATGGCGACACCACCGAAGGAATGTAGGCGGCAGCAGCCGCTGCTGCAGCCGCCGCCGCAGCTGCTGCGTTACTGCCTGATGTCACAGGCACCGTCGGGCTGCCCGATGATCCATTGCCGTTCACCTGCGGCGGTGGATACATATAGTAGTGCAAGGGCGAGCCGGAGGCTGGTGAACCACGCTGCAGATGCATCTGGTGCCGCCGATCTGGTGGCGATGTACTTCGGTCACCGGGCGACGGACAGCTGCTGCTGCTGGCCGTTGGCGAGGCAAACTCGCGGCGTATCGAGGCAGTCTTCTTGGGAACGGTGCGAGGTGTGGTGGCGGGGGAGGCTGTCGTGGAACGGGGCGGTGAAAGATCTTGCGACGCTCCTCCTCCGTGTGAAATGTGTGGCGAAACAACTGAGCCGGTCGACGTTGATGATCGACCCCCTGTTCCAGAATAGTGATCTCTATAGAAGGAATGCCCGTAGTCCACGGGCAGCGGCGACCCAGCCGTGTACGGCGGCGAGCGTTTCTTGCTGACAGCATGTGAGGGTGACTTTCCACCGACGGCACCGGCACCGGCACCACTACTACCACCACCATTGCTGCCGCTCATATCGGGCGACTTGGGGGAGCTGAGTAGGGAGCGTGGATAGTTTCCGGAATTGGCGTACAAAGAATGCTGATGATGCACATTGCTGATAATGGCCGCCGGATGGTCGATGGTCTTCTTTGAAGATGAAGATGAGGACGAGGAGGAGCTGCCACTGCCTCCGCCCAAGAGTGAGTGTATGCTGTAGGAGCTGTTCAGGCGTGTGGGCTGCTGCGATGCCGCAGCCGGAGCTGGCGATGTGGTGGGGGTGCTAGTGCTGGGCTTTCCTTGCGGCGGTGCCAGATTCATGGGCGCAGACTTGCTGGGCGGTGCCGAAGCCTTGGCACGACTCCGTTTGCCACCGGCCCCCCCACTACTACTGCCTCCGCTGCCGCTGCCGTTGTTCACGCAACCATTGTCCTCCAGCGACACCTTCTCAAACTCGCGCAGGATGCGCTTCCTGGGCGAGACATGCTGATGATGGTACTCGACTAGACGGCTGGCTGCCGCGGCCGACGATGGTGGCGAAACCTAGAAGATATTTTGTTAGTTTTCAGTTAATGAAATGCTCTTTCCAATACAATTCTAGGGGGCCCACTTACCTTGTGCGTCAGAGAATGACTTAGATTTCCGATGGCTCCGCCACCGCTGCGCTCTGCTGCCGTGACTGTCGCCGCTGACGACGCTGGTGTCTTGGACAATTGCTCTAGACGTGCTGGCACCCCATCGATAAGTTTCTGAATGATGCTGTTGAGCTTGGCTCTGGGCCTCGGCTTTTTAAGTCTTCTGTTGTCTGTTCGCGGCGTCTTGTGATCGCCATTTAGATCGCTGCCAGTGCTGCCGTTCGTACTTATCGAAGGTGGTATCGGAGGTTCATTTACTGTCACCGACATGGCATCTTCGTCCTCACTCGTGTTCATCTTCTCGGCAGTCACAGTTGCAGTTTCAGCCGCCTCGATAGTGGGCTCGACATTTATTTTCGTTTCTATATTCGGTACAGAAGCTTCCTCTTTTGACTCGCGGCTCTCATTGATTTCGGCCTTGTTCGACTCCGTTTCGGGCATTGCTTCCGTTCCTACTTTGTTCGTTTCTGGTTTCTCCGCTTTAATCTCATTTGCAGTTTCTGCTGAAGCTTCTGCAGCAGCGCCAGGGAGAGGGCCAGGGCCAGGGCCAGTGGCTGTGTCACCTTCTACAGCTTCATCGCCTTCGGCCTTCAGTGTCTCATCGCCGTTTTCCGCCTTGACCAACTCAAAGATCGGCTGCAGATCCTCGCTCTTGGCAATCGGCTCGTGCGGTCGTCGTCGCTTGCGTGATGCTGTCTGGAGGGCAGCCCTGCTAAGGACACTGTACCTGGGACGATGGTAATAGAGCGACAGTTCTTTGGATATGCCGCGTCGCGGTCTCGACTGTTTCCAGGGCTGATCCCGTTGCCACGGCGATGATTGTATCGAGCTATTGTCATCCGAAACTGCAAGAAACCGAATAATATTTTGCTCAGAAATGCACTCGCTTCATGGTATATTTAATTGTAAGCCAAATGCCAAGTGGGCTGCCAAACACTTACAGCTCAGAGATGTGGAATTCTCGTTCTTTGGATACGTTGTCGTCACAGCAGACGTTGGGGTCACGGTGGCCGAGGTGGCCGCAGATGGGGGGCGAAAAGTCTTGCGCGTTACTGAGACCCAACCGCTCTTATCGCCGTCCTTCGAACGTGCCAGTTCCAATATGAATTTGCCATCTGTTGCATAGAAGATGGGGATGTTATGTTGTTTGTTGTTGTTTTATCTTGACGGAAATGGGTTTAATTTTATGTTTTACACTTGCCTTTAAAGAACTGCAAACGACCGCCGTAGCCGGCAGTGCTGTTGTTGCTGTGCGTCGATATCGGATGCCTGCCCATATCAAAGCTGCTGCTCATGCTGCTACTCATGCTGTTTCCACCCTTCCCGCTCTTCAACGATCCTGTGGGCGCCATGGATGCGGCGGCGGTTGCACTCGGCACACTGCTTAAGGAACTGTAGTCCAGTACACCGCCCATTACATCGACAGGCTTGGGACCAGAGCCGACGAGGGCACTAGTCGCTGCCACCGTAGCAGATGCTGCCATCGCTGAGGAGCTGCTGCTTGTTGGACTGTTACTGCTTCTAGTTGTCTTTGTTGTGGGCGTGCTGACATGCGGCAAAAAGCCATTTGATGAGGCTGGAGCTGATGATAATGATGTTGATGATGACAATGATGAGGAGGGCGTCGGCGTCCTGCCTGCTGTCGTGCTCGTGCTCAGGTTCGCGGGCAGGGGCGGGGGCAGTGGAAAGCTGCCGTTCAAACCATTTTTGAGTAGAAACTGTGCTGCCGCCTCTGCAATTATGCGTTCGTTGTTGCTGTTGCTGTTGTTGTTGTTGCTGCTGCTGTCGTTGCTATTGTTGTTGGAGTGGTTGCTGCTGTTACTGTTAATGGTACTTTTATGCTCATCGGTCATTGTTGTCTGTCTGTTGCACTCTGTTACAATTGTGACGTCATTTAGAGTTGGCCTTCAAAGAAAAACATTTTCATGTGTTTGCAAAATGATTTTCGTTGGTTAAAAATGTACTCCAACACGATTTTCTAATTGGTTTCATACAATTTAAATACAATTTTCATTTTGTTTTTGTTGTAAATTCCTCGCGCACAGTCCGCAGCCGGGACATAACTCAACGTCGACGGCGTCGCGTATCAAAATATGCCAGCTCGGCACGGCAATGGGAGCGTCTGGTCTGGTTAACATTTTCGTGTTTTGGATATGGAAACCATTTACTTTATTGCACACATGGCCTATAGCATTTTCGGCCGCCGCTTATCGTTGCATTCACTTTGTCTTTATATGTTTTCACGCACAGAGTTTACTATTGGCATAGGCATTGGGGCTGGCTGCTGCTGGCGGAAGAGCACAAAGAGAGCAGAGCAGAGCACAAAACGAAGTGGGAAAAGGAGGAGATAAAATAGGAAAAAACGTTCTCCAATTACCATCAGCAGATATCGATATCCGATAATGCGCATAATAGGCTGTGGCCACGTGCTGCGACCAAGCTGGCCAGCAAACTAATTATTGATCACTGATTTTAACCAATAAATTAAATAAATAAATTTAAAATTATCAACGAAAAACGCAGCTCAGTGTGCGGACTGTGTGACCGTGAACTGAGAACGAAAAAATACCAAATGCCAAAATAGTACTAAAAATTACAACAAAATACCGAAAAGCACAAAATACTGTATGGCTGTTTTCCTACACCTTATTATATCTCCGTATGCCGAACTTAACGTTTAAATTCCGTTAGTCGACATATAACCGTTATTTTTCTTACAACAAATGCAAAAATCTGTGTTTGTAACGGTAAAATGACATTTGGGATGGTACCGAACGGAAAATAACGGCATAATTCGGCATAAAAAGGTTTGGTTTAAGAGCTGCAACTTAGCCGTTTATTCATAGATTCTTAAACGACGCCCAATTTATTTGCCTGTCTAAAACCAAAAATTCAGCCCAAGAAATTTTTTTCCGACTTTTCCTGAGTATTTAAAGTCAAAACTTCGGCAAAAATACCGCTAACAATTTTTAAATTTGAAAGCTTAATAATTTTCAGACGGTAAGCAGCAGCTACAAAGTGTTTGGATCAGATTTATAGCTTCATATGTCAATTTCTTAGAACTGCAAAGTACAATAAATCCTGATATAAGATACTTAAGTTTCCTCTGAAAAAAAATATGAAAAAAAAACAAATTTCAAAAATTCTTTGAAAAAAAATTGAAATCTCGAAGTCTACAGCGACCACATCGGAAAAAAAGTTCAATTTTGTTGACTAGTGTTATTTGGTTTGTTTTCTCCCAAGGAATGGGGGGACTGTAATAGTCCTAGTAATAGTCCAAAAGAAATCTTAGTTCTCGTAAATTGTTTCTGTTCATCCCACACAAAATTATAAATATCACGTGAATCTGTTCCATCCGTGTTAAACGCCGGTCATATGACCGATATATCTTAACTGATTCTTCATCGGTAAATTAAAAATAAATATTCGTTTATAGAATAAAATGTTTATTTAAGTCCAGAAGGTAAACATCAAGCGATTATGTTATGTTATGCTAAATGCATTCACTTTAGCTAGATAAATACTTATGGTTTGCAATTGTCTTTTTATTGGGTTTAATACTGTTTGCATGCTACGAGTCGGTTATTTCAATGATGAGCACGGCGGAATAAATTATATTTAAATAGCCTATACGTATGCGTGTAGCTGGAATACAACCCTTCATCGTCTTCTCTTTCTGCTTCTTAAATTTAAACACAACTCCTTTTGTCTCATCGCTTCCTAGACTGCTCAATATCCTCCCTCAATCAATGAGCTGCAATACACCTAAATATGTATGTATTTCTAATGCAAAATATAATATAAATCTTATGCGTCTACATACTCGTTTGTATATTATTATGTTATGTAGTGTAGGGCCATGCTGCCATGTTAGATTCGAGTAAGGGTTTTGATATGGGTGAGAAGTCGTCAATTGCACAGGAATACATAGTTAAGAATAGATGCTTAGTAGGTATTGCACAAAGTAAATATTGTAAAACCGTCACAACAAAGGGCACACAATATAAAAAAAAATTAAATTTAGTTTTGCTTTCCATATGCCAACATAATTTAAATATCACAGACGTTTTGCCAATTTTTTAACTAATTCTCCATTTTGCGTGTTAATTTTGTTTGCCAAATCGGGAAGTACAGAGTGTGGAATAAGTCAATAAAGAAGATACTTAGACTCATAAAAAACGGTTCCAACCGCTGTTTCGATGCACCCTACAAGGCTAAACCTGATAATATGTGGGTTGACCACTTGTACAGCGCATGGGCACCACCGCACCCAACCATAATCCGGATCGGGATCGGGTCGAAATACATATATACCTACTCGTACATATCTAAATGTCAGTCAAGTGTTGAAACGAAATCAAGTCTTGTGTTGAACATGGCACATAATTGCTAAAAGGAAAACTGGAGCCAAGCCTATGAAGGTGAATCTCTATCCTTATCATATAAATGGGTTTATGTATATGTAATACTATGTATTCTCGAAATTCTGAAAGAATTCAAGCGTAAAATGTATGAAATGATATCGTTCTGTTGGGTGCATCCTAGAGAATCTCTCTTAGCATACCCGTCTAGTGCATGTTGTCCACTCTGCCAGATGGCAGACCCAGTGCGGCGCTCAGATTTAGTCCTTGTGGAACGCCGACGCCGACACCAACACCCACACCTGTCCCCATGTTACCCTCACTCTCACTCTTCCAGGAGGAGACCGGTATGTGGGGAGCCGGCAAGCAGTTGCGCAGCGTTTGCACAATCTGAATTGTGTCCATTAGTGCTGCAAAAGCAAAATCAGTTTCTAACATTGCAGACAAATATGAATGGCAATAAACCGGTTCTCACACTACTTACTCTTCTGCAGACTCTCGCTCTGCTTGCCGTAGGGCTTGCACATAGATGGACGTATGTAGGTCTTCATGCGAGACATGTTCCGCATAAGTTCGGAGAAAATGCGTACAATCTTGTCCTGGCCAACGGCCATGTGGTCCAAGCGATTGGCATCACTGGTGGCCCAGGCCCCGTTGTGCAGGGCCAGCAGATCTTTGTTCGATTCAATCGAATCAAGATTTGAGCTGCAACGTGAAATACTCGTATTTAACATCAACTGAAAAGAAATAAATGCGAAAATCGAAACTAACCGCAAGGAGTCTGCTGCATTTTTATGTGATAGCTGATCCAGCGACGAGTGCGAGGAAGACGATGAAGATGAGTGCGGCGACTGCGATGGTGGTGGCATTGGATGGTGATGGGTTTGCGAACTGACACCAGAACCCCCGCTCGTGGATGTACTGGTGGCCGGAGGAGGCTGCTGATTCGCGGCCACGGCGGCAGCCACTGCTTGCGATTGCATCAGTCCTTGGATCTGTAAATTGGCAGCTGCTGCGGCCACGGCCATGGGATCAAAGTGCTTGGGATCCAGTTGAGCAAACACCCGCTGCTTCTCCAGCGGACTCAAATTGCTCAGCTTCTCGAGGCTCTGCTGGGCGAGCACGCGATTCTGTTGCTGTATCAGAGCCGCCGTAAGCTGTTGCTGGTGCTTGGCCTGCGCCTGGGCCTGCTGCTGCTGTTGTTGTTGTTGTTGTTGTTGCTGCTGCTGCTGTTGTTGCTGTTGTTGCTGCTGCTGATGATGTACGGCGGCAGCACTGATCTGGGATAGCTGCGTCTGAATGCTGTTCTGCTGCTGCTTGGTCAGATGCTGCAGTTGTGGCGGCACTGGAACTTGTGCCACCTTGGAGCCCGTCGACTTGGATAAGTCAATTTCCACATTGCTTGAACTGGTGCTGCTGGCAGCGCTGGAGGCAGACCCAGCTGCAGCATTTCCTCCGGCTGAACTGCTGGGCGGCAGATGGGAGAGCCGTTGCAAAAAGTCGGGCGTATTCACGCCAGGATACTGCTGTTCCATGAATGGCATGGGTGAGATGCCCATGTGGTTCTTGTAGTAGCGGCAGGCTGGGCTTGGGCACGACTGGACCACCTCGATAATGAACTCCTTCTCCATACCGAACTGATCCCGACCAATCGTGTAGGACTCGATGACAGCCCGCACTGTGGCGTCCACACTTAGATGAAGCCCGTGCGGACCGGACATGTGCTTTAGCATGACCGCATTGGCAAAATGCTCAAACGGCAGAACAATCTTTCCATTGTCCCGCAGAATGAGACGACCCTGAGAGTCTAGCGTCAGACGATTAGCCAAAACCCTATTCATGGGGAAATTGATTGAGTGAAGGGTATTGATATACACTTGCTATACTGATAAACTTACTGCAGGTAGGCGGCGCTGGGCAACATAGCATTGTCCTTCAGATCACTGAAGCACTGCAGCAACTCGGCGCTCGGGTTCCAGCCCTTGTTCTGCAAATAGAGCTGCAGCAGCATGTAGAGTTTCTCGGTCACATAGCCCACGCCGGGCAGTCCGGAATTTGGCTGCGGCAGCATGTCGCTGTGCGCTGCCCCACTGGCCACGCCCCCAACGCCGGGACCCTTGGATAGTGCCGCCTTCATCGTCTCCGATAGATCCAATTTATAGTTTTCTGGGTAGAAGTGCTTAACGTGCTCCTGGAACAATTGATACACAGGCCGCACACCATGAAATCCCACACAGACACGCCTACACATACACAAATGGCCACCACCACTACCACCCACTTACCAAATTGTTCATTTTCGGCTGTGGGCTGCTGTCTGGCTACTGCAGCGGCATCTATTCGCTGGGACGCCACCAATGCATTTTGGAATCGGGACGCTAACGGCTCCTAGGAGGGGTCCAATTGGAATAGGGACGAGACTGCACTAATTGGGAGACACAAAGCAGAAAATTTTGTGTTGTCCTTGCAAGGATGCCAATCAGTGTGACTGACTCTCAGAAATATACCGAAATATACAGCCTTATTTTTTAAATATACCGTAAGCGAACTTTGCCCACTCAAACCCCCTCTATTAAAACAGCCAAACAACTTTAGTTAAACCGCAGTCAGTAAATTCTTCTTGAATGTATAGCCATTCTAACCATTATGTTTACTTACCAAAACCCAAACATGAACTACATTAAAATTATTCAAGTTTCATCCACTTTGTGGAGTGTTTTTTGATACCCACTGGTCGACAATGGGTTAATTGTTTTGTCCATGATCAGAAATCATATTCCTCGATTTTGACATTCCGTCTAATACCACTAGCTAACTAGAACCTTCAGACCTTAACACATAATTTTATACGATTGATTAATCAATTGTTTACAAGATTGGCTAATTTTAGTGACTTCTTTTCATTAGATTGTTTATAACATAACGTTTAAACAATTAAGGTCAGAAAAGTGCATAAAACGTGAGTATAGAATGTCATCTCAGTGTTGCTGGCAAAACAGTATCAGCTTTGAGTATGAACATTTGATACCCTATTTTGTTGAATTGCTATTAAAATTGTGTTATCCAAGCTTCTCTAAAACGTTATTAATAATGACCTTTTCTCACTTTAAATTGTTTGTGAACTATTCAGGCATTTGATTAGTTTCCAATATATACATATATATTGATACCGATACCTACACTAGGTCTCTGTAAGCAGATTATTTAAAAAACAAAGACTGACTAGCTTCCCTCAAATCTATAACATCCTTCTCCACAGGGTATTAGAAAGTTGATCATTCACTTATTTCGCGACACATGTTGCTGGCCCATGCAAATGAATGTTGCGAACGGTAAAAAACGTAAGGTCTGTATTTAAATTTTATGGAGAAGCCACGTTCTCAGTTCCACCAAAATTTTATTCGACAAAATCAGAGATGACATTCGTATGGAATATGGAATTTTGACAATAATTACTTCTGCAAGCATTTTGCAAGCGAGTACTCAGTTCAGAAAAAAAAGGCGATTAGTACTGCAAAGGCAACGATATATACTAGAAAAGCACAAGTGGTATATTCTGGGCTCAAGTGAAAAATAATATCGGTATTTTTGTGCGATAAGCGTAAATTGAATTTGGTGGTTACATACATACTGGTTGCATACTTTTAGGATGGGTACGCATTTAGAGAAAGAGTATTTAAATAAATAAATAAAAGAAAATAAATAAAAAATAAATAAATAAAAAAAAAAATTTGATTACTATTATGGAAAACGAAATGAATGAAAGGAAGCCGTTTGCTCCACAAAGTTAGCGCATAGGACACGGCTACGATGCCACAGCCGATCTGGCATCTTTCAAGCGAGCCTGGGAAAATGTGGGGGAATGTAGCTCCTAATGGAGGCACCGGACCGGACCGGGCACCACGGCGCCATGCGAATACCGGCAGCGTATCTCGTCGAAGCGGCAGTCTCGTCCGTGCCGTGGCATTTTCCAGCGCAATGCATATTTCAAATCGTCGCGCCATGCTATCGATATGCGATACATTGCTATTTTTGTATTTTTGTTTTGTATATCGGCGCAAAAATTTGCAATTTCCATTGTATGGAAAAAATCAAAAAGTTGTTTACAAAAAGTTGTTTACAAACAAACACCCTGTTAAAAGTGTCAGTTCTATGTTAATTTAACATTGTCGTATTCTGTTAAAGCCATTAAATTTCCCTTCCCCTCCGCTATAAAAATGTTATTGGTTTGATATGAAGGACCTGGCGGCAACCACGTACATACTACGACTTCCATTTAACTTCCGCGTTACGTGGAAATGAACAATTTTGATTATGTTTAAGCGGATCTACAGAATGCTAATACAATCAAACTGTGACTAAAACCCGAGTCTCATCTGATTTGAATGCTATTTAAATATTTAAATATATGTATGTATATACCGAAAAAATCTCGTCTTAGCTTAGTGTCGAACTATATCTAAGCGAAATTGACACGTAGAATGGTACGGATATTCTTAAGGTGGATTCTTGCGGTGAACATATTGGGAGTCGCTCTGCTGGACACGGTGAGTGCTGGGACATGACTGCTGCTTCGTTCTCATGATCGCTTTGAGCCGACAGGCTGACTACATCAGGATGCACAACTATCCTGTGGAGAAGCATACGGCGGTGACCGAAGATGGTTACGTACTTGCCCTCTTTCGGATACCGTACTCTCCTCGCCGTCCCAGCACGTGGGGACCAAAGCCGGTCGTCCTATTTTTCCATGGCTTGACATGCTCCTCAGACCACTTCGTGATTATCGGACCAGACGAAGGTCTGCCATTCCTACTGGCTGACGAGGGCTATGACGTTTGGCTGACCAACAGCCGAGGGAACACCTATTCACGTAAGCACATGACCATGAGCGCTAACAGCAGGGATTTCTGGCAGTTCGGCTGGCACGAAATCGGAATATATGACACCACCACCTCTATCGACTATATACTGCATTTGACTGGACAAACGGCTGTGCACTATGTGGGACACTCGCAGGGATGTACCACCTTTCTGGCGATGCTATCGATGCGGCCAGAGTACAATGCGAAAGTGAAGACAAGCCATCTCCTCGGGCCGGTTGCTTTCATGGGAAAAATGCCGTCAAAGATATTGAGAGTTATAAAGGACTATTTCCTTAGGCTGGGTGACATGGAATTTATGTATAATACACCCATTTGGAGCAAATTATCTTCGTCCCTGTGCAAGCTATTTCTTATCAAATACGTATTCTGCCGAAATATTGCCTTTTTTATATCTGGCGGTCCTTCAAAACATTTAAATACGGTTTGTGCTGTCCCCCATACCCTTATCATTTTACATATATGACTACAATTTCAGTTCTCTTTCCCCAGACGCTGTTGCCGACAATGGCGGCCATTGCTCCTGCAGGTATTTCAACTCGACAACTTAAGCACTATGCCCAACTTATCGATTCCGGCCGATTCGCCCTCTACGACTTTGGACCAAAGGATAATCTTGCGATCTATGGCAGCACAGATCCACCAGACTATCCGCTAAATGAAGCAAGCACTTCGCACCCTATTGAATTTTACTATAGCGACAACGATGGTATGTCAGCCGTGGAGGATGTACTGCAGACCATGCGTTCCTTGCCCAACGCACGGGGTCATCGCATGCCACTTGCCGACTGGGGTCACATCGACTATATCTTCGGCAATAATCTGAAGCTTTATGTAAACCATGATATTATTAACATTGTCAATTCTTTTGAATCTCGTTAGCATTACTGAACAACTACAAGTAGTACCCGTAAGATGCGTAAACGTTATCTATTAAACGAAAGGGCTTCTCAATTTTTATGAAAACTGCTTTGTTCTTTTTGGTCCTGCAGCAGACCCACCATACGAACTGGAGACAATTGAATTCCCATCATGAAAAATCGATCGGAAATTGCAAACCAATTTAGTTCTTTCCGGTACGACTTGGAAATTGGATTGCAATTACTCATTTGGTTCCAAGACGAGTTATTTTTCTTAAATTATCTATGCAGGGTCCAAGATCATCATGATCAAGCTATTGTATCCGTTCAGATAAGTATCTGAATAGTATGCCAGAAGCAAGGCCAGACAGCAATATATCAATTCCACGGATTTCAGTAACGATTTTTTGTAACAGATTAATCGAACTGAGCTGAGCAGCGCTACATCGTAGGCCGAACTGGCGTCACCTTGATTTTGTATTTGGCCGATTAGAAAGATCATCAGCAAGTACGGGTGGACCACAAATGATTAAGTTATACTCGTAGTAAAGCCAACGATTACATCGGTAGTAATTGGAGTAAGTGAGTTTGTAAGATGTTTTAATAAGTATTCTTTAAAATCGGAATCTTAGCCCGAAATTGTAGCTTCTAACCATTATCCGGTGAGGGAGCACTCCGTGGTAACAAAAGATAACTTTGTACTAAAGCTACTGCACATACCTCATTCACCCAAAGATTAAACGCACAAGGGCCCAAGCCCGTGAACTTTCTGCAGCATGGAATGGGTGGCTCCTCGGACTCCTTTCTGTTGACCGGATCCGGTGACGGCTTACCCTACATGATAGCGGATGCGGGATTCGATCTGTGGTTGGCATAGCAGTTTCTAAAAATTTAGCTGGCATGAAATGGGCACGCATTGACTACGTGGCCAAAAAGAGCTCCACTACGTCGGGTACTCTTAAGGGTACTCCGTATTTCTCGTGATCCTCAGTAAGCGGCCAGAATATAACGCAAAAATAAGGACATCGCACTAGTTAGGGCCTGCCGGAAAACGGGTGTGCTTCCTATAGTTGAATACATGATCCTAATGTTCTACGGTGCCAAAGACGATGCGACATCTGAGAAGGACGTGCTCCATTTGGCAACGAAATTGCTCAACAGTGTGGTACGACTACATCGTAGTCCGAACTGGCGTCACCTTGATTTTGTATTTGGCCGGACCACAAATGGACCACAAATGATTAAGTGATGGCTATCGATGTGATTTGGGATCTACCCTAAGCTAAATATAATATTTATTTATTAATCAGTACGCGTTGATTCCGAGTTGATCGCCGGATCAACCAAAGACTCTAGTTTGTAAATCTACAAGTTATTTGTTTTTGGCACTATTGATAGTTCTGGCTGTAGCCCTTCTTCTCTAGCACTTCCATCCATTTCGAGGGCATCTCTAGCGACGTCTTCGCCGCTCGTAGCGATTCATGGAGACCACGATGTTGTCGAAGATGTATTCTCGCACACCCAAGCCGCAGATGAAATCGAAATGATTCCATCGCTTCCAGGGCACCTTGTACGCGGCCTCGACATTGGGCAGCCGCGTCAAGAGCTTCCATATGTCGGCCGGGGCGACAATGTAATCGTTTTCCGAGAAGAAAATGGTTATGGGCGTTGACACCTTCTCCAGGGCGTACTCCGGTGGCTCCAGTTGCTGGTAGTGCAGCCAGTTGCGCTCCGGGCCGTAGTCGTACTGCCGGAACTTGGTGGACACGTAGCCCTGGAAGTAGTGCATCAACTGCTTGACTGATCCGCCGGTGGGGAAGTTGGCCATCAGGTCCGGCAGTAGAGTTTTATTTAGGAACCGCGTGTCGTAGCCCACGGCAGGCCAGAGGCGTGTGATGCACACCAGCGGCTTCTCGTTGTCCAGGCATGTCATTGAGAGGAGCTTCTTGAAGAACTTGTTCGTGGAGAACATCTCGACGCCCTCGAGCATCTTGGAGATGTAGTTGCGAGTCCCCAGTATGGGACCGACGATCTTGGCCAGCCCGCTCTTCGTATTACTCACATAGGCCACCGGAGCCAGCAGGGTGGCCGTCTTGAAGACAGCATTATATTGCGGCATCATCGAGTTGAACACGAGGAAGATGGTGCCGCCCTGCGAGATGCCCACAAAGTGCATCCTCGCCACACCGCTGGCTCGCAGCACGTAGTCGACCTGGGCGGGCATGTCGTAGATGCTCATCTCGTGCCAGCTGAAGTTCCAGAACTCCCTCTCTGTGGCGTTCATCCAGAGGTTATGCCGGCAGTAGATGTTCCCCCGATTGTTGCCCAGCCACACATCGTAGCCGGCGCGCCACAGCAGATAGGCCAGCGAATCTTCGCGTCCGTTCAGCAGCCAGCTGCAAGAGAAACGGGAAATGCAGTTTGAGAGTGTGCTCGTATCTGGGGCAAGCGGAAGCAGAGCTCCTTCTGGTATTACTCACACATCCGACGAGGCGTACAGGCCGGAGAGCAGGAAGACAACAGGTCGGCGCAGCACGGTGCCCTCTGTGGGGTCCACCTGCGGTATGCGGTGAAGCGTCAGCACATAGCCATCCTTTGTTGTCACCGTGTGGCGTTCGACGTTGTAGCCATCGTTCTGTATGCGCCGCACCTGCAACGACACATCATTAGAGCTGGAAGCCAGGAAGTTCGTCTCACTCTGGGCAAACAACACACACGATCCGAGGCGAAGCCCAAAAGTCGACGAAACACTAGCGAAACACAACACACAAAATGTTGGCACATTTATTCCAATATTGCTTGACATTTGGAGGCCACGAGACGCGTGCGTTGTGACATTCAGGTAATTAGGAATTCTGCGAGCGAACTGCTGTGCGCTGCCCGCAGTCCGCAGTCCGCTATCCGCGCCGGGGCCTCCCCAGATCCGATCCAATGCCCCCTCGATTGAAGCGCCCCTCTGGAATACCTACCGCATCTGTTATGATAATTTCACGGGACTGACGTAGGGTGGCCGTCACCTGTTGCAGCCACCACATAGCGACCACGAACAGCGACACCAGCCCAACGAAATCCCGAGGCAGAGGCAGCGATCGCATGGCTGACCAGGATTATGATTACATGAACGCTGCTGGGATGTGGTGGGGATTAAGTAACGTAACGCAACCGTAGAAGCCTGAACCGGTCCGAACGGGGTCGTGCCTCGTATCGATCGAAAACGAAAGCTGCCTGCCACGCGGTGCAGCAGCTGCCCAAGGATTGGGGATTGGTACCTAGGACTGCGATTGCGGATCGTGAGTGCGAAAAGAAAGTACGATCGACCACCAGGCCAGACCAGCGCCAGTGCAGAAGAGCTTTCAAAAAGGCCGAAACAGTCGCATGAATGAATATGAATGAAAATTGCAATCAAAGTGCCGTTGTCGTTTGTCGTTCGTCGTTTTACGCCGCTATATTTCGTCGTTTACGTGGTGTCTCGTGCTCTCGTGCTTTCGGCCCGGCAGTACCGCTGCTAACGTTCGATTCGAATGTGCTTTATCGACTGCGCATGCGTCCGCGAGTCGCAGGGCTTGTTACCCAGCGCCAAGCCAAGCTCCAACCGGCCTGCTGTATGCCTGCCACTAAGCCGCCACCGCCGCCGCTGCTGCTGCTCCAGCCACCTGCATGCCGCAGTACCTGAGCGCCCAAAAAACATCGGCGCATCCAAAAACCCGCCTCCGTCTCTGCTGCTTCTGCCTCTGCTGCTGCTGCCATGCTCTCTGGCAGAAAGTACAGAGCTTTATGTACACTGTGCATAATATCCGCAGCTCACCCCGCCACACCTACACACGCTGCCCCCGGCCCTGGCTCCCCAAATGATTTGGCATGCCGCCATGGCAATTTGAGCAATTATAACAGCTTAATGAAAGAGAGAACGCTCCCTACCCAAAGATGTCAACGGCGAGTAATCGCACTCGCACTCGCACTCGTACCGCACCCGTATACCGTATACAGTGGGCGGTATCAAAGCTTCAATGCTAGCTCTGAGAAATGTGAGAAGAAAGTGGAATTGACCTTGTCGTAGGGAGAAACCCATAGGCCGATCATACTCGTATGAGCAATACAGACAGAGCAAAGCTCTTCTCACGGACATCACTTGGATTTACAGATCAAATCTCTGTCAATCTTTTCTCTTGGCCACTGCATTCAAGGGAGCTTTCCCTGAGTATAAATATTTAAATTCAGTGATTCACTTGACTGCACTATCTTTTGAAAAGTCATATCTATATCTATAGATGATCGATAGTTGATCAATCAACCAATCAGGAACCGAACCCCACTTGGATATGCAAGTGACATCCCAACTGGCAGATAAAGGATGATAAATATTCTCAAAAGGCCCAAACAATACGGAACGGAACCCATTGAAAGTTATGCACATCACATACGTACAATGTATTCATGAAAGACAATTGATTTTGAGCAGTGTATACATTTTTGGGAGCTACTTACATTTTTTTCTGTTTTTTTTTTTGGCTCAGGCTCAGACTCTGACGCTGGCAGTGGCTGCTTGGCTCGTATTGTAGTCTGTCGTCTGTCCTCTGTCGTCTGTCGCCGTTGTTTTCGCTGAATTGCAATAACCTGTTGCCCAATGAAAACGGTCGTCTGCTTATTTAGGATGTGGCTAGGCTCGGCCCGGCCCGGCCTGGCCTCTGCCCCCCAGACAGTCCAAGTACCCCGCCGTAGTAGTGCCATGGATACTCGGATCGCACAAGTTTGAAAATCTATGGATGGGATGGTGTATGTCGGTTTTCTGCTGTTTATGTTTACATACTCAAGAGACAATTGACGACGTCAGCCCCGATGTATGCCCCTTCTGGGGAGCCACTTCCCAGTCTCTCTCACTCTCACACAATCCATTCAGTGGAGCGTCCAAGACCTGGAGAGCTTTCTGTTTGCTTATATGGCTTTTTAATAACTCGACTCGCCAACAGCTGCGCAAGGGGTTGTAAATGCTGTGCACATACGATACACGTATCACTGGACTTTAACTTACTGTCCGAGACCATTTCATCAATGGACCGGTTGGTCGGACGCTCCACTGGCCCAGTGGCGGCATTGACCCACCGGCTACGCTACCCACCAGATATCCAGACTCTTGTACGTGAATGTGAATGCCCCCCCCGCCCCTCCCAAGGCATGTCACTGGGGCGGTGCCCGTATGCCTGGCGTTAAAACAGTTTACGCTAATTTCTATTGTGACACATCCGACAGTGTTTGGACGCGTGCGTCCAACCCATCCGAGCCAACCAGCTGTGGATCAAGTAAACTGTTTAGTTAACAGGTTTCGACAATTAAACAATAAACATATGACTCCGAGTGCAAGTGCGAGTACGTTCAATGAAAAGGGGGGCCTCGGGCCTGGGGCCTGGGGCCAGGGGCATCTTTCACAGCTCCGGCTCCAACCTCCACCTTGTTTGACTTTCTTCACTTTCGGCTAATGTCTAATGGATTCTATGTAATAGCGGCCTAAAACAATACATAATGCAGGCCCCATGTCGCACTCCATTGCCAAATTATTGTGTTTACTTTGGTCTCTGTGTTTAACCCACATCGATGATACTTGATGTAATTATGGGGTATAAGTAATTGTATAAACAATATTCAGAGAACGGAGACACCTTCGATTTGTGTATATTTTTCCCACCAAAAGGAAGTTTCAAATACCTTTTCTATGAGTGTTGGGGTAGGCAGTCGTAGTCCTCTGAAACTTCCAACTGCGAGTCGGTTTTCAGCAATGTCTGCTGCACAGGTGTATTGTATTTCAGGCTTCCATAATAGGGACGACGGGAATCGAACATCAACAATGAGTAATATTCATTTGTGTCAACAACAATTAAATTAAATTATCTTGTCACATTAACATCTTGTAATATGCTATGGGATATGAAAACCTTATAATTCGATAAAACTATTAGGAAGTTTAATCTATAAACAATTCAGATTTTAATAGAGGTAGTCCCAAAGAGAGACTTCCTTCAATTGCAGTTCCCTTTTAACCCTACTACTAAGAAAATTATTGCTTACCCATAACTTCCTCAGTCGATTTTTTCACTTAAAAATGCCGATTATATCTATTTTTAGCTCACACATTTCGAGGAAGAGTATACATATGTTGCCTCTCTGGAAACAGTTTGATAATTTCTCCACTTTCGGTCAGTCAGTCACCGGCGAGTCGTCGCGACGTCGATGACAGTTGCGTGGCGTGAACTTTGTATTGAACTTGAAACCCAAACTCTACAAGATCTGCATAATGCATGCACGCTCCCCTCCCATACCCCACCGCAGCCCCATCCCCTTACCATCCACCGAAACTGATGCGATGCGATGCGTTGTGGCGGCGGTGCGGTCACAAATCAAAGGCCCATCCAGCTTTTCCGTCCAACAATGAGCTGACATTTCACTTTGAGTGCTCTTGTTTCTGATACTCGAATGTTTGCATTGGGTTTCGTTTTCTTTCGGTCTCTGGAACTCGGTTTCCGGTCAGTTCAGTTCAGTTCAGCTCAGCCTTTCTTTCGTCTTTCTTCTTTCGTTTATCTAAACCAGAAAAGGCCAAGGCGGGGCAGCCCAGGCGATGTAATCAGTTGCTTATCAACTGCCAGCGCCAGCCAAGCCGTCGGTCATAAAACGAAAGTGATCGGGGAAAAGCCAGGCAGGCGATGACTGTCACCAGTTTCCCCGCACTGATTGCCGGGTCAGTGAATAGCACTATGCTAATCTGGGACTAATTGCTTCTTGATGTGTTTGTAAATTGGCCCCGGCAAACAGCAAACGGCAAACAGCGGCCTTGGCCAGGAACCGTCTACCTGTCTGAGGCGCTTCTCAAATTACATTTCGACTTGCGACTTACGTCTGCCTCTGCGGCTGGTTGCCTGAGTCATGAGGCAGGGATTACATATTTACAGCTGACTGCTAGGCTGACTGCTAACTGCTGGCAATTGTCGGTCGTAAAAAGCGGCAAGCAAAAATAAAAAAAATATCAACAAAAATCTCAATCCAGCGCCACGACTCCGGCAGACAACAAAAGGAACATTGTGTGGCCTTAGGAGGAAGTGGCTGCCACTGTCGACTACGTTGTCGACGTTGTTCGTCATGACTAAGCGCTGTTACTCAAAGGGAAACCAATTGATTCCTTCCTGTTGCCGTCCGTCCACCGCCGCCGTCCAGAGCCTCGACGGCAATAACAAAATCTAAATATTTAACGACTAAATTGAATCTGAAGGCGCGCTCACATTAGTCAAATTTCCGTGGCACGGTCTGCACTGGGGGTTACCTGCTGGCATAATCAATAAAATATAAACAGTGGGCCGACCAGTTCCAAACGACGTCCAAGTCCGAGTCCGAGTCCCAGGCGGAGGCTGCTACCTCACGTAATGGAAAATGCTGCAGGGAAAACCTACACTCGCCGAAAGCCGACACAACGACAAGAAGAGCCTCACAACAACTACATAAATGTATATGTCTGGTTGTAGGTATATAAAAATGTTCGTACAACAAATAGGAGTATGTAAAAGCCTCCACCTCGCTGTCGATTGTCGTCATATTGTCGACAGCTTTGCCAGAAGCTTCGTTTGGGATTCTGTCAGGGCAGCAGACCAACCAGAAGTTGGTGGTCGCCCGGTCCATCCATTCATTCAGGCACTTTGCCTGGAAAGACCAGACCCGACCCCCGTGGTCCACAGCACAGCACTCCGAAGCGATGCTGAACTCTCGTGCAGGCATCGGCTGGGTCGTTCACAGACAAATCATTCACGCTCATCCGCTAAACATTAAGGAAACACTGCACACGGATTCGTCCCAGTCGATCAGGTTGATAAGCATTTCGGTCTTGTTATAACAATGGCATTGTTTTGGATTTTAATTAGTTTTTAAATTATGTTATCAGTTGGTATTTTGAAGGAATGTGTTAGATTTGTGTGGTTACATTTTTCTTCATATCTGCTAAAGTATACAGCGTTTTATTCCCATAATCTATGCTCTGATTGATTACACATGATATCAAGTGGGGGGCTTGTCCTACTCTCCAGAGTCTAGACCCTTATTGTTCATGCTCTCTTTTGTATTGGAGCTCTCGTATTGTACCAAATAAACAATACGAGTACGTACGCGTACGAGTGCCGGGCAGAGGTAGAGTGAGAGTGAGAGCCCCGACCCCTACAGAGCTAAGGGGTCCAGTCCAGTCCCGAAGAGCGCCTGCAAGCGAATTGGCTGCCTACAATGTGAGGTGGCTCTCGATGACGATGTGGATGTGAAGTACCCCCGATATAGCCGCGCCAAAATGTTAGTTCCGATTCGAAGAGGTAGCTTCCATGTTGGATGGGAATGGCCCTGGGGCTGGGACTGGCGCTTCGAATACACTTTTACACTTATCAGACCAACACACACACACACAGTCGGCAGACGCACACAGATACTTCTTTATGGCAACACCACACATAGCCCACTCAGAAGCAGTTGCAGAAGCCGTATGCCTGCCTGCCCTACCATGCCATGGCCTATTATTACCCAAAGGCAAACAAATGCAGGCACTCGCATGATGGATCTGGCATGCGGCAAGCTGCAGAGAAAGACAGAGGGACCCGGCCCAGGGACAGACCGTCATCAATATATATATGTATGTATGTACATATATAGTATCAGTATATGCAGTGCCTGTGTCTGCCACACAGCGACGACGACGACGACAACAGCGACAGCGACGGCAACAAAATTCCAGAGCGCACGCGTTCTCAACTTTAGTTCTTTGCGAGTCGCCAACGCGTTCGGAGCTGGAAATCGGAGTCGGAATAGACAGGCAGAGGCAGGCAGGCATCAAATAAGCCAGCAACAGCTGAAACTCCAAAGAGAACGAACGCAAGCTGCATTTGTATCGCATCGCATCTCATCGCTGTATCTGTGTGCCGTGCCCACCATTGTGTATCTGCATCTGTGTGTTGTGCGTGCGTGCGCGAGTGTGTGGTGTGTTGTGTGCGTGTTAGCCGGCTCTTGGCCAGTTTTGTTGATTTCGTTTCGGGCCCGTCAAACAAGGAGCGACAACCTAATCAATCAGTCATTCAATATGGCAATTTCTAAGAGCCATCGCATCAGGAGAAGCAGCAGCTGCAAAGTCGTTCCAGGCAGATGCTCCACCGGGAACAGGCTGGCGAACCCTCTGGCACTGCTCTTCGTGACGCTGGCCGCAGTGTCCATGCTGGCTCCATGCTCGGCTCTACCTTGTAAGTATCAGAAACACCAGCTCCATCACTTGCCACCGCCCCCCACCCTCGCTATTCGGTTGGATCTCAGAGATAGAGAGATGCATTGTCGTCATCATCATCATCTTTGTCGTAATCACTTGTGGATGCTGCTCCGTTGCTGCGGTCGCATCAGGCCTTTGACTTATATATCTGGCTGCCGTTGCTGCGGCCGACTCTTCTGAGAGGCATTATTATTGCATTTTCCCCGTTTTCTTTTAGTTTGTTGGCATAATTCAAACAGGCAGGCACTGACTGCCTACAACATACCAGCAAACTGCGCGTAATTATGCCACAGCACTGCCGCGGAAGAGGCGAACGGCCACAGATGCCACACCACAACCGCGATCCGATCCGATCTACCCCAAAACAGTGGCACTTGGGTGTCATATAAATGGCACCCATCGACAAACAGGAGAGTCAGAGAGGCAGAGGCCAGAGCCGGGGCCGGGGCCGAGGCCCCCAGCAGCGTGCGAAAGTTCAATAATGTTTAGTAACAGACCAATTGAGTCGGTCGGTCGCCAGAGTTCAAGTTGTGCGATAAAACTGAGATAGCAAGGGGTATCAGACGCAATTCAGTTGAGGAACGGACTATAGGGAGAGTTTTTATGGGGACATTGAATGAGTCAAAAGTCTTCTAATTAAGTGGGGTTCTCTAATTTCTGGTTGAACAAACTCATATTATTTTATCGCATTCTATCAATTACAATTCTCTAAACCCATAACTGTCCGGACCCCACCCTTAAAGGATCATTGATCATGTTGCATGTTGCCCTGTGTTGAACATGTAATATTTCTCACTTAGAACATGCCCACACAACATGGAAGCATCCGAATATGTCCAAAAAGATAATTTCCCAATGCAGGCAGGCAGGCACTCAACTCCACCACAGAAGGGACCCCACCCCGAACCGGACCCCGACAGATGACACTGCCCCGGTTTGGGCAACTGCAACTGCAGCTAGCTGCGTGGCCAGCCGAAAAGAAAATCGATTTATTTTTCCTGTTGTTATTTTCTCTAAATGCCATTTCATTTGGCTTCTTCTTTGTTTTCGTTGGTGCGGCATGCTTTGTCCCATTTTAAGACCTTCTTTAGACTCTCGGACGGACGCTCTCCATGCTATGCCCCGATGCTGTGTTATTGTTGCTGCCTGACATTCGTTCCCAAGGGATTTGGGAATAGGAATAGAAATGGGCATTGGCATGGGCATGGGCCGCGTCGCACCGCCCATGCATATCTCATGCAGAGCATCTAATAATTCTGTTTTTCCACGAATGCAGTTGCATCTCCTAGTGTCTTTTGGGCACAGGCATAGTGGCATACAGGCATAGATGCATAGCGGCATGCATTGGCATGGCATGGGAAGGGATTGAGAATTGAGAACGAGATGTGCGTGCGAAGAGGGACGGGCAGGAATGTATGTCATCTCATAAATAAAGTCTGCTACATTATAGGCAAAGAAGAGACAAACTGGGCGGGTTGCCGTTGCCTGGTTTCCTCGGTTTGTTTATTTTGTTACTAATTTGGGATGTTGTTGGTGTTGTCGTGTGTGTCTGGAATTTTAATCACTGCATCGACGACCACTTGGAAGCATTTTGAATTATTGGGGCGCGGGCGTACGTATGTATATACACCGGACGGGAATTCGGTTTGCGGCCAGCCCGCTATCCGAGATCTGGCGGGGTCGGGTCCCAAGAAGTTGTCAATGAATGTGTGAGAAAATGTGCACTGATGACAGCGATGATAGCTGCCGAATAGATGTGGCTATGAATGGGCCGTGTCGATGTCCATATCAATGCCGTTTGTCAACGCACACTTAGACACATAGATGCCAGCGGCAGTGGCAGCGGCATGGCCATAAAGAAAAACCATTCGAAAAGGCCTAATGGCAGCTGTGTGGAGGAATATGGCAGCAATATTGGTTTATTAGTTCGTTAAATGGGAAGTTTATCAATATAACGGTGGATACCATTATCATCGTTTGAAAATACATTTTTATTCGGTCCAAAAAGCTTTTGGACATTCCTGTGTACATCACGCAGGTTCTTTCCTGTTTTTACTTTCTCCCTGCCGGTCGTTGTTCGAATTTGCATTTCCTAAATCATAATTGATTCCATTCTGTGAAAGTTGTTCGACAAGACAGTTTACTTGTGGGCCCCACACAAACTGGACTCGAATCTAGATCTAGAGATCGTTATTTGATGATCGACCACTCGACCACAAAGCCATTTACCACCCACCTGTACATGGGGATGTGATAAGAGGCGAAATTCCCCGTCATAAAAAAATACTAAGGAAGGATAAAGATTATCAATTTGATAAATAAATATATTTTCTATAATACTAGCAAAGGTTTAAAGTAGTTTTTTTATCGGATTATTTTTTAAAAATATTTGAAATAATATAAAATTACACAAACACTTCTACATGACATTTACATGCATTCTACATCATCACAAAGCTCCATCTGTTGGTAGTTACATGCCAACTACATGTAATTCTGCATACGATTTCAAAATTGGTTTGTGGCTTAACTATGGATTGTTCGTATCATTTTAGTCGAGTCAACAACCCTGCCTGCGGATATCGAAGAAATCGTAAATCAAAATGAATCGACCGTTGAGCCTGCCGTCCAGGATGTGGCGATCGATCCTGTAGAGAACAAAGCGTCTGAAGTTGTGGATGAACTGGTGAACACCAGCTTTGTCGCTTTGGCAGGCGTGGACCTGGAGCAGGACATACGAAATGCGGTTAAGAGTGAAATAGAATTGGAAATGGAGGGCGATGCCTCAAGTCCGGTGGTGACACTGAAGGAGGAACTGACACAGGGTCAGGCAAATAAAACCGATCATCAGGAGACGGAGACTGAAGGTAAATGGTATAACCTTCCCGTGTTGGAGCGCACGGACTAACTAAACTCTGTCTTTTATTTGCAGTTCAAAGTGCCCGCGAGCCCAAGACACTTGAAGGTGAAGAAGAAGCTTCTAAAGCAGACTCATTGAACCCACAAGAGAACAACGATCAGTCCCAGCAATTACAACAAACAAATATAAATACGGATACCGCAACGGCTACAGAACATACACCCGTGCCCAGCGAGCAGGAGGAGGGCCGTAGCAGACCGTTGCCCAGCGTGACCAGTGATCTGGTGTCCGTCATCTTCAACGAGAACCGGGCTATCACCGAGCAACCCATCACCAAAACGAACCTGTTAGCCTTGGAGCAGGAGCACGAGGACTTTGAGGACAGAGAGACGACTCCATTGCCGATCTATGAAGGACCCAAGCACCAGGTGACCAAGAAACAAGGCGTGGAAGATCTGCTCCCCATTGAGGTGGCGCCGGAGGTGCCGGAGGAGACTCCTTCGCAAGAAACTAAAGGTGATCGCGAGGAGCGCACACTGGAGGAGCAAAAAGACAGTCTGAATGAAATCGATACCGAGGAGATTGAAACGAAAGCGATCAGCACTATCAGCGTGGAACCTACACACGAGGAAGTTAAAACTGAAGCCGAGATCGAGGCTAAGGCTGAGATTGCAGCAAAGGCAGAGATTGACGCACAGGTAGAAGAGGCAGGCCCACCAGAGGAAACAATCGTGGAGCCCGCAGAGCCCGCCGAACCCCAGGAAACCGTCAATGTAGCCGCTGCCATACCAGAGACCACAGAGGGGAGTGCAACTGAAGTTTTAAGCCTTAATAATGAGCGATCAGAGGAGGAGGAGGAGGAGGAGGACGTTGTTGTAGCCGAAACAGAGCGGATTGAGACAGTCAATGAATCAGCCGGAACACATCAAGTCGTAGATCCGGACGTTCCTCAAGGCTCCCACAACGTGGAAGATGAGTCCGTCGAAGAGAAAGAAGCAGAAAGCGATGAAACAGAGGCCAAGACCGAACAGCCCAAAGAAGATAACGATTCATCGGAGGAGGAGGAAGAAAAACAAACCGCTGCAGATGAGCCAAAAAGTCCATCGGACGACAGCACCGCCACGCCCCTCGTGTCCTATCCACCCCACGATGCCGGACAGACCTTCGACAGCAACTCCGCCGACGAACATTCGGCGCCATTGTCGCGACCCTCCTCCTACCGTTCGACCATGATCATCGCCGTGTGCTCTGGCACTGCGGTGATCTTCATTATCACCTCGCTGGTGATTTTCGTGGTATCGTTCCAACGCCAACATGGAACACTGGACATCGAGATGCAGGAACAGCGACTCGGCAAGGACTCTCTGGACGAGGAGGATGCCCAGATGAAGCTCCTGGATGTGGATCTCTCACCGCCCGTCATTGTATCGGTGGGCAGCGAGGAGACAGACGAGTGTCTATAGACTACAGACGGTGCTGACTCCCCAAGGGTGCCATGTAAATATTTCTAAACACTGAGATTGCTTTCATTATCAAAGCAAAGCAGAAACGAAGACTTGAGCTAGCTCCTCCGCTCCGACTGGTTGTTACATTTTGGTTGACTGAGAGAAGCAGCGCCCATAAAGCGAAGGGAAAGCGAAATCGAATCGAAATCAATTGCCATATTGTTTAATTTTAAAAGCACATTTATTTCTAAGATTTTGCGAAATTTTTTATCACAATTTTAATATTTATATGTAGAAATTTTCTTTAGAAATAAGCACATTTTTAATGAGTCTCTGATAGAAAGTCAGAATAAATATTTTCGATTAATTAATATCAGTGAATTTTTTGTTTTTTGTTTTAAATGAACTTTGCGCTCAATCATTCAACGGAATCAACAGGTATTTGAAATCAACAATTGAGTGAGTATTTATGGGATGTAGGAATGCAGTTGAAATATATTCAAACATTTGCTAAAAAAAATGGTTTTAAAAACCACTTTTATTGTGCATTTTATAGCGTTTGAAATGACATAAAAGTTACTTTTATTTAAACACAAATAAAATACTGGCTTGGGGGAACCCGCGACACTCAGCCGCGAAAGGTTAACCAGAAAAATGATTAAGATTTCGGTGGCAACGAGAGAAGCGAGAACAATTTATGGCTTCAGTACGACTAATTGCAGTGAGGCGTATTGATCAAAAGCTCATTTGCCACTCTGCCCCACTGCCACTATGCCACTTTTCCACTTTGCCACTGCGGGCGGCCTGCTTCAAAGTAGATTTTTTAATTAGTTCATAATGTCGAGAGCAGCACGATCGATAGAGAGAGAGTGACAGAGCGCGCCGCGAGCTTGCAACATAATAAATAAGCACATATTGAACTCTCCCCTTTCCATGCACAGTCCCCACAGTCCCCCTTGCCCTGATCTCATCACTCCCATAATTTTAGACGCCAACGAGAGCGCGGAGAGCATCGAAGACAAGACGCTTTTCCGATTGAGTTGTTCTGCTTGTGTGTGTCCCTGTCTCTGTCTCTGTCTCTGTTCTTGTCTCTGTGTAAATGAGCTTAATGAGCGGAATAAAAAGGCGCTGCTCCGCTCGATTCGTGACCGAATGAAATAAACAAAATGATTTTCAGATTAAGAGTTTACGCTGGGCCTTTTCCTATTTAGATATGTATTTGTTTATGCGGGATTATGCAATCGCCCGCACAGTGGGCCGGGCTCTCCAAGAGATAGCTTGGATAGCAAAAAAGTTTAAAATTTCTCTAGCTATTAAAACAATCAATTTAAAAGCAATAAAATATCAATTGACAGCATAATTTTCACAATTCCATCGAAGTCAATTGCAAAACTCTCAAAGTCGAAGTCGGAGTCGGAAGCCCCCAATGACGACCACGACGTTGGCGACGTCATTGTGTGGTTGTGTGGTTGGGTGGTTCCAGGGCCGGGCCTGAGTGGTTGACTGCCTGACTGGGGCGAAATGTGAACCGCATAAAAGTCAGTTGCCATAAATGCTGTGCCAGAGTCTATCATAATAGCGAAAATATTAAGTTGCAGTGCATGCTACACTGCAGCTACTATCCACTGTGCTGCAGCCCAGAAGAGACTTTACCATTTTCTTCTGGATACCCCGCCCCAGTCACAGTCCCAGTCCCCCCCAGTGATGTCTAGGGAGCGTCTAACGCTAGCCAAAGCTCTCGCTCACGCGCTTTTCGCGCTGCTCAGCTGCTCGACTGCTCCACTGCTCTGTGTGTTTGTTCTACTCGAAATAAGTAAATTCTTTTTGAAATGAATTAAATAGTCTATGCATGCATGCGTCTCTCCCACTGTTACTCCATCTCGCTTGCTCGCTCGCTCGCTCTCCCCTCTTCCCTCTCTCTCTCTCTCGCTCTGAATGTGTCTCTCTCCCTCTCTCTGTCTAGCGCTCTGTGGGTGTGCGTGCTTTTCATCTCCCACATTTTGAGGCAACAAAATAAAAAACATACAAAATAGCAACATCAAAAGTTTTTCAGTTTGCTTGTTGCTTTACTCGCGTGCGGTTCGCTTTGGCTCCGCTCCTTCTCCGCCAGATACCAGAAGATACCAAACCGCGAGTGAGTCCGTGAGTGTCCGTCTCCGTCTCCGTGTCCGTCTTCGTATTCGTACTCGTCTTTGACACCGCAAAAGGTAGAAGATTCTGAAAATTCCGTTGCTATTTCGGACAGCTGTGCAAACTTAGCGATATACGCGCGTATACGCTACGTATACGTAACATTGTCAGCACTCCGCAGATAGATAGGGGAAACCGGAGAGCAGAGCCACTGCAATCCGCTGCATATGCCGTGACAGAATTCAAATTTTTCTGGTGGCGCTCTGGCATGAAATTTGTGATTTTCAAGGTGTGCATTGGCGCAAAATTCAAATTCCCACAGATCATCGAATTAAATAAACATAGATATATATATATACATATGTACATCTGAGTATCTGTGTGTGTTTGTATGTGGCTGGTGTTTTTTTTGGCAACTGTGTTTAACCATGTTCTGTGTGTGAGTCAGCGGCGTCTTGGTCGCGGTCACGGCAGTGAAATTGAAATGAAATGAAAACAACAAAAAAAGAAAATAGAAATGCATTTGTAGAACAAGAAGAACGAGTCCACCTCGATCCCATTTCCCCCAATTCTCCCCCAATACGAGGCGTAAACAATGCTCCGCCGAAATGTATCTGCAGGTGTTGCATTCCGTGTGATTTGAGGCTACATATGTATCTGTGTGTGTGGCTTTCCTCTGTGGTTTCTCTCAGTAATAACCCACATGATATAATAAACATTTAAGGGCACGCGGCCAGTTGGCACTTGATGCACATTACGCTGCGATTCGCCGGGGATTTGTCAGACCAATTTTGTTGGCAGCAAATGGATATAATCCCTCGTATGGGGTAGATTTATGTACATATGAATGCTGCTTATAAGTACTACATATGATAACTAGAGCATCATTTGTTGTCTCGTTTGTTGTTTTGGTGCCAAAGTCAAGCGAATAATTGCTGGCCGGGAGCGGAGGCGGCTACAGGGCCAAAGCTGTCACTTTCACAATATATATTGTGTATTGTATATACATATTTGTCGATGATGATCGCCCACCACTTATCGAATTTGTTTAACTCTTATTTAATTGTAGTATTTCCTATGCTTTTTCCAATGTAATTTGTGGGCTGCGGCTTGCCACATTGTACTTGTATTTCGATTGGGATGTGGGGCGGGTGAGTTGCCATATCTGACGCCGATCCAATGACAATAAAAAAAACAGCGCGAACAATGGTAGAAACAGCAAATGAGTGCCACGAGTATTAGTACAGTACCGCCCAGGCGGGAAAATTGCTTTCGAATCGCTTAATTGATACTGAAATAATACTTTTCTTGGTCACTTTAAAAATATATACATACATACATATGTACATACATATATATGTTAATGAAAATTGAACTGGCATACAAATTGCAAAGCAATTAAGCTCAGATCATAGAATTGTGTTTTATTGACAGTTTCGCGGATATTTGTATGCCAAGCACGCGAGTCGCATGGGATGACGGATTTTCAATCATTTTCAATCTTCGGCTCTGCTGCCATCTGCGTGATTGACAGCCCATTCCGGTTGCTTCCCTTTGAGGTGCTCTATAAGGCTAACAAAATTAAATCAGCATTAGCATTGGGGGGGAGCTTGTGCAACCCCGTTGCCACTGCGGGTGCGAGTGCCAGTGTGCCTCCACACCCACACATCGCGCACATCGCACACATCGCCATAGCAGAGCTTGGCTCATTTCCAGCATGATCGGCATGTTTTCGGATGCCTTTACGCATGATTAATTAAAACAGCAATTAAACATTTTGTTAAACTACAAACCGAAACCAGAAAAACCAAAAAAAAACTGGCAGACAGACCGAACCGAACCGAACCGAACCGAAAAATAGTTGCCAAATTGGCATTTTCCAAAAAACCAACCTAATTCCAAATTCGGTCCCACAACGGTCCCCGAACGGAAGTTATAAATTCCTAAGCTAAGGCTGATATCATGGCTATTTATATGTATGTACAAACATATGTCGCCGCCAGATGAGTTATGAGCCCTAGGGAACAGAAATTGGTCAGCCACTGCATGGCATATCAATTAGAAGAAAGCGCCAGGCCAGGCCAACACCCCTTAGATTGGCATATGGCATGGCCATGACCACGCCCACTCTCACACCCATCTAGGGGCGACTAGGTGCAACATGTGCGAAAGCCACGACCCGACACGTTCCGGTCATCAACCGGAAAAGTGCATCGCCACAAAAGAAGTCCCTCCGACCTAAGATACATAGACACTGACTCATTAATGGCCACCGTTTGATTTGTTTAGACCAAAGAAACAACAATTTTGCAATTCAGTGAAAGTGCAGAGAAAGAGAGAGAGACTGCAGCGGGGAGCAGGAAAGAACAATTCGCGTAAAACACAAACAATCCGTGCTGGTTCTGGCCAAATTTTACGGCCTGCGAGTGCCCGGTTCCGTGTGCGGAGGGAAACTTTTAAGTGCAAAGAAAAACAATGACGACAGCCAAATGGATTTGGCGCTTGCTGCTGAACATCTTGCTGGGTGAGTACGTACCTATTACTATGTGTATTTAAAGGCAGACCGAAACAGATTTTATAGACTTTTGATCGATTTACGGTATTTTTAGTTTTTAGCTTGTTCTGTAACCATAAAACGTTTTGCACATGGCTCTCAGAGTACGAAATCGTTACACTACTCACCGATGATGTACAGCCTTCAGTGCTATACAGTGCGTCACGAAAATGTGCGAACGGGTATCGTGGAAGCTGGCCTGGCCCAAATGTCAATGATGGCATAATATTTATTTATACAAATGCAAAGTCAGCCGTGTCCGCTCTGAGGATGTGTTTGTCCGTCATTCATCGTAAATTTCTTTTAAATCACATAAACTAATTTCGAAGAAATGAGTATTGTGGCTATTATCATGAAAATTAATTCTCGAATATTTCCACTTTAAACAAAAGAAGAAGCGAAAACATGGAAATAAAGAAACGTGGGTCAAGGCGAAGCGGAAATACCCTTGAAAATAGTCTCCAAATGGAGAAACCCTAAAGCATTTCAACCTTTTTCCCGCCTAATGTAAAAGGAAATATACTATTTTTAGAGCAGTCTATATAGAAATTCTGGCCTAGCATGTCAACGTTCTGCTTGAATAAATCAATCGAATATACATATGCTCATTGGAATGTATATATTTCCCTTCTTCCTGTACCATGTTCATAGAGAAAATGTCTCTGCTTTTGGCAAAACTTTGACAAATCGCATTTGAACAGCTGGCCAAGACAGTGACAATGAAATGACCGTCTCCCCACCCACTTGACATTCGGCTTGTCTCCCTGTTTTGACATCCCAATCAGTGGAGTGAGGAGACTGCCGCAGCCTCGCGGAACTGGTTGCCCATCGAGGCCCCCCACGCCGTTACGCATACGCAGCGTGGCCAGCGGCTGACTCAGCTGGCGGAGAGAGAGAGAGAGAGAGAGAGAGAGCAGGTGGTCGGGAGGCGACATTGAAAGTGAAATTCAAGTGAATTCTCAGCCTGTCACCAGTGCGATGTGGTGCCTCGACATCTCTCACTTGAGCGAAAATAAATGCAGGAATAAATAAATGAAAACCGTGCAGGAGAGCGAGTCGCATGGCCATTTAACGAGCGTGGGAAATTTGTTTGCGCTACCGTGACGCACTTGTTGCTATTTTCGAACCGCTAGTTTGGCCATTAATAAATATGTATGCTAAAAAATGTGCTCCATAAAACTAATGGCAACAATTTAAGTTTTATTTATCAACATCTTTAACGACTTGCAAATATTTTGTTTTACCAATTTTTATGACGTTCCATTTTCAGTTTTGGGCGCCGTAGCCGCAGAGCACACCCGTGGCTATCACCGCGAGATTTGCCAGTACCGCAAGGGAAAACTGGTGAGTATCGGGGTCACCTGCTGGGAGGGCCATCGATTAGCTATTAATATTCAACGGAACATTATAGATCCAGCCCATGAGCGTGTACCACAGCCGACTGCTGGCACTGCGTGAGCAAATGCAGATTCGCGCCTCACTGCAGGGGCCCGAGATCTACGGATATATTCTCCCCTCGACCGACGAGCACCTCAACCAGGAGGTGGCCGCACGCGATCAACGATTGCGCTACTTGACTGGCTATACGGGTGTGCGGGCCTTTGCCGCCATTACGCACCACGGAGCCGCCGTCTGGCTGGAGAAACGATATGCGCAGCAGGCGGACGGAGAGCTCGACTGCGACTGGGAGATCTATTTGGCCAACGGCAATGTCAGCATCGCCGACTGGCTGGGCAGTCGAGTGCACTTGGACAAGCGCGTGGGCGCCGATCCGCATCTGGTGCCGCATTACCTCTGGGCCGAGTGGGAGCGCGAGCTGGAGGACAAGTTCCTTAAGCTGGTCAAGATCAATAACAACCTGGTGGACCTCATTTGGGGAGCAGAGCGGCCCGAGCAGCCCATGAATCAAGTGATTCAGGTCCAGGCTCGCGAATTTGCTGGCGAGAACTGGCAGGACAAGGTACGGGAGTTGAGGCGTCGCCTGGCCCACCTCGGCTGTGATGCCATGGTGGTCACCTCGCTAACAGAGATCGCCTATCTGCTCAACATTCGTGGCACAGACATTCCCTACACGCCAGTGGTGAAGGTGAGTCGCAACACTCCATCTTTTTGTACGACCCTCCACTATCACATAAATATTTCCAGTCCTATGCCATTGTGAGCCAGGATGATATATTCTTCTATGTGGATCATGGAAAGATCAGTTTGGGAATCGACCTCCATCTACGCACGGACTGCTTTAACGAGGACTGTGTCAAGTAAGCCAAAGAAAGGTTTAAAGGAACCCAACCCAACCCTATATTTATTGCAGAATTAAAGAATATCATCAAATCTGGAGCGATATACGCACTTATGCTCAGATCTGGAAGCGAGTGCTCGTCTCGGCCCCATGCGTACAGGACCTGGGAACCTCCGAGGCCATTTACTCCTCGATGCCAGGGAAAATCGTTGTGGAGTACATCTCGCCGATTATATTCATGCGGGCCCAGAAGAACTCCGACGAGCAGGCTGGCATGCGGAAGGCGCATATACGGGATGGCGCTGCCATTTGCGAGTCAATGAGCAACATGGAGGCCAGATTCCAGACGGAGCAGTGGACCGAGGAGAAGATTAAGTATGAGGTGGAGCTCTGGCGTCTCTCCCAGAAGCATGCCAAGGGACTGTCCCTGCGCACTGTCGTGGCCTATGGCGAGCACTCGGCCCTACCCTACTATATATCCAGCAATGTGACCAATATCGAGGTCTCCGACCAGAGCCTGCTGGTCATCGAGTCGGGTGGACAGTACTTGGAGGGCACCACGGATGTCTCGCGGACGTTCATCTTTGGCGAACCGACGCATGACATGAAAAAGGCCTACACCAACGTTCTGGCGGGCATCTTGCATTTGGCGCAGCTCAAGTTCCCGGCCGATCTGAAACCCTCCGAGGTGGATGCTCTTGTGCGCAGCATGGTGTGGAAGGATATGACAGACTATCCACAGGCAACAGGTCATGGCATTGGCGCCTACGGTTCTGTAGAAGAGCGTAAGTTGAGATCGATCTTGTATGGATTATTTACTATAATAAATTTACTCATACACAGCACCTATATCCGTGGCCTATGGCAAGAACAGCAGCTTCCACTTCAAGCAGGGCTACTTCTTCTCCAGCGGTAAATACTACAAGGTTTTGTTCAATTGATCAATCCTGCTGATACCCCACCTCCTTTCAGAATCTGGCTACTACAAACGCGATGACTTTGGCGTGCGCCTGAAGAACGTGCTCGAGGTCATTGACACCGGACACAGGCATCCCAGTGGCGCACACTTTCTAGCATTCCAGGACGTCACACTGGTCCCCTACGAGCCCAAGCTGATAGACAGCACCCTGCTCAGTGCCGTCGAGAAGCGACTGCTCAATGAGTACAATGCCAAGATCCGGAACGATATTGGGGACGAGCTGAAGCGATTGGGCAACATGAGGGCCTTCTATTGGATGATGAACAAGACGCGACACATCCGGGAGTATCTGCCCGAGGACGAGTACCGCTCAGCGACCGGAGGCAGCAGCTACACCAGTCTGCCGCTGATATCTTTCGTTGGTATCATGATCATCGCAGTCATCCTCCCAGTCTGGTCCTAAGGGAGAGCCTTCATAGTGTTTGTGTGTGTGCGTGTGTGTGTGTGTGAAGTGTCCGTGTATGTAATTATGTAGTTTTAGTTAGATATGCAAATTAAAAGAGAGAATCTGGGACTAACAAGGAATCAAACAAAAAATAACTGCAACTGTTAGTATTTTAGTGGTGTCATTTTGCCTCCCGCCCCGCCCCGAAACCCCGAGTAAGTCCGCACCAAGACACCCCCCTAGCTCCTCCGCTGTACGAGCTTAGGCATAAGTTATCCACTTAAACCAAATACAATACGTAAAACGCAAGTGTATAAATCGTAATCTCTAATCGTAATCGACCAAAAATATGTTAAACTGTTTACATTAATACGAGCAATAGCTACATACTATATATAAGAAGTAACCTTGTATATTTTTCTAAATGTGATTAAATATAAAACAAACAAAAACCCTCTTTGATGGGCCTGTTACTGTTCTGTGCTCTCTACAATGTGGCAAGGTAAAGGCAAGGAGAATACAGTCTCTCGCCTTATAGTAGTCGAAGTGCGGCAACAAGTTTATTAGACAATCGACAGGTTTCGCAGACCCTTTTGCGTTAATTTTCGACAGGAATGTCCAGATATTGATTCAGATCAGAAATATACATTTGTACATACAGATGTATAGCCATATGGAAGGGAAGGCACACACACCGCCCTAGGTGTCAATTCTACATAATTCTGTACCGCGGACCCCACTGTAACTGGATGTATTGACTGTGCCACTAATCCCACCGATGCAGAGTGCGTGGCAGAAGCCACCGCCACCAGCACTACTGTGGCCCCAACGGTAACCACTACAACCACGGCGACTACAGCGGCGACAGATACGGCAACCACAACCACGGTGGCATCCACCACCAGCACGGGGGGGGAGGCGCAATTGGCTTTCCAGTAGATTTTGTATATACAAATACTACTATCTATATTCATCCACAATATCTAGACAAAAATTTGGATTCCATCGATGTAAAAAGCATGCCCTGTGCTGATCAAAGAGTCCAAAAGGAAAGCAGTTTGTACATATCTGTGAATGTTATTCACGGTAGATTAAATTTAAGACTCTTTTGAACTCTATATAGAATATCACTTTTCATTTAGATCATGCATATGGTGATTAAATGCATTTTCCTTCCTTAAAATTCGCGTAAGTTGAAAAAATGGGTTCTTTAGATTTCTAATATTGAACGTCGTGGAATCGTAATATGAGTATATATATTTTTAGTGTATTATATATAAATATTGAACATACATATGTATATTGGGTCAATGACTACATAGCACTAGAGAGAACGATAAAGGTACATATTTACATACATACATACATATATTGGTTAAATGCATCCACAATTCGGTGCACCAATTCAAATTGAGTTGAATAGTGGCCATACAATGCAATGATTATTCAATAGCTATGGTAGTCAGTATTACGTACTATGTTAATATTTTATTCGCTTCTTTCTATGCGCTTCTCAAAGGTCGCAATAAAGCAAGCCGCCTTTTTGTTTATTATTCATTAAAATTTTTGTTTGCCGTTGAGTGTGTTCTCGCTCATTTTTATTCTGCCTGCATAAATACAGTTTCTTTCTCCCTCTATCCCGCACGCACATGCCCCCTCTTCCACACACATTCGCTCTCCCCCAAAACACTTTCTTTAACAGTTGTTAGATATTTCTATTTCTATTCTAATAATATTTAGATATTTAATAAAGATATAAATCTTTAAATTAAATTAAATTAAATAATTAATAAAAAATAAATTAAATAGGGCAAAAAATTTTTTAAAAAAATTGAGATTTTGATCGGAAATTCGGTTGGATTTATCCCGATCGAGGTCGGATTTCTTGATAACTACACGATAAATACAAATATGCTACAAATTAGCTACATATTGCATGTAATTAGCAACGGAGACACCTGACGAGGAAATGTGTACGTTTGTTGACAAGTTTCGCCGTTTTCTTTTCATAGGAGCCCGATGGAAGCGCCACTGCGGAAAACCTCCGTTAGCCACTTTTTTACATGCCTTTTTTTGCGACATTTTTGAAAAAATTGAGATTTTGATGCGAATCGATCGGAAAATCAATTCTGACCCCGATAGGGGTCAGGAAGGGGGGTCGGACATGCCCCAAAATAGCTTTAAATTTTAACCCTTAAAGTATGCCCCAACATTTTTTTCTACATGATTTTAAATTTGTTTTAACCCTTAAAGTATGCCACAAAATTATCAAGTTTGTTTACCAAGTCATTCAATATTCAATATATTAATGGCACATCCTGGAATTAGGCTAGGAATTTAGGAATTTGTCAATACAAATAAATGACTTCATTTTTTTATTTTAAATATTATTTTTTGCCCAAAATTTAATTCGTCCCTTTTGCGAACATATAATAAATTTCATAAATCGTAAGCTCATAAATAAATGTATGTATATACTGACTGAGTACCGGTATAAGGCCAACTGGCCTATATCTCGGCTATACAGCGTCAGATCTGGGCGTGCCATACCTTTTTGTGATCAGGAGAGTCCTGGCAACCGAATCATCATCCATCCCGACCTCGATCGGGGTCAGAATCAAATTTCGATTGCCATCAAAATGTCAATCTTTTCAAAAATTTCAGAAAAAAATGCATGTAAAAAAGTGAATAACGAAGGTTTTTCACACTGCTCAAGGCGCTCAAACTTGACACAAATTTTTTTTTTCTTTCTTACATATTTACATATATTTTTGAATTTTGCTTTATAATTAAAGCGGTTACATATAAAATATGAAAAAGATCGTTAATAACTCTGTGGTTGTTGTTGTTAAATTAATGTTACATTTTTGCCGTTTCTTGTTTAGAACAAAATGATTTTTCCAACAAAAGCTCGATTTTAGACTGATTCTTCCTCTGACAGCTATATGATATGGTGGTCCGATCTGCCTGATTTTTATACATCCGCTTACTATAAGTTTCAAGCCTCTACCTCAACGATATAGAATTTAAATGAATCTATATAAATATACACTTAATGTATATAAATGTAATTATTATATGTATGTATATAAAAGGGACAGGAGAAATATTTTCAAAGAGAAGGTTGTAACCACACAAGAAAGAGTTCAGTTCTGTGATGAAAGTCATGGGGAACCTCATAAGTTATCTAATTATTCTAGAAGATAATCACTCTGGCTTACAATCGGTTGTATAATCGCAATGGCGATTATTGAAGACCATTCGTGCCGATCCATATCCGCATACACAAATGTGCGACCGACGACCAGTGTTATCCCATCTTGAAACACTTTTCACATAGCATCAGTAGCTGTCGAATCCAATCGAATAGGCATCTGTCTGCCAGACAGCCGACTGCGACTGTAACTGTGGGGCAAGCAGCTTATCCAATATCAAATGGGTCGTTGCATGTAAGGAGCCAGCAGTTGGGCCGTTTACGGTAAATGCTATTTTATGTTCCCGTTTATGTGCGACGCGACACATTTCAGGCCGCATGTCTCCATTCGCTTCACTAAATCCAATCCCCCGAATCGAACTAGAACTGCCCCCCGACGATGGCGTGGCGTGGCCCAGTTTCGAGGCGGCACAGAGGAGATGTGCAGCTTCATCTTTTGTGGGGCCATGCCAAAACCTGACACTTGTTCGGATCTGCGGCGGGCGATTCTGGGGCGATTGACCCATTTTGTGCAATGGCGCATGGCGAACCTGTTTCCTTTCCGATGCAGCTCCATGCAGCTGGGCTGGATCGCTGGATGGTCTGGCCTGCCATGAATATGCGCGCAGCCACGGGTTATCGATGGTCTGGCCAAAAACATGAATTAATTCTACCGGCGGCCTCGACTGGAACTGGGACTACAACTGCCACAGCCACTGGTACCGTCTGTCTAACGGTGCACTCAAATATTGGTCAAAGATTTGCCTTGCGAATGAGCACACTGCAATTTGGGGCACTCTGTTCTGTCCACGCAGGTTTTTCCACTTTTTGGCCATGGAAATTGGGCTTTGAGACCGAGTCAAGGTGGACGACAGGCAATCCTGTCCCGACCTGACCTACCCCACAAAGAGAGGACTCTTTAGGTCTACCCTGAGTTCTTCTTTTCATCATATTTGCATGTGTTGACATAAGCATGGCAAATTGGACATATCAGTGTCGCAATTAGGATCATGAGCCGCCGCAGGTTACGATTACCAGTCGAAATTTTGGCTAATCCGCATCAGCTGTCAGCACTGGGTCCAGCAGCTCCACGCATGCCATGCGGCTCTGCAGCTTCGAAAAGTCGACCCAAAAAACGAACAAAAAACTGGCCACTGCACTGCACTGATGCCGCCGCTGCCTCTGGCTGTGTCTCTGCATCGAGTCGGATCTAGCTGTGGCCTAAGCTCTGGGGCTTCAGGTCTGGCTTCAGCTCTGGGAGTCATCAAATGGCTCTTCAGCGGTTAGTCTCGTTATTGACTTCGCGCGCTCTGGTCGCTGTTTGCTGCTTCTGCTTCGGGCTTCGGCGGTGATTTTCCTGGCATTTTCTCGGTTGGAGAATGCAAATTATCTACGGCATCCCTCCTCCACTTGGCAACTGCTCAAACGAAACGAAAGTGTTGTCGTTGTCTCCAGAATAGGAACGTGACCGAATCGTTTGCGGGAAATAATCATATGCTACAATTGAAGAAGAATTTGTTGTACTTCGGTGATAGAAAGTTTTCTTTATCTTTGAAAATTGCTTTGATAAATGTAAAAACCAAAATCTAACAATTCATGATCTCAGTTTTGTGGATGCCAATGGGATGGATAATATTGCCGCGGCATTACAGAAGAGGTAAGGCAGTCAAAAACTATATCTTATGAATATTCGAATCGATGTACCGATAGAAAGAACATGATCTTTAAGATCATTTAATGTATAGCTCTAATGGCTAGCCGTTTTTGCTTGAATGTAAACCAATCAAATCTTGTCTGTTGGTATCATAATTACTCGAAGAATGAAGCAAAGACAAGACATTCTTCTGTCCCAGAATGGTCTAGCAAACAGCAACTGGACCTGGACTGCATGGAAAGCCTTATAAGCCATATTAAAAGACAAGTAAACACTTATTCGATTAGCGGGATTTCATCTGCTTCAGCTTCTGCTTGTGCTTGTGCTGACAGCAGCTTCTTTAGCTTCTTTGGCAGATAGTGAGGCAGGCGACGGCGACAAACAAATCAAGATCGACCAGTCATTTTTCCTGCTAAACTCGTTCAAGTTTCCTACTTACGAAACGTTACCTGGGATTGTCCGTTGGCCGCGATTGTTGTCCGAGCGCCAGAGCCCGCGCGCGCGCTTCTTTCTAGGAGGGATCTCGAGTTTTCTTGCAATTATTTTCTGATTTTCTCCTCATCGCGTCTGCTGGATGCTGGCTAGGGGCTGGAGGCCGGGGTCTGGGGTCTGCGTGACAGGTCCGCGGTTCAGAAACTGGAGCATCGTTGCAGCAGTTTGTTTCCAGCTGCCATTGCAACTTGTTTCCACTTCTAAAGGTGGGTCACAGCCATAACTCCTCGACTGGATCTGACTTGTACATACACACACACACACACACACACACACACACACACACACACACACACACACACATATGCGTGTACATATGTCTGTTCTCTGATACGAATAGATGCGAAAATAATCGTGCGTTGAGCCATTTCCAATCACCAGTTTACCGCTATCCAACAATCTCTTCATCGGGATCTTAGAATGTGCTAATGAAGCATTTTAATAAGTCAGTTGGAAGAAGCAACGTTTTCTTTGCGCAATGCATCACAGAACAGCCTTCAAAGTCGTAAGACTAGGACTCTAAGACTATCCATAATTTATGGCAATTACAATTTCAATTACAATTACAATCAAAGGCAAAAGTTCAATCAAATTGACCATCACATTTTTATTGGGTACTCCCCGCTAGGTCTTAACGATCAAACCTTTGGCTCTCAATCCAAAAATAGAAACAATTACAGTAATCCCCAGACAGAAGCAAGCCCTTCATTTACATTTACCCATCGACCCCAATGGCCACTGGGATTGAGCCTCATAATTATGAATGGTAATAAACCGAACAAACTTTTCTTCTACAAGTGCGAGTACCTTCTGAGAAATGCAGACTTTCCCTCAAATGCGATAAATGACAAGAAAACAATTATCTTGGCCAGCCAGACCACTGGGCCAGGTGGGCAGTAGAATTACGATCTTATCTTCGAGAGGAACGGAACGGCGCACAACAGTTAGCCGGCAATCTGATGGTGTCAATGCAGATACTTAACTCCAATCATTTACAGCTCTATTCATATTCCTCTCTGCCCGTTGCGGATGCGGTGGCAGTTGGCAGTGGGCTGTTCGCTCTTGGCTGTTGGCTGTTGGCGCCTCGCCCCCACACTATGTGTGGAGGTGGTGGTGACCCACAAAGCACGCGCCATTTGAACCCAGCTGACCGAAATAAATGAAAGTCAAGAAAGGATGGAAAATGTTTGGAACTACCAATTAAAACCCAAAAATTTGCCCATAAAGAATTTCCATCAGAATATTTCGTGACTAGATACCGCTAAGGGGCTGCCTGTCGAAAGGCCCCCAAACTAGAGATGGGCTCCAGTACACCATGGGCCATGGGGCTATGGGGCTATGGGGCTATGGGCTGTGAGGTATGCAAATGCAAATGCTTATGGCAATTTATGGCGCAGAGTTCATGAACAGCAGCGCCTAGCGTCACGCTCTTTTGAGCAATTTCTTTGCTGGATTTCATTATCTACGCCGTAATGCTCCCCTTATGGCGGGGCATTGTTCGTTAAAGTGTTCATAACTCTCCTTGTCCGAAAGATTTTCATGCTTAAATTTAATTTAGGTAAAACAAGTCAAAGATACCACATGCGTATGATGAAGGATTTAGAGAAATCCTTAACTTTTTAAGGTAGGAGAGAGAAAAGAGAGAGGGGTAACGATGAGGGATAAATCTCCAATACGAAATGTTGTATGTTTCTACCTTATAAGTTATAACCATTACAAATTACAACGTAATGAACCCTAGGCTACAAAGTCATTTCTCTGATATGCATACTCATGACATTTGGGTGTATAGCGTTTATGTAAGATGCATTTATTTGTCAGGATTTCAAATCTTCACCTCTTTGGGTCAGTAGTCGCGATCGTGTGCGTTTGTGGTCGGGTGTTTTGGGTCACGTAGCCACCAGATCGTTAACAAAACTGTCCAAGTGTTTTTTTATTTTTTTGCAACCAATACAAAATGGACACACAAAAAAAAACCGCAAAAATAATTTCTTTTTAACCACCCGCTGCCTTTACCCCAGCTCCACCCGAATAGACGGATAGACGGTTAGATGGATGGATGGATGGATGGATGGTATGGATGGATGCGATGAGTGGAGTGGAGCGCGTGTGAGTGGAGAATGAAGCGCGAAATGCCATAATGAGTGGCACAATGTGACAATTATATTGTGTGCCCTGTGTCTGCGAAGAGCGCCGTCGCTTTTCGTGTCTCGCCTCCGATTCGGGATCGTGACGCAACGCCAGCGTCGCTGCCAGCGCTGCGTCGCATCGCAGCTAATGAATGAATGGTGGAATGAATGGAAGAGCCTCATGGGGCACAGTAGGGCATATCTGTGTACGAGTATCTTTCCATCTGGCCGTGATTCTACAAAGAAAGTCATTCGCGAGAGAGAGATTATGTCTGAGCGAAGTCAGGGAAAGTCATGAAACTTTAATTGCGCAATGTTTTTGTGGAAAAATGTTTTGAATAATTTGCAGAACTTGTCCACTCCAATACACTGAGGCAAATAAGTCTAGAGTCTGCAGTCTGGAGTAGTCCAGAGAGAAGTTCTCTATTTGCCCTATTGCTAAGAAAGATCTTCGTGGAAGGCAAACATTTTTCCCAGTGTAAAGTGCTCGGTGCTCATGTCAGATACGCAGTGTTGGGCACAAGACGAGCGCAAAGGAATCAAGCGAATCACTCGCAGCGCACCTGCACCTACCTCTCGCGATCCCCAACCCTGTGCTGTGCTGTGCTGTGCGTTGTATCTGTATCTTCAAGCTTGCCTGCACCTTGTAGGCAGGCGGAGAGCAAAAACGAAATACGACTAATTTCTGAAATAGTTGCCGCTACCATTGGCACTGCCAGCAGAAAACTTAAAACAGAAAAGCAGAAGCCAGCAAACATCCCCGTAAATTGAATAGAGAAAGTGATGATCATGATCATGATAGTATGATGTTATTTGTTAAATAAATCACATCACCTATCAACACCCAACCCCCACCCTCGACTGCAGGTGCAGCTAACGGTTCAGCCATCAAATTTGGTCATTGGAAAATTCTGTTAAAAGTAAAAGCTCTCACCGTACGCACAAAAGAAAATTCTAGAAATTTGAATAAACCGTTGAAAACGAAAATGCTTGGCAGTCTTTCCGGGCATTCCGTGGTTCTTCGTTATCATCTGTGAGGGCATCGGTTGGTTCCATTAAAGCGAAACGAGAGATAGACCCGTCGCGACGGAGTAGCCATAAAAGTAAGAGTAAGAGTTTTCAGGCCCTGCCAGGCTGCAACACACAATAAAGGGTTATTAGCTCGTTTTTCCTCTTTTGTCTTAGGGTAGACCAATTTTGAGTAGTTGTTACTGTTATCTCATGAATAAAACCAACAACATTGACAACTTCGGATCGAAATACACAATCACACAGACACGTGTGCGATTAAATGCCAGTAGATCAGACATTTGAAATGGAAATCGCTCGAACCGTACAATGGAAAGTTGTGATGCATATGCAGTGATAGATTTTGATGGCCTTTTTATTATTAGTGAAATGATAGCGGACTCTTTAATTGGAATCCACAACATAGTCGGTTTTTATTAGCTCATGGAAATATATTAATTGCTAGTATGCATTTATTTTGTCAGAGGAATATACAACAATATATCTCTGCGAAAACTATATGTTCTCCCTTTAAAATTTAAATTGCAAATTTAGGATCATTCCAGTAATTGCTCGCCTGCATATGGATGGTTATTGCTATCCTATTAGGGTCTCCCCCTCAAAGTATTCTCAATTTCCAGCTGGTGGCTGTTGTGGCTGTTTCTGCCTCGCGGTAAAGTGAAAAATTAAATGCATTTTACGATAGTGCAACAACAGCAAACAGCAAACAGGCCCACGGGCAGCCAGCAGCCAGCACCAATTATCGTAAGACTTGACCACGGTCATTGATTTCGAAAATGCCTTCACTGTTGGCTGTTGGGGCTCTGGCTCTGGGGCTCCCTTGCCGCCACTCTCGTCGTCACAGCTTCTGCGCTTGCGCAAATGGCAAAACCCGAGTGAGTCCACCGGCATTTTTGAGACCCAAAAGAGGTTTAATTGCAGTTGGCCAGGCCAGCCCCCGGAGGCGCCCATGTTTGTGGGAGACTGACATTGGGATTTTGTCAGACTGCAACATATGTATGTATCCCCCCGAAAAATTTACGCAAATGCTGCGACATTCACATTGCGGCTGCCATATGCAAATGTCTGTTCAAACGCACACTCGAAGACAGATAATAATATATAATAATCGAGTCTTCAGTGTCAGGTCAGAGTTGGGCAAGTGATTGTTTTTGTTGTTTTTGTTGTTGTTGTTGCGGTGTTGAAAAGCAACTGCTCTCGAACTCGTTCATCTCCATCAGCGCATTGAATCTGTCATTTTGGTGATGGTTAAAGCCAAAACAGATACAAAGTCAGTTAGAGACACAGACAGAGATACATTTGTATGGGCAGACAGGGAGCGGACAGGGAGACGGACAGACATTCTCATTGTGCTGCGCTACCCACTTACGCCAGAGATGATATTGTTACTCGTATAAGCCACCACTCTCCCTCTCCCGGTGGGCTGTTTGGCTCTGGCCCGGGCCATTTGGCCATTTCTTTCTTTCTTAGGCCGCCTGAAGTCAGTCGTTAGCCAGCGCTCGTCGGGCTTCGGTTGTGTGGAGTCTACTTCTGCTTTTGACGCGCATCGACATTTCAGCAGCGGCTCCGTGCGGCCAGTCGCTGTGTGGCATTCAACGAACTCAGATGCCCGGTTTCGAGATCCAAAACCGAATTACAACATTTTGGATTATACAAACATAGAGCCAAAGCCAAAGCAAAAAGCCCAAACAGCAAAGACCAAAGACAGTGAAGTGCATTGGAGTTGCCCGGATTGGGCTGTGGTGCAGTGGAATTGAAGTTCAATAAGGCACAAGTAAATGGCATATCCAAATGTGTGGCTATATGCTGCAATTTCTGATTACGTTTAGTTCGTGAGAGTGCCATAGTGAGTGTGTGTTTTTAGAGTGTGAGTGTGTGCGGCATTTGCTAATTACCGCAAAATATCTCCACAGTGAAAGTATCTCATAGATGCAGCCGAATTAACGCGTTCGCCTTGTAGCTCGTACGTATCTGGGCCGCCGCTTGCACCGCTGTGACTGTGTATGTGTGTGTGTGTGTGTGTGTGTGTTTGAGCATAGCTAACATTTTTCCGATACAACAATTGCATTTCATGGGGCAATTTATCAGCCGAACAGCCCCAAAAATAGCAACAGAGAGGGAAAAAACTGAAAAAAACAATCAGCATAAAGTGGTTTAATAATGATTTTGCAACACACTGTTCCTCATGGACATAGCCTCACGGCTATGGCCTGTGCCTGTGCCTGTGTCTTAATCTAATTGTAATCCCCCCCACTAAAAAACAAACAAAAAATCACTCATACGTAGATATATACAATTTGTCGGTATTTGGTTTTGCTTGCAGCTAATTAATGAGCCAGCACGAGTGAATGATGGTGGCCACATCCGAGGGAGGCATGCAACATCTCGCGTCCGCATCTCCATCTGCATCGGTGGATATGGAAATGGAAATGAAAATGGCCAGTGTGTTGTTTGCCCTATGCAAAGTGTGAAACCGAGTCTCGTGCAACAACAGCAGCAGCAGCAGCAGCAGCGGGCGATTGTTTCGCTAACATGTTAGAAATTAACGTTCATTTGATTGGGCATAATTAAATTGCATTTTATCGCTAATTTTAAAAAAAATTTAACGCTACAAACGAATCCCAGAGCAAATCCCAAAGCACAAAAAGAAAACACTAAAACAGTGAGATAAAGATTTGCATCTGCAAGTGCATTCCGCAAGTGTTAATCGACGATGGTCACCTGCAAAGTGGACTCCCAAACCGCAGTGGCCATACCTAAAATGAATTCCGTGCGGGCGCGTGGCAAACCAGCGACCGGCAGCAGCAACAGTAACAGCAACTCTTCCGGCTTTCGGCTCTTGGACGGCGACCAGCTCGAAAACAATTCGAGTGTCAGTCGAAATTCGATATACAAACTGAAGATCGATCTAATGTTTGACGATTCCAGGTGAGTCCACAATTAGATGGGGTGAAAATTAAACAATTAAATATCACAAATATCAATCATATCTGATGGATTTTGAGGAGGTGTGTCCACTCATTAGCTTCGCTCTCCATATCATATCCAAAAAGTTAATTTCTTTTCGAGAGTAACACTTTCGTTCTCGAAACTACAGAAGCGAGATACAGAAAGAGATACAGAGGAAAGAGATGCAGATACAGAAATAGACAGAGAGAGAGAGAGAGAGAGAGAGAGAGACTGAGACTGACTGAAAGACCAATAAATGTTTCTTTTACCGTTTTGCATTTCCATAACCAACAAAAAAATCACAGTTAGTTCCAAAATTAAAAACGATATTGTCTGTGAAATAGATTGGATGGCCACAGAAAGAGCTGCAACAAAAAGAGCTGTTGTATGTAGAAAGAGAGAGGAAAGAACGACAGAGGGAGATCGACAAAAAAAAAAGAATAATTTGAGTCTTTGGTCACATCGGATCGGCACTTGCTTAAATATTCCAACGCTGACACACATTCGCGGAGCGAACTGCTTAATTGATTGACTCTTCTCACCCCTCCTCTGCCCACTTCTTCAGTGGCCAGCATTCGCCACTCCACTCCAATCCACTCCACTCCACTACACTCATCTTCATTCCCATTCAAAACTCTCGACTGCCGACGATGCGACGTTCTATGGAAATGACCATTTCCGATTTTGTGTCAGCTAGCGGTAAACAGAATCTGGTATTGGGAACACCATAAGCTGCATTCGGCAGGTGGGGGGACCATTGGACTTGGACCTGGACCTGGCCTTGGCCTATGCCAATCCATCTCCACCAGAGCTCCCTGGACTGGACTATTGTCTGTGTGGATGGCGATGGCGCCAGCAGGATGTGGCCAATCGAATGGCCAACTCTACGAGTTCGCACATAAGCAGACGACAGTCTCCAATCTCTAGTCCGAGTCGAATATGCTAATCTATGGTTAGTTTTGCGTTAATCAGTCAAACTTTCAAAAAAAATGTAACCGTTTTGTCACACACCACCAGAGAGTGGAGGCCCCGAAAGCAACTATTAAATTTCTTGATGGTGACCATTAAATTCAACAATTTAAACTATTTTACATACAACTAAATAGATGAAATAGATGAAACCTTATATTGCTTGGATCATTAGCCATTTATAATTCCTGTAAAGTGTGCCCCTCAAGCAAGAACTTTCTTTCTATATCGAACTTTAAACCAGTTTCTATGATCCAATTCTGATATGTTTTGTATTCTCCCGCCCCGCCCATTATGTAGATCAATGCGAAGCAGCCGCCTCGACGATCCCCGGGGATCGCATCGCACGCGCTCCATCATCATGTATGGGCGTAGTGAGTTGGCCAGCACCTCGGGGGCCAAGAGCAGCTTTCTGCAGGAGTCCGGCGAGTCGGCCAAGGTGCTGGCCGAGGCGGCCAAGAAGGATGTGCAGCGGATTAGCAACAGTGTACAGGCCCAAATCGAGCAGCTCTTCACGGACGTGGCCAAGGACGCCACCAGCAGCTTCGATGTCACCTGTCTGGGCTCCCTGCCGTTGAAAGATAAGGTGACGAGTCTCCAGGGACTGCAGGAGCCCCTGAGGCAACTGTACCTCAGTGAGGTCACCAAGAAGGTAGGTGCAATGGTAAATGGATGAATTAACAGATATTCTGGAATCTGAAATGCGGTTATTTTATATGCTGCAGAAGCTCAGCTCGGGATCGTTGGATATTTGTGCCACAGGATTGCGGATCAAGATCAGCTCGGTGCCAATCCCAAAAGGAGGTAGTGGCCCGGACGAGAGTGAGGCCCACATCACGCCGTTTCACAACATTGCCGTGTGGTCGGCGGTGAAGTTTGTTATCTCCGCCGACGATGGCGGGGCCGCCTTCCTGCCTCTGATCACCGATCCCGACAATATCGACAAGACTGCCCTGTTTCAGCCTCTAAGGTGAGTTCTCGGAGTCCTTGAAGCTCAAAGCCAAGACCGTAATCCAACTCCAATCCCTCAATCCTCAGTTCAAGCGAGCAAATGGCTGTGGAGCACAGCATACACGTGCATGCCCCGATCTTTGCGGTTGTCATGCGTTCCGCCAGCTCTCCCAAGATCCTCGAGTGCCACGGCTTCATCTGCAAGAGCACCGAGGACGCCATCGTGATAGCAGCCACCCTCTACCAGAGCCTGATGGCCCACGTCAGTACCAACTCGCACCGCAGCACGAAACGTCGGACGCCGCGCCAGCAGAACGGAGTCAGCTGCATCAGCATTGCCAGCAGCTCGGCCATGACCAGTTCCAACTACCTGTCCCGATCCCAGATGACGCCCAGTGCCAGTGGTCGACGCAGTTCCTTTCGCGCGGGTACCGGAATATCTGGCACGCCTTCCCGCTCCGTTCGCAAGAAGAGGGTCTCCAGCAGCTCGCTCAGCTCCAACAGCAACGTCATCAACGAGGCCGCCGAGGTGGAAACGTCCACGGAGGAGCGCAAGCGCAAGTCCCACAAGTCCAAGCGCGCCCCGCCAGTGCCCACAACGGTTCCAGGTTCCGGATACAAAGGAAGTCCTTCGCGCAATGGCAGCATCGTGTGCAGCAACGGACACGTGAACCGCCTGCACCAGCATGGCCATCACAGCAAAAAGCAAGTAGCATCTGGAACATCCAGTGCTTACAAGGGTGCGGATCTAGGAGGGGCTGTTGGTGCTGGCGGTGGAGGCGGCGGCGGCGAGGCGGCCAACGGAGACATCCTGACGCGCGTGGCCATACCTAGATCCGGCAGCTTCCTCAACACCGGAGGTCTGACACGCTACAAATCGAGGGCGGCACGCCGTCACTCGGGAAAGTTGGGCGGCGGTGGTGGAGGAGGGTGAGTATTATCACCAAGCTCTTGGGGCCAGGAGGGCCACACAGCTGGACTGTGAAGTGCGCTCCTGGCCTGGGTGCTGGTGGTAGATTGATTGCATTTTGGGTGAGAAGGTTTGGTTTGGTTGATTGGCATCGTTTGAATTGTGCTTCTAGTTCCCCACTTGGTTTCAGCGAGCTGTTCAATGAATTTCGCCTGCACGAGAACCTCCACTCCCTGGACGACATCCTGTACGCCATTATCGATGCCGACGGCATGTCCTTCAACGACTTAAAGCCCATCTACAAGGAGTTCCTGCTCAAGCTGGCCGTTACTCTCACCCAGGACGAGCTGTTTCAGCGCTCCAAGAACATCATGCGCCGCCAGAAGAAGAAAAAGCAGAAGCGCAAGGCCAGCGTTAATGGGTCACAGGTGAGCGAAGAGACGAAGTCTATACGATTGCATGAAAAAGCTATAGTTAGAGTTATCCCAAAACTTTTCTCATCGATTGTATTCTCTCCCTTCCGCAGAAGATGTCGAAGAGCAGCTTCTTCGGTACAAAGAGCCTGAAGAAAATGTTCCATCTGGGACAGTTCCGATCGTGCCGCGGCAAGTTAGAGAAGTCGAGCCCTCGACCCAAGGAGACGGCCAGCCTCGACAGCCAGGCCAAGCGCAAGATTAGTGCCCCCATCATCATCGGACCGCCCATCAGCCACGTCCAGCAACAGCAGCAGCAGCATCAACGTAATCGAGCGGCCACCAGTGGCTCAGATGTATCTGTGGTGCGTAACGAGCACGCCCTGCAGGGGCTCAACAGAAACAGCAGCAGCGGGTAGGTTCAAGAGGGTGACTATCGCCTAGTTGCCACCAGTTGTTCTCAACGCTCCATTCATTCCGCAGATACGTCTCCTGCTCGGAGTGCAGCTACGACTCCGAGTCCTGTACTTGTGCCTCGGCCGATCGCTGCTACTGCAGCCTGCGCACAGAGCACCTGAACCACAAGCTGCGCCAGAAGAACGAGCGCACTATGGCCATGGCCAACTCGAGGAAACCCTCGGGAACTGTTAACCCTGTGGTCAATGCCGGAACAACAGCCAGCAACAGGCACTCGCTAATCTCGTGCAAGTCGGATGACAAGTGCTACTGCTCCATGGTCGAGGAGGAGCCGGCCAGCACTCTGGAGCACGACTCGGTAAACTCTCCCTCGGAGACGACTACCTCGTGCGACTCCGACAGCTGCATCAGCGCCAGCAAGTGCTACTGCAAGCGAACCCATCGCCGTCAGAGGGCCTTGGCAGCGGCAGCCATCAGCGAGGACTCTCTTTCCCAGCAACGCAAGGCGCCAAGGACAGGTGCGGGAGGGGCACGGAAGGGAAAGCCCGCCGAGAAGCTGGGCCTGGACTACGAGCTCTTCAGCATCAGCGGCAACAGCAAGCCCGTCCAGCCGCATGAGGCGCTGAGCGTGAAGAAGAGCGTAGAGGCGGCTGCCATCTTCGCGGACATGAAGCTGAGCCAGACGACGGACATCAAGAGCCTGTGCCCGCCCATGCAGATCCAGAAAGCGATGCGGGCCGCCAACGGCAGTTGCCGTTCATATGCCTCCTCCCGGAAGTCGTCTTACCGGGCGCGCGAATCCTTTAGCACGGACCGACTGGGCGCCAATGGACTTTCGATGGCCATGCCCCTGGGACCAGGTAGCGTGGGAGCTGCGCAGAAGACGTGCAGCGCCGACAATCTACTGATCAATATCAAGGCCATTGAGAAGGCGGCATCTATCCGGAGCAACGTCAGCCGGAGCCGCATGAGCAGCTACCAGTCGATGCGGGCTGTGAGCGCCTCTCTCGAGGACTCGTTGGGGTATTTGCCATAGATGTTGAATCTAATACTCTCGAATCCGTGTTAGTTATGATGTACATTGTACATAGCACATAAGCATACACATAAAACATATACATACTAATACTCGATCTGCATAAACATATACTCGTACTAGTACTCGTACTCGTAGTCCAGCATACGGCTTATGTTTCCCAAGACAATTACTCGTATCGCCGATGCTTCGGGCTTGGCATCGTATAATTATCTTGCGAAACGTAATCTATTTCTAGCCTTAAGTTCCTACTTATAGACCATCAAGTGTGAATTTATCTGTAAGATCTAAATCGTAGAATATCGATGTGCAATATAAAACCATCCGAAGGGGACATGAGTCCCACTTATTCAAAGCAGTGCAATATTTATAAAGATTTCTAAGAATATATTGAAAATAAAAACTATTTTATATATACATACTATTTCCGTCGATCTGTGCGTAAAAACAGAGATTGAGTTATGTCTGCCTGTAGATTTTTCACTGTAAATATTACTTGTCCAGATATTGTGCTCCGTCATTCTATTTTGATTACGGGATATGGTCAGAGACACCTTATCAGAACCGGAGGGTCAGGGTCGGGGTCAAATGCTCAGAAGCGAAAGCCTGCAAACAGGCACGTTTGGAATCGAGCAGATGTTCGACGAGCCGAAGCTCTGCCTCTCAATTGGCGCACGTCAAAGCGGGTCGAGGAGTGATTAGATTACGGATGAGTACGAGGGTGCTGCTGCCTACGTCGACGCTTAGTTGACATGCCAGCTGTTGGCGCTTGGCTATTGGATGCCTATCCCTCGGCTATCCAGAGCGGAAGCTTACGTGGAGAGTGCGGACGAGACGAAATTTATTTCATTGAGATCTGCCGACCAGTACTGACCGCCAGAGATGCCCACCTCCGCCGATAGTGTGTTTGTTGCCCGCTCGGATGGTATTTCCGCCGAAGGAGTTAGGGATCAGTATGCCGATGGCAAGGCGGCCAAGGTATGGGAGATCTTCATCGGAGATAAGAATTCGCGCACGGACAACTACAAGAACTTCCTGATCGATATGCTGCGCCAGAAGGGATGCAAGCGTGTCCTGGACGTGGCCTGTGGTACCGGGTAAGTGGAGTGATAGATATCCCATCCCCATTTGCCTTTTGCTTACGTTCCCTTATTACTCGCCCAGCGTGGACTCGCTTATGTTGGTGGAAGAGGGCTTTGAGGTTGTGTCTGTTGATGCCTCCGACAAAATGCTGAAATACGCTCTCAAGGAGCGCTGGAACCGTCGCAAGGAAGCCGCCTTTGAAAACTGGGGTATGTCAGCTGGGAGTGCTTTATTATACATAGTATTATTCAGTGCCTGGCCACGTTTCTGACTGCCCATCCAAAAAACATTTGCAGTTATCGAAGAGGCCAACTGGCTGACACTGTACGACGACATCCAGGACCATATAAAGGATGGCTTCGACGCCGTGATCTGTCTGGGCAACTCCTTTGCCCACTTGATGGACGGCTTTGGGGATCAGCGTGAGCACAAGCAGGCTATTGGCAACTTTGAGAAGTGCCTCAAGCCAGGCGGTGTCCTGTTGATCGATCACCGCAACTACGACAACATCTTGGAGACAGGATCCACACCCGCCAAGAGCATTTACTATAACGTGAGTACAACAACCTGCACAGATCTGCCAGATCATCATAGAGCCAATTAAAAACTATTAAAAGACACATTCAATAGACAACAGAGAAAAATTGTTCGTCATCCTAAATCGTTTCATTGATAACGATTCCGTCTGCTGATGTTATTTTGTGTTATATTACGTGGAATCAAAATCAATTTCATCGCTCACTCATCTGCCATTAATACATCATCATTCTCGACTTCATTATCATTCCCATACCCTGGCAACTGATAAGCATACGTTTAATTAAATTAATTTAATCGCCTTTCGGAATGACTTGCAGACGAGCCACACGGCGGACATCAAAACATCCGTCCTGTTCTACTGCGGTAAGCCATCTTTGGTGTCCATGGACTACCTGATCGCGGGCAACAAGCTGACCAGCGAGTTCCGCCTCTCCTACTATCCCCACGAACTGAAACGCTTCCAAGAGATCCTCAGTGAGATCTTCTCGGCCAAGGCCAAGCACCAGTTGTACGGAGACTTCAAGGAAATGAGCCAAGTGAAGAACCCAGCCTTCTACATACACTTAATTGAGAAACCCAAGCTTTAGGTTTAAGCATTTAGTTTGTATTCACATATTTCCACAAACACACATCTAAATATAAAGTTCGTTCGATTTACATATGTACATATAGTGTATGTGCGAGTATGATTCCTCGTGGTATGCTCGTGCGATGATTTGTTGTTCAGTTTCTATGTCATTATGCAGTATCTTCCCACTATGGAGGCAAAGCATAGAGACACCATAGCAGCCTCAATCAGAAAGGGAAATCGCGATTTCACGAAGTTAAACATCCCCGTGTAGATGTTGGAAAGGGTTGACAGTAAGGTCGATGTCATGTCTGCTTCTCGGACAGCACCGATTCGATCGATTCGAAGTATTCGCTGCTAAAGTTCGCTTCTGACTGAAGCCCACTAGTTAAACGACCAACTGAAACGCAAAAGAAATGGAAAGGCACAAAGTAAAATGTCATTTGCCTTGCAAATGATTTTCTTCACGTTTGCTTTTGCGCGAAGGCGATCGAAGTGCGAATCATGTCTACATTCCATCCAATGAATGTATCTATTTGGAGCCCTACTCATGAATAAATGGGCAGGAGTATCAGTGCTTAGAACTGACACAGAATATACAACTTATTCGAACAGTATGTTATTTATTACTTAATACGTTTCAGTTCTTTTACAAAATCACACAAATGTGTTATAAAGTATGACCTGAACTAACTTATACGCCAACAATCTTGTTTATACGCTTTGCATCGGTTATTTGCCGGTCAATCTCTCCAGTCAGTTGGGTCAGGATCCCAGTTATGGTGCGATGCTGTTTCTCTGGCAATTCGTAGACATCTTTCTTCAATTCGTCCTGGCTCTTGGCGATGTGATAGCGCTGTTTGTTCAACGTCTTCTTGGCGGTATCCAGGGCGGCAGCCATACTCTTTGTAGCCTTGTTAATTCGTGCCACCTCTTGGGAAAACTCGCGCTCGGCCACAACACTGTTGGGCAAAGCGGTATTGGCCTTTTGCATCAGACTGTGGCACTTTCGCACCAGCAATTCCTGGTTGTCGCTGATTTCCTCGAAACGCTCGGCCAGCTTGTGGGCCCCCTCGCTGATGATCTCCCGCTCATGCTCCAGGTCCTGGATTTCACGCAGTTGTTGCTGCTTTTTCAGTATGATTTGATTGATGTGCTTGGCAAACTCGGCACGGACAAGGTCGTGGCGCTTGAGATACTGTTCGCGCAACACTTCAATGGCCTGGTTTAGTAGCTCGTATCCCTCATGAGGGGATGCCGAGGCCATCTTGTTTGCGAGAATAGGTTGGTTGACATTGCGTTGCAACAAAGCCTTAATTTTGTCAAGGAATGATGGTCCAAACTCTTGCTGATCCACATCGCAGGCTCGCTGCTTCTTTTCACTGGGGGCAACCAACAGCTGGGCATCGATGACCAGCTTAAGGCTGATCACTTGACCGCTGGCCAACAGAAGCACCACACCAGCTGGCAGTTGTAGTAGGGAAATGCCGCACACAGCATTGATCCGCTCGCTGGAGTCAAACTTTGTGCACAGGATGTACTCGGCCCTTGAAGATGCCCCCAACTCTAGTCTGTCTTCCTCCGACTCACTGTCCAGATAGCGCTGCAGTTCGGAGATGAAGCCGACAGTGACTACGTGCAATCCAGCATTGTGATAGGCAAAGTAGCGCAGCTCGTTGATAATATCTCGTTTCAGGTGTATGGGACAGTTGTACGTGTTCTTCGGATCAGTATTTAATGCGCCAGAAAGACCCAACTCGAGTTCAACCGTTTCCAGGACATGTATGACAAATTCAGCGGGCTCTATGAGAATGAAGTCATCAACTTCGTTGAAGGAATGCTCGGCGGCCTCTGCCTCCAGTAGCAGTGCATGGTGAAGCTTTCCATTCGACTCGGCAATGACCATAGTGGGAGGCAGCGAGGGAATAATCATGATCGAGCAAGACTCTAGGCCGTAGTTATCCATTCTCTGTGGTGTTATGGTTATGGGTCCCTGAAGACGGGTAATATCCGAATCCAGGCTGGTAAGTAAAATGTAGATGTTCCCATTCTCTCGCAGCACAACAATAGGCCATTCAATCTTTTCCTGCTTTGCGGGTTTTCCTCCCGGCGTTTTGTTGCTTTGGTTCAGAGTGGTCTCGTTGGCCGCAGTAAGGTCTAGACATCGGGACTTTGTAGCTGGAGCAATATCAAAGTCAACGGCAACTTCCCCAAAGTCAGTTATGGAAGTATTGGCTCCATTTGTCATGATAAGAGGTCCAACTAGCCACACGTGTCGCAGCTTCGAGTGATTGTAAACTCGAATAGTGTTGTTGTTCAGCAGCACCAGAAGAGTTGAGTCCGATACTGAGTTTGGATGCCAGCGCACTTGCCGCACCTCAAGATTGTTGTTTTTCTGGAACAAAAGAGAATCCAGACAGTATGTGCGACATGTGATTTTTTCCTTGCCATCCTTGAAGTAGCCATCTGGACCCCAGCGTCGGGGTAGTTCCAAAATGCACACACCACGTGGTCCACTCAGTGCCACCAAGGAGCACTCATTTGAAACTGTAACACGTTCTACGTCCAGAATTATGGGGATCGAAGGTATTAGCGTCTGGTAATTCACTTTGGCACACTGCTCCGCCTCCATCAGCGGAGCCCGCCAATTCCTCACGAGCAAACAGCACTCGTTCGCATCCCATGCAAACAGTAGATCGTCGCTGCAGTCCAACAGATTTTGTGTTCTCTGCACAATGGGCAGCCCATTGCGTATTTTTTCAAATAATTTAGTTTTGTTTAAATCAAAACAATCCGTGAGCTCCGACATTTCGCGATATCGATAAACAATAAAATGACTCCGATAACAACAACTTGCCGGCTGACATTTAGCTCGATACACAAAATTAATCTTAGCCCACTAAGCACCCCTCTATTTAAACAGGGCAACAACTTGAGTGATACCGCGAGAAAAAGTGCTGTATGTAAATTCTTCTTTTATAAGCATTTATCGTCTTTCCTTACCAAAACCCAACGATATCTTTCACTTGAACTAAACTAAAATTATCCAAACTATTCAATTGTCTACAAGATTGACTAAATTTTAAGGACTCTCTTATATTGGATTGTTTATAAACATGGTTTTAACAAAGACGGTCAACAAAAATGTCCATTGTAACTACCCATTTGCTACATATTTACTACATTTGTGAATAAACCGAACTTAACCCACTTAACCCCCTTCTATTTAAACGTTCTCTGTCTATACTCCGAAATCACATTCCTCGGTTTAATACTACTAGCTAGCTAGGACCCTCAGCACTAAAAATATAGTTTTATCCGATTGAAAAATCCGTTTTCTACAAGATTGGCTAATATTATAGACTCTTTTTATATGATTGTTTATAAAATAAGGTTTAAAAAAGGAGTTCAACCTAAATGTCTGTTTTTACATGGTAACTACACAATTGCTACATATCAACAAAGTATTTATGGAGTATGGGCATATGTATACCCTATTTTATTTAATTAAGATAACATTTTATTACACCCGAAACCGGGTGTAACCGGTCTTTACACAAAAAATGAAAAAATGTATTTCAATGTGTTCCCGCTAAATTCAAATGCTCTTTTTCTGGTTTTTCTGTTCTCTGATTCAAGTTTTATTGTAATTGGATCAGAGACGCCTCCTTTTGCGGAACTTTTAATGGAAATATTTGCTAGCGAGTTTTTGCAGCTCGCTTGGCCTTTAACGTTTCCGGGATCTTCAGTGTTTTATATTTTCTTATATTAATTTCATATTTCCTTAACCTTACAACTTCCAATATTGGCAGAATGTTCATATTCTCTTTTGGATTTCCAATTTTGGAACCGTCTTCAGTTTCATGGTTATATCTTCAACATAATAAAGATCTTCAAACTTAAAGCTGGTCTTAAAGCTATAGTTCCGCAATAGTTTGGACAATGTGACTTTGGCAGATATCAAAGCATATCTCCACCCTAAAATTAAATTATAGGAATACGGTTGATTATCTGGGAAAACTCATCTGCTCTAAATATGTCTTACCTATACAATTCCGAATACCCTTTGTGAAGGGTATAAAGGCGTACGGGTGTTTGTCCCGAGTATTGTGCGGCAAGAAATTGTCGGGATTGAAGGATTCAGCCTCGGGTCCCCATATCTTCTTGCTTCGGTGCATGTGGAACATGTTGATAGCGATCTGCACTCCTTTGGGAACCACAATTCCATTCGTCAGTGTTAAATCCTGCGACGTTTGCCGCGATACAACTGGAACGGGCGGTATTACTCGCATGGACTCGTTTAGAACCAGATCCAGATACACCATTTGCTGGGTATCTTCATATGTGACCTCAAAATCTCCGCTATTGGGGAAGAGACTTTTGATTTCTTCAAACGCCCTCTCCTGGTACTGAGGAAACATGGCCAGCAGCATAAGGACATAATACACGGTATTGGCGGTCGTCTCAAAGGCGCCAAATACAATTACGTTGGACTCGTCCTCAACATTTTTCCAGTTGAACACACCGCGCCTCAGTAGATCTGTTGCCAAATTGAGGAAAATGTTCTTATCCTTTGACTTGATGGAGTCCTCCGTGTCCTCAGACAATCTTCTTTGAATAAGCTGAAATGGCCATTCAAGTTATAATGTATTTACTGAAATCTTCTCCATATGCACACCTTCCTTATGAACGCCCGGATCTCTGTCTTGGCTCGAAAATAGTTGGCCTCCTTCCCATACAGTTGGCGGGCCCACCGATTGTTCAGCCATGGCGAGAAGCACATATCTGTCATGGTTTCTAGACAACTGTTAATGCATAGCAGCATATCCCCGACCACCACGGACTCACCATTGATAGCGCTCCATAAGGGAGTTGCTTTTGAAGTTCTCCTCACTCTTCACATCGCATCCCATTGTGGTTTCTGTACTTGAACCATATAAATGTATGAAGGGAAATGTCTAGCTTTGCTGGTACCTTTTACTAATCTACTCACGAGTTGCAATGCCCAAGGTCAAGTTCTGCAGCAGCGGAACCACATCCTTCTCACCGTCGCCCGACAATGCTTCCAGCTGGCTGAGTAGCTGTGCCGTCTCTTTGTTGAAAATGGGCAGAAAGCTGAGCAGTACCTTGTGACCGAAAGCAGGATTCAGCAGCTTACGATGAATACTCCAGCGGGGATCTAGACGAAGACCACATTGATGTAACTCCAAGCAACTCTTAGGCTCCGCATCCACGCACCCTTTAAACTGAATAGTCCCATGCCAGCTCCATCGTCCACGGCCTTGTATATGATGCCCTTGTTCACGCAGTGAGGTGAGGTCAGGATATCCTGCACCACTTGCGGATCACTAACGATCATGAACGGAATTGGACCCAGCCACGAGAATATTGTTGGGCCATGCTTTGCCAGATATTTTCCAAATTCATTCAGTATATCTGTCATGGATATAAAAATTAGTTCCACTGATCGGTCGGTTCCAAATGTAAGTCCTTGAGTACCTTCCCTGCGCCTCAATTTGTGCGCCATTCCCAGAAATGGGTATCCAAGTGGTCCGGGAATCTTGAGGGTGAGCAAGTAAAATCGGCGGCGACTCCATAGAAAATAAATCCACAGGACGAATAATAATCCGCACCACAGTGTCCACGTTAACATATTTTATCCTTAGGAATGCGCTATCCACTTAAAGCAACTATTTCAAAATATTTCACTGATTTCCGACCGATCGCCGCGAAGTCCGACAGCAATTTGATTATCCAATTTTGAGGCAATTGAGTTTTTATATGCCGGACGCGATTACTTATTTTGGACGAGTTCGATCTGCGTGTATTGTCACGCGTTGTGCTCCATGGCGGCCAGGTGACTCCCAGCGTAAATATTGAAAGAAAGCAGCCGATCCGCAGTTCCAATCGCAGTGTACGAGCAAAGGTACAAGCAAGCTCCAATGAACCGTACATAGCAAGCCATTTTTTATAGGGCTTATCATGGAAGACGCGCATACAAATAGCTATAATTTTAACTAATGGCTAGCAGTGACACGCCAAACACTTTGGGAATACGAATAGACCCCCATCCCTCCATTCAAGCAATAGCAAAACGTCATCGATTGATCAATGGGCGTTCGGATCGGTGATAATTATTGCTTTGTCAAAACCACCAAAAATTCTGTATAGCTGACTATTGTTGGTGTCGTGCTATAAGCCTCGCGTGAAGTTCCAAAAGTAGATGACATAACATACATAATAATTATATCAGTAATTAACCGAAAAATTTCATTAAAAAAATTGGAAGTTGTTTGATTCGTAGAATAATTTGTTATTATTGGTTGTAGAGAGATTCTGGGGTGTGCAATAAATCTGGTTCTTAAGGAATCTTTCGGCAAAAGATTCGAAGATTTTACTATACTTTTTAGTTTTCGATATAATATTGAACCAAATAGACAGGGGTTTATTATTTCTTTCCATTAATAGATACATTTATTTTTCCTATAATTATACCTAAAAGTTCCAATAGTGAAAGTTCGACGCTTCTTTCTTGCCCATAATTACTCATGTTCTCTTTTGGATTTGCAACTTTGGCACCGTTTTGAGTTTCATGGTAACGTCTTCAATAAAAAAGAGATCTTCAAACTTAAAGCTGGTCTTAAAGCTATAGTTCCTCAACATTTTCGCCAATATAACTTTCACAGATATCAGAGCATATCGCCAGCCTAAACCCAAAATAATATAATTGATGAAAAACTATTTGCGAAGGGGAATTTCCGCTTAAGTCTTACCTATGCAATTCCGAATACCCTTTGTGAAAGGTATAAAGGCATATGGGTGATTCTCGCTATTGTACGCCAAGAAATTGTCTGGATTAAAGGTTTCTGCATCCGGTCCCCAGAGCTTCTTACTGCGGTGCATATGGAATATATCAATCATGATCTGCACTCCTTTGGGAATCACAATCCCGCTCGACAGTGTCAGATCCTCTGACGTTTGTCGAGATACAAGAGGAATTGGCGCAATTACTCGCATTGACTCGTTTATAACTAGGTCCAGGTACACCATTTGCTGAGTGTCTTCGTAAGTGACCTCAAAATCACCGCTATTGGGGAAGAGACTTTCGATTTCTTCAAACACTTTCTCCTGGTATTGTGGGTACATGGCCAGCAACATGAGAACATAATACACGGTCTTAGCGGTCGTCTCAAAGGCGCCAAACACAACTTGGTTGGACTCATCCTCCACATTTGTCCGATCGAATACACCGCGCTTGAGAAGGTCCATGGTAACATGAAGGAAAATGTTCTTATCCTTCGACTGGATGGAATCCTCCGTGTCCTCAGACAATCTTTTTTGAATAAGCTAAGATGGAAAAATACGTTATTATGTATTATTATATATTATTATGTGTTATGTATTATTCAGACCTTCTTTAAGAATGCCCGAATCTCCTTCTTGGACCGATGGTAGTTTGTCTCTATGCCCGTTAGCTGACGGACCCACTTAAAGTGGAGCCACGGCGAGATGCACATATCTGTAATGGTTTCCAGACAACTGTTAATGCATAGCAGCACATCCCCGAACACCACGGACTCACCAGTGATAGCACTCCACGATGGACTTAAAGTTCTCCTCACTTTTCACATTGCAGCCCATTGTGGTTTCTGTGAAAGCCAAATTTATGGAAAATTAGTACATCTAACACGAGAGATTTTGATAATTACGAGTTGTTATGCCCATGGTAAAGTTTTGCAGCAATGGAATCAAATTGTACGCCCCCTGGCTCGGCAATTCATCCAGCTGGTTGAGTAGCTGTCCCGTCTCTTTGTTGAAAATGGGCAGAAAGCTGAGCAGCACCTTGTGGCTGAATGCCGGATTCAGCAGCTTGCGATGAATACTCCAGCGGGGATCTAGACGACGCATTGAATTAATTCAGTGGAACTCAGGCTGCGACCACACGGACCCACCCTTTAGGCTAAACAGTCCTACGCCCATTCCATCGTCCACGGCCCTGTAGATGATGCCCTTGTTCACGCAGTGAGGCGAGGTCAGGATGTCCTGCACAACCTGCGGGTCACTAGCGATCACAAAGGGAATAGGTCCAAGCCATGACATTATTGTTGGGCCATGCTTTGCCAGATAGATTCCAAATTGATTCAGTATATCTGTCATTGATACAATATTAATTCCTCTGATCAGTCAGTTCCCAATGTAAATCCTTGAGTACCTTCCCGACGGATCAATTTGTGCGCCATTCCCAGAAATGGGTATCCAAGTGGTCCGGGAATCTTGAGGGTGAGTAAGTAAAGTCGACGCCGACTCCACAGAAAGTATATCCACAGGACGAACAACAATCCGCACCATAGTGTCCATGTCAACATGCCTTATCCTATTGAATACGATATCCACTAAAAGCCACTAAAAGCACTTATTTATTCGCGTTTAATCCGCCTAATTTCGACCGAACGCTGCGAAGCTCACCAACAATTTGACTATCCAAATGAAAGCCCATCGAGTTTTTATACATGTATGCTCTACGTTATGGCTATTTTTGGACGCGGTCGATCTGTGTGTACAAGTACGGACACGATGCCCGGCGCAAGCATTGAAAGAAAGAAGCCGGCGCTCTATCCCAAACGAAGCTAAGTTCAAAACAAATATTGTTACCTATTTTTATCAGAATAACCCATAATTCAAGTTTATGGGAATTCGGGAATATGCCTGGTTCCGTCTTGGGAGTAAGGTGCGTCACCTTCTCCTTTTGGTAGATTGGTAAATATATTATGTATGTATTTATTCGTTTTATTTTGACTCTCATTTGATTTAATTATAATGCAAACAATAAATATTATTTATTATAAGCTTTGATTCCTTTAAATGCTTTTTAAAGCCTCGTTGAAAGTGATAAATAATGTATAATACGATTTCGGGAAAGAAAAACCAATTCATCCAATTCCATGCGAAAGATTCGAATTACTCGCTGTGAAAAATGAAACTTTTATGAATGTATATGCAGAATAGCGATATGTGCAGTCTCTATCGTATATCATAGCGGAGATCAATGCCCTGGAATCAGTTCTCTAAAAATTAGCCGCAAGGCTAAACCGATTAGGGAAAGTTTTCTAAACGCAAAAACCGAATAACTTTTGGCCATGGTCGTGGATAACAAAGTGAAAAATGGTTGGCGGCGAGAGTAATCTGTGGGAATCTTTATCACGTAATGAAAGTTTATATTTCTTGTCAATAAAGTGAAGCCGTACAATAAAAAAAATAACTACATAAGCATATATGTATGTACATAAGTACATATTTACGAGTATGTATTTGTTTAATATAATAAACATACATATGTATGTACATATGTATATGTATATTCGAATACAATTTAATGCTGGGAAAACAGAGATCAGAGATCATAATAACATTCTCTTTTTGGGAGGGCTTGTTTGTTTTATTAGTAATTAATTATTTACTATTATTTACATATATGATTGGCTATAAAGCACACAACAATTCGAACATGAATCACATTCCGGAATAACACAGGAATAACAGGAATAACAGGAATAACACGCGTGAAGAAATTCTGGACGCAAATCTAATTGGTGAACATTAAAATATCAAAAATATTGTAATGAATAATGGTCAGCTGGTGAGATCATAGATGTGACTGTGAGAGTGGAGAGAGAAAGAAGAATTCTGCGTTTTTGCAATTACACAAGATATGTTTAAATGAGACTTTGGTCACAGAGTGTGCATAGATTCGGATTGAAATCATAACTTCAAGAGAGCAGAAAAATATGAGTTCCTGTTGTGCTAAGAACTGTGACCGTTCGGTCTCTACACGGCAAACGTATGTCTACTGCTGGTTGTGTGACAACATGGCTCATACGAACTGTGCTGGATTGGGACACATCGGAGGTCGCGTTGGGGATCTTATTACGACTCGCTGCGGCCTCAACTGGACCTGTTGGGACTGCAGGGCTATCGAAAGCGACATGCGTGTCTTTATGAGACAGACGCATCTAGAATTCGCTGCCCTAAACGCTGGATTCCGAGTGCTGCAAGATAAGTTTCGTTTGACGGAGTCTCACTTCAAAACACTTAAAATTTTGCCTGAGTCTCCGAAGAGGAAGAAGGGTAATAAGTATTTACCCAATACTAATAATGATTTTTCTCTTGCAGCCCCTGAACCACCTGTACCTCTTGCTCGGTCACCGCCTGTTCCTGGTATGGAACCTGGAGCCAATGGTGCCATTGCATCTGCCACTGCGCCCAGGCCGGTCGTACCACCCGCCTGGTCACCGCCTGTAACTGGTGCTATGGTGCCTGTAGCCAATGGTGCCGTTGCATCTGCCACTCCTGCACCCATGCCTGTCGCCTCTATGCCCCCACCTGTTGATGCTGACGCGGCTATCATGATGGCTGTTGATGCCCCTTCAAACTTGGCATCCATCGCTATCGCCTCAACCAGCACTATGCCAATCGTGCCGCCTAACCTTAATAGCACCGCTACTGCCCCCACACCGAGACCTATTCGGGGTATGGCTACACCTTCTGGCTCTCGCTCGGGTCTTGAAATTAGGGGAGTGTTTCCTCGGAAAGCAATCTTTGTTTCCCGACTCAATCCTGAGGCCACTACGGAGGATGTTAAGCATCATCTTTGTTCAAAACTTAGCGCTCGCCTTGAGGATATTATTGTGACCAAGTTTTCTTTTAATCATAAGCGTAATATTTCCTCATTTAAAATTTTTGTCCCTGACTCTTACCGTGATAGATCTCTTGACCCTTCTATTTGGCCAGAGCATACCATTATGCATGAGTTCGTACGTAAAGCTTCGAATCAAAGTCTTAATGTTACCGGCCCTGCCAATTCTAATTCTAATCAGAGTCCTAATGTTACCTGCCCTGTCATTTCAAAAAACTAATTAACTATTTTTCCGTTCACTATCAGAATGTACGTAGTACGGATAGTGCCTCTTACGATTTCGATGCTATCGGTTTTTCCGAAACATGGCTCAACTCCACTGATCATGATCATGAAATTTTCGGTCATAATTTTATCATTTATCGAATGGATCGTGAATCATATGCTGGTGGAGTTCTGATTGCAGTTAAAACTGACTTCTCATCGGAGTTATTCCCTTCCCACAATATCCATGGGATTGAGTTCATTGCAGTCAAAGTCCGTGTTGGCATGGCTTGTATCTATCTAACCTGCTCATATATTCCTCCTAATTCAGATGCTGAGGTCTACTCAAAGCACCTTTCTGCTATCCGTTCTGTTGTGTCTTCGCTAGGTTGTGCTGATCAGATTGTGGTCATGGGTGACTTCAATTTACCTCTTCTTTCTTGGCTGCCCTGCGACGACGCTAACCAATTGCTTCCTAGTACTCATAACGAATTCATCAATGATCTAACGGATGTTTTCCTTGCCCAAATTAATTCTTTTAAAAATAATAGGAACAGACTTCTCGACCTTATTTTCGTTATGGATGCTTCTCTAAGTACAGTTGCCAGAGTCTCACCACTATCACTTCCTGAAGACCTATACCATCCTACGCTATCTATAACTTTAGAGTGTAACAGTTCTAGTTCTGTTAACATTACCTCGACTCCTCACCGGATCAAGTGTTTTCGCAAAACTGATTTCGGCAATTTAAACATTCACCTCTCGAATGTTGATTGGTCCACTCTTCTTTCCTTACCGAATATTGATGTAACAGTCAACTCATTCTATAAAATTTTAAACTCTGCCCTTAATACTTATGTTCCGGAGATTATTGTACCATTATCGTCCAAGCCTCCCTAGTTCTCCAGGAATTTGTCATACTTAAAGAATAGGAAATCCAGACTTTTCAAAAAGTACCAGAAAACTGGCTCCTTGCTTGTCTTCGTACAATATTCTTCCGCCCGCTCTCAATTCCTAACAACTAATAGTCTGTGCTACAATCTTTACCTCTCTTCTTGTAGTAGAAACTTCCGCAATGATCCTAAAAAATTCTTTTCTTTTGTCAATTTTAAACGTAAGTCCAATGCATTTCCTCCGTCCCTTCATTACTCTCTTGAGTCAGATTGACTTTAGGGTTCCCTCTCGTTCTACTCGTTCTTTTAGACCTATCATATTACCCTTATTTAGGTCAAACTATGCCCAGCATGAACCTTTCAGGGTTTTATGCTATAATTATAATACCCTTTACCATATCATATCCCCTGAACTAACCCTTAAACATATAGCATTTAGCATTTACAACCACCTAAACTCTGCTAACCTGTAATTTTAACTTTAGTTCTCTTCCTAATTTATATGGCATTATTAGCAGATAATTGTTAATTAATAAATAAATAAAAAAATAAATAAATAAGGGTAAGCATGGGTCGCAACAGGCAATAGGTTTTCAGGCATATCAGGTTATGATCCTGCTGATAGCCGTGAATTATTCGATGGAAGTTAAATATGAATGCATTCTGGATAGTGAAAATGTATTCAATTAGTACCAGAATAAGCCCATAGAAGCTCTCAGTTACGATGCCTTGATCAATATATATTGTCCGAAATAGTCTTCACCATGAGCGAAGACGGCGTAACCCCAACAGGAAATTTTACTACAATTAGGGATCTCAAACCAACTGACCGCTTACAGGGAAGATGAGAAGATTACAGAAGATTAAATAAAGGCGAAAAATTCATATCTCTATTTTGATCGTGGTGTTTGGCAACCAACCGTACTCAACATAGTTATAAAGGAACTCTGCGAGACTATTTACGATGAGAGACAGTTCTGGTACAAGATCTGGACGAAACACATAATAAATTCATAAGTATTGAAGTATAAGTTCCTGGAGTATGTATACACATACATATGTACATATGATGTTTGAACTCGCTGTTTTTAAGCCACTCTTCTTACAGACTAAATTAGTAATGGAACCATTTGTTATAAAGCTTGTGTTTGGGCTCAATGTACCACTAAAAAATTACAAGATTGTAATGAGTTTCCGCGCATTCGACGAAAATAACGTAGAACGTGAAAATAGCACTAGTTTTGAAATGGCCGGCGTGTTTTATAAGGTTTAACTCAAACTATAAAATGATATTAGCGGGCAAGCAAAGTTTTTACCCACATATGATTTTGTAGTAGAAAACAGCGGAAGCACAACGATCCAATACTTTTTTTTATGATAAATAGATTTATTTTATTTTTTTTATTTTACTGAATCCTTTTGTTACACACAGATGTGTGTGAAGACCCAGACTGTCGATCGGCATCAATTTTTATCAACTACGAAAATGTGGCCGATTTTTGGCAAATTCAATGAAAATTCAATGTCATTTTTTCTGATTCGGTTGGCAGGACTCTCCTGATCACAGACCTTATGGTCTGCACACCCAAATCTGACGCTGTATAGCCGAGATATAGGCCTATATATCTGACTATATCTATAAAAAAAGGGCAAATCTTTCTTGATAACTACACGATAAATACAAATATGCTACAAATTAGCTACATATTGCATGTAATTAGCAACGGAGACACCTGACGAGGAAATGTGTAAGTTTGTTGACAAGTTTCGCCGTTTTTTTTTTCATAGGAGCCCGATGGAAGCGCCACTGCGGAAAACCTCCGTTAGCCACTTTTTTACATGCCTTTTTTTGCGACATTTTTGAAAAAATTGAGATTTTGATGCCAATCGATCGGAAATTCAATTCTGACCCCGAAGGAAGGGGGGTCGGACATGCCCCAAAATAGCTTTTCTACATGATTTTACTTTTTTTTTATAAAGCAAAGTGACGACGAAGAGTCGTGACCAATAGATGTCTCCACTTTTTCGACATGTGTATAAGTAAAAAGCGTGTATATGTAACAAGTCGCTAGCTAAATACTAATTTTATCAAATTGTGTGATAACACTAGTCGACATGACATTTCCGCTGTGGTCCAAAAGATTAAACATTTTTTGAGGAATTATGGTTTTATTTTTTTTCAAGAATTTTTTAAAACCTGGTTTGTTTTTTTCAGAGGTAGTGCTTCTTTTTTTCACATAACTTAATTTGGTAACTTATATTTGGTTCTGTTGAACTTTACAGTTCTGAAAAGCTGAAAAATGCAGCTATAAATCCGACCCAGACTTTTTGTAGCTACAGCTTACCATCTGGAAGATATTGAGCTTTCAAATTTGATAAAAAGGACACATTAATTAGGCATCGTTTAAGGTACATATCTTTTGTAAGAATCGATGGCTAAACGGCAGCCGTTTGATCAAATGTATATATGTATACCGAATATTGCCGATAAATAAATACAATTGTTGACATGATTTTACTTACTCCATCTAGTTTGTGGGTATCCGGCATTGTAGAGAGCCCGCGGTAAAAGTAGATACTGTGAAACTCCTCTTGTTTGTTAGTAGAACCCTTTGGAGATCCGACTCCCTTAAAGATTTCATCTGGAATGATGTATGGTGTAAGCTTAAACAGACTAAAGCTATATTCTGAAATCGAAACTCCATTTATTTTTGGTGAAATAATATAATATATAATATAATTTAATGAAATATTAAACGGCAAATCAGCTCACGAAGCTCTCTTCATTGAAAAATTGGATTGGAATAGATGGCCAACGAATACAGGATTATGGTTAGAATTTCGAATAGGATTGTCTCATCTGAATTGATCTGAATTCATTTTATTTTTATCACCAATCGGTTTATTTTGTATTTTTTCTATTAGATTTCGATCCAATCTGATTGTATTCTCTTTTTGTACTCGTATTTACAACGTAAAAAATTTGCTACTAAAAGTTATAATTGAATTACAAAATGGTGCTAAATTTTCTCTAACAAAAGTCTTTCCATTTAGTTTATTATCGAAGATCCATCACCCCACTGGAGGAAGAGAAAAAAAAAAGAGCTATCAATCAAATTCAATCGATCTCTGCAGAGCGCGCCCATAATATCATAAATCGGAACACACTCAGTGTGCAAATTATAAAGACGTAAAAATGAAATTGGTGAATTTTCGATTTGAGCTATAGCCAAGCGATTTGTTTTCCCTCCATGTTGATGCGAGGCATCACAATGTAAATTATGTCAATTTTATTGACAAACGAAAACAAATACATTCCCTGCAGCTAGGAATGTTTTTCACTCATGTGTAATGGGGGGCTGGGCTGCGAGGGCATTGGCGAGGTCAATAAACCACCGAAAAAGATGAATATCAACTCCCCATTAATGTTGCATGGAAGCGAGGGCTCTGATCCCCACTTGACTTGAGTAGTCGAAGTCGAAGCCCCTTTCCCAGGCTTTCCACGATAGCGCTTCATTATGACACAATTATGTCAAATTATTCGGATGCCACTTCAGATAGCCCTCCTTGGATATGGCCCCTCGGTTCCGACACTGGCAAGTGGTCGCTTTCGCCAGAAATCAATTCAATTACGAGTAGGTTTTAACTCTATTCTCACAGGGATTACACTATTGCACTCGGTCAGGCATCCTTCTGCAGCCGCACAATGCCTTGATTAATTCCACACGAATAACTTTGAAGAGCTGCTGATGATTAGCACGCGGCGCTAAACTGGGACTGGAACTGGAACTGGGACTGAAACTGAGGCTGTGGCTGCTGGTGTTGGTGGCGCTGCCATTTGCATACATGTGTATTTGTAGTACAGTGTTACCGGTATCAGCCCTCCGTCCCCCTATAGCGACAGCATAAAATCTAAACCCCAAGGTGGGACCACCCACATGGCCGTCTGTGCTTTTATTGCTCACAAAGAGTAGCATAAACAAATTCCGCTTCTAACGGAGGCGGCTCGACATCGACATCCACATTAGCGTCGACATCGACATCAACAGCGGGATCGGAAGCGGCAGCGGCAGCGGCATCAGCATCGGCAGCGGCATCAGCATCGGTGGCCACAAAGTCAACGCCACCGCACACCTGATAGGGATGTGGGGGATGAGCACATGGGAGGATGATGGACTTCGAGCTTCGAGTAGGAGTTCGAGTACTCGCGGACCAGTACATTAAATTTTCTCCTCCTCCCTCCCCTGGGACAGCAGGACAGCATTGTTTGTTGTTGCCTGGCGTTTTGCTTATTTGAAGTACGGTTTGAGTTATTTGCGTCAGTTGTGTGGTCTTCCAGTCTTCCCAGTCTTCGACAGTTGGCTCCGTGCTTCTCCATTCCTGCCACTCAGACAGAGCGCCCGGCGTGACGTGGCATGGCATGGCGGGGCGTTTATCAAATTTGTTACAAAACAGTGGTCCACTAATGTGTGGACTAAATGTCCCGGGGCGCAAATCAAAATAAACCACTTGGAGGACCACCACAAAAAACCTCTGTCTAGACGGATCCTGGGGGCAGATGATTCCAATTAGACACCTTTGACCACACACCACACACAAGACCAGGACTCACTGGTCTGTCTGCCACAGGGCCACCACTTGAGTAGGCAGACACGGCCACGTTCTCACATATTTCACTGCAGCGACTCGGCATGTCCTGCCGACATCCTCAAGTGTGTCGTGTCCCGTCTGGCCAGGAGCGGCGACAAGTAGCTCAGGACATCAGGCGTGATGTATAAACAAAGCCACACGCATGATTACATGATCATGATCGAGGCAACGGCAACGACTCCGCCGGTTTCCAATTGCATGTGCCGCCACCGAAGGTCACAGCAGACTCCTACGGCAGGGTATACAGATGCGAGATGCGTGATGCGAGGGCACAATACTGAGGCAAGATCCATACTTTTAAGCTCTTAAGTACAAACGATTCACTTTGGCCAATGTGCGCTTTTCAATTCAATTTCTTTTTCGATATTTCCATAGATAGATTCGGCACAGATATGGGATTTTTCAATTATTATTGGGGCCTGTGCTGTGCTGTGCTGTGCTGTGGAAGACAAGTACGCGTATTATTAATGTAATAGCGGCTAATTGCGCATTCTGTGTGCCCCAACGAGCAGCACCAAAGGCAAATTAGAACGAAACACTTCAGGCAGCGACTTAAAAGCTTTGATTTTGATGGAACACTTGGCGATCGGCGAGGAATTTATGTCTGCATTTTGCCGGCCGTTGAGATCATTGCAACGATTGCCAAGGCAATGGGCATTGTCCAAAGTGGAGCCGCCGCCGAGCAGAGCCGAGCCGAACAGATTAGAAAATTTGCAATAACTTCATCCACTTGAGACCCCCACACCCCACACCACCGCACACCGATGACTGCTCAAGGTTTTGGGCCCGGACAACCATTCGAAATCTACCGCAGCAAAGCTGTTGCATTTATTTTGGCCAAACCGAGACAATAAACAAAGTACATACATATGTACATACAAATCTGCCCCGGCATGCGGCAACAAATAGAGGCAATCCAAATACGATTACTGTACGAGATGCTGTACGATGTACGGTCCGTATGCCGATGATATCTCGCGCCCCGTAACAAGAACAATAAAAACACATTGGCAAAATATGACAAAGCAAACAATAATACGTCGACGAATGGCTGCCAAATTGAATGATCGATCCCGCAGCAGCACAGGGCACAGGGCGATGGTGCGGCACGGAATCGAATCCTCCTTCGGATCGAAATCGAAGTCCGTACCGCACGTCTCAGTCCCCATTGCCATGCCCATGCCCATCGCAGCGGCAAATCAGAATTCCTGCGCGAATATAAAATTTAATTGCCTACAAATTGGCACGATGAGTTTTATTGCCATTTAACAAAATATATATGTACAGATGTACATTTACTCGTATGTAGGTATGTACGAGTACAGCGCAATGGATGGGCATCTCGGTGTTTAGGGCCTCAATTTACTATGGGGTGTCCGCGTGGGTGGCAGGCAGGCAGGCAGGAAACAAATATTTGATTTAGTCAAAAGCCCATGATTTATTTACGATTTCCTACCGACAATCGCATTTGGGGGGAAGTACAATATAAACTCAAATAGGAAAGTTTTCAATTGGAAATGGGGAAATACAAATATAAGCACATCAACAGTGGCAATAATTGTTCAACTTTCTGCGGATATCAATAAATTGTAAAGCAGATTCTGCAGAAAATGATAATTGTGTAATTTATAAATTCAGGGATTGCCTGGAAACACTCAATATCCAAGGCATTTTCGATTTTATCGAGGACAATTTAAACCCCTATGTGATATACAGATAACAGAACACAGTGAGGTGATTTATCCAGCTGGTTGCTTTTCGAAGAAGGATTTTATTGGCTAATTATTCAGCTTTTTTTTTGTGTCGATGGCAGCCATTGACAACGTGACCATTTTGAATACTACGAGAGAGAGTAATTCTACTTATCCTTAAGGAAATACACAACAAATGTGAATAAAGTGAAGTAATTGATCAAACTTTTGTAATTTTTATACCCCGTAGTCGAACAGTTTGTACATACCCAGAAGGAAGTGTTTCTGACCACATAAAGTACTATATACATTCTTCATCAGCACATACTATAGGAGGTATAGGTTTTGTAGGTTTTGTATTTAGACTCCTGTGAAATCAATATGTTACAAGTTTATTTATACTAGCTCAAAATATGCGTTTCGTATACGACTTAAACAAAATGTTTTACAGACCAAATTTATTCCTGAAAAAATTTTATTAATTCTCTCACTTATATCAAATGGGTAAAGAATGTAATAATTCAATTATAGTTAATATGTAGTATTATAAAGCCAGTATAAAACTATATATTGAATGATACAATCTTCTTCTAGTGCCATATTAGGGTATACTCAATACAAGCCTTTTCATTGCCATATGGACTTTTCTCTAGAGTACTGCACGAACGCTTGATCTGCACTTTATGGCTTTTCATATACATACGTACTACATATACATATGTACGAGTATTTTTGCAATAATGACCACTACACTTAAGCTTTGGCACTTGAAGTTCTACTTAAGTATTTAATGAATCGAAATGTATATCTGTCAGGCATACAGGCATTCTACTTATGGCGCCTGAGAGCCATGCCAAGTGCTCTTTGGGAATGAAGCAAAAATGCAAAAGACTTTAGCAGACTTTAGAAAAAAAACCGAAAAACAGCTTACTCATCATGGATTTAATGGGATTTCAACATATTCATGCTGTATATTTCAAATTTGATTGCCCAAAAGATAATCCCATCTCGCATATACTTTTGTTTCTTAAGTGAGCGCTTACCAAATCATCAAGTATCTCTACGAGTTTATATATGCATACATTGTGTGGATTACTCACATAAAAATCTGTATCCGACAATATCTGTGTAATATCGTAATATGTATTCCCATACACAAAATGACCCGAAAGACAGTTGCTTCCTGCAATGGCAGCGCCAGCGCCAGAGAAATTTGGATGTGGGAGTTTGGGATATGGATATGGGATGTTTACATGACTCCGGGCGGTCCCTGGGCTCTCGGCAAGTGCACTTGAGGCGAGAGCATAGAGACACGAACAGCCGAGCAGTGGTGGAGCGGTGGAGCGGTGGGGCTCTGGTCTCATTATGCATTCACGAACTGACATTGAAGTGGGCGCGACGCCCCATCGGATGGCAGAGTTCATGCGCGTCTAGGCTGCTAGGGTTACATGGCCCCTGCCCTGGGCTTTATTATTGGTATTAGTAACACATGATTACGCTTTATTGTAAACAAAAGCGCAGATAAACAGGCAAACACACACACACTACCACCCACACCCCTACCCTAATGATATGTTAATGCAGATGGCGCACACTGCGTATGAGTGCTACCAATGAGATGGGGACGCCACTGCTGGGAGTGCTGCAAATGGCAGGAAGAGAAGGGGAAGGGGATGCCGATGCTGTTTGTCTGTCAACGGCCTAGTCAAATAAACTTCATTCTGGCACTGGCACTGCCATTGCCTTTGGAATGTACTCCGACACTCCTCTTCTCTCCACCAAGTGCGAATGGAGACCCTGTTCGTTGAGGCAAATGAATGAGTTTTCAAGTGAAACGGTTAATTGACCGGCAATTTGGGGGTGCTGTAATGACAAAAGCTTAGCCTGGCTCGTACCTTGAGACATCCCATCCGCTGAATGCAGCCCAATCAAAGAAAAGCACTGGTCAGCCCCCCATTCTCCTCCACCCAGGTCAGCTGTCGACACGCCGCAGCGTTTAAGTGTAATTTTCTTCTTATTCCATTGAAGCAGGTCCTTGGCAGCCAGGATAACTCACTGCAACGCACTGAGCAACTTCTTGGCCACCGTCGTCAGTCGACAGTCTCTGGCTCGTTACAAATTCACTTCAGCCGTTGCTTTCACTTCAGATAAACATAATGGCCGTTCATTTGCGCCGTCTCCGTCTTCGTCTGGTTTGGGGGGTCTCTAGGTCTTGGCCCACTCAACCTCCCAGCAGAAATTGCAAGAAAATGTTCTTTTCGAATCGAAGTCGAGCGCTCAGGACAATTGCGTACGTGTGCGCCAGGACGACGAAGCTGCAAGATGAAGGAAAACTGAGGCGAAAAAAAGGAGCGAAGGAACGGAACGACCCAAGGAACCAGAGAAAGAAAAGTGAATGTCGCATCTTCTCTGCCATGTAATTTGCTCTCTTGCCATGTGCTTCATCAGAAAGGAAATTGAAAATTGCTGCTAATAGCTGCCGACAGTGGAGTGGGTGTGGCCGATAGGCGTCGGGGTGGCCCGGGCATGGGACAAAATGCTAAGAAAAGAAATTCTTCGTATAATGATTATGAAAAAAATAAAAGGACAAAAAAAGATAAAGAACTGCCACTAGGAAAAAGTAGGTGGAATTTATTTGAAAACCCAAATTGCTCAGCTTAGTGACGAAAAGCTAACGAGGCATCCATCAACGAGGAGAGAAGAGTTCTGTTCTCCCAGAGTTCCTCACAGAGTAAAAGCAAATTAATGTTGATTTATGCATTAAGTCAAATTCAAGGTAATTCAATTGTCGGTTTTCCATGTGCCTGAATAGCTCCACTTTTATGCTTAAGGCCAAGAGGTCATTGAATCTTCTATGCATACGACTTATGTTGTTCTTGAATCGAAACTTACATTCCATATTATTCCATACACCATTATCTAATATGGATTTGGATATGGATTTGACTTATCAATTATCTGGACTTTCTGAATGTTAATGGTGTTGATTTCAGGTCCAAAAGGATACAGAATTAGAGCGATAATTGCTTTAGAAATCTTCTCTTTTAAATCCCACTTATTCAATTTCCACTGTACATTCTCCTGGCACCCACACCTTTGTTTTCTTTGAGTCATAGTCATCGCAGGGCAGAGCAGAGTGTTTACACTATGAAATGAACACTTAAACAGACTTTAAGCGCTTTTATGATGGTCCAAATAAATTTGAGAAAACAAAAGATTAACGACTAAGTGAGTTTCAGGTGCTCAAAGACCAAAGGTACCAAAGACGCACTCTATCTCAGAAATTGTTCTCTATAGTCTACTATATACTGTTTACTATATACGACATTGATCAGTTTGTTTTATTTTCTCCATCCTTCTATCGAAAACAAAAAACACTTTTCGGTGCCAAATGCTGCTGGGGAGAAAAAACAATCCCAACAGTTCACATACGAACGAGTGAGTGACTACCAAGTGACTGTTTATCAATAGATCTTCAAGTGTTTTTCCGTCCGGCCTATTAGTAGCGCTCTGGCAACTGATAAGCCAACCCTGACGGCCCCCACCATGGGGGCAATCTAACGCCTGTAGGAGGAGCTGTGTATCCCAATCCCATTGGGCGTGCTATCTATGCGCTTTTAATTGTCGAACATTACGAGTCGGCAGGTCCATTAAAAACGTTAATTAAGTTGCCTCAATGACGGTCGGGGCGATGAAGACCTGGGACACATGTCTCGGCCAGCCGCACCACAAGACTTTCAGATCCAAACAGCTCGCGAAACAGACCCTCGATAGTGCTAGACTAGCACTGCAAGTTCTTGTTGTTGGACTCAACTCAACTCAAAATTTTGCCGAATCGAATGGCTGTCTATAAAACGAGTAGAAGAACGCGCTGAAACCGTTTTATGCATGCGGTAAAATTTCAAATTTTTTACCCGAAATTTGAACAATAAACAAAATCACAAAAAACCAAAACATTTATCATTCAATTTCTACGCTATGCAATGCCCTGCTATTCGGCTCCCCCAAATCATTTAAATGATTTTTTATTTGAAGCTAAATAAGCAAAGGAGTGCCCACCGGGAAGGGAACGATTCGATCAGATCTGATCGGATTGGATCCAATATTGCGCAAAGATTTCCACAGCTGCCTGCCGTCGGTCGCTCGGTCGCTCGACCGGTACGTACTTTTCGTACTGTACAGATTGAGTTGGAAATGAAAAAATAAAAATCAAAATTGAGGTGGGTGGCCATTTTGTTTGCCAAGGCGGGAGGAAGGTGGGAGCGCAGTGCGGGGGGAGTAACCTGTTAGTGTGCCATTGGACGGCGTTGATTTTGGTGGCGGTCAGGGGATGGCTGGATGGATGGATGCCCGTGGGAGTGGGGGCATCAACAACTTGCGCAAATAGCACCATCATCAACAATTGGTATAATTTCATAGGCATCTGTGCTCGTGTTCGTGTCTGTGCCTGTGTCCGTGTCCGCTTCTGTGTGCATTGTGCTCGTGCTCTGTGGGATGGATTCCCATGAAATTTGCCCAGATTCGGGGACCGCACACAGTCACTGCTCGGTTTGGTTGGTTAATGAAAAGCTGAACAACAATTAACTATAAATTAAACGCACAATTTTCAAAACAAAATAAACATAAATAGGCCAGCGCATCAACCGTACTTTGTCCGTGTGTTTTGTTTACAGAGGGGCGGGAAAACATTTCATTTACCTACCAAAAAACCAATGCGATACAGCCCCAGCCCTGGGGCTGGCCCCATAGCCATCGCCAGCCAGGCAACAAAGCAATTAGGCAATGTCGTTTGCTCTAATCCAATCCCATTCCCCCTTACTAGGAGTTCGTTCCCAGACCATCCCATAAAACAAAGAGCACAACTTCAATAACAAAGTTAGGTTGCAAGCCGAACCGATGTAGGGATACCCTATAATTGTATCCAATGCCATCGATGCGCTCTACAAATGTATGATTGAGGTTTAAATAGAGGGGGTTCAGTGGGTTAAAAGTTCGTGAAATCCTCACGAACGTAAAGTGAGATCCACTGTTGTTGAATCAAATTAGGAACAAACAAGTGGCACAATATTGTATCAAGTTGTATACAAAGGTATAATTATAAGAATTTCGAACCTTTAAATAAAATATATGTCTGTTTTTTCTCTTTCTTTTCAAAAGTACTTTTCTATGCTGTTTTTCACAGCTTACATACCCCTTCGGCTGGCAGAGTACCAACTTTAGAGTTTAGTTGATGAATTTGTTGTGAAGTTATTTCTACCAAGAACTGTTAGGGCTAGGACTGTTGCATAAACAAACGCGCCACCAAACGCGCACGCAACACGTGCAACAACAACAAGCCAGCACTGGCTGTTGGCTGCAAATCGAAGTGTCAGTCGCAGTCGCCGTCGAAGTCGAAGCGAACCTCATCGGGCCCGATCCTCAGCTTCCTTTTATGGCGCACATGTGTGCAGCAGACGCAGCCGTCGATGTCGATGTCGACCGCGATCACGGTATCGATGGAGATGGAGGCAAATGAGAGAACGGTAGAGTGGGTAAACGGGGGGGTGTACGGGAGAACGCTACAGCAAAGTGCATGGAAATGGACCCAAAAAAAAAAGAATGCACTGCATTTTATAATAAGTGAACATTTCGAACATTTTGTTTACACTTTAAGCTGTCGGGGTCGGTGGGAATGGTTTTTGCATTTGCTTTTGAATTTCACATTTCGCCATTAAATGCGCTCTCAGCGGCCCAATGGCTGCTTAAGAATGCAGGCCCCCAAAAATGTTTAAACAAATAGCGAATAATGCTAAAATTGTTTACCCAGTGTCCCAGTACCCAGTACCCAGTCCGTTTAGGATCAGGGGCAGCTCCGCAGTAGGTCCGTGTGACAGGCCATAGCCGACGGACTAATTGCAGTTCAAAGATTGCGCATACGCCACTTGCCCCTGCCTCTGTTTCTGCACCCGTGACTAATTTCCATATTAATTACAAGGCAAACAAGCGACAACGTATCGGGATGTCTGAAGCTGTCAGGGCGGCCCCTTTTAAAAGGATTGCCGTCAAGTAGCTGACAGGCCGTACTCGCAGCAGCCAGGCATGTGTGTGTCATAAAAAAGGTTGCATAAACAATCCCGGAGGCGCAATTCGGGGCAATATAAACAAATTAGTGGCCAAGCCGCTTGGAGCAGGACGAACGGCAGAGCACCGATTTCTCTCCCCCCAAAGATCCCATCCCGACCACATGCAGTGTGCGCCTTCAACCCTTCAGATAGTACGAAATCTGAAGCGTGCCATAAAAATAAAACTCCCACATAGAGTTCCCGAAGGAGACTGCCAGGGGAGAGAAAAAAGATATAGGTGCTACAACTGGAAACTTATTAAGGGCATATATGAATGTTTATTCGGTATAATAAGTGTAATATTTGAGTATGGTAAGTCCCATTACTTTCAAAGCACAATTGATTCAGACATCCATTTCATCATTCTAATCGAATGCATACATATGAAAACAATCCTGTATTGTAAAGAGAAATGGCTCCATGAGTAATTTAGTCTGTTAAAAAAAGTGAACTCATTAGAAATGGAACACATTGTAACACTATATATGTAGGTACCCTGACTGTGGACAAACATTTATCCTTCACTAGATCTGCATTTTTTACATATTTCGAAAAGTTGTTGACCCAAAATTGTTACTCGTTGTACATGATCGGGCAGAAATCTTTAATATCCTGATTAAATCTGGATATAGGACACTAATAAGCAGTTGAAATATTCTTGAAAAACTTAAAAAGTAATCATGAATGACCTGAACACGATCCGTTGGTTGAACATCCCATATGGAGGTTATGTTTCCAGCTATATTGACTCCTACCTTGCTCATGCCAAAGGACAGTCCAATACAACTACACATGGAATGCAATGGAAAATTCTACACGATTCAACGTTATCAGTATCAGCCATTTCCACATTGGATTACGATTCATTTTAAACTTCATTTCGGAATGGATGTGATGATTCGGCGAAGTCGTTTTTATAGCCCACAAATGTGACATGTCGTGCATCTCAAATAATAGTAATTACCACAAAAATTGACTAACTATTAATTAATAAGAATTTGACAGTAAGATTCGGCACATTATTATGTTCGATTTTCAGTATTAAATAATGGCATGTGGAGTTTCTAAAAGATACATTAAATACGTTTTTACCACATCTATAGCCAGAATATATGTATAGTTGTTGACACAAGTAATTACAACTGTCAATCGGTTTTAGTGTCCCAAACTTGTCAAATTGCTGGCCTTTCAGACGAAGAATGCGTCCGAAAATGGTTGGATACACGCTGATAGATCATCCATTCCCTATTTGTTTTTTCAGGTTGGCAGTCTCCAGTCTCCAGTCCCCAGTCCCCAGTCACAGGCCGCCAGTTGGCACGTTCAATGCCCCACTTGCGCGTATACTCATAGAAAGCCGTCGCCACAGAAGTGCTGTGCTGCTTAATGGGTTGCTGAAGATCAGGGGAAATTGCTGGTAAGTTGCAAGATGAGCAGAATTGTTGCCATGGACGACCACGACCACGACACAGACAACGGACACCGGACAACGGCTCCTGCTGCCTCTGAAGTGGATATGCACATATCAATGATCCTGGCTCCGGCCTAGTCCCGATTCTGGGCGTCAGTTTGTGATTCTATTTGTTTGTTTGTTTATAAACATCGCCTCGACGCTCCGTTAAAATTGTCGCCGACAAGCACTTGAGTCGTGTCCTTGTTGTCGTCAGCCACCAACTGTGCCGCTAAGGACATGTCTATGTTCCCCTTCCCCTGGAACGGAACATCCGTTGATCATTTGCAAAACTGAATGCCAAAAGTGTGTGAAATCAAGGAATTCTACGAGTGCTCGTATGTAAGTCAGTGGTTTGTGGGTCACAGACTAGGCGCTCGTTCCGTCCCGTCCTTTCTGACACATTGAAGCACTTCTACGTCGACATTGAGTGCTCCGCCATAGTCGGTCATCATCAGCGTGTTGGCCACACGCATTGCCACTTCAATGATATGCTATGCTTCTTGATCGCTGTCATTTCTGAAGAGTCCCAGTGCAGGGCGTACGAAGCCCATCGTAGTTTGATACAAAATCAGGTCATATGGTATCACTTAATTATTGTACAATAATAATACATCGCAGTACCACTAATGCAACGAAAGGGAAATGCATATAAAAGAATGTGCCTTAAATTTTAATTGGCATCACTGTCGATTCTTCCATGCATCTACAAGTTTATGTTAAAGATTGGTCAACTATTTTATCAGCGATTGCCTAGAAATTAAGCAAGGTTCTGAAGTTTAGGCCTTCAACATTTCCCAAACTCTGGTTTGATTAAGTTTTCCCTTGAGTCGCATCTCTCATAATAAACAAACCACTCAGGTTTATATTTCTTTTGATGTACGGTTTTATTCAACTTTCAGATACAGCTAAAACTTACGACTACTAAAGCTATATGCCATGAGCATGCACGGATATCTATCGTATTGGTTACACAGAGAGACTAAAACACATTTCTACAGCTATCACAATAAAGTAACCCACATATCCGGACCGATCTAGTCGATCTCAACGTTCTCATCCACATCCTCCGGCGCGGACTCCGGTCCACTGTCCATGCCCATCACTTGGCCAGGACTCGGGCAGGGGGTGCGTTGAGGGCGCACTGGCGCGGGCAGTGGCAGTGGCACTGGCGACGACGAGGCCGAGGAGCCATTGACGAAGCTTGAGGGCTGACTGGGCGGTGGAATCGGCTGTGGTACCTTCGGGTGCGGGTAGAAGTATGGAAAAGGCATTTGCATCTGAGGCAGTGGCAAGCCTCCGTAGGCCAGTTGCAGCTGATGGCGATAGATGTTGATCAGCGCCGGATCCAGGCCATGCCCCGCACCGGGTGCCATGTGAGCGTAGGTAGTGCTGCCGTCTTCCCGGACCAGCACCTGGACAGGCACACGCTTTGAGGCACCTAGCATGGCGGCCTCGTGCTGCTGGATCTGCTTGCGCTTGGTCTTGTAGCGTCGGTTCTGGAACCAGATCTTCACCTGGGTCTCGGTGAGACGCAGGGTCTTGGCCATTTCGCTGCGCTCCGGTCCGGAGAGATAGCGCTGCTGAGCAAAGCGACGTTCCAGCTCGAAGACCTGGGCGTGGCTGAAGGCCGCACGCGACCTTTTCTTGCGGCTCAGACTGCCGTCGTGGGAGAGCGGCGAGGCGGAGGGTGAGCTGCTTAGCGGCGGCGGTGAGTCGCAGTCTGTGAATGGAGGAAGGCAGAAAATGGTAGGCAAATTAGCACCAGGCACACACGGCGGCTGCCACAATGGACAATTGGCATTTCCATTAGGGCGAACAATGGGCGAGACTTACCGGAGTCGTTGCTGGTGCAGCGCCGCATGTCGAGCGGGGCGGACAGAGTGCTGCCAAAGTAGGCCAATTTGCGTTGCATGTAGTCCCCTCCGCTGGAGCCCGAGGCTGTTGCCTGGTGATGGTGATGGCTGTTGTGGTGATTGTTATTGTCGAGCGCCGCAGCCGCCGCATAGTACTGCAAGTAGTTTGTCTGCCTCTGGCCGGGATTGGGCATGCCGGAGTCCTGCTTGTAAATGCTCAGATCTCGGCAGCAAAGCGGCGGGGACTTGGATGCAGATCGTTCTCGATCAAGGTTTTGCTTGGAACTCCGGCTCTTGCCGCTGATGTCTGCCTCCGGTTCGGAGTCCACACTGGATACGCGATGCTTATCCGGATTGTGGCGTGTCAGTATGTCGTTGATGGAGAAGGGCGTTGACAGCGTTTTGCTTAGACCCGCCATGGAGGCCCCTACACTAGCACTTTCCATGTTCAACATTCTCGTTTATGCTCTGGCGCTCTGGCACTTTGTTCACTTGTTCACTCCGGATCGGATCTCTATTTGGTTCGGACCGATTCGGTTCTCGGGGTTGTTCGTGTGTTCACGTCTCGAAGGCTGCGTTACGAATGTGCTCGAATTGGCCGCTCCGTGCATTCTTTAAATAGCTGCCTTGATGATCCCTGGCGAGAGAATCACTCGCATTCACGGAGTGGAAATACGGAAATACGCCTCACGTCTCAAGTGGGCTCGCCTCCAGCTGGCACTCTGGTGGTGGATTTGGCTCCCGTTCGAGCTCGACGCCGCCCACCATTGGTGGATGCGCAGGCGTCTTGCAGGGGCATTTGAGTTTCTCTCAAGTGCATAAACAAAACGAAAAAAAAACACAATTGTCGTAAAATGGTTACGTTACTTGGTAGTGCGCCTTAGTTTCAGGAGTGCATGCATCCTGTTTACGTATACGAGAATTGAGTATTGTTTATAGCATTGCTAACTATTCTCCCATTTGGGTACGAGTACGGGTACGGGTACTGTACCCAGAAGTGATGTCAAGTGAACTCAACATTTGGTTTGATTTGTTTGGGCTAGGCATTTGTTTGGTTTGGAAATAATCTGGAAAATTCTGGGGCTACCATAGAGGCATACCCGGGAGCATAAGTAGGTTAGTTAGGTAATGGATTTACTTGGAAACTTAAACAAAGAAACACCGACATTTTAATGGATTTTCAAATAGAAAATCATATTAGTGAAGAATACTGCAAGGGGTCTTCGAGTTTCTTAGAGTTTATCTGAGATTCAAATCCGAGTAGGTACCGCTGTTGAAGCACACTTCCGGGAAAGTTACTCCGTAAATAAACTTTATGGAAGAAGTTCCAATATTTAGAATTCTCCAATTTCATTTTGATGAGACTTTTATAAGTACATACAAATGTGGTATTTAAAATTCTTTTCTTCATTTTCATCTTATAAAAAGCATTCAAAGTGGCCCCCTACTAACAATACTAACAATTTCAGAAATATCATTACATTTTTCAATATTACTGTTTAAGATATGAGTCCTTCCAACTTGACATCGTGACCCACAAGTGTTATTATGTATATTAATCCACAGACATCTCGTTTTCCATTGGCTGCTTCGAATGTGGAAGAGGTCGGCGGCGCTGATTGGATATCCGCCGCAATATGGCTACGCACTCATTCGAACACACTCACTCAACCACTCTCACTCGAAACGAGAGAGATGCGATGTGTAGCGCTGTGCTGCGATGCTGGGAACGGGAAACAATGGACCCAAACACATGTTCGCCATGGGGGTGTTTTGTGCACAGGCAGTCGATTCTCCGTTTCCGATTGTCGACTCTGCTCTGCTGGCCTTACGGTTGCTCTCTGCTACACTTCACACCTTCGGGCTATAATCTTTTTATTGCCAATTCAATGGCTCTTAATGCCACGGACCGGGCGCAGAAGTCAAGCCAACAATAGAGACGGCTTGAGGGGGTAGAGGGGAGGGCTTGGCTATTTTGCGGTCAGATTTGAGTAACGTAACTAATTCGAGTGTGCACCAAGTGTGCGGTAGCAGGAGCTGCACTGCCACTCGTTATACGTTTTCAGCCGAATGGGTTTCAATAATACTCGAATAATTAGTATATAATGATGCTTGTGGCCGGCGCACGCGTCGCGTTCAGGCCTGGCTTCTCAGATCTGTATAGATGTGCATTCGATTTGGTACTATGTAATGCTGTTGGTTGCCTTGTTGCTTTGATTGTTGATGGGATTACCCATGAATGTCGCAGGTATTCAATTACATAAATGGGGGGGTGAGAGTATCACAGATATTCATACTCCTCCCTCTGTCCATGATGAATTGGCGTTTTCAATTAAATCCGACAGTTTCTTGTTTGATTTCGAAATGTCTGCCACCCACCCTCCAGATCTGCGTCTCGTCCTGCACTGGTTTGTTGTTCTTGTGGTATTAAATTCGATTTAATGGTTTATCAAAAACCACTTCAACTGTTTGTTCTGTTCTGCCCTGCTTTTCATTATCATTCATTGCTGTGAAACCGGATCCGGCAGAGGTATTTCGCTGCTGAGTTCGGACAAGTGCTTCCAAAGTATTCAATCAATGGTTTCATAGATTTTTACTTCCTCATTGGCCCTAGGTTTAAAGTTGTTAGCTAAAGTTAAATACAATGTTAGATATCGACGAAAACAAGCGATTTTATTTAGTAGCAGAATTTAAATAATTTAAATTCTAAACAAACAATATTTAAATAAATCTCAGTATCGCGCCAAAACTCTTATACAAATAAATGTAGCATGTTTTTACATACATATTATAAGAATAATATTGGCGCCGCCTTTTCCTCGTATATATTTTAGACGCACAGAAAAACGAGCACTAGGAGGCGCTAGTGCCATGTAAAATGCATGTAGTACCAACAGATGACGCTGACTTAGCAGACGTAAAACGAATCATAATGTCCATAATTCGTAGATTCGTAGGTTAAAATCAAATTTCCAATAAATCTACTCTTAGAAATTTGTCCCTCCTTCAGAAAACGGAAAAATTTAACCTGTTCTTTCTGTGTATTTCAGAAGAGTGGAGTGCATATGTGCGGGAATCCTCATCTACTGCCAGTACGAATTTATCCGGAACAGTAAGATGTATGAGTACATGCTGGAGCAGTGAACACTGTATGCTAGAAATGCCGAATGGTCCATTCCCTGGACGAGAACGCAACGAGGACCACTGCTTCAGACGGACGGACGGATGGACAGACAGACATGGCTATATCGACTCGGCCATTTATGCTGATCAAGAAGGTCGGAAACGCTTTTCCTTCTAGGTGTTACACACATCACCACAAATCTAATATATGTACACCTATACTCTTAGAGTACCGGGTGTAAAAAAGTACCAATTAATCTTGAATTTATCTTCAATATTTCCATCACACAAAAACAACTAATGAACAGGAAAGGAACCACAGAAGAAATGCATTGCAATGTCGAACATAGTGCAACATCCGTATCCGTATGACACTTCCTCAATTCTTTGTGTCTGGCTGCGAGAGCGGTTCAGAGTAAAGAATTCAATGGATCTGTTTTTGAAATATTAAAATAAATGTAGCCTACTATAGATCAATAACCAAATAAATATGCATATGGGCATTTTTCTCAAGAGGTCCACCGAGGCCAAAAAATTAAAATTTAATAAAAACGCATTTGAATATAGTTTTCTCGGGATGTTATTTTAAAATATATTAAAAACCCGCCAATTTAATTAATTGATATATAACTTCATTAACTTTGATCTGAAATCCTATTAGCAAAATTAGCAAAAGTTCACTTTTTTGGTATTTTTTTTGGTATTTTTTATCATGTTTTCCATTATTATTTTCGCCTATAAGAAAGATGATTCTTTATAAAGTTTTCCTCAAAGTTTCCCTTACATATTGAACTATCTAAAAAAAATCCCAGAAAATTTTCTCAATATCGGTTAACGGAATTTTTGTAACCTTTATAAAGCCTAGAAACTTTTGTCCCGTGCGACATGTCCCGTGCGACAGAAGCTTAAATTAAATTTAAAAAAAATTACAAACCATACATGCTTAAAATTATAGCCATTTTAAAGAGTCATCAATGCAGAACATTAATCTGAAATTTGCCTCTATATATTGCCTCAACTTTCGCTGAAATCTGAGTTTGAAATAGTCGCAGCGAAAACCACTTCTACATATATTTGTCCCGTGCGAATACGCAAATATCTCGAAATCGAACAGTAGCCCAAAATCGCCCTTAGCATCAGCTATAGGGCTAGTCAAGTGATGAATCATAACGGTGAAACAATTTTGAAAATCGGTTTTATTTTGACATTTTTATACCCGGTACTCGAAGAGTATAGGGGTATATTAGATTTGTGGGGATAACGGTTGTGTGTAACGTCCAGAAGGAAGCGTTTCCGACCCCATAAAGTATATATATTCTTGATCAGCATCAATAGCCGAGTCGATATAGCCATGTCTGTCTGTCCGTCCGTCCGTCCGTCTGTCCGTCTGTCCGTCTTCATTTGCGCCTATATCTCATAGACTATTAAAGCTAGAGTAACCAAGTTTTGTATTCAGTCTCCTGTGTTATCACACTACTCAAAGTGTATTTCAAAATTTCGCCCTGCCCACTTCCGCCCCCACAAAGGACGAAAGTCTGTGGCATACACAATTTTGAAGATACGTTAAAACTAAAAACGCAGAATCATAGAAAATGACTATTTCTATCAGAGTGTTGAATCTGGATCAGATCGGATCATTATTATAGCTACAATGAAGAAAACCATTTCGAAAGTCATCATTCCCTCTCGCTCTCTCTCACACGCGGCCCCATCTGCTTTGCCCATTCGTATTTCTTGACGCCTAGTTCTCAGAGACTATAAGAGCTAGAGCAACCAAACTTTCTATTCAAACTCCTGTGATATCAAACCAGCACGAGTTTGTTTTAAAATTTTTCCACGCCCCTTTCCGCCCCCACAAAGAACGAAAATCTGTGGAATCCACAATTTTTAAGATAAATGAAAACCAAAAACGCAGAATCATGGAAAATTACCATATCTACCAGATTGCCGAATATGGATCAGGTCGGATCAATATTATAGACAGAAGAAACAAATTAAATTTCAGTGGCTACGCAACGCCTGCCAAGCGCTGACTCATTCCCTCTCTCTCTCTCTGTCGTAAACACTTGTACGTCTCAAATATGTAGTTATACATGTCATGTAGAAATGTAGGCGCAGATATACAAAGCATATGTAAACAAAAATGGAAACATGTATAAAAATTCAAAAAAATTCATTTTTTTAATTTAAATATTATTTTCGTCCCTTTTGAGAACATATAATAAATTTCATAAATCGTAGGCTCATAAATCTATGTATGTATACACTGACTGAGTACCGGGTATAAGGTAGAGCCGCGGCCTTTGCCGCGGCTCACAACGTTTCCCCTCGTTACAACTTGAAATGCGTACGAACGTCCAGTTCGACATCAGAGAAATGCCCATATATACATGGATTTCTAGAAAATTTTATTTTTAATTTTATTTTATTTGTTAATTTGATATATCAACAAATAATACATGATCTAAAGAAACTGTATCTGTTTCAGAGAGTGACCTGGCCTGATTATAAGAAGTTATTTATTATTAGAGCCTGATACATGTATGTATATTGATGTGATGTTATGATGTACATATATTCAATTATTCAATATAGGAAACAGAGAACAATCCAATATTTTAACGGGGCTTGTGAAATTCGCCCTTGATTTCAAAACAAATACTATTTTTTCGCCTTTTACCAGCCCGATCTATTGCATGCAAGTGACACACAATCTTGTGGCGCCCAGAACGCACGGGTACATCTAAGGGGAATTTCAAAACTACGAGAAACGTTTCTAGAATCTGCTTAGTCTGAAATGGAAGTGGAAAATAAAAACATACAATTTAGACTAAAGACTAGAGTACAATACTGTCCTTACACCCAGGTTGACACATTGGTCCTTTACTTCATCCTTGTTAATTACGTGCGAGGTCCAGTATTGGTACCAAAATTGATTTTCCTCATACATGACCTTGCAGAAGTCCCTCACCCCCATATTGAGAACGGTATTCGTCCAAGTGCCACGATCGAAATAAAATACACTGATACTGCCCTAAAGTAAGATTATGTCGAAATTTGTCTCGATTAGAAGCTGTATTACATATGTGTTACCTCAATGCGATCTGTTGGAAGGACTTTCCACGAGAATGTTAGGTTTCCAGACAGCATTACTCCCCCATCAACCATTTCTGATTTCCATTCGGAGAAATCAAACAATCCATTCACATCGAGATAGCCTCCAGGATTATTCGAGCACTCGCTGAATATTCCCTCATCCTCAAGCACAAATTCATAAACAATTCCCATCGAATAGTTTACAACCTTCAGGAGGACCAGGATCTGATACAGTAGCACCAACAGCTGTTCACGACACATCTTAACTTTGATTTCCGAATGGTTTATGAATGGTTCGATGAAGGTTGCTTTTATAGCCAGAAGTTTGTGGCGTTTCACGGATAGCAAAAATGTTTTTCTGCCCCACGATATCGATCATTACATGTTCATTCCTGATAAGATGCTATCTAGGGATAATTTGCGAGGGGCGTAAGTGTAATATTTATCGTACAACAGTCATCAAAATTTACTGTATATTATTATAAACACTTTTAAGTTGGTTTGATCACACTATCTACAAATATTTTTTTAGTTACGAGCAGTTCCAACTCTGTTAATAGATATTTTATTGAATACAAGTGAAAACATCGAGAAGTACTGGACTTGCTGCTCATATCTCATGTGTCCGAATATATATCCATAGATCTTATTAGCGTATCAAATCATTACAACTAAACGTTACTGCCATAATCATCCATAGATTTCCAATTTTTTTTTCCAAAGAGAAAGATTATGTATATCAATTCACTTTCATTCACGGAGCCACCCAAATGGAAAGTAAGGAATCTAATCAAGCATCGCGATGCTTGAGATTGTTTACAGGTGCCCGACCCGTGCTCTAAGTAGATCAGGATGCTCGGATGAGAGCAAACGGAACTCGAATTTCATTAGCCAGAAGCGTTTTCGAGCCGAACCGAGAGGCGATATCAACGCCATGGGATTATTAGCTTATGCGGATTCGGTGGCTTCGGTTCCTTGAGTGCCGTTTTCCACACACCATAAATCAAACGCTCGAAAATGCCGCCGCTCGGATTCCAAATGCAATTACTCAATTAATTTGAATATAATTGTCACAATTTTTCCACTTGAAAGCCGCACAAAGCCATAAACTGATGGATATAAAACAGAAAGGCAAACAGAGCCCCAGCCCAGACCAGACCAGACGAGACGAGCGGCGGCGGGGCAAATGTAAAACGAGATCGCAATTTTTATGGGGCACATCAAATGGAAATATGTATATAACAATGACTCGATGGATTTTCTGATAAAATGTCAAAGGCTTTAATGGAGAAACAGCCAGAGGCAGAGGCAGAGCTAGAGGCAGTGGCAGTGGCACAACCGCAGACATTCCAACATCCACTTGACAGCACTGGCTGTGGATCTGGATGTCTGTGAGTGAAAGGAGAATATTGAAGAAAATTACGCAATCGTCGCAGGGGCGGCAACATTCAAAGGGTGCGGAAATGGGAAATCGTTTGGGAGCCCCAAAATACGCCAATGGTTGATGCTATTGTTGCTCTTTCATATTGTTTATTTATTGTTGTTAATAAATCTTAATTTGCTTACCTTACTCTCACTTTGGCGGCTTGGCACATAGCCAGGAGGAAATGCAAATGATGAAAGTGAAAGCAATGGAGAGGGGCCATCGATTGGGGTCGGAGAGAGAGGAGAAAGAGGAGGCACAGCTGCGCCAGCGACGACATCGAGAGTCGGCTTGTTGCGGCTTTGATCCTTTGACGGGACATGAATTAAACGGCGCTACTCCGACATCGGGGTTTATCCTGGCCTGCTTATCGGCGAACGACCCGATCCTTTGTGTGATATATGGGAATGACAAATTCTCCACTTGAGTTCCCCCGGCGGTTGCGTAGGTCTAGACTCCAGACTATAGACCGTCGACTCGGCTCTATGGAGGAGCACCACAGCACACGACGAGTCGCCGCAACATTGCCGCCGACATTGTAAGACGAAACCTTAATTGTTTCGGAGTCGCAGATTCCGATTTCCTTTGCCCCAGGCCAGGGCCTGGTCAGTGTGGTCCATTAGGCAATGTTTAGCGGCACTTGACATGCATTATCCTGGGATTATGCTACATGAGGCAAGGCTGGCCTTGGAGGCGTTTTGTTTGCCACTCCACGACCAACTCCCTGTCCTGTCTGAGGGACGGGACCCTAGTTTATCCCTCATTCGACTACTGTCGAGTATATCTAATGCGTGATCACAGTGATTGACACGCAAACTCAGAGTTCACCCCACCAACCAGTTGAGAACCAGAGCTAGCCCCAGAAGCTCTGGCTGGGCTGTCAGAAAGGCTGAAACTCAAACCCCCGTCGACTACACTCCACTCCCCGAAAAGTGTGATCAGCTGCACTTGTTGGTCTGGCCTGTGGCCTCCCACTCACCCCTTAAGCATCATCCTCAATCTCGCTGCCCTGTGGCATGTGTTTGTGGAGTAATTGATATGCCACAACACAGGGGAATCACCACCAAACAGCACCAAAGCAACACTGTGGCAGGGGCAGGGACAGTGGTTGTGGCAGCGGTTGTGGCCCCAACTCCACACACTCCATGAAATATTAGCCTTTGCCCCGCTGTCTGTCATAAAATGCTGAGGAGTTCTTCTGTGCCCTGCATTCAGTACGAGTACGAGTACGAGTATCTGTATCTTTGGATATAAGAAAACATTTTACAGTTGCATTGCTGCCACTTAAACGTTTCATAAATGCAACCTTTGTAGTGTCTGCCGCCGACGCACCCGTTCCGTTCCGATCCCTCTGCCCGGGCACCCCTTTGGCCATGCCAAAAGTAGAAAAAGGGAAAACATTTCCAGAATTAAAACGGAAATTGTTTTGTTTTCCTTTTCAGTTTTCATAAAACAAAACTGATCGTTCGTTTCGATAAAAATTGATTTATGCGGCGATCGGCCACAATTATACGCAGATGCGGTGCCTAATGGATCGACGGATCGATGGATTGGTGGCCGCCGATCGAAAGCTGTTCATAAAAATATAAATACGAGTACTCCCAGAAAAAATGGGAGTACTTCTGGAGCCCAGACTCTATGTGACAGAAGAAGAATCCAACAGGAAAGTGATTGATGGAAAAGGAAAGTGAGATGGAAAAGCTATAGCTATGTATTTAAAGCTATACTCGTAGATTTAATGGACTTGCAAGAGTTCCAGGAGTACTCGTTCTTTCTTTTCCAGTTTTTTTCCGGAATATCTCAAAGTATCAACAATTAGTAGTTTGTCTTAAACTTTATTTATTGTCCGATATATACATAAAACAAGGTACTAAAGCTATGAGGCATTTTCTTTAGGCTACAACATAGATTCTGCTTTAAATTGCAATAAATTAAGAACTCCTTCCCATCTGCCATTCCCTCAGCTATTGGAGGTGCTGCAGCTGCTGTTGCTGTTGCTGGTGATGCTGCTGGTGGGAGTGCTGGACTGTGGGTGGCCACATCATATGATTGGTCATGGGAGGTGGAAGTGATGTGGGAGAGTGCTGTGATTCCACCTTGAGCTTCAGATGCTTGGCAATGCCCTCGCAATCGATGTCGCCCCGCTTCGACTTGTAGCGTCGATTCTGGAACCAGATCTTCACCTGCGTGGCCGACAGATTCAGCTTTTGGGCAATTATCTCACGTTCTGATCCCGTCAGATACTTTTTCAGCCGAAAACGGCACTCCAACTCCAAGACCTGGGCCTGAGAGAAGAGCACCCGTGGCTTGCGTTTCATGCGGGGCTTGGTGGATCCATTGCTGTTGATGCTGCTGCTGTGATTGCTTCCGCTGACACTGTTCTTGCGCAGCTCGGAACGCGAAGATGTCACCTGGCTGTTGTCCTCTGTGGAGGTAAACAAAGTTAAGTCCCTGATCTAAAGCCGGTGCTATCCGTTCCAATATCTAGGACTACTTACTTCTTTTAGCGCCCTCATCCGTGCTGTGAATGCTCCGCAGCGAGGCCGAGTTGCTGACCGTCTCCAGGAGTCTCTGGGAAAGCGGATTGCCGCATAGTTTCTGCGCCGGCGCAAGGCTCTCCACCTCGGCGGAGCTGTTCAGGTCCAGTGTGGGGGAGGGCGTGACATACGGCGTGGGTATGTACTCGCTCTTGATGGCAACGGCAGGCGAGTGCTGCGGATAGGTATCCCCGGCTCCGGCATAGTTGTAGTTGTATGTGGCGGGACTTTGATAGGACGGGGCCGGGGCTCCAGCGTAGAGCTGCGTGGCGGACATGTTGTAGGCCGAGGCGGCCGGCTGGAAGCTCTGGTGCGGATGTCCATGATGATGCTGGAACATATGGGCGGGCATGCCATAGTCCTGATAGCTGCCGTACAACTGATGGTGGCCGTGGGGCGGGGGCGGCAAAAGTGGCGAGAGCGACGACGAAGTCGTTGCATCCTCCTGATGCTCGACCAGATGATGGTGCAGTTGCTGCTGTGACGCCGATGGAACCTCCTGTTGCTGGTGCTGGTACTGATGCGGATGCTGGTGAAGATGCTGCTGGTACTCGCCGGCGCCATAGAGAGCTGAAGCTGCCGCGGCACTGTGGGACAGAGCAGGGAGAGAAAGAGAGGGGAGGCTGGTTAGTCTCGGATCTGGCTATGGATGCCACATGTTGCATCACACCGGACACAGCAAGAGCTTGGTGCAGGGAAAGCAAGCGCGCGGACCATTTGCGTACTTCCTGCTGTCGCGACAGGACCCTTGGTGACATCATTTCATGCCTCATCAGAATTAAGGACGCCCCAGCGCGGTCCGCACCGGACACACATGCGAATCACATATGTTGGCCAGCCCTAGCCCCGAGGACGACGACAACGAAGACGACCACACTCCGAGCGACTTCAGGCAGTCGGACCTCAAACCTCGGGTCGGACCTTGTTTTTCCTATTGTTACAACTTTGCGAGTGTGTGTGGGTCCGGTCCGGTCCGTCTTGGTCTTCGACAGAGAGAGAGAGAGAGAAGTCTTGCCTCTTGTAAAAATAACGATGATTTGTCAAAGCCAAACTCCTGCTCTTCTGCTCGACGAATACGTGTAGGACGGACCCTAGATCCTATTTGCAATTCATGCTTTCTATGTGTTTTCATAGGATTTCTTCTCCTGAGACTCGAACAGACAGACTCGACAGAAGGTTATCAAAACATTATCTTTCAAAGGAAAATTGGTGGAAATTAATTTTCCTATGGAGCCTTACTAAATAAAAATAAATAAATAAAAATGCTAAAATGAATGGGAATGGGAAATGGGAACTGGTTAAGAACTGGTCTTTCAAAATAGTTGCTGACAGGTAGATGTTCGAGTGATAATAAGGAAATCTTGAAAAAAAAAGTCCGGGAATTCTTTAACAGTTTCTTGCCATCGACAAACTTATAGATACCGGTAAAAAAGAGGTTTTTCATTTCAGATTTCTTATAAAAAAAGATAACTAATATTTAGAGACTGTAGCTTTTTCAGGTTAAGGAAAATTAGCGATTCCTTTTGCGAAAAACTCTAGATTTTCGACTAAAAAATATAAATATGTATCTTCAATTGTTCTTTATCCTCAAAGATGATTTAAGTAGAAGCTTACCTGTCAAGATGCCCATAGGCGCCTTCGTATGCCTCCGTTTGATTGACCATATTCAATATATCCTTGACTGAAAATGGGGTGGTGTTCAGGGCATCCGCATTGGTCAGACTGCCAGGACTAGGCGACTGATTGTAATCGTAATAGCCGCCGGATTGTGGCACCTGAGCTTGCTGCTGATGATGTTGCAACATTTTCGAGTTTGATTGAATCACTTGAGCACTTGAGATGAGGCACTTTCAATTTAAATAAATACAACAATTTGCCAAATTGCACTTGAACTTGCGACACTTGAATGCGACTGCGACTATGAACGCGCGATGGTGTGGGTAGGACTCGAATAGCCGAATAGAGATGAGGTTGAGGATGAGTATGTGGCGGCACGCATCCGCACCCCTTGCAGCCGTATTGGAACTGAATGTCGTTGTCGTTGGCCCGTAACCGTGCCCCGAAGTGCCGTTCCGATGCGCACACGACCGTGTCTGCAATTTGTCAGCCTCTGCCTCTGCCTCAGCTCGGTTCCTTCTTCTTTGGCTGAAAGAGAACAGAACGAACTGGCGCCGCACACACAAACACACATGCACATACCCATACACATTGTACACCCACCCCGGGCCATAAGTAAGGCGTGTAGTATTCTGGGGCGGAAAAATGGCTGCCACGGTAGCCAATCACAGCTGAGCATATGTACTCTATCTCGTTTCTTCTTCTGTGTGTGAGTAGTCTGTGGTAAAGAAAATACATACATACATACTTACATTATCGGATAGGAATTAGTGCATAGCACTAGGAGTATTACTACATTTTCCTACTTTTGTATGCACAGTTTAGGATATTAATATTAGAAGCCAAGTGATTGGATTATATACATAAGTCCTTCAGGATTTTCCTTCTCCCTCTGTCTTAAGTACCTTTCCATCAGCTTTGACTGCCACTTGCATCGTCACGAAAATATTCCTCTTCCCCTTCGATGATGTTGTTGATTTAGTTTAATTGTTTGTTCGCAGCCACTTTATGCAGATTCTGCTTCGCTACTTGAGCTTAAGTATCCGTATTGTATTTATTATTGTAAAGTCCTTAAGTTTTATAGTCCCATGCCATGCCCCTAAACAGTATATTGCAACTGGTTGTACGTGTCAAGTGGCGCTCAAGTGCAGATTTTCGCACACTTGATTTTATGAGTTTACTAAGCACACAGAACCGAGTGGAAAAGGCTAATTATAGCAAAGAAATAAATATGTGGTCCATTTCAAAACTTGAGTTAAAATTACTGTTACATACGAGTATATACTATGTAGAATAATTAAAATAAAATGCTTGAAAGTCCAACCCAACGAGCGGGAACGTATTGAACAGCGGCACTACTTTATAACCGGTACTCAGTCAGTATATACATACATATGTACATACATATACATATGAATGTATGCATATACATAAATATCCGACAGAAGTACATATCCGTCAAGGCAGTTCACTTCTTTAAATAGATAATGTCGTACAAGGCGGGATATCTTTGGGTGGTATAGACCATGGTATACTCATTTCAAAAGCATCCTCGGAGGGTACGTGAGGCGTTGCATAGCCTCAGCAATTGTATTATTTCCTTCTGGCCTTTGAGAACACTCGAATGTAGTTTATCTCAATTTCTGGACCATTTAAATATGGTATTTCTTTATTTTTCTGAACTCAATGTGAGGTTGATTAAGGGTAGAGTGGGTTTGTAATAAGCTTGCCATTTGAAGCCGAAGGAAAGAACACTGCGTCATGGGCGTACCTAACTACCTGTTGAGCCATCTTCTTGTCTGGCCCAGATGTTTTGGTTCTGTTTGTTTGGTGGGGAAATGTTAGCAAATTCTTGTGGCGCCATAAAGAGAGAAATAAAATAAATATAAGCAATCAGCGAAGATGGAAACAAGGCTCCAATCGAAGATTGACCAGGAAAGATGTAGCATATACCAGAGGCTACAGATAACCCCCACTTGCCGATAATTATTGTATTGATTTGAGTAGAGTATACATACATATGTACATACAATATGTATAGAACCAACATTATCGGTATGAGGTTGCGAAATAGAAGAAACTCGTACGATGCTTGCAGGAAGCGCCAAAGAATGACGACAAAACCAACAAGAAATCATTGACAATATGAATTAAAGAACTATTTAATGTTCACGATTTGTATTTATTGTATTTTACAAGTATATGATACACAAATGATTGATTTATGGACACAAATTCATTCCTCCTTTTTCCCAAAGAAAAAGTCATACAAACCCTCTCCAAGTCTGGAGAAGAATCCACTTGCCACGTCTTGGGCAGACCGAGTCACGAACTTGGGAACAATATACTTTCTTTTTCTTTTGCCGCCTTGTCTTGGGATGCCGTCCACTAGTATAGTATCATCAACCGTAACTGTATTTTCATTGATAAGCCTGTCAAGTGGCTCTCTTAGTTGCGAAGGTAGGACGTCAGATACGCGTTCAAATATATTGACTAATTCTGGGATATTATTGATCTTAGTCATATCATCATGTGAGTTATTATAAATTTCGAATAATTTGCGCTTATCCTCATCTAAATTATTGTCCGTATACCCAGTGCATAAGAGACATAGGAAGAGAATTGAAAGAAACCTGAAAATACATACGTACATATAATTACATATTAAAATATTGAATTTATTTTATTTACATTACTTACATTAAAGTTATTGAAGAAGTGCCCATCGTGACCAGTCTTAAGCGCCTGCTTGAGTCAATTGAACTGGTACGTATAATCCAACAGAATATATACCCCATGGATGAGATGGGAGATGCCCATTTGAAATTAACAATTCTACATATGTATATTTATAAATAAGAATCGTAATCTTTACGGTATGGGCTATGAATATTATCAGTATTTACCAGGCTCTTCTTGGAACTGTCACCAGGGGTTAACATAATGATTGTATTCAGCTTGTTGTACCCAGTACTCGGATAGTATGGGGGTATATTAGATTTGTGTTGAAAGTTGATGTGTAACACCCAGAAGGAAGCCTTTTCAACCCCATAATGTGCACAGGTGTATTCTTGATCAGCATCAATAACCGATTCGATGCAGGCCTTTCTGTCTGTCCGTCCGTTTTGTTTGACGGCTAGTATAGTACGGTATATATAAAATGGTAAAACTTTCCACACAATCAAAAACAGATCTGAGTTTATCGGTTACAAGTGTGACCAGAGATTCATGCTCTACTGTTACAATGTTCTGTGTTTGTTTATGAATAAAATCAGTAAAAAATTCAAATTTTGTATGATCCAATCTTTTTTTGGTTTGATCGAGCTTCTGGACTTTAGAAAGGTAAGGACAACAGGCAAAAACAGCCAAAGAAAATGGCAAGGCTTATACGAACATCACCTAGCCGTGATTTTGAATATCATATGTACCTTGAGGACGACCCTGGCAAATGGGGTGGACTTTACCATTTCATTTTCTGGTCCGCTTTGCCTATCTATTTACCATAATTTATGGTTTTCCAAGGATCGGTCCCAACTCTATCCCCAACACGATTCTAGCCCCAATTATAGTGTAATAATACACAATGTATTTGGTTGGGCGCGGCTAACAAAACGTTATCACTCATTTTTAATGTAAAACCTTAACAGAGTGCTCTTCTGTTAAGATTCGTATAATAGAAAATACCGAAAACATGAAAAAGTCGTAATACCAGTCGAAAATCCACCCAACCGAATTGCAACCATGTAGTTAATATGTAGCAAATGTGTAGTTACAGTGTAGTTACCATAGACATTTTTGTTGACCGTCTTTGTTTTATCACTAACCATACAGTATACTGTATGGTGTAATTAAAATGTATCCATTCTTGTAGAACATGACTTAATTTATCAGTTACAATTATGTGGTCAGGCCTGAGGGTCCTAGTTAGCTAGTTATATTGTACCCTTTTAACATTAGGGCGCATCATTGGATTTTTCCGTTATATGGAACATGCAACAATGATGCCCATAAGAGCCCTGTAGATAGAAGAAGACAATGATGCGCCCGCATGATACAAGATTCGGCGCATCATTCGCAAGTGTTACCGTATTCTAACAAGTATTTTTACAAAATACTGAAATTATTCTGGGTTTCGACGCGGTATTGGGGTAATTTTGTCGAATCAAACAATAAATTCAATTTAAAGTTAAGCGGCCAAACCATCCCTAAACATTTCAATTAAAATAAGTCGGATTGCAAGCAACAAAATGGTAACACAAAGACTTGCAAGGTCTTTTGGGACGCACTGATCCCAACTTTATAAGTGCCACTTGAAAATTAAAGTCAGCAGCACGTAATTTTTGTTCGGTGGAGCCAACAATAGCTGACAAAATGATGCGGCCTAAGTGTAAACGCCTCGCATCATTTTTCCGCACCTTCGACATTGATGCGGTCGTGTAAAAAGGCTATAAGTTTGAACATTTTGTTGCGCGCGGCAGATAAGATAAGATGTTAATAGTGAAAAAGTCCTAATTAATCCACCCAACTGAACTACTACTGTGCGAAGGTCCAGTTACTTTAAATAGAAAAAAACCAAAAACAATCTTGCAAACGGACAGAATTTGATAAAAGATGTGAAGGTTTTTCGCTGCATGAATAGTTAAAACAATTTGCTTATTTCTGTTAATCCTTTTGATCTGTATAAAATTAATAAGAAGTAATAAATACGGTACTACTTTTTACGTTACATTCCGGTATATTTCTGAGGGTCAGAAATCGAGATCTGCGGTCACACTGCCTATTATACAGACATTTCGCTTCCCCGTTCCCCGCACACTTTTCAATCAAGGCACGAATATGGTTTTCGTTGGTATTTTTTTTAAATGAGACCGTTCTTTTCGGTATATTCGTTTCACGGCGAGCGAGCGAATTGGCTCTCCGCCAATTCGTCGCAACATATTCGCCTTAGATTTCACTCTCACTTACGTAATTCGCCGTAGACAACATTTTTCATACCCTCTACGAAAGGGATGTTATAGAATCTAAGAAAAGTTTGTTTTACTAGGCACCAATTATTGCAGAAACTAGTCAGTCTCTATCTCAGATAATTTTACGGTTTTTGGCTTTCTTATAAAGACTGAAAATGGGTATCGGGATCGATTTGTTAGTAATAATAAATTCATCAAATGCATTATTGGGTCGAAAATTGTAAATATGTGCAAAATACAATATTTATTACGTTTTAAAGCATCTGGAAAAAAAGAATTTTAACATTAATTAAATGAAAAAGGGTATACATATGTCTATATTACCTTTTTTATACCAAATGACGTGACATTCCATGCTCACTTACGTTTTCTTACGTCGGATGTCATGCTCACTTAAGTTAAACGTTATTTTATAGACAACCCAACCAAAAGGAGTCCTGAAATCTAGCCAGTCTTGTAGAAAATAGTTTTATCTATTGTATAAAATTTTGTGTTCAGGCCTGAGGGTCCTAGTTAGCTAGTAATATTAAACGGAATATCAAATTGGGAAAAAAGGGTGTCTGGCAAAAAAAAAAACAAGCCCCTAACAAAACAGAATGGGCAGCTGCCCCTAACAGAACGAAATGTGCGCTCTGTTAAACTCAACCAAATTGCAAAAAATTCGATGTTTGAAAAAATATCGATATTTTGTTGCCTTTTAGCCGTCGTGCTTGTTGGGACTTTTTGAAGGATTTTGTGGAAGCAACATCATATTAGTCAGCTGGGTGGATTTTACCTTGCAGGCCTTGCATTTTTTGGGCCGTTTTGCCTGTTGTCCATACCCGACATTTTCCGAAGAGCCTCAGCAATTTCCCGGGGAAGAATATTATAAACTTCCCAGGACGGCGAGGATTTTTTCAGCGCGCGGATTTGAAATGAGCAAGGGACTTACTAAAATAGTGGATAAATTGCTGAAATCAAAGTAAACTGTTTCAGGGGAGATATTTATTCGATTATTTTATCTTTTTACTATAATTTATGGGTTTCCTTCCAAGGAGTAGCCGCAACACCTTATAGCCCAAATTATAGTGAAGAAATAAAACAATAGCCCGCAAAACAACTAACTTCGACACGAGCGTTACAGAGTGTTGCCACCCAGCCATTGTAAAATGGTTAAATCTATTATTTGCGGCCATAAACTGCAATATTATGCTTTCTTACGTCGCATGTCATGCTCACTTAAGTTTTATAAACGTTATTTTATAAACAATCCAACCAAACGGAGTCCTTAAAATTAGCCATTCTTGTAGAAAATTGTTTTATCTATTGTATAAAATTATGTGTTCAGGCCTGAGGGTCCTAGTTAGCTAGTAATATCAAACGGAATATCAAATTGGGAAAAATTGTAAATTTAGGGGTGTCTGGCAAAAAAAATCGATGTTTGGAAAAACCATCGATGTCTGCAGTTAGGACTATCATCGACTATCATCATTCACTCAACCCACAAACCAGACGCGTCGCTTGCAAGCGCAAGAAAAAAAGTGAATTTAGTACTGTAGCTGTATTTAAGTACATATTTTATTGAAAAAAATATTGACCCAATAGGTAAGTGTCCCAGAAAGAATCAAGTGTTTGTAAAAATTCAAAGAAAACGGGTCGAAAAGCCACAAAATGCTACCAGCGATACGATGCCATTTTTTTCGCACACATATACACACGAACGCTTGAAAATTTCCCTGTTTTTCGGCTGCATTGCATATTTTAGCTTCTTTTGGCGGTTGTAAACAAAAATAGTACTTGAAATTGAACAAACCAAGCAAAAAAATAAAAGAGTATAAAACATTAATGCATTTTCGTTCTCCATTGCAGCTGACGCATATACAGAAAATTATTGATTTTTTCAACGTCCAAGATGGCGGACGACGAGCAATTCAGTTTGTGTTGGAACAACTTCAACACGAATCTGTCTGCAGGGTTCCACGAGTCTCTAATCCGTGGCGATCTTGTGGACGTCTCATTGGTGGCCGAGGGGCAGATTGTCAAGGCCCACCGCCTGGTCTTGTCGGTATGCTCGCCGCTGTTCCGCAAGATGTTTACCAATATGCCGCTAAACACCCATGCATTCGGTAAGTAGCAAACACACGCATAGGAATTGGGGTAAATTTTTAATGTTTATTTTATACATTTTTAGTGTACTTGAACAACGTTAGCCATTCGGCTTTGAAGGACCTCATCCAGTTTATGTACTGCGGTGAGGTGAACGTGAAACAGGATGCTTTGCCAGCGTTCATTAGTACAGCGGAGTCGCTGCAAATCAAGGGGCTGACCGATGTGAGTATACAAAATTGAGTACAGTACATGTACCAGAAAGCAACAACTACCAAGCATCGCATCGCCTTGCCTTTCGCGCGCAATACATACACAGGGCCGACGTCTGTATAAGAGTTGGCTTGACTGTACCCAGAAATATCTCGAACGCCGCAGAACAGAATGCCACAAGGCGGGCGCGTGTGAGAGAGATGGCAGCTGTATGCCTTTGTGTGTGCTGCTGTTGTCTCGCTCTGCCGTGCCTGGCAACAGCCAAGCGTTCAGCGTTGAGTGGTTGTTGTTGTTTTTTGGGAGCGAATTGAAATCAGCGCAGAAGCATAAATATTTTTAACAAATAAAACATTAAAATTACAGAATGATCCCGCTCCACCACCACCGCAGGAGCCGACCCCCCCACCAGCACCAGCACCTATTGTACAACAGCAACCGCCCCAACCCGTACCGGCCCAGCGCGTTCAGCGCCAACAGCCGCGTGCCTCTGCCCGCTACAAGATCGAGACCGTCGATGACGGCCTGGGCGAAGACAACAAGGGCACGACCCAAATTGTCATCCAAACATCCGCACCGCAAGCCATTGTACAACAAGCACAGCAACAGCAGCAGCATATCCAGACGCAGCAGATGCAGACCGGAACGACAACGACCGCGACGCTGGTGTCGACAAACAAGCGTGCTGCCCAGCGCAGTAGTCTGACTGGGGGCGTGAAGCGCTCCAAGACGACAGCCACCACCGCCTCCGCCAACGTCATTGACCCCCTGGACTCTGGAACAGAGACTGCGACCACGTCAACCGCGCAACTGGTGCCCCAGCAAATCACCGTGTCGGCTGTGGAAGGCAAACTCCAAACCACGCAGCAGCTCCGCCAGCAAGCCCAACAACAACATCAGCAAGAAGAAGCTGAATACATTGATCTCCCAATGGAATTGCCCACAAAGGCGGAACCTGAATATTCCGAGGACCATGGCGATGCTGCTGGTGATGGCGATACGACATATGTAGAGGACGACACATATGGTGACATGCGCTACGATGACAGCTACTTTACGGAAAATGAAGATGCCGGCCCGCAAGCACAAGCCAATACCAGTGGCAACAGCGCTACAGCGACAACATCAAAGGCCGTGGTCAAGACCCAGACATACGGCGACTCTTCGTTTGTCGACACCGGCGCGGATCAAGGCAACACTGAGGCTCAAGGTTGGTTGAATTTTTACTGTGACCGGCCCAGCGCCACTAGTTCTAAGTAATCTTAGTAGAAGTGGATGTGGTACTTGCCTGCGAATTGCAACTAAGAGTTCTATCTGCCAACTAATCAGACTTCAACTTCTATCAGCCGATGAGCTGTCAATTTTATTGTTTCCCCAAGAATAACTTGGTTGGCAGCTCGCAAGCGAGGAACATGTCTTCTTGAGGTTTGATAGGCACGTTTAAATCTGTGACAGATTCTTATTTAAGCGTTGCCTAACAAGCCTGTATTTAAGAAAGCCTGTGTTCTATTAAACTCCGCAAAAGAACATGGGTCGATCGGCAGTCGCTAATGCGACAGATCCCGCGAAACGTTACAAAAATTAGTGAAAAGGTGAGTAGAGTGTGGAATTTAAATGCGGCGTCAAGACGATCTCAAACCCCTGGAATGCTGACAACTGGATTAAAGCTCTAGCGGAGATGACTCTTCAGATTTATGGTAATAATATTATAATTTGAATATCTATATTTAACTTTAAAATTTCAGATAATTTATTGGGGGAAGGGGGTGTGTTTTGTTTTTGTTGTTTTTCCGGCATTACATTGCGCGCGGGCAAAGCTTAGGAATGCTTTGACGAGCCTTGTCTCCATTTAGATTGCATGGGGCAATAAACAAATACAGGTATGATGCTGATAAGGACGGATCGAATCCACCCACTAAATGGGCGATAAGATAGTTATTTGTTTGGCACACATTTTTCCACACGAACGCCTATAAAAGCCAACCCAGGCTGCCGTCTAATATATCCACACATCTGACGTTTCGTGGTTTCCGGGTAGCGAGGCACAGAAAACTGGGGAGGTGGTCGTTGATTTTCGCATAATCATTGATGCGGTGGCTGTGCATATTCATGCCCATTTTGTAACCAAAGGAGTTCCCTGTAGTTTCAACAAAGATGGGTCCTTCCCAGGACCGCGACATGTTAAAGGGTTGAACAATGTCAAAAAAGGGCACATCGCTATCTAGTCTAGTCATCCCTGAGGGTGTTCTTGTTGGCAGGATGCACAATAAACTATTCTGGTGTTTGCCCTGGAATCACTGTTGGCGGTGTCGAATAGAACCGTATAGGGTGTGTATTCATCGACTTGGTTTCCATTGAAACATCCGCCGGGTGCCAGGACATGTCGGCTATTGACGAGCAGCCACGGGGGTGCATCTTCCTAGTGTAGAGCGGTCTTCCTCCGTCTTAAAGCACAACTTGACACTATAGTTCCATCTGTCGGGGTTTTGAATATATATAGAGTTTGATCTATATCATGGAAGGATGTATATCGGGGCTTTTGCGTGAGAACTATCGGCTGCGGTCGATGTTTTTGACGACACTTTTATAGTATAGTGCTGCCATACCGCCGCGCTGTAGGTGTGCTGCCATATCAAAATGGCCGCCGCCTATCGCATATAATTCTATACAAATCATGTTATCATATGTTTCCCACCTCTATTGAAATACATAACAAAAATGTAGAAAAAATGAAGAACAAGCAGACGCGACGCTGTGAAATAAATGAAATGAACATAAAATGGATATTTTTTAATACGCAGTCATACTTATTACAATGGTGGCCTGCAGCTTCTCGTTGTGGTCCTTGACTGCAAGAAAATACTCAATTTTCACGAACTATCAGCGAGTGGCATTTCTGATACTTTTCTTTGGTGTGTGGTGTGATCCAGGTGTAAATTTAATTGTGAATATGCTTGTGTAAGTGGACTAATGTGGAAATGCAGTCGTCCGTAAGTATGCGAGCTCTCCGTGGGCCATGCGGTTATATATCTGCGAATAAATTGCTTTCAGCCAAAGTCTAAATAATAGTTGTTTTATTTCACCGTGTTTAACGTACCGCCTAAGCCGTCTATTTATTAGTAATCCTAGTTATGTTTAGCTTACTCTGTCTTGCGCCTACTTACTCTTTTCTTTATCTTCTTGTCCTCTTTTTGCTACATCGCTCGATCACATCGCAGACGGAATAATCAAGTTTATACGCAGCCAAAAGAAGAACGCCCAGCTAGTGTACAGGGACTACATCTATAACAAGAAACTAACTCAGGCCAATGGCCAGACCACCTGGCGCTGTGCAGACGTACTCAAACTCCGCTGCAAGGCGGTGGTCATCACAAAGAATGGCGAATTTGTCGATGCACGACGACTGCACAACCACGAGTCGCATGCGGTGCGTATTGGGCAGAGGCAACTGTACAAAGTTGAGGAGGAGCTCGAGGAGTACATTGAGATATGTACATCGAACCCAAAGATATCACAATACCTGCACAGCACCAACATCAGCATTATGACAGGCAAAGATGGCAAGGAGTGCAAGCTGTTTCTGCCTGCCTCGGAGGCGACGCAAATCGAAATGCAGGCTCTGGCCGAAGCTGTGGAGGAAGAGGAGGAAGAGGAAGATGAGGAGGAGCAAGAGGAGCAGGATCCCATCGCGGAGCCAATAGTGGAGGTTATCCATCCTATGCAGCACCGGCAGATGCTCAAGACTAAGGGACTTTAGAAGCTAAAGTAGCACCTAAATTCTCGTATTTTTCTCGACATAGTTTAAGCTCCCTTTAAGATCACTTGTATTCGCGTTCGTATCTAATCATCTAATAAATTGAATCCACAAAGAAGGGCTTGTCCAGTCACTTCTATCTTAAGCCACAAATCTTACTAGTCAATCTTCCGTTGCTTGGCCTCCGACACTAACTGCAGTCTTCCCTTCTTCATCCGTAGATGGCGCAGAGCTGGTCTTCATCGAAAGCCCTTGGTCGACGCCCTGCCTGGTTCTGAATGGCTTCATGTACAACTGTCACAGCCGGAAGAGCAACAAGGAGTACTGGCGCTGCCACAACTACTCAAAGAAGAAACATGATCAGCGCTGCCGCTCGCGCTGTGTCCTTGAAAATGGCAAGCTAAAGAACATTACTGGTGGCCTGCACAACCACATGCCGCACACGGAGAAGATCGACAAGATTGTGCAACGGAATCGTCTAGCGGTAGCCAGCTCGGCACGGAAGCTAGCTCGCTCACAGAGCATTACGCAGCTCCCGATACACCAGCAGCCACAGGCGCTAATGGGGCCACAGCAAATGGTCAGCGATGCGGGAACGTTGGAACTGACGGAGCATGAGCTGATGCACACCTCCCTGATGCTCATTCACAATTAAGTTGGGTAGTCTTGCAGCAGCTCACCTGGTCTCAGCAGTGCAATATATTACTAAGTAATTAAGTCTAATAAAGATACAAATCATTGTGAATCGACTGACTGAACAACCCGCCCATATCTTGCAGTCCAAGCCGTATGTAAGTGTGAACCGTTCTATAACTCACTAATGGCATTGTTTTCATCTTTTTGCAGTGCTCACCTACACCTATCGAGGACAGCTGGTCCACGAAGGGTACACCTTCAGCTGCAACGCCAAGAACTCGGCCAAGTGCCTGGCCTTTTGGCGCTGTGCCATGTATAGGAAACTGCAATGTCCCGCACGATTGACCACCAAGCAAAAGGCTATAGTGCTTCAGCATGGTGCACATAACCATGAACCGCCCAGCCATGTTAAGACATTTGTTCCGAGAGTATTCAATAGTAGTCTAATTCCTTGAAGAACATAGATCTCTAGAGCCTATAGAATAGTTGATGTAAATAAACATTAAAATGAAAAACAGCGTCGACGGCAGCATCTCATTTTACTATACTAAATACTGTTACTAAACTTTTGTTAACTCACTTATTCATATTTTCCCATTGCAGCATTGCGTTTACCCAATACGAAGTGGCTGCACCGCCCTTTGCCTGCAGCATCCCTAAAACGCACAGTAGCTCCAAAAGTCCCAACCATTCGTAAGGTGATACCAATAGAGAGCCCCAAAGCGCAGCCGCCAGTACAAAAGTTGTTAGATCTGAGAAATAAGGCAAATATCCTGAGCACATCGGCCAACAACCATAACTTTGTGTTGGTGGGAGTGCCCCGGATGAAGGGCAAGTGCGTCAATTGCCTGAAGAAGGGTAAACAGGGACTCGTAAGGATCAGAACCTGGTGCGACACTTGCCCCGGGACCAATTGGATGTGTGACGAATGCTTTGACGAATTGCATTCAGAAATGGCTTAATGGACAATCAACTTAATTGGCATTTGATAAAGCACAGTCAAGACAAAGAAAAATAAAATAATCAAATGACAGCATTTACGCGAACCTCTTTCGAAGAGCCAACTTTCCTTGAAAAGAATAAACGCTTCACACTATAGCCATGTGCTAATGAGATTGTTCGAGATTAAGTGAGAAAATTATCTATGTATGTATATGGCAATAAAGTATTTCAACTTTACAGATCCTTAAAATGATGATAACCATTATTTCGTACTTAAACTAGAGTCTTCTGATTCGATAAGGTTATTCCTATTCTAATTTCCTCGTTTTGATCTTCTGGCGATGCCGTCTTTCCATCTTCTCCAGCTTTGGCGGCCTTTCGTGATTGTGCGGCGCATGTAAAATCTCCAGAGAGTTATTTTCGTTAGTGCGAACGCGGGCTCGGCACTTGGTCGTGGAGCGGGTGGCGCATATCCACTTGGTGCCGCGACTGTTCTGCATGAACTTCACAAAGCTGTGGCCGGCGTAGTTAAGCTTGACGGACCCCCGCTGGCCCTTGGTAAAGTAGAACTGGTGCGGCTCTTCTGCAAAAGAGAGAGGAGAACATGTGTCCCGATGGGTGGGTTAGTAAAGTGTAGTCTAGTAGTGGAAGGACTTTGATGGAATATGGCCGCGGGGGTTACTGCTGCACACTCTTTACTGTCAAAGACTTGTATAGTAGTTTATTAGAAGATAGTATAATTAAAAGTAGTATATGTAGTATGTATGTATGCTAGAATGTGAATTTATGCCATATATTGTATATAGTGTAGGTGCTATCTTAGCGTGTCCTTGCCCTAAAATAAAGTTAAATCTACGTATATGTAAATACGGGTCGATGCGAAATTGGATCTCACTTCCTGCGGGTGACTACGCGATTGGAGCCCACCATGCCTGTGACATCGGCCACTATTTCCTCGTACTTTAGATGCATCCCCAGTTCGTTCACATCAATGGTGGCCGGCGATTCATCCTCCAATGCTGTTGTCAACATTGCATCGCTGGCCAGCTGCTCTTGGAGCTCTTGGTGGTGCTGGTGCTGTTGCTGTTGCTGCTGCTGCTGCTGTTGCTGGTGTTGCTGCTGTGCGGCCTCCTGTTGCTGCCGGGTGACAGTTGACTTGGACGCTGCCTCGGTGTCGACCGGCACGCGACGAACCCTTTTCTTTCTGCGCACAATCTCTTCGTGCGTATGAAAGCGATTCAGTGGACAGACGATATCGTTGACTGTGAACACACGGGAGCGACACTTCTGATTCCACCATTGGTTGCAGCGCCAGTATCGCTTCTCCTCGCCCGACGACAGCTTCAGGGTTTTCTCAAAGATGAACGGCTGGCCGCCATATATGAGCTGCATGCGTCCGCGAGATGTTGCCGAGTAGATGGCGATGCTGTTTTCTGTGGACGGACAAGAAAATTGCAAATACTTTTGGTTAGTTTCATTTGATTTACAGACTTTACAAAATCTACAGATATATAGATACAGGATACAGAATCGGTTTAATGCTGTTTGCCCTCACACGGGCCTCATTTATATTTGCTGCTTACGATCTAGGCTTACTGTCTACTAGAGATTCTTAGAGATTCTGTTTGAGCATTCGCTTAATGCGCATGCTGGGCGGATGAGTGTGCCTCGGTTGGGTGAGATGTACTATGAACCGGCCGTTCGAGAGCTGTCTGGTAGAGAGGCGAGCCTTGCACGGCTCCTGCCCGTGGCGACGACAGCGACAGTTCCAGTAGGTAGTTCCCCCATGTTTGTTATTCTTGGCATAGGCATAGTTTTCACACACCAGTTGAACCGACTTTCGTTGTCCTTCGATGAACCTAACGGACTTCGGACTCTTTTTCATTGTCTTGCCGGTTTCGTCCAATATATACTGCACTGGCAAATGTTTGCCAGTGGCCATGAATTCTGCAAAGAGTAAATCAATACATTAACATAATTAATAAACAATTAATCTAAGGAATTGCATGCCAAATAAAAAGCCAAGACTGTGCATACAATTGTAACTATTTATTTTAGTTGTAGGCGCAAGTCTTTTTTGTGTCTCGAACAAGACGATTAGGCGGCTACTTGGACTCTTTCTTGTGCGGACTGAGCTTTAGGAAGAGCTTGCGAGAGTCTTTGTCCTCTGACTTGTAATGGTGGTCATACATCCTGGGATGCGTGTGCAATCTGCTGGTCACGTGTATGACATCTCCAATTCGTGTGTGACGCGTGACGAGACGGGCCCGACATTTGGCCTTGTGGTACATGGAGCACTTCCAATCGCGGCTCTTTTGGCCCTCGCGCAGCTTCTCGTTGGGCGTGTAGGTGTTCCCCTCGTAGTAGACCAGGCCTGTGCCGCGCTTCGATCGGACATACTCGGCTAACTCCTGTCCCTGTCCTTCTGCAAAAAAAGAATAGAATCCTCGAGTTAGTATACCCTTCAATGAATGAAATAAAGTGTTTTATGTGACGATATAATGTGTTAATCTTTGATTTAGGAATGAGTGAAAAGCGATCAAATAGTTTATCTTGGAACATTTGCCTTGTTTATTCAGTAAGAGTAAGATCGGTACTTGCTCAATCCTTAGAATTACGCCGCGCCATGGCCTGCTGCTGCTGGCTCCGTGTGTGATTGTGTGCTCCGTGGCGTAGCTGAACCTTCCCATTCGCCTTATTCAGTATGGCTCGGGCGCGACACTTGCTGCGGAAGCTTGAGCACTTCAGATAGCAGCGTTGCTGGGCCTGTGAGCCAATCACAAAGCGGTACCCATCGATGAGCGTAAAACGACCAGCGGCCCAACGGCTGCAGTGCTGCGGCAGGCGACGGCGCGGAGAGGCTGCATGCAAGTAGAGTTAGAGACGGTCTGGGTTAGTGATGTGCAGCTAATTCAGATGATTTAGATTATAGATTACAGCTTAATGAGCGAGACTTAGATTAGGAATTAAGACTAAGGAACACTCCGCCGTGTCGTCGGCGCTGGCGTGTAAACTGCCGTGGTTTGTGCACCTTGAACAGATTGGCGGCATGGTTGTGGGATCTGTGACTTAGCTTGATGCTACTGTCGTTGGAGTTGGTCACACAGCGCGCGGGGCAACGGATCAGCAGATTGCTGTTCTTGGTACACACCCAATTGACGCTGGCATGGTACTTTCGCTCCACTGAGTACATGTGACCCTTGTATATGAGGTTCTGGCCACCGCGTCGATTGGCCACCAGCTGGTAGACGCCATCACCATCTGCAAGGAGTTCGAGGTATTATTAACGAATTCAAGCCTCCAAATGCAAGTCGAGACTATACAGAAGCAACAATGGCATTTTGGTTCAACAGAAAAAACGTTTTATTCGACTAAAATGAGGAGAATGGCACAGGGCGGACTTGACTTAGGGATGATTGTGATGGCCACGCAGTGCCGAGATCTGATTTGATTTGGTTACCACACGCGCTGTACACTTGATGTATTTGCAACGCAGCTTGACGCACTCCCAGTAGCAGGCATCCTTGATGCGACGGTTGAGCGTAAACGGTTTACCGTCTATGGTGAGCAGATTGTTACCCCGATTGCTACGCGTGAAGCAGACGTCCAGGTGGTCGAAGCTTTGCTTCTTTATTGAGCCAGAGACTGACTTCCGCTTGATGGGCAGCAGGGGCAGCAGGGGCAGCAGAGGCAACTGCACTTTGTATTCATCTGCGATCTCTGCAAGACAAAATTATGTGGTAGGGATATTGATTAGACATATTCCGCACAACGATCGGCCCAAGTTGAATCCGCCAAATAATATTCTAGCTCATTGTAGTTTTCATTTGTTGCAATAACACTTTATTGACAGAGTGTTACATGGTAGCTTCTGTTTTGATCTCATTTATTATTTGTACACAATTGTAGCAATTTTGAAGGCGTCGCTTGCAAAATTTTGAACACCCAAAACAACTTTATACACCCGCCTTTCTATCTAGGCTGCAGATCCAGGCTGGGCAAGGTCCCATCTCACACCGCGGCATTACACTAAGGTCATTCACTTTTCCTATTTCTTATCCACTCCACTCCACTATAATATAATTCACTAAATAACAATTTTTACATCGTATTGTTGCAGTTTTTTTCACAGGGCTGCCAAAACATCGATGGTTTCAGGCTGACAAGTTAGATGCCATCGATATATCGAAAACTTTAAAAATAATTTTAAAAAAAGACAAACCGGTACCAAAATATGAAAAAAATCAATCTCCTTGATGGAAATTGGTTTTCCACATATCTTTTAATCACGCTTAATTGATTTTCAAGACTTCCAAATCCAACTTTTTCTCGGAAACGATATATCGTCACTATCGAGAATGCCACCGATGGTCTTGCAGCCCTGCAGGAGTCCATTTCATTTCTGTGTCTCGTGCATGTTATATATTTTGTGGATTATTTGTATAAATGCAGTGTTTAATTTAATAGATCATAGAAAATACGATTCCTGGTCTCGCCCAGCCTGATGTACACTAAAAATGTGCGAGCCCCCATGATTATTTGACCCAATAAAGCCTCGAACCTTTTGAACTGTGTTTTATTTTGTTTACGTTTATTGTTCATACATATATTTAACTATCTCAGTGCTGTGCCGATATAATGGTTTTACTTTTTGCGTGCACTTGCAGATGATGTGGTATCGGTGTCCAAGCCGAAAAGTCTGCCCGAAAAGGTGACGAAGGAATCCCAGCCGTTGCCGCCGGAAGACGTAAATACATCATCAGACGAGAAACCGACCAGTAAGCCCAGCGACACAATACCCCTGTATGATGGTTGTCCCGTCTTGGTGTCGAAGGTGGCTCTGGCCAAGGCGTACATACCCATGCCAGCGATTTACACATCGCGTGTCACGGATTTGGTGATTGGTAAAGATATGCTGATGAGGATTGCCCAGGGCAAGGATTTGCCAGATAAGGACGTGCTGCATGCCATCATAAGTATATAGCCGCCGTAGCATCAGACTATTCAGACCCCAGAATAAAATCATTTCTTTCGTTTTGCAGCCCATGTGTGTCAGGTATTTGCCATACGTGGCGAAAAGCTGACACAATCCGTCGTCCAGAAGTTCATAGAGCACAAGCTGAAGGCGAAGGCACTCGTAGTCAATGCTAAGGATTAGTATAGAGCACATTTGCCAAATTGTTTGTTGCGTTTGTTAAGCTGACTAATAAAAATCAGTAACCGAATTGCTCGATCCTCTTATGAAGTAGCCCATAACTCCACCCACCTCATGTTGTGTTGCTCCACTGGCAAGCAATCCAAATTAACACAATCAAAACTCTGTTGCTTCTTTCAGGTGTGCTGCAGTCCTTGAAGGCTCTGTTAGAGGACAAGAACTCCAGCGCAAGCATCCAATATACGACCACGCAGCGCGGCCGGGTCATGCTGGTATACGAGGGTTATAGATATGTGGTAAATCGACAAAGCTTGAAGAATGTCTTCTGGCGATGCTCGCGATATGTGAAGCACAGCTGTCGCGCCACCTTGGTCACGTCCAAGGTGCAGGATGTAACCCTCCGCATAGCTGGCTCGCCACACACTCATGGCCCGGAAGTGAATTCGATGGACCTTTCGACCGACTTGCTGGATGATTTTCCCGAATTGCAGTAGTCATCTGTTCTGTCCCTCAGAAGTAGTCAAAGTTATATTTTACGTCCTAGCTCTACTTAAATAAATTAAACATATTTAAATAATTATAGTCTCGAGTGTGACACTTCGTTTTGTACATAGACTAGTGCCTGCCAAATGTCTCTGCCTCTTTACTAATATGATATTCTTATGATTCCGCTTTCAGATATTAAGATTAAGCTGGAGCCGTCAACCATATTGGGCGACGACGATTCCTTCCGCAGGCCATTTACCCTTCCTAAGATCCTGGACGGTAAGTTCTATAGGAACATACAGCCGAGCCAAAAAACGCCTGGAGCCATCCAGGCTACCTGCACCGCCTGTTACGGCGTCATCTCCGGCACCACCAAGTCTACGGGCAACTTCCTCAGCCACATTAAGCGGCGTCACAAGGATCTCCTGCCACTCTGTCAGCAGTATTGTCAGGCCAAAGTCAATGGCAGCGCCGGAGGCAGCAAATGCGCGCCAGTGAACCCGAACACTTCACCTCTGGAGCCGGAGCAGCACCAGCAGCAGCAGCCCGTGGTTTCCCAGATGCCCACGATCTTTCCCGCCGCAGCAACACATCTGGCCATGTCTGTGCCTATTCCGACGATGCCCATGCCAATGTCGCTAACAATGCAACCGCCGCAAATGATTGCTCTGATGCAGCAGCACCAAAACCACGGTTCTGTCTATATTAACAAGGACTACTAGCCTTCATATGATTGGGTATTTGGGGCATGGCACCCCTGTCTGTGGTGTAAATACATTTGTATGTTTCCGAACTGATGTCGATGTAGTAGAGTACCTACGCTTAGTGCAACCTTCTCTATAAGTTTTGATAGCTGTAAGGATTTTACAATACGCAAAATAAAAATGCATAGAAAGATCTTTTCGTCCATTATCGAAACTAAATTATACTGGAGACCCGTACAAATTACCTTAATATCTCTCTAACCATCAACAACTATTTCTGTTTCTTTCAGTTTCGACCAAACGTCGCTATATCAGGAAGCCCAAAGACTTTGATGGGCCCGCCGAATTCAAATTAAACCCTAATAAGCGGTCTAAGTTAATTATAGCCAACGAAAAGTACGTCATACACCGCATACGCGACGGAAACGATATGATTGGATCGTGGCGCTGCCGCTACCACTACAAGGGATGCCGAGCTCGAGCAACTACCTTTATGGTGGGAAAGGAGATCAAATATCGCAGCTGCTGTTCTTCGCACAACCACAAGAATGTCCGAATCAAACACGGCAATATGGCTATAAAAGATATTTTAGATTTAAAAAAAACCAACTAAAATCTTACTCGAGTAATATTGAAAGATAATAACTAATAGAAAATACCTTCAAATAGTAGAAACGTAGTAAAACTGTATGTACAACCTCCTCAGTTCATAATAAGAGATACATCTGAGAGAAATTTCTATCTTTAGCATCTTTCTTAACATATATTTAAAGGATATGTACTTTAGTTACAACTAAACTCAAATCCTTTTCGTTCGTATGCACAAAATTTGGCAAGTTGCTAGCTACAATTGGTTTTAATTTTGCTACCATTCGTTTGAAACCCCAATCTTCATTTTTCAGAGATCATATTTTGTATAGCTGCCATGTTAGCAGGCTGTTAACAAGTACATTGCTGATATATGATCGTCTGATTTAATTAAAAAACATAAATTTCATGGGGTATTTCCCATAAAGCAGTGGTCGACACGAATGCCAAACCTATTTTCCGTTTTGTTGTGCGTAGCAGCAGCAAAACTCTTTCCTATCCTCAAAAAATTTGGACGAGGCGACCACTGCCATATGGTGATACAGATAGAAAAGGTACTTACTTATCCTTCCTAAATAGGCTCGGTTCACTCAGTCTAAATCAGAAGAAACATACTTTGCGGAAACATTAACTTAATGCTAGTTGATGTTGGACGATAAGGGAATGTCTAAAACGGACATGGACATGGTTACTGGTCGGGTGTGGCTTCGTCTTCAATCTTCCACGAACCCTGCATTCGGTCAGCGTAAGTGAGGGAACTCAGTTTTCTGTGGATCAGCATCCCAGAAACCTTAGCAGCCTCAATGCGCACATTGTCGCCCATATGATTGTGGACATCTGTGTGGAAGTAGAGAGCAATGAGAATCGAAATCTGTCTTTAAAGTAGCACTACAAACCGTTCGTTACATAGAGATCATCGCCCACGGTCTTCAAGCGACTGCGGCACTTCACTGAACGATTTTGTACGCATTCCCAGTAGAGAATGTTATTGTTCTTGCCAAAGAACTTGAGATTGGAGCGATAGAGGAAGTTGTTGATGGCCAGCAGAGTGCCGCCCTTGCGGCTAATCAGAAACATCTGCGGGCCGCAGTTTCGGACATGTTGTGTTACTGAAAAATAGAGAATCAAATCTGAATTAGAGTTTTTCTGGCAGGTGACTGAATGAATGTGGAATGGAAGAATGGTGGTTGAACATAATCACAGAGCGTTCACTGGCTTACGTACTAAGTAATTTGTTTGGATGGATGGGCACGCGAGTCTATTGACATCAATTTTATTACGCAAATCTAAATTAGATTAAGTTGTAGTTTATATATTTGTATATGGTGGAAAACCTAGTAATTGTAGCAAAGAAATGTATTTAAAATTGGTCCGAGGCACTGCGGCATGGAGTCTATGTCTAAACAGACATCTCCAATCCAGTTACTTCTTCTTGTTCTGCAGAGCACGCTGGAGCCGTCGCTTAATCTTCTCGCGGAAGTCGTTAGGATCAACGTCCTCCTCGGGCGGCACCAGGGTCACGATCAGGCTGGAATTCTTGTCCTCTGCGGTGTCCGTAGAAGCTGCGGCAGAGACATCCTTCTCGTCTGCTTCCTTGCTGGACGATGTTTCGATCTGTGGCGGCTCATCAATTTCAAGGTCGTCGATTTCATGGATCTCAAACTCTTCATGCTCTTCTTCCTCCTCCTTGAGCTTGGTGTTCTTTATCAGGAGCTCTACTTTTCCGCCCTTCTCCTTGTCTTTGTCAGACGATGCAATGGCACCGCCTTCGCCCGGTATGAACTGCGAGGGCAGGCAGCTCTTGTCGCTGGCCTGCATGAAGTGGGCATGCTCGCCATCGTACGGATAGACACGCTTCTGGTCGCACACAACACGCACTTTGCACTCCTCGCCGTGCTCCCGGTACAGGCATTGGAAAACGGAATAGTCCGCCTTGCGGAAGGAGAACTTGAAAAGGTGCCCATTAAAAATGAGTTTCACCCCACCTGTTCGGGGAAGAGCAGAATTAATTGGGGCATTAGTAATGCAACAGGTGCACTGAAGCAGAAGCTGAAGTTGCTACTTACCCTTGGTGGTGGACGCGTACACGGCCTGCTCACTGGCGGCTTCATTCAATGTGGCTGCTTTTAGCTTGTCAATCAGCTTCAGCTTGGGAGCTGCATCTTCGGCGACTTTAGTCTTTGGTCGTCCGCGTTTGCGTGGAGGAATTGCAGCCAAAATGGACTGCGATGTGGATGTTGATGTGGCTGCTGCTGCTGCTGCGGAAAGAAAACGAAGCAACAGGTTAGAAAAGCTGTTCACGGCGGTGTGGACTTAAAGAAAAACAAAATAAAACAAATGTGATCAAGTTTCTGTTGCACCCCGTTCATTTATTCAATTAGAAAATAAAAATAAATTAAAATTAATGTAAAATTTGCTTGTAGAGGCTGGAGAAACTGCAGACATCGATGGTTTTTCCAAACATCGATTTTTTTTGCCAGACACCCCTAAATTTACAATTTTTCCCAATTTGATATTCCGTTTAATATTACTAGCTAACTAGGACCCTCGGGCCTGAACACATAATTTTATACAATAGATAAAACAATTTTCTACAAGAATGGCTAATTTTAAGGACTCCGTTTGGTTGGATTGTTTATGAAATAACGTTTATAAAACTTAAGGGAGCATGACATGCGACGTAAGAAAGCATAATATTGCAGTTTATGGCCGCAAATAATAGATTTAACCATTTTACAATGGCTGGGTGGCAACGCTCTGTAACGCTCGTGTCGAAGTTAGTTGTTTTGGGGGCTATTGTTTTATTTGTTCACTATAATTTGGGCTATAAGTGTTGGGGCTACGCCTTGGAAGGAAACCCAAAATTATAGTAAAAAGATAACATAATGGAATAACTGATCTCCCACGACACAGTTTACTTTGATTTCAGCAATTTATCTACTATTTTAGTAACTCCCTTGCTCATTTCAAATCCGCGCGCTGTAAAAAATCCTCGCCGTCCTGGGAAGTTTATAATATTTTTCCCTGGGAAATTGCTGAGGCTCTTCGGAAAATGTCGGGTATGGACAACAGGGGCCCAAAAAATGCAAGGCCTGCAAGGTAAAATCCAGCCAGCTGACTAATATGATGTTGCTTCCACAAAATCCTTCAAAAAGTCCCAGAAAAAGTCCCAACAGCACGACGGCTAAAAGTCAACAAAATATCGATATTTTTCAAACATCGATTTTTTTTGCAATTTGGTTGAGTTTAACAGAGCGCACATTTCGTCCTGTTAGGGGCGCTGCCCATTCTGTTCTGTTAGGGGCACGCCATCTTTTTGTAGTTGTTTTTACAATTTTTTCGCCGTGGTTGCTTCGCTTGTTTTTGGTAATATAGACATATGTATACCCTTTTTCATTTAATTAATGTTAAAATTCTTTTTTTCCAGATGCTTTAAAACGTAATAAATATTGTATTTTGCACATATTTACAATTTTCGACCCAATAATGCATTTGATGAATTTATTATTACTAACAAATCGATCCCGATACCCATTTTCAGTCTTTATAAGAAAGCCAAGAACCGTAAAATTATCTGAGATAGAGACTGACTAGTTTCTGCAATAATTGGTGCCTAGTAAAACAAACTTTTCTTAGATTCTATAACATCCCTTTCGTAGAGGGTATGAAAAATGTTGTCTACGGCGAATTACGTAAGTGAGAGTGAAATATGACGTAAGGCAACGTAAGTGAGAGTGAAATCTAAGGCGAATATGTTGCGACGAATTGGCGGAGAGCCAATTCGCTCGCTCGCCGTGAAACGAATATACCGAAAAGAACGGTCTCATTTAAAAAAAATACCAACGAAAACCATTTAAAAAAAATACCAACGAAAACCATATTCGTGCCGTCGGTTTGTGGGTTGAGTGAAAAGTGTGCGGGGAAGGGAGCACGCCATCTTTTTGTAGTTGTTTTTACTTTGGAAACGGGCTTGTTTATGCTAAAGCTGTTAGTTAATCGCTAGCCAAGTACCTCAAAAATGTGGAAAAGTGTATGTGTTAATGTTTGCCTGTGCAAAGGCGACGTAGAGAGTGGAAAATATGTGTTTTATTGTCCTGCAGAATCGACAGCGTGTGTATGTGCCTGATGGGGTGCAAGTGTGTGTGTGTGTATGTGCGTGTGCGTGCACCGTTCTGTTCTTGTTTTTTGTGCTCAAGAAAAATGAGCAAAATGAGCTGAAAGTGGAAGTTAAGGATGCCATGTCCTGGTCCACACATGTTACCGAGTGTCCCACATCCTTGAGCAATGCTATGCCATGAAATATGGCGGGAGAGATATCAGATCAGATGCGCAGGTGAGTCTCCTTTTGCCACTCGCGCGATACTCACATCTGTATGTACATTTAGTGTTTTGTTTATTCTAAGCAATGTTAGTAGATTATTGGAAAATAAACCATTTGATCCCCCCAAAGCTGTGTGTCTGTGTTTTTCTCTTGGTTAAGCTTCTTATTCGGTGACTGTAGCACTAAGTACCCACTCTATGTATGTTGCCCATCCGTTCCCTTATTCCATTGCAGCCACGTTGGGACAGTTCGTGGCGGTGCTGCCGAAGGGCGCCTGGCTTGAGCAGCCACCCTACTTCTTCATGCGCAACCAGAAGCAGGGCTACAATCTCGTCCACAACGGGTACATGTACAAGAAGGAGGCCAGTTTCAAGGCGAGCGTCAATTGGATATGCTCCGACGGCAACGGGAAGCGGCTGAACGAGAACAAATGCGCGGCCCGTGCCATAACCAAGACGGGGGGTGGCATCAAGCTGGGCAAGAATGACCATAACCATATGCCCCGCTTCACCGGCAACAATGTGCCCGCCAAGCTCATTGCTAAGGGCATCTTTTGAATGCAATCGCAATATTAAAAAATTAAAAAAACAAAAGAAAACGAAAATCGATATTTGTAGATTTTTAGCTGTGTTGTAGTTGTCTTAGCCTAAGCTCCCATCTCCTCATCCTATCATTTCATCCTTTACCCTCTCCATCTGAATCTCCCACCATTTCCTAGCAGCGCGAGCATCATCAGCGTCGTCCGTTCAGGACGCAGTCAAGTTTAAGAGAACGGCCGCGGGCGAGTTCCTGACGATAAGTGGACGCTTGTACAAGAAAACCCGCGCCATGCAGTACCGCACCTACTACCACTGTCTGACGCCCAACTGCAAGGCCCACTATGTCTTGGTGGAGCTCAGCCGCAAGCCCCGCCTCACCAAGCACAACGGACATGCCGCTCACTGTTGTGTCTAGTGCTAGAAGGATCTGTATGTATAATATAGCCCTAGTCCTAGTTCCACTATAGACCTAGCCCTAGCCCTAACCCTAGACTTAACTGCAACCCATTGTTAGACAGTAATCTAAATATTGCCCAAATGTAAACCAAACAATTGACAAATCAAGCCCACGAGTGTTTTATTTCTCATTGGAGAGGAGAGGAGAGGGGCGGCTGAATCCGACCCCGACAAAAGCCAGCTGTCAGACAACTAACTCGCACACTGCCTCCCGTCTTACCATTCCAGCAAAGTTCGACTATCACATCAGCGTAGATGTGGGCGAGACGACAATGGAGCTGGGCAATGGCACGGCGGAGGCCCATGCCGGTGTCAACACCAACACGCCCTTCTTCATCGTCAGCAAGTACGGCACTAGGCAGATCATGCTCAAACAGCACACATTCAATCGCCACATTTGCCGCGACGATGTCACCTATTGGCGCTGCTCCCAGGTGAGTTTGCCCCCCGATTAGTGGTCTCAGCCAGCCCGAACTATTTTCCATTTGCACTTTCAGTTTGCCGTGCTGAGGTGTCGGGCGCGGCTCAAAACCAAATCGGACACCCTTACGATACTGAACAGCGAGCACAACCACGAGGTCATCACCAAGGCGCGCAAATATGGCTCCCTGAAGCGCCAGAAGGCCGAGGCGGCTGCCCTTGCTGATCGGAGCAAGGATCAGTTCGAGCCAAAGACAGATCCACTCGCCACACCCTAGACAGCCAATTAGCGGACTAATCTTAAGCTTAATGTACACTTCAGCCTTAATAAAACTCAAGTTAGCCAAGTTTTCCCTAGTTTCAGTTTTAGTTTCTGTTGCTGTCTCTCTTTGCATAGTAGGCATAAGGTCTTTGTTATCCCAGGCGCCCGAGGATCATTGTACTAACCCTTTTTTGTTTCCTTACCATTCGCAGATACCGTCTCATACTATTCGTACATAACGGGCTTTCGCGGCAGCCGCAAGCTGAAGATTGGCGATTTTACCTTCACAAGAAACAAGTCGACGGGCTCGAAGACTTATTGGTCCTGTGCACGGGCTGGCGCCCACAAGTGCAAGGCGCGCGTCGTGACCGTGCAAGATCACGATGTCACGATCAAGTGCGATGAGCACAACCATCCGCCCTACTAGACGTAGTCCTAGCTATAGTTCAGCAAGCACCTCCTCCCCGTGACCCGCGTGCACCACCAACTGTATAGCAAAATAATTACATAAATATATTTAATATTTAATAGAGAATACAAAGAGTTGCCCCAAGAAACCAAATTGTATTTTATGCTTACGCGTGTACGCCTGCCCCTCTTACATCGATCCCAACTAAACACTCCTTTGGCATCATTGCAGACTTCTGCGATCTGGACGACATGAAGGGCATCATCAAGCACAGCCTGCTCACCTTCATCCGAGGACAGCGCGGCTGCAAGCTGCTGGCATTCAATGGCCACAACTATGTGCGCAATCGTCGCAGTAACCTGAAAACGTATTGGATCTGCTCCAAGAAGGTGAGTCTATGATTATAACCAATACTCTACTCTATATTATCAACTATTGTATTGAAATTCTAACTATAAACCCTGAGAGTATCGTAGGCGCCCTAACATTTCTCTCTGACTCTCTGTTTTCGATGCAGGGAAGCACAAAGTGCAATGCTCGCGTTGTGACCAACGTGGTCGATGGCGTGCACAAGATTGTTCTGGAGTCCTGTCACCACACCTGCCAGAATATGGAGCGAAAGAAGCGCCTGTCACTGATCGCTCCGCTGGCCAAGGTGCGCTGCAAGGCGGGCAAACCGATGCCCGGCTTCATCAAAACAGAAACGCACAACGAGGATCTCACGCTGGAACTGCGTTCGCTCAATCTTAGCATCGAGGATTTGCAACATCTGCAATGAGGCGAAGCGAAAGGAAACGAAGCTCAGCCTTTAGCCATAAAATGAAATTAGGGATTACATTATAATGCTTAAAATAAAATTAATACCTGTATACCTAAGCTGTTATGTCATTGCAGAAGCAGATAACCAGAAGATAGAGCATGCATTCACCATCGATATACCACTAATCTGTGAAATTTTCCTCTGCCTTTCAGTGCCCTTTGAAGTGGTGACCCTGTCGAGGCGATCCTTCATACCACAGAATATTGTAAAGCGCGTGCGACTCGCCAAGAGCGATGTGCAGTACATCAGGACACCCGCTGGCAACTGTGTCCTTCATTGCGGCGAACATCGCTATCTGCGCAATGCCTCCTACAAGGACAAGGTCTACTGGAAGTGCAGCAAGTGGCGCAAGCAATGCCGCTCACGGATCATAACGCATGTCTTGCCCAGCGGACAGTCCCGCTACGACATCAGTGGTGTGCATAATCACCAGTAACGGGGATAATCACGTAGTTTTAGACAGCTACCGACAGCTGAGTGACTGCTTAACTTAAGCACAGCATTATCCTAAATAATAACTAGACTAATTATAGCTTATTTCCAATAAATATTGAAATATTGCTCTGGTTCTCAATCAAATATAGTAAACAATCCTCTAGCCTGGACTGGTGTATTGGTGGACGAAAGGTAAGTGCTCCTCCCTCCCTTCAAAATTTCATTTAATTTAATATTTAAATTTTTTTATTATTTTTGTTTAGCTAAATTTTATTATTTCGGTTTGATGGCATTTATGGTGGCTGGTGATTAATATTTATTTACTCATTTTTGTTAATTAGCTTTAAATATATGATTGCTATTATTTTTGATAACGTGCCATTGTTGTTTTATTTTTACTAAAATATGTATTTAAAGTACTTTTATTAACCTTTTGCTTTCTCTTTTTTTTAAATCTTTCTTGTAGTATTCGGGGAGCTCGATACGGATATTCTGGGCGAGTATGGCAATGAAAGTTTCTTGCCCAAGACCTCGGGATCTGTTCCACAGGGCATACGCCGTGGCGTCGACCGTAACCAAAAATGCACTCGCACGCTGGACGACTGGGATCGCATTCGTTACAAGCGTACAAAAGCTGGTGATATCCTGATGTACGACGGAATGCAGTACAAGCGTCGGGCCTTCTATGACGACCACATCTACTGGGGCTGCTGCAAGACTCATTGTAGAGCGCGCGTGATAACACACCAGACCAAGCCCACCTATGTGTCCGTTTCGGGTGTACATAATCATTCGTAGAACTAGAACATTTTTTTGAAATGATCAAATAAACTTTTTGAGCGTTAGTCTTATGATTCGATTTACCACCTCATATTTCATAGAAAAAATCATAAATTTAAGGAACCCTGTCATACCGCTTACTAATTCCATTCTTGAACATTTTGCAGAGCTGGCCGTTTTTGGAAAAGGACAACGGGGCAGGACTGTGCTGCTGCATCACGACGAGAAGTTCGTTAAGAATCGAAGCTCTGCCACGCGCACTTACTGGATCTGCTCCAAAAAGGTGCGTATTGTATTTACTACGGAAGTAAAGTAAAGAAACTTATCATATATATATAATTGCCTGTCTATCCTTCAGGATGTGACTGTGTGTCGATCCAGAGTGGTGACCGAACTGGACAAGAATGGCCAGTCCCGGGTCATCAAGTGTAGCTTTGATCACGATCACAGTCGCAAATTTCCCCAAAAGAGCCTTACGGAGCAGATGTCCCTGTTGGAAGAGTGTTCCAGAATATCCCCCAAGATGATCAAGAGGGAAAAAAGATCTACCTAAGCCTAGCCCTAAGTCATTACTTGTCCAAAGCACAAATGTTGTCTGGTGAATGGACTAGCAGCTATTTTTAAATAAATCAATTTGTGTTGAATCCTAACTCGATGTGGAATTAGTCTAAGATTAGGCTTAGTCTTGCTGTTGCTGTGCATAGCTTAATATTCTACTAATTCGGGCTCTCCTCTTTCATCCACAGCCTTTCACATTGACTTTGCCGACTCCAAGAAGAACGGCGGCAAGCTGCTGGTCATCAACGGCTTCCGCTTCTTTCGCAACAAGAAACGCGGCAATTTGCAGTACTGGAAGTGCCGAAACTACTACAAAGAACGCTGTCCCGCCATAGCCATACACGACGAGTCGACGCTGATACTGCGACTGTGTCACCAGCACCAGCACATGGAGAGCAATGATATTGAGATTAAGCCGCTGCCCGGCGCAGTGGCTGGCAGAGAACCAGATGGGCAGGACCTTGAAGACGCGACCGAACGGGAGCTTGATCAGGAGACCGAGAGGGAGCTTGATCTGGACCCCGATAGGGATCCTGAACCAGAGCCTGTTCGGAAGCCTGATCCAGAGCCCAATGAAAAGCCCGATTCCGAGGCCGAACCTGACTTGTCATCGCCAGGGGCGACCTCTTCTCGGCCACCGCCGCCACTCCGCAACTTCAAATCGAAGCCCTGCTTTGACTTCTAAATGGGATATAGATACTTAGCTACTTAGTTGATAAGCGTGTGGAATTCTGTGTATTAAAGGAAACCAATGTCAAGTCGTCTTTTAATAATTGAATACGTTGATACGTAGATGAATGTAATCTAATGTGTCCCACAGAATATGCTGTTTACAGAACCTCACAGAACCCGTACTAACATGTATCATTGCTTTTTCGTTTGCTTTCAGTTTCGATTCATGGCCGAGGCGACTACAGGGGCAGCCATCCCAACATTCAGTTCTCTGTATCGAAGCGCGGCGGCCAGCTGCTTTGGCTGGACGGAATGAAGTTCTTCCGAAACAACACGAATCGGACCAATCTGTACTGGCGCTGCCACTGGTATTACCGCCCCACACGCTGTCCCGTGCTCATCTGCATGAGCAAGACCAATACCAGGGACTTCCGCCAGATACACGAGCACCGTCACATCAGGCAGAATCGCAGGTCGAAGCAGGGGACGACGACGCCTGTGGTCGCCAGCGTGAGGAGTCTGCCCGAGGCAATGGATATGGAGCTGTTCAATATGTAATTTAAGTGCTAAGCCTATCATGCTATAATCACATTGGCCTTCTTTGAGCTGTAAATAAAATCTTCAGATACTTGAACCGAGTGCAAACGAGGAGCGTCCGACTTGTCCACTTATTTTTGTGTGATTGCTCCAAAATGGCCCATTCCACTGACACTAATCCAACATTTTGCATTCCGTTTTCTTTTTGCAGTTGTGCTGGCCAGCGATGAGGTGCCCAATCCGGAGGATGTACTTGTCTTCTTCACTCAATCCCTGCGCGGGCGACCCGCCATCATGGCCAACGGCATACGCTTCCTGATCATGAGCGAAAACAAAAAGAAGATATTGTGGCGCTGCAGCTCGATGGCCACGAAGAAGCTCAAGTGCCCAGCACGCATCACAATGCTAAAGGAGTCGCCCCCAAAGTTCATCATCGCCAAGGCGGAACACATGCACGCCGAGCTGAAGCGCAACAAGTACAGCTCCAGTAAGCTGCAGACGCTAAGGGAGCCCCGCCAGATGGCCGTCAAGTTGGAATGCGAAATTGGGAACGCCGTCGGCTTCGATCTCCACGAGGAGGAGGTCCAGCAACTGCAGGAACTGACCCATGACTCTATCTAAAGGGAGCGAGAGAGAAAGCGTAGAATTATGTGCAAATTTGAGAAAAGCGAAAAAGCCATCAATTATTAAGAATAAATCGAAACTAAATTCTGTGTTAAGGCCTAACAAAAATGAAAAACTCATCTAAAATCTATTTATTTGTAGACCCGAATTACCATTTAATTTATCAACGATTATATACTTACAAAGTTTTTCTAATTTTTATTAATTTCAGAGTTTAACTACAGCTTGAGCCAGAAGGGACGCACGCTACTGCTGCACGAAGACTATTCCTATGTCCGGGAGAAGACCGTGAACAACAAGGTCTACTGGCGATGCACCCAGTACACCACCCATATCAAGTGCCATGGTCGGGTCCACACACTTCGGCGAGAGATTGTCCATTCGAGCAAGCATAACCATGCCCCCACTGCCAACAGACGCAGACAACCGGGCAATTTCCAGGCTGTCGGCTGAAATAGATTTAATTTGTGATCTTAAACTAAACTTTTTCTTTATGATTTGATCTCAGCTTGATTTCAGACCTAATAAACCCAATTGTAAACACCTCTTAATGTAAAGTCCTCATTTAAACACACACACCCAGATTGTCCACCGATCCCAGACCCTACCACTAATCCAATGTGTTTCTACCTTTCAGAATTTTTACATTTGGCTTCGTTCACCAGGACCCGAAAGAAGAAGCTGAAACTGATAATCGACAGGCACGAGTTCGTAATGGATCGCAAGCTCAAGAACAGCGTCAACTGGCGCTGCGCCCGCTACCGGAGTGCCAACTGCAAGGTGCGCGCCACAACACACAAGCTGAAAAGCGGCCAGGAGGTGTACCGTATCAAATTTGCGAAACATTCGCATCTGTGACACGAGCCATAACAATGTCTTTCCACTTTCCATAGATAGAAAATAAAATGGAAATTGTTCGTTTAGTTTCGTCTTGTTTGCATTTCTACCTATACGAGTATATTTTATAATCGTTGGCTGAAAGTGTTTCATTATAAATATAATTAAGAATAACGGTTTTTTTTTTCAAGAAATATAGATATTAAAAAGTTAAAAAAAAATAGTTATAGATGATGTATACATATGTGTTCGCGATACAAACGGGCCAGGTAATTGATGTAATTTTTCGCGGATGGAATGCGTATCCATAGTCTAGTACGTTTTTCTTGCTAAAATCCCAACTGATTAGCTTTTAATTTTTTATTTTTTTGCAGAGATTATACGTAAGAGAGGAATCATGATTGTCAAGGGAACCAAAGGTAAGCCCAAATTGCTAATGGGCGGATTCGAATACTACCGAAACAACTCACGTGGATCCAAAACCTATTGGCTCTGTGCCCGAAATCGTTATCTGCGCTGCGCTGCTCGCATCATCACCTGCTCGACCACTGGAGAGCTGGTCATCAAGAACCAGCAGCACAACCACGAACCCCAATCGCCGGAAAAACACGATAGGAAAAATGAGAAGGAGCCAGAGCAGGAGAACTCCAGCTTCAAGGAGCACACACCCAAGAAGCCTACGCACCACTAGCATATTGATTTATATCGTACGACATGATCGTCATTCCATTCCATTTTCTGATTCTCTAAAAATCTTCTTTTCTCAAAAGTAATCCAATGTACCTACATACATATGTGTGTATATTTATGTCCATATCTAAAAAAAAACAACAAACTGGATTTTTTAATAAGAATAAGAATCTTCAATCTTAATAGGAATTTCTATCGAAATATGTACATCATGTATGAATAGTACATCTAATTATTAGAAGGTAGGTTAATATTTAGAGTTCTGCTGATACTCCTATATTCGATTTCTTAACAGATTTCAGAAAATGCTATATTCCTACGTAAAAATTCCGCTTAAGCATTGTTATGACTGAAGTTCTTTGTAAAAAGAGTTCTCAGGTCTGTCGGATCCATTCCAATGTGGGGTGGGGGCATATCAGTAAGTCATCCAACGAACGTTTGTATCAACAAGCCTTTGTTATTTTTCTGTGGCATGGCCAGTCCGTAAATTGATATTGCATACAGCATCCCAACCAGACCAGTCCCTGCTAATTCCTTGTGTACACTTTGTGCGGTCTGGTATATACAAATCGGTGTTGGGAGAGTCGAACAAGGCGAAGTGTGGAGTGGACAAGAAAGCTGATTCAGCTTTCAAGCATCGTGAAGATTCTGTCTCATAAATTCTTTAAGAGCGGCATATTAATCTGCCATTGCACGCATTTGTATCCCCCATTCACTCATTCACTCTCGTAGTCGACTAAAAAAGTTAACGTACATGTGAACAAGTTTTTAGTGGAATCTCATACTATTGGATTCTTTTAATAATGACCTTTATTTGGATTATCAAGTGATTTGTAAGTGGAAGTGTAAGTAATAAGCTAAGAGACAAGCAAAGTTTTTCGCAAACTTGTTTCGCTCACTGTACAAGCACTAATGGATGGGTTTGTATGTTATGTAAATAAATATGACTAAGCCCGAATCGTAGGTACATATAACGATTAAAGGTGGTCAACAAATTCAATTGGATTATGTACATATAGTGGTCAATAGGATTAAAAGAAATAAGACCTGGAACAACTGCTGTTCAAACGAAGATTTGAAGCGATTTTTGTCGTTTAAAAATGTTATCGATATCGAGTTTGAATTATAATTTTAACAGGAGCTAATTAAGTTATGTACGTGATGTGATGTGTAATTTTATTATAATTTGCAAATAGTATACAAATTTGACGGATTTATGGATTGATTTTGTATTTATGATTTAAATAAATACAATGAGCAGAAAGTTTGTATTATCGGTGGTGGGTAACGGTTTTCGATAACCAGCCTATCACTCACTCTTTCTCTCTTTTTGCACTCTCCCTCTATCCCTCTCTTTATCAGACTCTCGCTCTGCTCTGCTGGCCGTCGTCATTCTCGTCATTCGTCATTCCAACCTAAAATCCGAACCGAGCGGTCGTATCTCGCGCGTCACGCGTAGATACACACATCCCATAGATACTATTTTCTTAGCTCTCGTAGGTGGTGTGCGCGGCGCGCTGGCGCTGCAAACAAGAAAGAAATTTGTGTATTGCAGCAGAAGTTTTCGCTGCGCTCAGCTCACAGCAGCGACCCGACCCGTGGCTGTGCTCTTCTGTGTGTGTATCGCCCTCTGTGCTCGGCCCGTCCCGTCCGTGAGAGCGCGTCGTTCGGTCGGTTGAAAGAAGAAAATTCAATAAAACAAAGAGAAACGACTATTCAGTGAAAATCGGGTGCAAATCAAATTGCCTTGCAACGCAAAACGGATCCGAGAACGGCGGAGTTCAAGGTTTTTTCCCATCCAGCCAGCCAGGCCACGCCAGAACGAAGTTCAATTGGAAAAGATACAGGGACAGAAACACAGCACAGGCGAGAAAACTGCAAAAACTACTGTGTGGTGTGCAGAATTTTGTATACCTTGAAAAAAACGACGTCTGCCAGTGTGTGGTGGGTGCTAGTGTGTGTCTTTGTGTCGCGTTGGGTTGCGTGTTACCCGAGTGGTTTTCAACCAAACAACAAACAACTTCATCTCCTTCAATTCGTTCAATTAATAAATGTGCAAAAGAAACCGAACTTTGTCTAGCTGTGGAAAAATATCTAAACCCCAATTACTCAGTTTGCTGCTCTCCGTTTAATTCGATTGACACAGAGGCAGGCGGACAGGCAAGCGGACGACAGGCGGCCGAAGCAGCTCGGCAGAGAGCAGGCGGCGGCTGCGACGGTGACGGCCCCCAACGGCAGACGTAATCTAGCCAGTGCAAACGGTGGTGGAGCTTCGCATGCTAGCCCCAACAAAAATGTCTTCTCAGCAGCAGCAGTAGCAGCAGCAGCAGAAACTTTAGCTCAGCTCTCATCAGCCAGCGCCAGCCAGCGTTAGCTCTGCTTTTGCGCAGTTCAGAGAACGGCGAGAATATTTGCCATCGGTTTCGTTTCGGTACTCTCTGTGTGTGTTTGGAAACACCTTGCTCCAATATTGTGTGCGCCTCCCCCTGCTGCACGACCACGACCACGACCCACGAGCAGTCACAGTGCCAGACCAGACTCACTCGCAGTCTCAGTCTCAGTTTCGGTTCGTGCGCGTTTGCGATTCTTCTGGCTGCTGCCCTGCAGCGGAAAATTCGTCTAAAAATCACACCAACAATAAGACCAGATACAGATACAAAACTGAAACTTCCCAACCAAAAGCAACCCGAAGAGGGACTTTTGTAAATTTTCCAATGCTGGTTGTCTACGATTCGCACGCGATTCCCTTAGACTTGGACTTGGACGTTGCTGTTGCTGCATTTTCATCATCATCATCAAGGAGCAGCAGCAGCAGCAGTAGCAGCAATAAGAACGAGTATTACCAGGAGAACGAGAAGAGGAGCTCCAACATTGTCGCCGTGTCGTTGTCGACGTCGCTGCAGCGTCGCAGCATCGGCAGCAGCAGCAGCTCATTGGAGTCGCCATGGACTACAACTACAACTATAGCAGCAGCAGCAGAAGCAGCAGCTACAACAACAACAACGAAAACAGCATAGAACAGGTTTGTAGCTTTCGACTGACTCTCGGTTCTCGTGCTCTGGCCTGGCCCTGCTCTCGCTTCGCCTCCCCTCCACTCCCCTTCTCTCTGGATGGCTTGCTCGCTTATTCATAACTTTTTTGGTTATAGATTTTTGTCGACCCCTAGCCCTCCCTCTGCCTCTCCCTCACCACCACACTGTATCATCACTGTATCTGTATCTCCATCTACACCCCCCACGATGGGGCACCATCCATGCTCTGCCTCCTCCGGTTACTCCTCACATGCTCCGACTGTTTCAGTTTTTCAATTATTAATGGTGGCCATTAGTGCGCGCGCCGTTCGACCGGCCGCTTCAACCCCGCCTCCAAACCAAGCCACCCCTTCTCTATACCCTCCACACTCATACACACACACACACACACACACACACACACCTTCTGCCTAGCCTCGTGTGCCCTGCCGCCTCGTCCCGGGTGTCGTGTAGACGTTTTTTCCTTATCGGACAAATTGTGTTTGTCTGAAAAGTTCAATGAGGTGCGCGCACCACTGCAATTGCACTCTGTCCAGGCTCCCCATTCCACAGCCATAGCGTCCATTCCGTCATATTTATGTTATCGAAAAACTATAGATAAAAATCATGTTGGTATGCATGATTCAACCGATAGCCCAGCGCCCGGGCAACACAGGCAACCCAGGCAGCCCAGGCAACCCCGCAGCCCGCAGCATAGCGGAAATGTATTGCATTAGGAGAATTGCCCCGGGAACGGAACTCCGGCTCTGGCACTAGCTCTAGCTCTGGCTCTATGCCTCTTTCACTACGGAGTTGTTGACTAATTTAGCTCGAGGTGCGTGTGGGATTTGGGTGTGGAAAGTTGTGCGTACTCTGTATCTATACATACATATGTATCTGCCCGTGTGTGCGAGTGTGTGTGTGTGAATCTAATGTGAGAATTTTCTATTTTTGTTCATGGCATAGTACAATTGTATGTTGCATTGGAAAAGCGATAAGAGTAGGCGGTTAGTCACTGAAATGAGCAAAGATTCCGACACTTCTGAGGGAGCGTTCGGGTGTGCAAAAGCCTGACAAATGCCCGATAATGTTTCCGAGTATGAATGCAAACACTCAGGTATATCCATCCGGTGGGGACAGCTGTGTCACCATCTTGCATTACGTGTACCACGAGTATCTACTGTTTGCGTATCCAAATAGATTACTGAAATACAAATACGATGAGCTGAAACTCTTTCCCATTCGTGGCATGATGCAAAATTACTTTGATTCGAAGTAAAAAATTTCCCATAAGCAAACAGACTTTTACGAATGAACCGAACAAAGGCAATGGCCTCGAATGATTGTGTATTTTATTTTTACAATGTGAAAATATTGTATAATATTCTGTAATGTTGCGTGAATATTACAGATTTAATTACGAAAAACACAGGGCTTAATTTTCCAAAAATATCATTGGTTGTAGTCAACCCTTTAACAATCCACTCTCATTTAAGAACTGTCGTATTTGTATGTTTAATCGCTCTTTGTTACAGCAAATAAATCTATAAGCCTTCTGCCTCTTAAATTAATTTTGTGGCTATAAAATGGAGAGCAAGGCTATGCAATATAATATACGACGAGCACCACAGTGTCTACCACTAAATATCAGATGTGAACAAATTGTTCGGCAATTGTTTTCTGTTGGAAAAGCTCTTTGAATGTCTGCGTTATTATCCCCATCTAAGCCGCACTTAACCCCAGTCTGGCCGCCCTTGGCACTCGATACACATGTGTCCATAAAAGCAAGGCCATCATTTACCGAAAACCCCAAACACAGAGACAGAAACAGAGGCGGAGGCGGAGACCCACACCATGCCACCTGAAAACCAATAAAGTCATTTCACACACATTAACCCAACAAAACACGCAACGGAACCCAGGGATTGGGATTGCGATTGGGATTGGGTTTGGGTGTGGGATTGGGACTGGGACATAGTCCATTTGATAATTGCACGGAGGTGTTTCGGACCATGCGCATCTTCCAGACTCTTTGTCGTTCAGCTCGAATCCAATCCTCCTGCCCTGCCCCCTTCCCGAGTCTCGGCATTCGGCAAACACATGCGAAACGCTGCTGCTGCTGCTGCTCGGTCACATATGTTGCCCAAAGTGATTATTTTCACTAAAAATAAACGAAATTAATGATTGATGAAGTGAGACAAGGGAGCAGGGAGACAGGGAGTCAGAGAGCGACGGATATACTGCTGCCATTACCCTAACCCCCTTTTTGGAAAGAAACATCAGCAGGCCGTCAACACACCAGCCACAACCCCAGTAGACAGTCGCAATTTCCGAATTTCCAATTCTGAAGCGAGGAATCGGGGAATCTCTCGCAAAGAAATGAGCATTGAGCGCAAACAAAGGGGAAAACAGAGAACAGAGAACAGAATACAGAATACAGTGCAATCGTAATGAGAAATAAGCCTTCACATAAAAGAAAAGTGTCGTTTAATTGAAAGCAGGTGAAGCAGGAGATATTTTGGACATGGGATACCGGGGGGACTTACCGGGGTATACCCTATATGGACAATGTTTCTTTGTGGCCAAGCCGCGTTGCGCTGTCACAGCCAGACGGAAATCATAAAAATGTTGCATAAAAATATTTTTTATGTGTTCGGCTGCTGCCACTGCCACTGCCACTTCCATTGCTGCTGCTGCTGCTGCTGCTGGTGCTGCTGCGGCGTCTGTGGGATCTTCTTCTAGCCAGTTCGGGGCGAAAATAATAATAAAATGGGAATAAAATAAAGCAAGCAAAAGGAGAACAGAATGGCGGAACGGAACGGAGAAAGGAGGACGGAGAACGGAGAACGGGTGCCGTGCCACATATTTCGTTTATATTTACTTGACAAGTTTTTGCACTGCGTCGAGACGTCTCCGGGCTCCGGGTCTCCAGGTCTCCGTCTCCGTCGCTGTCTCTGGCTGTGGCGTGGTGCTCCTCTTGCTGGGTGCTGGGATGGGACCTGAGACTACCCGTGTCTTGGGTAGACCGTTTGCCATTTTTGGCGGCTGCTTCGTAGCGCCGCTCCATGTCATCAACAACATCATCAGCACGGCTCTGTAGCTATAGCTATAGCTGGGGATGGGGCTCTTTCTGTTTTATAGTCCAAACGTGATAGCAAAATGTGCCTCTGCCCCTGTCTGTGCCTCTGCCTGTGTGCCCCGTCTTCCCCATTCACAAACCCCTGCTGTTTGGGCCTCTGTGCGCGGGGCTCTCTGTGCATTTTCGTGCAGTTCCGAGTCTCGAGTTGGTCTTGGGCATTTTTCCTTGGAAGGAGGGAAGGGAGGCGCCGAGCGTTGTGCGCCTTGGAAAAATAAATTAATGGAAAACATGCAAACATAAATTCTCTTTAGCTGTCAGGTGTTTCACATTTTAAACGTAAATTATAAATAAGCAAAGTAAAATTATAATTCCGCCTAAATGTTTTATTTGCCACCGTCTGCTGTCATTTCGGGCCTCCGTCTCTCCGACTCCGCCTCCGCCTCCTTCTGCTTTGCTGTCCTTCAGTCCGTTTGTGCCACAGTCCAACACAGTCCCTCCTCTTGGAGTATTTCTCTCTTTCTTATTGTGGCACATTTCTTTTGTGGCATTTTCCTCTGCTCTATGTGTATGTGTGTGTAATTTTATTCAAATTAATGATGAAGCTTATAATTGGCCTCGTTTTTTTTTTGTCAGCTTTTTCTTCATTTTCATTTTTAAATAAAGACTCTCCACTGTATGCCATCGTCATCGTCAGTTCCCTCATCAGCATCTACGCTCCCTTTTGGAGATGGAGAATGGTGGAGATGAAGATGATGGGAGTGGGAATGGGGCTGCCGTTTTTTAAGAGCATTTTGACATGACTTGGGCTTCATTTTCCATTCGATGCGCCGCCTCCACTTTGATTATGACGTGAAGTGAAGTTGGCCAAGTGCAAATACTTTGCTGGTACTTTTTAATTAACTTAATTAGCATAGATGATGGGGCTAAGAGGAGCGCTTACACAACATCAAAATTGCATTATGCCTCCACCTCCTCCTCGCACGGGTTTGGGTCGGTGCGGTGCGGGCAATGTCGGTCTTTGATTTAGATGCTTTGGAGCCTTCGGAATTCTTGAGCGAAACTTTCGTGACATAATGCATGGGACACACATCACATCATGGGCGGCTGACTCTTGAGACCCTTGGATCAGGAAAAGCTTTTGGAAATTTCTAACCCTTTTTGTGTTTTTGTAGCCTGAAAGTGTGTCTCAATTTATCATGTATTCATATTATCGATTGGGAAAGTTGGCAGAGCCAATGTTAAACAGTTTCCTGCCTCGAAGAACATGTTAAAGTCCTCATCTTTGAAGCAGACTGAAGTCGTTTCTACTTCGACGCTTCTTTTACAGATTTTAGATGTTTAACAGAAGAGCATTGGGTAGGGAAGCAAAGATAGAGTTCTGGAAAACTTACAAAGACAATATGGCACATATTTCTGGGTGATAAAATAGAGAATAAACGATATAAGCATCGATAACAGTGGTTTTTGACTTAAGGAGCAGTCCAACAACGTAAAAAAAACCAACCCCAACGACGTGTATTTTGTTTTCTGATTTGGGGGTCCGAATTTCGGTCCCACTTTCGAACAGCAATGTGCCTCGTACAGACATGTATTTTGTTTTCGCATTTTCGCGCCTGTGTCTTGAATCGAACATCAAATTGCCTCGTCATGCACAGGGCATGTATTTTGTTTTCGAATTCTCGGACATTCTCTTAAGCACTTTTCGCTTGTGCGTGTGACTGGCTTCGATTGTCGAAGACAAAATGGGAAGAGCAGTTCTATACGAACCAAGAACACAACCAATTTAGTTTTGATCAATTGATATACTCGCATTTAAGTATGTATCTGTATGTACATATGTATGTATGTTCATTGTGTAGCTGTAAAAGCTCTCATGCAATATGGAAATTAAGACTGACCCTCGTGCTGGTGGTCGTTCCACGATCGTCTTTTCCGCTTGGGGCACACGCAGCAGAATCCAAAGAAACTCTCAAGTGGTTGTTTGGGGTTCCGTTCGCTTTGCTTCGCTTCGCTTTGGTTCGGTTTCGGTTTATTTTCCCCCTATCTGTCTGGAGGCGCTAAATGCAGGAAAATATAATAGCGGAAGAGGCGCTGATGAGGCTATGGCCATGGTCGATGGTAGGGGGGTAGACGCTGCTGCTGCTGCAGACATTTGTATACCAATATATCGATGCGTATAAATTTTGTCTAATTTTTTTATAGCGCGTGATTTTTGATTTACGCGTCGTCGGGCAGTTTATTTCGATTGGGAGTCTCGTCTCTCGGTTTTCCCAGCGCCCATATTTATTTTTATTGCTTTTTAATGCGCCGCCGAGGAAGTTTTGGTATTCTTTGTGGGGCAGGCAACTGTATTTGGATGCCATCCGATGAACAATGAATTTTGTGGGGATTATTTATATATGCGTCGAGTCGTTGGGACGATGCGGTGGCGCTTTATTTAAAATTCAAATTCGGGCCGCCAGTCGCCAGAGCTTGCCTTTTGCCACCTTATATCATATTTGCTTGGTTGTGCCACACAGCACACAGCACGGTACAGCATAGCATAGCACAGCACAGCATGTTTTTGTACTTTATAATAATAAAATATTCCACTCTTGTCTCGTGTCTCTTGCCCCACAGGATACGGCGCACCAGGAGCATCAGCACCGGCAACAAATGCAGCCAGCAGCAGACAGGATAGTAGCGGCGGCGGGGACCAGCTCTAGCTCTGGCCTCAGCGGGAACACGTCCACATCCGCATCTACATTCACATCCACATCCAAGACGAGAGCAGGAACAACGTCGTTAATCTATTTACCGCCTTTCTGCTATCCATGTAAGCATGTGCCTGCGGCCGGCAGCCAGTGTCGGAGTCAGACCCATAGCCATAGCCATAGCCATAGCCAGAGCCAGACGAGGAGCGATAGCAGGAGGAGCTGCCACGGCAGCTGCTGTTGTCAGCATTACTGGGAATATAAAAATTATGATAAACATGCTTCAGCGTCGACGTTGACACCATCTACGGACACAGGCACATCCATAGCCACAGCCACAACTGCGGCCAGAACCACAGAAACGGCAACGGCAACGGCAACAATGTCCGCCTCCTGTGCACCGTCACCGACAAGAGCCGGGAAATTCCTGCAGCGGGAGCAGCGAGAGCTGCATGGTTGCACCGATCTCAGACAGACGTTGCAATTAGTTTTGCCAACTGTTGTGGGTGGCAGCAGAGCCCTGGAATGTGGCAAGCACAGGCAACAGGAACCCGCGACGGCGACGGCGACGGCGGCGTCGGATCAGCGATGCTGGCGACGTGAGCGAATGCGACGCGAAAGACCAAGTCATGCGTCTGCAGACACACTGGCCAAGGTAAATCCAATCAGCAGTGCAGCAGCAACAACAACATTGAGAGAATACAATTCGCAAGCAACGACAAGAACAGAGGTGGCCACGGTGGCATGGGGCACAACTGGCGCAGAGCTGCCGCATGATGAAGACGCCGCAGCAGCAGCAGTCGGAGCAGCGGCAGCATCTACTCCTGCTGATGATAAGGAGGAGAATGACTATGAGTATGATGAATGTAGGTGCTTTAACTATAACGGTGATATTAGTCTGGAGCGAGAGAAGGAAAAGCAACAACAACAAAAGGAACAGCAGAAGAATAGAGAGCCCCAGCAACTTGGCAGCAGCAGCAGCAACAGCAGCAGCATTACGTGGCTGATATTCCTGTGGCAGCAGCTGCTCCTGCAGGGAAACAAAGCCTCATCCGACACCCACACCCACATCCCCTTCCTCTCCAAGTGCGCCGCCAGGACAACGACGAGGAGCAACAGCATGACATCAACAAAAAGTTGGCTTGGTCCGCTGCTAATGCTGGTGCTGGCCACGTCCGTCAGTGGCTGGGGTGGCCGACAAGATGGTAAGTAAAGTAAAGTGCAGCTGGGGCACAGCCCCATGCCGCATGCCGCCTGCCGCATGCCGCGATAAGTAGCGTTATGATAAGAATTTATAATTCCGCCCAAGAACACCCCACCCATGCCCCCCACCCCACCCTCAATCTAGCAGGCATCTCTCGGGTGCCACAACCACGAAATTCCCCAATCCACAAACATTTCATTTAATTTTGAAGGCATAATTTGTAGCGGGGCAACGGAGCGTCAGCTGGCAACCTCTTGCCACATGCCTCGTGCTCCTCTCCTACTTGCCACTTCCCATTCCACATCACCACACCCCACCCACTCCACTCTGCTTCCCTACTACCCTACTACACCCCTCGGTCATGCTCAATTGAATCCATAAGTAGTTTGTGACCGCAGATCTGCGTTCCTATAATGCGTTTCAACTGTTTCTCCCTGAGCGAATTTACCCAAAAACGAAAAAACAAAAACAAAAAATATATTTGTATATAGCGGAGAGCAACAGCCGGAGCGGCAACAACATCATGCAACATGGCAAATTGTACGGAAATTGCCCGAAACAAACAGGCAACAACCGCCGGCGCCGCCCAACCACCGACCAACCAACCAACCGACCAACCAACCAACCGACCGACCGACCGCTGACCATAATTCACTCAAGTTAGACAAAAGCATTTCGGTTGCCACTACCACTGCTCATGCCCCTCCTCCTGGTCCGTCTCCTCCTACACACCCGGCCGGCACTGTCTATCTATCCGTCCATCCGTCCCTCTGGCACTTGGTTTTACGGCTGCAAAACGAAAGTCCAAAATCCAGAGCCCCAGCCCAAAACCCAAAACGCAAACGCAAATGAGTCTCCGGGTAAAGCGTCAGTCATGCTCTTTGAGTTCTATGAACAGTATTTTTGTTGTATCTATGTTTCTGTCTATGTCTATGTGTGTGTGTGTGTGTGTGTGTGTGTGGGGTGTGCGTAAATCCATTCAATAGGGGTGGTCCTCATCCTCATCCCAGGTCCAGTAATGGTGGCTCATTCTCTAACCGAGAACTCCATGGAAAAAGGGAAACACTTGAAATTGTGCACACCCATAAGTGTGGGCATTATAATTGGGTTAAGGAGTTGTTAGCGCGTTCAAGTTGTCATTATAGATCAAGCTGGATAGATAAGATAAGTGTATGTTGGGAGCGATTGCTTCCAGACGAGAAGGAAATTGCCAGTCATAACAGGAGGGACTAAACAGAACAGAACAGAAGAGAAGAGAGCAGCCACGACAGCCCGCCCGACAAGATGATGATAGAGTAGGGCGTCGGGAAATTGATTCATAATTAATATGACGCTATATATTTCCCCATGCTCTCATACCCCCTAATCACTCAGAGAAAAATGGCATAATAAAAAGGGGAATTTAATCATATTTAAATGAAATATTCGATAAATATACACCAAAATTGTGAAATTTTAATAGAATTCACTTAGATTTAAACATTATTAACATTGATTTAACAATATGATTTAAACAAGCATTTTTAATGCGGTCTAAATATATTTCATCTAAATATAAAACAATTTAAAATAAATGGAACAGGAGTTTGTATAGAATAGAATTTGTGTGACAATATTTTTTTTTAATATAAATATATTTATTTTAAATATGAAATATATTTAAATTATTTTAAATTAGCAGACCCGCGCGCTTCGGTTCTTACTAAATGAATTTATTATTTAGGAATTCATCGAAATTAAACCATAATAATTTTCATGTCACGACATATTTTATCATTAGATGTTCCGTTCTATAGAATGACACAAAATGAAAAAAATAGGCGTTCAAACACTTATTTTTGGACCAAATTTGAGATTTTGTTCAATTTTTGAGGAACCTATTTGCGGAAAAGTAAAAAAATGTTTATATAAAAACCATGTCACATACTCTGACTATCATGTAAAAAACCGCATGCAGAGTTTAGATATAAAATATATTAAAATGAAATATTTTCATGTTAATGTCAAAATTCGGAGTTTTTTTTGTTATTATTGGAGCAAGTCTACCAATATACATTTTTAAATCTAAATTTAAATATGAAAATTTCAGGGCTTTTTTTCTGTGATGATTCCACAAGATTTATTTGGGAAAACACATGTACATGTCAATGTTTTGTTAAAGTCACTTGATTCAGTGACCCAAAAAGCTACGCGAGATTTGTTTGATTAATGCACCTGATTACTGTCAGTTTATGGGGATCTGATCCCCACATTTTCGGGGTCGCGTAACTCTTTCAGAATTTAGCTGTATTTTATTTTCCCCTCCTCAATTTTAAGCTCCTATACTTTTTCTGTTTTGCTTTTGTTTTGAGCCCACTCTAATCCATTCGGAAAACACACACAACACACACAGAAACACGCCGAAAATACATATCTCTCCGATCCCCTCGAACTGTCTATACGCATTTGTACGCCTGTCTGTCAGTCTGTCTGTCTGTCCTGCTTGCCTGCCTGTCTTTCTGTTTGCTTTTAGCTCGTATTTACTTATGCTTGTCCTCGTCCGCGTCGTCCTGCAGCATATTTCAGGGGTAGCGAATTAAGGGCGAAGGGCAACGTGCTGCTGCTGGGTTGCTGTGCTGCGGAATCGCAATCGGAATCGGTGGCAGGCAACAATAGCAGCAGCAACAGCAGCAGCAGCGTGCAGCACTCAGGCAAAAGTATTGAATCATGTTGGAAAATTATTCACGGTACTTGAAATTGGCGAAACAATTATTCCTCGGGCATCGCGCAGCGGCGGGGAGGGGAGGTTAGAGGTGTTCTCTACTGAGTTCTGAGTTCTGAGTTCTGGTTTCTGGCATCCGAGTTCGGGGCGGTGGCTGCCCTGCAAAGTGTGCTACACTTTTCACACAATCTGCCCCCCGCTGTGCGTATGGGGCCGCATTATGACAGCCAGAAACAGCAGCAGTGGCAGGAGCTAAAGGAGGAGGAGGAGCAGTGGCAGTGGCAGCAACGAATACCCCTCGTAAAAAGCACAAGTCATTGGACAACACACAGTCACAGCCACAAGTATATCCACAGCCACAGTTACAGCCACGGCTACCGCTACAGCTACAGCTACAGCTATGGCCAGAGGTCTCGAGGTCTGAGCTGCGGCTCAGTCAGGCTCAGAGTTCAGAGCGCTGCTCCTGCGCTGATCCTGCGCATGAGTACCTTTTGTTTGCCTCAAATGTAAAAACAAAAGGAAAATAAAAGCTGGGGTAAAAAAGAAAAAAACACAAAAATCAACAAGAAAAAAAAAGTTAAATAAAAGAAAGGAAAGGAATAATAAAATAAAATGTGTATCGCTGTAAGGACGAGAGTATGGGTACGGGTGCGAGTGAGAGTGTGTGTGTGGCACGGCACCGTGTTGCCGCTGTCGTTGTTCCTGCCTCATTCTCAGTTCGGCTTCACTTTGTGTGCCCACATTCGTCTCTACTTGGGAGTTCTCTCCATTTGAATGCGTAGCCACCGTTCGGTACGGTTCGGTCCGACTCCGGTCCTCCGGTTCTCCATCACCATCAGCATTTCCATCTCCATCTCCGTTTCGGTTCCTGTGACTGTGCTTGTGCTCCTGCTTGTGCCACCCCTAAAGCGCCCAACTCCCTGCCACTGCCACTGCCACGACCACTGCCACTGCCAATCGTGCCCAAACATTAAGCTATATACGTACATATATACGAGTTTGTATGTATGTATGTATTCGCTCAGAGGGTGGTTTTACCATTTTCTATATGTATCCTTATTCCTATTGTATGGAATATACTCGTAGTAGTACTTATTCTTCTGTCCCTGTGTGGCCCTCTCTGTGTGTTTGTGTGTGTTGCCCGCTCTCTGCCGCCTGATGTGGCATGCCGTTAGCTAACTTTCCCGCTACGTTTCTTTCTCTATACTTGGGTTTGACTCGGCTTGAATCGCTCTCCTCCCCCTCCCCCTATGCTCTTCTCTCTCTTCTCTGCTCCATTCCTTTATGTTCCTTTTTATTCCCTTTAGAGGGTATTATAATTTTGATCTGATGTTTGTAACGCATCATAACGAAAGCATATCAGATTCCATAGAATATTTCATATACTGGAACAGCATTTCCTCTATTTCCAGGCAGTAGAAAAGAGAAAATTGGTATGCCATAGGAAGTTTTTACTCTGAAAGCAATTGTACGGGAAAATCCAGGAATATCTAAGGAATTATGATGCCAAGATATCGGATCAGGCAGCATTCTAGCAGGCAGCCTTCTACAGCCCATAGTAAAGATTCTAACGAAATCTTCGGTATCGTTTCGAGGCCCCTAAAAGCTTTCGCCTTAGAACAGAGCTCAAGTGCTCTGGTGTATGTAGCAAAAACCCGAACATGCTTGCGGGAGAAATCGGTTAATTTGCTTGAAAGGCGAGATAGCAAGAGCCGAAGTCGCATTGTCGAAGCCACACGACTGCTTTTAGATAAAGCAATTTCTGCCTGTTATGGAAAATTTCCAAAAATATAGGGTATACAGACTTCGACGATCAGAAGTATTCTTTCCTTTTAGGCATTTTTTTTTTTTTTAATATTCACAATTGCCATTTTGGTAGTTTTCCCTCTGCCCAACCCAAACCCAACCCAACCCACCACACCGTCCGTGAGTGTGTGTGTGTGACATTATTATTACGAGCCGTTTTTGGTTGCTTTGCTTGTTCAACGTTCAACTTATTTATGCGCCTGCCTTCCCTTCCCTGCCCTTCCCTTCCCTTACCGTTGCATACCCTACCTACCTCCCTCCCCGCTAGAGAGGTTCGGTTAGAGGGGTCGTAAATTTGAGGGCCCCTTATGCGCACGCACTTAAATACAATCATAATAATAATTGAAACAATTTACAAATTAAAAAGCCACAAATCTTGGCACCAAACTTGACAATACAATTAGACGAACCGAACCGCTCTGAAGATCCGAATTTGAAGAAAGTGTGTGGCCAAGCAATAGCCGAAATCAGTAGATATTCTCCAAGTACGGGTATATTTTAAGTACTTGTAAGCACTGGTACTTATACATATATATAATAAATAAATGTGCATACAAACGCATTTCATTGAGTATCTACTACCAGGCGAAAGATTGCTTTGGTTGCTCTTTTATCTGGTTCTTATCTGGATCTTCCCTCTCCCCCATCTCTCTCTCCCTCTCGTTAAATGAACAATGAACGCAATTGAGGTCGCCCCTGGTTGGTGGTGCCCCTTGGGGCGTCAATTGGAATATAATATCTTAATGTATTAATGGCAGAGTTGAGCAATTTTTTATTAATAAATTATTATGATGCTTTTTCTTTTTCCATTTTTGTTGTTTGGCTTGCAGCTCCCACAAATTGCACATTTCCGGCTCGATGGGAGGGCTCGTGGTTCCTGTCCGGCTATCAGCAGTCGATACACATCAAGGGATCGCAGTTCAGCTATCGCGGCAGGTGTGCGGCCTCCGATGGTAACAAATATCTGATTGTCGATGAGTAAGTACCCGCCGTCCAGAGCCTCCTGCTCAACAATATGCTAACATATCTCCGACCCGAAATACTCGATCCAACGATTGGCCAGAAGATGATGAAGAAAACAATAAAAAAGAAGGAGAGATGATGAAGATGAAGATTCCATGTTATATGTATATATATATATGTATACTCGTATATATCTGTCTTTCTTTCTTTGTATTTTGTTCCCTCTTTGTCGAAAAGTGCCTATAATTGAATAAGTTTTCATTTCTCACTGGAGAAAAGGTGTGCGTGTGTGTGAATGTGTGTTTGATAAACTGTGTGGAAGGTAAGGCTCAACCCCAACCCCAACCTCCAATGATGGTGATGAAAATGGAAGGAAAATGCAGCACTAACCTCATTAAAAAGAAGCCAGTGAGCAGCACACAAACAAAGACAACAGAGAAGGAAGGCAAGGGATAGAGGATAGAGAGGCATCGACAGCAGCAGCGACAGCAGCGACAGCAAAGACAGCAAAGACAGCATCGACATGGAGACATGCAGACATATAGACATACATATTGTATGTACGAGTACCATCTAAAACCTGTCGTCAACCTTATCGCTGTCGTTGTCGCCGTTCCCGTTCCCGTTCCCCTTTCCCTTTTCCCTTTTCCCTGCCAGCTGCTGTTCTGTTCCGAATGCTCTCGGCTCTTAACTTTCTGCCTTTGAAACGGGTTTGTTTGCCTCAGCATGGCATGCCGCCTTGCCGCCTTGCCGCCATGTCCTCTCCATGTCAATGGCGCTGTCTTGGCAGAGCGCGAAGCTCGTAATTCGGATGTTTGACAAGAGCCCAGTCGTGTAGCCGTACCCAGCAGAGAGAGCGACTACCAATCCAATCCTACCCATACATACAGAGCCATACTGCAGATATAGATATAGAGATGTGTACGTTTGTATGTGCTGAAAACTAAATCAAACTTTTTTATGTACCCCCGCCCCCCTCAAGTATGTACATATTTTGTGTGTTTTTAATTTAGAAAACTGCCTTTTGCTATACCATACCATACCCAATCTCTAACTATCTTTCTAGAACGAATACCAGTCGTATTTGTTCATTTTCCTTCTACACTGCATTTTCCTTTGAAAACAAAACGAAAACCAAAGAAATTTTTAACGAAAATTGCTTTCCATTTTGCCCATTCCTTTTGCTTCGGACCCGAATTCCTCTTTTGTTTGTTGCCTCCTTCCGTATGAATGTTTTTGTGAAAATGTGGAGAAATAAAAAAAAAACAAAACAAAACAATTAAAACCCCTTTTAAGCTGCTTTCCTTAATGCAAAAGGAAAAAAAAAAACAAAAAAAACAATGAGTTACCCAAAGTGGAGTATTTTATTTTTGGAATTTTTGCGTTTTGCCTTGTTCATGCTTATAAATATTTAATAAACATATGAATAATCCTAACCGTAAGCTAAGTTTTTCCGTTGTAGCTGAAATGTGAAAATGTTTTTGATTTTTCTTCCACCAAAAACAAAAAAAAAATCCCGTTCCACCCGTTCCTTTTGCATACAAAAATGTGTTTGTCCTTTTTGTGGAGCTGCTGCTCGGCTGGCCTCTTCTCCAGCTTCGGCTTCAGCTCGATTCCCTTACCATTTCCTTCCGTTTTGTACATGTTTTTTGTCGTATAAAAGATAATATTTTTTATTAAGTATCGTAAACATATCGAGTGCCACCAACTCGTACTACTATATCGTATCCATCCACTAGGAAACTAACGAAAACCCACAAATATCCAAAACAGAACCCAAATCAAAACTCTTTATTTTTGAAACGTTTTCCACTTAAATATATTATGAATAGTATATTAAAAATATTTTTCAAACATCACTTTTCAACAAAACATATATATATTTTGTGAGTTCTTTACGTTCTTAAGTGTACGTCCTTTGAGTTCGTTTCAATGATCATTTTGATTTTGATTACCTTATTCTCGAAATATAACATCAACCTAGTAATCACTTTTCCAAACGATTCACGTGTGAACAAGCCCGAAATCTGGTACATAAATCAATATATCGTATCCGAATAGATTCAGTTTCGGGTCTGGGTCACATTTCTGGGATAAGAATATACTCAAAAAAGACATTTGAGAGTAGGCGGCGGGGTGACGCCTCAGTGTGTGTTTCCTTCTTGTTTTGCATCTAGTACACAAAGTCGACAACGAGTCTTACATACAAAAAAACACTAACCAAACACACCCCAGAAACTAATTGAATACTAAACAAAAAACATGATATACTATACCAATATACCATACCAAATACCAAATACAAAACTACAAAACTTTTCGTTGCAACCAATAAACTCTTTTAGGAAAGGATGTCATCGTTGCCTGGTAATCTATGAGAAGCATACGAATGTGCTCCAGTATAAAGAAAGTGAGTGCGAAGGTGATAGTATGTATATGCATCAGTCGAACCCATCTGCACTGGCGATGCGTAGCTCTAATAAACAAAGTGATCATAGGGGGGGAGCTCATCCCAATACGAACGGGCATTCAAGACTATCATCATCGGATCAGTACATAATGAGATCCAATGACGATATGAATGATTGTAAGCATTAATTTTATACTTTTTTCTCTACCTCTCTCTCTCTCTCTATATATCTCTCACTCTATAAGTTAAGAAAAAAAAGCAAGCAAAACTAAACTAAACCGAAAATACAAATGACTCTATCTCCTAACTCGCTATCTCAAAATATACCAGTTATCTGTTCTGTTATCGTTTTACATACATAATTCCCCCTTAGTTAACCAAAACATGACTAACATAACCTTATGATTTAAGCGCTATTTTCATTTACCCCCCCACAACCACCACCCCACTTCCCACCACAAAAAAGAGAATACAAAAGTTTTTCGTTCCGTCCCAAAAAGATCAACTGAAAAGCAAAAAGATGAAAACACGTCGTTCTCAATTATTCCACTCTTTAATGAACAAAAAAAAAAACACACACGAAACAAAAGCAGGATTTTTATCGATTATTTTTTCGGTATTTACGATAAGTTTTATTTTTTATTTCTTTTAAGTTTTTTCTCTTTATTTTATAGTTCTGCATAATTTGACTATGATTTTCAGTATGAATTTTAATTTTTAATGCAACCTTTAGTTAATTATACAAAACAAAACAAAAAAAAAAAAAACAAAATAAAACATAAAAAAAATGAACAAAAACCAAACCAAACTTGTAAATAGTCTCAAACAACAATTACTCTGCATACGAAATGAATAAATAATTCTACTTTACTTACGTTTTGTCATGGCAAGGGTCCTCTCTCTACCTCTCTCTCACTCTCTCTCTCTCTGTATATCTCGAACTCACTCTAACCAACCAACCGAATCAACCAATCAAATCGATCAATCAACTAAAAGTGTACATCTAACCACAAAAAATATATATATAACAATCAAAAGAAAACAAATGAACAACAACAAAAAATTGTATATTTTCCTCAACATAAACCCTTAAAAAACAAATAAAAAAACAACCACAACAACTACAACAACAAAGATACAAATTAAACTACTCGTACAAATATTAATATTAACCGTTAATCTTACAGTTAGTGTCAATCCAATTAAGCTACTTAGTTGCTGCAAGCGTATTAGCGGATTAGCAGATTAACCCGTCCCAACAGGCACCCAATTAGCAATCGAAAACCGATACCGAAACTAAAACTGAAGCCAAAAGAACAATCAGGTCTAGCCTAGCCAGCCACTAAATGTAGTCTATAGATTCCGAATCACAGAACCCAATCAAGCGACAGTCTTCTATTCGAATCGAAATCGTAATCAGAACAAAAGAAAAGCCAAAGCCAAAAGCCCCCGCCGTAAGCAGAAAAAACAGGAAACTATAACCAGTTTTAGTTAAGAACTTTGGTTTTCTCTCTCCCTCTCTCTCTCTCTATCTAATTTTGATTTTGAGTTTTCCCTTGGTTTACGTTGGTTCTGTGCCACTTTTTCGTTTCCCTTTTACTGTAAATAATTAACAAAAAAACGAAACAATCAAATCAAATTTTGTAAATATATAAAAAGAAATGCAAAAAGCCAAACACGAGACTGTTGTTTAAAGAAACCAAATTGTTTGTTCCATATATATATATTTTTTATTACAAAACCATTTACATACATATATATCTAAATATATATATATATATATCCCCCGAAATATATTTGCAAACTCTCTATTCAATATTTATCTGATATGTATATTTTCCTTAATTCAACATTTTCCAACAAACTCCAACAACAGCAACTTTCCAGCCACTCCAGAAAACCCAAAAGAGAACCGAAACTGAAACCCAAAAACCAAAACTACTACAACTACTACAAATCGATTCAGAACAATTCAAAGTTTAAATGTGAATACCATGAGTGTTTGTGTGTGTGCGTGTGTGTGTATGTGAATGTAGATTAAAATACCAATAGATGAATACTAATAACAAACAAGAGGTGTGCGCACACACACGCACGGAGAAATTTGATTGGATTTTGGTTTTTGAAATTTGCATATTTGAAATTATTGTACATTTTTAACAGTCGCAGCCAAGTTGGTGCACAGTTCGTTTCGCGTTTGCTCCATATATTTAATGTATATAGAACCAAAGCAATAAATACCCAATGCCCAACCCCAAAAACACCAATCGAAATGATGAGCAGACACTACCACCCACCAACCCACACCCCACACACCCCACACCCACACACACGTTCGTGTAGACAAGCTTGTATTTAGTTGCGACCCCAGGAGGAGCGACAGCAACCCATCCACTCATTTGTAAATAACTTCATCTCCCACTCTCACTCAAGACAAACCCCTAGACCCCACACGCCAGAGACACAGAGACACACGACCCAGAGTCAGCATCAGGCATCAGCATCAGCGTCAGCTTCAGATTCAGAGTCCGGGGAATAGGCCGGAACGGAACTGAACCGAACCGAACTAGTTTACCCAAATTGTATTCAACTTTTAGATGATTATATTTCCAATAGGAGATGCCAGTCAGTACCTTGGAGAGCAGAGCAGTCTGCCTAAGTTTGTTCTTTTTTCGCTTCATCTGGTTTCACATTCAAATCATCTTCTGTTCCGTGCTGCTCATCAACCCACTCTCATGTCTGTCGCTTGTTTCACGTACCTTACTCTTACCGGGAACATGATTTATTTATAGGTCGGTCGGTGGGTCGGTCTGTCGGTCGAGTCGAGTCGGAGTAAATGGAAACGCGACACCAAGTGTCAAAGTGTTTTCTCTTTATTTCGAGCAAGTTGAGTCCTATACATTACGCTGAGTAATAAGTACTAGGATCTAAGAATATGCTTTTGTACTCGTACAGGTTCAGCCACCCCACTTGTAAGGCTGTACCTGAGTGACTGAAGTACACCACGCCCCCACTGATACATGCATATGCATATCCGTAACATCTCATATTCGTAATTCCCTGGTAATTGCTGTAACCCGCTTAGTTCTTGATCAGGTAGCGAGCTTTTCCTGCGTTTCCAGTGCACCTAATTACGGAAAAGAAGATGCAATTAAGTCTTGCCATATGAGGATAGCTCCTGACACATAATGCAACCACAACACAAGCACAGTCTGAGAGTGCCACCTCTCTCCCACCTCACTTCTTTCCACTCCACTCCACTGCAATCGCATTTGTGCTCGGTATGGCTCGGCTCAGCTCGGCTAAGTTGTGGCAAGGTCTGGTGGCACGCATAGAAATGTAAATTCATTATTTATTATTTGTTTGCCTCAATAGAAATCAAATTAGTTTAAGTGGCGACCCACCGACACAGGCACTGGCACCAGCAAACAGCAAAAAGTAACATCCATATCCACATCACCGTGAGCTCTTGGCCCAGAGCGCGGCCAGACAGTTGGACTCGAATTGGAAAACGCCAACTCAGGGCACGCCCAACCGCCCAACAACAGCCACCAAGCCCTAAACCCTATTCTCATTTGATATTTTCAAGTTGATATTTCCACTTGCACCGACCGAATGTCTGAATGTCTGACGTTGTGACTGTTTGACTGGCTGTCTTGGCAGCCTCGTGTTGCCTGCCTGCCTGCCTTCCTTTTTTCCTTGATTTGATTTTGTTTAAATATTAAACGAGAGTTTTAGGTCTCATTTATAATTCAGAGGCCTTGAAGCCAGCCAGCAAGCATTCAGGAGGCACCGGAGGCAGGTCCCCAAACAGATCCGAGATGGTAGGGGCGGGGCGGGGAGGAGTTCAGTTCATTTTGATTAGCAGACCGTAAAACAATAGTATCAATGGCACAATACAATTGCGTGTGTGTGTGTGTGCGTGCGTGTGTGTTCTTTATTAAATCATTATTTGTTTAGATTTGTCACACAATCAGATTTACATACACACACTGGCATTAACTGTGTGCATGTGTGAATGTATGTTGTGGGAATGTTTGCATAAAAGAGCAGCTCTCGGCCCTGAGCTAAAGATTTCTTAATACTTCTTCCATGCCATTGAAGCTGATTTAATACGCTTTAAATTGAGATTTCAAACAACAATCTAATGAAATTGCATTCAATTTAGATTTAGAATTTTTATGGCCACACAAAGAGATACAGATACTCGTACTCGTTCTCGTTCACGTACTTGTTATCGTACTCGTATACACCCACACAAACACACACACACACACATCGTATTCGGTCTGGCAGACTGTACAGATAATTGGACTTAGACAGTCGACAGTTTCAATTACTGAAGACTTGCGCAATGTACAAACAGGATTAACAGGAAAAGCCTTGTTAATTGGTCTACGTCTAATGTAGTGTCGTTTTCACTTGTGTCGAGCACAGTAGCATCAAAGATGTGCCTGAATTGTGTGCGTATCCATGTTCTTGTGTGCTTATGTACGGAACTGTATGGAGCTAGCAGCTGCCAATCCAATCCAATGAGCGGTTCCACAATCCTCGATTCATTTTGCTTTACCTCTAGTATTATGGGTATCAAAAAGCATGGCATACTTCAGGGCGGCCGTAAGCTAACTGCCGTTTAAATTGCATTTTCGAGTACAACTACATAAGAGTGCACCACTCGTTTAGTAGCCAACCAACCTCTCAGGCAGATAGTACCCCAGACCCAGCCACTGCCACAGCCACAGCCCCAGCGCCAGCCTCAGACCCACCTTGCTTAATTATATTCACAGCATTTTTATTTTACCAGCGCTTTTAAGCAAAGCATTTTGCGTATGACTTGTACTAGTACATAGCTAGTGATGGGCGGCTGCCAGCATTTGCATACCAATTTCGCTACCATTCCACACCAAATGCGGCGAAAAACCCCCATGGTTAAAGGTTGCCGAGCACGAGGACGGGCACTCAATGATGAAGGCCAGTCCGCATAGCGTTTTAATTGCAGTGCAGCGCGCGGCGCCAAGTGCAAAAACGTAGGCGGTATATAAAAATAATTAAAATAATTAAGCAAAACTATGGCAGGGTCCCAGCCACCACCGAACCACTCATCAATTGAGCAGAGCTCTCTGCCCGGGACCACTCCATAATTCCTCCTCCCTACTCACCCACACACCTCAGCGGTGGCATGGGACAGCAGTTCGTTCACTTCGTTCTCCTCAATGCATCGTTAATTTTTTGCAGACCCGAAATGCTTTTTGGGCATTTTATGAGTTCTCTGTTCCTTGCTCTTACCGAGCATTGGCCCGTATTTTCCTTGTATTATTTGGTGTCGCAACATAACGGGACATGCTTTAGCCAATTTCAGATACAAGGATATTTAAATTTAATCAAATGTCGGTAAAAATGTTTGCCATGCCTTTTATGCCTCCTGACAACAGAAACAACGAGAGAAACAGTCACAGCGCACGCACACACGAGGGGCATTGCCATCCCATCCGCTCCTTGCCATTCCCGGCGTGTGTGTGGGTGGGTGGCTCCGACCTGTACGTTTCCGTACGTTGACTGGGTAATTTGTTAGCCAGGAAGAGCCACGGGCCCAACCTAGTCAGCCAGCCAGTCCAATCCACAGTTTTATTTTATTTTATATAGTTTTTGGCATTTTCATGTGCCCACTTTTCCCCTCTTTCGTTTTTTTTTTTTTTTTTTGGGGCAGCCCCTGCGTGAGTCGGTACAGTTTTCGAAGCGTACATATATATGTATGATATATACAACGCGTATATATAAAAACGTGTATTTACCTAGGGACACCTAACACAGAACAGAACACAGAACAGCGCCCGAGCCCGAGTTGGATTCGCATACGATTTCCATTCCAATTCTGATTCCGATTCCAGGAGCCGTGGCGTCAGTGACGCCCGGGGGTGTCAGCCAATTTCGAGTGTTTTCCCTGGCACTGGCACGGCCTATCTACGGTGTTACCAATTGTTGTTTTTGTTGACCGTGTTGGGTGTACCTACATACATATATATTTTCACATTGCCATTTTCATTTCAATTCATTTCATTTATTTATGCAATATTTTATGTGTGCTCATTCATTTTTTGCTCGTTCTCGTTGTCGTCGGTTGCCGTTACCGTTACCGTTCTCGGTTCTCGTTCCCATTCCTTTGCTCTCGTTTGTTCTATTAATTTGTTGTCGCTCCGTTGTTCCTGGTCGGTCTATTCGGTCTGTTCCATTTATTTGGTTGTTTTCCGCTCTACCCGTGTTCCATTGTCAATTTGGTTGATACACTATTATATATACATATGTACATATATATGTATGTATATGTATTTGTACAATTTATGCAAGTATCTAGAAATGTATATACATACATGCATATAAAAGTCGTGCCATAAACCCCATTCGTCTTAATTTGTATGCCTTGTTTTGTTACGGTTAGGTTTCTGGGGTTTTGTTGATACTTATTTATTATTTTTATGCTCTGCTCACTTATCTGCCATTGTCCCGCCACAGTCACCATCACCGTCTCGTACCCCTGTACCTTTCTGTGTCCCGTTGCGTGTCAGTGGCCCCGGCCCCGGCCCTTGCCCGACTTATTGGGGAGTGTGGAGAGGAGCATAAACCACATTTTTATTGGGAATGGGGAGCATTACCTGCAACTAGTACTCGTAGCATCAATTCCTATAGGACGAACACTTATAGAGCAATATCAGGCAATCAGCATTATTGATAGCAGCAGCAGGAACAATAGAACTAAATTCGATTAAGAACTACATATGTACATGTGAGCACTACGAGTATTACTCGTACAATGACAAGAACACACAACGCTGTAAATAAAGGTCTCCTTCCATATATTCTCTTGTACAGATATTTAATTGCGTTTGTTTGTTTGTTGGTACATACATACTTACATACATATTTACTACCGATTGATTTGATTTTGAGTTTACTTTTGAGATACTGTTCGTTGTCACCGATTGAGACGCTTTGATTTTGTTTTTTGATATATTATAATATAACTCTTTGTATTTGTACATGATTATGATTATTAATGTTTATATTAATCCACTGCTAACAAAAAATCATCATCAACTTTGTACAGTAAAACCATGAGCGAGCGAAGAAAAAAAAACCAAAACAAAAATCATTATCATTAACCGAAAAAAAAACAAAAAACCCTCGATCTTCGGCTCCCGACGAAGCTGAAAGTAGGATTTCCAAGATTGGTAGCCGTGCATGAAGAATATGTACATAAATACACTTGTAATATATCCCCTATATTGATAAGTTTTCCCATTATTTTTTTCACTCGAAACTTTCAACTTGAAAATCCATTGTCATCCGAGCGAACGGTTTGTAAATCCTTATTATTGTATGATAATGTTTTTTGCGGAATAATTCTTTGCATTTCCTTTTCCTAATCAGATCAAGTCTGCCAGCTCTTGGAAATCGTATTGTACAACCCCAATGCCCACTCCATTTCGAAAGAATGCCTTTAAAATTTCGTTTAACGGTTTGTTAAGTTTCCTTCAGTTGTCCGCCTCCCCCCCCCAAACTGCACCCCAACACCCACCAACCTCAACCTTAATCCACCAGATCCTACCACCATTTCCAAGCTTTTGTTTTCTGTTTTCGCATCAAAAAAAAAATAAAGGTTGAAATAAAAACAGGAAAATTCATTTGTTTCTGTAGAGCCTATGAAAGCGAATTCGAGACACATTTTGTATAGAAAGCAATGCGCTCATTACTTTTACTTACTCTCTGTCACACTTTGTTTTTCTAATTCAATTTCGTGAATATCAAGATATCAACAAAAAGAAATGATTTCAGCTAAATTTTGTGCTCCTAATGAGAAAAACCGAACCAAAAAAAAACCAAACAAAAAAAGTATATATATTTACCCAAAAATATATATTGTACAGATCTTTGTATATGATGATGAAATGTTGGGATGGGCTGCCCGGTGACCGCTAGTATAATTGTCTCATTTATCAATTACTTATTGTACTTTCTTCTTACTACATTCTACCTAACCTAACAACCTACTACTACTTTACTTTACTACTACCCTAATACTACTACTACTTACTACTATTCGTACTACTACTATTTGCTCTATGGGTTCCGATCCGTTCCCGATTCTGTGTTGTTGTTTCCTTTTCTGTGTGTCTCCGTGTTTGTGTCTTTTAGTTTTGTTGTAACTTTCCTTCGGTTGCTTTCTATGTGTTTTCTTCTTTGGTTATGCTTCTGTTTTTAATCTTTCTTTCGGTTCTTCTTCCCTCATTCTGTTTCGGTTCACTTACATGTGTGTAATTTTAATTAATGTAATTTTAACATGAAACTCAACAATTTCTGCTCTCGGTTACTCATAAGTTATTGTACAATTGTGTCGTTTGTTCGTTCGTTCGTTCGTTGGTTCCTTCCTTCGGTGTGCTCCTTCCTTCTACTTTCTATATAGTACTTGTACTCGTATTCGTATTAGCTGTGTGTGTCTCTCATTTTTCATTCCGTTCCTACGTTCTAAGTGTCTAAGTGTTGTGTCTGTGTGTGTGTGTTTGTCCGGGGCAGTACTGTACTCTCTACGGTAATTTAGCCCGGCTATCTAATATAACTGTGCGCTTAACGGTCGGTCCGACCGCACACATTCAGAGAATACCAAAAAAAAAAGACCCACTGCAAAGTATTATAATTTGTTTAATTTGTTCTCCTTTTCTGTGCTGTGCTGTTCTGTTCTTTTTGGTTTATTCGTGTCTGTGATGTCGTTTTTTGCCTTGTCATGATATACAACTATATGCCACAAACGCTTCTCCTGTAGTACTCTCTCACACACACACATACACACATATGACACACAACAGGCCCCCACACCCACACAGGGACCCCACACCTTTGTTTTCTCTGATACTCGGTATGCTTTGTATAACTCATAAAGTGTAGTTGCTACTTAATTACAATCATTACTCAAAAACGCCACACACTCACACGTACACATACCACATACGTACATACATTGTACAATACAGAGTCCTGGCGTATCCTGGCTTGTACACCACACAAACATAATTGGTACTTTTTCATAATTTGTTTCTCACTCTTTTTGTTTTGTGGTTTTTTGCTCTGCGTGTGCCTGGTTTTTTTTTTGCTTTTGATTTGAATTTTTCATTTTGCTGTAGCCTGTGTACTTTTACTAATGAAAACCAACTGAAACTGTTCGATTTTTGTTGAACATAACACTATGTAATAGCAAAAAAAAAAAAATATTAATAATAAAAACCAAAAAAACGCCAAGTACAAAAACTGTTTGTTGTGTGCCTTTTTAGCTGTAAAGATTTTCTGTAATGTTGAGAACCATGCCTGTATGTGTTATATGTATATATCGTACATTTATATATCCGTAGTATATTCATACGAAACGGATTTTAGTTACAATTACTTTTAAAACCAATCTACTATACTACCTACCAGTATACCAAAAAAGAATGAAGAAAAAAAACGAAAAGAAAAAAAGAGAGGACCCTTTACCAAAAGAAAACATATACATATATATATGTCTGTCGCGTTTGCCATAAAAAAATACAACCCAGAAACCCGACTACTCAATTTATTCATCATGAGTAAATGTTTGTTATTATTTTTTAGTTGATTCAAAATGTTATGCTTGCTCTAGCAACAAATACCTTATACTGTATGGGGCCCTGCCAGGCCCTAACATTATTTTACTACCTTTGCTACCTTTACCTGTTATTTATTGCCTAAAAAACCACCTAAACCTGAACCCTACCCCCATCCTTTGCTTTTGGTCTCACTTCTGTTCGCTCGAAGGAGAGTCCAGAAGCACCAGAAGATGAACCAAGTGTGTGTTTTTGCTTTCGGTTCTTTTTTAAACGTGTGTTGTGCCTTTCAGTTGAGTTTACAAAAACAAGTGTTGGGGGCTCTGCTCTGCTCTGCAACTGCAACAGCAACAGCAGTCAGTCCATTCCAGCTCGAGGAAGTGCTGAAAATGAAAAACTCTTGTCTTTAAGTTATTTCTGTGAACGTCACAAGTCTTTGGTTTGGTTTGGTTTATTGTTCCTTACTGGTTCCCCACTAGTTTTTTTTTTGTTCTTTGTTCGTTTGTGTTCCCTGTTTTCTGGAACTTACATACTTATCTTACTTACTTATGTATTGTACTTACCGCTGCTTTTTATACATTTTCCACAGAAATTGTTGTTGTTTCTGCCTTCTCCTGTGTGCCGCACTTGAAGCTGGAGTTGGGGATTGGGGATCGGGATGGGTATGGGGCCATGACCGCAGCATACCCGTCTCTTTCGTCACTCTCGCCTCGCCACTTGCGACATTTCTGCTGATTTAAGGCTTCATTTCGTCATTTATTCGAGCAATCTTCTCCCCGGACCATCAGCTTCGGCGGCCACTTAATTAAACAAATTTCTGTGCAATTTAAATGGCATGCTTGGGCAATGGAGGGCCCTGGAACACCACAGACTCGCAGCTTCCAGTGCGGCACACAAAAAAAAAATATATATATATCTACTTAAAACAAAAAACAATTTTAAAAATAAATCTTTTACAATTCCTTAGCCCTTTGTAGATTTGATTTCCTTTACCCCTGTCCTTTCTTCAATGTGTTGCTATTACTTACTACAATTTACAACTTACATACTCTGCTCCCACTAATCCTTTACTACTTTCTACTGCTAATACTAAAACTAATACTAATACTGCTACTACTACTACTACTACTACTACCACTACCACTACCACTACCACTACTACTGCTATTTGTATCCCATCTATCTATCTATCTATCTATCTATCTATCTATCTTTGTGTGTTCTGTGTCTACGACAACATCATTTGCGATTTGCATTAATTGAATTTTTATTTGTGCTTTTAAAATAATCATGTCCCCCAGACTTTTGCAAGGGCCGTGAGACTTTACAGAATCTCTGCGACCAAATACCGGGCGATGCCCTGCTCTACTCCCTCTTCCGGGAGAGCGCCGAGCCGGTCAAGTGTCCGCTCAAGGGTGAGTACTAGTACTTGTAGCAAACGATGTACATGCCGATGGGGCCTGGGTCATTTCAAGAGTCGTCTTTCTTCGTTCTCCTTATCGCCTGCAGGACCCTTCATATTCACGTATAACCGGGGCCATGGGGAGTGCAAGTCGCCAGTGTCCAACATTGAGAGCTGCACAGAGGAGAGTCGCCTCCTGCTGAGCTTCCAGGCCTGTCCCGATGTCCAGGGGACCGAGAGTACAGGTGAGTCTCTCTCTGGCCATGACAATGACTCATCGCCTCTTTCTGGAACTGAAGATGAACATCCTTCCTTCCTTCCTTTCTTCCTTTCTTCCATTCTTCTTTTGCCATGCCCTCCGTTCTGTGTTCCATGTTCCGTTCCGTTCCATTGCCCGCCTGCTTCTGCTGCTGTTTCTGCAGTTGAGGAGCTGACTTGTCTGGCGACCTGGAAGGATGGCAACTCACGCTATTTGGTTGGCCTGGTCTCGCACCATCATGCCATCTCAAACGAGGAACGATATCGCTGCTTTGTCTATGAGAAAATCTCCTCGCTGATGGGTAAGCTGCCTTCCGGCAAACAGGATGAACTTTGTTTGAGCTTTAAAACCCTTTTCAGGCGGTCCCAGCATGCTCAGCTCAAAGGATGCCGAGTATAAGCTGGCACAATCCGGCGACGCCACTTGCAATGGCTTAGACAGTGCCGAGGTAAGCATTTTCCCCAACACAGACACAGACACAAAAAACAGACACAGACCATTTTGTTACCCATTCTGACATTTTCACTTACCTCCAAATGCCACCACCCTCTGCTCTGTTCTCACCCTATCCGCACAGGTTGGCTCCCGCATCATGTCCCTGCGAAAACCGCCGGTGGCGGAGCGCTGTGACTTCCCAGCCTGGTTCAAGGGTCCCCGTCACTGGCATGCACTTATGGGCTATGCCGTCTACAATTATCACCCCAAGTGAGTAGCGCCAAGGGCCTGCGGCCGAATTGTCACCCAAACCAAACCGAATCAAACGGATCTCCCGTTTGCGCTTCTTTTTCAGTGACGGGTCCGTGCACATTATTAAGCCCAACGGCTATATGGAGACACGTGCGCTCTGCGAGCAGATAAATAAACAGACCTCAACCGAAATGATGGCCGTGGTGCACTACACCACCGGGTGGTAAGTGGCCCAAATTGAAAATACTGCCAAGAGCCTCTTGGCTAACACATCCATGCAATTTCAATGTCCGTTCACCGTTCCCCGTTTCCCGTTTTCCGTTTGCTTGTTTCGCCCCACAGTCAATCGGGATTCATGTGCATGATGTTCTACCGCCGGGACACGCACGTCATTGAAATACAGACGGGCAAGCCGGCCATTCGCCTGGAGGACGCCTGTGCCCCGGATCACTTTGATATTAATAAGATGGCCTACATTACCTTGCTAGGTGAGAGAGATGCACTCGCTGCAAGCCTGCTGCAGTCGTATTTAACGACCTCTGTATCTTTCCCTGTAGCAAGCAATCCGGAACCGGCGATTTGCCCAATGGAGGGGCTGTACAACCTGCGCGGTGCCATCGGGCCGCCGTATTTGGCCACGCGCCACAAGCGCAATCACAACGGCAAATCTCACCTGGGACACGGACATCATCACCACGAAAGCGCAGACACAGGAAATTTTGGTCATAAAGGGTAAGCTGACTCCGTGGTTGCTTCTCCTGGCAGTTTTACAACTAGATTTTTTGATTGCAGTCACAGCACGCTCAGCTTTCGGAATGCTGAACACATGGAGCGCGGCTCATGGCATGCCAATACTCGCGGTCTTCCCGTACGCAGTCGACGCAATGCGCCCCAGGATCCGCAACAGCAGCAGGCGCTAGTTTTGGGCAACGTGAATAGCAACGATACGAGTGTGGGCTTTGTGGCCACGCGGAATCGGCGCGATGTCCCGGGCTGTGTCCCCAACTACAATTCCCAACGCCAGCTCTGGGTGGGATGCAGTAAACCGAACTCGATCGACGTTAGTCCGCTGTGCAGTGTGGAGGGTGAAGAGGGTATGCGTAAAAACAGTTTAAGATCCGTATTTGGTTTTATTCAGGATTTCCCATTGCAGAGTACTCCTGTCACGGCTCCTGGAGCGAGAATAGTACATTCTTTATCATAGCACGCCACAAGGGCAGCAAGCACGGCGTCTGTCTGACCTATCGCCCCACGGAGGGCACCTCAGCGAAGCTGGTTGTTGGCGATGCCTGCTACAGAGGCACACAGAAGCCACCCGATCATCATTTGGTGGCCAATCTGTCAGTCTTTGGTATGTTCTATATTCGCTATAGTCGGCGGCATCCTTAGTAAAAATCTCATTTCATATACACAGGCAAGTGCGGCGAAACGGGCTCGAGTGCAGGCGAGGCTCAGCTGGGCAACTGGCTGTTGCTGCTGACCACAATGGCCACACTCCAATGGCTCTACCTGCGCAGCTGAGTTGCAAGCGGTGGTAACAGCAACAAACAGCACCACAACTCTACATAAGCACATAAGCATTACAAGCCAAAGCGCTGTGTATGCATTTACTAAAACCCCAAAACCAAATCCCATTATGATCGACATGTATACAAGACACATTTAAGACTTATTGTATATTTCATGTAGTATGTGTAAGGCGTAAACGAACCACTCCCAGTCCCCAGGCTGGTTTGGCTGTAAATAATGTATTGTTTTTTTTGATTTTTCTTTACTGATGAACACACACTTTTGTTTAGTTCTAAGTGCTTAAAATAAAAAAGAAATTCGATATAGTAAGGGGCACACATACCCACAATATGAAAATGAAAATGGAAAATGGTTTGCAATAAAGCCTTAGATCAGCGCTATTTGTATTAGGGCTAGTAAAACGCGTCTATTACTAAGAGTAGCGCCAGATTCATATATGTAACTACTAATGCAAGTATGTATGTAGCAAATGCTATTTATTTATTGTACGATTATCCACTAAGCAGAGCAAAGACACAGCATAGAGAACGAGAACACGAAACACGAACCATAGAAATGACATCAGACATTGGAACTAAACGAATGCAAGCTAAAAGCTTTTTCGTTCTGTTTTCTTTTTAGCCATCTCGTAGTGTGTTTTGTGGCACTTGCATACATATTTTTATATATCATTTCCGAAATGTTTCCTACAACAAAGTACATGCATACATACATAAAAATCACTGGACGAGTGCAGCATTTTAAACTACATACATATATACATATACAAGAATTATGAAATGCATTCAAAGGAAATCACAAATCCGAAAACCGTTTTCGCGAAATGTACAAAACAAGAAGAGATGGTGGGATGTTGGCTCATTCGAGACAGGTGTTGTGCTGCTGTTGTGGCAGTAGCATATAGACGACAGACAGGCAGGCAGGCATGTAAATGCACATACATATACAATATATTTTTATGTACAAATGAAGCAAAATCGTACATGCATAACATACAAGTATACATATATAATGATGAATAACGTTTTGCATAGGATCGCATTGGTTTCATAACATAATTAATACCTTGCAAAGTACGCATATATTGATATTGTATGATTCATTATATTAGTACCATATTTATATATACTGGAATACATACGAGTAAATATATAGGCATTTAAGAACTGTGAGGAATTCGAGCAACTTTGATAAGTAGAGGCACACACCATTTTCATAATCAATCAACTATCTTTGTAAGACACAAAACACAACTGACAAACAACTCTACCAAACAGAACAAAGACAGACGTAAAGTGAATCAGCAGCTAGGGATGCTAAAATAATTAGAGTGTTTAAGACAATTAAGCGGTGATATAGGTCTAGAATAAACAACTGTGTAAATCTCTTATGAAAGCACAAGAACAGAACAGAACAGAACATGGAGCAGCAACGGACACAACAGCTACTAAAGCGGACAAGTGGAAGAGGAGAATTAATGATGATGAACTGTATCCAAAGGATTTCAAAAACTAGCATTTTTTTCTTTTCCAGTAGCAGTACAGTACACAAACAAACATTTGCCCCAATTCCGAAACCTAAGCGAACGTGTAAACGCGTACACAATTAACGAGTAAGGAGAGAACATAAGCAGAGCAGAGCGAAAGAGGAGAGGAGAGGAGGATAGAGGACCCTAGAAGACAACTAGTCAAAATTTACGAAGCGTAACTTTGAGTTCCATGTAAATAGCGAATGTTATGCGAATTGAGAATTGAGCAACGGTACGCGGTGTACGAGTATGTATACATATGTATGTATGTAACTAAATGCTAGTTAGCTAAAAGGATTGTGCGGCAAGAGATCAGAAACACTTGGTAGACAGCGACAGCGACAACGACCCAGCCCTGGCGCTAGAGCAGGCACTGTGGGCGTACAGAACATAAGAGTTACTTTCTAAGAACTATGTATACATTCAAAAAACATCTATATAAAATTACGAAAATAACATTGTAAACTCGAGCAGCAGCAGACACAAAGTGGAAAAAAACTAGGAAACACGAAGAAAAAAGTCATGACCGGATCCGGCAATGGCATCCAGCATCCAGTCAGCAACTCCTTATCGAGATAGAGATTGGAGATGGCCAGACAAATCAGACATCGTAATGTACAAAATGTACAATGATCGGCCGGAGCGCACGGCATTAGTTAGCAGCGCAGCTGCTGAGCCCGGGCAGCGGATTCTTGAATATTCTTTGAGTGTACCTCTGTATCTCTTTAAATAAGCATTTCAATTTGTTGTCAGCTTTTAAAAAGTAAATACGAGCATATTAAATAATATTGAATGCATTTTAAACAAGTAAAAACAGAAACCACACATAAATCAACCGACACATTGAGTAATCTTTCAAGTCGAGAAACAGTTTTAACGCCCATCCTCCTGTCTCCATCAGTCAGCACACGAATTCCAGCTGGTTGGCGCTTTACTGGTTTATTTTGCAATTGTTAAGCTGAAACACTTTACTATCCCAATGTAGATCCAAATCCAGATCCAATTCCAGCTCCTGCTCCAGCCTTAGTTGTTTTCTTATTTCATTGTCAGAACTTTAACGTGTTATTAATGTTCCAAACGGTCTCCACAAATGTATTCGAATGTTTCTAAAAACTGCTAAGTATAAAAAAAAAAACGAAGCAAAACATAACAAAGGCAAAAAAACAAAACATGCAGCATATTTTTGTAAATAGTTAAAGCAACGCTTAAATTTTTATCCAATTTTGTGTATGGCTACTGCAGTTGATCGACGTGTGTATTGGGGGCGGACCAGGAGCAGTCCCAGCTGGGGCGTGGCAGCCCCACCTGAGTGTGAACGCTAAGCATTAGATATAAGTGATTTTTATATTCGAAGCGATTTTATAAATCATTTTAATTGTCTATTTTAACGAATGCAGCAAGCAGAAAGCGAAGCAGCAGCAAATATGCCGTCGATTTAGTTCATGTGTGTGAAAAAAAACGTAATGCAATTTTCGTCAATAATTGAATGTTTTGAGTACTATGTTCTTACCTTGTTTGGGTTTGTTTTTTAAGCTAATACGAATACAAATAAAAACTAATTAAAAATATACTTCAAATGTGTTTTATTCTTGGATTGAAATGTTTATCAAAATATACAGGTTTTTCTGTCTAAGATTCTTATAGATACTTCTGCTCTCCTGTTGATGTTTTATACTTTCAATAGCTGGGATTCTAACACGATGTCCGTCTTTCCAATAAATATTTAATATTTCCAATATTATCCACAGCACCGATGAATTCATCAACGAAAAATTGTTGGTAAGGACATTCGCTCCTGATATTCAACATTAAGCTTTATTTTGTTTTTATTTTTCCGCAAAAATGTTTTTATTACAATATGTCTTCGTATTTTGTTTAGAGTTATGGATTAATGTGGACCAATGGATTGCTGTTCGCTGTTCATCCTCGATCCACGGCTGATCCTCGAATGATTGGAATTTTGTGCTAGAAACCTGTAGGAATTGTATTTTCTGTAATTTGTTAAAACAGTAGGGGAAAATACACATAATTCGTTTTGTTAAACATTTTTTAATATATTTTGACAGCTCTATGTTTTAGGTATCCTTCCCATGGCAGGGCGCTGTCTAGTTCCAGTCATCTCTTCGCTGTCATCTTTCGTCAACCATTGCAATGGGGGTGGTAGCTTCGTGGTGTGCATATTGAAAATTTTTTTCTCTTTGTTCATAATTTGGTGGGTGAGGTTATTTGGGTGGTATGTTTCCATACAAAAGGGGGATTTGGAGGATAAGTGCAGAGATCAAAATGCATCCATAACCTCACCCGAAGCTCGGATGCTTTTATTTTTATTTTATTAATATTGACGGGGGCTGGAGGGATTGAAATGAATTATTGCTCTTTATGTAACAAAAAAGGTTGAAACATAAAAACTGCATAAGAAAATTCCGTTAAGGAGTCAAATAACAAAAATCAGTCACCTGTATTAATAATAATGTTAGTTGGATATAGTTATAATGCACGCATTAAAACAAATTGAACTATGTTTAATTATATATAGTTAAAAAAAGAATATAACTAACAAAAATATAGATTCAAAAAGTCAAAGCAGTTAAATTTATGATTTAGGGAACTATCTCGATATTGGTGAAATAAAATTATTTAAAATGGGATTTGCCAAGACTATAAGACAAATTCCAGAGTCAGTTACATCAAGTAACAAGCACACTTGAACTGAGATATAAAGCGAATAAAGGAAGTACGAATTAAGGTCTCTATTTAAATTTGCGAACTACCCCTTAGATAAATCTAGATACATGTACTGTTGTTTTGCGATTTTAGGTTTTAATTACGAAGTCCACAAAAGTTTAGTCCGGATTTATCTTGCATTCATTATTTATATGCATTGATTGCAGTGAATTCGAGTATTAAAACTTGATTAAATGAAACAAATGACTAGAAATAAATGCATTTCAAACCAAGCATGCAATTAGCTTCAGTAATTTCGAGTATTCATTGTAATACAACGAAGCCAAAATATCCAATAAAATGTTTGCTGCCAGCTTGAGTAATCTTCGTATAAGGCAAACAAAAAATACTAACGATAAAATAAAGCATTATTTGTTGTGTGCATCGTGTAGATCTTTTGGTAAAGCATTTCAGATTGCACAAAATACCAGTAGGATCAGTAAATAATTTGCATTTTGCTGTTGAGTTATATTCCATTTATGGAAATTTACAGTAATGTTGGGATTTTTATTGTATATTGCAAATGTTCAACTTTTTACCACTTAGAAAATATTATTTTCAATGCGTGCTATTATAAAACTACATGATTTACATCGGAAACCAAAAACAAAGCATTTTTGGGGGTACTGCAAGCCTTGCAATGCAACTGGAGTGGCAATTAATGCCACTTAATTAATTAATTTATTAATTAATTTTGGTATTTAATAACACTCCTACAAATGCTTTAACTACCATAGCAATGTCATTTATCCCATTAGATAAAAAATGTCACAGGTGCATCTATTTCCAATTACGATTATACATACATATGTATGTATATTCGCTATGCTGAAGATTTTTAGTTGACAGACGATATATTATAAAAAATATGGATATTTGATTTTTTTTTTTTAGTTTTGTTATGATATACAAATTATAAATAGATGTGACTACGGAGGACATTTCTTTAAGACCACGTGTAGTATAAAGAGTAAAGTATAAACAGAATATCAAATCAGAAGAGTGTCGAAATGATAATGTTTAATATTGTGTCTCTATAATGGGATAAAGCAAATAACGTAGGTTGGAGAAATGATAATGGGAAAAAGTATTCACGTAGTTGGGAGAAAGAAATTCCAGAAACCTTTGGTGACGATATTTAAGATACCTTTCAGCTATGAGTGAACGCTAGCAATAGATTTTTAGTGAAATATTCAATAACCTTTCAATCCACTACCCAATGAAACATACAAAATAATCAGATGCAGATTTGAAATATAATTAAATACATATGAACGATATCCAAAGGAAATGATAGACGCATACTACTTCTTCATTTAGATTAACAATCTTCCTGAAATACCAATCACCCGGTATGCATTGTTTTTAAACGGTCAACATCCCGGTAGATCGTCCCTCGATCCGACATTAAGTATATTCCAACGATTTGTATTTTAGATTATTTTTTGTTCGGGATCTTTTTAGTAGTAGAATAGAACATTTTTGTTGAGCTAGTAACTTCTTCAGCAGCGTATTTTCGCGATATGTTATTAAAACAAAAATGGTTAGATTTTAACATACGCGTCTAGGTTTGATTCATTTGTTTTTTAATGCGAGTGGGGCGATTTTGATGCGAGAATTGTGGACAGTCAATGCCAACCAACGAAAAACGTTTGCTTGTTAAGACGATCGATGCTTAAGCGAATTCTGATCCGAAGATGAGCCACCCCCGCATCCCGTGTTGGATGACGAACGAACGAAGAAAGGGCGATGCAGTGATTGAGAGCGCAGGATAAGAGCAAGCCACACTGATTAAGAGAAATATGTGCTCTTTATGCTGCCGTGGGCCGGCGCTTGGCTGAACATTATATATCTCCAAATTTTTCGTGAAAATGTTGTTTACAATTCTTGTAATTAGAAAAGTTTGTGGTGTTCCAGAACTTGTAGCAAGATAATGAAATTGCGAGCGGAGGAGATACATATTTTACATAGAACTTGTCATATAGTTTTTCGTTATCAGCTTAAATACTTGTAATATAGTACATATGTATTGACGTTTGGCTAATGATAAGAGGCGCTAAGATTCAGTAAGCTATGACTATGCAAGTGGTTGTTTGGTATTTTGGTATTTTGGTATTTAGTTATTGGTGTAATAATATTGTTATTATTATTTGGCACTTCTTCTAGTTATGTGCGAGATTTCCTCTTTATGGTGTCCCAACCCAACCAATAAGCTCAAGAAGCACAGTTCAAAAAGCATACACATTTCTGAAGATGATTAATTCTTGCAATTCAATAAAATCCGAATGCAATTAGGTGCATTAGAAAACGACAAGAACGAGTATATCAAATACAATATTGGACATATGGGGTTATATTGATTGATTTGACACAGGTATACAGATCTATTTGATTACGAGTAGATCCTATTCTACTATACATTGCGATACGTATTGTTCGCCGATTCCAAAAGTATATGGATGTGGTAATTACAGGTGCCAAAGCATTTGGGTAATACATTTTATCGCAGAATTGTTGTTTAAATAGATTGTTGTCTGTTTATTGCCTGGGATTTAACCGGCGTTCTCTATGGATTACGTCATTACATTTCATTACGTTGTGGTTTTTGTTGTTATTTCTATCTTGGTGAACTCTTTTAGAGATACTTAAGAAAGGTGGTTCCGCTGATGGAGTTTATATTCATTCACATATTATTTGTTCAAATAATTAAATTAAATGAGCTTATAGATTTCATATTTAGTTGTTTTTTAAAGCATGGACGATGGTTGGCTAGCAACATTGTTCAGATTTAAATGTATCTAGATATATTTGCAATTTCAAAATTTTAAACTATTACGATTTAAAAGTTTAGGCACCCATTGCAGGAAAAGGTTTTATTTTTTGTTGTTATTTTATTGTTGATCGATGTACTCAAAATATGGTTATCCAACGGCGTTGATTACGCTTAGTGGTATTTTTGTAATAATTTTATCCTTATTTTTTTAACAATCCTGTTGGGTGTACCTTTAGATTTAATATTTGAGCAGGTAGTTAGGGACTCTTTTCGAGCTGATTCTTTCAAAGCGATGCTAAGCCCAACCGTAAAACCAGACTTCTCTCGGATGTTGGCATCTATATTTGCAAAATATAACAACGCAGTCTGGAGAAATATATATTATAATACGAAAACTGAAAAACCTTTGGTTAACATGAGACATTTCTATTATGAGTAGTTTCAAGGGAATGATACTTTAGTTAAGAAATAAGATCAGATACAGTCAGAAGTGCGATACAAAAGCGCGATTACCCTTAGGATTACAAAGTAATATTTGGTTTGTTTCATTCATTCCCATTGGTTATTTGCTTAGATGCATTCCCAACATTAGTGGTCAAAGCTGTGAAAAAGGTTATATTTAAATAAACCGTCAGAGTCCCTGAGACTATTGGGGAGTATTTCCATTGAAATCTGTTAACATTAAACGGGAGGCATCTATAATTATATTAAAATAATTTATGGAACCGTTTTATCAGATAAAAATCCGATTTAAATTCGTTTGTCATTTACATAGGCATAAGGGTTCCTTTTTAGTCCGGACCCTTCTTAGGGTTGAGTTTTGTGAACGTATGCATGGCTTATAATATTTATATATGATATATATTGTTTTAATAGATTTTGATCGAATTTACTGGTTTTGGCAGACTTATAGATTTAGACATACCGAGAATTCTTTAATCAATTTTTGTAACAAGTACGGAAGTATTGTTAGGTAAAGATTTCTTATTGTTATATAAAATTTATACAGAAGTTTCGTTCAGTTGAAAACCCAAAAAAAATTTATATATGTCGGTTGCATTTAGTATGACGTGCAAAGTCACATATTGATATACATATACGATTATACTGGTAAGTCAATCCAATTTAGGAAATATTTTTCATAGAATTATCTATATTTCATAGTCGCCCGAAATGTTATTTTGTCGCGGGTTGGCGCACGTGAGAAACGAGTGGGCCGGGGGCTGCCCGTAATCGTTTTGATTACGTTTTAATTAGATTTTTGAGTTCATAAGATTTTTTTGTTAGAGTCCAGTGCTAAGCGTCAAATGACTAGAAAGGGAGCAAAACTGTCGTTGGAATATGTAAATGTATTTCCAACCAAACAGACAGTAAGCTTTAGTATTTTTGAATATTAATTGTATTACAATCAAAAATATCCAGAGCAGATACTTCTTTTAAGGCAAAAGGAGCAAACAAAAAATACTGACGGGAAAACAAAGCATTACTTGTTGTGTACATCGTGTAGATCTTTTGATAAAGCATTTCGCTTTGCATAATACCATTAAAATCAGTAAATAACTTCCATTTTCCATTTATGGAAATTTAAAATATGTTTGAAAAGGGGTATTCAACATGTATTGTAAATTCAAAATGTTAAGCTTGTTACCACTTAGGAAATATTATTTTCAATGCGTGCTATTATAAAACTACATGATTTACATCGGTTAAAATTCAACATGTAGTCTGTTGGTTTCGTGTAAGTTATCTAGAACGAAAACCAATAAGAACCTAAAAACAAGCACTCTTTGGGGGCACTGCAAGCACTGCAATACATCTGGAGTGGTAATTAATGCAATTTACATTTCATAATAATCATTTCACAATATATCGTATTATGCATGCAATATTGGAAATATATGTATGTGGGATTGGAAGTGGATGCTTTGGTAATGTCATTATACTCCTAAAAATGCTTTAACTACCACAGCAATGCCGTTTATCCCATTAGGTATTAATCCTTTAATTTTAATCCTTTTTGATAGCTAATTCCAAATTATTAACATATGTATGTATCTATGTTTTTGTAGCGCATTCCTTGCTATTACAGGTATCAACATATTTCTCTTTATCCCAAATTGTTCGACTATATCTTCCGATTCGCAAATCAAGAGTTTTATTTAAAAGAGTTTGCGAATATTCCACACTAATGAATTTCATATCTCAGAACAGTTATGTTTCAATTTATATATATGTATCTATATTGCAGAATTTAAAGATGTATCCATTTCCAATTAGATTAAATGTACATATTATATATGTTTTTGCTGGTTCTTCAAGTTTTGTCTAAGTTTTAGTGGTCTATTTCGGTTATAATGTTATACATATTATAAATAGAAGAATATATTATGAATATATATTATACTATTATATTATAATGGAAGAAGACTTTTCCTTAAGACCAAGTGGAGTAGGAATTGATTCGTAAATAAAGAATATCAAATCAGAAGATTGTCTAAATTATAATGTTTAATGATTGTGTCTCTATAATGGTATAAAGGTAATAACGTAGATTGGAGATATGATCGTGGGAAAATAGTATTCACGTAGTTTGGTGAAGGAATATTGGAAGAAAAGTATTCTTAGTTCTTATTTAGTAAAAAAGATATAATGGCCAAATGCTCATAGGTCTAGTAATCTTTGACATTGAAATATATAGTTTTTTCCAAAAGTGTCAAAGGATATTGCTCGGCGTACAAACAGCTTGTGGTCTGTAGCATTCCAACAAATGCGGTTTAAACATAATTTTATGCAAGCATAAGTAAGAATAAGTATATGTTGGTAGTTTAATATGTCGGCAACTGAGTCAAGTTTTTTAAGTTCCATACATAACTAATTTGGTAAACCAATAAAACTTTTAGTTATTAAGTTGCTTTTGCTAGTTACATGAAAGATTATATTCTCAATAATACATACATATTAAAATAAAAAATAGAAGAGAAGCAGAAATCAGTTAAAATGTTAATCATTTACCAATAAAAGTTTGATTGTGTTCAGGATGCTAAAGTTTCAAACTGAAAGCTGGTAACTCAGAGATGTATTTTGTAATGCATTTACATTTTGCTTAAAACAAAAGCTTATGAACTTGTTGAGATGATAAAATTAGCAACGAACTAAATTCAATGTGCGTCCATCTTTGCGGTTTTTACTGTTTCCTTTCGTCACTTCCTGGGATGCTTTTCTTTTTGCTAGCAGAATATTTATTATGAAATATGTATTTGTCTATCTAGTTTTACATGGAACTGTTCAATATGCGGTGGAAACTGCGGGATCAGTGGTGATTTTGTTGCGGGGTGTAGTGCGGTTATTGTTGCGCGGTGTAGTGGTTTGCTGGTACGAGTATGAGTACTCCAACTTGCATATTTGTATTCTATAGGAATATTTGAGAATTTGGCATACAATAGTCGAATGCTTGGAACCAGGATACATTATTTCATTGTACATTTTAATTTGACTAGAATTAGAATACCTTAAACTGGATTTCTTCCGGCACTACTTAAGATGGATTATTTTTGAAAAATATATGCATAACCTTTGCATAATTCCCATCGACTACTCGTGTCAGAGTGCGTATTTACTTTGTGGTCCTTGTGGTCCATATACCCATATTCAGTTTCCACCGTTATCGCTTATAGTCTGATAGTTGTTTATGGAGGTCATTGTTTTATCACCAAAATTTTTAAATTTGAACTTCGTAGAAAATTTATATACTTTATTTATCCGCTTTATAGTTTTCTCTTAGACACGATTCACATGAATGTCATAATGAGCAATGCCTACTATGCTTCAAACATTTCAGAAAAACATTCATTTGAGTAATCATTCATATTCCTCAATACATACACGATTTCATTCCGATCAAGGAAATATGGGGGATTATAAGTCACTATGTCACAGGAAAAGAGTTTTATAATAAGATCAAGTGTAAATATCTGGATGAGAAATCACGCTCCGTTAATGATTATAATTGTCACACTACCTACTTTGGTGAGCTACAATCCCTACCTATTATAGTGAAAATCCCATATTCTTGTCGTACCCGCCACGATGGAAACTGGGTCATAATCATAAGAACATATTAATACCATACGAGTCCTATCAGCATATACAAATTTTAATTTCGGGCTTTGTATCGGGCAAGGAGAGATGGAGATGTGGTCTTTATATATGAGGGTAAGTCAGGAGGGAAAATGCGTTATAATCATAAGAACATATAAATATCATAAGATTCCATTCTAATAAGGTTGAGAAGACACCATCCAAGAATTATTTCCTGCTCTCATTGCGATCAAGAGATCAAAACCATCTTTAAAACATTTTTACGCACCCAACCAATACCTATATATAGTGCTTAAATTTATATATATTCCATTTTCAATTACGGTTATCCATATATATATTAACTACAGAGGACATTTATTCAATACCAAGTGTAGTATAAAGAGTAAAGTAAAGTAAACAGAATATCAAATCCGAAGAGTGTCGAAACGATAATGTTTAATATTGTGTCTCTATAATGGGATAAAGCAAATAACGTAGGTTGAAGAAATGATAATGGGAAAAAGTATTCACGTAGTTCTCCCAAGAAGAAATTCCACAAACCTTTGGTAACGATATTTAAGATACCTTTCAGCTACATATGAACGATATCCAAAGGAAATGATAGACGCATACTATTTCTTCATTTAGATTAACAATCTTCCTGAAATACCAATCACCCGGTATGCATTGTTTTTAAACGGTCAACATCCCGGTAGATCGTCCCTCGATCCGACATTAAGTATATTCCAACGATTTGTATTTTAGATTATTTTTTGTTCGGGATCTTTTTAGTAGTAGAATAGAACATTTTTGTTGAGCTAGTAACTTCTTCAGCAGCGTATTTTCGCGATATGTTATTAAAACAAAAATGGTTAGATTTTAACATACGCGTCTAGGTTTGATTCATTTGTCTTTTAATGCGAGTGGGGCGATTTTGATGCGAGAATTGTGGACAGTCAATGCCAACCAACGAAAAACGTTTGCTTGTTAAGACGATCGATGCTTAAGCGAATTCTGATCCGAAGATGAGCCACCCCCGCATCCCGTGTTGGATGACGAACGAACGAAGAAAGGGCGATGCAGTGATTGAGAGCGCAGGATAAGAGCAAGCCACACTGATTAAGAGAAATATGTGCTCTTTATGCTGCCGTGGGCCGGCGCTTGGCTGAACATTATATATCTCCAAATTTTTCGTGAAAATGTTGTTTACAATTCTTGTAATTAGAAAAGTTTGTGGTGTTCCAGAACTTGTAGCAAGATAATGAAATTGCGAGCGGAGGAGATACATATTTTACATAGAACTTGTCATATAGTTTTTCGTTATCAGCTTAAATACTTGTAATATAGTACATATGTATTGACGTTTGGCTAATGATAAGAGGCGCTAAGATTCAGTAAGCTATGACTATGCAAGTGGTTGTTTGGTATTTTGGTATTTTGGTATTTAGTTATTGGTGTAATAATATTGTTATTATTATTTGGCACTTCTTCTAGTTATGTGCGAGATTTCCTCTTTATGGTGTCCCAACCCAACCAATAAGCTCAAGAAGCACAGTTCAAAAAGCATACACATTTCTGAAGATGATTAATTCTTGCAATTCAATAAAATCCGAATGCAATTAGGTGCATTAGAAAACGACAAGAACGAGTATATCAAATACAATATTGGACATATGGGGTTATATTGATTGATTTGACACAGGTATACAGATCTATTTGATTACGAGTAGATCCTATTCTACTATACATTGCGATACGTATTGTTCGCCGATTCCAAAAGTATATGGATGTGGTAATTACAGGTGCCAAAGCATTTGGGTAATACATTTTATTGCAGAATTGTTGTTTAAATAGATTGTTGTCTGTTTATTGCCTGGGATTTAACCGGCGTTCTCTATGGATTACGTCATTACATTTCATTACGTTGTGGTTTTTGTTGTTATTTCTATCTTGGTGAACTCTTTTAGAGATACTTAAGAAAGGTGGTTCCGCTGATGGAGTTTATATTCATTCACATATTATTTGTTCAAATAATTAAATTAAATGGGCTTAGAGATTTCATATTTAGTTGTTTTTTAAAGCATGGACGATGGTTGGCTAGCAACATTGTTCAGATTTAAATGTATCTAGATGTATTTGCAATTTCATAATTTTAAACTATTACGATTTAAAAGTTTAGGCACCCATTGCAGGAAAAGGTTTTTATGTTTTGTTGTTATTTTATTGTTGATCGATGTACTCAAAATATGGTTATCCAACGGCGTTGATTACGCTTAGTGGTATTTTTGTAATAATTTTATCCTTATTTTTTTAACAATCCTGTTGGGTGTACCTTTAGATTTAATATTTGAGCAGGTAGTTAGGGACTCTTTTCGAGCTGATTCTTTCAAAGCGATGCTAAGCCCAACCGTACAACCAGACTTCTCTCGGATGTTGGCATCTATATTTGCAAAATATAACAACGCAGTCTGGAGAAATATATATTATAATACGAAAACTGAAAAACCTTTGGTTAACATGAGACATTTTTATTATGAGTAGTTTCAAGGGAATGATACTTTAGTTAAGAAATAAGATCAGATACAGTCAGAAGTGCGATACAAAAGCGCGATTACCCTTAGGATTACAAAGTAATATTTGGTTTGTTTCATTCATTCCCATTGGTTATTTGCTTAGATGCATTCCCAACATTAGTGGTCAAAGCTGTGAAAAAGGTTATATTTAAATAAACCGTCAGAGTCCCTGAGACTATTGGGGAGTATTTCCATTGAAATCTGTTAACATTAAACGGGAGGCATCTATAATTATATTAAAATAATTTATGGAACCGTTTTATCAGATAAAAATCCGATTTAAATTCGTTTGTCATTTACATAGGCATAAGGGTTCCTTTTTAGTCCGGACCCTTCTTAGGGTTGAGTTTTGTGAACGTATGCATGGCTTATAATATTTATATGTGATATATATTGTTTTAATAGATTTTGATCGAATTTACTGGTTTTGGCAGACTTATAGATTTAGACATACCGAGAATTCTTTAATCAATTTTTGTAACAAGTACGGAAGTATTGTTAGGTAAAGATTTCTTATTGTTATATAAAATTTATACAGAAGTTTCGTTCAGTTGAAAACCCAAAAAACATTTATATATGTCGGTTGCATTTAGTATGACGTGCAAAGTCACATATTGATATACATATACGATTATACTGGTAAGTCAATCCAATTTAGGAAATATTTTTCATAGAATTATCTATATTTCATAGTCGCCCGAAATGTTATTTTGTCGCGGGTTGGCGCACGTGAGAAACGAGTGGGCCGGGGGCTGCCCGTAATCGTTTTGATTACGTTTTAATTAGATTTTTGAGTTCATAAAAGATTTTTTTGTTAGAGTCCAGTGCTAAGCGTCAAATGACTAGAAAGGGAGCAAAACTGTCGTTGGAATATGTAAATGTATTTCCAACCAAACAGACAGTAAGCTTTAGTATTTTTGAATATTAATTGTATTACAATCAAAAATATCCAGAGCAGATACTTCTTTTAAGGCAAAAGGAGCAAACAAAAAATACTGACGGTAAAACAAAGCATTACTTGTTGTGTACATCGTGTAGATCTTTTGATAAAGCATTTCGCTTTGCATAATACCATTAAAATCAGTAAATAATTTCCATTTTCCATTTATGGAAATTTAAAATATGTTTGAAAAGGGGTATTCAACATGTATTGTAAATTCAAAATGTTAAGCTTGTTACCACTTAGGAAATATTATTTTCAATGCGTGCTATTATAAAACTACATGATTTACATCGGTTAAAATTCAACATGTAGTCTGTTGGTTTCGTGTAAGTTATCTAGAACGAAAACCAATAAGAACCTAAAAACAAGCACTCTTTGGGGGCACTGCAAGCACTGCAATACAACTGGAGTGGTAATTAATGCAATTTACATTTCATAATAATCATTTCACAATATATCGTATTATGCATGCAATATTGGAAATATATGTATGTGGTATTAATCCTTTAATTTTAATCCTTTTTGATAGCTAATTCCAAATTATTACCATATGTATGTATCTATGTTTTTGTAGCGCATTCCTTGCTATTACAGGTATCAACATATTTCCCTTTATCCCAAATTGTTCGACTATATCTTCCGATTCGCAAATCAAGAGTTTTATTTAAAAGAGTTTGCGAATATTCCACACTAATGAATTTCATATCTCAGAACAGTTATGTTTCAATTTATATATATGTATCTATATCGCAGAATTTAAAGATGTATCCATTTCCAATTAGATTAAATGTACATATTATATATGTTTTTGCTGGTTCTTCAAGTTTTGTCTAAGTTTTAGTGGTCTATTTCGGTTATAATGTTATACATATTATAAATAGAAGAATATATTATGAATATATATTATACTATTATATTATAATGGAAGAAGACTTTTCCTTAAGACCAAGTGGAGTAGGAATTGATTCGTAAATAAAGAATATCAAATCAGAAGATTGTCTAAATTATAATGTTTAATGATTGTGTCTCTATAATGGTATAAAGGTAATAACGTAGATTGGAGATATGATCGTGGGAAAATAGTATTCACGTAGTTTGGTGAAGGAATATTGGAAGAAAAGTATTCTTAGTTCTTATTTAGTAAAAAAGATATAATGGCCAAATGCTCATAGGTCTAGTAATCTTTGACATTGAAATATATAGTTTTTTCCAAAAGTGTCAAAGGATATTGCTCGGCGTACAAACAGCTTGTGGTCTGTAGCATTCCAACAAATGCGGTTTAAACATAATTTTATGCAAGCATAAGTAAGAATAAGTATATGTTGGTAGTTTAATATGTCGGCAACTGAGTCAAGTTTTTTAAGTTCCATACATAACTAATTTGGTAAACCAATAAAACTTTTAGTTATTAAGTTGCTTTTGCTAGTTACATGAAAGATTATATTCTCAATAATACATACATATTAAAATAAAAAATAGAAGAGAAGCAGAAATCAGTTAAAATGTTAATCATTTACCAATAAAAGTTTGATTGTGTTCAGGATGCTAAAGTTTCAAACTGAAAGCTGGTAACTCAGAGATGTATTTTGTAATGCATTTACATTTTGCTTAAAACAAAAGCTTATGAACTTGTTGAGATGATAAAATTAGCAACGAACTAAATTCAATGTGCGTCCATCTTTGCGGTTTTTACTGTTTCCTTTCGTCACTTCCTGGGATGCTTTTCTTTTTGCTAGCAGAATATTTATTATGAAATATGTATTTGTCTATCTAGTTTTACATGGAACTGTTCAATATGCGGTGGAAACTGCGGGATCAGTGGTGATTTTGTTGCGGGGTGTAGTGCGGTTATTGTTGCGCGGTGTAGTGGTTTGCTGGTACGAGTATGAGTACTCCAACTTGCATATTTGTATTCTATAGGAATATTTGAGAATTTGGCATACAATAGTCGAATGCTTGGAACCAGGATACATTATTTCATTGTACATTTTAATTTGACTAGAATTAGAATACCTTAAACTGGATTTCTTCCGGCACTACTTAAGATGGATTATTTTTGAAAAATATATGCATAACCTTTGCATAATTCCCATCGACTACTCGTGTCAGAGTGCGTATTTACTTTGTGGTCCTTGTGGTCCATATACCCATATTCAGTTTCCACCGTTATCGCTTATAGTCTGATAGTTGTTTATGGAGGTCATTGTTTTATCACCAAAATTTTTAAATTTGAACTTCGTAGAAAATTTATATACTTTATTTATCCGCTTTATAGTTTTCTCTTAGACACGATTCACATGAATGTCATAATAAGCCATGCCTACTATGCTTCAAAAATTTCAGAAAAACATTCATTTGAGTAATCATTCATATTCCTCAATACATACACGTTTTCATTCCGATCAAGGAAATATGGGGGATTATAAGTCACTATGTCACAGGAAAAGAGTTTTATAATAAGATCAAGTGTAAATATCTGGATGAGAAATCACGCTCCGTTAATGATTATAATTGTCACACTACCTACTTTGGTGAGCTACAATCCCTACCTATTATAGTGAAAATCCCATATTCTTGTCGTACCCGCCACTATGAAAACTGGGTCATAATCATAAGAACATATTAATACCATACGAGTCCTATCAGCATATACAAATTTTAATTTCGGGCTTTGTATCGGGCAAGGAGAGATGGAGATGTGGTCTTTATATATGAGGGTAAGTCAGGAGGGAAAATGGGTTATAATCATAACAACATATAAATATCATAAGATTCCATTCTAATAAGGTTGAGAAGAATTACGAAGAATCCACGAACTATTTCCTGTTCTCATTGCGATCAAGAGATCAAAACCATCAATGAAAAATTCTTACGCACCCTACCTATTTCGGTGAGCTACAATCCCTACCTATTATAGTGAAAATCCCATATTCTTGTCGTACCCGCCACGATGGAAACTGGGTCATAATCATAAGAACATATTAATACCATACGAGTCCTATCAGCATATACAAATTTTAAGTTCGGGCTTTGTATCGGGCAAGGAGAGATGGAGATGTGGTCTTTATATATGAGGGTAAGTCAGGAGGGAAAATGGGTTATAATCATAACAACATATAAATATCATAAGATTCCATTCTAATAAGGTTGAGAAGAATTACGAAGAATCCACGAACTATTTCCTGTTCTCATTGCGATCAAGAGATCAAAACCATCAATGAAAAATTCTTACGCACCCTACCTATTTCGGTGAGCTACAATCCCTACCTATTATAGTGAAAATCCCATATCCTTGTCGTACACGCCACTATGAAAACTGGGTCATAATCATAAGAACATATAAATACCATACAAGTCCTATCCGTAAATAAATAGTTTAATTTCGGGCTTTGTATCGGGAAAGGAGAGATGGAGATGTGGTCTTTATATATGAGAGTAAGTCAGAAGGGAAAATGGGTAATAATTATGAGAACTTATAAATATCTTAAGATTCCATTCTAATAAGGTTGAGAAGACACCATCCAAGAATTATTTCCTGCTCTCATTGCGATCAAGAGATCAAAACCATCTTTAAAACATTTTTACGCACCCAACCAATACCTATATATAGTGCTTAAATTTATATATATTCCATTTTCAATTACGGTTATCCATATATATATTAACTACAGAGGACATTTATTCAATACCAAGTGTAGTATAAAGAGTAAAGTAAAGTAAAAAGAATATCAAATCCGAAGAGTGTCGAAACGATAATGTTTAATATTGTGTCTCTATAATGGGATAAAGCAAATAACGTAGGTTGAAGAAATGATAATGGGAAAAAGTATTCACGTAGTTGGGAGAAAGAAATTCCACAAACCTTTGGTAACGATATTTAAGATACCTTTCAGCTACATATGAACGATATCCAAAGGAAATGATAGACGCATACTATTTCTTCATTTAGATTAACAATCTTCCTGAAATACCAATCACCCGGTATGCATTGTTTTTAAACGGTCAACATCCCGGTAGATCGTCCCTCGATCCGACATTAAGTATATTCCAACGATTTGTATTTTAGATTATTTTTTGTTCGGGATCTTTTTAGTAGTAGAATAGAACATTTTTGTTGAGCTAGTAACTTCTTCAGCAGCGTATTTTCGCGATATGTTATTAAAACAAAAATGGTTAGATTTTAACATACGCGTCTAGGTTTGATTCATTTGTCTTTTAATGCGAGTGGGGCGATTTTGATGCGAGAATTGTGGACAGTCAATGCCAACCAACGAAAAACGTTTGCTTGTTAAGACGATCGATGCTTAAGCGAATTCTGATCCGAAGATGAGCCACCCCCGCATCCCGTGTTGGATGACGAACGAACGAAGAAAGGGCGATGCAGTGATTGAGAGCGCAGGATAAGAGAAAGCCACACTGATTAAGAGAAATATGTGCTCTTTATGCTGCCGTGGGCCGGCGCTTGGCTGAACATTATATATCTCCAAATTTTTCGTGAAAATGTTGTTTACAATTCTTGTAATTAGAAAAGTTTGTGGTGTTCCAGAACTTGTAGCAAGATAATGAAATTGCGAGCGGAGGAGATACATATTTTACATAGAACTTGTCATATAGTTTTTCGTTATCAGCTTAAATACTTGTAATATAGTACATATGTATTGACGTTTGGCTAATGATAAGAGGCGCTAAGATTCAGTAAGCTATGACTATGCAAGTGGTTGTTTGGTATTTTGGTATTTAGTTATTGGTGTAATAATATTGTTATTATTATTTGGCACTTCTTCTAGTTATGTGCGAGATTTCCTCTTTATGGTGTCCCAACCCAACCAATAAGCTCAAGAAGCACAGTTCAAAAAGCATACACATTTCTAAAGATGATTAATTCTTGCAATTCAATAAAATCCGAATGCAATTAGGTGCATTAGAAAACGACAAGAACGAGTATATCAAATACAATATTGGACATATGGGGTTATATTGATTGATTTGACACAGGTATACAGATCTATTTGATTACGAGTAGATCCTATTCTACTATACATTGCGATACGTATTGTTCGCCGATTCCAAAAGTATATGGATGTGGTAATTACAGGTGCCAAAGCATTTGGGTAATACATTTTATCGCAGAATTGTTGTTTAAATAGATTGTTGTCTGTTTATTGCCTGGGATTTAACCGGCGTTCTCTATGGATTACGTCATTACATTTCATTACGTTGTGGTTTTTGTTGTTATTTCTATCTTGGTGAACTCTTTTAGAGATACTTAAGAAAGGTGGTTCCGCTGATGGAGTTTATATTCATTCACATATTATTTGTTCAAATAATTAAATTAAATGGGCTTAGAGATTTCATATTTAGTTGTTTTTTAAAGCATGGACGATGGTTGGCTAGCAACATTGTTCAGATTTAAATGTATCTAGATGTATTTGCAATTTCATAATTTTAAACTATTACGATTTAAAAGTTTAGGCACCCATTGCAGGAAAAGGTTTTATTTTTTGTTGTTATTTTATTGTTGATCGATGTACTCAAAATATGGTTATCCAACGGCGTTGATTACGCTTAGTGGTATTTTTGTAATAATTTTATCCTTATTTTTTTAACAATCCTGTTGGGTGTACCTTTAGATTTAATATTTGAGCAGGTAGTTAGGGACTCTTTTCGAGCTGATTCTTTCAAAGCGATGCTAAGCCCAACCGTACAACCAGACTTCTCTCGGATGTTGGCATCTATATTTGCAAAATATAACAACGCAGTCTGGAGAAATATATATTATAATACGAAAACTGAAAAACCTTTGGTTAACATGAGACATTTTTATTATGAGTAGTTTCAAGGGAATGATACTTTAGTTAAGAAATAAGATCAGATACAGTCAGAAGTGCGATACAAAAGCGCGATTACCCTTAGGATTACAAAGTAATATTTGGTTTGTTTCATTCATTCCCATTGGTTATTTGCTTAGATGCATTCCCAACATTAGTGGTCAAAGCTGTGAAAAAGGTTATATTTAAATAAACCGTCAGAGTCCCTGAGACTATTGGGGAGTATTTCCATTGAAATCTGTTAACATTAAACGGGAGGCATCTATAATTATATTAAAATAATTTATGGAACCGTTTTATCAGATAAAAATCCGATTTAAATTCGTTTGTCATTTACATAGGCATAAGGGTTCCTTTTTAGTCCGGACCCTTCTTAGGGTTGAGTTTTGTGAACGTATGCATGGCTTATAATATTTATATGTGATATATATTGTTTTAATAGATTTTGATCGAATTTACTGGTTTTGGCAGACTTATAGATTTAGGCATACCGAGAATTCTTTAATCAATTTTTGTAACAAGTACGGAAGTATTGTTAGGTAAAGATTTCTTATTGTTATATAAAATTTATACAGAAGTTTCGTTCAGTTGAAAACCCAAAAAACATTTATATATGTCGGTTGCATTTAGTATGACGTGCAAAGTCACATATTGATATACATATACGATTATACTGGTAAGTCAATCCAATTTAGGAAATATTTTTCATAGAATTATCTATATTTCATAGTCGCCCGAAATGTTATTTTGTCGCGGGTTGGCGCACGTGAGAAACGAGTGGGCCGGGGGCTGCCCGTAATCGTTTTGATTACGTTTTAATTAGATTTTTGAGTTCATAAAAGATTTTTTTGTTAGAGTCCAGTGCTAAGCGTCAAATGACTAGAAAGGGAGCAAAACTGTCGTTGGAATATGTAAATGTATTTCCAACCAAACAGACAGTAAGCTTTAGTATTTTTGAATATTAATTGTATTACAATCAAAAATATCCAGAGCAGATACTTCTTTTAAGGCAAAAGGAGCAAACAAAAAATGCTGACGGGAAAACAAAGCATTACTTGTTGTGTACATCGTGTAGATCTTTTGATAAAGCATTTCGCTTTGCATAATACCATTAAAATCAGTAAATAATTTCCATTTTCCATTTATGGAAATTTAAAATATGTTTGAAAAGGGGTATTCAACATGTATTGTAAATTCAAAATGTTAAGCTTGTTACCACTTAGGAAATATTATTTTCAATGCGTGCTATTATAAAACTACATGATTTACATCGGTTAAAATTCAACATGTAGTCTGTTGGTTTCGTGTAAGTTATCTAGAACGAAAACCAATAAGAACCTAAAAACAAGCACTCTTTGGGGGCACTGCAAGCACTGCAATACAACTGGAGTGGTAATTAATGCAATTTACATTTCATAATAATCATTTCACAATATATCGTATTATGCATGCAATATTGGAAATATATGTATGTGGGATTGGAAGTGGATGCTTTGGTAATGTCATTATACTCCTAAAAATGCTTTAACTACCACAGCAATGCCGTTTATCCCATTAGGTATTAATCCTTTAATTTTAATCCTTTTTGATAGCTAATTCCAAATTATTAACATATGTATGTATCTATGTTTTTGTAGCGCATTCCTTGCTATTACAGGTATCAACATATTTCCCTTTATCCCAAATTGTTCGACTATATCTTCCGATTCGCAAATCAAGAGTTTTATTTAAAAGAGTTTGCGAATATTCCACACTAATGAATTTCATATCTCAGAACAGTTATGTTTCAATTTATATATATGTATCTATATTGCAGAATTTAAAGATGTATCCATTTCCAATTAGATTAAATGTACATATTATATATGTTTTTGCTGGTTCTTCAAGTTTTGTCTAAGTTTTAGTGGTCTATTTCGGTTATAATGTTATACATATTATAAATAGAAGAATATATTATGAATATATATTATACTATTATATTATAATGGAAGAAGACTTTTCCTTAAGACCAAGTGGAGTAGGAATTGATTCGTAAATAAAGAATATCAAATCAGAAGATTGTCTAAATCATAATGTTTAATGATTGTGTCTCTATAATGTTATAAAGGCAATAACGTAGATTGGAGATATGATAGTAGGAGAATAGTATTCACGTAGTTTGGTGAAGGAATATTGGAAGAAAAGTATTCTTAGTTCTTATTTAGTAGAAAAGATATAATGGCCAAATGCTCATAGGTCTAGTAATCTTTGACATTGAAATATATAGTTTTTTCCAAAAGTGTCAAAGGATATTGCTCGGCGTACAAACAGCTTGTGGTCTGTAGCATTCCAACAAATGCAGTTCAAACATAATTTTATGCAAGCATAAGTAAGAATAAGTATATGTTGGTAGTTTAATATGTCGGCAACTGAGTCAAGTTTTTTAAGTTCCATACATAACTAATTTGGTAAACCAATAAAACTTTTAGTTATTAAGTTGCTTTTGCTAGTTACATGAAAGATTATATTCTCAATAATACATACATATTAAAATAAAAAATAGAAGAGAAGCAGAAATCAGTTAAAATGTTAATCATTTACCAATAAAAGTTTGATTGTGTTCAGGATGCTAAAGTTTCAAACTGAAAGCTGGTAACTCAGAGATGTATTTTGTAATGCATTTACATTTTGCTTAAAACAAAAGCTTATGAACTTGTTGAGATGATAAAATTAGCAACGAACTAAATTCAATGTGCGTCCATCTTTGCGGTTTTTACTGTTTCCTTTCGTCACTTCCTGGGATGCTTTTCTTTTTGCTAGCAGAATATTTATTATGAAATATGTATTTGTCTATCTAGTTTTACATGGAACTGTTCAATATGCGGTGGAAACTGCGGGATCAGTGGTGATTTTGTTGCGGGGTGTAGTGCGGTTATTGTTGCGCGGTGTAGTGGTTTGCTGGTACGAGTATGAGTACTCCAACTTGCATATTTGTATTCTATAGGAATATTTGAGAATTTGGCATACAATAGTCGAATGCTTGGAACCAGGATACATTATTTCATTGTACATTTTAATTTGACTAGAATTAGAATACCTTAAACTGGATTTCTTCCGGCACTACTTAAGATGGATTATTTTTGAAAAATATATGCATAACCTTTGCATAATTCCCATCGACTACTCGTGTCAGAGTGCGTATTTACTTTGTGGTCCTTGTGGTCCATATACCCATATTCAGTTTCCACCGTTATCGCTTATAGTCTGATAGTTGTTTATGGAGGTCATTGTTTTATCACCAAAATTTTTAAATTTGAACTTCGTAGAAAATTTATATACTTTATTTATCCGCTTTATAGTTTTCTCTTAGACACGATTCACATGAATGTCATAATGAGCAATGCCTACTATGCTTCAAACATTTCAGAAAAACATTCATTTGAGTAATCATTCATATTCCTCAATACATACACGTTTTCATTCCGATCAAGGAAATATGGGGGATTATAAGTCACTATGTCACAGGAAAAGAGTTTTATAATAAGATCAAGTGTAAATATCTGGATGAGAAATCACGCTCCGTTAATGATTATAATTGTCACACTACCTACTTTGGTGAGCTACAATCCCTACCTATTGTAGTGAAAATCCCATATTCTTGTCGTACCCGCCACGATGGAAACTGGGTCATAATCATAAGAACATATTAATACCATACGAGTCCTATCAGCATATACAAATTTTAATTTCGGGCTTTGTATCGGTCAAGGAGAGATGGAGATGTGGTCTTTATATATGAGGGTAAGTCAGGAGGGAAAATGGGTTATAATCATAAGAACATATAAATATCATAAGATTCCATTCTAATAAGGTTGAGAAGAATTACGAAGAATCCACGAATTATTTCCTGTTCTCATTGCGATCAAGAGATCAAAACCATCAATGCAAAATTCTTACGCACCCTACCTATTTCGGTGAGCTACAATCCCTACCTATTATAGTGAAAATCCCATATCCTTTTCGTACCCGCCACGATGGAAACTGGGTCATAATCATAAGAACATATTAATACCATACGAGTCCTATCAGCATATACAAATTTTAATTTCGGGCTTTGTATCGGGCAAGGAGAGATGGAGATGTGGTCTTTATATATGAGGGTAAGTCAGGAGGGAAAGTGGGTTATAACCATAAGAACACATAAATATCATAAGAGACTATTCTAATAAGGTTGAGAAGAAACCATCCATCATTATAGTGAAAATCCACTATGCTTGTATACGTCACGAGGAAAACTTGCTTTTTTTTGTTTGTTTGGTTATTTGCTTAGATGCATTCCCAACATTAGTGGTCAAAGCTGTGAAAAAGGTTATATTTAAATAAACCGTCAGAGTCCCTGAGACTATTGGGGAGTATTTCCATTGAAATCTGTTAACATTAAACGGGAGGCATCTATAATTATATTAAAATAATTTATGGAACCGTTTTATCAGATAAAAATCCGATTTAAATTCGTTTGTCATTTACATAGGCATAAGGGTTCCTTTTTAGTCCGGACCCTTCTTAGGGTTGAGTTTTGTGAACGTATGCATGGCTTATAATATTTATACATATGTGATATATATTGTTTTAATAGATTTTGATCGAATTTACTGGTTTTGGCAGACTTATAGATTTAGACATACCGAGAATTCTTTAATCAATTTTTGTAACAAGTACGGAAGTATTGTTAGGTAAAGATTTCTTATTGTTATATAAAATTTATACAGAAGTTTCGTTCAGTTGAAAACCCAAAAAAACATTTATATATGTCGGTTGCATTTAGTATGACGTGCAAAGTCACATATTGATATACATATACGATTATACTGGTAAGTCAATCCAATTTAGGAAATATTTTTCATAGAATTATCTATATTTCATAGTCGCCCGAAATGTTATTTTGTCGCGGGTTGGCGCACGTGAGAAACGAGTGGGCCGGGGGCTGCCCGTAATCGTTTTGATTACGTTTTAATTAGATTTTTGAGTTCATAAAAGATTTTTTTGTTAGAGTCCAGTGCTAAGCGTCAAATGACTAGAAAGGGAGCAAAACTGTCGTTGGAATATGTAAATGTATTTCCAACCAAACAGACAGTAAGCTTTAGTATTTTTGAATATTAATTGTATTACAATCAAAAATATCCAGAGCAGATACTTCTTTTAAGGCAAAAGGAGCAAACAAAAAATGCTGACGGGAAAACAAAGCATTACTTGTTGTGTACATCGTGTAGATCTTTTGATAAAGCATTTCGCTTTGCATAATACCATTAAAATCAGTAAATAATTTCCATTTTCCATTTATGGAAATTTAAAATATGTTTGAAAAGGGGTATTCAACATGTATTGTAAATTCAAAATGTTAAGCTTGTTACCACTTAGGAAATATTATTTTCAATGCGTGCTATTATAAAACTACATGATTTACATCGGTTAAAATTCAACATGTAGTCTGTTGGTTTCGTGTAAGTTATCTAGAACGAAAACCAATAAGAACCTAAAAACAAGCACTCTTTGGGGGCACTGCAATACAACTGGAGTGGTAATTAATGCAATTTACATTTCATAATAATCATTTCACAATATATCGTATTATGCATGCAATATTGGAAATATATGTATGTGGGATTGGAAGTGGATGCTTTGGTAATGTCATTATACTCCTAAAAATGCTTTAACTACCACAGCAATGCCGTTTATCCCATTAGGTATTAATCCTTTAATTTTAATCCTTTTTGATAGCTAATTCCAAATTATTAACATATGTATGTATCTATGTTTTTGTAGCGCATTCCTTGCTATTACAGGTATCAACATATTTCCCTTTATCCCAAATTGTTCGACTATATCTTCCGATTCGCAAATCAAGAGTTTTATTTAAAAGAGTTTGCGAATATTCCACACTAATGAATTTCATATCTCAGAACAGTTATGTTTCAATTTATATATATGTATCTATATTGCAGAATTTAAAGATGTATCCATTTCCAATTAGATTAAATGTACATATTATATATGTTTTTGCTGGTTCTTCAAGTTTTGTCTAAGTTTTAGTGGTCTATTTCGGTTATAATGTTATACATATTATAAATAGAAGAATATATTATGAATATATATTATACTATTATATTATAATGGAAGAAGACTTTTCCTTAAGACCAAGTGGAGTAGGAATTGATTCGTAAATAAAGAATATCAAATCAGAAGATTGTCTAAATCATAATGTTTAATGATTGTGTCTCTATAATGTTATAAAGGCAATAACGTAGATTGGAGATATGATAGTAGGAGAATAGTATTCACGTAGTTTGGTGAAGGAATATTGGAAGAAAAGTATTCTTAGTTCTTATTTAGTAGAAAAGATATAATGGCCAAATGCTCATAGGTCTAGTAATCTTTGACATTGAAATATATAGTTTTTTCCAAAAGTGTCAAAGGATATTGCTCGGCGTACAAACAGCTTGTGGTCTGTAGCATTCCAACAAATGCAGTTCAAACATAATTTTATGCAAGCATAAGTAAGAATAAGTATATGTTGGTAGTTTAATATGTCGGCAACTGAGTCAAGTTTTTTAAGTTCCATACATAACTAATTTGGTAAACCAATAAAACTTTTAGTTATTAAGTTGCTTTTGCTAGTTACATGAAAGATTATATTCTCAATAATACATACATATTAAAATAAAAAATAGAAGAGAAGCAGAAATCAGTTAAAATGTTAATCATTTACCAATAAAAGTTTGATTGTGTTCAGGATGCTAAAGTTTCAAACTGAAAGCTGGTAACTCAGAGATGTATTTTGTAATGCATTTACATTTTGCTTAAAACAAAAGCTTATGAACTTGTTGAGATGATAAAATTAGCAACGAACTAAATTCAATGTGCGTCCATCTTTGCGGTTTTTACTGTTTCCTTTCGTCACTTCCTGGGATGCTTTTCTTTTTGCTAGCAGAATATTTATTATGAAATATGTATTTGTCTATCTAGTTTTACATGGAACTGTTCAATATGCGGTGGAAACTGCGGGATCAGTGGTGATTTTGTTGCGGGGTGTAGTGCGGTTATTGTTGCGCGGTGTAGTGGTTTGCTGGTACGAGTATGAGTACTCCAACTTGCATATTTGTATTCTATAGGAATATTTGAGAATTTGGCATACAATAGTCGAATGCTTGGAACCAGGATACATTATTTCATTGTACATTTTAATTTGACTAGAATTAGAATACCTTAAACTGGATTTCTTCCGGCACTACTTAAGATGGATTATTTTTGAAAAATATATGCATAACCTTTGCATAATTCCCATCGACTACTCGTGTCAGAGTGCGTATTTACTTTGTGGTCCTTGTGGTCCATATACCCATATTCAGTTTCCACCGTTATCGCTTATAGTCTGATAGTTGTTTATGGAGGTCATTGTTTTATCACCAAAATTTTTAAATTTGAACTTCGTAGAAAATGTATATACTTTATTTATCCGCTTTATAGTTTTCTCTTAGACACGATTCACATGAATGTCATAATGAGCAATGCCTACTATGCTTCAAACATTTCAGAAAAACATTCATTTGAGTAATCATTCATATTCCTCAATACATACACGTTTTCATTCCGATCAAGGAAATATGGGGGATTATAAGTCACTATGTCACAGGAAAAGAGTTTTATAATAAGATCAAGTGTAAATATCTGGATGAGAAATCACGCTCCGTTAATGATTATAATTGTCACACTACCTACTTTGGTGAGCTACAATCCCTACCTATTGTAGTGAAAATCCCATATTCTTGTCGTACCCGCCACGATGGAAACTGGGTCATAATCATAAGAACATATTAATACCATACGAGTCCTATCAGCATATACAAATTTTAATTTCGGGCTTTGTATCGGGCAAGGAGAGATGGAGATGTGGTCTTTATATATGAGGGTAAGTCAGGAGGGAAAATGGGTTATAATCATAAGAACATATAAATATCATAAGATTCCATTCTAATAAGGTTGAGAAGAATTACGAAGAATCCACGAATTATTTCCTGTTCTCAATGCGATCAAGAGATCAAAACCATCAATGCAAAATTCTTACGCACCCTACCTATTTCGGTGAGCTACAATCCCTACCTATTATAGTGAAAATCCCATATCCTTTTCGTACCCGCCACGATGGAAACTGGGTCATAATCATAAGAACATATTAATACCATACGAGTCCTATCAGCATATACAAATTTTTATTTCGGGCTTTGTATCGGGCAAGGAGAGATGGAGATGTGGTCTTTATATATGAGGGTAAGTCAGGAGGGAAAATGGGTTATAATCATAAGAACATATAAATATCATAAGATTCCATTCTAATAAGGTTGAGAAGAATTACGAAGAATCCACGAATTATTTCCTGTTCTCATTGCGATCAAGAGATCAAAACCATCAATGCAAAATTCTTACGCACCCTACCTATTTCGGTGAGCTACAATCCCTACCTATTATAGTGAAAATCCCATATCCTTTTCGTACCCGCCACGATGGAAACTGGGTCATAATCATAAGAACATATTAATACCATACGAGTCCTATCAGCATATACAAATTTTAATTTCGGGCTTTGTATCGGGCAAGGAGAGATGGAGATGTGGTCTTTATATATGAGGGTAAGTCAGGAGGGAAAGTGGGTTATAACCATAAGAACACATAAATATCATAAGAGACTATTCTAATAAGGTTGAGAAGAAACCATCCATCATTATAGTGAAAATCCACTATGCTTGTATACGTCACGAGGAAAACTTGCTTTTTTTTGTTTGTTTGGTTATTTGCTTAGATGCATTCCCAACATTAGTGGTCAAAGCTGTGAAAAAGGTTATATTTAAATAAACCGTCAGAGTCCCTGAGACTATTGGGGAGTATTTCCATTGAAATCTGTTAACATTAAACGGGAGGCATCTATAATTATATTAAAATAATTTATGGAACCGTTTTATCAGATAAAAATCCGATTTAAATTCGTTTGTCATTTACATAGGCATAAGGGTTCCTTTTTAGTCCGGACCCTTCTTAGGGTTGAGTTTTGTGAACGTATGCATGGCTTATAATATTTATACATATGTGATATATATTGTTTTAATAGATTTTGATCGAATTTACTGGTTTTGGCAGACTTATAGATTTAGACATACCGAGAATTCTTTAATCAATTTTTGTAACAAGTACGGAAGTATTGTTAGGTAAAGATTTCTTATTGTTATATAAAATTTATACAGAAGTTTCGTTCAGTTGAAAACCCAAAAAAACATTTATATATGTCGGTTGCATTTAGTATGACGTGCAAAGTCACATATTGATATACATATACGATTATACTGGTAAGTCAATCCAATTTAGGAAATATTTTTCATAGAATTATCTATATTTCATAGTCGCCCGAAATGTTATTTTGTCGCGGGTTGGCGCACGTGAGAAACGAGTGGGCCGGGGGCTGCCCGTAATCGTTTTGATTACGTTTTAATTAGATTTTTGAGTTCATAAAAGATTTTTTTGTTAGAGTCCAGTGCTAAGCGTCAAATGACTAGAAAGGGAGCAAAACTGTCGTTGGAATATGTAAATGTATTTCCAACCAAACAGACAGTAAGCTTTAGTATTTTTGAATATTAATTGTATTACAATCAAAAATATCCAGAGCAGATACTTCTTTTAAGGCAAAAGGAGCAAACAAAAAATGCTGACGGGAAAACAAAGCATTACTTGTTGTGTACATCGTGTAGATCTTTTGATAAAGCATTTCGCTTTGCATAATACCATTAAAATCAGTAAATAATTTCCATTTTCCATTTATGGAAATTTAAAATATGTTTGAAAAGGGGTATTCAACATGTATTGTAAATTCAAAATGTTAAGCTTGTTACCACTTAGGAAATATTATTTTCAATGCGTGCTATTATAAAACTACATGATTTACATCGGTTAAAATTCAACATGTAGTCTGTTGGTTTCGTGTAAGTTATCTAGAACGAAAACCAATAAGAACCTAAAAACAAGCACTCTTTGGGGCACTGCAAGCACTGCAATACAACTGGAGTGGTAATTAATGCAATTTACATTTCATAATAATCATTTCACAATATATCGTATTATGCATGCAATATTGGAAATATATGTATGTGGGATTGGAAGTGGATGCTTTGGTAATGTCATTATACTCCTAAAAATGCTTTAACTACCACAACAATGCCGTTTATCCCATTAGGTATTAATCCTTTAATTTTAATCCTTTTTGATAGCTAATTCCAAATTATTAACATATGTATGTATCTATGTTTTTGTAGCGCATTCCTTGCTATTACAGGTATCAACATATTTCCCTTTATCCCAAATTGTTCGACTATATCTTCCGATTCGCAAATCAAGAGTTTTATTTAAAAGAGTTTGCGAATATTCCACACTAATGAATTTCATATCTCAGAACAGTTATGTTTCAATTTATATATATGTATCTATATTGCAGAATTTAAAGATGTATCCATTTCCAATTAGATTAAATGTACATATTATATATGTTTTTGCTGGTTCTTCAAGTTTTGTCTAAGTTTTAGTGGTCTATTTCGGTTATAATGTTATACATATTATAAATAGAAGAATATATTATGAATATATATTATACTATTATATTATAATGGAAGAAGACTTTTCCTTAAGACCAAGTGGAGTAGGAATTGATTCGTAAATAAAGAATATCAAATCAGAAGATTGTCTAAATCATAATGTTTAATGATTGTGTCTCTATAATGTTATAAAGGCAATAACGTAGATTGGAGATATGATAGTAGGAGAATAGTATTCACGTAGTTTGGTGAAGGAATATTGGAAGAAAAGTATTCTTAGTTCTTATTTAGTAGAAAAGATATAATGGCCAAATGCTCATAGGTCTAGTAATCTTTGACATTGAAATATATGGTTTTTTCTAAAAGTGTCAAAGGATATTGCTCGGCGTAAAAACAGCTTGTGGTCTGTAGCATTCCAACAAATGCGGTTTAAACATAATTTTATGCAAGCATAAGTAAGAATAAGTATATGTTGGTAGTTTAATATGTCGGCAACTGAGTCAAGTTTTTTAAGTTCCATACATAACTAATTTGGTAAACCAATAAAACTTTTAGTTATTAAGTTGCTTTTGCTAGTTACATGAAAGATTATATTCTCAATAATACATACATATTAAAATAAAAAATAGAAGAGAAGCAGAAATCAGTTAAAATGTTAATCATTTACCAATAAAAGTTTGATTGTGTTCAGGATGCTAAAGTTTCAAACTGAAAGCTGGTAACTCAGAGATGTATTTTGTAATGCATTTACATTTTGCTTAAAACAAAAGCTTATGAACTTGTTGAGATGATAAAATTAGCAACGAACTAAATTCAATGTGCGTCCATCTTTGCGGTTTTTACTGTTTCCTTTCGTCACTTCCTGGGATGCTTTTCTTTTTGCTAGCAGAATATTTATTATGAAATATGTATTTGTCTATCTAGTTTTACATGGAACTGTTCAATATGCGGTGGAAACTGCGGGATCAGTGGTGATTTTGTTGCGGGGTGTAGTGCGGTTATTGTTGCGCGGTGTAGTGGTTTGCTGGTACGAGTATGAGTACTCCAACTTGCATATTTGTATTCTATAGGAATATTTGAGAATTTGGCATACAATAGTCGAATTAGAATTCGAATTAGAATACCTTAAACTGGATTTCTTCCGGCACTACTTAAGATGGATTATTTTTGAAAAATATATGCATAACCTTTGCATAATTCCCATCGACTACTCGTGTCAGATTGCGTATTTACTTTGTGGTCCTTGTGGTCCATATACCCATATTCAGTTTCCACCGTTATCGCTTATAGTCTGATAGTTGTTTATGGAGGTCATTGTTTTATCACCAAAATTTTTAAATTTGAACTTCGTAGAAAATTTATATACCTTTTTTATCCGCTTTATAGTTTTCTCTTAGACACGATTCACATGAATGTCATAATGAGCAATGCCTACTATGCTTCAAACATTTCAGAAAAACATTCATTTGAGTAATCATTCATATTCCTCAATACATACACGTTTTCATTCCGATCAAGGAAATATGGGGGGTTATAAGTCACTATGTCACAGGAAAAGAGTTTTATAATAAGATCAAGTGTAAATATCTGGATGAGAAATCACGCTCCGTTAATGATTATAATTGTCACACTACCTACTTTGGTGAGCTACAATCCCTACCTATTGTAGTGAAAATCCCATATTCTTGTCGTACCCGCCACGATGGAAACTGGGTCATAATCATAAGAACATATTAATACCATACGAGTCCTATCAGCATATACAAATTTTAATTTCGGGCTTTGTATCGGGCAAGGAGAGATGGAGATGTGGTCTTTATATATGAGGGTAAGTCAGGATGGAAAGTGGGTTATAACCATAAGAAAACATAAATATCATAAGAGACTATTCTAATAAGGTTGAGAAGAAACCATCCATCATTATAGTGAAAATCCACTATCCTTGTATACGTCACGAGGAAAACTGGGTCATATTCGTCAGAGCTTATAAATATCATAAGAGTCCATTCTAATTAGGTTGATAAAACACTTCGCTTAAATTCTTTCCCGTTATCATTTCGATCGAAAGATCAAGACCATCCTTAAATCATTTTTACGTAGCCTACCTATTTTAGTGAGCTACAATCCTTACCTATTATAGTGAAAATCCCATATCCATGTCGTATACGTCACGAGGGAAACTGGGTCATATTCGTAAGAGATTATAAATATCATAAGAGTCCATTCTAATAAGATTGATAAAACACCCTGCTTAAATTCTTTCCTGTTCTCATTTCGATCAAAAAATCAAGACCATTTTTAAACCATTCTTACGCACCCTACCTATTTTGGTGAGCTACAATCCCTTACTATTATAGTGAAAATCCCATATACTTGTATACGTCATGAGGGAAACTGGGTCGTAATAATGAGAACATATAAATAATTTTATTTCGGGCTTTGTATCGGGCAAGGAGAGGTGGAGGTGTAGTTTTATATATGAGGGTAAGTCAGGAGGGAAAGTGGGTTATAACCATAAGAACACATAAATATCATAAGAGACTATTCTAATAAGGTTGAGAAGAAACCATCCATCATTATAGTGGAAATCCAATATACTTGTATACGTCACGAGGGAAACTGGGTCATATTCGTCAGAGCTTATAAATATCATACGAGTCCATTCCAATAAGGTTGATAAAACATTTTGCTTAAATTCTTTCCTGTTCCCATTTTGATCAAAAGTTCAAGACCAGTTTTAAACCATTCTTACGCACCCTACCTATTTTGGTGAGCTACAATCCCTACCTATTATAGTGAAAATCCCATACCCTTGTCGTATACGTCACGAGGGAAACTGGGTCATATTCGTAAGAGCTTATAAATATCATAAGAGTTCATTCTAATAAGGTTGATAAAACACGTTGCTTAAATTCTTTCCTGTTCTCATTTCGATCAAAAAATCAAGACCATTTTTAAACCATTCTTACGCACCCTACCTATTTTGGTGAGCTACAATCCCTACCTATTATAGTGAAAATCCCATAGCCTTGTCGAATACGTCACGAGGGAAACTGGGTCATATTCGTCAGAGCTTATAAATATCATAAGAGTCCATTCTACTAAGGTGGATAAAACACCTTTCTTAAATTCTCTCCTGTTCTCATTTCGATCAAAAGATCAAGACCATTTTTAAACCATTCTTATGCACCCTACCTATTTTGGTGAGCTACAATCCCTACCTATTAAAGTGAAAATCCCATAGCCTTGTCGTATACGTCATGAGGGAAACTGGGTCATATTCGTAAGAGCTTATAAATATCATCAGAGTTCATTCTAATTAGGTTGATAAAACACTTTGCTTAAATTCTTTCCTGTTCTCATTTCGATCAAAAGATCAAGACCATTTTTAAACCATTCTTACGCTGCCTACCTATTTTGGTGAGCTACAATCCCTACCTATTATAGTGAAAATCCCATATCCATGTCGTAAACGCCACGAGGGAAACTGGGTCTTAATCATAAGAACATATACATAAATATCATACGAGTCCTATCCGTAAATAAATATTTTATCTTCGGGCTTTGTATCGAGCAAGGAGAAATGGAGATGTCGTCTTTATATATGAGGGTAAGTCAGGAGGGTAAGTGGGTTATACCCATAAAAACACATAAATATCATAAGAGACTATTGTAATAAGGTTGAGAAGACACCATCCATAAATTACTTTCTGTTCTCATTGCGATTACAAGATCGAAACCATATTTAACCCATTTTTACGCACCCCACCTATTTTGGTGAGCTAAAATCCCTACCTATTATAGTGAAAATCCCATAGCCTTGTCGTATACGTCACGAGGGAAACTGGGTCATATTCGTCAGAGCTTATAAATATCATAAGAGTCCATTCTAATAAGGTGGATACAACACCTTTTTTAAATTCTTTCCTGTTCTCATTTCGATCAAAAGATCAAGACCATTTTTAAACCATTCTTATGCACCCTACCTATATTGGTGAGCTACAATCCCTACCTATTATAGTGAAAATCTCATAGCCTTGTCGTATACGTCATGAGGGAAACTGGGTAATATTCGTAAGAGCTTATAAATATCATAAGAGTCCATTCTAATTAGGTTGATAAAACACTTTGCTTAAATTCTTTCCTGTGTTCATTTTGATCAAAAGATCAAGACCATTTTTAAACCATTCTTACGCACCCTACCTATTTTGGTGAGCTACAATCCCTACTTATTATAGTGAAAATCCCATATACTTGTATACGTCACGAGGGAAACTGGGTCATATTCGTCAGAGCTTATAAATATCATAAGAGTTCATTCTAATAAGATTGATAAAACACGTTGCTTAAATTCTTTCCTGTTCTCATTTTGATCAAAAGTTCAAGACCATTTTTAAATCATTCTTACGCACCCTACCTATTTTGGTGAGCTACAATCCCTACCTATTATAGTGAAAATCCCATATCCATGTCGTAAACGTCACGAGGGAAACTGGGTCTTAATCATAAGAACATATGTATACATAAATATCATACGAGTCCTATCCGTAAATAAATAATTTAATTTCGGGCTTTGTACCGGGCAAGGAGAGATGGAGGTGTGGTCTTTGTATATGGGGGTAAGTCAGGAAGGAAAGTGGGTCATAACCATAAAAACACATAAATATCATAAGAGACTATTGTAATAAGGTTGGGAAGACACCATAAATAAATTAATTTCTGTTCTCATTGCGATTACAAGATCGAAACCATATTTAAACTATTCTTACGCACCCTACCTATTTTGGTGAGCTACAATCCCTTACTATTATAGTGAAAATCCCATATACTTGTATACGTCATGAGGGAAACTGGGTCGTAATAATGAGAACATATAAATAATTTTATTTCGGGCTTTGTATCGGGCAAGGAGAGGTGGACGTGTAGTTTTATATATGAGGGTAAGGCAGGAGGGAAAGTGGGTTATAACCATAAGAACACATAAATATCATAAGAGACTATTCTAATAAGGTTGAGAAGAAACCATCCATCATTATAGTGGAAATCCAATATACTTGTATACGTCACGAGGGAAACTGGGTCATATTCGTCAGAGCTTATAAATATCATACGAGTCCATTCCAATAAGGTTGATAAAACATTTTGCTTAAATTCTTTCCTGTTCCCATTTTGATCAAAAGTTCAAGACCATTTTTAAACCATTCTTACGCACCCTACCTATTTTGGTGAGCTACAATCCCTACCTATTATAGTGAAAATCCCATACCCTTGTCGTATACGTCACGAGGGAAACTGGGTCATATTCGTAAGAGCTTATAAATATCATAAGAGTCCATTCTAATTAGGTTGATAAAACACTTTGCTTAAATTCTTTCCTGTGTTCATTTTGATCAAAAGATCAAGACCATTTTTAAACCATTCTTACGCACCCTACCTATTTTGGTGAGCTACAATCCCTTACTATTATAGTGAAAATCCCATATACTTGTATACGTCATGAGGGAAACTGGGTCGTAATAATGAGAACATATAAATAATTTTATTTCGGGCTTTGTATCGGGCAAGGAGAGGTGGAGGTGTAGTTTTATATATGAGGGTAAGTCAGGAGGGAAAGTGGGTTATAACCATAAGAACACATAAATATCATAAGAGACTATTCTAATAAGGTTGAGAAGAAACCATCCATCATTATAGTGGAAATCCAATATACTTGTATACGTCACGAGGGAAACTGGGTCATATTCGTCAGAGCTTATAAATATCATACGAGTCCATTCCAATAAGGTTGATAAAACATTTTGCTTAAATTCTTTCCTGTTCCCATTTTGATCAAAAGTTCAAGACCATTTTTAAACCATTCTTACGCACCCTACCTATTTTGGTGAGCTACAATCCCTACCTATTATAGTGAAAATCCCATACCCTTCTCGTATACGTCACGAGGGAAACTGGGTCATATTCGTAAGAGCTTATAAATATCATAAGAGTCCATTCTAATTAGGTTGATAAAACACTTTGCTTAAATTCTTTCCTGTGTTCATTTTGATCAAAAGATCAAGACCATTTTTAAACCATTCTTACGCACCCTACCTATTTTGGTGAGCTACAATCCCTTACTATTATAGTGAAAATCCCATATACTTGTATACGTCATGAGGGAAACTGGGTCGTAATAATGAGAACATATAAATAATTTTATTTCGGGCTTTGTATCGGGCAAGGAGAGGTGGAGGTGTAGTTTTATATATGAGGGTAAGTCAGGAGGGAAAGTGGGTTATAACCATAAGAACACATAAATATCATAAGAGACTATTCTAATAAGGTTGAGAAGAAACCATCCATCATTATAGTGGAAATCCAATATACTTGTATACGTCACGAGGGAAACTGGGTCATATTCGTCAGAGCTTATAAATATCATACGAGTCCATTCCAATAAGGTTGATAAAACATTTTGCTTAAATTCTTTCCTGTTCCCATTTTGATCAAAAGTTCAAGACCATTTTTAAACCATTCTTACGCACCCTACCTATTTTGGTGAGCTACAATCCCTACCTATTATAGTGAAAATCCCATACCCTTGTCGTATACGTCACGAGGGAAACTGGGTCATATTCGTAAGAGCTTATAAATATCATAAGAGTCCATTCTAATAAGGTTGATAAAAAACCCTGCTTAAATTCTTTCCTGTTCTCATTTCGATCAAAAAATCAAGACCATTTTTAAACCATTCTTACGCACCCTACCTATTTTGGTGAGCTACAATCCCTACCTATTATAGTGAAAATCCCATATACTTGTATACGTCACGAGGGAAACTGGGTCATATTCGTAAGAGCTTATAAATATCATAAGAGTCCATTCTAATAAGATTGATAAAACACCCTGCTTAAATTCTTTCCTGTTCTCATTTCGATCAAAAAATCAGAACCATTTTTAAACCATTCTTACGCACCCTACCTATTTTGGTGAGCTACAATCCCTACCTATTATAGTGAAAATCCCATAGCCTTGTCGTATACGTCACGAGGGAATCTGGGTCGTAATCATAAGAACATATACATAAATATCGTACGAGTCCTATCCGTAAATAAATAATTTAATTTCGGGCTTTGTACCGGGCAAGGAGAGACGGTGGATTAGTCTTTGTATATGAGGGTAAGTCACGAGGGAAAGTGGGTTATAACCATAAGAACACATAAATATCATAAGAGACTATTCTAATAAGGTTGAGAAGAAACCATCCATCATTATAGTGGAAATCCAATATACTTGTAAACGTCACGAGGGAAACTGTGTCATATTCGTCAGAGCTTATAAATATCATACGAGTCCATTCCAATAAGGTTGATAAAACATTTTGCTTAAATTCTTTCCTGTTCCCATTTTGATCAAAAGTTCAAGACCATTTTTAAACCATTCTTACGCACCCTACCTATTTTGGTGAGCTACAATCCCTACCTATTATAGTGAAAATCCCATACCCTTGTCGTATACGTCACGAGGGAAACTGGGTCATATTCGTAAGAGCTTATAAATATCATAAGAGTTCATTCTAATAAGGTTGATAAACACGTTGCTTAAATTCTTTCCTGTTCTCATTTCGATAAAAAAATCAAGACCATTTTTAAACCATTCTTACGCACCCTACCTATTTTGGTGAGCTACAATCCCTACCTATTATAGTGAAAATCCCATAGCCTTGTCGTATACGTCATGAGGGAAACTGGGTCATATTCGTAAGAGCTTATAAATATCATAAGAGTTCATTCTAATAAGGTTGGTAAAACACGTTGCTTAAATTCTTTCCTGTTCTCATTTCGATCAAAAAATCAAGACCATTTTTAAACCATTCTTACGCACCCTACCTATTTTGGTGAGCTACAATCCCTACCTATTATATTGAAAATCCCATATACTTGTATACGTCACGAGGGAAACTGGGTCATATTCGTAAGAGCTTATAAATATCATAAGAGTCCATTCTAATAAGGTTGATAAAACATTTTGCTTAAATTCTTTCCTGTTCTCATTTTGATCAAAAGTTCAAGACCATTTTTAAACCATTCTTACACACCCTACCTATTTTGGTGAGCTACAATCCCTACCTATTATAGTGAAAATCCCATATACATGTATACGTCACGAGGGAAATTGGGTCGTAATAATAAGAACATATAAATAATTTAATTACGGGCTTTGATTCGGGCAAGTAGAGATGGAGGTGTGGTCTTTGTATATGGGAGTAAGTCAGGAGGGAAAGAGGGTTATAACCATAAGAACACATAAATATCATAAGAGTCCATTCTAATAAGATTGATAAAACACCCTGCTTAAATTCTTTCCTGTTCTCATTTCGATCAAAAAATCAAGACCATATTTAAACCATTCTTACGCACCCTACCTATTTTGGTGAGCTACAATCCCTACCTATTATAGTGAAAATCCCATATCCATGTCGTAAACGTCACGAGGGAAACTGGGTCTTAATCATAAGAACATATGTATACATAAATATCATACGAGTCCTATCCGTAAATAAATAATTTAATTTCGGGCTTTGTACCGGGCAAGGAGAGATGGAGGTGTGGTCTTTGCATACGGGGGTAAGTCAGGAAGGAAAGTGGGTCATAACCATAAGAACACATAAATATCATAAGAGACTATTGTAATAAGGTTGAGAAGACAGCATCCATAAATTAATTTCTGTTCTCATTGCGATTACAAGATCGAAACCATATTTAAACCATTCTTACGCACCCTACCTATTTTGGTGAGCTACAATCCCTACCTATTATAGTGAAAATCCCATATACTTGTATACGTCACGAGGGAAACTGGGTCATATTCGTCAGAGCTTATAAATATCATAAGAGTCCATTCTAATAAGATTGATAAAACACCCTGCTTAAATTCTTTCCTGTTCTCATTTCGATCAAAAGATCAAGACCATATTTAAACCATTCTTACGCACCCTACCTATTTTGGTGAGCTACAATCCCTACCTATTATAGTGAAAATCCCATATCCATGTCGTAAACTTCACGAGGGAAACTGGGTCATAATCATAAGAACATATACATAAATATCATACGAGTCCTATCCGTAAATAAATAATTTAATTTCGGGCTTTGTACCGGGCAAGGAGAGATGGAGGTGTAGTCTCTATATATGAGGGTAAGTCAGGAGGGAAAGTGGGTTATAACCATAAGAACACATAAATATCATAAGAGACTATTCTAATAAGGTTGAGAATAAATTATCCATCATTATAGTGGAAATCCAATATACTTGTATACGTCACGAGGGAAACTGGGTCATATTCGTCAGAGCTTATAAATATCATACGAGTCCATTCCAATAAGGTTGATAAAACATTTTGCTTAAATTCTTTTCTGTTCCCATTTTGATCAAAAGTTCAAGACCATTTTTAAACCATTCTTACGCACCCTACCTATTTTGGTGAGCTACAATCCCTACCTATTATAGTGAAAATCCCATACCCTTGTCGTATACGTCACGAGGGAAACTGGGTCATATTCGTAAGAGCTTATAAATATCATAAGAGTCCATTCTAATAAGGTTGATAAAACACGTTGCTTAAATTCTCTCCTGTTCTCATTTCGATCAAAAAATCAAGACCATTTTTAAACCATTCCTACGCACCCTACCTATTTTGGTGAGCTACAATCCCTACCTATTATAGTGAAAATCCCATATACTTGTATACGTCACGAGGGAAACTGGGTCATATTCGTAAGAGCTTATAAATATCATAAGAGTCCATTCTAATAAGATTGATAAAACACCCTGCTTAAATTCTTTCCTGTTCTCATTTCGATCAAAAAATCAAGACCATTTTTAAACCATTCTTACGCACCCTACCTATTTTGGTGAGCTACAATCCCTACCTATTATAGTGAAAATCCCATAGCCTTGTCGTATACGTCACGAGGGAATCTGGGTCGTAATCATAAGAACATATAAATAAATATCGTACGAGTCCTATCCGTAAATAAATAATTTAATTTCGGGCTTTGTACCGGGCAAGGAGAGATGGTGGATTAGTCTTTGTATATGAGGGTAAGTCACGAAGGAAAGTGGGTTATAACCATAAGAACACATAAATATCATAAGAGACTATTCTAATAAGGTTGAGAAGAAACCATCCATCATTATAGTGGAAATCCAATATACTTGTAAACGTCACGAGGGAAACTGGGTCATATTCGTCAGAGCTTATAAATATCATACGAGTCCATTCCAATAAGGTTGATAAAACATTTTGCTTAAATTCTTTCCTGTTCCCATTTTGATCAAAAGTTCAAGACCATTTTTAAACCATTCTTACGCACCCTACCTATTTTGGTGAGCTACAATCCCTACCTATTATAGTGAAAATCCCATACCCTTGTCGTATACGTCACGAGGGAAACTGGGTCATATTCGTAAGAGCTTATAAATATCATAAGAGTTCATTCTAATAAGGTTGGTAAAACACGTTGCTTAAATTCTTTCCTGTTCTTATTTCGATCAAAAAATCAAGACCATTTTTAAACCATTCTTACGCACCCTACCTATTTTGGTGAGCTACAATCCCTACCTATTATAGTGAAAATCCCATAGCCTTGTCGTATACGTCACGAGGGAATCTGGGTCATAATCATAAGAACATATACATAAATATCGTACGAGTCCTATCCGTAAATAAATAATTTAATTTCGGGCTTTGTACCGGGCAAGGAGAGATGGAGGTGTAGTCTCTATATATGAGGGTAAGTCAGGAGGGAAAGTGGGTTATAACCATAAGAACACATAAATATCATAAGAGACTATTCTAATAAGGTTGAGAATAAACCATCCATCATTATAGTGGAAATCCAATTTACTTGTATACGTCACGAGGGAAACTGGGTCATATTCGTCAGAGCTTATAAATATCATAAGAGTCCATTCTAATAAGGTTGATAAAACATTTTGCTTAAATTCTTTCCTGTTCTCATTTTGATCAAAAGTTCAAGACCATTTTTAAACCATTCTTACACACCCTACCTATTTTGGTGAGCTACAATCCCTACCTATTATAGTGAAAATCCCATATCCATGTCGTAAACTTCACGAGGGAAACTGGGTCATAATCATAAGAACATATACATAAATATCGTACGAGTCCTATCCGTAAATAAATAATTTAATTTCGGGCTTTGTACCGGGCAAGGAGAGATGGAGGTGTAGTCTCTATATATGAGGGTAAGTCAGGAGGGAAAGTGGGTTATAACCATAAGAACACATAAATATCATAAGAGACTATTCTAATAAGGTTGAGAAGAAACCATCCATCATTATAGTGGAAATCCAATTTACTTGTATACGTCACGAGGGAAACTGGGTCATATTCGTCAGAGCTTATAAATATCATAAGAGTCCATTCTAATAAGATTGATAAAACACCCTGCTTAAATTCTTTCCTGTTCTCATTTCGATCAAAAGTTCAAGACCATATTTAAACCATTCTTACGCACCCTACCTATTTTGGTGAGCTACAATCCCTAACTATTATAGTGAAAATCCCATAGCCTTGTCGTATACGTCACGAGGGAAACTGGGTCGTAATAATAGGAACATATAAATAATTTTATATCGGGCTTTGTATCGGGCAAGGAGAGATGGAGATGTCGTCTTTATAGTATATGAGGGTAAGTCAGGAGGGAAAGTGGGTTATAACCATAAGAACACATAAATATCATAAGAGACTATTGTAATAAGGTTAAGAATAAACCATCCATCATTATAGTGGAAATCCAATATACTTGTATACGTCACGAGGGAAACTGGGTCATATTCGTCAGAGCTTATAAATATCATAAGAGTCCATTCTAATAAGATTGATAAAACACCCTGCTTAAATTCTTTCCTGTTCTCATTTCGATCAAAAAATCAAGACCATTTTTAAACCATTCTTACGCACCCTACCTATTTTGGTGAGCTACAATCCCTACCTATTATAGTGAAAATCCCATATACTTGTATACGTCACGAGGGAAACTGGGTCATATTCGTAAGAGCTTATAAATATCATAAGAGTCCATTCTAATAAGATTGATAAAACACCCTGCTTAAATTCTTTCCTGTTCTCATTTCGATCAAAAGATCAAGACCATATTTAAACCATTCTTACGCACCCTACCTATTTTGGTGAGCTACAATCCCTACCTATTATAGTGAAAATCCCATATCCATGTCGTAAACTTCACGAGGGAAACTGGGTCATAATCATAAGAACATATACATAAATATCGTACGAGTCCTATCCGTAAATAAATAATTTAATTTCGGGCTTTGTACCGGGCAAGGAGAGATGGAGGTGTAGTCTCTATATATGAGGGTAAGTCAGGAGGGAAAGTGGGTCATATTCGTAAGAGCTTATAAATATCATAAGAGTCCATTCTAATAAGGTTGATAAAACATTTTGCTTAAATTCTTTCCTGTTCTCATTTTGATCAAAAGTTCAAGACCATTTTTAAACCATTCTTACACACCCTACCTATTTTGGTGAGCTACAATCCCTACCTATTATAGTGAAAATCCCATATACTTGTATACGTCACGAGGGAAACTGGGTCATATTCGTAAGAGCTTATAAATATCATAAGAGTCCATTCTAATAAGATTGATAAAACACCCTGCTTAAATTCTTTCCTGTTCTCATTTCGATCAAAAGATCAAGACCATATTTAAACCATTCTTACGCACCCTACCTATTTTGGTGAGCTACAATCCCTACCTATTATAGTGAAAATCCCATAGCCTTGTCGTATACGTCACGAGGGAAACTGGGTCGTAATAATAGGAACATATAAATAATTTTATATCGGGCTTTGTATCGGGCAAGGAGAGATGGAGATGTCGTCTTTATAGTATATGAGGGTAAGTCAGGAGGGAAAGTGGGTTATAACCATAAGAACACATAAATATCATAAGAGACTATTGTAATAAGGTTAAGAATAAACCATCCATCATTATAGTGGAAATCCAATATACTTGTATACGTCACGAGGGAAACTGGGTCATATTCGTCAGAGCTTATAAATATCATAAGAGTCCATTCTAATAAGATTGATAAAACACCCTGCTTAAATTCTTTCCTGTTCTCATTTCGATCAAAAAATCAAGACCATTTTTAAACCATTCTTACGCACCCTACCTATTTTGGTGAGCTACAATCCCTACCTATTATAGTGAAAATCCCATATACTTGTATACGTCACGAGGGAAACTGGGTCATATTCGTAAGAGCTTATAAATATCATAAGAGTCCATTCTAATAAGATTGATAAAACACCCTGCTTAAATTCTTTCCTGTTCTCATTTCGATCAAAAGATCAAGACCATATTTAAACCATTCTTACGCACCCTACCTATTTTGGTGAGCTACAATCCCTACCTATTATAGTGAAAATCCCATATACTTGTATACGTCACGAGGGAAACTGGGTCATATTCGTAAGAGCTTATAAATATCATAAGAGTCCATTCTAATAAGATTGATAAAACACCCTGCTTAAATTCTTTCCTGTTCTCATTTCGATCAAAAGATCAAGACCATATTTAAACCATTCTTACGCACCCTACCTATTTTGGTGAGTTACAATCCCTAACTATTATAGTGAAAATCCCATATACTTTTATACGTCAAGAGGGAAACTGGGTCGTAATAATAGAAACATATAAATAATTTTATATCGGGCTTTGTATCGGGCAAGGAGAGATGGAGATGTCGTCTTTATAGTATATGAGGGTAAGTCACGAGGGAAAGTGGGTTATAACCATAAGAACACATAAATATCATAAGAGACTATTCTAATAAGGTTGAGAAGAAACCATCCATCATTATAGTGGAAATCCAATATACTTGTAAACGTCACGAGGGAAACTGGGTCATATTCGTCAGAGCTTATAAATATCATACGAGTCCATTCCAATAAGGTTGATAAAACATTTTGCTTAAATTCTTTCCTGTTCCCATTTTGATCAAAAGTTCAAGACCATTTTTAAACCATTCTTACGCACCCTACCTATTTTGGTGAGCTACAATCCCTACCTATTATAGTGAAAATCCCATAGCCTTGTCGTATACGTCATGAGGGAAACTGGGTCATATTCGTAAGAGCTTATAAATATCATAAGAGTTCATTCTAATAAGGTTGGTAAAACACGTTGCTTAAATTCTTTCCTGTTCTCATTTCGATCAAAAAATCAAGACCATTTTTTAAACCATTCTTACGCACCCTACCTATTTTGGTGAGCTACAATCCCTACCTATTATAGTGAAAATCCCATATACTTGTATACGTCACGAGGGAAACTGGGTCATATTCGTAAGAGCTTATAAATATCATAAGAGTCCATTCTAATAAGATTGATAAAACACCCTGCTTAAATTCTTTCCTGTTCTCATTTCGATCAAAAGATCAAGACCATATTTAAACCATTCTTACGCACCCTACCTATTTTGGTGAGCTACAATCCCTACCTATTATAGTGAAAATCCCATACCCTTGTCGTATACGTCACGAGGGAAACTGGGTCATATTCGTAAGAGCTTATAAATATCATAAGAGTTCATTCTAATAAGGTTGATAAAACACGTTGCTTAAATTCTTTCCTGTTCTCATTTCGATCAAAAAATCAAGACCATTTTTAAACCATTCTTACGCACCCTACCTATTTTGGTGAGCTACAATCCCTACCTATTATAGTGAAAATCCATAGCCTTGTCGTATACGTCATGAGGGAAACTGGGTCATATTCGTAAGAGCTTATAAATATCATAAGAGTTCATTCTAATAAGGTTGGTAAAACACGTTGCTTAAATTCTTTCCTGTTCTCATTTCGATCAAAAAATCAAGACCATTTTTAAACCATTCTTACGCACCCTACCTATTTTGGTGAGCTACAATCCCTACCTATTATAGTGAAAATCCCATATACTTGTATACGTCACGAGGGAAACTGGGTCATATTCGTAAGAGCTTATAAATATCATAAGAGTCCATTCTAATAAGATTGATAAAACACCCTGCTTAAATTCTTTCCTGTTCTCATTTCGATCAAAAGATCAAGACCATATTTAAACCATTCTTACGCACCCTACCTATTTTGGTGAGCTACAATCCCTACCTATTATAGTGAAAATCCCATAGCCTTGTCGTATACGTCACGAGGGAATCTGGGTCATAATCATAAGAACATATACATAAATATCGTACGAGTCCTATCCGTAAATAAATAATTTAATTTCGGGCTTTGTACCGGGCAAGGAGAGATGGAGGTGTAGTCTCTATATATGAGGGTAAGTCAGGAGGGAAAGTGGGTCATATTCGTAAGAGCTTATAAATATCATAAGAGTCCATTCTAATAAGGTTGATAAAACATTTTGCTTAAATTCTTTCCTGTTCTCATTTTGATCAAAAGTTCAAGACCATTTTTAAACCATTCTTACACACCCTACCTATTTTGGTGAGCTACAATCCCTACCTATTATAGTGAAAATCCCATAGCCTTGTCGAATACGTCACGAGGGAAACTGGGTCATATTCGTCAGAGCTTATAAATATCATAAGAGTCCATTCTACTAAGGTGGATAAAACACCTTTCTTAAATTCTCTCCTGTTCTCATTTCGATCAAAAGATCAAGACCATTTTTAAACCATTCTTATGCACCCTACCTATTTTGGTGAGCTACAATCCCTACCTATTAAAGTGAAAATCCCATAGCCTTGTCGTATACGTCATGAGGGAAACTGGGTCATATTCGTAAGAGCTTATAAATATCATCAGAGTTCATTCTAATTAGGTTGATAAAACACTTTGCTTAAATTCTTTCCTGTTCTCATTTCGATCAAAAGATCAAGACCATTTTTAAACCATTCTTACGCACCCTACCTATTTTGGTGAGTTACAATCCCTAACTATTATAGTGAAAATCCCATATACTTTTATACGTCAAGAGGGAAACTGGGTCGTAATAATAGGAACATATAAATAATTTTATATCGGGCTTTGTACCGGGCAAGGAGAGATGGAGGTGTAGTCTTTATATATGAGGGTAAGTCAGGAGGGAAAGTGGGTTATAACCATAAGAACACATAAATATCATAAGAGACTATTGTAATAAGGTTAAGAATAAACCATCCATCATTATAGTGGAAATCCAATATACTTGTATACGTCACGAGGGAAACTGGGTCATATTCGTCCGAGCTTATAAATATCATAAGAGTCCATTCTAATAAGATTGATAAAACACCCTGCTTAAATTCTTTCCTGTTCTCATTTCGATCAAAAGTTCAAGACCATATTTAAACCATTCTTACGCACCCTACCTATTTTGGTGAGTTACAATCCCTAACTATTATAGTGAAAATCCCATATACTTTTATACGTCAAGAGGGAAACTGGGTCGTAATAATAGGAACATATAAATAATTTTATATCGGGCTTTGTACCGGGCAAGGAGAGATGGAGGTGTAGTCTTTATATATGAGGGTAAGTCAGGAGGGAAAGTGGGTTATAACCATAAGAACACATAAATATCATAAGAGACTATTCTAATAAGGTTGAGAAGAAACCATCCATCATTATAGTGGAAATCCAATATACTTGTATACGTCACGAGGGAAACTGGGTCATATTCGTCAGAGCTTATAAATATCATGAGTCCATTCTAATAAGGTTGATAAAACACCCTGCTTAAATTCTTTCCTGTTCTCATTTCGATCAAAAGATCAAGACCATATTTAAACCATTCTTACGCACCCTACCTATTTTGGTGAGCTACAATCCCTACCTATTATAGTGAAAATCCCATATCCATGTCGTAAACTTCACGAGGGAAACTGGGTCATAATCATAAGAACATATACATAAATATCGTACGAGTCCTATCCGTAAATAAATAATTTAATTTCGGGCTTTGTACCGGGCAAGGAGAGATGGAGGTGTAGTCTTTATATATGAGGGTAAGTCAGGAGGGAAAGTGGGTTATAACCATAAGAACACATAAATATCATAAGAGACTATTCTAATAAGGTTGAGAAGAAACCATCCATCATTATAGTGGAAATCCAATTTACTTGTATACGTCACGAGGGAAACTGGGTCATATTCGTCAGAGCTTATAAATATCATAAGAGTCCATTCTAATAAGATTGATAAAACACCCTGCTTAAATTCTTTCCTGTTCTCATTTCGATCAAAAGTTCAAGACCATATTTAAACCATTCTTACGCACCCTACCTATTTTGGTGAGCTACAATCCCTAACTATTATAGTGAAAATCCCATAGCCTTGTCGTATACGTCAAGAGGGAAACTGGGTCGTAATAATAGGAACATATAAATAATTTTATATCGGGCTTTGTATCGGGCAAGGAGAGATGGAGATGTCGTCTTTATAGTATATGAGGGTAAGTCAGGAGGGAAAGTGGGTTATAACCATAAGAACACATAAATATCATAAGAGACTATTCTAATAAGGTTGAGAATAAACCATCCATCATTATAGTGGAAATCCAATATACTTGTATACGTCACGAGGGAAACTGGGTCATATTCGTCAGAGCTTATAAATATCATAAGAGTCCATTCTAATAAGGTTGATAAAACACTTTGCTTAAAATCTTTCCTGTTCTCATTTTGATCAAAAGTTCAAGACCATATTTAAACCATTCTTACGCACCCTACCTATTTTGGTGAGCTACAATCCCTAACTATTATAGTGAAAATCCCATATACTTGTATACGTCACGAGGGAAACTGGGTCATATTCGTCAGAGCTTATAAATATCATAAGAGTCCATTCTAATAAGATTGATAAAACACCCTGCTTAAATTCTTTCCTGTTCTCATTTCGATCAAAAGATCAGGACCATATTTAAACCATTCTTACGCACCCTACCTATTTTGGTGAGCTACAATCCCTACCTATTATAGTGAAAATCCCATAGCCTTGTCGTATACGTCCCGAGAAAAACTGGGTCATAATCATAAGAACATATACATAAATATCATACGAGTCCTATCCGTAAATAAATATTTTAATTTCGGGCTCTGTATCGGGCAAGGAGAAATGGAGATGTCGTCTTTATATATGAGGGTAAGTCAGGAGGGAAAGTGGGTTATAACCATAAGAACACATAAATATCATAAGAGACTATTCTAATAAGGTTGAGAAGAAACCATCCATCATTATAGTGAAAATCCAATATATTTGTATACGTCACGAGGGAAAGTGAGTCATATTCGTCAGAGCTTATAAATATCATAAGAGTTCATTCTAATAAGATTGATAAAACACTTTGCTTAAGTTCTTTCCTGTTCTCATTTCGATCAAAAGATCAAGACCATTTTTAAACCATTCTTACGCACCCTACCTATTTTGGTGAGCTACAATCCCTACCTATTATAGTGAAAATCCCATAGCCTTGTCGTATACGTCATGAGGGAAACTGGGTCATATTCGTAAGAGCTTATAAATATCATAAGAGTTCATTCTAATAAGGTTGGTAAAACACGTTGCTTAAATTCTTTCCTGTTCTCATTTCGATCAAAAAATCAAGACCATTTTTAAACCATTCTTACGCACCCTACCTATTTTGGTGAGCTACAATCCCTTCCTATTATAGTGAAAATCCAATATATTTGTATACGTCACGAGGGAAAGTGAGTCATATTCGTCAGAGCTTATAAATATCATAAGAGTTCATTCTAATAAGATTGATAAAACACTTTGCTTAAGTTCTTTCCTGTTCTCATTTCGATCAAAAGATCAAGACCATTGTTAAACCATTCTTACGCACCCTACCTATTTTGGTGAGCTACAATCCCTACCTATTATAGTGAAAATCCCATAGCCTTGTCGTATACGTCATGAGGGAAACTGGGTCATATTCGTAAGAGCTTATAAATATCATAAGAGTTCATTCTAATAAGGTTGGTAAAACACGTTGCTTAAATTCTTTCCTGTTCTCATTTCGATCAAAAAATCAAGACCATTTTTAAACCATTCTTACGCACCCTACCTATTTTGGTGAGCTACAATCCCTACCTATTATAGTGAAAATCCCATATACTTTTATACGTCAAGAGGGAAACTGGGTCGTAATAATAGGAACATATAAATAATTTTATATCGGGCTTTGTATCGGGCAAGGAGAGATGGAGATGTCGTCCTTATAGTATATGAGGGTAAGTCAGGAGGGAAAGTGGGTTATAACCATAAGAACACATAAATATCATAAGAGACTATTGTAATAAGGTTAAGAATAAACCATCCATCATTATAGTGGAAATCCAATATACTTGTATACGTCACGAGGGAAACTGGGTCATATTCGTCAGAGCTTATAAATATCATAAGAGTCCATTCTAATAAAATTGATAAAACACCCTGCTTAAATTCTTTCCTGTTCTCATTTCGATCAAAAGTTCAAGACCATATTTAAACCATTCTTACGCACCCTACCTATTTTGGTGAGTTACAATCCCTAACTATTATAGTGAAAATCCCATATACTTTTATACGTCAAGAGGGAAACTGGGTCGTAATAATAGGAACATATAAATAATTTTATATCGGGCTTTGTATCGGGCAAGGAGAGATGGAGATGTCGTCTTTATAGTATATGAGGGTAAGTCAGGAGGGAAAGTGGGTTATAACCATAAGAACACATAAATATCATAAGAGACTATTCTAATAAGGTTAAGAATAAACCATCCATCATTATAGTGGAAATCCAATATACTTGTATACGTCACGAGGGAAACTGGGTCATATTCGTCAGAGCTTATAAATATCATAAAGAGTCCATTCTAATAAGATTGATAAAACACCCTGCTTAAATTCTTTCCTGTTCTCATTTCGATCAAAAGATCAAGACCATATTTAAACCATTCTTACGCACCCTACCTATTTTGGTGAGCTACAATCCCTACCTATTATAGTGAAAATCCCATAGCCTTGTCGTATACGTCCCGAGAAAAACTGGGTCATAATCATAAGAACATATACATAAATATCATACGAGTCCTATCCGTAAATAAATATTTTAATTTCGGGCTCTGTATCGGGCAAGGAGAAATGGAGATGTCGTCTTTATATATGAGGGTAAGTCAGGAGGGAAAGTGGGTTATAACCATAAGAACACATAAATATCATAAGAGACTATTCTAATAAGGTTGAGAAGAAACCATCCATCATTATAGTGAAAATCCAATATATTTGTATACGTCACGAGGGAAAGTGAGTCATATTCGTCAGAGCTTATAAATATCATAAGAGTTCATTCTAATAAGATTGATAAAACACTTTGCTTAAGTTCTTTCCTGTTCTCATTTCGATCAAAAGATCAAGACCATATTTAAACCATTTTTACGCACCCTACCTATTTTGGTGAGCTACAATCCCTACCTATTATAGTGAAAATCCCATAGCCTTGTCGTATACGTCACGAGGGAAACTGGGTCATATTCGTAAGAGCTTATAAATATCATAAGAGTCCATTCTAATAAGGTTGATAAAACACTTTGCTTAAATTCTTTCCTGTTCTCATTTCGATCGAAAGATCAAGACCATCCTTTAATCATTTTTACGCACCCTACCTACTTTGGTGAGCTTCAATCCCTACCTAATATAGTGAAAATCCCATATCCTTGTCGTATACGTCCCGAGAAAAACTGGGTCATAATCATAAGAAATTATAAATATCGTACGAGTTTCTATCCGAAAATATATTAATTGATTCCGGGATTTATTTCGGGCAAGAAGCGATGGAGATGTGATCCTTATATTTAGGGCAAGTCACAAGAAAGAGTGGGGAATAATAAGACTCCGTACCGATAATGTTGAGAAATCACAATCTGTAATTTAATTTCTGTTCCCATTGCTATCAGAAGATTAATACTCTTTTTTTTTGTTGTACTCATACAACTCATGGAGATAAACATCCGGTGCAATTACTAGGACCTAGAAAACTCTTGAGCTGTAAGGTAATATACATAGTTAGAATATAATAATTGTAAGATACCATATATGTAGATGACTTTTATATTTGTTTTTAAACATAGTAATTTGGTCCAAAGTCCGATAGTCTTTGTGCATGTCTTGATATGTTTCTCAGCTTTATTCCTCTTAAATGATGATACTTCCATACTTATTGTAAACGCTGCCAAATTTGCTCAATCTATCACTTGATTGCCGAATATGAATTATTAACGCTTTTTTCTCCGTAAATATTTAGAATTTAATTTTCTGAGAATTTATATTTCTGAATATATGTATTTTAACTGTTTTTCGAAACCCTGTTCAGATAAATGTTATTATGATCACAGCCTACTACCACTTTGTAATGCTTGCTCAGTGTTACTACTATGATTGACATGTCAGCAAAGCCTTGATTTAAAGTAGCTAAATGCGATTCGTTATAAAATCAGATTCAGATATTGAGAAATTTTAATATAAAAACATTATTGCAATTAGCGGAATGATAACTGACTATTATTTTGAAAATATTATTTTGGGGTTTATGTTATTTGTTGCAAATATTTTTATTTTACATTAATTCAATGACCAGAGTATTGTTGTACCATGATGGAAAAAATAATAGAAAGAAAAAAAAGAAAAAAAATAAGCCAATATTTAGTTTTTAGTAGAATTTTCATACGTAAAATCCACAGGGCTTGGCTTCAGGATAACTGTGCTTTATATTGGTCTTTCTTTTGGGCTTCTTTCGTAATAAATAATAACTGAGCATACCGATTTGTAGAAAGGACACGTTTTTGTGTCGGAAAAAATAGAAACGCACTTTATTTTTGTTCTTATCTTGTTTTAAAACGGTTGAAATAAATTTTAAATGGTAACATTTGATAAAATAAAGATAAAAGAATAGAATTACTATTCCTGCGGATCCCGATTTGCTCTTCGTTTTTTTCGATTTAGATTAGGTCGCGACGTACATTGTACGGATATTGATATAAAATAGATCCCAGTTCTACTAAATGAAGACAAAACAAGCGCTACTTTGGAGAAGTGCGACACCCTCCTTGTAAAAAAATAAAAAAAATCCTTTTCTGCGTTTCTCATTCGGGTGTTGGTCTCATATATTGGATAAAGGAAAAATGTGTGCCTCCCTCTACGTAAATATACCCGACAGTACATTGGGTAAATTGCACTCCTAAATGCTGACGTTGAAATGGTTACCGGACAACAAAGTTCCACTGATGAAATGGCCTTAACATCCACCAGACCTAAATCCTATTGGGCACTTTCGGGGGAGCTTGAAGAATAGGATTGTTGGCTATAAATCGAATAATACAATTTTTCATTGAACATTACTTCTATTATTTTTTCCATCACTGTAAAAATAAAACCTACCTATTATGTTTGAAAATGCTAGAGACATCTGTCCGATCGTTTCAATAGATCGAATAAATTATTTTTGGTATTATCGGTATGCTGTTAAAAACTTGTTTAATGGAGTTTGTCATATAAAATTGTTTTGGGTTTTTGGGAAGTGTGAGGTGGAACAGTTTAATGATTAAGTTTTAATGTTTAACCATAATTTCCGCAGTTTCTTTAAACTTTACATTATATTTGGACAGGTAATTTTGTAAATATATAAGAATATATGTGTATGTTTTCATTATAAATTATTTTCAGAAATCGTCCATACTCAGCTTACAGTGACAAGTGATAATCATCCCAATTGAGTGTTGTTATATAGAAATAATTATTTTCCTTTGATTGTTTAAAATAACAATTGTTAAATTGTGCTACCATCCTCAATCAAGTACCTGTGATATGTTAAAGTTGTATTTTTGCTCCGAGATACTCCGCTGTATTGTTTTACTAATACATTATTTGTATATGTAGTAAGAAGGTAAAATATTTACGTACTTTTATGCTTTCGCAGCTTTTTGAAGTTTGAACATAGCCTAAAAGGTATATCAGGAATTTTAAATTTTTAATTTTGAGATGGATCAGTGCCTTCTTCTTCATGTAGAGTCGCATAGACATAGAATTATTCGGTTTTGGTCGGGAGTATAGTATATAAATCGTAATCTTTTTGAGATACTAGATCAACCCTTCTTCGATGAGCTAACTGCTGCAACGCTTTGCAAAACGGTTGGATGATCTAACTGAAATTGAATTTAAGCTTGAAATAAAAAAAATATGACGAGCAATTTTTCGAGATTTATTTTTGGAATTTTTGAATTTTATTCACTTTTTTGTTGCTTCTTTTCCATTGATGAGCTCTTTTGTTAAGCATTTTTTTCCATTTTCTTATTTTTTGTTTTGTTTCGACAAGTAATTTTACATCAGTATAAGTAATTATAAAGTCGTAGAGTGTACAAAAACAAAAAACAGTTTAAACAATTTCAAATAATTACAAATTTAACACATTGTTGGTGTGGAACTGTTTCCGCTTTGAGTTCACCACAAATGTATAGCCACAGAAAAGATTGTTTGCAACCAACAGCCATTGTTTTGGACTTGTTTGTTACATCGCTACTCCAAAGACGATGTGCGAACAGATTCAATCGATCGATGTCAGAACAGAGTTATACGTATATCTGCCCGTTTTTGGTATTCGTTCGATGGTAGGTAAGCAACAGAAGGCCCTTTGTATGGTTCACCCTGAGTAGAGCAGAGAAGTCGATACACCGGTGTTCCTATAAAACAATCCGCACAATCAATCTGATAGAAACGATGCACCCTGGTCAGTCCGCGACCCCGACAGTCAACACTGAGGCGGCTGAGTCAGGGTCGCAGCCAAAACTTTCGCCAAACGCGTACATCGGCCGAAGTGCATTTTTCAGCACTTCTTCTGCCTATTGCTCGCAAAGGCTACAGAGCTCAGAGTTTTACTTGGATCGATCGCCTACGCGTTCGCGTATCAACTTTCAACGCCCAACTATAAAGTTTAGAGAAAGAAATACATATTGCTTGGTTAAGTTGTGTGTCAGAGTTGCATATAGCATTATTACAAGTAAGATTATCAGCTATTTAAATGTTATAACGACTACAAAACTTATACTTAGGTAAGATGCCAATAGGAGCGACAGAAACAGGGATAAAGAAACGTAAAGCAGTGAAATTTTCCCTAGACCCAGCATGTGGGAAAATACATATACATATACATATGTACTCGTACATAGTTAAATGAAGAGAAAGCATACACATGGGTAGGTTGTGTTAATTCACACCCAAGTACTTTTTGCAGCTGCTCTGCTGTTGACGTCAGTATGAGTACAACCGAATGCAGTATGAGTATGCGTATCCCACAAGTGGGAGCGAGATGAATATACATGTACCATGTAAGTGAAGAGGGTACAAAGAGATTATTTTTAGGACAGGCCAGGTGGTGGCCTCGGCATGGGGGGTTGAAAGGAAAAATCGAGAATTTTCGATATGATTTGAGACACGTTGTTCTGGAACAATTCCACATTACGCAATGGGCTGTAATAGTCCGATTTTTACATTTTGTATTAGAAAAAGGCCACGAAAAACGAGTGATGACGAAATAGAGCATCGGCCAACGTTAGAAAAAGTATTTTTCGCAGATCGTCAGTCGACAATTATCTAGTTCTTACGACTACATTTTTGCTTACGAATTACAAGGTGCATTCAAAGATGACACTCTTGATTTTCTGTTGTTTGTACCTGGCTGGCTTTCTATCCCAAATTATCAATTCCACGTACACTGCAGGTATGGGCTGCCACCATTGAACCCGTCTGTGTCATTTCGAGAGTTTCCTGAACCTCCTGGATTGCCTCATCCTGCCTAGAGAGTTACTTTCTAGCCAAAAACGAGAAACTGCGCCTTTCCAGATGCTTCCGCATTATGAAATTCCCCGAAGCTGACGATGACTAATACACTTTTCCAGCGCGTGTTTCTTTGTTTCAACTTGTGAGCACACATTGCCCGACATCGAGCAAGACTACGTTGGCGTTTTTGCCATGCTGGAATATGGCTTTTGCTTCGCTTTTACGACACGTTTTCCACACTTTTCCATTTTTGCTGATTATGCTAGCCAGCAATGAATACTTTTTTTACAATTTTATAACTTTTTCTGCAGAGACACTGCGACTAAACTTGAGCACTTTTTTGTTGAGAGTGACGATATCTGGTTAGGCCAGTTCTATTTATACAAGCAGCGCTGTCACATTGAAAATTCGGGAAGCAGCTGCCTGCCTGCTCTGCGTTATAGGGTGGGTTCCGAGGTATACTTAATGTTCAGTATACTTGGTGGTGCCATTCCAAATGAGTGCGAGCGAGCACGCTGATGTCTACGTGACTCGCTGTGGATATTTCTAGAACGAGACAACCAGACTCATCTGGCCGCAGTCAGGGTTGATTTTTGCGCAGTATCGAAAAGCGTAATTTTTGTCGAAGAAAGAAAAACTCAATAAACAATATCTTATACAGCCTATACGATAAATATATAATATAATAGCCTATTTACACTACGGTTGAGTTATTGAGTTTCGGGCAAAACTCGAGTTTCGTTTACATGGGGAAGCATAGGGGACCTAGAGGTGGCAAAAAAGTTAAGTTTTGGTTGCGTTTAGTTGAGTTTGTCCGATTTTCCGAATATTTCAACCCTTATATGCCTGTCGTGGAATTATCACCGCTAGTTACAACAAAAATTGGCAGCTCAAAATTTAAATTTTGGCGATAAATATATAATATAAAATATTTTAATACATACACAAAATAAAATACTATAAAAAATACCAAAGGCGCCACTGCATATCTGTATAGTGTAAAATGTACAAAAGTATGTAATTTGTGTATGTACATACATACGTAGTGTAGATGTAGATGTCGATTACGCGAATATTTGCTACATTTGACTGTACGTATAAGCATACATACATTGGAATAAAGAAATTTTGGGGCATACTTTAAGGGTTAAAAAAAAAGTAAAATCATGTAGAAAAGCTATTTTGGGGCATGTCCGACCCCCCTTCCTGACCCCTATCGGGGTCAGAATTGAATTTCCGATCGATTGGCATCAAAATCTCAATTTTTTCAAAAATGTCGCAAAAAAAGGCATGTAAAAAAGTGGCTAACGGAGGTTTTCCGCAGTGGCGCTTCCATCGGGCTCCTATGAAAAAAAAAACGGCGAAACTTGTCAACAAACTTACACATTTCCTCGTCAGGTGTTTCCGTTGCTAATTACATGCAATATGTAGCTAATTTGTAGCATATTTGTATTTATCGTGTAGTTATCCCGATTGATTGATTTTTTTTAAAAATTCAGAAAAAACGCATGTGAATAACAGAGGTTTTTCACACTGCGGCTTCCATGGGGAAAAAAAATTACACAAATTACAAAAAATTACACAAATTTTTTCTTTCGTAAGATAATGTATCTGTTGATATAATTAAAGCGTGTGAACTATGAAAAAAATCGCTAATAACTTGTGGTTGTTGTTGTTAAATGAATATTAAATTTTTGCCGTTTTGCTCTACGTACGCTCACGTACTTCAATATTCTCAAAGAAACTTTGCACCAAAGCTTCTAGAACTAGGAATCCGACTTGATTTCCGGCTCTACTAGGATAATGACCAGAAACATTCGTCCGTAATAGTACAGTCCTGGCTTATCTCGAACTGCCCCCACTTGATGATTATTCCAGCCCAGTCTCCAGACTTAAATGTTATTCAAAATTTGTGGGCTGCGCTGGAGAAAAACACCCAGAATCACAGGATTTCTAGCAAAAAGGACCTTAAAAAAGCTCTGCTGGAGGAATGGAACAAAATAAGCTCGGAAAGCACTCGGAAGCTGGTCTCTTCCATGAATAGTAGGTTAAAAGCCGTAATAAAGGTTAAGGGATTGCGTACTAAGTATTAAAATACCTGTTAAACCTTTTATTAGACTAATATTAAACTGGTTTGTGGTGTGCTTCGTTCGAGCTCGGACTTGCGTTTAAGATACATTTTAAGTTTTTATTTTATTTTCAAAACTGAGCAATATTTAATCAGCAAATAAAGTTTCTTTTTTAAATGTGATAAAACATATAACAAATTGGCGTTGAAACATTTTTTGTTTTTGCTCTTGTTTAAAATCTGTAGCACCTTAAACTTTTTATATGATACTGCATCGTTTTGGCCCTGAGCCACTGTACATTGGTATGTATTTATTAATAAATTTATTTATTAATAATCGTTTATTAATAAATCGTTTAACACAATTGCAGGACCTCTAAAATAACTTGCACACTTCTTAACATATTGGTGGAATTTATCTGTATTAATACTTTGCTCTACGCCATATATAACTGTGAAAAGAAACATTCTTACTTCATACTTTTCTAATTATATTTGAATTCTTGTTATAAAAAAATTGTATTTCCTAATGGCACTGCAAGAAGGCCAGGTGCAGTTTGGAAACGGTTTACCTATATTCGCAGGTAGTTCGCTGGAAGGATTACATCCCCTGAGAAAATTTCCATTTTATAGTTTCCTAATCCCAAAAACCCACCACCGAATCGGCTCAGTGTGTGCTGGCAAACGTCCAAATGTTTGTGAGAGTTGAACCAAACACAAGGTGCTTGAACCTTCGGCTGTTCGCGGAGCAGGAAAGCCAGCTGTTGCAAAACGCACGCGCATCCTGTGCTGTGAATCGAATCAATGGGGTGGGCTAGGCTAGGCACGGGATCGAGTTCGGGCACGGATTCGGGTTTGAGTTGGCGCATATCCTCGAGCAACAGCATTGGGTAAACAATGAAGAGCGCTCAGCTGCCAGCGCGTTCCAAATAAATGCTATGCTAACGAGTTGAACTGAAAAACTTGAAAACTGTCATTAAACTTCAAAACAAAGACTATGCAAAGCGATAGGAAGGGCAAAAGTTTTGATTATTGTTTGGCTGGACACAGATTTAATTGCCATCCCCACTTAGCTTCCCCCCAGTTGGCAAGCAAAGCCTGAATTTCCGCAGAGCGGAAAGTGCTCTATTCTGCTGTGAAGGAAGCGCAGCAATAAAACTTTGTTGCATTGGCAGGAAGGCTTGGCAGAAGCACAAACGGCAAAGTGTAACGAAAAGGCGAATGCCTGATGACAGCAATTGGCAGTAACAACAGCCACCGTAACAAAAGGAACAGCAGCATAATGGAGGCTACACGGAAATTGCGTATACGCCGTGCGCGCGTGTGTGTCTGCGCTGAGAGGCATGAACAGAGCAATTGGGGGAGACCTCTTGTTGCTCTCTGTTTTGTTTCCTGTGTGTCTGAGCACAGCGACACGCAATACAATAGCCAACAGCCAACAGCGGGGAGGAAAAGTCAAATGGCATAATAAACGTATTTATGAAAAGGCAGCATCAACATGTTTTCCTTTCATCTTGGCCCAAAATGAGCATGGGGTCGGGTTCGGGTACGGATCCGGGTCTGGGTCCGGGTCTCGGTGAAATTTGATTGTGAAAGTGTTTTGGTCGGGAAGCCGCCTTACGCCCACCACAGCTTCCCTAACACTCGGTCTCCCTGACATTTCGCCATTTAACCTTGCATGTTGCCAAACGTGGTCCTTCAGTTTTAAGCCTACAAAGTTGTATGCTAAGCCTGTGCGAAGCTCCGAAAAGGACGGGAAACAGCATAAACATATAGGAGAGGCGAGGCTCTGTCATTGCATTTGAGGGACGTTGGTGCGCCGCTCACGGAGTGTTCGGGTGTATGTGCTCGAGTACATAGGCGACAAGGACGATTGAGCGAATGAGCGATGCGATGCGATACAGGGGGACGGGGCTGGGGATGGGGATGGGAACCCACTCTCCCGAATCGAGCTCGACACTGCTGTAGAGAGTAACGGTAGCTGGCGGCGGGTGCGGTATGGCAACAGGGACCTACATTCAGTCGTCGTCGGGCCATCGTCGTCGTCGGCTCCCACTATCGTGCTCCGAGCTTGTCTGTGTCCATGTCTGTCGTGAAGCCAGATAGCCTGAAAAACGAGCTGCTTGTGCTGCGTTAGCCGCAGTCCTCATTCAGACGCGAATCCGTTAACATCGCGGTCGCCGAAGGGCAGACAACATCATCTATCGGCACGGCGACCAGCACATGGCCGTCCATGGAACGCAACACGGAACCAATCGAACCGACCACGCGTAGTGTTAACCTTTCAATGTTTTTTCCGTTGAACCGTTGTTCCTTTTTTCTGTTTCTGTTTGCTTTGGTGTGGGCGCTGTGCGGAGGTGGTATCGCTGTCCCAACAGAGTGGGAGTTGTAAACTTTTCTTAGCATCATTATGCTGCATTCGGTCTGCTCTTTCTGCTTTCTGCTCTGTGTGCAGTTTTTAGCACTGACATTTTAATTAGTCGTGCTGTTGACACTTGGTCAAACGCCCCATTGGGCCCTTGGGCATGGACCATCAATTTTCTGCTTTCTCCACTGAATAGCGCTGAAATTGAGTTGACCACGATGCACGGGAGTGTAAGCACAATTAGGTTTTCAAGCACTTTCACGCTCTTGCTCTCGCTCTGTCGCAGCCAGAATCAACGGCCGAATCCAAAATGGATTGGATCGGCAGCGGAATAGGACACCAGCTTCAGCTCCAGGACGGTTTGAATTGTGTGCTAAGGGGTCTTTAGTCGCCAGTTTGTCTGCTGTCGTCTCCCGTGGATAACGCCACTCCCCCATGGGCGAACAGGCAACAAAAGAATTCGTTGCGTTTCTACCAGTAAATATGGCTTTGTGGCAATTGTTTCAATGCTTACTGGCAATTTTTTGGCACTCAATCGAAGTGCCTCCTGCGCTTGGCAGTTGTGCTTAATGGAATTTTTATATGGTGCCATTGAGTTACTCGATGGCTCGTTTTGTCGATGTTTGTTCGGCTTTTTTGAGGTCAAAGTGCAAGCTCGCCTTGCCTTTTTTCAATTGTGCCCAAAAATAAAGCGGAGCGGAGGGGAGTAGAGCAGAGCAGAGCGACAAGAACAGCGAACAATAAGAGAAATGGCATTAAAATTAATTAACCACGCGCATGTGTTGGAGATGGTATATGGCCATGTCCCTGAGCCCAGCCTCTCGGCTTGGCTGCACCACCCCGCGTTCAATGCTACCACTCCAACCATTTATCCAAGCCCCCAACATTTGGCCTTATCTGAAATATGCACACGAGGCCTTGAGCCGCCGACTTTTTCGTAATGCCATCCAAGGCAACGTCAACCAGCTGACGAACGACCCATAGACCAGACCGAGCGAGCGACCGAACCACCGACCGATTCGCTCCGCATCCCAAAAGGCAACAAACTGTTGTAGGTTGTAGGTGCTGCCAGCCAATGGTTTCCCCAAAGCACATCCAACCTTGGGGGGCGCGAGTGGCGAAAATTGCATTTGTTGTGCAACGACAGCGACAACTACACAGGCAACTTCTCACACACACACACGCGCGAGCTTAAACACTGTGGCATGATTACTTTACAATGGTGCACATATGTTGGAGTCGCATGTTAATTAAATATTGTTGTTGTTTAATCTGTAAAGCCACGAAATATCCTGCATATCCTACAACTGAATGTTTTTTCAACGCCAACGAAATGCCAAGTGACGATGCCATTTTTATAGACATTTTCTAAATCAAAAGAAACAACTACGAGTATACTATAGATACCAATAAAATAGAGATTACCAGCGACGGTCGAGGCGCCACTTAAAGTGTCAGCTAGTTTATCCAAGACGGCCTGGCGATGGCAGTGAACGGGAGGATTCGCAAGCGCAAGCATAAAAGCCATATAAGTGGCGATACTCCGACGTCGACGGCCGCCACCATAGCCACCAGAGCCACCAGAACCACCATAGCCCCTTCAGAGCCAGGCAGGCCCTGGCCCATGGTGGAGCAGAGCGAAACAATCGAGGAAGCCGCCCTCGCTGGGGACTACAATAATTTCACGCATAATTTCGTCGATTTGCAGAACCTCTTGAATTTCAATGATTTGCTGAGCACCAGCAATAGTAGCAGCGGGCCAAGCAATGGGAACGGGAATGCCAGTGACAATGGAAATGGCAACTCTGTGGCTAGCATCAGTAGCTCCCCGAGCGGATCGAGTACCATTAAATTGAATAACGGCGCCATTATGGACACTCTTTTGGGGACCGTTTTGACCACGGCTACGGCGACGGTGGCGCCTGCCGCCAGCTCCTTGCTAGCCACGATTGCGGCCACCACCACAACAACAGCATCAGTGGCGGCATCCTCGTCGGCACTAGCCGTCGCAGGCAGCCAGCAGGTGGTGTCCTTGTCGGGCCTGGCCATTGCCGAGGCCACCTCATCCACCTATTATGCCAACTTGCTGAACATGTCGCCGGCGACCACCAGCCTGATCGCAGCTGTGGCGGCCACCAAGTCCTACAACGACAGTTCCATGCGCTGGGAGCAGTTCGACGGAAACGTGGACTTCGGCTTCGATCCGCTCTACCGCCATTCGCTGGCCATGTCCATTGTCTACTGCGTGGCATATATCGTAGTGTTTCTGGTGGGGCTCATTGGCAACAGCTTCGTGATTGCCGTCGTCCTGCGGGCGCCTCGCATGCGGACGGTGACAAACTACTTCATTGTGAATCTGGTATGTGTGCCCCTAAATCTTACGAATGAACCCCATTAATTTTGAACTTAAATTTCCATTCCATTCCCCGATTCCAGGCCATTGCGGACATCCTTGTTATTGTCTTCTGCCTGCCAGCCACTCTGATTGGCAACATCTTTGTGCGTAAGTATCTGCTTAATTCCGTAAGGCTCTGAGATTTATTTGCCGCTGGGGGCCACATTAACGCCGTATAGGATGATGCGTGGAGAATTTCTCCGTTTGTTATTTTTTTCGGTTTGGTTCTGCATATTAGCCGGATTTATGGGTTGCAATTAATCGCCGCACCGCTTAGAAAAATCCTTGCCAAACGACACGGCCGCCCTGGCTGCGTGTTCACGTGGCGTATGCGTAATGTTCCGGCCACTGATACGAGCACAAAAACAAATGTAATGGTCCTTAGAGGGCATTAGAGCTAATGTCGGCATAAATGCTTGAGGAAATTAAGCTCGTTTTCCTGCAGCAGTGGTGCAAAGAGTTTTGCGTTGCAGTAATTACCATTCATTTTTATATCGGAATTTATTTGCGCTTCGTAGACACATCTGCTTTTCGTTTCCCCTTTTTAATTGCAAACTGAACATTTTACGAGGATGTACTTATATAGGAATCTGCTGCAATTTCTAATTCCAAAACACCACTAAAAGAAGATAATAGTGGAATAAAGTCTGGCCTTAAAATCTATTAAATTTTAGCATCGAAAATTAAGTAAAGTTAAAACTAAAAGAATGCATTCAGTAAATTGCACCATCCAGAAATTGCTATCCATTTTTACCCAAATTGAAAACAAGTATCCCGTATCCCCACCGGTAATTCATTCACTATTTCATCTGGCAAAAATGTTTCAAATCTTTTAAGCAATGTAAATGAATCCGTGACATCAGAGAAATCCCTGCCGGGGCTGGTCGCACTCAATTAAATTAATTTTCCGGATGCTAGAACACAAGCCCACCCCACACACCACTCCCACTATCCCAACCCTAAGTCCTTCGTGGAACTGACAATTCGCAAATGTCCAAGGTACAAGTGTATATTTAATTAAAGGCCAATTCGAAACCAAATCCCAGCGAAGGCACGACGACCCCCACAAACGACCCAATAAACGAGGTTGCGCATAATTGTATGCTTTAATTTAAATAAATTTTGCCTGACATGCCTATCTATCTATCTCTGTCGGAGCTTACACCCTCTCTGTAACTGTCTTCCTCCATGAACTATGTGCTCTTCTCCCCTTTTCCCCTTTACTCTTGGACTCGGGCGGTAAGCTGTCGTCTAAATTGATTGTCGTAGAGCTGTTCGAGCAGGTACCCAGGGTACGGAGTACAAAGTACAGAGTATGGGTCTATGTCTATGCAAATCGCCGTCGACATGGAAAAATGATCGAAATCCTTGAGAAATCAAATTCCGATTGTAATGCACGCCATGTCAGGACAGCCGGGGCAGTCAGTGCAGCCAGGGCAGTCAGGGAACCAAAACCAGACCAAGGGCCGCAGTTCCATCTTCTATTGGAGCCGATGGCTGCTCCAACAGCAGTAGTCCGCCTGCCCACGGCCAGCTAGGCTCACGGATTGCCCCAAGTGTTGCCAATTAAGTAGTGGGCTCTTGGCCCACCTAGGCGGGTCTGTTGGGCTGTGGGGAATCTCTTGTTGCTATACCTAAACTTCAAGAAACGGCATTGCACTCGGCTAACGTTCTCCCCCGCCCAACAAGTGGGTCGGCCAGAGTGGGGGCGTAGTAAACGAAGTCGGCCGAAGGCGAATGCCAGCAAAAACGAATGAAGCGAATGGCAGGAAAAAGTGAATGAGTTTTCCTCAGCCTGCATTGTGTGCTCTGTGTGTGTGTGTGTGTATGTGTGTGCCACTGCGCACTCTCTCCGCTGTCTCTCGGGCGCTCTCACTCTCTATGTACTCGCACTCGGCTTTGTGTATGTGTGTGTGTGTGTTTGTGTGCATGTTTGGTTGTTGCTGCTTTGCGGGGTGGCCCAAAGGATCATCGACACAAAACTGACCTAATTTCACAAATTCAAGCTAGGCGCAGGGCTGGGGCTGCCAGGGGCCGACCGCTCTTAGTGGGTCACTGTGGGTGGCGCCTCACCTCACCTCGCCTCACCTCGCCACTCCTCGCCTCTCCGTTATGGCCTGACTTGGGCGGCTCAGCTGGTGAGAGGCCTAAGCAAAAGCAGCAGTCACAACAGCAAACACAAATTGCAGCCCTTGTGCTGGCATTTCGACTTGTGTGGGACGGATGATGGGTCTGTGGGGGTATTTAGGCGTCTATGGAGGATATATTTTTTTTCGGTGCTCCCACTGCTGAGGTGGGGGGTGGGCGTGTGGGTGGTCCCCAAACATTCCAATTCGCTTTCGACAAGCTGCTGAAAGAGGTTTACATCGAAGGCGAGTTCAAAGCAGCTGCGCGAACAGAGGATGGGTTCGTGTGGGAGTTGGAAGTTCTGTATTGTAGTGCTGTTGGTGCTCTGGAGTCTCGGATGTTTGGCATATTTGCACATCGAACATTGCACGTTGCTGTCTGCAGTTCTTACGCTGCCAGTGCCACACACCCCGACTCGGGGCAAGGATGACTGCCATTCCCGCACCCCACCATCAAAGTGAATTATATGAAATCAAAATGCAGCCGTCAAAGCCGATGCCGACTACGACGCGGACGGCGACGCGAGCGATGGCCATCGCCGCAGGCAGCGCCATTATCTAAGCACACCTTCAAGCCTCAGAACTGCAGTGGAAGGTTGTTTGCATTCAAGGCTCTTTGCGGCTGGATGAATTGACCTAAATATTTCGCTTGGCAAACCTGATAGTCAGGGTTATCCACACACACCAACACACACCCCGAGTGTGTTTGTGTTTGTGTGTGTATCTGTGTGTGTGTGTGGGCTTGTTGGTACCTGTACGGGGTTGGGTTGGGCCTGTACTGGTTGGAGGTTTGAGGGTTGGTTCTTTTGAGTTGGGGGTCTGCAATGTGTGGCGGTGGTGGTCCTTATTTATGTGTGCTTCGAAATCCAATAAAATGCGAAATGAATTGATTTCCTAGCCGCGCGCAGTGCCCCTACGGAGCCACAGCCATCCGCCTTGAGACGAAGGATATCCTTGCATTGCTCAGAAGCGACTGTTGTCCTAACTGGGGCTTTATGGCCATTGTTATGCCATCTTATCAATGCGAAATCGTTGTCATTAAGTCCTTTGTGGATCCGCATCACGTTCCTTATTTTAAGTCACGTTGCCTTGCCAGTTTGTTCATTAAATTGGCAGCGTGACTTATGACGGACGGACGGTCGGACGGTCGGACGCGGAGCGGAGCGGCACGGCTCTGCGGCGTATGCATAACGAAAGACGCTGCTGATGAAGTCATTCTTTAGCACTTTGCGCCGCCTGATTGTATTTTAATTTAGTCGCTACGTGCTAGATGGAAACAAATGGCAGCCACACGCCGGCTTCGCATACCCACATCCTACCTCCATTCACCCATGCTCCGCTCAGTAGTCGCGCGCACAGCCTGGCGGCGCCCTTTCTGCGGTATTCAATTTGCCATCGTGTAGTTACAGGAGTCGCCACAGGACGTGACGCTCAAGTGATAATCATAACAATAACGCATTTGTCTGAAGTGTTATGCCTTTTCCATGGCCATTCCACGCCCATACCAATCGAACTCCACGACCCCTGCCCCCCACAGATCCACAGCCAGAACCCAGAGCGAATCGCAATCCCCAGACCCGTTGGCGGATTTGTTACGCCTGATTATTTCATTAACTTTATGACCTTTCTCTGAAAACGACAATGAAAGAACAAAATCTGGAGGCCCCTGGAGGCAGAGGGTCGTGGGAGCAGTTCACAATGCAAAGAAAAATCCAATACACTTTGCCTATGCGTAACGACAAAGAAAAGTTTTTCAGTAAAGGAACCAAAAACTAAAAGGCTTAGGCAGAGCGCGCTTGACATTTTCCAGGGCCTCAAGCACGACCCCACAGCCACCGCCACTGCCCCCCGCCACCGCCACCACCACCGCCACAGCAGCACAATTGAAGGCTGCTGATAACCTCAAATATCGATTGGTGTTATCTCCTTTCCTCTAGTTGATCAATATTGAGCACCAGCTTATGCTTACAAATGGAGGCGCTGCTGCTGCGTCGCGACGTCTGTTGGCCATATGTTGCCCTGTCAAAACCCACTCAGAAGAGACACACACATTCCTCTTACCTTGACAGTACGTACCGCGGCTTTCGCGGCTCAAGAAGCTGCTTGTTTGCCCTTCAAAGCCCGATTATTTGGTTTCACTTCAGGCCAATAATGTTTTATTAGGCAACACTCAGTTTCAAGGTCTGACCCTCACGCGAGTCAATTTGTGTTATTTCTGACGTTTACACAAAAAATTAATGGAGGAAAGGGAGGCATAAAGGTCCTGTAATTCTGTATTGCTTTTTCGTGTATCTTTTGTACTGTTGAACTTTTACTACCTTTATTTTTCTCTCTTTTTTTTTTGCTTCTAGAACCACAAAATCCATACGCATAAATTCACATTCACAAATTATATTTCCGTGAATTTATTTTTTGGCACTGTATTTCTGTATGCTTATCTCTTTTGGAAAGATTTTAATAATAATCTGATTATTTTGATATAAGTATATTCAGCACAAATTCCATGAAGTTTGGAGTCAATTTAAAGCGTCATATAGTTCAAATGTATTTCATTTAGTTTTGTTCAATAAATGCACGTATGTACATATGTATGTATGTACGTATGTAAAAATGTAACAAATGTTGACTTTTTGCACACCCCGTGTTTCTTAGGGATTATAAAAGTCAGCTTTGAATAATTTGAATGTGGCTTTAGGTTTTAGTTTGCTCAGTAGTGGTGAGGACATTCGAAAACTTTAATCCAAAAAAAACCAACCAAGTCACGTCTGCGTTCTTTAATTAAATGGCAAACGCCTTTGGACAGGATAGCTTTTTTTTGTGTGAAAAGCGAATATTTAAATTTAGAAAAGTAAGCAATCTGTTTAACCATTCACATGATTGAATATGATGGATCATTTCCGAACTGAATTTGAATTTGAATCTGAATTTAAATTCTTGTTTAAACAACTCTCTGTTGTCGGATTAATAGACAAAAAAGTTTGGCAAGGCAGACAGCCATATATCAAAGTTTACCCTTATCAGCATATAATATCCAATAAGTAGCCAAATACACTCGCATTAATAGCTTCGGTTTCAGTCTGTTGCACTTGCAACCGGAGAGGTTTCCCTCTTGTTCAACGCAAGCAATTTCGAATCGAAAGAATAAACCCGAAAAGAAAACCCATTTGAGCTGCTGTCTCCTCTTGTACGGTGTGTGCTATGCTATGGTCCTGTGTACATTCGTTTGATTGTTTGTCAGTCCCTCCGTCCATCTGTGTCCGATTTTCATGTCCTGCACACGCACACACATGATACTGCCCAGAACCTGTCCATGCGACTCTCAAGCCAATGGACAGAAGTTCACAGCCACAAAGCCAAATAATATTTATATTTTTATGTGCCAAATCATATTAAATTTGGCTTTTATTGGGCTGCTCTGAGCCCGGGCGTACGGTGCGTATACGTATGCATAATAAAAAGCGACAAGAAATCGAGATAAGACAGGCGAACGAGACAGGAAATTAGAAGCTCCAACAGCACAGCCATTGGCGGCGTCAAGGTTGAGGAGGCGTCTCCCGCTACGAACATTGAACCCCACGGTGCGGAGCATAGGGAGGAGTGTGGAGTCCTGACACTTCGCCTCGTGCTAATGATGTGTGTGGGCTGTTGTTGGTTAATTGCCATTCGATCTGTCATGCTCGGGGCGCTGTTCGACTGTCATCAACCTTGACAAACTTTGCCTCAGGTTCTGCCAGCGCACTAGTACTGGTGCTGGTTCTGGTGCTGATGCTGATGCTGGGTGCCCTACCATGCCCCCGGCCATGTGTGTTTTATAACCTTTTGTGTCTGAGTGAGTTATTCCTTTTAGCATAAAATTCATAACGCACAACTATGCGATTGCTATGTTGGAGACCGCCATGTCACGAGGACGCGTACCAGTCTCGTGTCTTCCATCAAATAGAATAAAAGGAATACAAATTAACTTAGGAAAGTGCGGTCTGGACTGGTCCTGGTCGTGGTTCTTGTCCTGATTGTAGTCCTGGTTGTGGCTGGGCAAACAATAGTCCCGTTCCCCGTCATCACTCACTGGCCAGGCCGTCCGCCTCTGCCTCACTCTCTGCCTGGTCGCAATCTGAGACTTGTCACCAAATTATGAATGATATGCAGCACATAAATCTCAGTCAGCAAACAACGGCGGCGACGTGGGCGGCCTGCGATGGCAAAGAAGCATTGAACGTTAACCAAGACCATGAACATAGGACAAGAGATAGGACAACCAGGACAACGACTAGGACAACAATGCACAGGACAGAACAGGACAGGACAGCACAGCACAGCATAGCAGCACAGGACGATGTGACCGAAAGTTACTCAGCATAATTTGTACACTGTTTATGGCCAATATTTACCCGCTCTCTACCTTCTCTTCTCTGCAGTTGTGTCCTGTTTTAACCATTATTTGTATTTTTCAGCCTGGATGCTCGGATGGCTGATGTGCAAGTTTGTGCCCTACATACAGGGTGTCTCGGTGGCGGCATCGGTTTACAGTTTAATTGCCGTGTCCCTCGACAGGTAAGTGCAACGCACATCGTTAAAAATACTCTCCTCAATTACGTGGCTATGAACTTTTATTGGGGGATAATCTTGGATGTTGGTTGGGTGGGTGGTCAGGCAGGGGATTGGATTAGATGGGCGGGGAAGGACAAGGAAGGGGCTGGGGGTCAGGGTGCAGTTTGTGCACTTAATGATGCACGACCAGAGCGGGGGCGGCATGGTGCACCGGCACTAGAGGCACCAGCGGCTTGACGGCATGCACAGCCACCACAGGCTTAGCGATAATCGGGGTGACGACCTTGACAGGAGCCGGATGGTGCACGACGTGTCTGTTAGACGAGAGTGGAGGCAGTTAGGGCGTTAGCAAGTAGATTGAAAATTAATTGCGTATTGTTCAAACTTACGAGTGCACCGAGTGGGCGCCATGATGGATGATGGGAGTGTGGACCACAGCGGGATGCGCCACAACGGGGTGCGCCACAACGGGATGCACGGCTACCACTCCGGGATGGGCATAGACCTGGGCGGCGGCGAGGGCGGTGAGGACAAACAGCTGTTCGAATTCGAAGCGGGTTCAAAGTTCACAGATTATCTGTAGCTGTAGCAGCAATTCCGTTGGATACTCACAACTTTGAACATTTTGTTGGCTGTTTTTTTCACGGGAGTTAGATAGGAGTTGGGGTAATGATTTGCAAGTTGCAACTGGTGACAAATGCAGCATCGAGCGTGGCTTTTATAGGAACCCCCGACCGATCCGAAAGTGAGTGCCGGCGCGACGCTCAATGCAAGCAGCTGCTGCTGCTGCTGTTGCACCTGGGGAAAACTGGTCAGGCAGCCAGTCAGACAGTCTGGCAGTCTGTGGGTCGCTCGCTCGCTCGTCTCAAGATCAAGTTCATCATAGTTTGCCTTGTCCGTATTAGGCGCTGCTGCGATAATCAAATTCATGTTTTTTCGCGTTTTTTTTCGTTACGAGAACGCCTTAGAATGTTGTTTTCGGTTCGCCTTGTTGGACTGCTGTTAATGATTCTTTGATGAGTTGCCGCCAGGAATCGAAGTGTCAGCCCTGGGCTTCCTGTCCCCCACTCCCATAAACATCCCGTGACCACGACGGAGCGGAGGAGATTTCTCGACTATTTGGATTCTTGATGCCCATAAAGTCAGAGATGTCGCGGCCAGCTGATTTATCAAGTGATACTAAAACGTTCTGACGTGTGTCAGTCATAACCCCAAGGACAATAACAGACGCCAAGTACCCGTCGCTTTATGTGCACTTTCATTTATATCAATTTCCAACGACCACAATAACCAGAATCGGAATCAGAATCCGAGTCAGGACAAGAGCCCTGGGGGAGACCCTCTGCTCTAGCTTTAGCTTTAGCCTCAGCTTCTTTTTCTATTATTCCTCTGCTTATGTTTTTGTCCCACGGCCACAACAGTACATCATTCGATCATTTGGTCAACAGTCCATGCGAATTCCGTTTGGACTTGTCCGTGGTTGTGGCTGTGGCTGTCTGCCCGTATCCTGCTGCTTTCTGTGTCCATCCGCTGCTTTGTATTTTTACGAGCACTCGTAAACTGAATCGAAATTTAAGATTTATTATCTGTAACAAGAAACTTAAATCTCTTCTTAGAACACAGCTGTCTTAGCCTCGGACTTAAGTGCTCAGTGTTTCCCATGATGCCTCCCATTGATGCAGCGGATGCGCACTAACCAAATAGGGCTATTGGGAACGGGCACTAAAAGTGGACCCGACTTGGCTTATCACTCGCTTTTGCTTATGCGAATGCCATTTAATTAGGGTCGTTAGTTTCAAGAGAGCGTACAGGGATCTGCCCCATCATCTACGTACACTCGCAAGTCATATATCATAGCCATTCATTCGTTTATATTCGTATACTCGTAGTTGGGGCTTTATGGCCGTCACAGTGACAGTGCGGGTCTTTTTTGGAAACTTTGTCCGTGTGTATGTGTGTGTTTGTGTGCGTTTGTGTGCGTTTGTGTGTCTTTGGAAATGTCAGGAGTGCGTATACCAGCCATTGCTGAAGGAGCCAGGATACCCGTAATAAAACCACGCAGGGCATGGGGCAGAAGTGGCAGCATGTATCCAATTATTAAATTTGTAGCTGCTCGTAAGCTCCGCATATGAATATGCAAATTACTTGTACTTTCAGCAGTCCCCTGAACCGCATGACACTGCGGGGTATTAGAATCCAAGAAATTTGTATCATAATTCTGACAGCGTCACCGCATCTTTCACCACATATTCGAGCACTTGGTTGGTAATCCCGCAGAGATTTTCAAATATTGCCCTCAGCGAACTTAATGGGAGACAACTTAGCATGATTGTCGTAAGGGGATTAACAAATCCATGCAGAAGTGTGTGCTTTAAACAGATTTGATATTGAAATTTTTCCGAATTAAATGGGAATAATTAAAGTAGAACATAATAAAATATTTTAGGAATTATCTAAAAAGGAAACTATTTTAAATTGTACCTATACACGAGATATTATTTCTTAATTTCAAATGTATGCTTTGTTTACAGTAGTTTCTATTAAAAGAATAAGTATAAACGATAGGTGTATCTTTCTGAAATCAGGTGAAGTAATGATATCATCCAATCCATGGAGAGAGGCTTTAATTTATTAAAAATTATCCCAAAAAAAGGGGAATATGGTAAGGTCTTATGCCTTGTAAAGCTTTAATCGATAAGTGTATCTTATTAAAATCAGGAGGTTCGCTGGGCTCATCGTATGCTTATATTTTTCAATCTTATTTCTAGCAATCCACATAAAGTATATAATTTCAATTGAATCAATGAATTATTTAACGTCAATCCAATATGATTCACTATGAAATTCAGAATCCCTAGCTCATTTTTTCCGAGTACATGGCTTATCCCGAAGATCTCAATTAGACCCTCGTCTGATTTATGGCCATTGGCAAATGGCATTGGGAAAATTATGCTAATGCAATTGGTTGGCTCCAATAAATAAACGTTATGACAATTTGATATTGGCTATTGCGGACAGCTTTATCCCTCCTGTCCCAGCCCCAGCCCCAGCCACTTCAGATAGTCCAGTCCAGTACTTTACTTCGTTGGCTATTTTTAGTGCACAGAGAATAGAGAACAGAAAAAGATGCCGTTGGTGGTGGAGGAGGCGGAGTAGTAGTGGCTGCCCAATAATGGAATTACCGTTGTGTTATCTTCCAAATGTTTTGGCGGACAGACGTGGCCCAGGCGACGACCCAAAGCCGCACAAAACACCAAAATACGAGCACAATGCACGGCACAAGGATGCACGAGGTGGGGGGTGGGGGATGCCCCATAATTACATGGTTTTGGTCAGGCCCAGTGACTCCCCGGGCACCCAGACCCAGACTCAGACTAGACTAAAAGCAAGTCTTGTCTATGACTATTGAACGGGCGCCACAATCACAATGTTCGGACTGCACTAAGCTAAATGAAAAATGCTGAACTCGTACTCGTACTCGCTCTCGTTCCCGTTCCATACCATGTCAGCGGCGTCCCTTGTCCCTTGTCCTGTACCTCTGCTATCTGCGTCAGTCGACTCACAGCTCTTATTCAAATTACAATTCATTATGGCAAGCAAAATAAAAAATGACACCCCTACCAGAATAGACACCCCTACTGGCACTCGCATCCCTCCTGGCATTTTTGAAAGTGAGTGGCGGCGACTGGGACTGAGAGTGAGAGTTCAATAGACGAGATTGGAAAGCGAATACTCAGCAGAAAAAGGCTTAGGGATGCCAGGCTGATGGCTGGTGGCATCCTGCGTGTGCAAATTAATCAGTGGGAGATATTTGCATGCGCCAAGCCTTGTTGAAACGGTGTCGTCATCGTCATCGTCGCCTCGACAGCTTGATGATTGCCATTATCCTTGACGGGCTCCATCTTCGTCCGCTTTTGGAGCTGAAGCTGGTAAACATTCTTCTTTGTGTGTGCACTCCTTGCAGGTTCATTGCCATCTGGTGGCCGCTGAAGCAGATGACAAAGCGACGTGCGCGCATCATGATAATCGGCATATGGGTAATCGCACTGGTAACCACCATACCCTGGCTGCTCTTCTTTGATCTTGTCCCGGCCGAGGAGGTGTTCTCCGACGCCCTCGTCTCGGCCTACACGCAGCCCCAGTACCTGTGCCAGGAGGTCTGGCCGCCCGGCACCGATGGCAATCTGTATTTCCTGCTGGCCAACCTGGTGGCCTGCTATCTGCTGCCCATGTCGCTGATAACGCTCTGCTATGTGCTCATCTGGATCAAGGTATCCACGCGCTCGATACCAGGCGAGTCCAAGGACGCCCAGATGGATCGCATGCAGCAGAAGAGCAAGGTCAAGGTCATCAAGATGCTGGTGGCTGTCGTCATACTGTTTGTCCTGTCCTGGCTGCCGCTCTACGTGATCTTTGCGCGCATCAAGTTCGGTTCGGACATATCGCAGGAGGAGTTCGAGGTGCTCAAGAAGGTGATGCCGCTGGCCCAGTGGCTGGGCTCCTCCAACAGCTGCATCAACCCCATCCTCTACTCTGTGAACAAGAAGTATAGGCGAGGATTCGCGGCCATCATCAAGTCCCGCAGCTGTTGCGGCCGCCTCAGGTGGGCTCCCCTCTTGGTCTGCTGTTTTCTACCTCCTAATGCTCCATTGTATATTTGCAGATACTACGACAACGTGGCCATTGCCTCCTCCACCACCAGCACGCGCAAGTCCTCGCACTACCACCAGAACAGCTCGCGGAAGAGTCCCAGCAGCAAGGGCAACGCCGTCTCCTATATCTACGAGCACAACTCCTTGCGGCGCCACAACATGATGCTGAAGCAGGACAGCAATCTGTCGCAGCAGATGCTGCTGAAGCAAGACTCGCACGGCTCCCGACAGTTCCTGATCAAGCAGGAGAGCTCCTGCAGCGACGCCTCTGGCATCCGGCGCCCCTTGTGCCAGCAGGACAGCAATGGCTCCAAGATCTCGCTCTCCAAACAGGACTCGATTGTCTCCTACATGGAATCGCGTCGCGCTCCCGGACTTGGGTTGAGCGAGACGTTGGCGGACAGGGACAGCGTCTCGATTGAGTCACGTCGCGCAGGCGGAATAATGGCGAATGCCACGCCGGGATCACTGCTCGACAAGCGACAGAAGTTTGTTAAACAGGACTCGGTCATCTCGTTTGTGGATCAGCGGCCAGAGCCGCGACGTCATCAGCTGGTGAAGCAGGACTCGGTCATTTCGTTCGCCGATCAGCGTCGTGGTCTTCTGCACAAGCAGGATTCCTTGAATCGAACCAGTGATGCGCCCACTCATCATGTGTCCATTCTGAAAAAGACGGACTCGCAGCTTAGCTACGGGTCATCTTCGTCAGCATGCGCCGCCTCTCCGCGCCGCAGTGCGGATCTTTACGAGTAGAAAATTATTGTTTAAATTCGAACCATCTTCTAACCGTTCCACGAAAACATCCTACATAATTATACATATATGGACTAGCTACAGCCATTTACAAAGCATACTCGTACATACATACTTATATATTTATATAAACTGGACAGACATTTTTCCACAAATACTTGTCTCATTCCTATGGCAGCTACAGACATACTATATATACATACATATATGATATGCTATGACGATCGAACCCTGGTATTTCTGACTTATTTACTGTCCCAGACGTCGCTTCAAATGAGGGAATAGTTTGCACAGAATGAGACTAACAGGCAGGCAGACAGACGGACATGGCTAGGTCGGCGTTGGGTATCTTCTATTATTACGAATGTAATGATTTTATGAGCTGTGATAGAAGTTGGCAGTGCTAGTGGGGCTCTGGACTTGGCTGGAAAGTGCCGTACTTATCCGTCATGTCGTCTTTGTCTTTGTCATCGCCGTCGTTTATGGGTAGCCAGAGATCTAGGAACAGGGAATGGGTATGGACCAATTCGTTAGGGGAAGGGTAAACTAATCAGAGATTGCTTAGTTAGACACAAGACAGCACCACACGAAACCACACTATACAATACATACTCGTACTCTCGAACCGACATATAGAAATAGATGTTTTATACGTGTTTCAATGGTACTACACACAAAGATATAAACTACTCCTTGGCTATGGCTACATATTATATCTGCAATATATGTACCGTTATGCAGTTTTAAGATTGTTTGTACTCGCCATTTGCTATATCAAAGAGTTGAGGAACGGAACGAAACGGAAGGGAACGGATGTTAAGAGATGATGAACGACCGACCTACAATAGGGGTGGGAGGGAGGTAGGTAGGAGGTGTTCGAAATAGCTTTGCTAAAACTTTTTGTACGAAAGCGAGAGTGAAACGGGCAAGTCCAGTATCATAGTTGAGAGGAAGATAAGAAGATAAGACAAAAAGAAAACAAAACGAAAAACAAAAAAGAGAAAACACCGAGGTCTAAAGTAACGTACCTACTAAATTTTTGTATGGAAATTCTTACAATTTATACATATATATTTATATTGATTTTGGAATAAGCAATATGCAATGCATGGGGTATGGTATGTCTATGCATACACTGTGTGTCTATCAAACAACAATAATCAATTTTATTAGAATTTTACACAAACCGAAACCGCAGCAGAGGAAATGGTGGCACAGTGGCAAATGGTTAGTAAACGCAATAAAACGGAAGGATAAAGGATGATGGAAGAGAAGAATGGCACGACCACTACTCGTACAACGGAAGCAGTAGGCCGTTAGCTTAGCAATGGCAATGTTGGGCAATGGTACAACATACTATAGTGTACACATCGAACACGCACAAAGTACATAGCACTTGACCATGCTGTTGATGATGATGATGTTAGGCGGGGCGGGGTAGATTAGGGATACAGCTAGATTAGATCTAGGAGAAGGGGATTTCTGGTCCGGGAAGAGGGAGCACAAAGCAGTCAAAGATTTCGCACTAAACGTATCACTACAAACTAACAATGAAAACCAAGAAGCAAACAATAATCGAACTCAAATTCGTTAAACACCAAACACCAAAGAACTTTAAGCTACGAGAATGAATAAAATAAAATAAAATAAAAACCTTTTTAATAAGTACGAGTAACTACGAAGGAATCAATGGTATAACTATGAAACTAAACATAATGATATAAACTATGCAATTTTATTGTTAGCCAAAATTTTATAAATGTCAAGTAACGAACAAAAAAAGTAAATAATATTTATATGTATACAGAATATATCAAGTATAAAACATACTATATGTTATATATCTTTATATACTTCGATGGTATTAGGCGCTGTTCTGTTTTGTAGAGTTTTGTCACGCTTGAACGATGCTATTCCATCAACGAACGCCACGACTAGTTAAACCGTTTGGCTAAGTCCCCATTCAATTGATTTTGGGGAAAAGCTTAGAGCCTATTACCATCCCATCATGGTACGGCCTGTACAAAACTCCAGCGCTTAATGCAAGTCAAGATCTACAAAGAAGAATATCAATAATATATTACAAATATACAAGTATTTATATAGTTTTAACAACGCATATTCTCGTGCTCGTACCAGCAGTACCCCCCAACCATAGAAAATAACACCAAATACTAAGCTAAAGATTACATTTATATAACGAGCTATCAACAAATTTGTTGTGTGCAACGAAACTATATGCAAACCAAACCAAACCCCAATATTTATACGTATGACATATGTACTTATGATATTCTGCAAGTATGTAAAGGCGAGCAATAGAATTGTCCTTTCCTGCTTACTCAGCCACGCAACGATGATGAACGTGAATGTTTACGGACAATGTGGATAATCCAAAAGTATATATATCAAAAAAACCAAATTGATTTTTAGGTTTTAAAGTTTTAAAATGTAGAGCATAATCATAACTTCATACATACATTATATGTGCATTATGTTCGTTATATACCGATATGGAAAATAGAAAAAAAACACCAATCCTGCGCGTTACCAAGTTCAAAAATAAGAATGACATTATGCAAACACAATATCTATATATGTGAATATATGTATTTATGGATACATATATGTATATTTATCGCGTACAACCAACACCAAAGATACATGCAAGTTAGCAGAAATAATATAAATAAATATATATATAATAAATAAACCATAATCTGGTATTTTAATTAAATCTGTCGCCCAGCTGTGTTATCGATAAGTTAATTATACTTTCATTCAGATGTCAAGCTTAGTACGAAGGCGAAAGCTATAGCTTTCACATACAACATTAAGTAGAATGTTCTTTTCCTTTTCGCCAACCCACCGCAGTACACAGCTCCCTAGTAAATTAGGTAGTTCAAAAAGCAAATGGTAATCGATTTTAATTTATTTTCGTAGAAACCGTTAAATTTAAATATTTAATTTTTATCCCAAATCATTGGGATTACCTCCATTTTTTCTTCTGAGTTATTTCCTCTGAAAATATTTAGTTTCTTTTTTCCTATTTTCTTGTTTATATCTGTAATCAGCTGATCATAGTGCGGTATTTCAGTAAAATACTATATTCCTATATACTACATTCCGGCAATTTTTAGGGTGTAAACGTATACGTATAGGTGTTCGTAAGGCCTTCTTTTGAGCTGTGCATTTAGGCACAAGAAAATAACATGAACCGCTGGCTAAATCGGGTTGCTGTTGTCACTGGTGCCAGTTCCGGGATCGGGGCAGCCTGCTGCAAAGATCTGGTGTCCAAAGGAATGATCGTAGTGGGATTGGCGCGACGGGAGCATCGACTGCAGGAGCTCAAGACTTCTCTGCCAGTCGATCAAGCTGTTCATTTTCATGGCCGCAAGTGCGACGTCAGTGTAGAGCAGCAGGTAATTGATGCCTTTGTTTGGATCGAACAGACTTTGGGCGGGGCCGACGTACTAATCAACAATGCCGGCATAGTACGACGGACTAACATCACCGATGAGGGTAATTCGGACGCTTTACGTGCTATATTGGATACCAATTTGCTTGGCGTTTCCTGGTGTACACGAGAAGCGTTTCTTTCCCTTCAGCGGAGAAAAGTGAACGATGGCCACGTGGTGCTGATCAACAGCCTGGCCGGGCATATTGTCCCAATGGTGGATGGGATGCAATTCAATATGTATGCGCCTTCAAAACATGCTATAACCGCGTTGACTGAAGTCGTTCGCCAGGAGTTCATCAATAAAGGAACCAAGACAAAGATTACTGTGAGTATGATTATTCTATTTTCCGGGTGTTTCCTCTATCAGTTACCTTCATTACAATCTCCAGAGTATCAGTCCTGGCGTTGTGGACACAGAAATCTTCGACAAGAATTCCCCGGAGTTAGCCAATGCCATGCCAATGCTGAGAGCGGAGGACGTGGCCGATGCAGTGACCTATTGCATCCAAACACCGCCAAATGTGCAGATTCATGAACTCACTATTAAGCCCGTGGGTGAAAGATTTTAGGAAATTTAATTATTTTCTACAACTAAAATATTCGCCCTGCCTTTTTTTTTTTTTTAATTTAAATTTTTAAACCCTCAATTCCGATAGATCTGTACTCGATAGCAGTCGCGAAAATCATCGATTGTAGTTAGATTGTTCTGCAGCCCTAGCAACTGAGGGTCTGCACCCAGGAGCAACGTGACCATTTATGGTATTTTAAATACTTTATTTAAATTGTGCAAAAAGTATTTTAATTATTATGGTATATACTGGTATTTCTGAAGAACCTAATCGGCGCTTTGATGTTTTCGATGTTTTCAGACCTTTGCCAAGAAGGAAAACTTGCCAATCTCGAAGAAGATTAATTTGTGCATATTGTCTTTGCTAGCTATTAATATTCGACGGAATATCAAAATCGATGAATATGTAATATGTCCATGCACACTTACGTTTTTTACCGTTGCCGAGGCCGGAACTGATACAGTGGTCACCATGAAAGCTGTATAAGCCCGCCCGGCTCGATTTGCGACAAAATCCCCTCGATTCTTGCCCGGCCGGTTGCTCCACGCTTCTGAAAAATCCCACTTTTCCTGCACTATGCCATTTTCGGTCCTTCCTCCACCATCACAGCCAAAAAACGACCGCCAAAAGTCTATTCCTAAGTAAATATCCTGTTCCAAGAAAGGGTCTTAGGACCTGGATATTATAGAATTTAGGAAATGATTGTCATACCAGGCACCAATTATTGCAGAAACTAGTCAGTCTCTATCTCAATTTTACGGTTTTTGGTCTTCCTATAAAGACTTTTAACATTAATCAAATGAAAAAGGGTATACATATGTATGTCCATACCGGATTAGCTCACTTACGTTTTCTAACGGAGAATTGCATGCTCTCTTCCGTTTTATTCCCTGTTTAAAATGCGCCCAATAGGCGCATTTTTTTGTAATCAGTCTATCTTGTAAACAATTGTTTCATTTATCGTATAAAATTATGTGTTCAGGCCTGAGGGTCCTAGTTAGCTAGTTATACATTACTTTTTACATTAGGGCGCATCATTGGATTTTTCCGTTAAATGGAACATGCGACAATGATGCCCATTAGAGCCCTGTAGATAGAAGAAGACAATGATGCGCCCGCATGATACAAGATTCGGCGCATCATTCGCAAGTGTTACCGTATTCTAACAAGTATTTTTACAAAATACTGAAATTATTCCGGGTTTCGACGCGGTATTGGGGTAATTTTTTCGAATCAAAGAATAAATTCAATTTAAAGTTAAGCGGCCAAACAATCCCTAAACATTTCAATTAAAATAAGTCGGATTGCAAGCAAAAAAATGGTAACACAAAGACTCGCAAGGTCTTTTGGGACGCACTGATTCCAACTTTAAAAGTGCCACTTGAAAATTAAAGTCAGCAGCACGTAATATTTGTTCGGTGGAGCCAACAATAGCTGACAAAATGATGCGGCCTAAGTGTAAACGCCTCGCATCATTTTTCCGCACCTTTGACAATGATGCGGTAGTGTAAAAAGGCTATTAAACAGAATATTAAAATCGAGAAATATGATTTACATCGGTATTTTTACGGTATATTTTTAAAATGAGACCGTAATTTTTGGTATATTTCTAAGGGTCTGCAGCCAGCAGTCGTAGTCGTGTCGGGATTTGTTTTTCTAAATAATTTAACAGTTTTAAACCGTTAATTAACTAATTGGTATACTCTTCGAAATTGAAACGAAATACGCAATATATATATACTTCACGGTTCTCACTACCGTCGCGTTTCCTTGTGCTAACGAAAACTAATTGAATTACACACGCACACAGACACCAAAACAGTCTTCTGCGTCATTAGCTATTTTGGTCCAAATATTGAAATTATGGAACAAAAACAACAACAAGTAGCTCCCGAAGTGGCCGCCACTCCAGCACCACTGCTGGAGGAGCAACTGGACATGGACGACAGCATGAAGCACTGCTTCGAGAACCTAATTGTCATCGATGTGGGGGCTAATTTGACCAACAAAAAGTATAGCCGTGATCTGGATTCCGTCGTCCAAAGAGCAAGAGACGCAGGTTAGTACAAGTGTGGGTATGTCGATTGATTATGAGCTAGAAAAGAAGAGGAATAAGGCAGGGGAATTGTCTTTGTTTTTGGGCGAGGCACGCACTGAGAGCGACAGAAGGTCAAGCGATAAGCAACATGTGTGCGTCCGTGTCTGCGTGTGTATGTGTGTGTGTATGTGAGAGTAGAGGTATGTGGCATAGCCGTAGGAAAGTGCAACCGTCACCACTGCATTTTCGATGGCATGGCTAACTTTCTCTTCGTTCTCTTTTTTGTTTAGGTGTTCAGAAACTAATGGTACACGGAACTTCGGTCAAATCGAGCAAGGAAGCGCTGCGCCTTTCGCGCATTTATCCCGACATTATCTACTCGACTGCTGGCATACACCCACACGACTCCAAGTCCATTGTGGAGGAGCCGTCCACATGGTTCGATTTGGAGCACATCGCCCAGGCACAGGAGTGCGTCGCGGTGGGTCCATGCGGCCTGGACTACCAGCGCGACTTCTCCGAACCAGATGCCCAGAAACAAATCTTCGCCAAGCAATTGCAGTTGGCCATTCGCCTCAATAAACCTTTGCTAATCCATGAGCGGTCGGCTCAGAATGACCTACTCGAAATACTCGACAAGTATGCCTCCGGATTAAGCCTCAGACACCAAACCTATCTAACCCCATCCATCCCATTGCAGATTCGAGAATCTACCGCCTGTAATTATCAGAGGTTTTATGGGCACAGCCGAGGAGGCACTGAAGTATTTGGATCGGAGGTTCTACATCAGTTTGACTGGCTACTTGTGCAAGGACAAATCGGACACGGGCGTACGCAGACTGCTGGACAATGGCACATTGCCTTTAGATAGATTGCTAGTTGAGACGGATGCTCCGTTCATGTACCCAAACACCAGAGCTTCCAAGCTACCGCAACATGTCAAGACTGCCATCACCGAACGCTCTTTGCTGTACTTACACAGGTAATGGAATGTTTCTTCTGATTATATTGTAATTCCAGCTAATGTATGAAAATTCTTGCATAGATATTGTACCTTCCAACGGAACGAGCCATGCAGTCTGCCAGCCATTGTGGAAATGATAGCCGCATTCATGAAGAAAACGCCCGATGAGGTGGCCTTGGCCACCGCCTTCAATGCCCTGAAGCTATTTGGGTTGTCCTAAGAAGGGTGGCGTGCTCCACCAGAGGAACTGAACGACAAAGTGTGTGCCAGCAAGGACCAGACCTTTGCAAACAGTTTCAACGAGCCTGAGATTCACGATAGACTCATTTATGTGCCTTAACCACTAATCGAATTCATGATGATCCGATCATCTTGATTTACCTACACATAACGATACACATACACAATTACGAACCCATTGCATGCGAGAACTACGTATACCATATGCATGCCCCACCCCCTTACCATACTCATACTAGTGCAAATTGGCGATCGAAATTTGCAAAAGTATAGCTTTAAGTTGTTGGAATTTCCGAAGCAGATGCTTTATTTGCTTGAATACCCCAGAAAACGGTGCCAAGGTAGGTGCCAAGTGAAACGATGGACCCTTGTGAGCAATTCAATTTGCAATGGTTCGCCGTTTCACGCTTCGAAGCGCGCGCTTCGAATTACAGATAAATGTATAGCTTTCGAAAGCGATTATGTTAAATGCTGCAGCTTTTCTTTGTTTCATCTGTACTTAGATTAAGATTCATATTTATAGTTCTTGTCTCTTGTTAGTTTGTAGTCCTTTTTTGTACATATTTATTCTTGTTGTTTATTGCGGACCTCCCGAGGTTCGCTTACTATATGCGATACGATGATGATAATGATGATTATGGGAAACGTGATGTGATCATATTAAGAGCTAAACCACATAGGTTAAAGCATATTCAATATCCTATGCCTACACACATATTATATTTTGTTATATTTACATATACAAAACAAAAAAAACGTTGTACTGGACTGAATCAACTCACGGAGGTTGCATAAAAATCCGCTATTGTGCCCATTGTCCGCACACAGGCAGGCACACACACACACCATATACTATTTTCCATTTGAATAAAGCGAATTTGAAAATCAAACAAACGATCATATGTTATACTTGTATTTTTGGTTCGTCAGCACAGCACATCACATTTCATCGGGTGTGTGGTGTGGTTTGTGTGCATATTTAAAAGCGTTGTATGTTTTTCCAGTCCTCGAACTGTTTCAACCCATTCAAGTTGTCCCACCATTGTTTGAGCCGGTGACGCAATATGAGGGAAAACCAGGGGGTCAATGGGGCGCTAAAGTTCGAGACTGCATCGTCGATCTCGTCGCGTTTTAAGTAGCGCACTTCGCTGACCTCGTTGCTATTGGGCTTCAGCGTTACATCTTTCTGCAGGAAGAGTATGTAGTCGATCTCGTGTTCACCCCAAACACCATCGCCCGCATCGGCGTAGTGGATACGCGTGAGGTAGTGAAAATCCTCCGGCTGGATTTCATCCGTTGGTATCCCCAGCTCGTAGTTCAGACGACGCTGGGCAGCCAGTCGTATACCCAGAGCTCTAGACTCCTGCCGCTCCTGTTCTATCTCATGAAGCGGGTGGCTGCAGCAAGCGTTTGTATATGTATTGGGAAAGGTAATCTGCTCTTGCCAAACGGATCATGTTAATGCATTTCGGGGGAGTTTCCTATGACTCACCTTGTGAACAGATCGTCTTTGTACCAGCATTTCGCCTTTGGCATTGAAGAGAAATACGCTGAACGCGCGATGTAGCTTCACGTCCCTCGTCTGTGGATGCACTCTATGGCAGTCTGACTTGGATGCTGATCCTATGGCTCTGTCATTTTCGTCTACTACAATGCACAGCTCCTTCAAGGCGTTCGCCTGCAAGGGATCGTGAACTTCAACGGGCGTATCCTTCTGCTGCTGTCCTGACAAGGTGGAGCACCTGCGCAGCAGCTGAAGGCGTGAAGTTAGGAGATTCAAACGCGACGCTAACATTTTTTTGGTGACTGACTAGCTTCAAATAGTGAATTGAATAGTGACAAAACAAATATGAAAGTGAAACTTCGTAACGCAGCGCGAGTGGCGCTGCCAACTGGGGCCGAACCAAAATAAGCGCGAGTTTTGCCACACTGGTGCTTTGTGCACAGCTGTTTTGCTTCACGCTGTAGCCCTGGAAATAGTGATACACAATTTGCTCATAATCAGTTTTTCGCTTCCGTCGCTGAAAATTTAAATTGTAAATACCATAGTAATTACTCCAGTAATTACCAACGCAGACTCTGGAAAATGGTAAAACCATTCATAGCAGGTTTTTCGCAGTGAATTAAACCGTTTTTACTCCCCCAGATACGCTTTATACTCATACAAAACCGTGCTGGTAAGACTCGCCTGGCGAAATGGTATATGAACTTTGATGACGATGAAAAACAAAAACTTATTGAGGAGGTCCACGCAGTGGTCACTGTGCGTGATGCCAAGCACACCAACTTCGTAGAGGTATTGAATGACAGGATGCAAATGGGGGCGTCGAAGCTTAATCTAACTTTTGCCCACTCCACAGTTTCGTAATTTCAAAATCGTCTATAGACGATATGCGGGTCTATATTTCTGCATTTGCGTGGACGTCAATGACAACAACTTGTGCTATCTGGAAGCCATCCACAACTTTGTGGAAGTGCTGAACGAATACTTCCATAATGTGTGCGAGCTGGACCTCGTCTTCAACTTCTACAAGGTCTACAGTGTGGTGGATGAGATGTTTTTGGCCGGCGAGATCCGGGAAACTTCACAGACGAAAGTGCTCAAACAGCTGCTTACATTAAACTCTTTGGAATAGATAGCCATCTCCATTAGAACGATGCATTCCCATAACCCCCGTGTGGGTAGGCGTTATACCCGCTTATCGAATCTTTCATATACTATTATGTATGTATTATTATTATCTGTAATGTGTTCTCTATGCAAAACAAAAAACAAACTCAAATGTTGAATACCGTGTTTAGAATCAAATAATGTATTATAAGAGATTAAATGCAAGCAAGTGCAAAAGTCGATCCGTTTGTTATCGGGGGGTCGGTCGGGTCGGGTCAGATAAGTGGTACCCGCCCACACATCTCTGCGTTGCAGTGGAATTGCTCCGTTTTGAGCAGCCCTGGTGCTAACGCGTTTCCCAACACTGGTGCCTAATGCCACTTCGTCATTTTTTCCGTCGCCATTGTTCTCGTTCTCGGCCGTCGAATTTGTGGAAATAAACGCCTTTCCTATAAATTCGTTGCAATAAATACAATAGCCAGTTACAAAACACACAATAGCAATAGTGCAAGATCAGTGCGTGCAATTCAGTGATATACTTGAAGCAATCGAACCGCGCAAGTCGAAGAAACAGCCAACGCAAAAGCAGCCAGGCAAAGGAAGAAATCGAATCGAATATTTGTTCGTGGCAAATATATATTTTTGTGAAAAAGACCCAAAATGTCATCTGTGAATCCAGAATAGTAAGTTGACACATGCACAAACTGCGCACCAGTACGATGGAGACCATTGACTTATTTTCATTGAAACATTTTTACACACTCGCGTTCGATAATCGTTGCTTTCATCATTTTTTTTTTCTGCGACGTCATTTTTGCTACGTCCACTAGTCGTCTCTCATCCCACAGCCCACTCCCTTTTTTCTAGCATTGTTTAGCGCTGGGCTGGCCCTGGTGTTGGCAACTCCAAAATCACTCGATTTTAATAGAAACTAAAACCAGCCCTCAAACCAGAAAGGGATGTATCATATGTATATGTACACATCACATGCATACATATATGTATATTTGTGCACCCATATGAGCGTACTCTGATGGCAAACTTTGTACGCCACGGAGAAAATATTGTCGATTGTTGTTGCTTCTAGTTGCTTCCCAGATTCTCAGATTCAACCAGCACATCCAATCCAATCTATTCCATATTCCATTCCCCAAGCACTGCCTGGAGCTCAGTAACTGGAGTGGACTGGATGGCTGCCTGATTCGTGGGGCGGATGAGTCACCTGCGTAGAGAGAGAGAGTCTCCTACCCCTCTCGCGTACGTTTTGTTGTTGTTTGACTGCTTTTGTAGTGTTGCTGTTGTTCCTCTCTCTCTCACGCGCTCTCTGTTCCCGCTGCTACGTAATCAAAACCTCTTTTATTTGGCTTTAATTGCCTTGCTGCGTTCCTACTTGAAAACAATTAAACTTGATATATTTCTCTGAGCTATGGAATCTCTGCTCCTCTCAGTGCATCGCGAGTTACGAGCTACGAGACATTTTGATGTTTAGCATTATCAAAATGCTCGTTCGGCTTTTAATTGGGGGTTGATGTTGGATACCCTACATCGATAAGATAACGCAGACTTAATATCACTGGCTTTTTTTAGTACTCTCATGAATATTCAGACTTATCATATTCTTCACTTTTACAGCGATTATCTCTTCAAACTGTTGCTGATTGGAGATTCCGGCGTTGGAAAGTCCTGTCTGCTGCTGCGATTCGCCGATGACACATATACAGAAAGCTATATCAGCACAATCGGCGTAGATTTTGTAAGTGTTTTATCGAAACATCAAAAAAAGACCTTGCGTGTTGCTAATAAAACCTTTTATCTTTTGATCAGAAAATTAGAACCATAGAACTGGACGGAAAGACCATTAAACTGCAAATCGTAAGCACGTTTTGTAAGTTAAATTGAAACTAAGTCTAATATAAAACTCTTTACAGTGGGATACTGCTGGTCAGGAGCGTTTCCGTACCATCACTTCTTCATACTACCGTGGCGCACATGGTATCATTGTTGTCTACGACTGCACGGATCAGGAGTCCTTCAACAATGTGAAGCAATGGCTTGAGGAAATCGAGCGATATGCTTGCGAGAATGTCAACAAGCTGCTGGTGGGCAATAAGAGCGATTTGACTACCAAAAAAGTTGTTGATCATACCACAGCTGCGGTACGTATTATACGAGAGTAAAACCCCATTATTCTTATCTCACTTGATCTATTTTTGTTGGATTTGTTGGCACTGTAGGAGTATGCAGCTCAGTTAGGCATTCCATTTCTTGAAACTTCGGCCAAGAGCGCCACCAACGTGGAGCAGGCCTTCATGACGATGGCGGCTGAGATCAAGAATCGCGTCGGGCCGCCATCCAGCGCCACCGACAACGCTAGCAAAGTGAAAATCGATCAAGGACGTCCAGTGGAAAAACCCAATTCCGGTTGCTGCTGAATAACTCTGATTGTGAATCATTATTTTATTATACAATTAAACAAAATTTAAATATAATAAATTAAAACGGAAAACACAACAACCACAACAACAACAATAAAAGGAAAAACGAAAGCGTAATAGCAAACCCGTAATTATAATATCGGATTCTGTAATAGCTCTTAATGATATGAGGATGCGTTTGAGTATATTGAGTAGATGCGTTTGTATGATTCCGATCCGTGGACGCGAGAGTACACACTTTAAGCAAATATACATATATGTAATAGGTATGTAGCCAACCCAACAAAATTCCAAACATCCACAACACACCCGCATTCACATGGCAGGATACTGATACTAACCGTCTTTCTGATTTCTGAACCGTTCTGTTCCATAAGTAGTGCAAAGATGCAAAACGGTGTAGCAATTAACTTAATCTAAATCTAACCTATCGTAAGAGAATTACTTATCACAGCAGCGCGAAACGATACTAACTTAAATTACACACACACACACACGCAGCACATACTCGAATGATGATTCGCGTTGAATGTAAGCATTGCCTTTCAGGGCGAAATGCGAGCCAGCTGGCGAGAGGAGAGCCACAATCTATACGGGGTTATAACTATGTACTCCTACCTATAACCATGTACTTTGTTCATGCGAGTGTGGCCGTGTGTGTGTGTGTTTGAAACATAATTATCTTTGGTGCTCGACACTTGTCTCAGTCATATTCGAAATTTTATGTAAATCAAAAGAACGAACACTTTTAGCATTAAACAAAAACAAATTTTGTGTATTTGTATTTTCGAGTGACGCGATGGATTTGTGTAGGCACATAATTAGTGTAATAATGACGATATAATGATGAAGTTTAATAAAAATTGCGTGAGCGTAAAATATTAAAAGGTTTGGGAACAAGGCACACACACAACTGCATAGAAAACATTAACCATACATAACATTCAGTTTCGGCTTTCACTTTCGCCCGAATTTGATTTTATATTTCGCTTAAATACAATAAAATCTGTAACGATGCCTATAAAAGGTTTGTTTTACTCCCCAATAGTAGCCTGTGGGGACAAAGTGAAGGCCGGAACAAAGATATACAAGTACATGGTTTCAAAAACATTCTCTAGCGTTTATTGACTTCTTCTGAGGTACTTCAGTCTTTACAACGAAATTTCTTCTAAATACTATGACTATTTGCTGTTGGAATTCAACTAAAATACTTGTACAATTTAATGGGAGGGAAGTGTTCAGGTTTTGCTGGATCGTCGCTCCTGCAGACAGGCGGCTGTTACCGTGGCAGCGGTAGTTCCAATAATGGCGGCGCCCAGGATGCCTCGTTCGCGCTCGCCCAGCCCGGAAATGGACAGACTATTGCTTCGCCAGGCGGATGACGAGGTTGTGCGATCCGTACCCGAAGAGGTGGATATGGAGTTGATCAGAAATGTGGCCTCGCGACGCAGCGTGCGGTGAGGCGGTCGGGTACCACCGGCACCACCAGTCAAAGTGGCTCCCTCAGCTTCAGTGGCTTGTCTTCGCAAAGTGTTTCGCATGCTCCCGCCTGCCGTCGGATGCTGCCGATGGTGGTTATGGTGATGGCGATGATGATGATGATGGCCTGGCCTCTGCCCCAGGCATGTAAGCAACAGCCGCCAAAAGCCGCTCCGGAACTTGGACGACATCAGATTGTAGAGGATGGGATTCATGGCCGAATTTAGATAGAGCATGAAGCGCGAGAAGTACAGCAGATTGTAGTAGCCTGCGATGCCCAGGCGCTCCACATCCTCTGCACTGGCCATGATTACCCACAGCGTGAATGCTCGAAAGGGCAGCAGACACACAAAGAAACTGGAGACGACCGCCACCAGCATGAAAATCACCTGCTTTCGGTGCTTTCTCATGCCATTGCTCTGCTGATGGCTGTTGCCTTTGGTGCTGGGTGTTGTCGTCGCTGTCGCTGTCGCCGGCTGCGGTTGCGGCGAGGTGGGCCTATGGAAGGCATTGTTTGGCCGCAGCAACTTGTAGGCAATGGCCGCGTACAGCAGGACCAGTATGCCAAAGGGTAGAAAGAAGAACACCGTGATGCTGCCCACAAAGTAAAAGATCGGCCAGAAGCCATCGGCCGCTGTGGTGCAGACTGGGGCGTCGGTTCCGTCTCCATAGGGCTCTATGCTGTAGCTGGAAATGGCGATGATGGGACTGCAAGAATCATATATATTTATTTCAGGGTGAATATGAATGGAATAACAATACGTTCTTATTATTGCTGATGTTGTCTGCAAAGTTTTAACGGCGCTGCGAGAGGGAAACAAACAAATATTTAAAAGCTACTCAACGGCAGCTGGCGCTAAGTACTAGAAAACTTTCAAAGGAAGCACAGCACTCAACATAATCAGAACGGAAACGGAAACGGCAACGTCTGCTCATACCCGTCATCCGACGAGGGGCGTATGTATGAAGTTCTATCTACTTTGGTGGTGTTGTATAGGAAAATTACAGGAAATCTATATACGTCATAATTGCTACTTCTAAAGCTACGATAACAAATTACAAAGCTACGTATATACAAGTATTCTATATTTACAGCAGATTGGCAGTTGTGTTGTCCGATTTCCTGAACAATAAATTACATTCTTTTTCCTTGTTCAAGGGCATTAGATGAAAGGCTCCTTAAGGCAGGGGAATGTTCAAAATAAACCGATTTCTTTGACCCAATGAGTGAGTTGTTGTCATACAAAATTTATTTACTTACAAACTCGTCACTTTTGCTATATGTATGTGCGTACGTGTGTGTGTTTTTGTATATTTATAAGCCGAGTATATATGTATTGTTTAAATAATATATATAAATATTTACGTATTTATGCATGGGTTTAACTGTATGTGTGTATGTGTATGCTTCTATATATACAACTGTGTTTGCATTTGGATGTACATATGTATGAACATTTTATTTTCGGGTCGCAGCAAAGTAGGCAACAGTTTTTTCCGTCCATTTTTCCATGGCAGCCATTTTGGAATGGCATAGCCCAAACATGGCCGTCGATTGGCAAGCGGCTTTACCGAAAGGAAACTATTTCAATACACCTAAATCATGTTTATCCGTCGCCTTGATGGGGTTCCCAAACGCATATTAAGCCATTTCCATTTGCCTTTCCTCCAGCGCCCGTCGTTTAATGGCGGCCAGCCTCAGCCCCGTTCCGTCAGCATTCTATCGTTGAGATGTGCCCTTTCTCCGTCCAGTAGTTGTAGTGGTGTAGTGCTGCTGTTTGGCTGTCGTTGCTGTTATTTATCTTTGGCACATTCATTCGAGTTTAATAGCCCGAAAAATTGATTGTTTTTTGTACGGAAATGTCCAAGGAGCAGGCACTACTGGCAGGACTGGCTGTCAACGGTTGAATGGAATCGATTATGGTTGCAAAAAGCGTTCAAAATACAATTTGTGCAGGCGTGGCGGGGACCAGGATCAGAATAAACCGCCTTCGACACATTCCAGTCAAGTGAAGCGAATGTGTAAACGGGTTACAAGCGATTTTTCACGCCTCCCCCCCAGCCATCGCTTGCCACTATCCCCTGTCCTGTCCCGTCGACTCAGGCAAGATTTTCAGCTTCCTTTGCCCCACCCAGTGCCTCTTCGTCGAAACTGATTTGAGGCTTGTGGCGTCGCGGATTCGGATGTGGATGTTGATTCTTCAAGCCCATTATCTGGCTATCACTCTCCCGCCTGGCCATCCGTTTTCCCATCCCCGAATGATGGAGCATGGCCATGGCTTCCAGATCGCTGCCGCAGGGCAACTGCAGCTCAATCTTAAGGCGTGTGCGGCTTATGTCCTCGCTGCATCGTCGATTGGAGCTGCGTGACAGAATGCTAGAGTTGGTGGCCGCCGTGGCATTGGACGAGTTGGTGTTCGTATTGGTGCCCAGACCCGTGGAGATGGTGCCACTGCGACCACGAGAGCCGCGGACACCGTCGCTGCTGCGTCCCAGCGTGAGCAATTTTAACAGCAATCGGCCAGCATCGTGGCAGAGCCGGGAAAAGCCTCTGCGAAACTTGGTGGACATTAGGTTGTAGAGTATGGGGTTCATTGCCGAGTTTAGGTAGAGCATCACACGGCAGAAGTATAGCAGGCTGTAGTAGCGCACCAGGCCGATCTCGTGCAGCGTTTGGTCCGTGCTCAGTATGATCCAGAGGGTTAGCACGCGGAAGGGCAGCAGGCAGACGAAGAAGGAGAGAACGACGGCGCCGAGCATTAGGACCACCTGCTTGCGGGCCTTTAGGCTTAGCTCCGGCTTGGTGGGGCGGGCGCGCAGCATGGTGCTCTGATTGGAGACGAGGTTCTTGGCAATGATGCCGTACAGCACGACCAGGGTCAGGAATGGCATTATGAAGAACACGGTTATGGTCATCAGAAAGAAGGCTATGGTCCAATCGGTGATGGCCTGCGTGAGGCAAACGGCCACCGATGATCCATCAATATATTCGGCCAACTTGTATTCGGCCACCCACAGTATGGGGCTACATGGAAAATGGGGGGAGAGAAAAAAGCAAACAAGAAACGTAATCAGGCTGCGGGGTAATGGGGAGGCGGATAATGGATGGAAATGGAAGGAAATGGTGAGTTAAATAGACAGTGAGAGGGAGAGAGAGAGCAGGAGGAGGAGGCAGAGAAAGCGCATAGGAGAGAGTGCCATATGAAATGATGATGATGATGAGAATTGAAATGCTGAAATTTTGAAGACTACCATCATTATTATACATTTAAGAACCCGCTTTTAAATCTCGTTTTCCATGAAAAACTTGACCTTTCAGCTGCTTTAAATATTTTTTGGCTAGACATAGATATGACAGTCAACAGGCGATGGATTCTGCTTGGGATGATCCGAGTGTGTTCGACGTGGACGTGCGTCACTGTAGACGCCTTGTGGTGCGTCCGTTTGAATGTGTTTTAAAATGTTTGCTTGCGCCTCTTCGGCCTTGGGGCGGCTTCTTGGGTGGCGTAATTAATGGGCAGACGCCTGGAGGCAGGCCGATCCCGATGCTAGCCATGACCCTGCCCACGACCACCCTCCTGCGGTGGGGTCAGTGTTCGCCCCGAAAATGTGCTGTTTATTTCATTGTTATGAACGCGGCAAGATTTGCAAAATTAAAAAGGGTCGCCGGCCATCCTGAGATGTGACCGAGGACTGAGGACTGTGCCTGGGAATGTGGCCATGAAAATACAATAATAAAGTGTCAATGAAATGAAATTCCATGATAGCGGACATCGGTGCTTATTAAAGATGACAGGCGGCTGATAACGGGACAAAAGCCCGGCCACTGCGGAACTTGAGAGCCCCCAAAAATGAGAAAGAATAGCGCAATGACCAAAAGTGGAGAATGGGAGGATGTCCATGAGTAGGATATACATGGGACATGGGATGTGGATGGCAGCAGAGTGGAAGCGCGAAGGAGAAAGTGAAATTGATAGGGGGAGAGAGAGAGAGAGTGGGTCAACAGTCGAATGTTTAGCATGTAAATGGACACGCGGATGGCAAACAAAAGGCCCAACACCAAACACCATATACCAAAAATACCAACAAAAAAAGAAAACATTCCAGAAATCAGGAATGGAGACAAAAAATTGGAGAAAACCCAAATAGAGAAAACCGAAACAAAACACAAATCATTAAAAATGACGACGATTGACACTTATAATTAATGAGCGAGGAACTTAATGCTTGGCTGCCCAAAATGAATAAATGGAAATAAGCCATAAACTACGAGAATAGATCTAGAATGGAGGATAATACAGTACAGAATGCCAACACCAAAGACACAGATAGAAAGAGAGAGTAAGAGAGCGAGAGAGAGAGAGGGAGAGAGCATGCAATGAGATATCTCGACTAAATATAATTTGAGAAAATTATAATGCTAATATTTAATTAAATTTACTTTAAGATAGCCAAAACACAGACAGCAGAACAGAGTTCATTGCACCGCCGTCCACAATGTTCAGAGAGAGAAGCGGACGCTTACCTCGTAAAAAGCGCAGCTATGCCCCAGGCCAGGACGCAGATGAGGATGGCACGCCCCTTGGTACAGACATAGCCGGCCTTTAATGGCTCACAGATTGCGTAATAGCGCTCGAATGAGATGGCCAAGATGGTCAGAACGCTGGCGTGGGCCACCGTCAGCTCAACGAACGGCACGGCCTTGCCTGAGAGCAGAAAAGCAGTTAATTAGGCTGGAGAAAATAAACAGAAGCAAACGGAGCAGCCGGCTGTAGGAGTATGTGCCACTTACACATCTCGTGGCCAAGTACCCAGGTCTCTGGGCGCGTATTAACCTCAACGAGGACGGTGGGCGTGCAGACGAGGAGCACCAGCAGGTCGGCGATGCTGAGATTGGTGAGGAAAATGTTTGTGGAGTTGCGCATATCCTTCGTCTTAACAATCACTATGGGCACCTGTAATTACCAGTTAAAGAGGGAATAGAAAGGTGCATTCGATGGACGGACTCACCATCACGTTGCCCACAACTCCCAGCAGCATGATGACTATGCAGAAGAACATGGCGGTTGTGCGTATATACGGCGGAATCTGTGGCAGCATCGGTTCAGCATCCTCACCGGCATCGGCATCGGCCTTGGCGTCGGCATCGGCTGTGGCTGTTGCTGCGCTGGAATTATCACTATGGCCGCTGCTGGTGTGGGCGGAATCGTTGCCGAGGGCTGGAATACTATAAGTTGCGTTGTATGCGCCATCGCTGCCACTAGGAGCGCCACGGGATAGCCCAGCCTGCTGGGACGGCGTCCTGGCTGTGGTTGTTGCGGCGGCAGTGCCTGCGGATGCTGCTGTTTGGAATGATGTTGGTGTTGCTGTTGCAGCATCTTGAGCCGGGGTCTGGGGTGGTAGCAGCAGCAGCAACAGCCAACAAATCCTCAAGCCTATGCCAATGCTGGTCAGCCGTGGATGCTGCCCGGTCCTGGCCACAGCGACGCCGTGGCTGCCCCTCACCAATGGCAATGTCGTCGGTGTCGTCGTCCTGCGTCGGGGGGGCGTATGTCCCGTAATGTGAATTACATGGGCCACAGTCGCAACATTATCGCCGCGAATCCTTCGAGTGAGAGCGCCCGCTGTTCAATTAAGTGGGAGCGGTACGGTATGGGAAGGAAGAAATCCGAAACCGAAGCCGAAACCGAAACTGAATCCGTTGTAATCACCCCTCCGGCAAGTTTATGCGAGCACTTAAAGACGCGCTAATGAAATTAAGATGTCCAACGGCTACCCAGATACTCGTACACCACGGTGTCTCTGTTGTCCGGATCCGGCAGCATTAAACAAATCAATCAGAGGAGCTTTGCGGTTGTCGTCCGGCCACGCCTGAAGTGGTAAAAGTGGCAAAGGGATTAGGGATTAGTGTTTAAGTATCCCGCAGTCGGATGGCCTAGGGTCCGGCACAGGATCAGGAAATAACCGGCCATTCACCAGGCTAACTAACTAACTAACGATAATGAATGAAAAGTTCATTAGGCGCTGTCATTTACATAACATTAGAGCATCCGGCACCCCAGCATCCGCCATAAACAAGCTCATCACCCAACCCCACATTCGATCCCCGTCGGAGGTTTGGTCGCATGCCGCACTTGTCCGGAACGGGACAGTGGCAGTGGCAGTGGCATGGTAAAACCATTGTTAGAATTTCTAATAAATAAATGAATATCAATGAGATTTGTACACTCTGAAGATCAGCAAACTTCTAATTTGAATGCCAATTTCCAATTAAAACAAATAATCCATGGAGTATTTATAGATACACTTATTTTTGGTCGCATCCTACGCATACTTTCTCTGAAATTTCTCGAGCCACTGTCGCCAAAACATACGGCGATTATCACCAGAAGCTGCTCAACGGTTTATTCTTATGGCCATGGCAATGGCGATAGCGATGGCGTCTGCTGCTCATCTCCATGCTGCTGCCCGTCAGCCAAATGGCTTTATTAAATCCCCATTTCTGCGACGCGCAACCTCGCTTAATTATATTATGCTCGTACAAACACACTCAGACTGACACAGCAAACATTTACATGGACAGTCGGATGGTAGGGGCGGGCGGCATTTCCATCCCCCGCCACATCCCCCCCAGTTGGTGGCGTATAAACACCCGCTTCCAGTGAGTGCGCGACGACACACTGAACAGCGCCATTTTGATTAATTTGATAAATTCATTATGCGCACACCATATTGGCCTGGTTGGCTCTTGGCCCTGGGCTACCGATACTCCCCCGACCCCCCTTTTTGTTTGCACTCCCCGGCTGGTGCCTGGTTCTTGTCCTTTCTCTGACTCACAGACACTGGGCAAGCTGTGCACTTCGTTTGCTGTCCTGTCCGGTTCGGTCCAGGGTCCAGCCAGGACCAATTTATGTTAAGAGTTTGAGTTTGTTGGACTTCCTGGTGCTGGCTGGGGTTCAATGTACCCAAATGTGACATAACAAGGCAGTTTTGTGACACATTTGGCTTAAAAATGAGACTTTAACGATGCTGAAATTGGTTTGAATTGGCCAGCAGAGAGCGATGGGTCTCTATTGGCCATTTGGCTTGGCATAATTGTTTTTGAAAGTTCTGAGTTGGTCAAGTAGAAAGACAAATGAATCGTTTCAAAACTTTAGTTGAGTGCTGGCCATGCATGGCCAAGGGGAGGGCACTCACAGCACAGGCCGCAACAACTGCTGCCACAAACATGCGCCGCCTGCATGTAAATCTGAAAACGGTTTATGGTTACGGCCGGAATCCACAGCAGCAGCAGCCCGACTGCTTACATGAGTGTCGTGCGGCCATTTGATGGATAACTTGTGGCCTGTCTGTGGGGCATATATACCATATATACATGGTATATAAATGTCTATATATGTATATATTGGATATTCCACTGCTTTTGTGTGCTTTTTGGTATAATTTTCCGGCTGAGATTTGAATAAGGTTCAAAGCTCTTGGTGATAATGGAAATTGTGTGCGAGTGAGAGTGGATGTCGCCTTCTTTATTTTTTCTTTTTGCCATGTGTGTGGCAGTGTGGCAGAAGTGTAACGCTTTTTATGGTATTTAAGATTGAACGGAATTTATTGCTGACACCCTAATAAAATTAACATTGAAATGGCAATTTGAGGCAGCAATAAGAATCAGCAGCAGCAGCAGCAGTGTGGCATCAGTAGACGCTGCAGCATCAGCAACAACGGACGGAGTCGAAGCAAGTTGTCACACTCTCTCGCACGCATATCTAATCAATTTATCGTTCAATAATAGTCAACTCGGGGGAAATACTCGTACGTATGGCCCTGCCGCGAGTCTCATCCACTTTGACAAATCGCTAAGCCAGCAGCTACAACAACAACAACAAAATACTACTTCGAAGGTAAGGGGAAAAAAATTAAAGCCAAGCCGCCAAATTGATTTCGAACATTCGGCAGGCCATAGGACTCGTCTCCTCAGCTCCTTTAATCGCTCATACACTTTTGGGGCAACACATTTGTAGCCCAGATCCTCTCAGAGAAGGGGCAACCTCATCCGGGACCGAGCTGGGGCTGTGGCTTTTTGCCGGGGGTGCCATTCGCTTAATAAATTGAAATGACTTCGTAATTGTGTTTGTGACTCTGGCTAAATTAATCTAACTAGTTCGCATGCCGCCGCAGCGCTCGTGTGGAACCACTGGCAGCAGTTCCCAACAAAAGCCACCGCCACAACTGCGACAATATCGACTCCACTCCACTCTGCTCTCCGTTCCTCTCCGGACAAAAGGCGAACAAAGCGCCGTAAAACCAAAAGCTTGTTTTTCAATTGCAGCCACCGAAAGTGGTTCGTCCCTCGTCCCTCTGCGGTGGCTGGGGTGGAAAATTGCTTTGGGGTAAAAATCCTCCGAACCGAATTGACTTGTCGATGTCCCACGGTCATGTCCCTGTAATTGACCATTGAATGGCAATTAAGTAAGTCTGGAGCAGCAGCTCTTTTTGGTATCCCTTTTGGCCACAATAATCCGCTGCCATTGGGTTGGCAGTGGAGTTGGAAAAACTTCACACAGACTGCGACAGAGACAGGAATTTAAATGAAAAGTGCCGGATCGGATGATTCGCTATGCTATTCGTATTTTTAAATTACTGTTTCATGCCTCAGATTCCAGAGCCTGGTGCGTGGCGCTTGGAGCCTGGACAACATCCAGTCAGCCTTCTCTTCGCTTTGTGGCATCCATTGCAAGTCAAGTCAAGGATGTTTGCCCTGCTCCCCAGCCCCAACTCCTTTGTCCCTGCCATCCTCACTTATTTATGCGACTCCGAAGAGCTCTCGCTCTGTTTGCCTGCTACTGTAACTGTTTGCTCCTCCGCTCCAGCTCCAGCTCCAGACTCGGTCGCGGGCTAAACGCTCAAACAATGGCCATACATCTTTACTATATCTATATCTTTATGGGTGTATGGCTTTGTGTGCGTGTGTGTGTCTGTGGCATGTGGACGATTGTTGCTGTTGCGAATGGGTTGGTCGTTCAACTAATGTTTTTGTAAAGCTAGCATTCTTTATCTGGCCAAAGGAGCACAGAATGCGCGCCCGATGTTTTAAACGCCTTCCAAGTTGCTCATTCGCCACGGATGAATGTAATTTTATACTTTTCCTCAGAGCTTGTTGCTGCTGTGAGGGGCTAAGCAGTGTCCTGGCATTGATAAGGCATTGGCCAAGGAAGGCGTTTTATCACTGGGAGAGAGATGCCACTGGCCCACGGACAACGCCGCGGGCCGGGAAACTCTACAGCTGCTGTCGTCTGACGTCTGGCCACTGCTCTGCTTTTTGTTTGTTTGCTTATTTGCTTGCCCTGGGAATTCATACAGCACACACACACACACATACATAGAATGGACAGACAGATGGGCGGACAGGGACAGTCGGAGAGCCCATATAGCACAGATAGCACTGGCTATTGTTTTACGATTTCGTGTATATTGTAAATAGAACGGAAAGCGAATACAACGTAAGCTGAACTTTTGGATACCCTGCTGAGAGATAAGAGCGAGTTTGGGTATTTCTTTTGATTCGTCATGTTGGATTTGATGGCATTCATCGGTGTTTCATTCATTGATATGTACATACCGCTTATATCTTAAATTCGTAATGCATCTCATGAATATAACTGAAATATTACAGACATTTTCAAATATCTCTACAAATAGTAGAGCAGAACGAACAGCCAAACGAATCCCACAAGATAACGAGAATGTGCGTTCTTCCATTCTTCCATATAATATAATATTTTAGCAATAGAAGAAATGCATTACCACAGAGAATAACAGATCTGAAAGTTCCTAGCTATGTCCTGTTCGCAGAACCTACTTTGAAACCTCTCTCTCTTTGGCAAATGTTACAGCTAAGGAGTATACTTTCTTTTACCCAAAAGCCTTGGGCTAGTTTCCGCACAAGTCCGCCGCGCTAAAGACACTTTAATTGCTTCGATATGAGTGAGAAATATACGAGCCTGGTCTGGATACCATTTGTATCTTTGTGGGTTTTAGCGTGCGAGCGCCCGAGCGACGGGAGTATCATATGGCATTTGAATATGGACCACTAATGCGTATTTAACATTTGGCTGACCTTGAATGTTATCGCATTTCGCACATTCCCCAGAAGGGAATAGCTTTCAGCTTCGATTCGCAGTTGGTGTCAAGGGAGAAATGCAATAAGGCGGCACACAGCACATATGAAATACCGATTCCGTCGGGTCTTAGCTGCAGTGGAAGAAGGTGTTGGCTGTGGTATGCGTCGTGCGAGTCGTCCTTCGCACGACTTTGCGTTTGCCCTGCCGTTTGTCCCCTGTCATTTCCGGTGCGCATATTGAAAAATGGCCCTCGCCGCACTTCCGCTGACATTATTGAGCAGTGCGTGGCGGGGCGTCGTTAACTTGGCCCCCACCCGCATCCTGCCTGCGAGTGGCTGTTAAACAAACTTGGGCGTTCCCCTAAAAACGCGTTCGACATTCCCGCTCCTCTGAGCCTGCACTCGTCCTGCACTTGCTTAGCGTTTCATTTAATTTGTCACCGCGGCGGCTACAAGCTACAAGCAAACGCCCCTCGTTGGAGGCGTGTCCCCGTGCTGACGTCAGCTTGGAGGATAATTCACTTGAACCTCTCGAAGAGTGACGGATGGGGCGTTGGTGTGGGCGTGACACTGGCTTCGAGGGTGTCCCATCTAAGTGCTCCTCACGGATTAGCAATGAGCTGTCACCGGACGGTCTAATGACAGAGTGTGACTTTGAGTGCAGTCCGGGGATGGGGAACTGCATCCAGTGGAGCCACACAGCTGATGGCGGATGAGCGATAAGCTGGAAGACAACGATACCGCGCGTTCAAGTGGCGAGTGCCAGCGACCAGGTTCAAGTGCCGTGCCAGCAATTGTCGCCTTTTATTGGCTGCAATTTTTATGAGCTGGCTGCATAGTTAGCCACGAGCATGGCTGGCTTTCACTTTTGGCCATGCCAATCATTTTACGACCCAAAGTTCACTGACACCAGAATCGAGCCCCTGCCCCGCCACCACCGTTCCATCCAGTGGCTTAATATGCAAACACAACATTATAATGACCGCAGGACACAAATGGAAATGGAAGCGTACACGGGTGTTTCTCTCTTGTTGGTACTGCTTTCCCGCTTTCCCGCATTCGGTTTTGGCCATGTTTTTATGGCTTTGCCGGCCACGAGTCGTCGTCGTCGTCTTCCAAGTGCGTAATGAAAAATGTATTTATTGTGAAATAAAAATATTTATCAGTAAATTAAACAGCAACCTACTCTACTCTCTGGATCTAGGCATCTCTCTCTTTGGAGACGTTTACAGCATACCGTTGACAGTATTCGCACTGCAGATTGCATGATGAAACTCAAGAACGTTGACAATCAGCCAAGAGACAGAGACCGGACTGCCCCTGACACTAAATTTGGACTGCCAGAGGCCTCCGACCAAGTGTCGTCAGGCCAATAAAAGGAGCGACGCTCAGCGGGAAAGAACAAATACCTCGTTTTATACCCTAATCATTACGAAAATGACAGATTAAATGCGTTCCATCCATAATGAGTTGGGACTGAAATCCGACTAAAATACTTCTGGAGTTGTACATATAATTATAACACGATCGACTCCATCCCCATCCCCGACAAAATATTCATACCCAGTATTATTCACTTCCCCGTTTTGTTATCAATGAATAAGCCAGAAAAACACGTTAATGTTCACTCGAACCCATACCGATCCAAGAGCTACATACATACATACATGTACATACATGACGTTTACCGAATTATTATGAGCAGCCGTTTTTATACAGAAGCAATAAAAAAATCTAGATCAATATATGTATCCCAGTGTCTATATGGATCAAGGGTATGTCCGGAGAGTAAAAATAGTTGTATATTTATTGTGCATTTATTGCTGGAATCTATTATCGCAGCGCCTACGGAAATTTGGGCTAACCAAAATGCGTCAAACTCTATCAAATCAAATGCAGTATGTGTTATATAAACTACTATCTATGGTAACTATAGAATATGTTCTTTTGAAAGGGAATTCGATCGGCTTGAGCATTCTGACTGGTTTTATTTTTGTGTTTTGGTTTTCAATTAAGGAGCCGTCTGCCTGCAAATTAGAATTGCAAATGAAACTGGGAATATATACGAGTATCTGAACAAACAGAGCAGATGCCGTCGCCGTACAGCGCGATTGTCGAAAATAAACGGAGATGAGTAAGCTGGGAGCTGGAGCACTGAAGCGAGGCCAAGACGAAACGCAATCCGGAAATGGCACCAAAGTGCGGGGAACAAGTGGCCAGGGGATGGAGCCGAGCCGAGAGCCGACAATTGCGGGGCGTGGGTGCTCACAGTTTTTCAAATTTTGATGCGCCCAGAAACAATTTGAAAGTAATGATGAAGAAAGTTGTTACTTGGCGTGTGGCTCATTTGTCAAGGATTGGGACTAGAGGCTCCTTGTAGCCTGATTCAGAACGGGTTGTAATCGAAATTGCTCATAGAAAATGGGCATATCAGCTAAGCGTGGGGGAGGCGTGAAAAACAGACAGGCGGTTTTTTTAAAGCTGTTTGCATTAGGTTGTTTTTGTTGTTCTGGAAATTTCCCTACTTATTCACTATAATTTGTGGGAATCGATTGATTTTTGATAGTCCACCAAGCAGCTGGCTGCCCCCAAATCAATATACATGAATAAATGAGCTATAAATTCGTGTATGGTGCTCGGTACTTTGTTGATTCCGGCCATAAGCAGCCCATCTATGTACATGTACATATGTATGTATGAGCATCAGGTACTGTACTGTTCTAGAAGCGGCCCAAAACAATGGCGTTTAATTGGCCAATTGACTGGCAACAGTTGCCTTTCAGTTTGGTAGGAGGAAACTTTTGTGTGCTAATTGTTTGGTTAAGCGTAGTCGAGTATAAATAGAACCTAATGAGGGGACTTGGGAACACACTATCCTCTTGGCCATATGGCAGCCCTTTGCATGACAAATGAAGCGTTTTCATTCTGATTTCCCCGCCAAACAAATTGCTGTCATATCTTAAAGGACTAAAGGACTAGCAAGGGTACTTCACTGATGAGGGGGGTGCAGTCGTGTGTCATCTTCTCTACCATTTCCCACCCCCTGAACTTTTCCCATTCGCCGACTGTTTCCCTCAGTCATTTATCAGCTAGGTTTCAGTCGTGGCACAGAGTTAATAATCCATTTGTTGGCTGATCTTGAAGTCATGACTCCCGGGCATACAAATGGGCAATAAGACCTATCATAAACACCACACTCACGTGCACACAAAAAGAGAGAGAGAGAGAGAAATAGAGACATATGCCGCCGAGGCGTAAAAAAACGCTTGGAAAACGCGCGGAATCGCCCTTGCCTTGCCTGGCAGCAAACATTTGACTTCTAATTAAGCCCCACAAAAGTTTTCACTCCCCCAGCCCCAGCAGAAGCGAAGCAGTCCTCCTCCGCGCAAGACGATGATTAAGCGCCCACGTTCGGAGAACTATGGGGGGTAAGGTGTCAGGGCCAGGCCACCTTCTACTTGGCCTTCATTCGGAATGCGCGTGCTAATCAAATTGGGTCTAGTCCCTGTCTGCGCCGCTGTCTATGGCTCGGCCCGGTGCGTCTTGGTCTTTGGGGCAAGGAAATGGAATTCGGGCGCTGCTCTTGGGCTTGTTTATCAGCCGTCTGCGTCTAATGTGTAAGTGTGCCAAAACTGATTGCATAATTATGCAAATGCTCTCCTCCAGCACAATATACGTCTAATGAATTACTCAGGCTCTGACGCTCCGACGCAGACGGGAACACTCCATTCCCCCAGCTTCTTACCAACTGCCAAAAGATAGCCCGTGGAAGGCTCTTACTGCCGCCTAGTCCTTGGGCCCGACTGAAGTGTAAAGAAGGACTGTCTGTCTGTCTATCCGGGAGGATTGGGTGCGTGCGTTTGGGTGGCATGAGTATGGTCTTTCATGTCGTTAATGATTATACAATAATTTGTTATTGTTGGCCTGCGCCATTGTGTTGGTAATTACAATTGACAGCGGTGCCAGGGGCTTGGGTTCTGGGTCCTGCCTGATGCCTGGTGACTGGGGCAGTGTTATGGATTAATCGAATTAGAATCGAATCCGCGCGCAAGTCGAACGATCTGCCGGACAATTAACAGACGGCCACCAGCTGCAGGACTCTGTGGACAGTAAATTAAGCACGCATTAGTAAAGCCCCGTCCCCTAACCCAGTTCGAGTTGCACGTGCCCCACAGCCCTTTCGGCAATTCATAATCGTAAAATGTAATCGTTTGCCACATTTTTGCTTTGGTCTTTTGTTTGCCTTTCGAACAATAAAGAGAACGCACCTCGCTGAAAGTTCTATCGAAAATTTGGCCATAAAAAGAATAAGCACACAGAAAAGCAGAGCAGAAAAAAAAGTAAAAGTAAAAAGTAAAAAACTACAAATTGTAGCTAAATAAATACAGGGCACATTAAAGAAATACAATACATATATCGACAGTCATCAATAGTTTTTGGGTTAAACAAACCATGCGTATGCACTGGACCCCACCCACTGGCCACCCACCTCCCCCCTGCCGTGCCACAAAGGCCTAAATGCGGCCCACCTCTTATTTGCATAGCGATCCCACAGTTGAGTTAAATTTTGAAAAGAAATTCGCAATGAGAATATGTTGCTGGCTTCGGCTGCTCTTGATTGTTTTTTTATGAGTCAGAAAGCGAACGGACATTTCTTATTCAAACGGCGTCCAGGCGACTGCGACTGCAGACGCGATCGCGATTGTCGTTCCACAAAAAAAGAAACCGCAAATGGAAAGGCGCCACACGCACGCATCAGGCATCGGACAGTCACTCACACCGAGGCCTTCACGACCGTCAACCGACGTGGTTTGCCGCACACTTTTCCTCTGCTTTTCCTGTTTTCTTTGGCCTGGTCTTCTCCTCTCGTAATTAGGCAAATCATGCCCCAAAAAAATGAGACTCTGCCAAGAGGCGAGCGACGAGCGTCGAGCGAAGATAGAGATACAAAGACGGGACGCATAAATCACCATTCATTCTCATATTAATAAAGACACTTTTGATTTGGAACTCTGCCTGCGGCTGATGGCTGACCAAAATAGCAGAAGCGATGCCCAATCAACTTGTGATGCATGCCGAAAAATTCGTAAAATGAAATGCCGGCCTCTGCGGCGTATACGCAATAAATTTTCATATTCCTCAGGCCGCTCGCTCTCTTATCCGATTTTGGCCCGCAGTTCAGTGGGTTGAAAGATGGACAGTGGCTGGTCTTCGGGTCGGTTCGGCTCGTGTCCTATCTATGACGTTGCATGCTCACGAAGGGTATTAAATATGTTTGGCATTAAATGTGCGCGGCAATTCCGATTGTAAACAACATGCCCAAAAAGCGCCAACAGATGTTGCATTTGTTTAATGAGCCGCTGCTGGGTGGGTGGGTGGTTGGCTGGCTGGCTATGGGGTGTTGGAAATGTGTTCTTAACCAAATAAAACCTTATATTTATATAACTTTTTCGTTTATTTCTGGACGGGTACTTGGTACTTGGCCATTGCCGAAGCAGAAGCCAGAGTCTGCTGTGTGTATGTTTATGGAAATGTGGGCAGCGAATTGAGTTCGAAAAGTGTGTGACAATGCTCAGAAGTTCGAGTGCGTCACAAGGTCGCCTATGAGGCGTGATAAGACCCCATAAGAGGGGCAGGGCTGGGCAGGGAGCAGTGGGAGACATCAGCACAGTTTTTGGAGTGGAGACGAACAGCTCGAAACAATTCAAGTTGAGATGATGACGATCCGATCGTTTCATTATGATTAAAATTCGAGTAAAGTAGTGCTGATGAAGAGGATGATGATGATGAATAGACATTCACATGGGCTTAGTACTGTTGGCATTAATTTGTCAATGTTTAGATTTCGAAATCAATATTATCAACAAAATAAACATTATTAATAATGATGCCAGAGCAGAGCCGGAGAGAGAGAGAGAGAGGAGATACAGGGACAGAACCATGGAAACGCGTATGCAAATGCCGGCAGTTTGGCAGGTTTTGGGTTTCTCGATCAAAATATAATGCGACGACTGGCTGTATGGCAGAGGTGTGCTTTATAAATACTCGAAATTAATGGCACTTTGATTTGTTTGAAACTATTGTATAATGTTTATGGCAGAGCACGCACGAGATCTATTCGATAATAAACAACTCACTCACTTTGTTTACGCATAGCAAGTGGAATTAAATCGTATATGCATATAGTTCTTACCTATAAAAAGCCGCAAGATATATGTACATATGTATCTATGAAGATCGAGTAGAAAGAAAACGCTAAGAGAAAATGCTCTCTGCTCTCGGTGTGGAACTGTTCTGTCTGCCCCCGCAAATGCATGCGGCGGCGGCAAGTGCATTAATTTCCGATGTCAAACTTCACGGCAACACTTAACGAAATACTTTTTATGTTTCGCATGTAATTAAAAGCATTAACACGACGACCACGACAACCGCAGCCAGCAGCCAGCTGACAGTGGCGTTGACATTAATGGCCAGACCCAAAGTGCAGGCGGGCCAGAAATCGGACCCACAAAGACGATGTACCGCGCTGACTCAATGGGATTGGGATCGAGATTTTTTGATTGAGATTGAAGATGCACCTGTCACTACCAAGAAGTATGCCCAGCGGCTTCTACTCGTTTTTTTCCCAGCGACTTGCGATGCGTTATTTTCTTTTGGGCCACTTCCAAACAAAGTGATCCAGCCAACCGCTCGACGGCAAGTTTTCCCAAAGACTAACAACACAGTTTTCTAGCAAACAATTTTCATACGCCGCGTTTGCCGGCACCGCCAACGACACAACAACACAACCAACTGAGTGCGTTTAAGCTTTCGAAAGCTAGCCGCAAAGCTTTTCCACTCGGGCTTTTATTTTACTCTCACTCTCGCCGGTGTGCACGTCACTTCGCGTCACGTCTCGGGTCACTTTGGCGCGCAAATCACTCGGCTAAGCTTTTGTGAATGAAACTCTAATCAGAAGCAAAACGCTCGTAAATTAGTCATTGTGTTGTGCTTCGTTGTGGAGTGCGTAGAACTGCGGGGGGACGGGTGTGGGGGGGAGAGGAGGGGAAGGGAAGAGGTGCAGCTTGAATGAAATGCGCGTAAAAGCTCGCTTGCATTGTGCTGAAATATAGGGTGACGTGACTGTAACATTGCATGTGTATTCTAAAAACAGATTCAATAAATTATCTTAAATTGAATTTTTTATTAGCTAAATGTACACATTTATTTATTTTTAATGATTTAAAAGCATTGCAATGTTAAAGATTAGACTTGGCTTAAATCATCATGGTAGTAAGTATATTTTTTTTTTAAATTTAAAAAAAATTAGAACTACTTAATAAATATAAAAAATATGTATGACGAAAAATCATATAATTCAATATATACGATTACTGAGTTTTCAAAAATGTGTAATATTAAATTTTCCTTGTGTGTTCGCTTTGGAATTAATTTGCTTTCTCTTTCAATTCAAAAAAACATGCATGAAGATTAATAAACCACCAAACAAATAAAATGAAATATGAAAAACAGCTGGCCAAATTTGTGTAACTGGATTTTAACAATCCCTTCCTTATGTAAATAATCTGGATCATTAGCATTGAGGGAGGTAGTATACGAACATAATTGAAGGAGCGTGGATCTGGCAAAAAGCCGATGCGCTGCTTTTGTCGCTGTACTCGAAATATGGATTCAAAAATACATTTTTTTAAGAATTTCTTAACTCCAATCAACGCACGTGTTAATACTTACCATTACAAAACCAGCTTGAAATTTGGAAACCCTTTTCGGACGTTGTACAAAAGTTATAAGTAATCGTTTATATTATACTTTTTTTCCTTAAGAAAACTTGCCCACTTGAATTTAATAGAATAACTATCTTATCACAATGGGCACATTTGGGGGTTCTTTGGGGTAGTACCGCTGCTAATCTGGACAAATTTAACATTAAATGAGCAATCAAAATAAAATGAATTGTCGGTATTTCCCAGCCTCATTAATGCCTTGCGTTTTATTAAACTGATAGATTCTATTGCATCGTAGACATCAGCCGACCTTTTGCCGGGAATTTATAGATCCTTCATTTTCAGATTCATTACAAAGTTGAATAATATATTCCAATTTTATTGAAGTTTTTCATATTCTCTTATCCTTTATATTTATATCAGTTATCTCCTAATTAAAGCATTTGGTAGTGGTTTCTCAAGTGCCAATGACCTCTAAAATTTTAGTGATAGCGCCTCTAGTACTTTTAATTTATTATTTAATAGTATTCAACAGTCTTTCCACTCAATCGCGATAGCATATGCTTGAGCAATCAACTTCAAAGTTAAAGATACAACTGAAGCAGCTAAGCTCAGCTGAGTCACATTTTCGACAAGTGGCAAGGAGTCTCATGTGTACTACGTACAATCGATTTCCTATCAATTATTATTATGATTCCCTTTCGAGCGACAGACGTTTTCGAAAATCTGATTGGCAATAACTTCACCTGAGCACACTCCACAGACCCAACAGACGAAGAATCCATTGTTTTCTACATTTAAGAATATATTTAAAGAACATATTTACACAATATAAATTAATACAACTGATTATACCTATTTAGTCTCTTACATGATTTCATTAAATTCTATCTACTTGTAGACTCTATATCTTTCCCATCGTTTTCTTCCTGTTCAGTCACACTTTCCAGTGGAGGAGCTGACGCCGATTCTTTGCTTTCGTTAGTTTGAATCGGTTCTGGAACTGAAGTTTGCTTCTCAGCATCATTACCCGACTGATCAGCCTTTGGATCCGCTTCAACTTGAGGCATTTTTGGTGTAGGAGGTGCCCTTCGATTCGGCAGAATCAGACTCTCCAATCCCCCACAAGGGGCCTCGATTAGAATGTACATAATGTACGCAAGGAGCAGCGAGAATCCAAAGTCCTGCCAGAATCGCAGCATCTGAAGAAAAAGTTAAAATCCGGCTATACTCAAAGGACTCCCAGTAAGGGCTGAGCACTTACCACATCGTAGTCGGAGAAGTAGGTGGCTACACGAGTGCGTCCACCGTTAAGATTCTGGATGAACAAGTGCCACATATATATGCAGAATGACAGCTTGGACAGCGGCTGCCACACGGGCGAGGAGAGGAACGAATTGGCCAATCCACCGTATCCTTGCATGCAGGCAAACACTACCCAGCTCAGGCCCAGGGGCCAAGCAATTCGGGAGAGCGACACGTAGAACGCTTCACTCAAAATGGACAGTTTATTAAACTTGGCCGGGCCATACGGATACATGGCAAAGACGCAGGTGAAGAGCAAGGCCAGGCTGGTGAGCCAACCGAGCCATACAGTGGGGCGACTGAGCGTGATCGACTTTCCCCGGATAGTGTGCAGGTAGTACCCGAACAGGAAGCCGACAAGCCAGCCTGATGCCTTGTGGTGTGTGCTTTGGGCGAGATTAAGATCCACTGCCCAAATTCTAAAGAGTACGGTGCTTAGATACGAATGAATTGGGCACGATCTTGAGCACTTACAGGGACGAATCCTTGATCACCATTATGCTGAAGAGGTAAGCGGCTAACAAAAGAGTTAGAAGCAGGACAGCGGCGGCACCTTTCTTACCCCACCTATAGACAACAATCAAGAGCAACGGAGCGATGATATAGAGCTGCATATCGACGGCCAAATACCATGTTTGGGCGAGGCACTTTATAAAACACAAAAACAAGATTAGCTGAGGCGAAAATATTTGAGGTTCTGAACGACTTACGATCCGGTCAGCGGCGTAGTTCTGTATGTAGAGGAGTGTCCAATACCAATTTTCATAACAGCAATCGTAGTAATCAAAGTTCCAGTTTCCGAACAGTGGGCCATCGGCCATAAGAGGCAGGACTTTCAGATAGACAAGAATGGCTACTCCCACGGTGGGAGTGAGGCGAAGATAGCGATGAAGATACATCAACGGTATGTTGAGCTTTCCCTTAGCACTGCAATAAAAGATGTAGTTCAATGCTATGATCTACATAGATACATGTAGAGGAATCTTGAACCTACTTTTCCATTGAACGCAAGGCGACCATAGCGACCAGCATGCCACTCATAAAGAAAAAAGTATCCACCGCGAAAACTGCCTCATATATCATCATCATGAAGGGCGTCTTGGCCCACTGGGAATTTGTTAAAAAGAGTTAGCCACTCAAATAATCTGAACCTGAATCAGAAGGGCTTACCTTATACGTATCCAGAAAATTGATATTCGGCGATGTTATCCCTACGATGTAATCATGACCGAGTAACACCCAGAACAAGGACATGCCTCGCATGCCGTGCAGGCAATGAACAACATTCGGGTTGGAATTATTTGAGATACGGAAGAGTCCACGGGAATTGTAGCGTGCTGAGAAAACCCTCAGAATTGCAGGAAGTTTCTCTGCAATAAACATATTACGAACTATCTATAACACACCTTAAAATTGAAGGACTTACCTTGATCCTCGCAAAGGAAGTAGTCGTAGAGCGTGGAAAGGACTACGGCTGCTCCGAATACCGACAAAAGAACACTGAAAGGGGGATAAAGACACCATTAAGTTTCTATGAGGGAAGGAAGATCCCTTCACTTACATAGTGAAGATTGTGAGTCCATCGTAGGACTCTCGCTCAGCCGTCTTGCAAGTGCTTGCCTTGATGAAACTGAGGTCCGCGCTCAGCTCCACTCCAAGTAATTGCTTTAAGAGTCGCAGTAGCAGTGTGTCCATGTTTGCGGCCGAGCAGGAGGCGGGAAAGCAGACAGCTGTCTGGACATTCATCGTTACGGATCTCTTCTTTCCCAACAATTGCTGCAGAGGTAAATTGGCCAGGCAGTATTTTCCCATCAGATTGTTGTTTGAGCTGATGGCCTGATCGATTTTAACGCACTCGTCGTAGTGCCCCAGATCCCTGAAATTGCCCACGAGAATTCCTGCTGGCACCGATCCCCACGAGTCAATCACTGTCGAGTGAATCTAGAGATTAGTTAAACATTCAAGTGATCAGCCGAAGATCAGACGTCAACTCACTTCTGTATGACCAAAGACTGCCGGAGAGAAAGCCGGCGGTTACCCGTGCGAAGTCCGCATAGCATTTAAGATCCTGCTGAGTAGGCAGCCGTGTGTCGGGAACCAAGTCAGACAGACTTATATTCCGATAGAAGCTGAAGAACTCCTCCGACAGGTGACGGATCTTGGCCAGGCGCTGGAATTCCTCCACATCCATTTCCACGCCCTTGTGTAGCTCCACATCCCAGTTGCTGGCCTTGGCCACTGCCAGTCCACAGATAAACAGAAGTAGCGTAAGTCTTACCATCTCTTCCAGCGTAAGTCTAGTGAATAATTGGAATCCCAACTACTGCGAACCTTTTTATAACCGACCGATATCTGGCGATGGTCGCTGATAAGTTAAACCCCACTTACAGCCGCTCAGTCTGCCCTGAGATTCATTATCATTAAGTGGTGAGGAGTCACATTTTCGCTAAGTGTCAAGGAGTCACATGTGTAGTAGCAGTAAGACTAGCCATAAGCACGAGTTCCGCTTTCACTAGCTCTTCAAATTTTTTTTGCTCGTTTTTCTTTTATGATATGTTATTGTGCAATCAATTTCCTAGCAATCAAATTATTATACATGCACGTTCATTGATACCTAATCAAACGACAGGTGTTCTAGAATAATATAAACACGTCTTTACCTAGCCATCTCAAAGAGTGCAAAGAGTATGTATCTAAGGGTTTCTATTTCAAGCACATGCTATTTTGAGTCTGGTAACACTTATGTTATTCTTCTTCTTCTTAAAATGCAGTATATTATCTCCGCTGAAAGACATGAATCCGCTTACAATTGTTAATTGAATAAATTCATTACAAATAAAATGCAAAAGCATTAGAAGTAATTGTTTTAATTTTGCCAGAGTTTTTAGAATTTGAATTCAAAAGCTTAATATTTTGAAGACGGTGAGCTGAATACACATAGTGTTTGGATCCGATTTGCATTTATTACACTACTCGACAAAATTCAACTTTTGTTTTCCGCTGTCGCCCAAAATGACCTTTTTTGATAGATTTGGAGACTTGTTACATATTACCCTTATATGTATACATATTAGAAAAATGTAAAGCCCATTCATATCAGAAAATCAAGAGTTGTTAAATTTATTTGGTAATAAATTGGTAATACATATTATCCTATTCCATGCCATACCTGTGGCATAACATTTTCCATACCTCTTTAAAAATAGTGTTGGCTGTATTTTTATACCCGGTACTCGAAGAGTATAGGGGTATATTAGATTTGTGGGGATAACGGTTGTGTGTAACGCCCAGAAGGAAGCATTTCCGACCCCATAAAGTATATATATTCTTGATCAGCATCAATAGCCGAGTCGATATAGCCATGTCTGTCTGTCCGTCTGTCCGTCTGTCCGTCCGTCCGTCCGTCCGTCTGTCCGTCTTCATTTGCGCCTATATCTCAGAGACTATTAAAGCTAGAGCAACCAAGTTTTGTATCCAGTCTCCTGTGTGATCACACTACTCCAAATGTAATTCAAAATTTCGCCCCGCCCCTTTCCGCCCCCACAAAGGACGAAAGTCTGTGGCACACACAATTTTGAAGATACAAGAAAACTAAATACGCAGAATCATAGAGAAAGACCATTTCTATCAGAGTGTTCAATCTGGATCAGATCGGATCATTATTATAGCTACAATGAAGAAAACCATTTCGAAAGTCATCGTTCCCTCTCGCTCTCTCTCACACGCGACCCCATCCACTTTGCCCATTCGTATTTTGTGTCGCCTAGTTCTCAGAGACTATAAAAGCTAGAGCAACCAAACTTTCTATCCAAGCTCCTGTGATACCCAACCAGCACGAGTTTGTTTTCAAATTTTGCCACGCCCCTTTCCGCCCCCACAAAAGACGAAAATCTGTGGAATCCACAATTTTTAAGATAAATGAAAACCAAAAACGTAGAATCATGGGAAATTACCATATCTACCAGATTGCCGAATATGGATCAGGTCGAATCAATATTATGGCCAAAAGAAACAAATTAAATTTCAGTGGCTACAAAACGCCTGCCAAGCGCTGACTCATTCCCTCTCTCTCTGTCGCAAACACTTGTACGTCTCAAATATGTAGTTATACATGTCATGTAGAAATTTAGAAGCAGATGTAAAAATCATATGCAAACAAAATCGGAAACATGTATAATATTCCAAAAATTTACTTCATTTTTTGAAATATTTTTTTTTTACCATTTTTTTTTTTTAATTTGTCCCTTTTGCGAACATATAAGAAATTGCATAAATCGCAAGCTCATATATGTATGTACATATGTATGTATATACTGACTGAGTACCGGGTATAAGGTAGAGCCGCGGTCTTTGCCGCGGCTCACAACGTTCTTCCTCGTTTTTATTTAGTTTCGACTTAACTGTTTTTAACTCTTAAGAATTATGTGATCTCTAATTTATAAATTATTATTAAAATAAACTACATATTTACAAAATATAAATTAATACACCTGATTATACCTATATAGTTCATTACATGATTCCATAATTCTATTTGCTGGTAGCCTCTACATCTTTCCCATCGTTTTCCTTCTGCTCAGTCACACTTTCCAATGGAGGTTCTGATGCCTTTTCTTTTTTTTCGTTAGTTTCAATCCGTTCTGGAACTGAAGTTTGCTTCTCAGCTAGAGGCATTTTTGGTGTAGGAGATGCCCTTCGATTCGGCAGAATCAGACTCTCCAATCCCCCACAAGGGGCCTCGATTAGAATGTACATAATGTACGCAAGGAGCAGCGAGAATCCAAAGTCCTGCCAGAATCGCAGCATCTGAAGAAAGGGGTAGTATCCGGTTATACTCAAAGGACTCCCAGTAAGGGCTGAGCACTTACCACATCGTAGTCGGAGAAGTAGGTGGCTACACGAGTGCGTCCACCGTTAAGATTCTGGATGAACAAGTGCCACATATATATGCAGAATGACAGCTTGGACAGCGGCTGCCACACGGGCGAGGAGAGGAACGAATTGGCCAATCCACCGTATCCTTGCGTGCAGGCAAACACTACCCAGCTCAAGCCCAGGGGCCAAGCAATCCGGGAGAGCGACACGTAGAACGCTTCACTCAAAATGGGCAGAGGATTGGACTTGGCCGGGCCATACGGATACATGGCAAAGACGCAGGTGAAGAGCAAGGCCAGGCTGGTGAGCCAGCCGAGCCATACAGTGGGGCGACTGAGCGTGATCGACTTTCCCCGGATAGTGTGCAGGTAGTACCCGAATAGGAAGCCGACAAGCCAGCCTGATGACCGATTGTGTGTGTTTTGGGAGAGACCTATATCCATTCCCGATATTCTGAAGAGTACAGAGATTAGATATGAATTGGTCACGATCTTAAGCACTTACAGGGAGTAATCCTTGATCACCATTATGCTGAAGAGGTAAGCGGCTAACAAAAGAGTTAGAAGTAGCACGGCGGCGGCACCTTTCTTGCCCCACTTGCAAACAATAATCAGAAGCACTGGAGCGATGATATAGAGCTGCATATCGATGGCCAAATACCATGTTTGGGCGAGGCACTTCATACATTATAAGAAAGAGATAAGTCGAGGAAACTATATACATAAGTTCTGAACGACTTACGATCCGGTCAGCAGCATAGTTCTGTATGTAGAGAAGTGTCCAGTACCAATTACTATTGCAGCTATCATAACTATCAAAGTTCCAGTTGCCGAACAGTGGGCCATCGGCCATAAGAGGCAAGACTTTCAGATAGACGAGAATGGCCACTCCCACGATGGGAGTCAGGCGTACATAACGATGAAGATACATCAACGGTATGTTAAGCTTTCCCTTGGCTCTGCAATAAAAGATGTTAAGATCTATATATATACATGTAGAGGAATCTTGAACCCACTTTTCCATTGAACGCAAGGCGACCATTGAGACGAGCATGCCACTCATAAAGAAAAAAGTATCCACCGCGAAAACGGCCTCATATATCATCATCATGAAAGGCGTCTTGGCCCACTGAGAATAGGTTAGAAAAAGGTAAGCCACTCAAACAATATGCAATGGAATCAGAAGGACTTACCTTATACGCATCCAGCAAATTGATATTAGGCGATGTCATTGATACGAAGTAATCATGGCCGAAACACACCCAGATCAAGGACATGCCTCGCATGCCGTGCAGGCAATGAACAACATTCGGGTTGGAATTATTTGAGATACGGAAGAGTCCACGGGAATTGTAGCGTGCTGAGAAAACCCTCAGAATTGCAGGAAGTTTCTCTGCAATAAACATATTACGAACTATCTATAACACACCTTAAAATTGAAGGACTTACCTTGATCCTCGCAAAGGAAGTAGTCGTAGAGCGTGGAAAGGACTACGGCTGCTCCGAATACCGACAAAAGAACACTGAAAGGGGGATAAAGACACCATTAAGTTTCTATGAGGGAAGGAAGATCCCTTCACTTACATAGTGAAGATTGTGAGTCCATCGTAGGACTCTCGCTCAGCCGTCTTGCAAGTGCTTGCCTTGATGAAACTGAGGTCCGCGCTCAGCTCCACTCCAAGTAATTGCTTTAAGAGTCGCAGTAGCAGTGTGTCCATGTTTGCGGCCGAGCAGGAGGCGGGAAAGCAGACAGCTGTCTGGACATTCATCGTTACGGATCTCTTCTTTCCCAACAATTGCTGCAGAGGTAAATTGGCCAGGCAGTATTTTCCCATCAGATTGTTGTTTGAGCTGATGGCCTGATCGATTTTAACGCACTCGTCGTAGTGCCCCAGATCCCTGAAATTGCCCACGAGAATTCCTGCTGGCACCGATCCCCACGAGTCAATCACTGTCGAGTGAATCTAGAGATTAGTTAAACATTCAAGTGATCAGCCGAAGATCAGACGTCAACTCACTTCTGTATGACCAAAGACTGCCGGAGAGAAAGCCGGCGGTTACCCGTGCGAAGTCCGCATAGCATTTAAGATCCTGCTGAGTAGGCAGCCGTGTGTCGGGCACCAAGTCAGACAGACTTATATTCCGATAGAAGCTGAAGAACTCCTCCGATAGGTGACGGATCTTGGCCAGGCGCTGGAATTCCTCCACATCCATTTCCACGCCCTTGTGTAGCTCCACATCCCAGTTGCTGGCCTTGGCCACTGCCAGTCCACAGATAAGCAGAAGTAGCGTAAGTCTTACCATATCTCACAGCGTCAGACTAGTGAATAATTGGAATCCGGACTACCGAGACCCTTTTTATAACCGATCGTTGGCACAGACCGAGATGTCTGGCTATGGTCGGTGATAAGGATTCGTGATATATTGGTGCTATTGATTGGCCCGGTACGGTCATTCTCATTGCTGACAAATAAATTAAAATAAAAAACCAAAACGGCAAACACAAACAGTTTCTGCATATGTAAGTGCGATCGGAATCTTCTCCTGTAGTGTTTTGTTTTGTATTTTGGGACCCAAAACTATCAAAACCCAAAACTGACTATCTAATCGTTGGCATGCATATGTAAGGCAGCCGGGCATATCATATCGATGATTTTTCAGAAATC